>CM033471.1:210069281-211423045 GCA_019447015.1 Hymenochirus boettgeri | reverse complement strand
TATATTATATAGATATAATAATAGTATATACGGTATCCTAGTCTATATCTATCTATCTACGTCTATCTACCTATCCTATCTTATCTATCTGTCTGTCTGTCTGTCTGTCTGTCTGTCTGCCTCTGTCTCTATCTATCTATCTATCATCTATCTATCTATCTCTCCACCTCTCTCTCTTGTCTCTCTCTCTCTCTCCGTCTATCTAGTCTATTATCTGTCTTGTCTGTCTGACTGTCTTGTCTGCCGTCTCTCTCAGTCTGTCTGTCATGTCTGTCTGTCTGTCTGTCTGTCTGTCTGTCTGTCCTGTCTGTCTGTCTGGTCTGTCTGTCCCGTCCCGTCCGTCGCTGTCCGTCTGCCTGTTGCCTGCCTGTCTGTCTTGTCTGTCTGTCTCTATATATATCTATATCTATCTATTATCTATCTATCTATCTATCTATCATCTATCTATCTATCTATCTATCTATCTATCCCTCTATCATATCCTCTGCCCCTCCCTCCCCCCCCCAAAAAATAATAATATAAATATATATATATATACTACCTTCAGTTCACACAAATCGCCCATGAATATAGAATTCTTTGGTCATAAATGTCTAACCAAATAATATTGTGTTGCAGTTATTGCTTAAATGTAATCTGAATTAGCTTATCTATCTTGGAGAAAACTGTTCTTCTGAATCCAGTAATTACACGCTTTTTGTTGCTGTGGTGCATAATATTTGTAGAAAAATAAATAGCTTGTTTTGATTTGTACGTAATATCGATTCTCACAGATACACTACATTGTGTTTTCCTTTTACTGTCTAAACTGTGGTGTACCTGGCATTAGGTAGCTTCCTTAAGAACATTAGGGGGGGAAACTGGCTTATTAGATAATGAACACTACAAAAAAATTTCCATGCTAGGAACAGCCTCGCTATGCATATTTGCACTGCTGTTTTCTGCATTTAAATTCATAGACAATCGCG
Source organism: Hymenochirus boettgeri (assembly GCA_019447015.1). NCBI lineage: Eukaryota > Metazoa > Chordata > Amphibia > Anura > Pipidae > Hymenochirus > Hymenochirus boettgeri. The sequence goes on along the minus strand of CM033471.1, from coordinate 211,422,077 downwards.
TGGAAATTCTTCTACACCGCTCGCTCAGCACTTCTACATTTATACTAAGGTGTCTGAAGAAGAGATGTGCACATATCCCTAATCAGCTGCTTTCAGAAGTTAGAGCTCAGATACAACCAGGGGCCTCTTATTTTATTATTGTAGATTTATATATAGCGCCAACACTCTTCCGTGGTGCTTTACAGTTGCATTAATCTACATTAGGAAACATACATTTCAACTTGATTGACTGGATTGCACTGGGGTTTGATTGGCCGGAAATTCCCAACAGTGAAGCCATGCAATACACTTGGACCTTTCAAAAATTCCCCAATGTTATCCCTACTCTACGTCATCATAAAAGAACCACCTGCGCCTCATCCAGGCTGGAAATGTCGGAAATTAAACTAGGGACATGTCTGCACGTTGTGACAGTTTTGAAATTATTAGGCGCATAATTTGGAATCTTAATATCCAGCTTATTTACTAATCCTATATCTGGCTATAGAAACATGAGCAACATTTTGCTACTATTAATGTATTAATTGTACCAGAATAGTAACTCACAGAAGTCAAGTAACAATTAATTGATCTAGAGCATTTTGTGTTTATGCAATGGAGAGGGTAAAGCTGACTCATCGATGGTACACTCCCTATGTAAGTTTACGTGTTAATAATTAAGTAGTACAAGGCATAAGCATATCTTAGCAGTGTTGAGAATAACTAAGTAAAAGGAAGTTGCTGTGATCTGCCATGTCTGCTTCTTTTGTAAAATATTGCCTGTAAAAAAACTTTTCCGGCTGAGCAACTGACATTGTATTGTGCTCGTCACCAAGCTATTATTAAACATGGAGAACGCAAATAGACTGTCACATCTCCTATCGTTCAAAACAACTAGACTAATATTACTGACCTGTGCCCTATAATTAATGCGGGTTTTTTTTTTAGAATTGAGGAATGAACTATCTCAGTTAACAATCCCTTCATTACTGTTATTTTCTTACAGGGATTTTCACAGAAGAACTGACAAATTTAAAGTTGTTGTTGTCAGTTCGTTCCCCACATTTTGAGTATCTATTCACTTAATTGCTTATCTGAGAACAGAACTGTTAGAGATATACTGTAGTCTTATCCCAAACATGGATTTGTTGAGGAAATATCTACTGGTACAGATGAACAAAAAGTTCCTTTTTGAAACTTTCAAAACTCGCTGATTGTATCAGAATTTTTAGAATTTTCCATTTCAACAGACATTTTAACATTTTTGCTAAAATTTTTAAAATGAATTTTTGATAGTTACTATTGACATAATTTTGTCATGAAACTAAATTTACATCATACATTTTGGGTGATTTTGAAGCAGAGTTTCGACGCTGAAATTTTTTATTTACTGTGAACTTGAGCAAGCCTTCAGGTGGAAGGAAACCCGAGGGTTTGGGCATCCCTACTTACCAGCAAAAGAGCTGCATGACCCCCACTGGGATCAATTCTGCCAGCATGTTTGTGGAACAGTGGTCATCTTGTAGAGCTTTTTCTATCCAGTTTTCACCAGGTATCTCCATTGACTTGAATGCTGATGATCCTGCAAAACAAAATAAATAAAGCAGTTTTTAAAGCAATTTCTTAAAAAATTTTGAAAAATATATAATGTTTCGATCCACAACGAGAAAACTAATCACCTGATGATTTGTGTCATAAAAGAATAATGCTGGCCATACACATGAACTTACATTCTGATAGTTGACATGATGTTCCCTGTGATGTCACAAAGCCGCCTGTCCCAATCTTTTTTTTGGATCATTCAAGGTCTATCATTAGACATATGATAGAACAACATCAACAACAACAAATAACATTTGTTAAAGCGCTTTACTCCTGTAGGACTCAAAGCGCTGTACATGGCTCAGACCAATAATTGGTTGATTGGTAAATTGGGGTATAGAGAAAACTATAAATCCAGAAATGCCAGCTAAACAGGTGTGGCTTTTCAGTCTGAATTGAAATAACTCCAGGAAAAGAGGCTGTCTTTACTGGTGTGGGTAGGGAGTTTCAAACGGTAGAGGCAGCATGACAAAGCTCTGTCTCCAAAGGTGTTTGAGGCGTGACCAAGTTATGGAACCTGTCTGATCTGAGGTTGTTGAGAGTGTGGGGTGCAGCTTCAGCAAGTTCTTCATTTATCCGGGCCCAGATTGTGCATTGATTTGAAACACCGCATCAATGCGTTTCAGGAGTGTTTGGCCAGCACAATATCTGATATTCTTATGAAGTTTATATCCTTTTTATTTTTAATTGTATTATGCGTAAAAAATGAAATATTAAGAATGTTTTACTGCCTCCATAATTATTCACCATATAAGTTGTCTAATTTGGATCCGCACATCTAACATGCACACACAGGCATACATTGAATAAGCTGAATAAGCAATACAGAATGAATGAATTTTACATAAGGTCATGCAAATTGTGCTGGTTTATTAAAGCAGGTTTTGATATTGGAGTGGAATTATATATATATTATATATATTATATATATATATATACTACGTATATAGATACTATGATATATTATACTATGCATCAAAATAAGATCAAGTTGATTTCTACATTTGAGGATATTCTTTTCGTCTCCACAGATCAGACACTGTTCTGTTTCTTGACTGTGTGTATTTTTGTGCAGGTATGGCTTGAAGTATCATTTCTGCAGGCAATGCGCTGGGGTGGTCTTGTCTTGTGAAGAGTGACGAAGCGTAGTAGTAGATGCCAAGTCTTTAAGATTAAACACCCACCACAGCCCTGAAAGTTTGAATGAATTGATCCATTTGCAGTGGTCTGTATAAAGTTCCAGTTCTTCGTTTTCAGGTTAACTGTATGTCTACAACAGACTAACTACATTCGAATTCATACTTGAAAATGTATAGTAGTAGAGCTTTTGTTAAATTTGAAAGTAGGTATATGCAAGTCTGTTTAATAAAATGCACATCCCCAAGAAGGGGTGCAGATTATTCCAATCCCTTACCAACCCCGCCAAACTAAGTATAGTATTTTGAGGTTGAAATAAAGACATACGTAATAGTTTCATAGTTCACCTGTCCAAGACCCATCTAGCAATAATCCGCATTTCCTGCCTAACTGTTTGATCAGAGATAGGCAAAAAAAAAAAACCCACCCAATTATGAAGGGGAAAAAAAAATCCTTCCTGACTCCAAGTGTGGCGAATTTGAAATTTCCCTGGATCAACTTCTACTTATGTATCATACCAGTCAAAGGGTTATATAAATACCCAATATGGGTGAAACTATGGAAGATAAATGGTTAAGGGTATGTCGACCCCTAAAAATACCCTTTTAAATATTCTGTCCCCAGTGTCCCCCAGCCCAACCGCATGTTTGTTTTTTTCAAAGCTCCCCAACTCTTACTTACCTCCCCTCGATCCTCCGCCGCACTGCCGCCCCTCTGCTTGCGAGAATGCAAGCAGAGGGCGGGACCGCAGTCACGTCTGTGATGTGGCTAGCGCAGCCAATCACGGACGCGGCTGCCGGTCATCATCAGTGCAGCGAGGAAAGCGGAAGGTAAGTAAGAGTTTGGGAGCTTTTTGAAAAAAACAAACATGCGGTTGGGGCTGGGCGACATGGGGGAGCATCATATTAAGGGGGTTTAAACCTAGGGAGGGATAGTAGAATGGGAGGGAGAGGGAAGGGGGAGGGAGGGGGGTGAGGGGGGAGAAGGGCTGCATTGCATATGGCAAATATCTACCGAGGCGTAGATAGCAGGCAGAGACCTGCTATCCTCCTGGTGGTTAGTTTTGAGACTTTGTGGGGGGGGGGGTTACAGGAGAACCCTATGGAGCTGGGATTGTGAGGGTAAGGATTAAACTACACTACATGGTGGGTCCAGTAGTTGGGGGGCATTATAGTTTTTGGGGGTGGACATGCCCTTTAATGAATAAATATCTGTTGTATTCCATTAGATCAACTGGACTTAAAGTTTTAGTTCTTGTAGACGTTTGTATCTAGTCATGCCGACTAGATTCTCAATTCAGATGACTTGTACAAGAATCTGTGGCACTTAGTACCATGGAATGTCCCAATTAGCATATGACTGCCAAGTTTAGGGACCTTCTGAATGCAAGGTGTTGGTTGCATTGAGGGTAGTGTGTTATCGAAACTACGCCCAGGGTAAGGTGTAAAACCAGCATTGTATATTACTGCAATTTATATCTTCTCTCAGCATTGGTGAAGTGAATATTGTTTCTTACCCATAGTGCAATGGTGGCCCTATGGCCATTATTAAGGACAACCACGTTGTCCGAACGTGTCTTTTTCACTTCACCCGAGATGTTGTTTGTGATCCACTGGGATAATGAATTTTTAAAGCTAGTTTTTTAATATAGTCATACTGTGGTGCTGCAAGCTTTTTTTCACTTTTTCGTTACCATGTCTGATGGGAGTGAGCATCCCTTTGGTGCTTACCTGCACACAGAATGGGCTTCACCTATAAGCTGGTCAGAGGGAGGATCGGAGCTGCCATTTACAGTTTCTTCTAAACAATGTGGCAGTAACCTTCTCTCTGCATTGGTGAGGGTACATATTTGTTTCTTACCCATAGAGCAAAGTAGCATTGACTTTCTCTTAGCATTGGTAAGTGTGGATATTGGTTTCTTACCCATAGTGTAATATAGCAGTAACCTTATCTCTGCTTTTGTGAGGGTGGATATTGTTTCTTAATTATTTAGTAATATAGCAGAAACTTTCTCTCTGCATTGGTGAGGGTGGATATTAGTTACTTATCCATAGTGTAATATAGCAGTAACCTACTCTCTGCCTTGGGGAGGGTGGATATTTGTTTCTTAATATATTTAGTATATAAGCAGAAACTTTCTCTCTGGCATTGGGTGAGGTGGATATTAGTTACTTATCCATAGTGTAATATAGCAGTAACCTACTCTCTGCCTTGGGGAGGGTGGATATTTGTTTCTTACCCATAGTGCAATGTGGCAGTTATATCTTCTCGGCATTGTTAAGAGTAAATAGTTGTTTCATACCCATAGTGCAATATGGCACTAATCTCTTCTTGGCATTGGTGAGTGGTGATATTCTTTAAGGCAATGTTGCCTAAAAGGTATTAGATTTGATAATGCCATCTCCTTCTTTAGGGCCAGAGAAAACTGCAGAGATCGGCATTTATCTAAAAATACTATGTTCTCTAATAGGACACTGTGTAATCTGTTCTCTGGAAATGTAGCGGATATTTATTTGAAAAAATACTTTGAAATGCATTTAATTTAAAAACCACAATTCGCAATGAGTGCAGATTATTACATTAATATTTGTGTCTTCTTAATTTTCCATATGATCTGCTAGTTTATTAAATGTTTAATACAAATAAGATCAAAATAATTTAATTTAAGAAATTATCCAGAAACATTTATTTTATGTTCCAGGGGAAAAAAGAACACTTTTTTTTGTTGTGGTGAAATACTGTATATCTAAATAATTTCCAACTTCATTTCCACCTTTCCATATCTTTATCCCCGCTATGTCCTCAATCTATGGTAACATTGTGCAGTTGAATTATCACACAAGAAAAATAGCAGCGTGGGATGATTGTTTTTTAAAGATTTTTGTTGGAAAGTTTTTAGGGGGCAATTGTTAGGCAAAGCTGCTCATGGCTGCCATATTAGAGTTGATTCCCTGAAACGTAATAGTAACTGCCTCATAATATTATGTTAGCAAATTTTTTACGTAGAAATATATGGGACCATAAAATCACCTTCAAAATAATATTGGTAAACTCCTTGAAAGAGATTTTTAGGTAGATGTGTAATTTTTGGCTAGGGATCTAGTGGAAGAGTATAAATAAACAGTGTGCACCGACGTCCCAGGGTTTCAAACAAATACTTTCATTGGTGTACAGGCAATGTTTTTGGGTTTTGGACCTGCCTAATTACTTTCTCAAGCCAACTCAAGTCAATTAATATATATATATATATATATATATATATATATATATATTATATATATATATTATATTATTATACAATAAGAAGATATTGCAGCTCAACCTTTATTATTAATTACTTTCAGATGCGGTGCAAAGGAGTACCGGAAGTTAATACATTACAACGAAGTCTCAGCATCAACTATACATTAAGCATAAATTAATTAGATATCACACGCTCAAACAAGTTGCACAGCAACGAAGGTGATTACCTGCACTAAAGTTAAATGGATACGTTTAGTTCACTAGTTTTGTACAAACTTGCGCCAGCTGATGCGCCACTTCAAGGCAGTTACCCAGCATCAGTCCTAACCTAATGAGTAAGAGTTCAATCCTCGTTGCTTGCATACTTGTTTGTCGTGATATCTAATTAATTTAGGCTTATATGTATAGTTGAGTGGCGGAACTTTTGGGTAATGTATTAATTGCCGGTACTCCTGACCGCATCTGAAGTAATTTAAAATAAAGGTTTGAGCTGTCAATCTAGTATTTGTAGATAATAAAGGGCAATACGGCTAAGCTCGATTTTATATGCTTTCTCCTGAGTAAATTTATACCCCCGCCCTTTAAGGCAGTCCAGATAAAAGAAGGCTATAGAAGCTCTGTAAGCTCCCATGAGTTCCTTGGTATAGGTCATACTAATAAAGAGAGAAGCAGGTATGGTGCTTGGTTCCCCCAGGGATTGACTTTACTCCTTATTAGGTTAGGACTGATGCTGGGATACTGCCTTGAAGTGGCGCATCAGCATGACCCAATTTTGTAACAACTATGTACTAAACCGTGCTCATTTTAACTTTAGTGCAGGTAATATCACCCTTCGTTGCTTGCATTACTTGTTTGAGATCTTGTGATATCTAATTAATTTATGCTTATATGTATTGAGTTGGTGCTTGGAGTACTTTTGTGTAATATATTATAAAAATTATTATATATGATCTATTCTAAAAAGTTCAGTTACAAACTTTTTCAATCTCTCAAATACACATAATGTCTACTCAAGATCAATAAAGCAATCTAGAAGCTTAGAGCTTCCGTAGGTTTAGACCTTAAGGCCTGGTATAAACAAGGCAAATCGGGTTCGATGTTCCTGTGACAGATTCTGTGTTCAATATCCCACCGCAGTCTGGTGGAATATTTCAGTTTGCCGCAACTCTTGCTGAACTACATGTGTCTGATATAGGGATATTAACTTTGATGGGATTTCCCTATATACAATGTATCTATGGATGATCGATCCCATGGCCAACAAACCAATGCTGAATCACAATTGTAGTCTATGTGGTAATCCTAACAATTATGTATCCTATACAATAGTAGCGCAGGTGTTAGTGTAGTTTGTTCAATGTAAATTCATCCTGCTGTGATTTTTACAATTACAGTCAAATTTTACGACGGCCATCTTTACCACGCTGTCGAGTAGTTCTAACGGACATATTTTATTCAAAGATTTGGCAGAATAACTCCGTCTGTCTTCGCAGTTACAGATTTGATCTAACCAAGAGTCAGACCACAGGGAGGTAATTGGATTGTTTTTGTTACAGCTTTTTAGGGGCATAAATACATACACCTGGTCCTTTTCAAAAGATTGGGAGACCCTCCTCACACGGCTCTAACAAACCAAATTCACTAATACATGGATGCGTGCACCTCAATGTTTAATGAAATAACATTGGTCAGCTATTCTAGCAAAGTCAGCTGTGAGGGTGGTACTTACCGCGACTACAGCTGTTAAGGTGGCCGATAAAGCTACAAGCTCGCAGTTATACATCTAACTGGAGATCGTATCAATCGGATTGACTGTTAAAAAAACAAAAAAATCCAATTGGGCTTGATAGGAAAGTCGCCTTAGTTGCAATGGTGGCCATATTTCCAAATCATATTAAAAAAATGTGCAATTTTTTCAATAATCAATATGCCGTAGTAATGTCGTTACTTATATATTGCCAGTGAAGAGTATTTCCTTGAATACTTTAAACCATTTACTACTGTGTAGTCTACATTTAGAAAACCATTAAAAACACTATGTTGCATATTAGAATAACTATTAAGTGTGTTTGCTGTTTTGTTGTCAGTTTCGGTAAAACTAAGAGGGGGGTATTACCTTCCCCAGACAGACACCTTATCATAAATTTGAGATTACTCCTACTCCTGCCGAAAGCAAATTAGTATTACTATTCAAAAATGCACCCCCCCATGTCTGTCCTCTCTATCAGAATAAGTCTACATAACTCTCCATGATTCCTATTTAAACTTTATACTAGATCACTGTAAAAAAAAAAAAATATTGCCAACATTAATCGAATCATATAAAGATGAAATCCTTTAGCTGTCTAACTTCTCCATGTTCCCTATTCCTAGAAGGGTTGGCCTGGCCTAAGACATTAGCATAGTTGTGTATCAGACATTCATACTGCAGAGACTAGTGGGCTTAAAGTATTAGCAGACCGGAGAGCTAGATCATGGATGGTTGGAAATCATGCAGTGTTATATTGGCTAATTTTCATCTGCATGTAAACGCTGCACAGAACGATTAGCCATGACAAGGAGTGATGAGGCAGATGGTCCAAAGGACATTAAAGAGAAGGCTGGTCTCAGCAGCAAGAAGATGGTCTGGCCGATGGTCTTATTCGAGACTGTGATCCATCTATCTATCTATCTATCTAACCTATCTATCTATCTATCTATCTATTATCTATCTATCTATCTATCTATCTATCTATCTATCTATCTATCTATTATCTATCTGTCTATCTATCAATCTATTATTTATCTATCTATCTATCTGTCTGACTGTCTTTCTGTCTGTCTATCTATCTATCTATCTATCTATTTATCTATTATCTATCTATCTATCTATCTATCTATCTATCTATCTATCTGTCTGTCTGTCTGTCTGTCTGTCTGTCTGTCTGTCTGTCTGTCTGTCTGTCTGTCTATCAAATATCGATCTAATATCTATCTATTTATCTATCTATTATCTATCTAATATCTATCTATCTATAATCTATCTGTCTATCTATCAATCTATTATCTATCTATCTATCTATCTATCTATCTATCTATCTGTCTGTCTATCTATCTATCTATCTATCTATTTATCTATCTATTATCTATCTATCATCTATCTATCTATCATCTATCCATCTATCTATCTATCTATCTATCTATCTATCTATCTATCTATCATCTATCTATCTATCTATCTATCTATCTATCTATCTATCTATCTATCTAACCTATCTATCTATCTATCTATCTATCTACCTAACCTATCTATCTATCTATCTATTATCTATCTATCTATCTATCTATCTATCTATCTATTATTTATCTATCTATCTGTCTGACTGTCTTTCTGTCTGTCTATCTATCTATCTATTTATCTATTGTCTATCTATCTATCTATCTATCTATCTATCTATCTATCTATCTACCTGTCTGTCTGTCTTTCTGTCTATTTATCTAATATCGATCTAATATCTATCTATCTAACCTATCTATCTATCTATCTAATATCTATCTATCTATAATCTATCTGTCTATCTATCAATCTATTATCTATCTATCTATCTATCTATCTGTCTATCTATCTATCTATCTATCTATCTATCTAAAATCTATCTATCTATCTATCTATCTATCTATCTATCTGTCTGACTGTCTTTCTGTATGTTTATCTATCTATCTATCTATCTATCTACTATCTATCTATCTGTTTGTCTGTCTGTCTGTCTGTCTGTCTGTCTATCTATCATCTATCCATCCATCTATCTATCTATCTATCATCTATCTGTCTATCTATCAATCTATCTATGTACATGTCTGTCTGTCTGTCTGTCTATTTATCTAATATCGATTTAATATCTATCTATCTAACCTATCTATCTATCTATCTATCTATCTATCTATCTATCTATCTATCTATCTATTATCTATCTATTATCTATCTGTCTATCTTTCAATCTATTATTTATCTATCTATCTATTTATCTACTATCTATCTATCTGTTTGTCTGTCTGTCTGTCTATCTATCTATCTTTCTAATATCTATCTATCTATCTATCATCTATCTGTCTATCTATCAATCTATCTATCTACCTGTCTGTCTGTCTGTCTTTCTGTCTATTTATCTAATATCGATCTAATATCTATCTATCTAACCTATCTATCTATCTATCTATCTATTTATTATCTATCTATCTAGATCTAAGGTCTGACATTATAAGTACTGTATACTACTCGAGTACTAAGTCATCAAGTATAAGTCGAGGTACCTATTTTACCCAAAAATTTGTAAAAGCTGATTGACCCTGATTCTGTGTTTTGTTTTAGGCTTTAGTTCCCTTAAATGGACAGCAGAATACTCCAACATAACATAAATCCCATACGTAATAGCCAAAACACCGTACCAGTAACCTCCAATTCTTTTGCACCCAGATGTTTGGAAACTACAACTCCCAGCAATGCTTGTTGCTGGGAGTTTCAGTTTCTAAACATGTGAGAGTGGCAAGGTTCAGTAAACTTTTATTTAAGCTTACCATCATTTACAATTCTCCTGACACCCATATAGTATAAAGGGCCCTCTGACGCCCAAAGATAAAGGGAACTCTGACCACCCATATAGTAAAGGTACTTCTTGACTCCACCAATATGTAAAAATGTCACCTGAGGTGAGTTTCAAGCTGTCCTTTGCACTGTACTAGCAGCTGTTTTTTGCCCCAAACTGAGGAGAACCCATCACAGATTTAACAGCATCCATAATAACATCTGATTGAGTCCAGCAGCCAGAATCACAGGAAGCAGGAAGTAAAGGCAATATCAGCTCCTGTAACTTTCTATGCAGGTTACACAGCGCCACCACTGGTTACTATCTGTAATTGCAGAATTTGGATCTAAATTAGGACTTACGTCGAGTATAAGTCGAGTTTGGTTTTCAGGCTAATTTTAAAGCCTGAAAAATTCGACTTATACCGCGAGTATATACGGTATAAACCAGCAGGGATTTAGTAGGAATGAATCTTGTCAAACTTCATTGCTTGGCTTTAGATGAGAGAAGTGAGTAGAAATTTAGACTCTGGCTGATGCTTAGATGTAGTATACTAGGATTTTGCAAAGGCTTGATACAGTCCCCCATAGGCAACTAATGTATAAGGTCTGTCGGTCTGGGGAGCACCATTTGTACATGGATAGAAAATTGGTTAATGAATAGGATTCAGAAAGTAGTTTTTAAAGGGGCTTCAATCATTATGGACTAAAGTGTCTAGTGGGGGTGTAACAGGGTTCTGTGTTGGGGCCACTTCTATTTACTCTGTTTATTAATGATTTGGAAGTGGGTATTGTCAGCAAGGTTTCTGTGTTTCTGATGACAAAAACTTTGTCGACCGTTAAAAACTTTAGAGGTGCAATGTGCAATTGTTCCAAAGGATCTAAATAATTGTCACATTGGATGCTAAGTGGCAGAGGAGTTTCAATGTTGATAAATGTAAGGTGATGCTTTTGGACTTAAAAATCTTTGTGTGCTGCTTATACTATAAATGGCCCTGTGTTAAGTGAATCCCTGTTGGAAAGGGATTTTGAGATTTTGGGTGAATAACAAACTTAGTTAGCAAGCAGTGCCAGCAGCAACACGCCAGGCCAGCATGGTATTGTCTTGTATAAATAGGGGTATGGATTTAAGGGAGAAAATGTAATTCTCCCTCTTTACAACAGCATTTGGTAAGGCCTCATTGGAATATGCAGTGCAGTTTTGGAATCCTGTGTACAAAAGGACATCTTTGAAATGGAAAGGGTCAGAGAAGGGCACCTAAATTAATAAGGGAGTTGGGGAGCTTGAATATGAAGAGAGACTGGATAGGATCAATTAGTCAACGACTGAGAAAATGCACTTGCGGGGGCATATGATATTACTGGTGGTATAATAGATTAATGGGCCATACAATAAACTATCTGGGTCTATGGTTCACCAATAGAGCATGTCAGAGGACACGTGGCAATCCCTTAAGACTTGAAGAAAAAGGTTAAGACTTCAAGTTCGGAAAGCTTGGAAGTCTTGCAGTGGATGTTGTGATGGCAGGCTCATTGGTCAGTTTTTTTAAAAAAAATGAGTTTCTGCAAACAAGAAGTTTACTGGTTATTCAATACTGGTATCGAATATTAAAGTAGTTGATCCAGGAAATTTCCGTATTGCCACTTGATTCAGGAGTAATTTTTCCCCTTTCATAATTTGGTGGTTTTGATGGGTTTGGACTGGATGGACATATGTCTTTATTCAACCCAAATACTACTATCCTATACTATATTCAGGAATTTCATTTAGGCATCTCTTCTACACAGTGGTTATATAACAGAACTTGTATTTTAATGATATTATGTTGTGTGTTTATCCCTTTGATACCAGGGGATTCTCTGCCACTGTAAGAATGTGAGATATTAGTTTTAAAACATTATTTAAACTGGTGTAAGAACTACCTAACCTGACATGGAGGCCATTTTGTAAGCACTTTATAATTATATATATTGCCTAATTAAATTTAAATGGTCTACAGCATTCCTCAACACTTTGTTCTGTAACTAATGGAGGCTTCTTGAGTTGCAGTTCCCAACAGCTGCACAGGGAAGGAACCCTACCCCGAAAGCATTCATACAATCTTGATGATTCAGGTCATCTCTGATGCAAGGTGACAGAGCGGCTCCTTCCCACTCCTCTTTGCTAGAAGTATATTTGTTCTAAATGGAATCCAATCAAATGCACTTTTTCTGCTTCATCATCGAGTTTTTTTTTCTTCCTATAGAAACATTTCCTCACACTAACACTGATACCAGTTGGTGTAATCTGGTCTGTTCTGCTTCTTGAACTGTAAATGAAAACAAGGGAAAGGAATCAGTGCTTGATCCTTATGGATGCCAGTTAAAAATAATTTGAAAAAGCTTTTAACGACCCATGTTGCAGACCAAATTACCTCAAACCTGTGGCCCCCTCCCGTGCTAACGCTAACTGCAACGAAGCCGTAGATTTATGCGAAGTGTTTGGATGAGGAAAAAGAAACAAAAAGCAGCATTTGGATTTTATTATTCCATTTACTTTGACCCTGGGCCATAAAGGGTTTTGAGAGCCGTGTTTATGTATTCAGCTGGCTGCCATACTGACAGGCCATTGGAGGCATTTAAATAAGCCACCCTGGCCGACAGCTGTAGTACCCAGAAACAGCAATACAGGTTACACTTCAGTTAAGTCATCACCCTTGTCACCAGCAGGTGGACTAACAGCCTTTGCTTCCTTTATTGTCTATCGTCCTATTTTATTTTTTGTAGACGGGTTGGAAAATAGGCATTTTTTTCCCTGCGTGGATAATTTTCATATATTTTTTGTTCTTCTCATGGGCCTGTGAAGGTAATGAAGACTAGAATCTTTGCTACACAATTATATATGTATGGGAAATAAACAGTATGCCATTAATGTGATTAAACTGTTTATTATAAGAGAGTTGATTCTTGGTATTCTTTTTTTTTATAAAACATACAAATATATCATTATGTTGCAACTTTAAACCTTGCCCTTCTCTGTGAATAAGTCAAATCAGGGGTGCAATTGAGGGCTGCACTAGTCACTATTGGGCTGCTCAGCGTGACCCTAGTCTGTCCCATGTAAAGATGTTATATGAAAGACAACAGAGCCATCATGTTGACAGCAGACGTGCAAAAAAGATCATTCTCTATCAAATAACTGCATTTCCCTAGTTTTTATCATCCTAGACGTTCGTTACAAGTGGAAAGGCCTAATACTAGCAAAAAAGCAATTGTGATTTATAGGTTCTGTAGCAACCATCGAAGATCCGAAAAATCTGATTCAAACCCCTGGAATTGGAATTTAAACATAAATTTTGAGGATTCAATATAATTTTCAAAGGAAATTTGATTTTTCAAAAGGAATTTTCACTTTTTCAATAGAAATGTTTTATTTTAAAATGAGATTTTCAATTTTTGATTTTCAATTTTTTCATTAAAATTTTTTTTTTCAGTTTTCTAAAATTTTTTGAAAAATCCATCAGATTCAGGAATTTTTAAAACTAAGTAGTTCTGAATCTAAAGCAGGTTAAACTGTGATTTATCTCTAATATAGTGTGGACTTTGTGATGACTATGGTACAAGCATGTTATACACGATGATATGAGTCAAACCCGTGTGGGGCCTCAGTGTAAAGACAATTAGTAAGTATAGTATATTTTATATGCTGTTAATACTGGTGACCTGTCATAGTTACAATCACTGTGCCAACATATTGTAAGTGCTGCATTTGCCTGTGGTGAGTAACTTGTGTGGTATAGTGTGGTAATGTTGTTCTGTTTATTTGGAGAGAGTCTAAAGAGGCCTAATAAAACAGAAGTTTGTGTGGTGATTGACTTTTTCTACAGGACTTCTATTGACAACTTTATGTGATTTCCATTCCTATAGTTAAAGGAGAACTAACTTTTAAGTTCTATTAAAGTACACTAGTATTGTAACATAGTAATTGAGGTTGAATAAAGAACTTCGTCCATCAAGTCCCAGCCTTTTCACCCTGCTATTTAACCCTACCAAACATTTGATCCAGAGTTAGGCAAAAAAAAAAAACCAAGAGCTAAAAAAGGGGAGGGGTCCTTCCGACTCCAAATAGCAAACCGAAGTATCCCTGGATAAAACAGATCTGCAGTATATTATTAATACCAGTAATTCTCAATATTTTTTAGTTTTAGAAACTTATCTAGCCCACTAGAGCAATTCAATGAACTGTCATTACCACATCTGCTGGAAGTTTCATTGTTCTCATTGTAAGAAACCTTTCCTAGCCTGAAGAGGACAGTTCTTTACTTCCAACCTTAAAGGTCCAGGTGTCCTCTGATATGACCTATTTGTAAAACAATGCACCAGAGAGTTTATGTGTATGGCCCATTAATATATTTGTATAAAGTGATCATATCCCTGTGCAAACATTGCTTCTCTAATGTAAACAGCCCTAACTAGTCTATCTGCCATTTACATTCAAGCCCCTCCTTTCCCGCTTATTACTTTATTAATTGCCCTTCTCTGACCTGCTACATTTCCAAGATGCCCCTTTGGTATATGGATGGGATTACCAAAGCACTAACAACGTATCCGAATGAGGCCTACCAGAGCCTTGTAAGAGAGGAGAATAATATTTTTTTCTCTGAATCTATTCACCCCTCTTTATACAAGACAATATCTTGCTAGATCTAGCACAATATTAGGAATTTAAACTGGCTGTTACCCTGTGGTTTATTTTCCCAGCCAGATGTCACAAAGAAAATGTTGCAATTATAGGCATCTACCAGAAACAATCCTTTGGCGTACATTCTGTTCTTATAAAAAGATTAACAGGAAGATAAAAAAAATAAGTTCTTATGGTTAAACTTTCCCCGAACCAATTAATGTTATTTATATTTGAAAGCTAACATCTGATTGGTCAGGGCAATTTAGCTCATTTTTAACGGATCGACCTTGCACATCTTTATGTGATTTCCATTTCTAATATAGATGTGATGGGCACACCCAAGGCCCAGTCATTAATGAGGGTGCTAGTGCTAGGGCCCCCAAGGGTGGGTCAGGTTGGGGGAAACCCTGATATACGTTATTGTACTCACAGGCTTGAACAACAACCATAGGTTCCTAAGGACACATGTTCCAAACTGAAACAGTTAGAGAGTATTCTGAAATGCATGATGATGAGACCATGCTTTTACATGATCGTGCATCTGAGAGAACAATCCCTGAGCTGTACATGATATAAGTGCATAGAGAGGCAGGAACTTTGATTGGCTGTCAACTTCTAGGGGTCGCAAAATAGTGCAGCTTTCTTGTTTAGATTCTGTGTGCAGTGAACAGAATATACAGCTATATGGGCCAATTAGTGCTAACCCACTCTACATAATGTACTATTAGGTTAGCGTGCTTTTTTCACAAATTTAGCAATGGTGTGCTATTACCAAAAATTTTTGGAAATTGTGCGAGCATAGCCTATGTAAAAAGGGTTTGATTAATTTTTTGCCTCCTTTACCACCACCTTTTTCGCCAATTGGACTTTTCTAACAATTTATAAAGCAGTGATATCCAGTGGGGAAAAATAATTTCCAGCTACCTTTCGCTTTTCACCATAAATCACTGACGGTAACTACTCAATCATATTTATAAAATGGCAAAAAGTCTGAGGTGTCCATTTATCTACCTGCCAATGGGTCCTTGGAGGTGTCCGTACATTGTTTAGTGTTTCACACATCTAATACAATACACGGGGAGGGGGAGGGACAGTTAAATTATTTACTGTTAATACAATATGCAATTTCTGATTTTCCTCTGATTGCTTTTTTAAGGTTTAGATTTTCTTTATTACCATAATTCAAATGGGGGGTCAAGGGACAATTTCATATAGGGGTGTTATTTTCACAATTTTTTCCTCCGGACTTCACTACAGTTTTGTAACCTTTTAAATTTCTTTCATCATAGTTATTAAAAAGGCAAATTTTTATCAAGGCAAAATTAGAAAGCAAAAAGTACGACTAATAATGCTAAAAATGTAGTGAAAGTTAGTTCAGCCCAAATGATGGTAAATAGGTAACACTGCCTGATGGGTTTTCAAAGTAGTGTGCATATTGTTAATACACACTTAATACATATGGTTTATGTAAAAGATAGCCTAACGCTACAGCAGGGAGATTCAAAAATTTCTTATCGTTTAAAATGTGCTAATTTGCCCCAACAATCAGAACTTATTTAAACATTTGAAAGCTAACATCTGATTGTTGGGGCAAAATTAGCACATTAAGAACATAGAAAAAACTTTATATGAATAACCCTGTTGGTGTTTTTTTTCAGAACAAAGAATATGATAAATAGTGTAAAAATCACCCCGAGCGAACTGCGGCTATTAATCAAACCAGCTATGTAAATATGGGAAACATACCATAGAATTAAATAAAAAATGAAAAATGGCTCACCATCACCTTCTGTCTCTTTATAAATATGCTCTAAATTCAACCATATGCATATATGCTTTTTAGTGTTAAGGGATAAGACCCCTTTAATATTGGTAAATTTTGGTTGCAGCCCTGGACTGGTAATGGACAACACTAGAGAGTTTTTTCTCTCTTTTCGCGCGCGATACCTGACTAAAACGCAACCTAAGAGAGTTGTCTGCGGAAAAAGAACATTGCGAAATTTTTTTTTATATTAAATGGCAAAAATAACACCTTCGCCATTGCAATAACTGCGATGGCAAAATGGCAAAAAGTAGCATTGTTTTAAAATATGGCCCCTAGGTTAAGATTTGTGCAACAATTTTGCAGAAATCTGATGCCTTTCTATGGAGTTGTATGGGTCAATGCAGGAAAAAAACATCTTAAAACACCCGTAATGCGTAAGTCTCGGAAGGAGTTTAAAGCATTGCGGGGCACGTCAGGTAAGATGTCCTTTAGATTCGTTAAGTTTCTCAGCACCACAGAGAGATAGATTGGGAGCTGACCCCTGGTACCCACAGTTAATTAAACAAATAACCAACAGCAACAGCAAAGGAAGAGGTGAGACCAACTTGTTGTTTTATAATAAATGTGCTGTCTGTTGGGGAACTATTTTTTCTGTCTTTTGTTCCCCTTTAAAGACCTTGTTATTAAAAGGAATAAAAAGATAAAAAAATGTAAATGTTTTATTGCCCCAGAACCATTCATCACAAGGTAAATTTGCAGAGAGTTCTGTGTACATTGAAAGCGCTTCTGATTCAGCATCATATCAGCATTAAACATTACAGATTTCCATTTCACTGAATATTTATTCTTATTAAAATATCACAAAAGACCAACTAGGATTTATAGGTTGATTTTAAATTAGAAATCAATTATTAATGATGTTATCTCAGGTTTTTAAATGCTGAACTTTGTGTTCAGTGAAAATCAAAGTTACCGGTGTGGACTAAAGGTTAAAAGGCTGATTTCACCTCTTCACTCACAAACTATTTTAATTTGGCCAAGGCGGAAAATAGCTGTATGAAGGAACAAATAGAAAATGTATTTAAAATAGTAGTTCTGGTTGGATCCCTAAGCAACAAGGTCCAGAGTGACCTGATTCTCTGACAACACACTAACACCTGCTTCTATTTCAAATATGCCTCTCTCTTTGTGTTTCTATGTCTCTTTTCATCTCTCTATAATACATATAAGTATACCTCATCGCAGGTCTTCATCATCATTAATCAGAATACGTCTACGTTTTTCAGTTTGGAACATGCTGTCCTCAGGAACCTATGAACTGTTTCAAGACCGTGAGTACAATACATTGATATCAGGGTTTCCCACCTGACCCCAACCTGGGGGGGGTTTACTAGCAGCCCCTCTTCAATGACTGGGCCTTGGGTGTAGCCCCATCACATCTCTAGTTATGATAGAGATGGCACAAAACCAAACTCGAACCCGAGTTCGAGCTGAAATTTATGAGTTTGGAAGAACTCAAACTATTCCAGACTTCGGCTGTATTTTCGATAATAATCAGAAATTCAAAATTTCGTCTAACCTAGAATGATCGTACGTTAACCCTCTAAAGTATTGTTTGTTTTCGGTAACCCTCAAAATGTACGGATCGGTTTCACTAACCCTAGAATGTACGTGTCGCTAACCCTCGAATGTAGCCTCGATTTTTGGTAACCCAGAAAGTACTTCGTTTTCAGTAACCCTCAAATGTATGGATGTTTTTTGCTAACCCTTGAAATATCGTCGTTTTCGGTAACCCTCGAATGTATGGAACTTTCTCTAACCCTTGAAAGTATCATTTGTTTTTGGTAACCCTTGAATGTATGGATAGTTTTCGCTACCCTTGAAAGTATCGTTCGTGTTCGGTAATCCTTGATGTATGGATATTTTCACTGACCTTTGAAAGTATCATGTGTTTCGGTAATCTTCGAATTTATGGTTATTTCACTAACCCTCAAAGTATCGTCGTAACCCTCGAATTGGCCATAACCCTCAACTGTAGCTTGCTCAAAACCTGACAATGCCCCACATGTTTAAAGTGTTTTAACAGGTTTTGGTGATAGTGAAATGTTCCCAGAGCATTTCCAGGTGCCACAGCCATTTACAGTAAGTTACCATTGTTATGCTTGTGAAGGTTCTCATTCATCCAGGTCATGGTAATCAATGGGGAGTGATAGTTCGAAAAATCCGGATGATTTACGCTAAACTAACAATGATAAATCGTGTGTATTCAAAAGATCAAGTGGGACTTGAAGTTTAGTTCTTGAAACTTGAAGTTTTAGTTCAAGAACTAAACTTCAGTCCAGTTATCTAATTGAATACAACAGATTTATCATTGTTATTTCGTTGTAAATCATCGCGGATTTTCGAACTATCACTCCCCATTGATTTTAATGGGTCCGAATACAGAACTTTTGAACTTTAACTGAAGTTCGAATTAAAAACGACCAAATTTATGAAGTTTGGCCTCTCTAGTTATGAACTAATACAAGTAAAAGAGATTTTGAATTTTTATGAAATTAAAAAATTTTGAAATGTTCTAGAAATTCTGCTATTTGGAAAATTAAAAAAAAAAAAGCAGAAATCCCACAAAGTCTGTGGGATCTGTGAAATCCGATTACTTCTGTCTGTCATTTTTTAAAATAAGGCTATACAGTCCCAAAATTCTCTCATTATATAATACTGCCACAACTTGACCGCAGCCAAGAAAATTTTTTAGGCAGTTCTGAGCAATCCTGAAGTGTTATTGCCTTGGATAAACTCAGAACTGCAGACAAATTAACAATAAAAGTGGTGATGAAGCCAGATCAGACTGTATCGCCCTTTTATCGTTAAAGTGTGTACCCACCTTTAGGCTAGGATGGAATATAGCCAGTTGGTTATAAAATAATCATCTGGAAGAATTAAGTTCATACACAGCCGCTTTGGCCGTAATCGTGCTGTGTTGGGCACTTTCTTGGCCAAAATGGCCACTCACTTGAAGATCCGCCCGGCCGGTTAGGCGACGTTCCCCGACCGAACGGCCATTTCACACAAGAAAGTGCCCATACACAGCACGATTATCGACGAAATGGCCGTTCATAGAACTTGTGCGATTGCATGTGTGTATGAACTTAAAGAGTTGGAATTTTTCTGCCATGGGAAGTAGTTCATAAGAAACTTGTCTAAAGAGCATGGTGGGTCTATATTCAAAGTGTTAATAAATTGGATTTAACTTTTTTTCATTTTCCCTTTACTTCTATGTTAATAGTTATGTAAAATAACCATCATATACATATAAAGAAAACAAATCTGAAATTCTAGCACTTAAAACATAATACATAACATGCCTTTACTATATGTAAAACTATAACGTATAACTGTGTCTAACTACTAATGTTTTCCAAATTTAGAAAAGTGATTTCTAAACTTGATTTAAGAATCTCCTTTTAATCTCAGAAACATATGTCTGAATCTAAACCATAGCATTGGCACCGCAAATGAATACCAATGACAGTCTAATGAAAGTGGACAGGAGTACAGCTGTTTCCAACCCTCTGCAAGTGTATCCAAGTAGGTTTCTTACAATGTCTTAAGGGGAAAAAGTCAATTAAAAGGCAACTGTCCCAGTTCTAGTGAAAGTCACTGATCATCAAGAATTGCCATTCATTTTTATTGTATGTGCATTTAAACTCTAGATTGACTCTGACAAAATCATTAAAAAAAGGCATGTCCTCAAATTTATTTAAGAATGATGATGGTTAATACATGGATAACCTGACCTTCTATTAAACCTTATTAAGACTGTTGACATTTCTTTTATGGGGCTTTGTCTGCTGTAACTCTGACCCTAGCCAGTGTAGTGTTCGTAGTAGTGTTGGTTCAGTGCTTTTATTAGGTAAATCTTCTCATATTTCCAAAAATGTTTTCTTAGCAGCAATTATACTTGTTTGTTAGTATAGAAGAGACTATAGTACATGGATTGTTAAAATCACTGCATGTCTTTTTAAAGGAGAACTAAATGCTCCTTTAGATCTTCTGAACTTTAAGAAAAAAAGTTTTATTTTCCTATGATTGTAAATATAATGACCCTTTGTATAAACGGGAATCAGCTTTCATCTCTCCTGTTTCTGTGTTGCTAATTGCATAATTACAAAAACTGGCCAATAATCGATGGGGAACAGCCTGATCATAAGATACAGTATACGACTGTCCACCAACCATGCACACTCTCATCGGGTCTGCAATTGCATCGGTGGTAGTAGGGGGACAAACACTTTCAGGATAATGCTGCTCCCTCAGCCAGGGGGCAGCCCAGAACATATTTACAGTGTGTTTGGTATAATCTCAGACAAACATTATTAAAAGGCACACTTTAAAGGGTATGTCCACCCTTTAAACTAACTTTTCCCATAATATAGATATTGGTCCCCCAGCCCCAACCGATTACTATTAGAGCAAGAAAGTCCCCCGCTTTACTTACCTTACCTCTCTCCTTCGCTGCACAATCCTGGCCCTCTGCTTGCATAAAACGTGCAGCGGGGGCGGACCGTCACCACATCCGTGATTGGCTGAGAGGTAGCCAATCACGCACAACTGCCGGTAGTGTAGAGCGGCGAAGGAGAGAGGTAAGGTAAGTAAAGATCGGAGGACTTTCTTGCTCTAATAGTAATGTGGTTGGGACTGGTGTACCAATATATATATTATGGAAAGGGGTTTAATGCTTGGGGGAGGTAGACCAAATAAAGAGGGAGAGGGAGGGGGGGAGGGCTCTTCTGAGCATGGCAAAATTCTCCCGAAGGAACAGAGTCCTTAGTCCTCTGCAGTACTCCTGGTAGCCAGTTTTTGGACTTTGGGGGGGATTACAGGGCATCCATTTGGATCTGGGATGTAAGGTAAGGATTTTTATACACTACAGATTGGGGGCCAGTAGTGGGGGGGATTATATTTTGTGGGGTGGACATGCCCTTTAAATGTTGACAATAGTGGCACAGGCGAGAAGTTAGGAGAGAAGTAATATACTGGTGGTTATATAGGGCCCATATGTATCATTATTGTTGGTGTTTTTGTGTGTTATTAAGGTGGAGAGAGCTGGCTCTTCTGGAGAACAGTGCAATGCAGAACTGTATCATAAACAGTAGAAGAAAAGAGACTAGGAGCTGGTGATTTAAATAAATACATATGATACAGCAACCCACAACAATGGTTTTCAAATAGCATGTTAAATTAACCTATTAAATTTCTGTCTGTCTGTTAGTCTGTCTCTCTCTTTCTCGCTCTCTCTCTCCTCCTCCTCTCTCTCCTCTCTTATATATATATATATAATATATATATTACTGTATACCTATCTATTATCTATCTATCTATCTATCTATCTACTATCTATCTATCTGTCTGTCTGTCTGTCTGTCTCGTTCTGTCTGTCTGTCTCTATCTATCTATCTATCTATCTATCTATCTATCTATCCGCCTCTCTCTCTTTCTCTCTCTCTCTCTCTCTATCTCTCTATCTATCTGTCTTGTCTGTCTGCTGTCTGTCTGCCGGCTGCATCTATCTATCTATCCTTTTATCTATCTATCTATCTATCTAATATCGGGAGCTTTGCATTACTAGAGCATCACTATCTGGTGCACTATATGTTTATTCTATCGTATATATATAATCACTATCTATCTATCTATTATTCGCAATCTGAGTCTGTTCTATCTATCATATCTATGCTATCTATTATCTGTCTAATCTATCTATCTGTGCTGTCATCAAGATTCCGAACAATATCTATCTTATTTGTCTATTATCTATCTAATATCTATCCATCTGAATCTATGGCATGCTATGCTGTCTAATCTGCTATCATCTATCTAGCTTATCTACTCTGTCTGTCTATGCTATACTATCTATTGCTTTAAATCAATCTTTATCTATCTATGCTGTCTGTCGTACTGTCTTTTCTAGGTATAGTTTATCTATCTTATCTATCTATTTATCTGAGCTATCAATATCTATCATGCTTTGTCTGTACTGTCTAATTATCTATCCTACCTTCTATCTATCTATCTATCTCTATCTATCCTCTATCTATCTATCTATCTATCTATGCTATTCTATCTTATCTATCATGCTATCTATCTAGTGTCCTATCTATCATATCTATTCTATCTATGCTATCTATCTAAACCTAGCTTATCTATCTACTCTATCTATCTAGCCTAGCGCTATGGCTATCATCTATCCTATTATCTATCTATCTTCTATCTAATCTATTATCTATTATTATCTATCTACTGTCTGACTGTCATTTCTGTCTTTGTCTATCTATCATATGGCTAAGATTTATCTATTGTCTATTCTACTGCTATCTATTTCTATGCTATCTATCTATCTATCTCTATCTACCTGTCTGCTGTCTTTCTGTCTATTTAATCTAATATCGGTATCTTAATATCTGATCTATCTGACCTAGTCTTGCTACTATCTATCTAATATCCTATCTATCTCTAATCATCCTCTCACGGGTGCTATCGCTCTATCAATTCTATTATCTATCTATCTATCTATCTATCTATCTATGGCTGTCTGTCTGTAGGTCTTCTTCTTCCTAATGTCTCTATCTATCTATCTATGCTACTAGTGCTATCTATCTGCTGACTTGTCTTTCTTTATGTTATTCTATCTATGCTATCTAGCCTATCTAGCTATCTATTAGCTGATTTGTCTGTTCTGTCTGTACTGTCCTGTCTGTCTCTCTGTATCAATCTATATGGCCTACCTAATAAACTACTATCTATGCTATCTCATCTGATCTCGTCTATCTATCAATCTAATCTATGTACATGTCTGTCTGTCTGGTCTGTCTTTTCTGTCTTAATCTATTCGATTACTATCTTATCTCTCTCTATGACCGCCCAGCAGCCTCTTCTCCTCTTCTATCTCCTATCTTCTATCTATCTATCTATCTATCTATCTATCTTATCTATATCTATCTATTATCTATCTCTCTATCTTGTCATCTATTATTTTTCTATCTTATCTTATTTATATGCTAGCTATCTATCTAATTGTTTGTCTGTCCTGTCTGTCTATCTATGGCTAATCATTTCTATGAATATGCTATTCATCTAATCTATCATCATCTGGGCTATCTATCAATCAAACTATCTATCTCCTGTCTGTCGTCTTTCTTGTCACGTATCTTATATATCTATCTACTATCTTAACCTATCTATCTTAAATCCTTCTATCTATTTATTATCTATCCTATGTCTAGATCTAATTAACGAAATTAATAAATAAGTCATAATATTATTTCCATTTCGCGTGTCCTTCCCTACCAACTTGCAGGCTGATAATAACTATATAAATATATAAATATAGTAAATTGGATGGATGATAATAAATATAGCGTCGCGAATAATAATAACTATATGTTAAATAAATGGTTGCTAAAATCTAGTATTCTAGTAAACTATTTAAATACAGGACCATTGGTCATATATAATTTTTGCCATCTGGGGTTTCACAGTGGTTCAGCCGCTTTTTTAATCGGCCAATATAGCTTCACCTGCTGTATACAACAGAGTTTGGATCTGTCTCTCGCTCCCGCCCTGTAGGGGACGGCACATGATCTATGGTAATAACGTTCGCAAAATTCTGTAAGATAGTGTGCCGCTTATCTAGAAATGTCATTAGCCAAAAACCGGTTTTCGCTCGCGCCGCTGTGGTAAAGTTGGGCTGTCCTTGTCTGCTGTATGTCCAGGCGTCAGTGTTGATATCTGATCTATAGTCGCAGCGGCACTCTATGTTTTCATCCGAACATTTTAAATCTGTATTCTGCCCGGACAAATTAGCATATATATTTCCAGGGCTACCAGAGTTAAGGTAAATAACAACCGTGGTGAACATGTTAGTTAGCAAAATGGCGTGTCGAAGTGGAGATTATCATCCTCCTGATATGGATTTGAAAGAGTAAAGTTTTATTGGATAGCGCATTCATTTTTGTTACACAGTTGTATGCCAGTTCTCTTACATTCTATAGCATCCATTAGGTTTTTTGGACGAAGCCATAGAATATTGTCAGTTCTCCGTTCTTAACTATAGGCTCTATTAAATCAGGGTCTGTGTTAATTGCGGCAGGGGGTAACTCTGCTCTTAGGTTTCTTACCTCTTTGAACCCAATAGTGGGGTCTCTCTCTCTGTCTGTCTGTCTGTCTGTCTGTCTGTCTGTCTGTCTGTCTGTCTGTCTGTCTGTCTGTCTGTCTGTCCGTCCGTCCGTCCGTCCGTCTGCCTGTCTGCCTGCCTGTCTGTCTGTCTGTCTGTCTCTATATATATCTATATACCTATCTATTATCTATCTATCTATCTATCTATCTATCTATCTATCTATCTATCTATCTATCTATCCCATCTATCATATCCTCTGCCCCTCCCTCCCCCCCCCCCCAAAAAAAATAATATATATATATATATATATATATACTACCTTCAGTTCACAAAATCGCCCTGATATAGAATTCTTTGGTCAATAAATGTTCTAACCAGAATAATATGTGTTGGCAAGTTATTGCTTAAATGTAATCTGAATTAGCTTATCTATCTTGGAGAAAAACTGTTCTATCTGAAATCCATTACACGCTTTTTGTTGCTGTGGTGCATAATATTATGTAAGAAAATAAATAGCTTGTTTGATTTGTAACGTAATATCGATTCTCACAGATACACTACATTGTGTTGTTCCTTTTACTTCTAAACTGTGGTGTACCTGGCATTAGGTAGCTTCCTTAGAACATTAGGGGGGGAAACTGGCTTATTAGATAATGAACACTACAAAAAAAATCTTCCATGCTAGGAAAGAGCCTCGCTCATATATTTGCACTGCTGTTTTCTGCATTTAAATTCATAGACAATCGCGTGAAATTCTTCTTACCTCGCTCAGCACTTCTACATTTATACTAAGGTGTCTGAAGAAGAGATGTGCACATATCCCTAATCCAGCTGCTTTCAGAAGTTAGAAGCTCAGATACAACCAGGGGCTCTTATTATTATTATTGTAGATTTATATAGCGCCAACATCTTCCGTGGTGCTTTACAGTTGCATTAATCTACATGAGGAAACATACATTTCAACTTGATTGACTGGATTGCACTGGGGGTTTGATTGGCCGGAAATATCCCACATGAAGCCAGCAATACACTTGGACCTTTCAAAAATTCCCCAATGTTATCCCTACATCTACGCATCATAAAAAGAACCACCTGCGACCTACCAGGCTGGAAATGTCGGAAATTAAACTAGGGACATGTCTGCACGTGTGACAGTTTTGAAATTATATCAGGCGCATAATTTGGATCTTATATCCAGCTTATTTACTATCCTATATACTGGCTAAGAAACATGAGCAACATTTGCTACATTAATGTATTAATTGTACCAGAATAGTAACTCACAGAAGTCAATGAACAATTAAATTGATCTAGAGCAGTTGTGTTTATAGCAATGGAGAGAGGTAAAGCTGACTCATCGATGGTTACATCCCTATGTAAGTTTACTTGTTAATAATTAAAGTAGTACAGCATAATCTTTAGCAGTGTTGAGAATAAATAAGTGAAAATGAAGTTGCTGTGATCTGCCATGTCTGCTTCTTGTAAAATATTAGCCTGTAAAAAAAAACTTTTCCGGCTGACAACTGACATTGATATTGTGCAGTCACCAAGCTATTATTAAACATGGAGAAGCAAATAGACTGTCACATCTCCTATCGTTCAAAACAACTAGACCTAATAGTACTGAACTGTGCCCTATAATTAAATGCTGGTTTTTTTTTTAGAATTGAGGAATGAACTATCTCAGTTAAGCAATCCCTTCATTACTTTATTTTCTTTACAGGATGTTCACAGAAGAACTGACAAATTTAAAGTTTTGTTCAGGTCGTTCCCCACATTTTGAGTATCTATTCACTTATATTGCTTAATCTGAAGACAGAACTGGTAGAGATATACTGTAGTCTTATCCCAAACATGGATTTGTTGAGGAAATATCTACTGGTACAGATGAACAAAAAGTTCCTTTTTGAACTTTCAAAATGCTGATTGTATCAGAATTTTTAGAATTTTCCATTTTCAACAGACATTTTAACATTTTTGCTAAAAATTTTAAAATAGAATTTTTGATATTTACTATTGACAGAATTTTGTCATGAAACTGAAATTTTACATCAACATTTTGTGATTTTGAAGCAGAGTTTCGACGCTGAAATTTTTACTGTGAAACTTGAGCAAGCCTTCAGGTGGAAGGAAACCCGAAGGGTTTGGGCATCCCTACTTACCAGCAAAAGAGCTGCATGAACCCACTGGGATAATTCTGCCAGCATGTTTGTGGAACAGTGGTCATCTTGTAGAGCTTTTTCTATCCATTTTCACCAGGTATCTCCATTGACTTGAATGCTGAATGATCCTGCAAAACAAAAATAATAAAGCAGTTTTTAAAGCAATTTCTTAAAAAAATTTGAAAAATATATAATGTTTCAGATCCACAAGAGAAAACTAATCACCTGATGATATTGTGTCATAAAAGAATAATGCTGGCCATACACTATGAACTTACATTCTGATATTTGCATGATGTTCCCTGTGATGTCACAAAAGCCGCCTGTCCCAATCTTTTTTTGGATCAACTTCAAGGTCTATCATTAGACATATGATAGAAACAACAATCAACAACAACAAATAACATTTGTAAAGCGCTTTACTCCTGTAGGACTCAAAGCGCTGTAAGCATGGCTCAGACCAATAATTGGTTGATTGGTAAATTGGGGTATAGAGGAAGAACTCTATAAATCCAGAAATGCCAGGCTAAACAGGTGGCTTTTCAGTCTGAATTTGAATAACTCCAGGGAAGAGGCTGTCTTTACTGGGTGTGGTAGGGAGTTTCAAACGGTAGAGGCAGCATGACAGAAAGCTCTGTCTCCAAAGGTTTTGAGGCGTGACCAAGTTTATGGAACCTGCTGATCTGAGGTTGTGAGAGGTGTGGTGCAGCTTCAGCAAGTTCTTCATGTATCCAGGGCCCAGATTGTGCAGTGATTTGAAACACCGAATCAAATGCGTTCAGTGTTTGGCCAGCAAATATCTGATATTCTTATGAAGTTTATATCCTTTTTAATTTTTAATTGTATTATGCGTAAAAAATGAAATATTAAGAAATGTTTTACATGCCTCCATATTATTCACCATATAAGTTGTCTAATTTGGATACCGACATCTAACATTGCACACACAGGCATACATTGAATAAGCTGAATAAGCAATACAGAATGAATGAATTTTACATAAGGTCATGCAAATTGTGCATTGGTTTTTTTAAAGAAAGCAGTTTTTGATATTGTGAGTGAATATATATATATATATATAGATATATATATAATATATATATAATATATATATATATATACTATGCATCAATAATAATATGATCAAGTTGATTTCTACATTTGAGAGATATTCTTTTCGTCTCCACAGATCAGACACTGTTCTGTTTCTTGACTGTGTGTATTTTGTGCAGATGTATTGCTTGAAGTATCATTTCTGCAGGCAATGCGCTGGGTGGTCTTGTCTTGTGAAGAGTGACAAGCTTAGTAGTAGATAGCCAAAGTCTTTTAAGATTACAACACCCACCAACAGCCTGAAAGTTGGAATTGATCCATTTGCAGTGGTCTGTAGTAAAGTTCCAGTTCTTCGTTTTCAGGTTAACTGTATGTCTACCAAACAGACTAACTACATTCTAACTTCATACTGGAAAATGTATAGTTAGAGCATTTGTTAAATTTGAAAAGGTAGGTATTATGCAAGTCTGTTTAAATGCACATCCACAAGAAGGGGTGCAGATTATTCCAACCCTTACCCCAAAACTATAGTATAGTATTTGAGGTTGAATAAAGACATACGTTCATCCTGTCCAACCCATCTAGCAATATCCTCATTTCCTGCCTAACTGTTGATCCAGAGGAAGGCAAAAAAAAAAACCCACCAAATTTATGAAGGGGAAAAAAAATTCCTTCCTGACTCCAAGTGGCAATTTGAAATTTCCCTGGATCAACTCTACTTTATGTATCAATACCAGTAAAGGGTTAATATAAATATCCAATATGGTGATAAACTTATGGAAGATAAATGGTTAAAGGGTATGTCGACCCCTAAAATACACTTTTAATATTCTGCTCCCCCATGTCCCCCAGCCCCAACCGCATGTTTGTTTTTTTCAAAAAGCTCCCCAAACTCTTACTTACCTCCCCTCGATCCCTCCCCGCACGCACTGCCGCCCCTCTGCTTGCGAGAATGCAAGCAGAGGGGCGGGACCGGCAGTCACGTCTGTGATTGGCTGAGCGGCAGCCAATCACGGACGCGGCTGCCGGTCATTCAGTGCAGCGGGAAAGCGGAGAGGTAAGTAGAGTTTGGGGAGCTTTTTGAAAAAACAAACATGCGGTTGGGGCTGGGGGACATGGGGGAGCAGCATATAAGGGGGTTTAAACGCTAGGGGGAGGATAGTAGAATGGGAGGAGAGGAGGGAGAGGGGAGGGGGAGGGAGGGGAGATAGGCTGCAGTGCATATGGGCAAATATCTACCGGAGGCTAGATAGCAGGCAGAGACCTGCTATCCTCCTGGTGGTTAGTTTTGAGACTTTGGGGGGGGGGGGGGTTACAGGAGAACCCTATGGAGCTGGGATGTGAGGTAAGGATTAAACTACACTACATGGTGGGGCCAGTAGTTGGGGGGATTATAGTTTTGGGGGTGGACATGCCCTTTAATGAATAAATATCTGTTGTATTCCATTAGATCAACTGGACTTAAAGTTTAGTTCTTGTAGACGTTTTACTAGTCATCCGACTAGATTTCTCAATTCAGAATGACTTGTACAAGAATCTGTTGGCACTTAAGTACCATGGAATGTCCCAATTAGCATATGACTGCCAAGTTTTAGGGACCTTCTGAATGCAAGGTGTTGGTTGCATTGAGGGTAAGTGGTGTTATCGAAACTGCCCAGGGTAAGGTGTAAAACCAGCATTGTATATACTGCAATTTATAATCTTCTCTCAGCATTGGTGAGAGTGAATATTTGTTTCTTACCCATAGTGCAATGTGGCCCTATGGCCTATTATTAAGGACAACACGTTGTCCGAAACGTGTCTTTTTACCTCACCCGAGATGTTGTTTGTGATCCACTGGATAATGAAGTTTTAAAGCTATGTTTTTATATATCTTCATACTGTGATGTGTGATTTTTACTGTTTCAGTACTTTATTGTCACTTTGTATCGTGGGAGTGACATTTCTCTGGTAATGCAGTGGAAGTAGCATGCGGCCTTTAGCTGTACCTGGTCACACAGAAGGAGGATGGGCTTCACCTATGGCTGGTCAGAGGACGGATCGGAGCTGCCATTTACAGTTTCTTCTAAAACAATTGTGGCAGTAACCTTCTCTCTTCATTTGGTGGGTACATATTTGTTTCTGTACCCATAGAGCAAAGTAGCATGTGACTTTCCCTTAGCATTGGTAAGTGGGATATGGTTTTGGTTTCGTGTTGACCCATAGTGTATATAATCAGACAGGTGAACCTTATATCTCTGGCTTTTGTGAGGGTGGATGTTGTTTCTTAATTGGAGGGATTGGGTGAGTATATAATAAGCATAATACGACTTTCTCTTGCATTGTGGAGGGTGGATATTTGGTACTGTATCCATAGTGATATATCAGTACCTATTCTCTCTGCATTGGGTGAGGGTGGATATTAAATCTGTTTTTCTTAATTATTGTAGGTAATATCTAAAGGGTGTCGTATATCTTCTCGGCATTGTTAAGAGTAATGTTGTTTTCTATACCCTAGTGAATGAGGCAATAAAGCACTACTCTCTGGTCTTGGTGTGAGTGGTGAGTGTGCGTTGTTTCTATAAAGGGTATAGTGCATAATAAGTACGTTTTCTTGCATCGGGGAAATGTATGTAGACTATGTCTATATTGTTAACGTTATGGCTGATGGCACTATCTCTGCTTGGCTGTAGGGTGGATATTTCTTAAGTGCAATGTTGCCTAAAAGGGTATTAGATTTGATAATGCACATTCCTTCTTTAGGGCCAAGAACTGCAGAGATGCGGAAATTTATCTAAAAATACTATGTTCTCTAATTAGATTAACTGTTCATCTGGAAATGTAGCGGATATTTATTTGAAAAATACTTTGAAATGCATTTAATTTAAAAACCACAATTCGCAATGAGTGCAGATTATTACATTAATATTTGTGTCTTCTTAATTTTCCATATGATCTGCTAGTTTTATTAAATGTTTAATACAAATAAGAGAAAATAATTTAATTTAAGAATTATCCATAGAAACATTTATTTTATGTTCCAGGGGAAAAAAGAACATTTTTTTTTTTGTGTGGAAATACTGTATATTCTAAAATAATTTCCAACTTCATTTCACCTTTCCATATCTTTATCCCCGCTATGTCCTTCAATCTATGGTAACATTGTGCAGTTGATTATACCAAGAAAAATAGCAGCTTGGGATGAATTGTTTTTTAAAGATTTTTTGGAAAGTTTTTTAGGCAATTGTTAGGCAAAAGCTGCTCATGGCTGCCATATTAGATGTGATTCCCTGAAACAGTAATAGTAACTGCCTCATAATATTATGTTAGCAAATTTTTACTAGAAATATATGGGACATAAAATCACCTTCAAAATAATATTGTAAACTCATTGAAAGAGATTTTTTAGGTAGATGTGTAATTTTTGGCTAGGGATCTAGTGGAAGAGTATATAAAACAGTGCACTCACAGGTCACAGGTTTCAAACAATACTTTTATTGGTGTACAGGCAATGTTTTGGGTTTTGGACCTTGCCTATGTACCTTTCTCAAGCCAACTCAAGTC
Organism: Hymenochirus boettgeri; assembly: GCA_019447015.1. NCBI lineage: Eukaryota > Metazoa > Chordata > Amphibia > Anura > Pipidae > Hymenochirus > Hymenochirus boettgeri. Next base: position 211,390,193 of record CM033471.1, on the reverse strand, counting down.
AAATTAATATTATATTATATATATATATATTATATATTATATATATATATATATAATATATACAAATACAAGAATATGCAGCTCAAACCTTTATTTTAAATTACTTTCAGATGCGGTGCAAAGGAGTTACGGCAATTAATACATTACACAGAAGTCTCCAGCACTCAACTATACATATGCATAAATTAATTAGATATCACGATCAAACAAGTATGCAAGCAACGAAGGGTGATTACCTGCACTAAAGTTAAAATGGATACGTTTAGTTACATAGTTTGTACAAACTTGCGTCAGCTGATGCGCCACTTCAAGGCAGTATCCCAGCATCAGTCCTAACCTAATGAGTAAAGTTCAATCCCGTTGCTTGCATACTTGTTTGATCGTGATATCTAATTAATTTATGCTTATATGTATAGTTGAGTGCTGGAGACTTTTGTGTAATGTATTAATTGCCGGTACTCCTTTGCACCGCATCTGAAAGTAATTTAAAATAAAGGTTTGAGCTGCATATTCTAGTATTTGTAGATAATAAAGGGCAATACGGCTAAGCTCGATTTTATATGCTTTGCTCCCTGAGTAAATTTATTCCCCCGCCCCTTTAAGGCAGTCCAGATAAAAAGAAGGCTTAGAAGCTCTGTAAGCTCCCATGATTCCTTGGTATAGGTCATACTAAATAAAGAGAGAAGCAGGTATGGTCTTGTTCCCCCAGGGATTGAACTTTACTCATTAGGTTAGGACTGATGCTGGGATATGCTTGAAGTGGCGCATCAGCTGCGACAAGTTTGTACAAACATATGTAACTAAACGTATCCATTTAACTTTAGTGGAGGTAATCACCCTTCGTTGCTTGCATACTTGTTTGATCGTGATATCTAATTAATTTATGCTTATATGTATAGTTGAGTGCTGGAGACTTTTGTGTAATATATATATAAATATATATATTACTATTACTAAAAGTTAGTTACAAAAATCTCTCAAATACATAATATACTTCAAGATAAATAAAGGACAATCTAGAAGCTAGAGCTTCCTGTAGGTTTAGACCTTAAGGCCTGGTATAAACAAGGCAAATCGGGTCTGATGTTCCTGTTGACAGATTCTGTGTTCAATATACCCACCAGCAGTCTGGAATGGAATATTTCAGTTTGCCCAATCTTGCTGAACATACATGTGTCTGATAATAGGGATATTAACTTTGATGGGATTTCCCTATTATCAATGTATCTATGGATGATCGATCCCATGGCCAACAAACCAATGCTGATATCAATTGTAGTCTATGTGGTAATCCTAAAGATGTATCCCTATACAAAGTATAGCGAGGTGTTAAGTGTATGTTTGGTTCAATGTAAATTCATCCTGCTGTGAGTTTACAATTACAGTCAAATTTTACGGCCATCTTTACCAACATGTCGAGTAGTTCTAACGGACTGATTTTATTCAAAATTTGGCAGAATAACTCCGTCATGTCTGCAAGTTACAGATTTGATCTAACCAAAAGATCAGACCAGGGAGGTAATTGGATTTTTTTGTTACAGCTATTTAGGGGCATAAATACAATACACCTGGTCCTTTTCAAAAGATTGGGAGACCCTCCTCACCACGGCTCTAACAACCAAATTCACTAATTCATATGCTTGCACACAATGTTTAAAAATGAAAATAACATTGGTCAGCTATTTAGCAAAGTCAGCTGTGAGGGTGGTACTTACCCACTACAGCTGTTAAGGTGGCCATAGATGCTACAATCGCAGTTATACATCTGAACTGGAGATCGTACAATCGGATTGACTGTTAAACAGAAAAAAATCCAATTGGCTTGATAGGAAAGTCCCTTAGTTGCAATGGTGGCATATTTCCAGAAATCAATATTAAAAAAATGTGCAATTTTTTTCAATAATACCAATAATGTAATGTCGTTACTTATATATTGCCAGTGAAGTAATTTCCCTTGAAATACTTTAAACCATTTACTGTGTAGTCTATCAGTTAGAAAACCATTAAAAAACACTTTGCATATTAAATAACTATTAAGTTGTTTGCTTTTTGTGCTGTTTTGCAGAAAACTAAGAGGGGGGTATTACCTTCCCCAGAACAGACAAACCTTAATCTATAAATTTGAGATTAAACCTAACTCCTGCCGAAAGCAAATTAGTATTACTATTCCAAAAATGCACCCCCCATGTCTGTCCTTCTTCAGATAAGTCTAAATAACTCTCCCATGATTCCTTATTTAAACTTTATACTAGATCACTGTAAAAAAAAAAAAAAGATTGCCAACAATTTAATCGAATCATATAAAGAGTGAAATCCTTTAGCTGTCTGACTTCTCCATGTTCCCTATCTCCTAGAAGGGTTGGCTGGCCTAAGACATTAGCATAGTTGTGTATCAGACTATGCATACTGCAGAGACTAGTTGGCTTAAAGTATTAGCAGACCGAGCTATCAGGATGGTGGAACAGCAGTGTTATTCTCATGTAACAGCTGCCAACATTCCTGACAGGAGATGAGGCAGATGTCCAAGGACAATTAAAGAGAAAGGCTGTTAAGCCAAAGTTTGCCTATTTCTTATTCTAGACTTGATCCTATCCTAAAAGTTGAGTCACAGCTGCTACACTTCAAGGTCCCTACAGCTGATCCAACTGTCTTCCTCCTGTTTTGTATTGGCATCCCATCAATAACCCATTCAATATTCAAAAGGCAAGTTTCCTCTGGAAACTAATAAAATCATAGAAAGAGTAAAAATAGTAGGAACAAACATCCCTGCAAACATCCATAAAACAAAAAAAGAACTGAAAAAAAAACTTGATGCAAAGCTGTCCGAATGTGAAAACAATTATTGGATCATAACAGCTTTTATCTTCCAACCAAATAATAACCTGCAAGATGCTAAACCGATGGAAGTAGTAAACAGAGTGGATAACATTTAACTTTCTTAAAAGAAGATTTATGGTATGCATGGGAAGACATTTTGGTTTTTGTAAATAGCTTTCTGTAAATACTCATACAGTTGGCAAATAAGCTTTATTTAGAACACGAAACAGACAATCATCTATGTACACCTTGTTTGAAATGGTTCTAGCAAAACATATCTCTTACTGGCTATGAAAGGTAATTAAGCAAAATGATGCCTGATTTGTACAGTATATTATCACTTTGTGAACAGCTGCCAAGTACCAAGAACATAGATTAAAGGAGAACTAAACTAGTTACATTTAAGTTTATTTTATATCTCTCACCACTGGGTTATTATATATCCAATCTTACTTCTATTACAATAACAATTTTGTAAGCAATGTAAAAAAGTTAAACTGTAACAGAGCTGACCACTTCTCACATGTTCTATACTTTGCCTAGGTGTGTATCTGGTATCAAATATATAAATCCCCTTTGCATGGGACGCACACTCCGGACTTATTCTTAATGATAAAATAAATTCTTTATTAAACACGGATGTCAATGCGGTTCGTATTAACCTGACTGTGTTAACCAAAATGCGTTGATGTGTGTTTAATAAAGATGTTATTTTATTATTAAGAAGTATTCAAGTGTGTCATCATGCAAAGATAGATAGATAAATAATAGATAGATAGATAGATAGATAGATAGATAGATAGATAGATAGACAGATAGACAATACATTTTGAAAGAGGCAATCCAGTAAATTTGCAACAACTTTAAAGGGACGCTATGCTGAAAAAAATTACTTTTCACTCATCTTAAAGGACAACATTATAAAAAAACAGCATCACCCCCATTACATGTCCACACTTCCAGCAGCTGAAATCACTTACTCACATGTACAGCTGTGCTGCCCTTGTTTAGATATCACACAGCAAATATGAGTGCTAAAAGCCCGCCTCCTAGATGGCCCAGGGCCATGATTAACATATCACTTGTCATTCGCTGGTGGGGATGCCTGTTACAACCTCTCTCCTCCTCCTCGGCCGGTTAAACAAACTTAAAATGTCCAGTTGCTAGGAAACAGCCTACATAATCAAGCTGATCAAGGATAGGTGGAGGAGTGTTTTCTCGCATACTAGTTTGAGTGAAGTGGTATAGGGAGAGCAGTTCTCCTTTAGATAACCTTTTCCATTTACATTTTCCTATAGTTAATTTACAAGTTGGTCTGCAAAGCAAACTGTGTATAATTCTTTAAACTAATAATTTAAAGAATTATTAGTTTTAGGAAATTGGCTTACAGAATGTAGACGTATTGAAAAGGTTTGAATTTATAGGTGTATAGCTGCATCAAACCTTCATCCTTGCACAGACCCTTCAGAAACCAAGTACTGTTACAATATCTAGGAACATGTTCTAATTGGTGTATTATTGGTGTATAAAGAGAGCAGCGGTTGATGGATCAAATTTTTTGAATGCCATTATTGAAGAATTTACAATATCCGACTGAAGAATACTATACTCTTGACTTAAATAAAATGGGAAAATGGGCCATTATAAAAATATAAAAGCAATAAAGACTTTCCTACTTAAGATGCATAAAGCAAAGTAATCATAAAACCACAGCTATGAATATTACAAATGGTAATGCTATTATTCGATGTAGGCTTGCCAACGGCACTTAATATTGAGATTTTGGAGAGGTGTCACCTGATATATTGCAAACATGCAAACAGCCTGAAATCATGTAAAATATTCTAAATATAAGCACGCTGTGTTTCCCACAATACAGATCAAAACAGACCATTGGGTTTCAGTAAACAGATATTAAAAAATGAAAAAATGAAATGGATTTGCAAGATGTCTTTTATTCACACACTGTCTTCCCTAATAACCCTCATACATTTGTGTCAATACACTGCCACAAAGGGCTAAACTATCTTTATTTGGACACTTTATCATCTGTTTGATATGAATAAAATAGACAGAACTTACCCATAATTATATCAAGCATCATGTTTAAGTAACAGAAGTGTGAAATCTAAGGCTTTTTGTAAAGAATATATAAGAAATATTATTCTGGAATTCGCTGCATTCAGGTGGTTTCTCTAAAAGAAACCATAAAGATATTTCTATGGTAGCACATCAAAGTGGGGAGGCACACCCTTCACTCAAACGATACCTGGGTGCAGTCCAGAAAAACTGAAATATAATGTGAGGTGAGGGGTGGACTCACTCTCAGGTCTTGCAATTCGTTTTTATAAGTTTACATGTTTCCGCCCAAATCACAGGCTGTCATCTCTCATCTAAACTTAATAAAGGGTATCTCCACCCCTAAACTTAACTTTTTACATTGTGTAGGGCTTCCCACCCCCAACTGCCGATTTACTTTGTAAAAAAAAAGCCCCAGAAAGATACTTACTGTCCTTCATTCCCCCGGCTCTGTGTTCTACATCTCTTTGCTAGCCAGAAACAGCAGAGAGGGGCGGGACTGGCGGCTGCTGGGACTTGTTTTACAAAATAAAATTGTAGGTTGCAGGTGGGCTGGGGTGCCCTACACGCAGAAAAAAGATTTTATAGGTAGGGGATGCAGCAGAAGGGATCTGGAGGGAGGGGGGGGGGCTCCCTGCACATGCCAGAAACCTCTCAGAGGACAGGGAAGAAGCAGGGACTGGATGACACACTGACAGATCCTACTCTCCACTTATTTCAACTTTGAACAAGCACTGCAGAAGAACCATAAGGAGCAGATATGTAAGGTAATGATTACATCTCTGCTCCCTACATAATGGAGTCAGTAGTGGGTTAAACTTTAGTTTTGGGGTGAACATGCCCTTTGAACAAATTGTTTGTTCATTGCAAGACCTGAGATATAATTGGGCAGTTAAATAAGTGAGTTTACTGCCCAAGTGAGCCTAATTGCTTGATTGAAAGTTAATATTTTTTATTTATTAGATTTGTTTTATTACATTAGACTAATGGGGGCCATAGATATAAAGATTTGCTCGCTAGACCTTCATGAGATAATGTTCATCGTACAAAGATTGTCGCAATAATGACGGAAAACAGAACTGACAAGAACAAGTGTAGCAGATTAAATTTATATATTCATAGACAGGTTTAAATTTTTTTATTTTGTACGATTGGATTAGATAAAAATCTGTAAGTATTCAATCACACATAAATTGTAAAATGATTGTCAAAAAGAAACCTAGTTATACAGTTGATAAAAATACAAAATACTTTTTTTTTGTATGGATGATCACTGTTCACTTTTAATAATACTATGCTTTCCTTTATATCAATCATGGTTGTGGAGAGACCTTAATTATTTCCCTGAGAGGGAGCTTGTGTGTCCTTGTATCACACATTGTATTATCCTTTGTGCACACACCAGCCACTTTGTACTATCACACAAATCTGCAAACCCAATCTGTTTCTAGAGTTTGTGGTAGGAATATAGTAGCGCTGTTTTGGTTTGACTGATTGCTAGAGATGGCCGAACTTCCTGAACTTCGGTTCGTTTTTGAACTTCTGAACTTCAGTAAAAGTTTGGAAGTTCTATATTTCGAAAATGAACCCATTAAAGTCAATGGGGAGAAATAATTCAAAATAAAATAATAGTTTGGATAAAATACAGATAAAATAGCAATGCAATAAGCAATAGCTTAATGTAAATGGCTGTAGCGCCTGGGAAATAGTCTAGGGAACATGTCCATATCACCTAAATTTATTTAAACACTATTTTTCCCCACAATCGGGCAATTTTTGTGTTACTGCATGCTACATGTGGGGTTTTTGGCTAATTAAAGGGTTACCAAACGCTACATTCGAGGGTTACTGAAATCGAAGGATACATTCAAGGGTTACTGAAATTGAAGGATACATTTGAGGGTTAACAATATGAGAATTTAATAATTATCAAATTTTTCAGAATTATCAAAAATAAGTCTGTGAGTTTGAAAAACCCGAATTCATAAACTTCGAACCAAACTCGGGTTCGTGTTTGAGTTTGGGTCTATCACTACTGATTGCTTGGTTTTAAATAGACCATTCAATCTGTGCCACCAAAGCTTCAACAGCATTGACTGAACATTTCTGCTGAATCTTGTCCAATTAAATTGGCCCAAGTGTTTCTAAAAGGTACAAAAATGAATGGCTGCTCAACGTATAGTAGAGTCAGTGTCAGTGATCATTTGTACTATCCACACATGCATATTAATCCTAACCTTTTTGATTCAGTATAAAATGTGGAAACCCCACCATGTTGCAGTGTCCTATGGAATAGTAATTTAGGGGAATATAAGGAATCACAGGTTTATGTTATATATATGTAGTATACAGATTATATATTATTATATATTATATTATAGTGAAAGTGTCATTATATGTTTATTGCTCTATAAGTTCATTACAGTTACATCCATTTCTAGTTCTTGCAGAATAAACAATGGTGGAGGTGCACTCTACCAAACTAGGGTGCAGACACCTCTGTGGGTTCTTCCCTTAGGAACCGATGGATTTCACAGGAAAAAAGGTAACTGAGGGTCGCACTCCAAATCTTTAGAAATATTTATTATAAACCACACATAACCACGTTCTTAGTTCTTACCTAGTCAATAATTATAAAGCATAGTAAACAGTTTTTTTCTTTGTTATTTAGCAAAAAATCAGGGTTATTCAATAAAAGTTCTAATCGTTTAAAATGGTGCTAATTTGGCAACCAATCAGATGTTAGCTTTCAAATGTTAAATAAGATCTGATTGGTTAGGGCACAATTAGCACCATTTTAAGCGATAAGAACTTTTATTGAATCTCCCTGAATATCAGTTGATGGCATATGAAGCAACCTGATGTGAGGACTCACAAAATTCTTACATTGTCACCAGGACTGTTTTCCAAGATAAAGGACAGTGCAGAATAATGTCTAAAGCTGGCCATACACAATTAAAATATTAAAGCCCATTGGACATTAGTTACAACATATGTCCAATCATCCAATTCCCTGACAGTTCTTAGCTGCAAAGTTTCTGCAACTTTCTCAGCTGTAACAGCTGTAATGTCAATCATAAAGTGGATCTGAAAATATGGTTAGAGGAATGGGTTTTTTTGTGGTAACAGTAACACTCTATGGGCACCAGGAGAAGTAAAACAGCTGACTGTATTTTTTAAAGATTGTGGGCATTGATACACTTTCCCCAGACCATTTCCCAGGTCCCTGAGCCATTTAAAGTAAGTTACCATTGCTGTTTAAACCATTATTTCTATTTTTCCCCCATTGACTCGGATCCGACGGTATCGGGGCTTTATCGTTACTATGTGTACCCAGCTTAAAGGATATACTGCAGGCTTTCATTTAACACTAACTTGTTTTGAGGCCACAGTTGCCCTTTATATTATTTTATATTTTATAGCTCACAGTTTCTCCCTTAATGGCTTTAAAAGGAAGAGGAAATACTGTGCTGCTGTAAGCCCATGAGTAAGTACACTCATACACATAACGTCTCATGCGCTTCTGGTATGGGGCATGTGTAATATGAAATAAAGCTGCTTTCTTAAATTTGCAAATTTGGACCCGGGGGTTTGTTACTGGGTTGTGTATCCTATTGTTGGAAAACATCTGGTTTTTATACCACTCAGGTTTCGCACCTTTAGTACGGGGAACCAAACCTTGTGTAATGGTTATTTAAAAAATCACTTTAATTCAATTCCAGAGTGTTCTCAGTAAAGTATACATTGATTTTTTCCTTTAAGGTACAGGATGGTTGAATGCACATTCAAAGAACTTTTGTCTTTTTCAACAGCCTGAAGTCTTAAGAACTTTGACTGAAATCTTCCTGACCGTCAGTGTCTGCCTTAATGTTAAAGAGAGGGGAGATGGTCCCAATCTCTGCCATAGTTACCCTTTAGATAGATATTACAACTTATGTTAAATAAAGAACCATTTGCATATTCTCTGATTAAAATAGAACAGGTTCTAACCTCACATACAGTTAATATTTTTCAGAGAAAATACCACATACATGTTTTTATTTATTGTATTTAGTCCATATGCCTTTGGTAGGTTTTGATGTTTGGATATATTTCAAGTCGAAAATTGTGCTAATGATGCTTTGTCCTCTTACTTCACTCAGCAATATAAAGGTGTGAAGAAAGCAGCTTCACCATAAACAGATTTTACTATATCAGAGTTAAATTTTACTGCCTCATTATAGCAGTGTGTGACTGGGTGACATGATGGGCCCTACCATCAAAACACTAGCCTCTATTAAAAAAACATACCATCACACTTCCCCAATTAAAATTTTTATTGTGGCCTAGTGCACACTAAAATGGCTTTAAATTGCATTAATAAATTGTAATTAAGTTTTTTTTTCTTAAGGAGCAAATTAGAAAAGTGGTGCTAATGAGGTCACTTTTTCCATTACCACTAAGCAAACTGTTTTTTTTATTGCAATAGTGATGCCTTATAGGAAAGCTAAGCATGGAGGCCTAGTTAAGTGTTAGAACTCCCGTTTATCGGTAATGATAAGAAATCAGTCAACGGGTCGACAAAGAGGAGGGGGGGGGAAGCCACAAACAACATACAAATGTATCCATGGGTCACAAGAGCTTTAATCTGTAATTAGTTTTGTAATTTGTTAAATATAAGCAATAGGCCTTCTGCTAGTTATACACTTTCTAGCTCAGAAAGTTACCATAGGTATATTTTGTCTACATTTACCAAAGGTGTTTAAGGGCTAGGCCACACTAGCGTGATTTCCGTGCGTATTGCGCATGCAATTTTTTCCCCTAACATTAAAATCGCAGCAACGCACTGAAATCACGCAATTTCGGAAAGTTACGATTGCACATCCATTTGCGATACAAAATCGCATGCGATCACCAATTCAGGTGTGATTGCATGTGTGCTTCCGGTGCTATGCAGTGTGGCCGTGCACTTATATATAATCCCTGTGTATGGGGAAGGTCACAGCTCTCAAGAATCTATAAATATATAATATATATATATATATATATATATATATATATATATATATATATATATATATAAAAGTTAATGGTTAAAAAAAGAAACATTTCCCTCCAGACAATATACCTTACTGCTTTATGTTTTCATTTATTAAAGCCATGTGTATTGAAAGAGAACTTTTATTAAGATTATGTTTTGCTTGTCAAGCTCCATATGACCTGAATGACTAGATCATAAAAATGAAGTAATGTAGTACTAACCAATAAAACTACTTCTAACACCCATCCATAAGGGGCTATTGTCATCTGAGATCTGCTTAATGCCGGCAGTGCTGGAGCCAATTAGGAAATTATCTGTGTCCACCTCTAATAAAGAACAATGTTATATCCTATAGAGACTAGAGATGTTCGGAACTGTTGAGTTTCGTTTCATTTTTGAATTTTCCGGAAAATTTGAAAATTCGAAAACAGACCCATAGAAGTCTATGGGAGAAAAGATTGGAAAGTTTCTGTCCATTTTAAAGGGACAAATAGCAATAGTAGGTTACTGTAAATGACACAGAGACCTGGGTAATCATCTGGGGAACCTGTAAATATAACCTAAACTTATTTTAAAACTATCTTTCCTCACAATCGGGCTGTTTTAGAGAGTTCATGGGCATAGGAATCACTATAGCAACCATAGCAGTTGCTATGGGGCCTGGAGCTAAAGGGGCCCCATCCAGGTCCTCTGCAGGCATGTCCACCTTTCTAAAGGTTCGTACACATGTGCGATCGCGGGTCCTGACCTGCGGTGCACAATGTGTCCGAACGTTAGTTTCGTCCGATAATCGCCCTGTGTATGGGCACTTTATCGGCCAAAATGGCCGTTCAGTTGGGGATCGTTGCCCGACAGACCTGGCAGTTTTGCCCGATAAAGGGCCCATACACAGGCAGATTATTGGCCAAAACGAATGTTTGGACACATCGCGGTCGGGACCCGTGATCGCACGTGTGTACGAGGCTTAAGAAAAATTTTACCTCACATAGTTCAGCCCACAAACCCAAATTTTGCTTTAATTAAACCTTTCAAAGATGCTCCTAGGTTTAATTAAAATGAAAACAGGGTTTGTGGGGCTGAACTACGTGAGCAAAACCTTTTTCTTAGTAGGGTGGACATGTCCTTTAAACAACCTTGCTGCAGTTTGGCCAGGTTGGGTTGAACTGCACCAAACTGGTTTCAACATGGGGGGCCCCATCTGAAATCTTGCTATGGGGCCCTGTGATAACTACCTACGCCACTGCAAGAGTTACCGAAATCGATCATTACTTTCGAGGATTCGATTTTCGATAATCATCTACTTTCGATTTTCGATAACCGTCTACTTTCACTTTTCAATAACCGTCTATTTTTGATTTTTGATAAAAATCAAAAATTCTAAAAATCCAGGTTCCAGGAGTTCCCGAAAGTTTCGTCGAGACTATGAAACCCTCAGATTCGACTCAAAACTGGGTTCTATTTGAACCCATAATACATCTCTGATAGAGACAGGGCAAAAAAAATGTATTTAAATGTATTAAATGATAAAAGCTCTGTTTTAAAATATAGTATTACAGTTTAGGGGACCAGTTGCTTGTTATTTTTATTTTCATTATATTTTCATTTTTATCAAAATCTATACATTTAAATGAGAACAAAACCCTAAATGCAATGGCAGCTCCACACATCCTTTAATTGTCACTTAGCAAAACCATAAATCTTTCACCTCTAAATTCAGCCTCTTAAGGGCAGATCATACTCAGTCGATATCATTGAGCAGCCAATCGGATTCATATAAAATCACTATTGATGACTATCGATCACTATCGATATTTTAAGCAATTCAATAAAATTTGCAGAATTGTGCAACAGGCTTTAGTGTAGAGATCATTTGTAGAATATTTCAGGTTGCTGGCAATCTACTGTATAATGTCACTGCTGCTGTCTAGTGTGGCCTCTTCCTCCTGGTGGTCACAGACACAAAAACCCTTCTGCATGTGCTAATTACTGTGGATACCTTGTGTTTGTATCCGAATCCCCCACCTACTAGTTTTTCCAGCCAATTATCAGAGACAGGAGTGAAAATGATTAGTGCCTTTTTTTTTTTTTTTTTTTACAATTGTACATCTCATTAGAAGGGGCCTGTACCTAGTAATAGCAGCTCTTGGTACATTGACCTGTATGTCTTTTAATCTATCTTATTCTATATATTTTATCTCCTTTTCCAGTTTAGCATGTTTATGAAAAAACATAGCCAGTAATGGATCATTTGGAACAATTGCTAATTAAACAAAAAGTCATATTTCTACAAAATATGCACAAACATACATGCTTCATGTTAGTTACCTTTTTTAATATCCACATACCAAATGATCCCTGGTAATAACTGCAAATTGACAATTACTCATCACGCTAGGCTGCGTTACAAGGACGTCACACGCGTGCACGGCAGGGGCATGCACATGCACGGAGCAAGCTGACTGTACATTTGTACATTTTCTGACACACACTGTGGAAAGAGATCCTGCAGGTCTGGGGGGGGGGGGGGGGGGGGGGGGCAGAGCTTAGATGACTGCAATCAATATCCAAGATGTCAGAAACTTTACATGAGCACAGGTAGAGCCAACCTGTGCTCATGTAAAGTTTCTGACATCTTGGAAGGGACCTAGTAGAGCCAGAAGGGACCTAGTTGAATAAAAAAGCGAGATGGTTAGCTAAAGCTACAGCTTCCAATTGCACTTAATTTATTTTTAGAGTGTACTTATCCTTTAATATATTGTTACATCATAGAGTAAAAGGAAGGGCACCTAAGAGTATATTCCATGCTGAGAAAGTTGCTGATATTTCTGCCTGCTCAACCCAAATTTTGGTCGATTAAATGGAAATAAATATTTCTCTGCGACTGAGCCTTTTGTCTGATCTTTTTACTATTATTATTATTGTGGATTTATATAGCGCCAACATCTTCCATTGCGCTTTACAATTACATGTATACATCTGTATACATGTAATTATATATATAGAAGTAAGTAGTCGGAGCACTCCTTGGTCTTCTTTAACACATTTTAATCACACATATAACACGCCATCAACGCGTTTCGGCCGCCATATTGGACAGCCAATATTGGTGGCCGAAACATGTTGATGGTGTGTTATATCTGTGAATAAAAAGTGTTAAAGAAGACCAAGGAGTGCTCCGACTACTTAAACCTCGTAAACCTCTTAGTTGCTGTAATTATATATATATGTATACATCTTTTCATCAAAACTGGATGAAAAATGCATCTAAAGCAAAAGAATCAAATTCTGATTGGATTTAACGATTGGTTGTCTGTCTTATGTAAAGATTGGCTGGTGTGTACAGAACTTAAATGCTGTCTAAACAACAATAATCTCAGTCACCATCAACTTTTTACCTTGTACCATTCTCCCTCGAATTACATGAAGTCAACATTTGTAAAATAGCTATAGAGAAGAAAGTAGAAGACCAAAAAGAAAAAATGAATTTTGAATTGTACAAAGTTTCCAAAAACTGGGGGGAAATGTACTGTACGTATCCCAGCTAATAACTAGTCATTTTTTTGCCATTTTGTTCCATATACTATTTGTATATAGATTTTACTGGACATTAGACTTTTTTTTTCTAATTTTCTATCCCTATGACTAATGCATTTTAAGTCAGAATTGATGGATGCATTATAGTACTTGCTTGCAAGCATATTTACAGTTTGTCTGTTTATTTTTTACCATTGATGCAGAGGTGCTGAAAGAGCGCACTTGATTTACAATTCTAAAGTGTTCCTCTGCTGTCATTAGACCAGTTTTTCCACACAATCCTTTTCTGGGTGTCTATCTATCTTTTTACATGTCTTATGTTGGATTGTAAAAATAACACCTATAAAATCCTTTACTACTTTCTAAATTTTAAGAACAATAAATAATGTTTAAAAAAGAAAAAAAATCTCCATCAGTTGCTGAGGATAATTTATAATGTCCTTCTTGCCTTTCTTCACTATTATTTTATAAATAATGTCATTTGCCACAATGTTTACATCATTTCATGGGATTACAGTGAGAACCTGTCACCAGATAATCAATGTTTCCCCAGTGAAATGTTAAAGTAAAATGTTTAGTCCCAAGATTTTTAACATTACCTAGATATAGATTTATATTTGTAAAATAACAGTGCTGCTATATTTGATAGTTTGATAATACACGGATATTTTATAAATGTGATTACTTTGAGTCCAAGGGCTATGTACCAAGAGCCACAATCCCAAATTTGAGGCTTAGGGTCACGCTCACTTATTTTCTGTGATGTAACAAGGGTTAACATGACTTTCCGAGGAGAATTGCGCCAGTTCAGAAAAAGTTGTGCTGCTTTAATTAATTTACCAATGCGATTGCACCACTTTCATTCTACTTTTCTTAACACAAACAAATAACTGTTGTTAATTTACTGAGAGGCGCAATTGTACATTTCATTTGTAGGGGCCTCTACTAAGTGATAGCAGCTCTTGATACATTTCCCTATATGATTTTTAATCTATTTTATTCTGGCTATTTTATCTCCATGTTTACTATATAATTTTCATTAAAAAAAGTAGATTGTTTTGGACCATTTGGAACAACTGCCAATTAAACAAATCATCTGCAAAACTTAACTAATAACATAGGATTGATTATTCCTACCTCCCATTATTGTTTCGTTAAGGAGCTACAGCATATAAAGTTTTCTTCTGCCAGGTTAATGCCCTGAGAGTTTCTGTATTAAAGATAGTGCTGAAGCATTCAGGAAGCCTGGCAGAAGCAGTTTTCTTTGTACTACAGCCTCTTATAAAAATGATGCTTGGAGGTACCTCCCTGCCCAAGGTACTGTACTTTTCATTTTAACATTTTTAAAAAAAAAAACTTTATACTCACTATAGTTGTCCTACACTAAAAAGTGTATTTACCATTTTTAATATACACATACTAAATATTTCCCAGTAAGAACTGAAGGTTGCCAATTACTCTCTTACAGGGAGATTCAATAAAAGTTCTCATTATTAAAAATGGTGCTCATTTTGCCCCAACCAATCAGATATTATTTAACATTTGAAAGATAACATCTGATTGGTTGGGACAAAATGAGCACAATTTTTAACGATAAGAACTTTTATTGAATAACCCTGTTAATTGTTAAAGGGCATGTCCACCCCCAAAACTATATTTTAACCCACTACTGGCCCCACTGTGTAGTGTAGAAAAATCCTTACCTTAAATCCAAGTGGCTGCCCTGCAATGTCCCTGTAAAGTGCCAAAAAGTAAAGACCAGGAGCCTGCCCTTGCCTCATAATGTGTCTTCCCCCTGTTTCTCCTCCGGGAGAAGTTTGGCATGCACACTGAAGCCCTACCCCCTCCCTCTCCCTCACGTTTCTCTCTCCCTCTCCCTATCTCCAAACCCCTTTTCTGTAGTGTAGGGCACCCTCCCCAAACCCCAACTGCTCTATTATTTTGTAAAAAATCTCCCCTGAACTGTACTTACTTCTTTTCCCTGGCGTTCTACACTGTCGGCAGCCACGTCTGTGATTGGCTGCCTCTCAGCTAATCACGGACACGGCTGCCGGTCCGGCTCCCTGCTTGCAGTTTCATGCAAGCAGAGGGCCGGGACTGGACGCCGCGGGAAAGAGGTAAAGATAGTACAGAACAGGGGAGATTTTTTACAAAATAATAGAGTGGGGGAGGGAGTGCTACACTACAGAAAATATTTTTAAAAAGGGGTGGACATGCCCTTTAAAAACAACAATGTACTACCCTTGTTTGTTTTAACTTCTCAATCTTTTGGCCCCTATTTTTAAGACGCACACACGAGCGATTGCGAGTTCTGACCTGCGCTACAAGATTTGTTTCAACGTGCTTTTCAGCCAACGATCGTGCTGTTTATGGTTGCCTCATTGGCCGAAATGGCTGTGTGTTTGGGGCCCGTTGATGATTCCCTGGGCGGCCCAAAAACATCTTCATACACAACCATCACACGTTTAAAAAAAATAAAAGATTTACATTCAAGGAAAGAAAAAACAGATACAGTAAATATATTCAAGGTTTAACAGAAACATGTTCCTGAAAAGCAAAAAGAAACACCCTTCTACTATTCAGGTTTTCAATTTACTGTAAGCTTTGTATTTTTAGCAATGCTTACTTTATTCTAATAAAACAAATGTGACAGACAAACCCAAAACAAAATGTATATATGCTAGGTCAAGTAAATATTTACATCACGTTAACAGCATTAAATCATAGAATAACACCTGTACCTTGGCCAGTTCCAAATGCAAGTGGAGTCTATATAATGGAGCTTTAAACATTGTAATGTAAACAGGAAAAGTCTTTCTGTTCAACCTCTTTTGTAGTTCAAACAAGTGAAGCAAAGTTGAAGCTGCTTTATTGGCTCTCCACAGTAAAACATTTAAGTGATTTGTTATGTTTAATGTGCACTTTTCTTCTTTCAACCTTTATAGAGGAGGCTGATGGGGAGTTGGCGCATATCTGTAAAACCCTAAAGCTGATGAAATCTCAGCCAGATCTGTTATCTCCCTATGTTATAAAGGTCTTCACCAGAGAGATTAAAGAACAAGGTTACTGTGACAATTTGTTTACATGCAGAGAAAGATTAAGATCTCGTTGAAAAGGAATAAAAATAACATCTTCTTCTACTGTCACAGCATGAAACCCATAGTAATCAACATTGGTCTGATTTCAGGGATAATTTAGGGCCAATTTATTATCCTAATTAAAAAAGAATTTAATTTTGGATGCTGTTTGGATAGCTACCAGCTAAAAAGGTTATTTAAAGATCTATGTTGGCTGGAAGAAAGTTATAGAGAAAGCAGGCAGGATGGAAAAATGTGTATATTAAAAGAACAATGAACAAAAAAGAGCAAATCTATTTATAATGTGTGTTGTTTGAAATAATTACATTTAGTTTCTGTAGCTTTGTTTCACTCTGCACTATAATATGGATATGTATAGGGGTATTTCTAAATATGTTGGAGAATATTTTCCCCATGGACATTTCTGATCAGTCAAAAGGGATCTGTCTAGGTGTTTGCTCAAGTCTAATGATGGCCATAGAGACGCTACAATCTGATTGTATAATTTGCGGGTCATTCGATCGGCTTGCCGGTCGCCAAACATTGCCCAATGGGGAAATTATTGGAAGATCATTGAAAGATCTTTCAATGGTCGTCCATTCACGATCCAATGGTTGTACAATATCGAGATATCCTGAAATCGTATGACCAGGATCTAAGTGTCTATGGCCACCATAAAAAATTAATTCCAAATTTGATCATGTAATGTATTAAAGACAGTGTCTTTGTATAGGCAGGGGGGGTATAGGTGAAGCTCCACAAACCTGTATTAAACCTGTGTTACGCTGTCCATTCACTACTACTTACACTCCGGTGCCTGGGACAACTGCCTGGCATGATCATTTTGCAATCAATATTACAATCGTAATGTTGATCATAATACCGATCAGAAAAATATGATTATGTCATGGTAACATCTGATGGTAAAACTGCTGCTCCACTTGACATTACAATTGAATGTTTCATCTGTTTAATGTTGAGTCAGTGTAAGGTCATATTAAAGGGCAACTGTGGGCTTTGAACAAGTTAGGGCTAACTGAAACCCTGCAGTCTTTCCTTTAAAATGTGCTCTGGATCACTTCTTTGGCTGCAGCCAGTGAGAAATAATATTGCAGGGAGTAGGTTGAGTGACATCACCTGACTCTCAGATCTCCCAGATTTTTATGTGCACTCCTGGTAAACTTCACTACACGTTTGAAATTATTGTGTGATATTTATCTACACTGTAAGTAAATGAGTGTTTTTAAGGGGTATTTTTATTGGGGTCCTTTACCCGTATACTTGTAAATTTGAAAAATCTTCAATTGCTAAAACAAGTTCAGATGGATTGACTGGATATACAATGACCTGGGAGACAGGAAACCTGTATAGACATATTTATATAATAATATTATTAGAGATCATTTTATGATCATAAGAGAACTGTTCGTATTTTCAATTTCAATAATTGTACTAGATGTAAATAAATTTATGGTCCCATTGTGATCCTGTATTGTTTACTTACACATTAATATTTTTAAAAGGCTCATTAGATGTAGCACCTATTTATGTAAAACTTTAATATATATAGAGGGGTACTGAAAAAGAAATGACACACTGGGTATTCTTTCCCGGAACTGAAATGGATGAAATTTATCAATATGGTTGATTTAATTTTGGTTGAAAAATCTGTCAAAAAATGACAACAGTATAGGTAATCTTCAACAATATTTTGACCTAATCGACTGAAATATCGTTCCGTACAGGTGGCCTGAAAAATAGATCCGTGTGGACCTAGTCTAAGACAGAAAGAGGTGAATAACATGAAAATAAACATATATGTAAAAAGCTTTATTACTTTTAGAATAATAATTGCCACTTAAATGAATAAGAATAATAATAAACTTAACATAAAGCCACCACAGTATCAATATGGAACTACTTGGTAGAGATCCCAGACATTTCTTCCTCCCCTCATTTCTTTGTTTACAAAAACATTTACAAGTACTTGATAAGTGACCTTATTCACTTAGGAACCTGTAGATTTATTTATCTTAAAATTAGCAGGTAATGAAGCGGAAAAGGCCAATAACCCTCCCACTAATTAACATGATAATATGTTTGTTTGGTAGAGAGGTACATTTAGTATTTATAAGCCAGAGGGTAGGAGAGTCAGTAAAGAGGCCGAAGGGCATTAAACTACAAATTGGTCTACAATAAGAGCACAACATAACCTTTGTAATGAATCTGAGAACAGGGCATATATCCAATGAGAATAAGTGATACATTCCTATTTACACTGACCTAGGGTGATAAAGTGCCTATATTTGTAAAATACAGTATCTATCTATCTATCTATCTATCTATCTATCTATCATCTATCTATCTATCTATCTATCTATCTATCTATCTATCTATCATCTATCTATCTATCTATCTATCATCTACCAATCAATCTATCAATCTATCTATCTATCAAAATTGCTGAGGACACTCTTAAGTTGGCCATACACATGCGATTTCCATCACATTGGTATCTGTCGGCACATTGCGTCGGGAACCGCCACACATGTAAACGACCGACCCCCGTACACGGTATGGGGATTGGTCGGTCATATGGCCATACACGTAAATGATCGTATCAGCTCCCTTTGCTAAAGTAAAGGGAGCCGATAACGACCGATGGAAATTTTCCATCTTTCCCGACTGACCGTAGTGGCGACTATGGTAGTTCGTCGGCACTATGGTCAGTCGGGATAAGCCCATACACTTGAACGATAATGGGTAAATCCCATCATGGGACGACGGGATTTACCCATTATCATTCATATGAATGGCCACCTTTAAACATAACATCCTATTGACAATTACACCATCCCTTTAAACAAACAATTTTTGATAGGATGTTATGTTTAAGAGTGTCCTCAGCAATAAAGTTTTTTTAAAAGGTATCTCCTTTGCCTTTAATTCTATGCATAATAGTATACTGGGACTGGCTTACCACCTGTCAGCTATTGACAGAATATGGTTGGCATCTTCATATAGCCCTCTATGGATTGCATAGTCAGTTATTGCTACATTTGCTGTGACCAACAGTTCTGGCTGACCCGTCAGAAATGCCGAATGGTTGGTCGGGACAAAGGATCTTAAGGTGTGTACCCTGCCTTATATATAAGTTCTACAACAAAAGTGGTATTTGAGGCCTGCAACACAATGGCCCAATATTCCTTTTAGCACAAGAAGTACACTTTCCACCTAAAAATATACAAAGATTAATGATTTAAATGACACAACAAATCACCCAAGAACTCTTTGTAGAAGGCAACATATCAATATATTTTGGATCTTTATTAAGATGGAAAACAGGAAGTGGCTAATGCAATAAGAGGTGCAAAAGTTTGCCTTGGCTATTTATTTGCAGCAACCAATCAGATTCTAATTGGTTGGTACAAATGTATAGTACAGGCAAATGTTTGCACTTTTATTATATCAGCCCCTAAAATATTTGTACCTTGAAATTGTTCAGGAATTCTCTTTTTGTAAGGTCAATTCCATATCCAGTGTTATCATAACATAACTGTACATTATGTTAAAAGTAGTAAACTGAAAGTCTAACAGTTCATTTACATCAGTGTACAATAGGAATCTACATGTGGTTGAGCTGTGCTGAAGGGACCTTATCGATTATGATTATGAGCAGCACATTGGGTTAACCCCAGGATTTCTCTAGAATTGTTTACCTTCACATCTTCAGAGATTTACTTCCATACACTAACATTCACTGGAGCTGATTTTATTAATTTCCCATGGACTACAATTCTGGCCCACATTTTCACATTCCTCAAGGAGAGGTGTAATTTTAGATGTGCCATGCAAGCTATTCTGTGTTTTTGCATGTACAACAGGGATGCTTGTCCCATGGTGTAAAACCCCTGCACATTTATAAAAGCAAATTTCCTTCTCTACATCCTTGGAAGATAAATGACATTAAGAAAAACAAAACTGCAAGACTGCCATGGATTAAAGAACAAAGCCATGTCCTACTGTTATTATAACCTCAGTCAGTTTAACCTCGCTGTTATGTGTCTGTTTTCTCAGGATTAGATTTCAGAAGTATGCTGTAGAGAGATGTATTTTTAGTATTGAAAAGTATAGACTTGGGGCTTTAAATAAGCAACTTCATGTTTTGGAGATAAAGAAAAAAAAGACGAAACTAATAAAAAGAAAATGCTAATTTACTCTTTAAATATTTATATAGGGGATTTATTTAAAACAATGGTTTGGATCCATGCAATACTTTACTGGAAAGATTCTGGGTGAAATAACACTGAAATAAGGATATAATAACAATGAGACTAAACACAACAATCCACAGACAAACAATTGGTAAACAAACAGCATGGTGCAAAAAATGCATACATAAAAAATTATTATATAAAATACATACAAACATATTTGTGCTCGTTTACAGGGCATGCTGGGCTAGCAGCTTTCATTTGGTGACATTCTGCCTCTTTTTAGTTGGATGCTTGTGTTTAAGAAAAAGGAGACTTCTGTCTTTAACTCAAAACTCTTGTATTTAAATTGACAGCTTTGCCAATTACAAGCAAGTGTTGAGTGAAATGCCCTTAATGGCTCTCTTTAGTTTAATAGCTCCCCTTTAATTCTCTGCATGTGATTTAATGCAGGGTGCTAGTTTCAACACTTAATCTTATGCAAAAAAAGATTTACT
Organism: Hymenochirus boettgeri; assembly: GCA_019447015.1. Classification (NCBI taxonomy): domain Eukaryota; kingdom Metazoa; phylum Chordata; class Amphibia; order Anura; family Pipidae; genus Hymenochirus; species Hymenochirus boettgeri. Next base: position 211,368,955 of record CM033471.1, on the reverse strand, counting down.
TTTCAAAAAAGGGGTTCAATGGGAATCCTGTTTTCCCCCCCATAAATAACATAATTAGGCATTTTGTAAACTTGACAAATATAACATTTATTGTTAGTGATCTTTTTGATAGAGTATCTATTTTATGGGCAAACAGCTACATGTTATCAAAAGCACTCTGTAGAATGGCACACAAATAGTCTGCAACACAAGACACTGCTCATAACAGTGAATAGTCCCTTAGCTTGTAAAAGAGCATAGAAGGTAATAATTATAGATGAAGGAAACTGGCGAGTTTTGATCCAATAGGTTTTCCATGGAACAATAGCATTTTGATTTTTTGATAAACATTTTCGATGTTTAAACTACCGTTTAAAAACGGTAGTTCCGAATTAAAACCAGGCTCGTTTCGAAACCGAGATTCATCACTAGTAATAAAGTAACACTTTTGTGCAAGCAACAGCCTTAATATAAATAATATAAAATTCAGTTCAATATGAGGTGCAAAGTTTTGTCTGTGCTCTTAATCTACAGTAACCAATTGGATATTTTAGCTAATAAAAGTAAGTATTAAAAATAATAACCTACTATTAAAAAATAAATTGTATGTCATGATATAGCAAGTAATTCATTTATATAAAACTAGCAAATTAAATCTACCCAAATATCGCACTGGATAGTCGATCAGATTGAAATATTGGACCGTGTATAAACAGCCTAAGAATAGGTGAAATTGGATTCCATTTTATTGGAAATAAAATACAAACAGTGAATTCCTACATGACATATTCCTTCTGTTTATAAAAAAAATAATAAAGTACAGTAACAATATATGCTCATTCTTCACTTAATGAGAAAATGCAAACTGTACTCATCCAATCAACATCATTTTAATCCAGACAATTTGAAACATGTTGTACATATATGATATTGTAGGAAATGTCAATAAGACCTAAAACCAAGTTATCAGCTACTTATTGACATAACAAAGGTTGGATTTACTGCCGTTCCTAATAGTCAGAAATAGGTTCCTGTACAAATCAGTACACTAACTCCTTAGCTTGATAAACTTTCAGCTCTTTGACAGTTTAAGACAACTGCATAGTACTTCAGCCTGACAAAAGAAGCCTAACAAATGGATTTCCAGTCACTCCTTGAAAAGAAGCGGATGACAGATCTATATGAAATCCCTTTTGAGGGAGGAAGTCTTTTAACTTGATTGATTAAATTATATCTAAATCTGGCAAATTTCAGACTTCAAAGGCATTTTTTCTGAGTTAGGACATCCCAGATGAAGGATGCATGCTATTTGAATTAAACTCCCGTGCTCAAGTGGTTTGCAAATTGACCTTGTTGTATTAGGTGAAAGGTCCCTGCTAGATAAAATTGACCATTTGTGATGAGTTATGTCAAAGAATTAACTTATGAGCAGTAACTTTTATCAGACTCCTGCTCTGCTTGACCTCACCATGCTTGTTTGCATGACTGGATGTAATTGTCAACCACTTATTTACCTATTTACAAGAGGTCACTGTATGGCCAGTATATTACAAACACACAATAAAATGAAAACCTCTGTCCAAATATGAAGTTATGGTATGACAATGAGCCTCTACTTTCTAGTGCCTAACTTCCCATGTTTAAGGCCGACCGACCGATCAATACGTGTATCGTGTATGGTGTGTTTGCGTCTGGATCAGACTAACCTGCGATCAGGGCCTGTTGGTAAATCACGGCCGATCCTGCGGTTTCTTATGGGACCACATGATCTGTCGTGCAAACTGTCAGCCCCGGCCACAATTCCAGAGACCGACAGACATTTGTCCCGGCCGAACGCTCTCTAGTAGCGAGCACTCGGTTAGGACAAAAACTCAGATGGTATGTACCCAGCCTAAGATGTACCCAGCTCTATGTCAAATGTACTGTAAACCAATAATAAATTACATTTTACTAATTTAATTTCTTTAAAGTAAAATTAGCTTAACTGAATGCTAGTAATTTGTGAAATGTTTACATATAAGGTAGTGATTGGAGTGCTTGTTAGGCTGGTGAAAATATTTTCAGCTGGTGTTCATACATTTTATATGCACATGAAGGCTTAAGTTGGGTATACACACTACAGATCATTGAAAGATGATCTGCAAGATCCTGTCTGTCATCTTTCAAAGATCTGCATACACACAGTCCCGAGCGTTCTCCCTATGAACATCACAGGTAGAACGCTCGACTGTGTGTTTCCCTCGGCCACGGCAGACCAAAGTTTTCGGTCTTTTCCGAATGAGCATTCAGCGGCCACGTACTCATTCGGAAAACGGAGGTACACACAGTACCGATAAAGCCCTGATACCGTCGGATCCGACGTTATCGGGGCTTTATCGTTACTTTGTGTACCCAGCTTAAGCCTGCAAGACATCTCTACAAATGTGACCTGAACATTTATATTTACTACTATAAGATACTACATTACTAAAGCAGGATCTTGTGGCTTATGCCCATTTTCTTCAACTTAAGGTTTTAGAGCTAAATTGTCCTTTATAGGTGCGGTACTTGCTTTGAGTGTCAGGACCACCTTAATAGTATCCAATGTCAGGTTTCACTTATCCTTAAACTGCAGTTTAAATTATTTTGTGTGACACTGTGTGAAAGAATACATTCTAGACAAATTCTTTAAATCATTACCATCCATGAAACCGTGAAACATAAAAGAGCTAATTTTAAAACATATTATAACTAATAAAGGGCACAAAGCTCCAGGAGGCATAGGGCAGGCAAAGCTTTCATTAAAACTTTTATTTATAACACTGGAAACTTTGTTTATATCTGTTTTGTGATTGTGCTTTCTCTGCCACTTCAATGGCTGGCCTTGACTCTATAAACAGCTTAGCCTGGGTGTCAAAGGTCCACTAACTATTGTGTCTTTTTAATGTAGGACTATATATTCCCTATTTCTTTTGACACTTTCTGCATTTGAGCATTCATTTTTAGATTGTTTGTAGGTCATGACTTTTAAGACCTTTGGTGGTTCCTAAGTATCCTTAATGACATCAGTTTGAAACACGTGACACCTAGTCCATAATTTGAAGAATGTTGTTTTTATATTATTAACCTCATATACCTTGGGTACCAGTATAATGAGCTGTGCAGGGTAGGAAAAATATTCACCTTTACATCCTAGGGGAAAAAAAACTGCATAATAGACAAAGAAAAATTAAGAAACCATTTGTTGTTATACAAAAACTATCCAGGAAGACATTATTTTCTGCATGTGTATAATTTCTAAATGTGCTCTGTATCTGTAAACCTTCAATCTATCTCTCTCTCTTCCCAAATGTTGCCAGTCTGTGAACCCCCCAAAAAGTACTTATTTTGTCTGCTGTAATAATTACTAAAATATCTGTGAAATTAATCATTTAGAAGTAATTATCTGAAATCAACAATATACTGTAAACAGAGGGCAGCAGATAAGCAGTGATCATCAGTCACAAGCAACTTATTTACATGATGACCTCCAGATGGACTTTACTCACTCCCCCTCATGCTGATAATGATGGCATGTATAGCACTTAGCCTTGATAGCCCACAAGTGTCTTGTCTAAACTGCAAGTTATTGGCACATAACAGCTTATATCTTATGTTTGACTTACAAGGTAATTAAACTGTAATAAAATTACATATTTCATTTTAAACTTCAAAACCGAACCGTGACCACTATGGTATTTTTAAAATCACCAACAAAATCAGTTGCACGTGCACCTTTAGGTTTAAAGCAGGGTTTAATAGAAAGATATTGCTACTAGGGAGCCACATGTGAGTTCTGCCTGAGTTGGGTGAGGTCAGGGTAATAAACCCCTGAACTTCACAAATATGCAAAGTTGACTTATATAATAAATTTAGCCCAGGTGCTGATGAGTTCTTTTTTAGGCTGGGAAAACCACATGTTCCTTCACTTATTAATCATACATGGAAGACCCTTTGGAAATTTCTCTGTAGTAAAATGGGAAATTTAGAGACAGAATCTTGTGCAGGGCTAAGATTGCAAAATGTTGTACATGTTATGGGAAAATAGAAATGATTCTACTTATTATATATCTGACTGCCAAAAGGAATCAGATTGGGAGCTGGGGTTCTGCTAGTTCCGTAAATATATTTAATTCACTATCTGAGATTCCTAGGGATAAGTTTGTTGGCTTTTTTTTTTTTTTTTTTACTATTACTGGCTAATCCAGGCTTTGCTATAAAATATATTATTATCAGATTATGTGTTTGAACAATTAAATTCTTTAATATTTCTATTATAAAAGTCAGTTGTCCAAATGGTAAAAACCTGGCTTATGGCAGGACACCTTAAGCTATGTACAGATGTTAATACTGCAGATAGATGTATGATGAATGAACATCTGCTTTGGCTGCCAATCATACGTGTGTCGCAGCTTAAGGATATGATGCACCAATGATAGGCCGCTGAAGTGGACATTCGTCTGTCGTGCATGAGCGGAATGAACTTTGCCCGTGTGTGCGGACCTGTACATTTAACAGATAATGATAACAATTTAATTTGCCGAGAACCCGATTGAATTGGAATTTTTTGATTGCATTTTTGAATTTGATACATTTTTTTTTTTTTGATAGAGTCTAGTAAATGGCAAAAAATTTAAACAGAAATTACACAGAAAAGTATCGCTGCGGCGATGTGTGGTGGTAGTATCATCAGTGTGCACTGACAACTTTGCCTTATTTGTTGTGTTAAGTCTGGTGTAGAGGTGAAAGGAAAACTTGCTCTCTAGTGTCGGCCATTACCAGACCAGGACTGCAAGCAAAAATTTGCCAACATTAAAGGGGGTTCTTATATATGTTGAATTTCGAGGAATATTTATAAAGCAGAGAAAGTGAAATTTGAGAACTATTTTTGACATTTTTTTAACACTATTTATAAATAAGTGAAATTTTGACTTTTTGCCACCTTTTCTGTCTTCTGTTTTATTTTTTGCAGTTTTAACAGAATTTTTCATTAAACAAAAATCAAAGCGGTATTTATAAAGTGCCAAAATGTGGATTTTTGTCTGAGATGGTGTAAATGCATCTATGGGGAACGGCCCAGAAATGGGTTATTTTACTTACTGGAATGTTCCATTAAGATGACTATTTCTTACACAGCACTATGATATGTTCCCATATTAATGTAACTGGTTTAATAATTAGCCGCAGTTTTCAGTAAATTAGAAATACTAAAAAATGAGTCCTATTAATAACACTATTTATTATATAATTTTCTGAAAAAAACACCACTTGTGTTAGGCTATTTTTAAATAACAAAGATGGGTGTTCAGTGTGTATTAACTAATTGTACACTACTTTGAAAAGCCACCAGGAATTGTCACCTTTTTACCATCATATACGTTGAACTTAACTTTTTGCCACATTTCCAGAATTATTAGTGCTACTTTTTGGCACGTAATTTTCAGCTTTGATGAAATTTTGCCTTTTTAGTAACTTTGACAAAAACAAAGTTGAAAAAAAATGTAAAGTTTAAAAAATTGTGGTGAAGTCCCTATATAAAAATGTCCCTTAGATCCCCATTTGAATTTATTGGTAAATAAAGAAAATCAGATCTTAGGAAAATCGAAAGCTGCAGATCATATTATAGTAAAGGCTGGCATATAGTCAAACAGACCCCTTGGTACTTATTAGTATTAGTAACACTCCATAATGCACTTCCATGGACCCATTGGCAGGCTCAGTGGCATAACTACCACCCCTGCCACCCATGTGACCGCGGACAGGGGGTGAGGGTAGTAGGGCCCACCACAAGCCCACAAATGCTACAGCAACAAGCCATTATTAAACATCTGGTCGTGCGTATGAAGGAAACATATGCGTGATCAGCTGTTAAAAAGACCAAAGACCAGACCCGAAATTCCGCTTCGGTTCCAGAAGTTCAGGTCCAGTCTTTTAAACATCTGATCACGCATATGTTGCCTTCATACACGCGTGTCAGTTGTTTAAAAATGTCTGGTTGCTGCAGATATTATGGAGGGCAGAGGGATTCAAGGGCCCGGCCTCCAATCAAGCGGGGGGGAGGGCACCCGCAGGTATGCCCCTGGGCAGGCTAGATAAATTAACACATTTCACCACCTCAGACCTGGTGATTTTGAATGTCTTAACTTAATGCAAAAAAATAGATTTTATAAAGATGGCGAGTGGCGATTAGAGATGTCCGAACTTCGCAAAATCCGGTCCGCAAGAGGATCCGCAAATTTTAGAAAAAATTTGAAAATTCGAAAATCCGCGAGCGGACCCATTAAAATTAAAAAAACTCAAAAATACGAGAAATTCTCGTAATTTCGAAAATTTTCGAAAATACGTATTTCCGAAAATACCAGGAATCCTCGTAATTTCGAAACTTTGACAGCATGGTCTTCATAAACTGTTTAGACTGTTATCAGAACCATGATCATAAAAGAAAAAAGTTTTATGTACAGTACAATTCTATATGTCCATTATATGAATTACTGTATTATTATATTTATATAATACAGTAACAGATTTCCTTTTGATAAAATGAACACTAGTACTTGAATTAAATTTTGCCAAACATCTTTAGAAGGTCATTGAAGACATATAGGCCTCAATAAAGTCATTTCAACAGAATGATAATTTAAAGTTGACATTCGTATAAAATGTTTAGAATAATCCAAAAGAATAGATGGGGAATTTAGGATGTCCCTGAGAATGATCCACTCTGATTTAAGGACATAACATTTTCAATTTATGATCTGAGACCAGACTATATCACCAGAGAATAGAGATGGAATAGTCCTATTAGAGTTAGATCATATATCCACTAGACAGACTTTGGAAGGTTTGAAAAATATAATAGAGTATAAAAATGTCATTTTTTTTACTGTGGAAGATTTTTGTTTTTAATATAAATGAAAAAACATTAACTTTATCTATGGAAATGTTAGGGCAGCAATAAACAGAAGTCAGTAATATCAAATGATTAGTGGGGGGATTTATAATAGTATTCTTAGTATTAGTATTCTTTGTTTGAATGATATGCTGAAAGCAAAAAAAATTAAATGTTAAATAAAAAAAAAATAAAGAAATTCACAGATGTGCATACCCCATAGAGCCATTAATCTGTATCTAGCACCGACCAGATCTAAAAATATTGAAACATGTCATGTCTGCAGGTCAGATGAATGGCTCTATACCATAGGCTGTATTGCCTGGTAATAAGCCAGCGGTTCTGGTAACATGCTTTAGCCATAGGACATAATGGAGAAATTTTGCATATCTCTGCCCCTTACTCTGTGATACCTGGGAGTAAGAAATTACTTCTTGTTTCTTAGATTTTCTGGGCAATGCTATTCATATAACATGAGACTGCAAAATACCTTCTGTTATAAGAAGGCTTTGTTCCATTTTTATATTCTGTGGAGGTTTTTTTGCTCCTTTTGGCCCACCTCACCTTAAGCTCGGTTCATTTGCATGAACATAGTAAACTGATTTTTGAGAAACATACAGCTTATTTGCCTATTAAATTTCAGTGGCTTTTGCTTAAAGACAATATTTTCTTCCTGTTCCGTAGGATAAACTGATAATGCATCTGGAACAATATTAGTTCATCCAGGTTTGTTAATGTGAAACCTGAATCCTCAAAATCTTTAGAAACTGCATCTGGTCAAGGGGGTCACTTGGGAGTAAACGTTTATACAGAAAGGCTTGCAGGAAATTGTACACATATATTTTTAAAATCTATGAAATGTAAAGAGTATTTGGACCTCTAAAGCACAGCCCAAAGGTCCAATCTACCATTGTGTATGCTATCATCTTTTCATTTATTTATCCTGCACACAGGATTCTCCATTCAGGATTCTCCATTTATTTTGTCTAAAAGTATATCCTAGAAATCTTACTTTACAAATAACTTAAAACAGAAAGTTTGATCTATTATTTTTTAAATTTAAAAAATCATTGTATATTAAAAATGTATTTGACTTAATATGGAATATTTAAATTTGCCTGAACTGTGACAACCCCAAATACTGTTGGTGAGCTTGTCATGAAATGAGTGCACGTCAGAATTACAACATATACTTAAACAATATGTCTAAAACATAATAACTGTTAGTCTGGATCAGATAGGCCAAAACATCACCTGACCTCCAATGACTGCTTCAGGGTTCTAGAATGTATTTTGAACAAGATAAAATCAATCTTTTCTGTTTATTTTTTATAAAATGACTTTACAAAGGAAATATATATTAAGATAATAGATCTCACTTTCAGACATATCCACTAGGCATCGAAAGAAAGGAAAGCTAGCCATAATGGAAAATGTAATAAACATAATGATTACATACCCTGCAATAAGATGATGTGTTTTTGATTATACTAAATGAAAAAAATGTAAATAAAAATGCAATTAGAATTTAAAATAAAAGCTTTTGCATGGCTTGTAAGGTGCCAAGTCTTGCTTTATCACATCCCTTTAAAATCTCATTACTTAAAGGGCATGTCCACCCCAAAACTGAAGTTGAACCCATTGCTGTCCTTACTGTGTAGTGTTAAAAAATCCTTTTCTTACACCTCTGCTCCAATGGTTATCCTGCAGTGCCTGTTTAAAGTCCATTAAACTAAAGACTAGCAGCATTCCTGTATGTGAAAAGGTTTCCGTCTTTTTCTGTCTTCCTATAGGACTCCTATAGGACTCTGGCATGCGCAGAGGAGCCCTTTCCCCTCCCTCCCACCCTCCGGATCTGTCTTCTCTTCACCTAATTTTCTAAAAATAAATTATTTTTCTGTAGTGTAGGCACCCCCCTTCTAACCCTAACAACATGGTTTAAATTTAAAAAAAAAAAATGCCAGGAAACATATTTGTGAAGGTTCTCATTCATCCAGGTCATGGTATATCTGTTGTATTCAATTAGATCAACTGGACTTGAAGTTTAGTTCTTGAAGATGTTTCGCTAGTCATCCGACTGGCTTTCTCAATTCAGAATGACTTGTACAAGAATCTGTAGCAATTATGTACCCTGGAAATTACCAATTAGCATATCACAGCCAGGTGTTAAGGGCGTGATTGCATAGTGGCTAAGAGGTGTTATAGGAACGCCTAGGGTAAGGTGTCAAAACAGCATTGTACATGGCATTGAACCCCCCAACCTCTATTTAGGCTTGGTTTCTTTATTTTCACATAAATGGCCTCCTTAACACCTCTCTTGAACCAGTCACTTTCCTTTGCCAATATGTTAACATTACAATCTTCAAAGGTATGTCCTTTATCTTTAAGATGCAGGTAAACGGGTGAGTCCAAGGAATTGGCTCTTCTGTGCTGGGCCATACGTTGAGGCAGTTGCTGTTTGGTCTCCCCCACATACAAATCAGAGCATTCTTCACTGCACTGCACTGCACTGCGTATATGATGTCGCTTTTCTTGTGTTTCGTTATTGGGTCTTTCGGATGTACCAATTGCTGCCTCAGTGTGTTGTTTGGTTTAAAGCAGACAGGGATAGTGTGTTTTTTGAAAATTCCTCTTAATTTCTCGGATACTCCTGCTACATATGGGATGACCATGTTCTTTCTCCTGTCTTGCTTTTCCCCTTCACTGTTGGTATTTGTGTTCTTTCCTTCTACTCCTTTTAACAAAGGCCCAGTCTGGATATCCACAAGTTTTAAGGGCTCCTCTGAGATGTTTCATTTCTTTAGCCTTCGCCTCTGTGCTAGTGGGGATGTTCTCAGCTCTGTGTTGCAGGGTTCTGATGACACCCAGCTTGTGATCTAAAGGGTGGTGGGAGTCAAACATCAACTGATCTGTGTGTGTTGGTTTTCTGTAAACCTCTACTTCCAGTTTACCATTTTCCTTAGCTTCTACCAAGCAGTCCAAGAAAGCCAGTTTGTTGTTTTGTACCTCTTCCCTTGTAAATTTGATGTTTTGGTCTACTGCATTAATGTGTTCTGTGAAAGCTTGTACTTACTTCTGGTGGATTTTAACCCAGGTGTCATCCACATATCTGAACCAGATCCCATAGCACATCCATGTTTTTGCTTATAGAACTTATTTTGATCTGCATTCAAAATAGGTGGTATTCAGGCACAAGTCCAGTAAGGAACACACCTGTTCTGGGTTGAGATCAGTTCTGCTGGTAAGAGTGCAGTCTAGGCCTAGCCATTTTCTCACCATGTCAACAGCCTCCTTGGTGGGTATACAGGTGAAGAGAGATGTCACATCATAGGACACCACAGTTTCTTCTGCACCGAGTACTATATCTTCAATCTTGTTGGTGAAATCCTGAGAGTTCTGGATGTGATGCTTAGAACTTCCCACCAATGGTCCTAAGATGTTGGCTAGGTATTTTTCCACCTTGTATGTTACAGAGTGGATGCTGCTGACTATAGGTCTTAGTGGTGCCCCTTCCTTATGTGTCTTTGGGAGTCCATATATGCATGGATGTGCTTCACCATGGTAGAGGCAATGATACATTGCTCGATCAATGGCTTTATCCTTTTGAAGCTGTTGTAGTAAGTCTATGACCCTTTTCTTGTAACGGCTGGTGGGATCCCTAGCCTCATATGTGTTGTTATCGGCCAAGAGCATGGTTACCTTAGCATGGTAGTCTGAGGCGTTGAGTACCACTGTGCATCTTCCCTTGTCTGCCGGTAGAATGGTGATACTGGAATCTTTCTTGAGGGATGTTAAGGCTCTTCTTTCCTGTGTGGTCAGGTCCGATGAAGGAGTTTTAGCACTGGCTAAGGCTGCAGATACCTTAAGGAGAAGTTGTTCTGCCTCACTCTGTGGTAACTTATTATTGTGGATTGAGGCTTCTCTGGCTGCTATAATATCCACCACAGGGATGGCTTTAGGAGTGATGGCAAAATTCAAGCCCTTAGCAAGGACTTCCATTTCTGACTGGGTCAGGGTCCTGTTAGACAAGTTTCTCATCCATTCCTCTTTGTTTGATGAAGTGACACTTCCCTCCTTTTGTATCCGAGGTAGTTGTTCTCCTTTGGCGGTGTTCTGGGATGACAGAACTTATTCTGTTGCCTTTGTTTGCCCTTACAGTGCTGAGAAACCTGTGCTTGTTTAGTGAACTTCATCACTCTTTCCCAGATGGCCACAGGTAGCTTTGAGGCCAGGTTCTGTTCTAGTTGACTAATGTTGTGCATTAAAGCATCAACTGTAAAATGTGTCTGTCGTACCCATGCATTTAGGAGCTATTTTGCAGTATCTGTTTGGCTCTGATGCCTTTAACTGTGGAATCCAGACGTATGCTGCATGGTACTAGCCTTTGTTGTCTGCATCAGAGGTTAAATCGCAGGTGGTTTCTGTAGTCTGCCAATTTCCTTGCTATCTTTTCATATTACAAGTTTGAGGGTTCTCTACCCAAAATGATTTGAAATATGCTTGTGAAGGTTCTCATTCATTCATGTCATGGTATATCTGTTGTATTCAATTAGATTAACTGGACTTGAAGTTTAGTTCTTGAAGACGTTTTGCTAGTCATCCGACTGGCTTTCTCAATTCAGAATGACTTGTACAAGAATCTGTGGCAATTATGTACCCTGGAAAATCCCAATTAGCATATCACAGCCAGGTGTTAAGGGCCTGATTGCATAGTGGCTAAGAGGTGTTATAGGAGTGCCCAGGATAAGGATACCTAGCCAACATCTTAGGACCATTGGTGGGAAGTTCTAAACATCACATCCAGAACTCTCATGATTTCACCAACAAGATTGAAAATATATTACTCGGTGCATAAGAAACTATGGTGTCCTATGATGTGACATCTCTCTTCGCCTGTATACCTACCAAGGAGGCTGTTGACATGGTGAGAAAATTGCTAGGCCAAGACAGCACTCTTACCAGCAGAACTGATCTCAACCCCGAAACGGTGTGTTTCTTACTGGATTGTGACTGAATACCACCTATTTCAAATACAGGGATACGTTCTATAAGAAAAAACACGGATGTGCTATGGGATCTCCAGTTTCACCCATTGTGGCCAGCCTTTACTTGGAGGAGGTAGAAAAACAGGCGCTTAATACCTTAAAGGGCATAGCACCCAGCCACTGGTTCAGATATATGGATGACACCTGGGTTAAAATCCACCAGAAGGAAGTACAAGCTTTCACAGAACACATTAATGCGGTAGACCAAAACATCAAATGTACAAGGGAAGAGGTACAAAACAACAAACTGGCTTTTTTGGACTGCTTGGTAGAAATTAAGGAAAATGGTAAACTGGGAGTAGAGGTTTACAGAAAACCAACACACACAGATCAGTATTTGATGTTTGACTCCCACCACCCTTTAGATAACAAGCTGAGTGTCATCAGAACACTGCAACACAGAGCTGAGAACATCCCCACTAGCACAGAGGTGAAGGCTAAAGAAATGAAACATCTCAGAGGAGGCCTTAAAACTTGTGGATATCCAGACTGGGCCTTTGTCAAAAGAAGTAGAAGGAAAGAAAAGAACACAAATACCAACAGTGAAGGGGAAAAGCAAGACAGGAGAAAGAACATAGTCATCCCATATGTAGCAGGGGAATTTTCAAAAAACACACTATCCCTGTCTGTTTTAAACCAAACAACACACTGAGGCAGCAATTGGTACATCCGAAAGACCCAATACCTAAACACAAGAAAAGCAACATATGCAGTGCAGTGCAGTGAAGAATGCTCTGATTTGTATGTGGAGGAGACCAAACAGCAACTGCATCAACGTATGGCCCAGCACAGAAGAGCCAATTCTTTGGGTCAGGACTCACCCGTTTACCTGCATATTAAAGATAAAGGACATACCTTTGAAGATTGTAATGTTAACCTATTGGCAAAGGACCGTTACTGGTTCAAGAGAGGTGTTAAGGAGGCCATTTATGGGAAAATAAAGAAACCAAGCCTAAATAGAGGTGGGGGGGTTCGACACCAACTGTCTGCCATGTACAATGCTGTTTTGACACCTTACCATGGGCGTACCTATAACACCTCTTTCAGATTCTTGAAAAAGTCATTCTGAATTGAGAAAGCCAGTCGGATGACTAGTGAAACGTCTTCAAGAACTAAACTTCAAGTCCAGTTGATCTAAATTGAATACAACAGACATGCCAGACTGCGCTCCTTCAGCTCTCTGCATTGCCGGGAGCCACATCTGTGATTGCCTGCCTCTTGTTCCTGGATGTATCATTAGAGGCCAGGGCTGTGAGAATGAAGGTTGATACGTAAGTTATCTAGCATTTTTTCTACAATTTAAACCATGCTGTTAGGGTTGGGAGGGGGATGCCTACACTAGGACGTAGGAATTGATAATAGCTATTATTAGCAATGTTAAAAACAAGCATTCTGATATATATTAATGTTTTATTCACATTTTCTGTGAAGCCTATTAAAGTTTATAAAAGACTATGATTTCAAATTAAATTGAACTAGACTTTTTTTAAATCCTAATGTGAACTATCTTCTTCCCTTAACACCTATACATTGTAAGATTCTTCTCTTGTAAGTTGCATTTAGTACATGTGAGAATTAGATTCTGTTACTAAGAAGGCTTCAGTGTTGTTGCCAGTAAAATTTAAAGCCCGTGTTGTCTTCAAATAGCATTGTCAGCAGGTGCATTTGTGGCCATGTTTGGCCCCCTGACCCCAGTATTTGCTGTTTCTTTGCACTGAGTATTTTCTATGCAGATTTTCTCCACTGGCTGACATGACTTTGAAATATGCTTGTTACCCTGCCGTTTATTTGCAGTTTATTTACTAGCCAGCATAAATTACATACAGCCTTTCTGTCATTTTACTGACTTTTTTAAAAAAATGATGTGCCTAGCAAAAGATAAAGCTTCTAAATGTACCCATATTGTTTGCATATGCAGTTGTGGCTCATCGGCTTTAATGCACATTTAAGAAACAAGTAGCCCATGAGATCATAGGTTCAAATCCCCAGACTAAAAATTAGAGAGGATAGTTTTTGCCTTATTCATTGCGTTAAGTGTGGTATCACTGCGAAAAGAAAGATTGCTATCTAGTGTAATTTCAGAGCTGTTTTTGTCACTTTTTTTATTTAAAGCTATTTTTAAATAGGTGAATTTTCGCCTTTTTGCCCCTTTTCTCCCTTTTGTTGCATTTTTTTGCAGTGTTACCAAAATTTTCGCCAAACATCATTACTTACTGGAATGTTCCATTAACATGACTATTTCTTAGACAGCAATGTGGTATGTTCCCATATTAATGGAACTGGTTTGATAATTAGCTGAAAATAAGCAATACTAAAAAATGTGCCCTATTAATAAAATAGAGAACATTCACCTTTTGAGTTTTACACTATCATCCTATTAAAATAGAGAAAATTCACCTTTTGAGTTTTACACTATTTACCATGTCCTATTAACAAAATTGAGAAAATTCGCCTTTTGAGTTTTACACTATTTATATCTTTGGCTAAAAAAAACAAAAACAAATGTGTTAGGCTATTTTTAAATAACAAAGACAGGTGTTCAGTGTGTATTAACTAATTTAATACTACTTTGAAAACCCACTAGGGAGTATTACCTATTTACCATCATATGTGCTGAGCTTTTTCAGCATTATTAGTGTTACTTTTTGCTAGATAATTTTCACTTTTGATGAAAATTCGCCATTTTAATAACTTTGATGAAAGGAAAAGTTGGAAGTTTTAAAAAAACTATGGTAAAAGACTGGTGGGGAAAAAAGCAAAAATAATGCCCTTTATAAATATGTCCCTCAGACCCCCATTTGACTTGGTAAATAAAGAAAATCAGAACCTTAAAAAAAAAAGTCTTTAAAAAGCGAAAAATGAACCTTAAAAAGCGAAATCTCAGATCGTATTACAGTAAAATAGTCTAACATCCCCATGAGTACTTATTAGTATTGAGAAACACTCCACAATGTACTGACACCACCATGGACCAATTGGCAGGCTAAATAAATGGCCACTTATTTGTTTTTGCCACCTCAGACTTGGTGAATTGGAACGGCTGAACTTAACACAAAAATACACTTTTCGCCATTTTATAAATACGCTTGAGCGGTTACCGCAGCGATGTATGACGAAAAGCAAAATGTAGCGGTAATGACTTTCGCCACTGGTTATCACTGCTTTATAAATAGCGAAAAGTCTGTGTTAAAGAAGACAAAAAGTTTAACAAACCTTTATAAATATGCCCCTTAGTGGCCAATAAACAGGGCTAGAGTGTAAAATCTGTATTGCAACATGGTGGCAGAGGGAGTCTTCCGTGTAAGTATAATGCAATAAAAAATCTTACCCGGGACTTCAAATGGAGCACGCACACAAACAGCCTGCTGACCTAATTGTTCCCGCAGAGAGTTTCTTAGCTGGATGGCTCCTACAGCTCGCAATGGAGCGGCGCTTAGTTCCGTAACTAACAATATTGGGTGTTAGGAATTACAAATCCTGTATCCCTGTCCCAAGTACCAAGGGTTAACATGGCTTTGAGACACAAATAACTCCTCAAACTAAACATGGACAAGACTGAACTTGTTCTTTTCCCACCCTCACAATCTGTTCCCCTCCCTAGTCTTAAGTTGGGTACACACAGTAATGATAAAGCTTTATCGCTACTGTGTGGTATCGGGGCTTTATCGCTACTGTGTCTACCTTCGTTTCTGAACAAGCACACGGCCGCCGAAAATTGCCATTGGCCCCGCTAGACTCCCTATAGAGGAGTCTAGCTCGGCCGATGGAAACACACAGTCCCGTGCATTCTCCCTATGATGTATTCTAGTCCATGCCCTAATCATATCCCGGCTAGACTAATGCAACACACTCCTGTCTGGTTTACCAAACAATCACCTGGCACCACTTCAATCCATTCTCAACTCTGCTGCCCGGCTCATTAATTTTTCTTCTCGCTTCTCTAATGCCTCTCCTCTCTGTCAGTCCCTCCACTGGTTGCCAATCATGCAAAGGATCCAGTTCAAACTGCTTACCTTATCCTATAAAGCACTATCCAACACAGCCCCTCCATATATCTCAGAGCTGATCCAGCGATATTGTCCCAGGCGCAACCTCGGCTCCGCAAACGATACCCTCTTCTCATGCACCCTGGTTACCTCTTCCCATGCCCACATTCTGGACTTTACTCGTGCTGCCCCCCTGCTCTGGAACTCCCTTCCTCCGTCTGTCCATCACTCACCATCCCTTAACAACTTAACATAACCTTAAAACCCATCTCTTTAGGCTAGCATATAACCTGGCCTAAATATTACCCCTCTTACTACCCAATATGATCCAACCCGCCTTTCACGCTCCACTGCCAATCTATTCACAGCCTACCGATTCCCGTCACCTTATGTCTCACCCCCATATCTTCTAGTCTGTCGCACGGTATTGCTGTAAGAAACTCCCCACTCTGTTTACTTTACTTACTCATATATTACCTGTGTATGTAATAAGTATGACTTTGTATAACATGTATTACCCTGTATGTAATGTATGACTATGTAATTGTAAAGCACAACGGAAGATGTTGGAAGATATAAATCAATAATAATAATAATAATAACCGCGGTTATGTATTGAGCAAATAAAGGCTCTTTAGGACAAAATCTTTAACATCAGAAAATAGCCAGCTTTAAGTATTCAGAGTGGTTTAACACCATTCGCAATGCACAGAGAGTCACCTTAATTGACGCCTTAATGGGCAATAGAGAGCGATAGCTCTCAGTACATAGATCTTAAAATTTCTACATTTACCAATTTCTATATGATAGCTCTAATAGGATAGTAGTATAAAGCTTTGCTTTTAGCATAACAGAATACACAGGGTTAAAGGTTGAATTCCTCAGGAGCAGCTCACTGTAATCTAAGCTCTCTGATGTCACCTCAAGCCATGCCTTTTCCATGCCTTCAGCCTCCCTTTGTGCCCTTCCACCATCCGGATTCACCCTCGGCCCACTGCATCTTAGCATAAAATCCTTTTAGGATATGACAGATGCCCCCTGCCCAGACCTAATTATTTTTAAAAAATAATAATTGTAACTATACTTACACCCCTTCATTACCGCTGTGCTTACTCATGATGTCAGCTATGTCTGTGATTGGCACAGACACGGCTGACGTCATGAGAAAGCCAATATCATGAAAGCTGCCGGTCCGTCCCCCTGCTTGTAGTTCAAGCGGGCAGGGGTTGCCGGACTAGAACGGTGCAAGGAGCTGTAAATAGAGATTTTAAAGGCAGAATATAACGGTTGGGGGTGGGAGGGTATGCCCTGCAAGATATAAAAAGTTTGTAAAGAGGGTGTAGATGCCCTTTAAGGGTAGACATTCCTTCTAAAGCACATGGAAAAAATGAAACAGCAATGGAATAGAAAATGAATAGAATATAGGCTGATTTTCTGAGTTTTAAAGGTCTCTAAATAAATCATAAAATCAATAAAGATGTCACAAGAACAGAGCCTGTTATTGTCCAGTTATTGTTATTAACAGAAACACACAACCCTATGGCAGTCTTAACAGTAACAGAAATAATGTGATCATAGTGTTCCTTTAAGATATACATACTGCACAACAAAGTCAGGAATGGGATATACTGCAGTTTTATACATTTTGAGATGTTGTATTGTAAAACTTCACATGCCCTACCTAAAAATGCAAACTAAGCAACAAAGCCATCACACATTTCCTTTATAGATACAATAACAAACATTTCTAGGAAATGCAGTTCACTTTTTTAACTCTAACAGTATAGACATACGTCAACTGGAAATATAGGAAGGAAGGATATGTCCATGTTCTAGAATATTTTCTCTAAAATATTGGTATTCAAAAGCTGTTCTGCTCTGTAGAGCTGTTCTGCCCTGTAGAGCTGTTCTGCCCAGTATTTATTAAATGCCTGCTAAATTAAATTTTATATCACCTTTTATGTCAGTTTCCTCTGATTCCATTTTAATATGACCCATTAAGCCTTTTTCATAGTAAGTAGTTTTGTAAACATGTTTTCTACTTTATATATCTTAGGTGTATACTGTAACATGGGCTACAAACAAAAACTTGGAGCGACAAATCCCTATTAGAGATGGGATCCAGGTTCGACACAAACTCAGATCTGACACAGAACCCCTCTGTTCTGAAATCTGAAAGATTTGTCCGAATCCGGACGGATCCTCCGAATTTCGGGTCTTGGGAAGACATTTTTGATAATTTTCGAATGTATGGGGCTATTTTCGATAATTTTCAAAAATAGCCTTGAACATTCGAAAACGGTGGAAAATACGATCGGAGACCATTTTTGAGTTTCCAATCGTATTTGCGAAAATCAAACGTTCAAGGCTATTTTCAGTAATTTTCGAAAAATAGCCGTGAAAATTCGAAAACACAATCGGAAACTCGAAAATGTCTCCGATCATATTTTCAAGGCTATTTTCAAAATTATAGAAAATAGCCCCATAAATTTGAAAATTATCGAAAATTTGTTTGGGACTTTCAGATCTTCGGGATTTTCCCGAGATCCGGGATTCTGAAAACGAAACTAGTGAGTTTCGGCCATCTCAAGTCGTGAAGGGCCGGACCAATAGGTTCAACTCAGTTCTCGAGATTGCAAAAC
Organism: Hymenochirus boettgeri; assembly: GCA_019447015.1. Taxonomy (NCBI): domain Eukaryota; kingdom Metazoa; phylum Chordata; class Amphibia; order Anura; family Pipidae; genus Hymenochirus; species Hymenochirus boettgeri. Next base: position 211,350,396 of record CM033471.1, on the reverse strand, counting down.
TGAGTTTTAGAAAAAGATTAAATTAATATCCCTGGTTTATTGGATTTTTCTTATTATAGGTTGCAATTTTTAATACAAGGTGTGCCCAATAGAAAGCCTCATACACAGCCTCATAGAAAATCCCATACACAGCCCATAGAAAGTTCAATACACAGCCCCAAAGAAAGTCCCATTCACAGCCTCATAGAAAATCCCATACACAACCACATAGAAAGTCCCATACACAGCCCCATAGAAAGTCCCATACACAGACCCATAGAAAGTCCAATACATAGTCCCATAGAAAGTCCCATACACAGCCTCAAAGAAAGTCCCATACATAGCATAATAGAAAGCCTCATACACAGCCTCATAGAAAGCCTCATACACAGCCCTATAGAAAGCCTCATACACAGCCCCATAGAAAGCCCCATACAAAGATGTGCCCTGCATACCTTTCTGTGCAGACTGAATACTGAAGATATTTTTTCCCCTTTCCCTTGCAATCTGGGCTGATCTGAGTGAGCGGAACAACAACTGCCTAACCCACCGAATTCAAGAGTATTCTGTTTGTTACAGGGTACAGCTTTTGTTTTCCCAGGGCTATGTGTTTTTGTCCAGCTGCTCCTTCATGCATCTAAATCAGCCCAGACCCACGTATAAACCAAGGGGAAAATTTCAGGATGATTTTAAAGGTCTCGGTTTATACTTGAGTATATACGACATGTTGATTCAACATTTGATTGCCAAATTAATCTAATATCTAATAATTAATCCAATACAGTGGAGCCCAACCGCACTGCTGGTGCCCCTAAAATCTTAATTAGAACCTTACCTCCCTCACTCTGTAGTTTAAGTCATAAGTGTGAGGCCAAGCTACAGTGTGTGGTCTAGCCCTATGTCCATTGGATGGCCATATCAGCACTGAAAGCAAAATCACATGACCCGTTCCTCTCTTGTCCTGCTCCTCTCTATTGTTGGCTCTTCTCTATTACTCAGTTCTCCAAGCTGTAGCATGTGGCGCTGCAAGCAGAGGCTGTTTTTATCCCTTTTATATTTACCGCGGGCTATTTATGTGGCTAGGAGAGAGGATATTTTTGCCAAGTCATCTGCTGACACTGCATTAATGAGTAAAAATGTGCTTTTAAAGGGCCACCCCGAAAACTATATTTTAACCTACTACCCACTACTGGCCTCACTGTTGTAGTGTTGAAAAATCCTTACCTTACATCCCCGCTCCAAATGGCTACCCTGCAAAAAAGTTCAAATCCCAAAAAAGTGAAGAGCAGGAGCTTGTCCGGGTCCCATAATTTTTCTGCCTCCTGTCTTTCCTCCGGGAGAAGTAGCCATGTGCACTGAAGCGCTCCCCCCCCTCCCTCTACCTCCCTCCCATCAACCCTCCTTCCCCCTCCCCCCCTCCCTCTCCCTCCCTCCCATCAACCCTCCTTCCCCCACCCCCTCTCCCTCTCCCTCCCCATAACCCCAAACTTCTTTTCTGTAGTATAGGGTTCCCTCTCCCGACCCCAACCGCTGTAGTAATTTGTAGAAAAACTAAGCTGAACTCTACTAACACTGCCTCTTTCCCCCAGTGTTATGTACTGCCGGAAGCCATGTCTGTGATTGGCTGCCTCTCTGCTAATCATGGATACGGCCTCCGGTCCGGCCCCCTGCTTGCAGTTTCATACAAGCAGAGGGCCGTGTCTGAACGCCGTGGGAAAGAGGCAGTGTAAGTAGAGATCAGCTTACTTTTTTAAAAAGTTGGTGGACATGCCATTTAAGTATGTGTCCTTATTTTTGTACATATTAGAGATGGGATCCGGGTCCGACTTGGACCCGGATCCGACACAGAACCCCTCGCTTCCGAAATCCAAATGATCCGTCCGAATCCGATTTCGGGACTACGGAGCCTATAATTACCGAATGTTCAAGGATTATCGAAAATAGCCTTGAATGTTTGACAATCCCTGAAAATACAACCGGAAACTTGAAAGTAGTCTCCTATCATATTTTCGAGGGTTATTGAACTTTCGATAACCCTAGAAAATAGCTTCGAACATTCGATAATCAAAAATTCAATCCGTTTTCGGATTTTCGGATCTTTGGGATTTTCCCGAGATCCAGGAATCCGAAAACGGTATGAAACTGGTGAGTTTCGTCCCTCTCTAATACATATCTGGAAACCTGAAACGTGATGTGCGCTGTAGAAGGGTGATTGTAGGAAACGGCTAATAAATATAAAATTGCTGGGCAAATAGATTGTATTTCCTTTTTAACTACTAAGCTTAATTGCTTAGCCTTGTTATAGTATGTTTGTATTATTATTACTCCATTATATTATTATCTATTATATTAATATCTATTATAATAAGCTTCCTTATCAACTGCTGTTCATAGGAAAATATTTTTATTTTTAGGACTGCACTGGTTGCAAACTAATTGTAATTAACAGCATTTAAGGACAACTGTACTCTCCTGAGCCCCTATCCTCTTGTTTGGCCATACAGTATAAAAGTACTGAGGGTAAGGACCTTCAGCTTCTATGCCCTGTACTTACCTCTAGAAGGTCTGATCGCCAGCACACTGTTCATCACTTCCTTCATTCGTGCTACAAGCAGACCAATAGGAAGACACAATGTTGAAGAAGCTTGTCTTCCTATTGGGAAAGCACTTGAGATGGTGTCACCGGCTGAGACGAAAGAAGACTTTAGATTAAGACGCCGGCAACACCGGCGATGTTGATGATGCAAGTGCCGGTGATGTCACTGGCAGCTGCAGTGACATCGCCGAGTGTTGGCGACATCAGCGGTGCTAGTGTTGCCGGTTGGAAGAAAGAAGATATTCCCCCAAGGGCTCTTCTAAGAGCCAGTGGGGTCCTGTTTTCGAGCTGCAGGCAGGACCCCCAACAAAGGCACTTGTCAGTGCCATAAGGGCACTTCCAAGGGCCACAATGGTCCTTCTAAGGACCCAGGAAGGGGTCCTGGTTTGAGCCACGGGACCCCCGAATGTCCAGCTGGCTGTCCCGAGGATTATCAAAGGGCGAAAATAGTCGAACTTTTGAGGATTTTCGAAAAACGGAGTTCAGAGTGGATTTCAGAGAGTGGATTTTGCAAAAATCCGTGAGATCCGCGGACCGCCGAAATCCATGTTCAGATCCGCGAACCATCCTTAGTTAATAGTAATTAGTTTGTTATTAGGTGTAATGTTGGACAGGGGCCACATTTGAGGCCCTTGAGGTCAAATGGGTTGGGCACCACTGATCTAATATCGCCCATTTCTGGATGTATAACCTCTAGAAATAGGGTAAGATCAAAAGGGCCCTAGACACATAGAGCCCTCGGTTATAATTTGGGGCCCCTTTTCTTCCTTTAACATTTGTTGTATGGACTGCAATACTGTTTCTTATGTCTGAAGCTGGTCTTCTGCCTTTTACTGAGAAGGAGCCTTGGTTGTTTTATGAATAATACTGGTCTGATTATCCTGAAATTCCCACCATGTTTGCCACTTTGCCTAGTTCATTATTGGCCCATGTGGCTGTCATGTTTTTGGAACATCAGGAGGTACTTGTATGGCCAGCATTACAGGAAAAAAATTATAATGAAAGTTTCCTTCTTAACTATTGGAAATTCTGTGGAGCTAGATGATCCTTGAAGCCAATTGGAAGTATTATTGTAATGGGTTCATTGCATAATGTATTTAGTAGCTGACTTATTATTTGTAAACATGGATTCCATACAATATAATCATATATAAATAGCTGTTATGATTGCTGGATCTTTAAATCCAAAGTACAGAACATTGTGCTTGATAACCAAGTGTCCTCTGTGAATTAAAGTAACTGCTCAGGAAGGCATCCAAATCTGGGTTCACTTCATTAAACAAAGCAGCATTAGTCTTACAGTTGGAGATGACATTTATGCCAAATTTGTCTTCCATTAGGCAACAGAGGTTCCTTGATAGAGTATACAGATATGTAAACAATACAGATTTTTCCATTGCCTATAATAAACACTATTGATATATGTAATGCTCTTTGATCAGTAGATCTGATTGTGTATTCTATTAATTTGTACTATTTGGTACCAAAGGATGGATATACATTAGCATGTAAAATTGCTGCTAATGAATGGAAAAAAACACATAATTGCGCATTGTTAATATCTATCCATATAATTAAACCAGGAGAGAGATGAATAAAACAGAAGGTCATTTTATTTGTTAACCTTTGTGTTTGATAACAGGAAAACACTGGAGAAATAGTGCTACAAAGATGTTTTCCTTATTCAAATTTAGCAGAAAATTGTGTAAAATAAATGTGTTTGATCAGATTTGTGAGCATTATAGCTCAGAATAGAATCCCTTTCAAACACTTATGCTACTTCTATTGGTCTGAATGAATTATTCATTGACATACACTGACCGTTTACTTAAATGAAGAACTCTGTTATTAAAAACACTATTGGGTTAGTTTATGAGCCGTAGTGTTAAAATATGGTCTTTAAAGGAGAGCTAGCCAATTTATCAAATGGGATTTGTGGAAGCTGTAATGGTTGCGGTTGTGGTAATTAACTATCTTGATGTTCTTTAAAAATGTCTTCTTCATAAATGGGGTTCTTTTAAAGGATGTGTTCAGACCTATGCTCAAAATTCCAGCAGTCGAAACTACAGAGTAGAGATGGGATCCATGTCCGACTTGGATCTGGACCCGACACGGAACCCCTCGGTTCGGAAATCCGAATGATCAGTATGAACCCGGGAAGGTTTAGTCCAGAAAATAGCCTCAAATGTTCGATAATCCTCGAAAATACGATCTGAAACTCAAAAGTATACTCTTTGAAATGGAACGAAACTGGTGAGTTTCGGCTATCTGTACTACAGAGGGAATTTCAACACAAAACAAACTCCGGTGGATTTATTCTTCTCTATTGATAGGATAATTACAACTTATTGCTGCCAATGATAATTCTAAAAAAGAAGCACAATTCATTGGCCTTGTACACACGTTAGATGTTGTCATGCGCAGTGGCTGTCAGACACCCTAAGACCACTTCTTCTAGCATGTGTCGAGGCTCGCAATTGTTGTTTAGTTGTCCTGCTAGATCACTAAATGATGAGAGCGTAAGCTGACACATAGATCTGCTAAAGTAGATAATAGACAATTAGACAATAATCTAAGGTGTGTACAGAGATTAAAAAGACACAATAAAGCACAATGCAAATAAAATATCCTTAAGTGGAACCCAAGGTTCATCTGTTGTATTCAATTAGATCAACTGGACTTGAAATGTAGTTCTTGAAGACGTTTCGCTAGTCATCCGACTGGCTTTCTCAATTCAGAATGACTTGTACAAGAATCTGTGGCAATTATGTACCCTGCAAAATCCCAATTAGCATATCACAGGCAGGTGTTAAGGATGTGATTAGATAGTGGCTAAGAGGTGTTATAGGAACACCCAGAGTAAGGTGTTAAAACAGCATTGTACATGGCAGACAGTTGGTGTCGAGCCCCCCACCTCTATTTAGGCTTGGTTTCTTTATTTTCACATAAATGGCCTCCTTAACACCTCTCTTGAACCAGTCACGTTCCTTCGCCAATATGTTAACATTACAATCTTCAAAGGTATGTCCTTTATCCTTAAGATGCAGGTACACGGCTGAGTCCTGACCTGAGGAATTGGCTCTTCTGTGTTGGCCCATACGTTGATGCAGTTGCTGTTTGGTCTCCCCCACATACAAATCAGAGCATTCTTCACTGCACGGCACTGCATATATATTGTCGCTTTTCTTGTGTTTTGGTATTGGGTCTTTCAGATGTACCAATTGCTGCCTCAGTGTGTTGTTCGGTTTAAAGCAGACAGGGATACGATGTTTTTTGAAAATTCTTCTTAATTTCTCGGAGACCCCTGCTACATATGGGATGACCATGTTCTTCCTCCTGTCTTGCTTTTCCCCTTCACTGTTGGTATTTGTGTTCTTTTCTTTCCTTCTACTTCTTTTGACAAAGGCCCAGTCTGGATATCCACAAGTTTTAAGGGCTCCTCTGAGATGTTTCATTTCTTTAGCCTTCGCCTCTGTGCTAGTGGGGATGTTCTCAGCTCTGTGTTGCAGGGTTTTGATGACCCCCAGCTTGTGATGTAAAGGGTGGTGGGAGTCAAACATCAAATACTGATCTGTGTGTGTTGGTTTTCTGTAAACCTCTACTTCCAGTTTACCATTTTCCTTAACTTCTACCAAGCAGTCCAAGAAAGCCAGTTTGTTGTTTTGTACCTCTTCCCTTGTGAATTTAATGTTTTGGTCTACCGCATTAATGTGTTCTGTGAAAGCTTGTACTTCCTTCTGGTGGATTTTTACCCAGGTGTCATCAACATATCTGAACCAGTGGCTGGGTGCTATGCCCTTAAAGGTATTAAGCGCCTGTGTTTCTACCTCCTCCATGTAAAGGTTGGCTACAATGGGTGAAACTGGAGATCCCATAGCACATCCATGTTTTTGCTTATAGAACTTATCCCTGTATTTGAAATAGGTGGTATTCAGGCACAAGTCCAACAAGGAACACACCTGTTCTGGGTTGAGATCAGTTCTGCTGGTAAGAGTGCTGTCTTTGCCCAGCCGTTTTCTCACCATGTCAACAGCCTCCTTGGTGGGTATACAAGTGAAGAGAGATGTCACATCATAGGACACCATAGTTTCTTCTACACCGAGTACTATATCTTCAATCTTGTTGGTGAAATCATGAGAGTTCTGGATGTGATGCTTAGAACTTCCCACCAAAGGTCCTAAGATGTTAGCTAGATATTTTGCCACCTTGTATGTTACAGAGTTGATGCATCTTAAGGATAAAGGACATACCTTTGAAGATTGTAATGTTAACATATTGGCGAAGGAACGTGACTGGTTCAAGAGAGGTGTTAAGGAGGCCATTTATGTGAAAATAAAGAAACCAAGCCTAAATAGAGGTGGGGGGGTTCGACGCCAACTGTCTGCCATGTACAATGCTGTTTTAACACCTTACTCTGGGCGTTCCTATAACACCTTTTAGCCACTATCCAATCACACCCTTAACACCTGGCTGTGATATGCTAATTGGGATTTTCCAGGGTACATAATTGCCACAGATTCTTGTACAAGTCATTCTGAATTGAGAAAGCCAGTCGGATGACTAGCGAAACGTCTTCAAGAACTACATTTCAAGTCCAGTTGATCTAATTGAATACAACAGATATACCATGACCTGGATGAATGAGAACCTTCACAAGCAACCCAAGGTTCATATAAGAAGTGTTAGAACTGCTTAAAGGTCAGGGGCAGCGGCCAGTGGAGCTGTCTTTTGTGCACAGTCCTTCATTGCCCTGTATATAGAAAGGGTCATACTGCAGCCTGACCACTGCCGTGGGAAATTGGATAATTAATGGGGACACATCTGTGTCCTAAATATCAGCTGTTTGTGAAAACTGCCAACCACTTCATGTAAAAGATCTACTGGTGGGACAGGGAAGGTGGATTTCAATTTAATTCTACACCGTCTTGTAACATGGTTTTAAATTCTTCATATATAAATTAAAAATAATGGTTTACATGCTCTGGAACAGGCCAACACCAATATCTGCTTACTTTTATATTTTGGTATTTTGAAACACATTTCATTTGCCCATAATATTTTTTATACTATACTTTTGGAAACATTAAAGCTGCGTGCACACTGTACGATTCTCTCTGTCTTTGAAAGATGATGCTACATACTTTACTATTTTAAACATGGGAAGAACTCTTGCGCCTGCCATACACCTAACGATACTATACTTTAGTACAGTTGTTAGACCGAGGGAAATTTTCCAGTTGGAAAGAGCGTTTCCAAAGCCAATGATGAACCGTTGCTGGCATCTGTAACGATTGTTACGGACGTACACACATTTGCTAATGTGTATACCCAGCTAATAAAAGGACTTTTATTGGACAGATCCGTCACCTGTTTAATTGTTGTTTACATTACCAGCTTTCCAATCTGTTTACATGTGGTGAATGTAATCTGGATAATCAAAGCATTAAAACAGCAACAATGCAATACCAACATCTGAAACATATAATGAACACAAGTTACTATAGTCTAACACATGGTAGCCATAAGGTTTGTAAAGTAAGGAATAAAATGCATGGCAGGCATGAACAGTGACTGTTAAAAACAGAACAAACAGATTAGTTATTATGAGTCAGCACTGCATGTTTTATTCCGGCCCCCTATTTTCATTCCCAGCTATCTCTGTTTTAATGTAGTGAAACTGATGTCTCTTGGTACCTGTGAGACTGACTGTATTTCAATGGAATGTGGCAAATAGCTAGTAAATTAGTGTGCCTTATGAAATCCCAGTGGTGTCCAACTAGAGCAATCATCTGGTTAAAATCAGCCAGTAATTCCACTAATTTTACAACCTTTCTCCCACCCTGCACCTGCCCTCGCCCCACAAACCAATTACTTTCCGAAATATCTAGTTTTTCAAGTTCTAAAAAAAACTTCCTAGGATTTTATGGCAACCTGACACTTCTAAGACCTATGGATGTGTGTTTAGTTAAAGTTGAAGTGATCTTTTGCAGTAGGAATAATTATATCATTATGTTAATTGGCCACAGCTGTTTTTCTGTAATTGTAATGTTAAACTCTTCAGATCATCAATTGATATGCTTGCTTAGGAAAAGGTTTAAAATTGTAAGAATAAGTAAGAATAAGTACATTGTGAAAGACAGATATGGGCTTAACAAATGCGGATCAAAGGCTACTCAGCGTTCAAACAAAGATCTTGGCCTAACAGTTTACCTCTAGGAATTTATTATACTGCACAGTTTTTAGTATCAACTACATAAATATGCAATTGTGAACCTAGTCCTTCCCATAATTAAAACCACTGTGTTTCCAATAGGAAGCAGCTAACAGGGGAGGCGTCATAAGCACAGACGGAATTTATTAATGTCCAGTTGGCATTTGTGGCTTCCGCAGGGCCAGTTCTGGTATTTTTGGTGCCCTAATTAAGTCTCCCCTGGTGCCCGCTTCCCAACACAAATCCCCCAATTATCTCTTGGAATAGTCTTAACAGAGATTGGTAAAATTAGGCAAAATTATTATATTATAAGCAAAAAGAGAGGCTAAAGGAAACTAGAATGATACCAGACTGTTGTACTATAACTGATAAGGAATTTCTCCTTTTGAATGGTGCCCTAGCTTTTCGTTTAGGTCACCTATGCATGGAAACAACCCTGGGCTTCTGTTACTTCCAGTTCTGTTGGGCCTAGTCAGCATACAATTCAAGTAATATCACAGCACTTGTGAAAATTAAGAGAGGAAAAAGGCAGCAACAACTCTAGATTATCCTCAGGTTATATTTAATGTAACCTCAAAAGCACAAGTTAGGGATTAATATAAGTGAGAAAACTCATGTTTCTAAAATACACCAGTTCAATCCAAGGTTAAATATAAATGTTGCAAGAAAACAAAATCATCTTAAGGTGATATTTACTGTATTATTTTACTGATTCCTTCCATTCATTTTGATGTTAAGTTCCAGGTTATAATCTGTTATATTGACAATATGCTGTCAACAATCCTAGATGAAGAAAGAAAAACTTCAAAAGAAATTACAGTGAGCACTGTCAGAAGGACTAATCACTTATTTTCATGCACTAATCAGTTCAACTGGGAACAGACTGTTTATATTGATCTTATTGGAAATTCATATCTACGAGAATATGCATGAGAAGGAAAGAATGTTTGTCATTCTAGGTTTATATGTGCACAATTCCAAAAATAATCCATGTTTAGATTTGTAGAGGTTTCGTTCCATTTATTTTGTCTAGTATTAATGTGTACAGACATTACTTATTGTGTTCACAAAGTAATCCATCTCTGCCCATCTCTTAGAAATGTGAACCAATCATTGGTTTTAAAATGCAGAAAAGGATAGAATGCAGAGAAAGGCATATTTATTTCCTTACCTTGCCCTATGATTATAGTGTTTTTGTATTATCATTTACTTTAAAGGTAGGTGTTTTAGGTGTCTGTTAGGGGACTTTTAAAAAATGCAATTGTGCGTTCGTTCACGTTTTGGTAACGCATGCATTCACCATTTTTGGTGCGTTAACGCATGCATTTCCATAATGCATGGAAAACAAAACGCATGCGCAAATGCAAAACGCACAAGAATCGCCACACAATCGCATGCGATAACGCTCACGATTTTGTGCGCGATTCCTGTGCATTGCAGAGTGGTCTCAGCCAAAAGGGGGCCATACACTATCACGATCGTAATTACGATCTTAAACCAACCGATACTTTGATAGACAGATGTACAATGTTAATTGTACCAAGATGTACAATAAATATTGTTCGACATTTAATTTGTTTTGTGATTAATGTCGAATGTCGTCCATTGTGAGGTTACATTACATTCACATTTAATCGGAACTATTGTACTAGTGTTAGTCCTTGTATATATTTCTTAATGTGAATATGTAGATATTCTTTTTTTCTGTAGTCCCACTGGCACTAAACCTTGATAATGGGGAAGGTATTTTGTAAACACCTTGCATTTCCTATTGTTAGCTATAAAGTTTTTTGTTTTATTAGGGACTGATAGGGGCCGATTTAATCAGACTCGCTGGGCAAATATATGGTGTTAAAGTCCAGCTAACCAGTTTGCTAATCGTTAGCGCGACTTTAAGTCCATATCAGTGTCGGATGCACAGGTTACACAAAAAGCAACCGTTTTAGTACAGTATATATATATATATATATACCAACAAAGTCCAGTGCACACAAAGGAATTTATTAACAAAATGCCTTTAATTAGCTACATAACAAGTAGGCAATGTTATGTTTCGGCCCTGTGTTCCAGGCCTTTATAAAGCCAGGTTTTTACATACAGGTCTGGAACAAAGGGCCAAAACCTACTTGTTTTGTAGCCAATTAAAGGCATTTTGTAAATAAATCCTAAATAAAATCATAATCCTATATATAGGCTAATTTTATATGATGGGTTAAATAAAATTTAAATTATTAGAGAAAAATTTCAGGCAACACTGGCTCAACTATGCCCACTCTCGTTCTCGACCATTGCCGTTCTTAAAACTAGCTGTTTCTTATCTTCTATTGTTAATGCATTCAGAATTCGGCAGTGTTTATAAAACAAAGAGTTTTACTTCACTAAGCTATATCAATCTTATCCTCAATGTACACTTGGTACTGGATGGCCTATATGGGTTAAGTTTTGGGATCCTAAGTAAGTTTGAGTAAAACATCTTGTTGAGTAAAAATATTGTTTTAAATATTTTCAGGGAGATTCAATAAAAGTTCTTATCGTTGAAAATGGTGCTAATTTTGCCCCAACCAATCATATATTAGCTTTCAAATGTTAAATAAGTTCTGATTGGCTGGGGCAAATTTAGCGCCATTTTAAACAATAAGAACTTTTATTGAATAACCCTTATGCCTTAAAAAATGTAAGGCATTTGTTATTAAAGGTGTTTTAACATTCAAAAGCTTTATAACAGTTTTAATTGCCCACCATCATATATCAAAGGAGCTGTTTATGCTTGATAAATGCCAGCTGCAGGGGTAGTAATTGCAAAAGTTTGCTGACACCACAGAGGTGTTGTAATTTTCTCTTCTAGAGGTAGATTTGTTAAAGACCAGACTTAGTTCTAAAAACAGCAGCTGTCAGAGAGGTGCAACAAGGTTCCCAAGCTGTCAGTAAATTGTCCCATAGTTAATAATGTTATATACCTCCCTCTGCCTCATTAAACATAATCATCATGAGTGCATGAAAATCAAGTGGTGATAGGGTAACCATGGCAGATACATTCTTATTATCCTTGGCATAGTTTCCTAGGTACTCAGATACCCAAAACACAATAATTTTCAAATGCACAATCACAAATTCTTTATTTCTTTTTTATAATTTCGACACAGAATATATACAATAAAATGCAACTCAGTTCTTACTCAGAAACTTACTGACTTACTTTGTTATAAGCACGACACCTTTCTCTCCTAAACTAGTAGGCACTGAAAGCTGGTATTTAACGTTTCTTTTAGTGATGTTAAAGGAGAAAATAGATGAAAAGCGACTATGCCCAAAAAAGTCACTCAAAAACTTTTCATAGGTTGAAGTTACTTTGACAGCTCACCACTCGCACAGGTGGTCACACAGGGAGGTAGAAAGAGGATTTCCTACCTCCCTGTAATAGAAACTTTATCAGATGAACAGCTTTCTGAGGGCATAGTTGCCATTAACGCCATTTAACACATTCACCAACTTCTGTACAATATAGTTGTTGTTTTTTTAAATTGCAATTATTTTTCTAGAGGAAACAAATAAACACTGAACCCCTTAATATATTTTTTTAATGTAAAGTACAGTTTAGTGCTGGACACCAGAGAACATTGTACAAGTCTCGGAATTTCGGCAGTCAGAACCAGATTTTCATTCCAAAACTACAAAGTTTTGACATAAAACCAGAGTATTGCAATTACAATAGCTCTGTGTCTAAATTCTGTCCAGAGTCGGGTCAAAACTTCTGCACATGCCTACTCATAAATTACTGTTAAAAGTTGGACAACATGGGACGGAGAAGAATAATAATATTGAAGAAAGAAATGAAGAACGAAACCCTCCAAGACTATCGCACCTAAACCACAGTCAGAATTAGGACTTTAGTGTATATACTTTTCATGCATTTTTTAATAGATAACATTTTTTTATGTAAAAAAGGAAACCCAGAGTAATTTGTCATGTGAAGAAATTAAACCTGTTGTAATTTGTCTTGTTGAAAGGCTGCTTTTTTTACAGGTTTTGATATGTGACTTTGTGTGCCGAGAGCCTGAGCTGTAATACTTCACTCATGAGTTCGATTCCCCCTCAGGGAGAAAGAACAATATTCATATTTATTTTGCCTACCCAAAAACATTTGTGACTGAACCCAGCTGGTTTTTATTACAAACTCAGTTCATTATATTCATGTATCTATGCACTCTCATTTATCATTTAAAGATATTAAGGCAGTGTTTGTATGGAATAAACACTAGTTTTCTCATCTGCAGTGCATCTTTGCCCTCCCTAGCTGCTAAACCTATTTAGCTGCTCAACTCCTAATTCAATTTGTTGCAGGTATGTAATAGAAGTATTTGGAAAGGCGTGGCTCTGGAGTTTTCAAATTACACAAAATTGCAGTAAAAATATTAACAGTATTGCAACATTTTAACAGGGATCCTTATTATCAAAATTCTGGGTGATGGAATCGCCTTCCTTAGGCAATAGATCATTAAAATAACTGTATGTGTGTATTTGATCCATTTTACATTGTTTAAGCTCATGGTATACACCTTTAAAGGGTATCTCCACTCGTTTTTTCAAGTTTTGGTAATCCAGTTCTATTGAAGAACGGGAGGTAAAGGAGCTGTGCCTTACCTTCCGTTCTTCAATAGAGCACACAGGAGACTGGTGACAAAACGCAAATGTGATATTAAATCGCGAGCATCAGATGCGCGGGTGATTTTTGCGTAACCCACTCATCCGACACTCAGTTACCCGCTCATTTACCTCCGTATATTTGCCCAGCGAGTTAATGAGGCCCTATGTCTTCTTACTTATACCCATTGAGTATTAATCCAGTTTTGGTAATCCAGTTCAATTGAAGAATGGGAGGTAAAGGAGCTGTGCCTTACCTTCCGTTCTTCAATAGAACACACAGGAGACTGGTGACAAGCTAAGAAACTTACCCGCTCACTCGCTGAGTGGGTTACGCAAAAATCACCCGCGCATCTGATGCTCGCGATTTAATATCACATTTGCGTTTTAGCGCAGGATTTTAAAGCCAGCAAATAGCTGGTGTTAAAATCCCGCAGTGGCTAAATCCCTTACCGGGATTTACCCACATTCGCAAATGTGATATTGAATCGATAACAGGACTTTTACCCAGAGCGTTAGCAGCTCTGGATAAATGAGCCTGATTGTATTTCAGCACACATTTATTAAAATAACTTTATTCTTTAATTAAAGGAGACTTTATGACTAAAACCCATTTTTCCTGACTTAGTGCTAGGCCACACTATTGCGTTTTTCTTGCATTTTTTTTCGATCATTGGAATCACAGCAATGCACCGAAAATGCGCATTTTCGGGTGCCATGCGACTGCGCTTACAATTTACGTTCCGCATTTTTTATCGCAATCGCATGAGTTTTTATATATCTAATGAAAAAACGCATGCGTGAACACAACGAAATCGCAAATGAAATTGCATGCGATTCCGTGTGCAATTGCGTTTGCATTGCAGTGTGGCCGTGCCCTTATAGCCCAGAAACAGCTGATCATCTTCACGTATTACATTGCTTTTTAACTAATACCTTACCAAAGTATACCTGTTTAGTAGGTAAAAAAAAATCTCATTCGATCTTCACATTAGCAAGGGTGATAAAGCTCATACAGTACAGCTCATATCTATATCTCTATATCTGCACCCAATTTAGAAATGAAAAATAATCTTCTAAATTAATATTAAATATACAAGGTTATGCTTCTTAAATCTTAAGTTGAAGCATATTCAGGTGCATGGAGGACCAGCAATTTATATACCCAAAAGGCTCCAGCACTCAACTACATAGGTAAAATGAGTATAAACATTTAGTATACATTAAAGCAGTGAAGGGCATTCCCTTCAACTAAGGTTTATTATGGAAACTTGGCCTACTGAACTAAATACTCTCATAGTCTCTTTCTAACCTCTCTGAAAATGTGTTTTAGCCTCCCAATATATTCATTGTATCTGTCCATTGGTTATATTAATGAAGAATATACTTCACAACTAAATGTGTTAGTCAATAAGGCATAATTGGAAACTCCAAACACAATCAGGGTTATTCAATAAAAGTTCTTATCATTAAAAATGGTGTTAATTTTGCCCCAACCAATCAGATGTTAGCTTTCAAATGTTACATAAGGTATGATTGGTTGGGGCAAAATTAGCCCCATTTTTAACGATAAAAACTTTTATTGAATCTCCCTGAATGTTCCCAGTTACTCCCTTGGATAACATGGTTTTCCCCCTGCCATCTAACTGAAGAATAATCCCCATAGCATTTACAATGCCTAAATCCTTTTTTTTTCCAAACATGTCTTTAAATAGTAACTGTGGTCATACAGTTGCCATCTAACACCTTTCAAGCAAGCCTAAGATTATGTCTCAAGCTTCTCTGCATCTTAAGTTATAGGCTTGTAAAGTAACACTTCCCAGACTGCCCAGTCTCTGTGTCTCTGTGACAGGCATGTGTTATAAGCTGTGTCAAAAGCCCCACCAGCAAAAATCTGGTTACAGACCAGCAACCATTCTCTGTCCTTTCTTCTACCTATTGACACATTAAGGTGGGTACACACAGTAGATTGACATATGCCCTATAACCAAAGGAAACTTTCCAGTCAGAACAACCATTTCTGATGCTGACACCGAATGTTTGACGGCATCGGAAACACACATAAGCGATATAGGGCCAATCCCATCGTATTGATGGGATCAGCCCTATATCGCTAATGTATGTACCCAGCTTGAGAGAAAACTTTTCAGGCTTCAAGCTAGCTTTAAAAATGATTAATAAGTTTGGCAGTGGGCCTTATAGAGCAGCCTTTATACTTATGTAACTTTGGATAGACTGCAGCTAGAAGCATGATCCTGGATTGATTTTAAAGGTAAAGGCCTTCTTAATAAAGGCCACTTGTATGGAGACCCCAGTTCTTCTTTAACTTCATGCTTTCGTGTGGCAGCTGTGCTGGTATCTTTTGCAATACCAGTGCAGCTGCCATAAGCAAGTAAGGAGTCGCTCTTTATTTACTGTTGCAACTCAAGGTAAATAAGTCTAAATGTGAATAGTATTGCACCCTTTGCACAAATACATTGGTGAAATATAAATCAAATAGAAGAAAAAGGTTTTAAACATTGCAAATGCATGCTTCGAACTTTGAGATTGCAGGGAGAGAACTGGGAATGCCACAAGGTAATCAATGCAAGCATTTATGCCAATTTTAGCATGAGTATTTATCACTAGCTTATAGCTGGCATCCAGGGTTTAAATCTCCACAGAATCAAAAGAAGAAGGATTGCAACCCTGGTTAAATCTCCCTTATTGTATTTAAACTGTGCTAATAGTAAAAATGATGTGACTGTCAGATGGGGTTCCCTACAGGGCCTGGGGAATGAGATCGTATGTTCAGTAAAGTTTCAGCAAAGTAAAAACTATAGAGAAAGTCAATAGTGATAGATTTTTAAATGGGCTGGGAGGTAATAGATACAAGATTTATTTACTGTAACAAATACGCCTATTTCACCTTGAGTTCCTTTAAAGGGTATGTCCACCCTAAAATCTATAATATGCTGTAGTGTAGCTTCCCCCTCCCAACCCTAACCCTGTGGTGTTTTTATTGAAAAAAAAAAAGGGGGGGGAGCTACACTACAGAAAAGGGTTTAGACTAAAAACTAAAACTGCACAGACTAGGGATCAGGAGGGTAGGAGGAAGGGGGGAATCAGCTCCACAGCGCATGTTTGAGTCCTCAGTGAGGACAGAGAAGAGGCAGAAACATTTTCACTCATAGACAGGTTCCTACTCTTCACTTTTCTGAACTTCAGGCACTGCAGGACAACCATTTGGAGCAGAGGAGAAAGGTAAGGATTTTTTAATACTACACAGTGGGGCCAGCATAGGGTTAAATTTTAGTTTAGGGGGTGGACATGCTCTTTAACAAAGGCAAATATTTACTAGAGTATCTTAGAAGGAGAGCTTTTTATCCACATTATAGAAC
The DNA here is from genome assembly GCA_019447015.1 of Hymenochirus boettgeri. Classification (NCBI taxonomy): domain Eukaryota; kingdom Metazoa; phylum Chordata; class Amphibia; order Anura; family Pipidae; genus Hymenochirus; species Hymenochirus boettgeri. The sequence continues at coordinate 211,333,589 of CM033471.1, read as the reverse complement.
ACATCTATACATAATCTGACAGTGCAGAATTTCCAGTTACAAGTCTATTTTTTACATGGCAAAAATGCCATATTACATTGTAATAAGACAATGTGTGGCACCTAGAGGCTAATGCAATAAGTGGTGCAAAAGTTTGCCCAAGCTATTATTTTGCAACAACCAATCATATGTTTTCTACTGCAATTAGATAACATCTGATTGGCCGCTGTCGATTTATATCATGGGCAAACCTCTGAACCCTTTATTGCATCAGACCAGAGTTTCTCAACCTTTTTATCTGTGGGGAACCCTTTAAATAATTTTCGTGTGTTGGGGAACCCCTACATAAAATAATGATTATACATTATTACTGATGTTTTTCATTTTCAGTCATCAAATCATCAAAATACTTAATTTATACAAATATAAATGATAGCTCTATATATATATATATATATATCTATTTTAAAAAATGCACCCAAATTCACCACAGGGGATGGGTCTATACCAGTGTTTCTCAACCTTTTTATCCTTATGGAACTCTTGAAAAAATGTTAATATCTCAGGGAACCCTTACATAAAATCATTATTACTTATTTTTTTATCTCCCAGACATCAAAAATATATCTGTATTTATCACAATGGTGGATCTATACAGTTCCTGTCAATCTCTTGAGGACCCCCATGCAACCTCTCAGGGATCCCTAAGGGTCCCCAGACCCCTAGTTGAGAAACACTGCATCAGACCCATAATATATTATCTATAGATAATCTACACTTTTCCCAGTTGTTTTATAATATATTATAAGAAATGACTTGTTTAAAAGATGTAATAGAAAATGGTTGCACTACTTTACCCCTGTTTTGCAAATGGGATGTTTTCATGGGAACTGATTGCTCTACATAAAATAAGTAAATATAAAATGAATCACTTCCAATGTTATTCCATTACTTATAGACGTAAATGTTTTATAAGGAAGAAAGATGAACCACTTTGTGTTGAAAAGACCAGTAAGGACATTTTAAGCTTTGTAGTTAACAAAATAAACTAAAATATTTGCTTCCCTTACTCCCTGAAGCTCTTCACAGCAAGTGCTGGTTTCCATTGAGGGTTTTACAGCGTAAGATTGCAAATGTCTGTATTACATTAGTAAGTAAGAAAACAAATTAGTGCTCAGAGGCAAATCTTGGTACTTCTCCAGTTATCGATATGGGAAACACTGCACCTGAAAATATTTAGCAGTAACAAGTCCAGAACTAATAAGGCAAAAGTTTGTTAATGGTCAAGTTTAGGTATTACAATCATTCTTCCTAGATATTATGTTTTCTTACAGTAGGCCTGCACTGGGATTCTGGATTTCCTTTTGTCTAAATGGAAGAGAAATCTCAGAATATTTGTTTTGGTCCATATCTGTCTATATCTGTAGCTATTTGATTCTGTACAGTGGCTTTTCAGATATCGGTATAGAAAAATCGCCAGCAGTATATGCACTTACAGCAAGAAGGGTTAGGTGGGTTTTGCATAACATACTTAATTTTTCCCAGAGGGGTGGGACAATTAGAGAACCACATACTGTTCATTATTATTATTAATTAAAATCAGTTAGTTTTCTATGACATATTTCCCTGAAAATTTCTCAAGCATTACTTTGCTTTTGATAATTTTAAAGGAGAACTAAACTTATTTTTTTTAAATCCTTTTATAAAAGCTTTTCTTCCCAGAACACTAATACATTGTAAGATTTGTCTCTAGTATGTTGCTTTTATGTACATGTGAGAAATAGATTCTGTATCTTAGAAGGCTTTCATTTTGTTGCCAGTACAACCCACAGCCTATGTAGTCTTCAAAGAGCCACAACCCCTGATCCCAGTATTCACTGTCTCTATGCACAAACAGGGCAATGTACGGAGAGCCATTATCAGCTTTTTCCATCTTAAAGTCCCATTAACCCATGTACCTAGGGTTAAAATTACTTAGACATAAGTTATTGCAGTTGTGGTGGTATACAAAAACTGTCGCGCAACCACTGCAAGCTATGTACCGAGCCAATAACGTCTCTTTAAGACAGAAACTTTAAAGCCAGCAGATAGTTTGGCAATGAGAAAAGCCCATTCACTATGCACCAAGAGCCGTTATCGGCTCAGTGTGTGCATTGCCTAGAGGAGGCAATAGAGACCGATACTGGTTCTCGGTACACAGCCCTAAAAGTGTTTTATATACAGATGTCCCCACACCAATATGGAAGTTCCTGATAAGACTTGGAAAGCTGCTTGATTGTACCCAGCAGTTTATTTACCAGCCTGTGTGAATTGCAATACAGCCTTCCTGGGGCAATAAAAATATCCAACCGATTTTACTAACATTTTTTAAATTCTGTTCCTAGCAAAAGATAACACTTCTAAATGTACCTGTATACCTTGTGCTGTGGGGGTTCACTATTGGTTAGTGCAACTTTAACTCCATATTAGTGATGGATGCGCGGGTTACGCACATCCAGCTCCAGCACTCACACTTATAGCCAGTGTTAAAATCTCGCTTCAGGTAAATTGCTTTTGGGATTTACCCACGTGCGCTAAGGAAATATAGGATTCCAGAAAGGATATTTGCCTGGAGCTATAGCGTCTCTGGGTAAATCTCCCCCTCTGTTTCTTAAATTAATGCTATCTAAGAAATACACTATAAAGATTACTTTTCTTTTTTGTATGAAATCAAAGAATTATATCATTGTAAGAATAGGAGCACTGAATGTTTTTGGGGAAAAAAATGAAATCCTGTTATGTGATTGGCTATTAGCTTCAAGGAAGCAAGGCTGCAACTTTCTTGTTTTGATCTGTTGAGCACTACAAAGCATGTGAAGTGTACTTAGTAGACTTGCTGCATGAAAGGTGGATTATTAGAGCTGACCCCTAGTACCTACAGGTTTACTTCTTAAATCACCCAGCAGCCACAGCCACAGGAAAATGTGAAACACAGCTTGTTGTATGTTTGTGAATGTGCTCTGTTTATTGGAACAATATTGTTCGGAGACTTAAGTTTCCCTTTAAAAGATTTTCTTTGCTGTTTCTCAAGTAAAATGATAACTTATCAAGATATATGGTGAGTGCATGCATGGACAGGTTGCGGTCAGCCACACGATCAGTCATTTCTAAATGAAAATTACCATTGCTTGCTACCTAAGAAAATGGAACCAATATAACCATACAAACAATCAACCCCCATAAAGAATTCGTGGAGGCCAATCAGATAAATAAAAGCATGAGTTCTTGTACATAAAGCTGGATACATTAACAAGAGAGAAAGGGACAATTCAGTTGGATCAGACAGAATTGCCCCTTCCTCAGGAATGCTGTACCCCACAAGCGAGCTTTCTAGATCCCAGCAAACATTTACCATCGGCTCCAGGATTGCTCATTGTGTTTAGAAAATTTCCCTCCTCCATGGAAGCCCCCTGTACTAGGCCACGGTCAGGGGAAATATGTCAGTCTCAAAAGTTTTCTCTATACTGTGTGTAACCTGATCTTTGAAAAATGACAGTAACTTTCAAAGATTATGACTGTCATTTTTCAAAGATTGGTACTGTGTGCAGGGGTGTTCCTAGGGTTTTTGACACCTGAAACAACATTTAAATGCCTCCTATCAGCAGATGGGGGGCAGCACGTGAAGGGGGCATAGAACATAGGGTATGGTGGGCTGACTAACACTGACTAGTGAACTGGAGGGCTGACTTAACACAGATTGGTGGACTGGTGCTGAAATGCGGTATTGCAGAAAGGAGATTTTTTTTTACTGCCGCCTTTTAAGTGTTCCGTGGGGCGCGCCCTGAGCAAATTCCAACTGTTGCATGTCTGTATCCAGCTTAAAGGACATGTAAACTGCCAAATCATTTCACACAGAAATTAGGATTAATTACAGCCTATCTTTAATCTGTTTTTTGTTTGTTTTTTTCCCCTCTGACCTTCCTATCCCTTGTTTTTATTTTTAGCTCTGGGGGGTTTGCTTTTAAAGAGGATGGGGCACAGCTAGTCAGTTAAGAACTATCAATCACCCAGCCCCTCCCCCTGGCACACTACATGTCGAAACTATCCATTCTATAAAAGTAAAGCTTATTTCTCTGTCACTGCATGGCTGATTGATTCAGCTTTAAGATCAGGAAAATTTAAAAAGCATTATCTGTTTCCCTGTGCTCTTTCTGTGAAGATAAGTCCCAATCCTGCAGTTAGCTGCTGTCTGTGTTAGTTAAGACCCAATATAGCACTGTACCTAAAGAAATCAATCGGTTTTACTTTTACTTTCACTATAAAACAAAATCACTGGGTGAATGCTATTGGCTGTAGGGGGCACAGATCATCTCCACTTCACATGCTCCACACTCTAGCTGTGCCTTAGTTTTGGGAGGGGGTGGATACATAGACAGGAGACATGCATACTAACTAGGAGTGAGCTTAACAGGACATGAGGAGATCTAGTGACAGGGAGCACTGAGAGCAAAAAGGGATCAAGTTCCTGACAGCACTAAAATATAGAAAAGGATAAAGGCAAGTCATTTTTTTCAGTGTTCCTTTAAGAGTTAATGTTTTTGAAAAGTTCAAGTGCCTAAATACCTTCGTGATCGGTTAGTGCAACTTAAACCTCTAGGATGCAGTTGCTGTGCAAGTATTGCAAGAGATATTCACCAACGGCTGAGCAGCTAGACACATGTACGTATTTAATGGTAGCTACATGAGGGAGAAATGAGCCGCACAGTATCTGGTTAATCTCCCTAATTGTTGGAAATTTAGCAGTATATAGAGTGAAATAGTCTACTTTTCAAATTCTCTTTCGGGTTCCTGTGGCCTCATTTTGTTATATAAATTATGTAGAAGTAAATTGAACCAAGAATATCTATTGTAATCAATAACTGTTTTAAAATTATATGTATATCTTGCAACTGCTATGGGGCTTATTTATATTATCATAAATGTCACATTTTGCTTAAGTCACAGATGTAACATTATATTGTTATAACCATACAGCTGGGAGATCACTGAAAGATTATAACAATAGAAAGTATGGATCCTAATGTTTCCTTTGTTTCATCAAATACGCTATGAGAAAACTTTGAATAGTCACTTTTATGATTAATCATATACAGGAGAAACCGTTACAATGAGAATAACAATTTCAAGAGCAGCAGCAGTCAATATTGTTCCCAGTGGTCCAAACTCTTTTGAAAGGCAAAGTAGACTGAATACTAGATAACAAGCAGAATGAGACTAAAGTCAAAAACAAGGGAAGTTCTCAGGAGACTCCATATGGATAACATGTATGAAGGGCCTTCCCATAATTCCTGGAATACATTAATTTGTACACACTCGCTGAAAGTTGACAAGCAAATATAAAGAAACATCATTCAAAAATGAATATCACAATTGTCGTTTTCTTTTCTTACATATTATCACCATTTCCAGTGCATTGATTTTTTTTAAATTTGTATTAATAATTATGTTTGTTAAAGTCCTCATGTCCTTATTAAAGATACATAAATGATCTTTGTATTCCATACAAAAAATGTTCAGGCATTAAGCATCAATGTCTGTCTAGAATGTAAAGTAGTGCAAGGGCCACTTTCCTTATCATATATTTGCAAGTATTCTTTGTAGGGGTGCCCCTACCATGAAGCAAACTGAAACATTTGTTCAGGGTGCGCCCCTGCAGACAACTTAAAAGGCAGCAGTTAAAAAAAATCCTGCTCCCTACAATACCGCATTTCAGCAAAAGCCCACCAATCAGTATTAAGTCAGCCCTCCAGTTCACCAGGCAGTGTTAGTCAACCCACCATACCCACCTCCACAAAACACACCTATGGCCCCGGTGGAAGCCATGCCTTGCTTCATGTGCCAACCCCGTCTGCCGATAGGCGGCATTTAAAAGTTCTTTCAGGTGTCAAAAACCCTAAGAACACCCCTGATTCTTTGTATTCCTGCAACATAATGCTCTTTACGCTGTGATATATCACCATATTTCTATTTCATCATTTTAAATCTGCTCCCTGCAATAGCAATGGAGTTGGAAAATGTTTACTGCTGTATGTTCTGGTTTGTCTGTTCAGATAGGAAAAAAAACACAATCTTTCAATGAATTTAGAGGTTCACATTAGGTCCTGTCCCAAAGAGCTTACAATCTAAGCTAGTCCCTAGGCCAACGGATCTGCCTGGTTGATGTCCTGGGTGGACTGTGATGGATGTTTTTCCACATGTTGGCACCAAGCGGATGTCTGCAAAAAAAGTTGGACAGCCATTTGTTTTTTGCTACTTTTTACTTCTTGTTTCTTAGAATTTGTGAGCAATGCTATTCATATAGCATGAGACTGCAAGATGCCTTCTGTTATAAGAAGGGGTTTCTCCATTTTTATGCTCAGTGGAGGGCTTTTTGCTCCTTTTGGCCCCCCTCTCCCTAAGCTTTCCAGCTGCCTTGTCTTTTTTTTAACTGAAGATTAGCAACCCTGCCCCATGCAGTTCAGTTAGACCCATGTCTTACCACAGTGTAGTAACCCAACCAGTCTGGGTTTTTTTAGCGTTTTAGAAGATGGATGCATAAAGTTGTTTTAAATGATCATCCAGATAGCGGACTTGACTTTCTTGCAATAGAATCTCTCTCACACATACACAGATAGAGTACATTTCCCAGAGGTTTTTAAGCACCATACCTTTTTATGATGTAGTTATACAAATATATTGCCACTGGCAAAGTCATCTTGTGAATTCACAGATCAATGATGTCAAGCAATGAAGTGAACTTATAGTAAGTATTTTATCCACAGCAACTGAGGATATTTTCCTAAAATCTACTGTGTTTGGCTGTGATTTATTTTTTTTGGCTTGGTTATTTATGGTAATTCTAGCAAACATTTTTTCCAGACATGAGTAGTAAGGTTAAATTTAGGTAAGTAAACAGTTACGAGTTGTGACACCTAATTTGATCCTTCTGCTTTGGCTCACAGTGCCGTTGCTTCACAAAAGTTTCTTCAGTGCACATTATCCAATTTACCAGTTGCCAAACAACCACAAAAATAATTTAACACACCATAAATATTAATAAAGATATTGATGTCAATGTCACAGACCTACCTTCCCTTTTTGTAACTTGTCACATGAGTGGACGATGTTTGGTACAATTAAAAAGACCAAAGCTAAACTCAACATAATTTTTATTCACAAATGATTTCATTATTATTACAGGATTTACAGGACTGCTACTTTTATTATACTGTTAAGCTTCTTTTCTGAGATATGTTAACTATTTAGCCACTGAAGTCAAATTATGTAACAATAGTGTAATATACACATGTTTTTTTTCTAATCCCTAAAACAAACCACCTTCTATTACTATTACCCAGGGTGAGGATCTAAACTTCTAGGTCCTCACTCCTGGGTTAACTTTTACATATGCACAACACAGAAAAAGTCATCACAGACGATCCAGTCTAGCTTCACCAACTCACTCAGTCCAGGAACTGGCCAATGGGAAGTGTATCTTCCCATTAGTCAGTTTCCTGATTAGGGGAGCTGATCGAAGTAGATCAGCTCCCCAATTGGAACATTAGGAAAGTAGTGCAGCCTTCCTATTGAGCCCAGATATAAGGAGTATTAATAAAAGTAGAACCTATTGCTGCCCTCTAAAGCTGCAAGGTAAACATTGGACATGAGATTCTGTTGGAGTTTGTTTGACAGAACAAATCACTGCAAGAAAAATTAATAGTTGTGTTTTGAAAATGTTGCACTTTTAAAATATGTCTCTGTTATTTATGCTTGCATGTACTGTATCAGCTACTGATAGCACAAGTCTGAGGGCGCACAGTCCTATGGAGTAGACTATGTGGAGCATTGGTGTACCAGCAGTGAGTAAAGGGGGAAAATAATTAGTATATGGCCTAAAAAGGGTTACACCAGATAACTCATATCTACAATATATCCTTAATAAACATAACAAAATCTAAAGTGTCCCTAAAAACTTGATAAGGGGTATCCCCACTGGGCAATTTTTCCAGGTCAAAAGAAACTACTCATCTAAAGCAGATCTCGCGCAATAGTGGGCAGAGATGGCTGAGCAATTCCAGGACTACTCTGAAGCAGATATCAGGAGGGGGCTGTTTAGAACCCAACATAGGAGCAGTAAATTATTATTAGAAGACAACAGGAACAAAAACAAAACAAAACAGGGGAAGGTACCCATAAGAAGAAACCAACAGGATTGGGACAAAACTATCCTCCAGCCCTTATATGGAACCAGCTCCAGGTGAGAATTGTCTCTCAAGTAAAAAGAGACCAGTGGGAAATAAACAATGTGGGAGATGTAAGGTATGCCGCCTCATGCAGCAAGTTTTGAAAAGCAAAGTGAGTGATGGTATGGAATGGGCAATTAAACAGTATGTTTTATGCCAAAAGTGCCAAGTCATATACCTTGTATGTGAATGTAGGGTGGGGTATATTGGCAAAACCAAAAGAGCCTTGAAAACCAGAATTTAAGAGTATGAAAGAGCCATCCGCAATAAGGATGGGGACAGATTTAAGCTGGGTACACACAGTACCAATAAAAAGCCCAGATACCGTTGGATAACACTGCAGTGCTATGGCATAATTCAATAAAAGAACATTTGCTTTAAGAGACAAGTGCCGGAGTCTATATCGTTTGTAAACATATTAGAGCTATACAGTGTTGCTCAAGTACTCCAGGCACCGCCCAGAAATTAAGTGAGTGGTGTGCGACTGATATTGCTATTGTATATATATAAATAGAGAGAGAGCTTGAGAAAGGTCTGAGAACCAAGGCCAAAATGTAGCTTTTTTGTCTTGCACTACTTTGTGAATAAATATGTTTACTTAAAGTCCCAGGAGTGCCCCTCATCTTTCGCACTGATATATGTATATATATATATCCCTTATATTATATAAATATTTATATCTTCATTGGAGATTACATTGAGTTTTTAGGAGCTACCAATGAGGTAGGGGGTATGATATTAAATATAGGAAAGTTGTATATGTATTTATGTACTATCTCACTATTACCATTTAAATGACCATTAGTAACTGTATATAAAGTATAGCACTTACTTATATTAAGTACAACACAAAATATACAAAATACATAAACTTACTTACAGAGCTGAGATCCCTATTTTAAAATGGGATGGTCAAATGGCAGCTTATACCACACCAAAAAAAGTTTCTGTCTGCTACAAAGGATGTGTTGTGTATTGTAACGGACATATATACCAAGGCTCCTTATATACCCCTTCCAGCCTGCAGGTGGTGTCAGTGAGTAATAAAAGACAAGACATCCCTGCTCTCTATGGCCAGGAGGAGAGAAACTGAAAGTAGATTGTGGTGTGTGCTTTGGAGAGATATTGACAGCAAAACAAGTTCCTGTGTATAAGACCCTGTGTAAAAGATCCAGTTACCAACTATTGGGAGGACAGATTATTGGACAGACAGTTTACCTTATTGGATACAAACTCTGAGGCAACAGATAAGTGTACAGCTACTTACAAGGACACACAATTTACAGGCCTGGTCAATATTCAAAGTGATACACCATAGACAGGGACACCCCCGATTACTGCACATGTTATGTGAGTAACCTATTTATGTGCACTGTCTGCTTTGTGCCAGTCCACCAGAGTAACCCACTGTGTGCCATGCTACCCATAATCCTTCCATAAAGCAGTGATCTGGTACAAATTGGTGGCAGCGGTGCTGGTAATACCATTTATTCTCCATGGTTTTTTTGTATGTTTGTTCTCTGTATTAAGCTATGGAGGCTGCTACTGATAGTATTGATTTAAATCCTCCTGTCCTTGTACCTGCAGATGAAATGCCCCAATTAGGCTCAGTAGCTCTACCAGGCCCAATTGCCAAACCTATTTTTCAACCTGATCCATTTGATGGGGTAACTAGGGAGTGGACTGATTGGCTAGAACAATTTGAATTGGCAGCCACTATTAATGGTTGGGATGAAGGTGCAAGTCCTTATCCTTTTGCTTAGTGGTAAAGCCAGGCAGGTATACCAAGGATTTACTGTAATACTGAAATAAAAAGCAGTTATCAGTTATTAAAATTTGCTCTGAAGCAATTTATATTCAATTAGATCTGTATAAAAGAGTATATAAAGGATAAATCCATTTCTTTAAGTAAACTGGGAATGAGAAATGTTTGTTTATACGTTAGATTATTAGGTCTACTCTCAGACCTGCAGGATTATTCTATTTGGTTTCTCTGGAAGCTGGTGACTGTCTGAGTAACAGTTTAAAATATACCTGTGTAAAGATCCTATATCCACTATACCCACACATAGTAATAGTAAAACATACACACACATAATTTCCATTGTGCACCACCAACAGGCACACAGCCCCCCATAGAGCTTCTAATGGAACTGCTATTATTTGCTTTAGAAAACAACTATTTCCAGTTGGAGAATTCTTTCTATAATCAAATAGCAGGGACCGCCATGGGGTCCAATGTAGGGCCCTCCTTCGCAAACCTCTATATGGAGGATTTTGAAACAAGATTCATTCTTCCGGAATTTGGTCATAAACTACTCATCTTTCGTCGTTATATAGATGATTTGTTCATCCTATGGGATGGCCCTCATGATGAATGTGAGAAATTTCTAGTGGCTCTCAACAGTAAGGTTACCGAGGTAAAATTTACCATGGTAGCCCATGAAATGACAGTCGACTATCTTGACTTGAGAATTAAAAAAACGTCTTCAGGTTTTCAAACTAGCCTATTCACGAAGCCCACAGATAGGAATACTCTCCTCCATGCTTCGAGTTACCATCCGTTTCATCAAAAAAAGGGAGTACTCATCTCCCAGTTTAGTAGGGTTCTTACCAACAACAATGATGAAAAAACCACTAATCAGCAATTGCAAGAGATGGCTAACAAATTTATTGAACGAGGATATCACCCTAGTCTAGTGGCTAAACAACGTGAAATGGCTATCCGGAAGTTTAAACAAGTCAATGCTAACATGAGCAATAGTAACGATCAAACTACTAACCGAATCCCGTATGTTATGCAATACTCTGCAAAAAGCAAGGACATTAAAAGCAGTGTTAGAAAACATTGGGATCTCCTCAGTGCAGACAGGACTTTACCGTTTGAACATAGTCAACCCATCTTTGCCTTCAGGCGAGCCAGAAATCTTAGAAACATCTTGGTTAAAACTAAGATGTTGCAACCCCAACCCACACAAGGATTAATATGGCTGGATTACAAAAAAGATGGCTGCCACAAATGCACAGGGTGCCAAGCTTGCAGCTATATGATAGCGGGAACGGATTTTCCACATCCCCATACGGGCCGCAGATTTAAAATACGGCATAAACTATCATGCATTAGCACGGATGCCATATACTTCATAACATGCCCCTGCGGCAAGTATTATGTTGGGAAGACCACCACATCCCTGAGGGACAGAATGGCCAACCATCGTACGTCAATACGAATGGCACTGGCCTCTAGAGAAGCCGCTAAAAGCACCGATCCACAGAGGGAACAAAAATACGGCGAACAATCGGTTGCTAGACATTTCAAGGAGAGAGGCCACACCTTAGCGACTCTAAAATGGATGGCCATAGATAAAGTAGAAGCATTATCCAATGTGACAGAAAAAGGACGTCGGCTACTTCAACGCAAGATATTCTGGATAAAGAAATTGGGCACCCTGGCACCAAAGGGAATGAACGAACAGTTCTCATTATCCTGTTTTTTATAGGACGCCCTAAATAGGACGTTCTTTAATAGGTGGCCCTAAGTCCCCTAACACTGTATCCAGTATAACATGTTGTCTCTTTTATTCGCAGCCTCCCCCCATCCAGTAGGAGATTCACGACGAGGGTATTATTGTATGAAGTTCATTAGTTATCTAGCATGGGTAGCAGGTTTTTTACGTATTGGAATACCAGTTGTTTTTCTAGCTCTTTTTGTCTCACAGGACTTCTCTCTACATCTCTCCCTTCTGATACAGTGTTTTGTAACTTTACTTAATTGAATTATCTCCCAGTTAGGGCAGGCTGATACATAGTGTATCGTACAGCATTAGGTAGAGAGAGTAGAGGTTATTTTATGATATATCAGTTCTGTAATTAGACAGCGATTCTAGTTTATTATATTAATACTTAGTATAGTTTAGAGAGTCTATTATAATATATTTTTATCACTACTATAAAGGTCTTAATGTTCTTATACTACTTTTAATGTTTAATATTTTTAATATTTTCGGTTCACCTTTTAATAACAACACTTTTAGAAGGAGGGATTATTTATAGCACTTATCACTTTAAACTTGGACCAACCAAAGCTATTTTTCTAGAATTGCATTATATCACTTTATACACCCTTGAGGGGTTTTTGTCTGGTTTCACTGTCTAGGGTTAAATTTTAACTGGGAGTGTCTCAGCACAGGGGGTGTGTCACCGAGGTTTTATCACTGCACAGATTGTTGAATGTTTGTATCCTGAGGACGGCCGACATCTAGGCCGAAACGCGTAGATACAGTACAATAAAGATCATAACGATATTTGCAACAAGTCCCATGAGTGCTCCTTTTCGGATATTCTTTATATATATATATATATATATATTGGCACAGTTGGCCCTACCCATAGGGCTCAGCTTATCTTTGGGATAAATAAAAGTTTTTGCAAGTGATTGATCTTAAATGTCCATAAGCAAAGCAGAATTGAAATGGTAAGGTTCATTGGTAGCTTTATGCTAATGTCAAGTTTTGTTTTAATTATCAAACGATAAGGAATCATTTTAAAAGATTATACAGGGAGATTCAATAAAAAGTTTAAAATGGTGCTAATTTTGCCCCAACCAATCAGATATTATTTAACATTTGAAAGTTAACATCTGATTGGTTGGGGCAACATTAGCACCATTTGTAATGATAAGAACTTTTATTGAATAACCCTGAATATGTACTGTTTAAACATTGGTGTTGGGAAATCAAATAATTTGGCAAACAGAATTTTAGTCATAATATGATTAATGTTCAAATGCTTCGTGGGATTTTAGGATATTTATAGAATTTAATCAAAATAAATGTACAGGAAGCTGAATCCTAGTCCATAATGTGCAAATAAAGCTAATTTAGTGTCTGTATCTCTCCCATGCCCTTAGTTTTATGACCCCGGAGTCCCAGTGAATATCTGTTCAGCTAAACATATGGTAAAGACGTAGAATATTATTTGCTTACTACACTGACAGTGTATGTGAAACAGCCAAACAGAAAGCTCTCACTGTGAGAAACAGTTTGGATAATTCTCGTGTTACACATCTACAGATTGCTATCACTGCTTTTATTTAACTAGGTTCAGCTATATAGATTTTCAGCTATTTGTACACAGAAAGGAAAGTAAGTTTTGAATGTGTCAGCCCAATGTAAATGCTGATGTATAGGCCACAGTTGTTTGTCTCCTGAAAAGCCATGAGACCCCTGCCCGTGTTGCCCTCCCCCACTCTTTGCCTTCAAGTTTGGGAATGATTCATCAGCAAGCCTTAGGATAGATGGAAGACTTTCCCTGGGGCCTTGGCTTTTTGACCTTTGTGAACAGATAGGTCAAATCACGAGCAACTGTGCAAGACCTGTCCCATAAGCTTCTTGGTACTGAAGCAAAAAAGAAATAATAGAAGTGGATGGTGGGAAAAAGTGAGAATTGTCAAAAGTTACCAGAATATTTCCAAAGAACTCATTGGATCAGCTGACATGAAAGGTCAAGGGTCATATCTGTGCTTGATTCCCTATACATGTTACAGTAACATCTGCTTGTTAGGTCCATTCTGGACAAAATGTTCCTTAATTTCCTCTGCTTTTAAGCTGGAATTTCTAAACTATAGATATATAACGGTTGTTTTTCTCTTTGGGCATACAAAAAGATGAGAAAGTATAGTATGTGATACTCTTTTTATTTACACTAACAATAGTTTTCTTAATAGATTAGCTTTCGGGAGCTTCCTCCCTTCTTCATCATCTGGCAACTAACAAACGTTTACAATATACAAGAACACACAATCTTGTATATTGTAAGATTTTGTTATTTGCAAGATTATACATACACATACTATACTTTCTCATCTTTTTGTATGCTACAAGGGCACTAATATGGCTACAATCAATTTATTTACTCTTTGGGCCTATGTATCGACTTTCACTATGAAAAACCTTTTAATTGGCGGATTTTAGTGGTTAGCACTCATGCCTTGCAGCGCTAAAGTCCGGAGTTCAAAGCCACCCTTGGACACATCTGCAAGTATGATTTCCCCCCACAATCATAAAGCCATACTGATATAGTAGGTTGTATGTGTCAAATAAATTTGTTTCGATTTTAAGGTCTTTGGGGCAGGGACTGATGTGAATCTATGTGTGTAATTGTAAAGCACTACGCAAGATGTTGGCGCTATATAAATCCACAATAAGAATAAAAATAATATAAAAAGCAGGTAGCAGTGTAACCTTTACTGAACCCTAACAAAGATAGCTATTATGTCCAATGCAAATTATTTACAGATACGTGGATGCTATATGGAACCTTGGAATATGCATAGATAATCTCCTTTATTTTTATATATGTGTGTAGGATTTTGGAGTACAGTGTGAAATCCAATTGAGACATTGAACTATCTGTGAAATGAGTGATAGAAAGTACACTATAAGTTTAGCCCTGCAAGGTTACAATTAAGGATCTGATACATGCTGCTTTATTTTTAAATGACTGACACTTGTTTTGATATTAATCACAATAATATACATTTTGCAGCATGTCAGATAACCAAAGAACCCATTTTTCTCAGTTCCATTTGGTCCTCAGAAATTACTTATGATACAAAAATTACAACAAAATTGTAAAAAAAGGCCCAAGATTCTTACCTGAATTATTATGATGGAACCTATCATTTAATCTGGAAAACCACCATCACTGACCTATAATGTTAAGAGATCATTGTTCTTTCTGATGGAGAAGGAGGATGACATCTCTGCAACAAATCTTTCAGAAGACAAATTATTGGCTGCAGAGAACTAGCAAGAACAAATAAAGATGTGTTTTTTGAACACTACAGTAAATTCTACAGTCTGACATAGGCCTACTAGATATAAATGTGAAAGGAATCATATTATTAAAGGTGTTGTGCAGCATACAATCCATTGCAGTCTGTTTCTAGGTTAGTGATTTTATTGCTGAATATGGATGAACCATTGTTTGAACCAAGCCTAGTTTCGTATCAAAACTACTGAAATTGTGTGTAACCACCCTTGTGCTATATTTGATAGATTTTTATTATTGATATATTTGTAGATATATTTAATAATTTGAGAAGTTTGAGAAGAAGTATGTTATTATGTAGGGGTCCCTGATACAAAAAAAAAAAAAATGTTCTCAGGGTTCTGCAAGGTAAGCCCCAGATCTTTTGCTTCAGTGCATAGAAACATTGCTAATCAATAGAGATGGACTAGAACTCGAACTCAAACCCGAGTTCGAGCCAAACTCGGACTTCTCGAACTGTCCCGGACTTGAATTTTCAATATTTTGCGGACTTTCGATAATTATCGAATGTTGGAATGTTCGAGGCATGCGAATATGCAAGTAAAATGTCTATTATACCAATACACGAGTAAATATCAAATTATCGAATCTGCAAGTAAAATGTCTATTATACCTATACGCAAGTAAATATCGAATATCGAATCTGCAAGTTAAATGTCTATTATATCTATATGCAAGTAAATATCGAATATCGAATCCGCAGGTTAAATGTCTATTATACCTATATGCGAGTAAATATCAAATTCTCGAATCCGTGAATAAAATGTCTATTATACCTATGCGCGAGTAAATATCGAATATCCAATCCCCGAGTTAAATGTCTACTATTATACCTATAGGCGAGTAAATATCAAATTCTCGAATCCGCAAGTAAAATGTTTATTATACCTATACGCGAGTAAATATCGAATATCGAATCCATGAGTAAAATGTCTATTATACCTTTATGCAAGTAAATATCGAATTCCCCCGCGAGTCGCTCATGGGATAATTATTGAATGTTCGAACGCGAGAGCTTGAAAGTAGCACGCTTGAGCGTAAAATCGAGTTTTTGAAAGTCCTGGATATTCAAACATGTTCCCCAGACTATTTCCCAGGTCCCACAGCCATTTACATTAAGTTACCATTGATATTTTAATTGTATTTCATTTGAACGTTTCAAACTACTTGACTCCCATTGATTGTAATGGGTCCGTTTTCAAACTTTCGAACTTTCCATATAGTTTGAAAGTTCGAAAAGGACCGAATTTTCGAAAATTCGTCCATCTCTACTAATCAATATAGAAAGGACATTCATTAGTCTACTATAGTGGAATCAGACCCAGATCCAAAATTTCCTTCAGATCCAATTTGGACCAAACATAACAGCCATGAAACCGTCTGTATTTGCGATAAACCTTGAACATGCAATAGCCTTGTATATTCGGTAACTCTCGAAAGTAAACATGCACTTTCATGGGTTATCAAATTAATGAGGCTCCATTTAAGGGGTTACCGAATATATGAGGCTACTTTCAAGCTGAAAAAGAGCTTGCGTGTAGGAAGTTAGTTTTTATTAAAGTATTGTTGTTCCCCTGACCATTTTCCAGGTGCCTGAGCCTTCTACAGTAAGTTACAATGCTTTTTCTAACCTTACTTTTCTCTGACCTTTTACATTTTTTTCCCCAAAGACTTCTATGTATCAGTTTTTTCAGATTTTTGTTTTTTTGAATTTTTTGGGGGAATTACAAAAATCAGAAAATGAAATAAAACTTGTCGGGTTTGAACATCTCCAGTGGAGAGCTGCTTCTTCCAGGCCATCACCCATTTTAGTTAAGATAATCCTAAGCTAAAGCAGGGTAAAGAGACACACCATATGGTAAAAGTAGCTGTTATTGCATAGTGAATTTATTGCCCAAACCCTGGCGCATTTCCAGCAAGTGCCTTTCGCCATTGGTGAAAAAGCAAGGTAGTGAACAAAAAGTGAACAATGAGAAACATGATTCCAATGTGTGAAAGCATGTATAAACAGCAACTATAATTCATGCTACATGTATAAGCTTGTTTTGTTGTTTGAAAGTATATAATACATACCTAAAATTATTTAAAAGGCATCTAACTTCTGACACATTGGGATTACTTTTTATACTGTTTATATTTTGTGTATGTATTTATTTAAGAGGATGGTTAATTGTAATCATGACAGCATTTAAAATGTGAACGTCCAGGTGAGATAGCAAAGTCTACACCTATCTCCATGGGGACTTGCTAGTATGAGCCAAAAGAACAATTATACCATGTGAGTGTTTTGGGTGACACTAGCTTGTGCAGCTCTGCTGTAGGGTCCTCAGGAATTACAGTTCTACCACAGTTGAAGGGACAATGATTAAGCTACAAATATTTTCTTTAGTGTTTCTAGTTTAGGCTTATAACTAATTTTGCTGTATTAAGCCAAAGCTGTTTGTCAGCATAAAGAAGATAGAGTGTATTGATAAGACAATTGGAAAGGAATTAAAGGCATAAGGTTGCTTTGCTTTGTGATGTATGGAACTAAAGAACAGCGCCTAGTTACATTTTTGTTTCATGTTTCTTGGTTGAATTTCTCTTATTTACCTTTTAAGCAAACAGTCTATTGTTTGCCAACTGTTACAAATTATGGTGCAATTTCTAAACATCTTGAGGCAGAATTAAAATAAAGGAAATGCTTAAGTAATTGAGAAATCCAGTGTATTAAAAACAGGTGCCTCTATGAAGTTGTTTGTTATGTAATTGAGATATTTATCAAGTATTAGAAATGGTCAGAGTGGTTAGGTTGCCTTAAGTTAGTTAACTTGGGTAACTTGGCTAAAAAAAAGAAACTTTAAATAACTAGGAACCCCACACAACACTGTGTTGCCTCCAGCACCCCCTCTTTATAAAGATATATAAGACTTTGCAATCAACCTATTGCTTAACATCCATGAACTAAAGATGGGTATACACTTTATTAATAAAGGGACGAGCTTCACTGTTGGCCTCAGGATCAATCTAAAAAGAAAATTTCCCTTGCTGGTGGTCGACCCCCTGTAGTAATGCATAGGGAGTCAGTCAGGGCTGAAGTAAATCTGTCGATCACAAACTTTCTTCCTATACTTATATAGGGAGAACCCTCGGGAGTTCAAAGGTGACCCTAATGTTTGTGTATTGGAATAATATAAAAGGCAGAAGAGACACAATTTGAAATGCTCTGGAACTACCTGCTAATCAGTTACACAGGGTATCATCAGGTAATCAACTTGAAAAAGGAACTAGAATGTTCTGAAAGCTTTCTATGATTATCTTAGTTAGCCAATAAAAGTAATCACCTTTTATTGGATACCACTTTTGTTATTTTTTTTATTTCAAATGGCTTACCCTGTGAACAGGTAATCTTGCAAACATAAAGACAGCATAGGTGATTTCATTATTATTGCAGTCACTGGTTCTTAAGATGGATACATACAGATTTACAGGATTCCATTGGAATCTTAATGTCATTGCCTATAAAAATAGCAACTTATATTCCTGATACTCTCGCTTATGCTTTGACACTTTCTGACACTATACTTTGTATAGAGAGACCATTGGCTTCCTATGCTAAATTATATAGTCTGATAGAAGTTTTCCCTGTGGCCCGTAATAAACCGATCCTGTTGGACCCTACAGGATTGCGATTTTATTAGTGCTGTGTGTACCCAGCTAGGTACACTCATTAAATAACCGACAGATTCTATTAGAAATTGCTATAAATGGGAGATCATTGGGGTAGGCAACAGCCACTATCATCTCCCAATACTTAAGTATAAGGGCTGATAGAAATTTTTGCTTGTGGCTGCGAGACCACCCTTTGCCATACAGAACATGCAGCCGATAATAGGTAAATCCCATTGATTCCGGGTACTTTATTGGTACTGTGTGTATCCACTTATAGATTGACACTTGTAGTTGTAATCCCTGAAAGGTTGTCCCTGTTTGTGAAATGCAAAGTAATAATAATAATAATAATAATGTTCAAACCAGTAAAGCACCAAGAAATGAATGAAGAGAATCTCTGTTTGGGACACTAAGACATGGATGATGAGCACCAAAAATTATTTTTATCACAGCAGCTACTCTTGGCTACTTGGCTTTTGTGAAAATTAATTATTACACAGGATATAAAACACAAGCTTAGCATCAGGAAACAAGAACTATTACGATAAGAGAAACAAGAAAAATATGCATATTTAATATAAAAGTGCATATTCTGATTGTTTTCCTGAATTAAGGGGGCCAGTGGTTAGCACTGATGCCTTGCAGCACCGAAGTCCTGAGTTTGAATCCAACCTTGGACACATCTGCATGGAGTTTTATGTTTGTGCGTGGGTTTCATCCAGACACACTGGTTTCCTCCACAATTATAAAGACATACTGATAGTTTGTATGTGTCAAATAAATGTACTTAGATTGTAAGCTCTTTGGGGGAGGCCTGATGTGAATGTATACATGTAATTGTAAAGCACTACAGTTGTTGGTGCTATATAAATTTGCAATAATAATATCAGAACTGTAGAAAATACAGGGCATATAGGTTTATCCCCGGTCCAGTAGAACAAGCAAAACATAAATTACTTGAACAGCATGGAGGGTAACCTAGAATTTATTCGGTTCCGGCACTGTACCAGACAGAAAGGAGTACAATTCTTGCTAGTGGAGAGTGCAATGGATACTAGAACTGCCTGTGACTTTTGGCACCTTTAGAAAGAATATTCCTTTTTATCTTGAGGAGAAACTTTTTTTTTGAAGTTTAAATTTAGATGTCTCTGAACTAAAAATAACACTGTGTCGCGTGTGTAAGGATATCATATCAGACACGGCATGGACTCACATGGATCTGTTCTTAAAAGCATCAACAGCTATGGCTGTTAAACAGTCAGCTACTTCCAATATATATAGGGATAAAGGGATTCACTTTACTAGGTAAGTTTTATCCCATCATAAATAAAATACAAAACATCGGAAGTGCATTTTGCCAACTGCCACAATTTGACTGGTAGCAAATCAGAGCCAGTCAGGGTCAGAACTGACAAGCATTGGCCTGCCCTGAGAGGTCAGTGTAAAAGTGCATGTTTCTCTGTGCCCTGATTCCCCTTATTCTGCTTTGGTTTGGGACAGACCCCCTCATAAACATGCAGAGTAATTTTCCAGTACATTAACCCTAGCAGACCCTTATATCCACTAGTGATGGAAAGTGTAAGATTTAGAGAAAGAAAAAAGCCCAGTGGGACCTAGAAAAGATGGATGGTTTCAGGATAAGTGTGGGCAGTTTTCCCACTGTCCTACTCTCCATAGTCTGAACAAAGGGTTCATTGAGTTACAATCTTGACATCAGCCTCATAAACTAGTATTTGGGCACAAAAGATCTGACACTTGAAAGTACCCAACCCTGCCCTTTCCAATTGCAGCTGCATACACGGGGAAGGGCCTAACAGTTGTGGCCTTTTGTTGATTGGAATGACAAGAGCTGGAGATAAAAACTGCTCACTTGAATTCACTTGCACAATTTTTGCCTATTCCCAAAAGGCAATATTTTCTTACCAGTCTGATGAAATAAAACAGGGCTCCATCATTTTAACGGCAATGGACATAATGTGGAGGAGATGTGACAAAGTGAGGAGAGGTATTTAATTAGTATTTGTGTCTGTGGGAAAGGATTTATCTTGCAGCGTTATTTCATTTCTCAAGGGATGGGAGAAAAGACACCTGGAAATAAAAAAAAACAAGAAGAAATAAACAAGAAATAAGGGCAAAGTGAGTTATATTTTTCTTCACATGGTTGTGCACAATCCCTGCTGAATAGTGAAGAATAAATATTCCAGCTATCTTCTAGTACCTGTAACTTATCATGTACATCATGCTCAGTTATAGCCAGTAGCACAATAAAAACCTTGGCACACATGGTTCTAAAACTTGACTGTATCTTGACAGGCCTTGCAGCAGAGATCCTGTAAAGTTAATCCATTACCGTAAATGATATAATATACTTGAAATACGGATTGCAAGCTCTTTGTAAAAGAATCTGTTTAAACAGAGAGTTCTTTTCTTAGAACAGCACAATTCCCTTTTCCCCCTAGCTGCCTTTGCATAGTCTAGAATTGGGAATTACAGTAGTCGTAGACTAAAATAGAACATGAAGGATGAGAGACATTGGAGGAAAATAAAGGGCACTGAAACAAAGAGCTGTGCTACATATTAGGAACTTTTGGATTGTAGGAGCTGCTGTACTTCAACAAGTGCAGTCTGCAAGCTTGCAAATGAGTAAAAAGCGCCACTGCAAGACAGGTTAATCAAATTCTTTATTACATGAAAATGTTATTTCTTTCTTGATGAATCCCTCTAGATATCTAGCAGGTTTGCCAGATGAAATCATATTAAAGTAGCCAGAAGGTATAAGTTTCTTCTATGGTGTACACACTGTTCTAATCATTGCACTACTTTCTTAAATTATACTTTCCTCGTTCACCAAGACTGACAGTTTGACTGGCATCATATAAAAGTGATTGACAATTTTATGTGGTGTGTCCTATATCCTCAGGCTTCAGGAACACCTTGTTTTCTAGCACATGCTTAATTTGCTCATCTCCGATAACAAAATGTACTGTCCATGACTGCTTACAGTTCAGCTATAGCCCTAATCAGAAAGGACTTTCACTGAAGAAGCTAGTGACCTCTATTAAGCTTAACACATTTAAAATATTTAATGCATGATGATCCTCTGAACATGTACTCAATGCAAACTATCTCTAGTATTCTATTGAGAAGCAGTGTTTTGGTAGGTAAAATCAAAGCTTAGCATAAAGAACCCCCACTGCCATCTTTCTGGAAGGATCAGTTTTTTAAGTTCAATGGAAATGATTATTCAAATTATTTATCAATAGTACGCATACCTAGATGTTGTTTTTTTTTTATTTAATATCTTCTGCAATGCTTTTCTGTAGTCAGAAGTGAGCTGACATTTCAGATCCCTACTAGGATGCATGCTTCTTAGAAATGTTCCTAAAAGTCATTTCTACTGGTTGTTGGATGGGTCATACATGGATGGGTCAGATCAGAACAGGAAGCACTTTGAAAGCATTTATTTATAGAGTTTCACAACCCCACTGGGTTCTGTTCCGTCTGCACGTACACAATTGTGATTTACGCACAAAAAAATCACTGGATGGACAGATTAAGGGCATTGAAATGAAAAAATATTACTTTTGTCTTGTGCTAAAATTTCCCTTTAAAGTAACTTGGAAACATAGCTCCACCCATTATTATTGATACTACTACTGGACAAAGTTTTACGGTTCTTAACAATTCTGCACTATAACTACATGATACCTTGGGTTTAACCTCCCAAAGATAATATCTATAATGATATCAGTAATTTATTTCACTGACCAACAGTGTCAAGTAATATGGCATCTCCCACCTATTCCAACTGTCAGATATTCAAAGGGTTAATAAAACAACTGACTTCAGACTATTGTAGGAAGTAGAGTATTCTGCCATCTCCATTTATTTACCATAAGGAACTAACTCAGCAGGATATCTACTTCAAAATAAAAAGCAAGTAGCCCAATAGCCACAAAGGGGCTGCTGCTTTAAAACAGAGTTTAAACAGATATCAGTGCCCATTCAATTCATATTTCATTATAATTCAAGGGAAGGACTTGTGTAATATTTTCCCAAATAATGTCAGTTGATCTTGGAATAAAGGCGCATCTGTACATATATTTTATAGGTTGGTATCACAAGGGGAACTTGGGATATTTTACTTCTTGGTCATACGAAATTGTATATCTATATTATCTGTATGTGTATTGTTTAAAATTAGTCAATTGCAAGTGTATGATATGCATAGTATGGACTAGAGGGAAAATAAAGATTAAATGTTCCCTCCAAAAATGCAGGATACACCTTCCAGGGAAGGGATGGACACACCCTCTAGGGATCAAACCACTCCCATTTTCAGGATAAGGCATAAATTAGGGTTCCAGGCAGAAAGCAAACATTCTCCATTTACCATCAACAAGGGCACATCCAAGCCAATTGGGAGGACTGTAAATTGGCTAACATCTTGGTCTAAAATATCGGACTTTATCATTTTTCCATTTGGATTACCAAGTTTTCATGGACTTTGCTCACAGACGCCTTTTTTTCTAAGTATTTTCTTCCTTTTTACCTTTCTTAACTGTGTGCTACCTTTAATGATCAATTATTTACCATAGCAATTTTCTTTATCTTTTTTGGCACTCTTTCATACTGTTAGTAAATGATATAAAACAAACCTTGCTTCCGAAAAAATGTTACCTTATGGGAATTCTTGTTTAAATATATAGATCTGTGTATAGAGTGATAGGTTTGAATAATATTTTGCTTACCGGAGCTTTAGAAGTTAGGGGTGTGTATAATCCCTTAAATATAGTTTACAGGTCACTTTGCTGTCTCGAAATGTGGTGGAAGTTTACCATATAAACATTAAAATATATTTTAGTGTGTGCAGTATTTCTGCTCACTGTCGTTCTGTTTAATTCGACTTTTCGGTTAGTTGGAGTATATTGTCCGATAACTGAAAAGCGGATAGAGTGACTAGAGTGGGGGTTGTGACAATTACTCTAAGCTCAGATTCTGTCAGTCATCTTTTAAAAATAGTTACAGAGTGCACCCAGCTTTAAATTCATGGCACATATTTTGAGCCCTTTTTCCTAATTTTGTCTCATTACCAGTGTTTGAAAGCACCAGTATGCAGATATTATAGCTCAATTCAATGTCTGCCACACAGTTATGTAAACTTTACCTTTATGTCTCTGCTAATGTAGATTTGTCTTTCCAGAGGTCAATGAATTCAGATGAACATTGTCTAAATTTGTCTTCTAACACAGCATTCATTTGCCAGTTTTAGGATTTGGACAGAGGGTGAGAACACAGAGAGAATCTCTTGTCCATCACTTGTGACATTTCAATGGTCTTAAAACAATTTGTCACTACACAACCCAATACAATCATTGATATACTAATCTGCATTGAGCATGATGCTGACAGTACTATTCCTTTTATCCATGACTATTCAAAAGCATAGTCTTTCACCAGACTTATGTTATTTGATGCAATTTGTCCTATTCGGAAAATTTTTCATTGCTAGTTATTATATAAATATTATTCTTACATTTATCTCATTTGTCAACTGGTTTCCAATAGGGATTTATATGTATCTATAGATTATTTATACACTTGAATGTGCTCAATTACTCATATTATAAGCTAAACCACCCCAACACACACACCTTCATTATCATAATTTTACCAAATTCCCTTGCTATGCTATCAGTCCCAGCTAGTGGTGACTAAAGGCTGTGTGGAGTCCTTGCAGTATTTATGAGAAAAGCGACCAAGCCCCATCCTTAAACCACACACCCTAACCAAGTGCCACCAATTCAACCAAAAAGAAAAATAATCATTTTCTTTCACTTATGTACGTTTAATTGTATGGCTTGCTGGTAGACTGGAAAGGCAAGTGGAATAGCTAATAAACTCACATGTGTATAGGCTAGCAGGCCAGTGGACTGGCTGGAAATGTCTGGTGGACTGGCTTGAAAATGTCTGGTGGACTGGATACTAAACTGATTGTTGGAGTGACTGGAGGGCTGACTAGGAAGGTGACTGGTTGACTGGATTGCAGGATGGTGGAATTGGCTGGAAAGTGGACTGGCTAAAGTGGGTACACACTGCAGATTTAGTCTTTTTAGACTTTAGTACAGGGAGGCGCCTGCGGCCGAGGGAATGGTCTTCAGGCTCGCAATTGTTTGGAAAATGCGATACACACATTAACAATAAAGTGCAAATATCATCGGATCCAACAGTATTGACACTTTAACGTTACCCAATTTAAGGGTTGATATACACTGGTCACTTAATGCCAGGTATTCCCTACAAAAGACATAGCAATCAATATACCAATCACTCAAAATAAGTGGACATACCAACACTTGTGATCACTTGGACTAACCGACTTTGCTGTCAATGAATGGCCAGGTTGGAAAATGGGACCAATATTTGAAATATTGAATCATGTGTACCAGCCCTAACTATTCAGTTTGCTCCACATATTTAATCCACGCTGCCTCCAACCATCAAACCAGCTCTTTCTGATCCCCCATTAACTGCTTCCCAATCTGCTTCCCCTGCTGACTGACCCACTTTCTTTTATCAATTCTTAGCAGGAAAGCTTAGGGGCAGGTGCAGAAAAACATGTCCCAATCAACAACCAAGACATTTGTCGCTTGATACAAATTATAATCTTTAATTTCCAATCCGACAATCAAACTTTACCGAGTTTTTATTGTCATAATTGGTCAGTCTGAGCATTTGTACATGTTAGTAAATCACGGCTGTTTTTGCCATCTTCAATGGACCACATGTTTAATGTTTCTAAAATTTTAAATCCCTTAAATTCTGTAACTCAAACCTTTAAAATGCAGCCCAGTTACATGACACAAATGCTAATGTTTTTGCAACACTCTCTTACTGACCAATTTTTTAATTTAATTTAAGTCTCAATAATTGTAAATAAGGTCAGCCAAAAGACATCTCCCCAAAAATTGGACTAAAATTAGATGCTAAAAGTAATGAACTTATCCTCCTTATGAACTTTTAGCCTTTATTCTTTAGTCTTTTAGTCTTTAGCCTTCTGATTCTTCCTAAATTATCAACAGTATTAATAAACATTAAACGTAAATAGAGGGGTACAAATCAATGCAAATAATGGGAAAAGCTGAAGGAGAAAATAACTAAAGTTTGGCAAAAGTAATTGTTGGCTACAGCTGCAAGTCTGATATATAACATCACTGTTTACAGAGATAGAAATGTATTTTTGTATGGAATGCTGTTTGATATTGTGCATCCACACAGCAATGGCAAAGAAAATATACAGAAGGTCAACTACATGAAGGGAATGGCCTTAAAATGTGTGTGAGGTCTTGTGTGAGGAAAACAGGCTTGTACAAAATATCATTGGTATTCCTAGAATATTTTTGAAAATGTGGAACTTATACTTTAGACATTATTGCTAACTGATTTGTTGGGGGGTGTTATATTTATGTATCAATAAAAAAAAAATAGTAGTTGTGTAATCTTATTGTATATTAGGCAGAGCACAATATAGTTATTCTAGTACCAGTATTTGCTTCACTGTGCTTCCTCTTAAATAGAGATGGCCTCACTCTCTGAAATTCATTTGCAGATGTGTGGATTTTCGGAAAAAGTAAAGAGTTAAAAAAAAAAATAAAACAAAAAGAAAAATTACCGATCCAAGGTATAAATAGCAATGGTAACTTGCTGTAAAAGGCT
Source organism: Hymenochirus boettgeri (assembly GCA_019447015.1). Taxonomy (NCBI): domain Eukaryota; kingdom Metazoa; phylum Chordata; class Amphibia; order Anura; family Pipidae; genus Hymenochirus; species Hymenochirus boettgeri. Next base: position 211,307,151 of record CM033471.1, on the reverse strand, counting down.
CATGGACCTGGGCAATGGTCTGGGGAACACATATCAATGTTTAAAAAAACACTGCCCAGTACCTGAATCTTCATCCACTTCCTGTTTTGGTATTCCAAATAGCATTATCGATACATTTTGAAATTTCTAGAAATGTTGAATTAAAAAAATCTAAAAATTTAGAAATTTCTATAAATATAGAAAAATTTTAGAAAATAGTTCTGTGATTCGGAAAAATCCGAATAAGTCTGAAATCCACAAAAGTCTGAGTTTTGGCAGATCTGTGAAATCCGCTTCGGAACTGGGTTCAGATTCGGATTCAGGTCCATCTTTACTCTTAAATACAAAATCTGAGCAGCTGTTGCATTTAATCCAAGGTGCTCAATCTTGGGGTTAAATACGTAAACTCAAGTGTCAAAAACTGGTATAGATTTGGGCAAATGTGTGGACAATGTTTCTAAAACATTTTAATGATGCAGTGCTTTAAATATCAGGTTCTGAAAGCAATAAACAAGCAGTTACCCAGGAGAAAAGGTTATATGGACAAATATTAACAAGTGAGTCTATTTCGGTGTGGCAGATTTGTTATATCAACAATGTGTAACTTGACTATGCTCTGGTTAAGGGTCAATTCTTCAGCCTGCAGTTTTGGCTAAGCTACTATAAGAAGGAATTGTAAGCATTTAGATCTATAAGATTATTCTACTGCATTAAATAGGCCATAAACACTAAAAGGAATAAACAGAATACTTTCCAAATTTAAATATTTGTTTGCAACACTTGAATGTTATATTAACAACAAATAGTCCCATAAAAAGAAAGAAATTAATTACTATTAGAGTTAATCTAATCTAATCTAATCTAACTATTAGTTAGATTACAAGTACTTTTATGAAATATAAACATTTAAAAATATGTTTATGAACCATAAAATGTATTGACAGTTGCTTGCAAGAAAATTAAGGAAAATTACATAATTATAGCAATATATATTTAATAATAAGAGATAGATCACCTTTTGTGAGCCCTTGGGGCAACTAGTATACAAGGAAATATCAGGCAAACCAAGTTCTTATGCCCTCTTGTCCAACTTAGGGCACAAACTCCCAAAGCACACATCAAAACACAACATTTTAGGAGGACAAGCCCCCCTCCTCACATCGTCCAAGAAAACTTTGAAATGTGTCCACAACTACTAAGGGACCCTCTAGACCTTTGGGTCCAAGAGTCTAGGCCTAATATAATCTGCAGTGATCCACTCTGCTTTGCATTTTAAATTGGACTTATAAATGCTTTATCATAGATTTCAATAATAATGGAACATTAAAGGGCATCTATACCAAAAAAATAGGTTATTTTTAATTGACCATAACTGGAAACTATAATTCTTCCCAACCACCACTGTATCATTTTTTTTTTATATGTTCCCTATTTCTTTAGATATCCAATCTAAAACGTCTTATATTTCAGCTGTCAATCAAGTTCCTTGCTCTTAAAAACTATTCTTCTGTGATTAGTTTTACTGTAGCTGGAATGGTGACAGAGTTTTGACAGTTGGAATGCTGTATGCTGTGTGCAGGCTTGACAGTTGGTTTGTGAGAAAAAAGTCAGGTCAGATAGAAGTGGGAGTGGAAAGAGGAAGGGGGATACTGCTCTTAAACAAAATTTGTGCTGGATTGAAGGCCACCCACGCAAATCTGAGTAAGTGCAACTTACATGTATTCAATTATAGATTAAAATGAGGCAAAGTCATTTTTTCAGTATAGTGTCCCTTTAAAGGGTATGTCCAGCAAAAAAGTAAGTATGTTTCTAAAGGATTTACTGAAGAACAGGAGGTAAATGAAAATCCCAGACGAAATCCCCGACGCCCCCGATGTGTCCTCACTCCTTTGCACTGTGTTCGCATGCACGCACAGTGCAAAAGACTGGAGATGCGTCAGAGGCGTAGGGGATTTCAGTGTTGGAGCGGGTCCGCGGGTAAGTGCCTCCTCCTCTCCTGGAAGATTTACTGAAGAATGGGAGGTAAGAGCTAGTGCATTTACCTCCTGTTCTTCAGTAATTCATTTAGAAACATACTTACCATATATACTCGAGTATAAGCCGAGATTTTCAGGCTGTAAAATCAGCCTGAAAACCTGACCTCGGTTTATACTCAGTAACTTACTCGGTTTATAGTCAGTAACTTACATTAGAAATCCGGCAGCCGCTTGCTTGCTCCGTGTACTGACGCGCCGTCTGACGTCACTGCCCGGTGCCGGGTAATGACGTCAGCCAGCGCGAGCATACGTGGAGCGAGCGAGCAGCTGCCAGATTTCTAAAGTAAGCTATGAAGGATGCCCACAGAAGGATGACCTTACTTGCTCAGGGGGTGGTAAAGCATCTAGTGGAGAGAGGAAAGTTGTCTCTTCTAAAGGTACTGGTATTCAGTTTGTAGACAGCTCATCTTTGGTTAATATTCATTAGCACCATAATGCAAACAGTCAAGGGCCTTTGGATCTCTGTCACAGCAGTGAAGAATGTAGTTTGTAGTTGGTGTTTGTTTTCGATGCCTCTGTACAGTGGATCCCTTTGGCCAGAGGCTGTACAAGTTCTATAGGTCCCAGAAAGGTGAAACACTAACACAATCAAAGTAGAATGACTATAGATTCTGCACCCATTACAGTATACTAGTAAATCCCTTACATAGAGGGTTAAATTATATATCCAGTCCCACTCTTGTTAATAATTATTTATTTTTGTCAGTACCGTTTTGTAGAGAGGTACAAAGAAATAAACTGACTATACAGAATCAGAAGGCAGTAGTGGTCAATTTCTACCCTTGGTTTATACTTGAGTCAATCACTTTTATTGGTATTTTCAACTAAAAATAGGTACCTCGGTTTATACTCTGGACGGTTTATACTCGAGTAGATACAGTACTTTTTTTGCTGGACATACCCTTTAAGGAATGTAGCTTCCCAACATATTTTGGCAGTTATAGGAACAGTCAAATTTACATCCAGGTTATTATGCCTACGGTGCCAATTTTATCATCTGACTGCACCAAAAATATTAATTGCAATGAAAATATCCAGCATATCTGACATGGAAAATGAACTGAATTTCCAGGTGCAATTTGGTCATCCTGCACTATACATGAAGTGGTTATCATACGATAATAAACATTGTACAAAAGGATACATGTATGGCTTCATTAACTCATTGTGAGAAATTTATATCCAATGTTATTATTTTTTGCCATACCTTAAACTCACCTATGTCATTAATAGAGAATTCTGTCCTTTTGTGTAAGAAGTGAATGAATCTATATAAAAATCTTGCCCCATTTGTGAGAACATTGATGTGTCTTGAGAGAAAGAATGGGCCTAGCAGGATAAAATATAAACTCACTGTAAAACTATGTCAGTGTATGTTATGGAACGAGCATGTACACAAAAGATCATTATGTGATTGCCTATTTGGCCAATTTAAAAGGTTTTGTTTCTTTTATGGCAGCTATGTGCCCCACAATTAGTCTGAGCTTGCTTGTTTTGATCTTAATAATAATTCAATTCCTGTGCTCAGAATTGAAGGACAACTATACCCACCCCTATCCCTCTCCATAATTAAGACTACCTAGTATGAGGGCCTGAACTACTGGGGGTTACTTTTACTAGTTCAGAATCTTTAATTCAGTTTGATAATAGCTGGTTATTTGTAGCTCTGACACCTGAGGAAGGGGGTTGGACCCCCCGAAACGTTGTGTGCATTTGGCATTTGTTGTTTTCAGCACCTTAATAAATGAGTATTGTTTGAATACCATATCGAGTGTGCCTACCTACAAACTTTATATGACGTATTTGTAGCTCCACCTGCTTTTGTCTTGGGACCAATGTGAAGACATATTCTGCAAGAGGCTATAAGAGGGTGCATAAATGTACACTGTATCTGTGATCCACTAGGTAAAACCTAGAAATCTGTTGATATAACCAGGTGATATCTCCTAAATGCTGCTTACTAGAGGTGAGAAATACAGTAATCTGTTCCTTAGTAATTGATGAATGCAGAAATTTGTAAATGTTGGCTTTAATTTTCCTTTTAGCATATATAAATACGTGATTGCACTTGTCATGTTCGTATTGAAGACAGATGTGTGAGACCGAATAGTGGCCTGATATTAGTTCCTTGCTCAGCATAGTTGATATTAAATTGTATTTTTGTACTCTTTGATCTTTTTCACTAATGAGAAGGTTTAAACAGAAGTGATTAAGATGTTTTCCTAATGTTCTGCTATCTAAAGGAATTTAACTTATGGTGAAGGACATTTACTTATAGAGAGAATTGCACATTAATATACTGCAGATTAGCCTGCCAAAAAACATTTCTTCTGATATCTTTCCTTCTGGAAGCTCAGTAGAGATAATTGGCTGTCCTTCTTGGTGTATGTTTTCAAACTCTCAAGGGTGTGTTTGTCTGCAGAGTTTTTGAACTTAGTCAGCAGTGATCCCACTTCATTATGTACAAAGAAAAAGGGATATTGTCAGTTATATGCATGTTTTCCATATTGTTTTGTACTGTAAATCTTTTTGAAGTAATCTGCAAAGCTTGTGAGGGTTTTGAGGAAAACATTCATAAAAAGAAGCTTATACTTTATTTCATTAATAAACATCAATAAGAATATCGTTTTCTGTATTAGACTCATAGAAAATGTGTACGTTATTTACAGATTTCTCCTATTGGTCATGTTAGAGATGTATGAACCAGCCGGATCCATAGATCTAAACATACATTTGTTTTGGCTCAAAACTTTGCCCATCATAACAATGAAATGTTGGTGTCAAAACCAGATTTTGATGATTGAAATTTAAGTAGTTCTGCATCTCACATAGGAAAAGGGTATGGCTTTTCCTAAAGGGCTACCATGGAAGAAGTCTTTGTTCCTTATTTGCATTTGACTGAAGGGGAGCTCTAATTCCTTATGCTCTCCCTATCTTATTTAATTTCTTAGTGACGTCTGTCCATAGGTGCTTTACATTGCAAAACCAGAGGCCTACATTACACTGAAGATGGATCAATAAAGCTGAAAACGGTCCTTGGCTGGCTCTCTGGTTTTTCATTTAGCCCGATGAATGCTGTTAAAACCTCTCAGAAGGTATGGCTTTTCCTAAAGGGCTACCATGGAAACATGGAAATTACCCAGAAGTCTTTGTTTCTTATTTACATAGTGATATAACATAGTAACATAGTAGTCAAAAGTAAATAAAGACATACATGCATCTAGTTCAATCCTTTCAGCCTCCCTATTAGCCTAACTAACAGTTGATCCAGAGGAAGGCAAATAAACCCACCTGTCTGGAGTCATATTGGGTTTGTACCAGGAAAATAAAGTGTGAAACCCCCCTTTTAATTTTTCAAAGACAGTTGGATTGAATCTGGCTGTTTTACATTCTAATAAATGGGCTTTGTTGTATATTATGCAATCTTTTAGCTTTTTCTGTCAGTGGCTGCATTTTTATGTGAGTCTATGGAAATAAAACATTTCAAAGCTCTTACAAAACATCAAAAGCTACATCAAATTTTAGATTGGAAATTCATTACATAATTTTATTTTTAAAAAGCACACTGATGTTCAATCTCTGGATATTGCTTCTACTGCTTTGGGTGTTGCAAGCAAAAGTTGTGTCTAATCTTCAAGTTTTCCTAAGTGGATCATTAACCACACAGCATCCTGTCTGCATGCAAAGCTTTAGCACATCCTCACATGAAACAACTGATTTCACAACATCATATTTGTAGGAAATGTGAAGATAAAGGTAAATATAGATGAAGTTTAGTATACTTAGGGGCAATTATACTGTCATAATGACATCTTTTATAAAGAATGGCCACTTAAAACATGTTGATATATCCTACTTTGTCCTATGGAATCATTACTGAGCAATTTAGATACCTGCACTGAGTTTGAGCATGCTCACGTTCAGTCACTAGCTATGATGTCAACTGTCAAACCCATAACTGACAGTTGCTAACTGGAAGGATCAGGGAGCAGAAACAGGGGCAATGGAATATTGTGCAGGGTTTCAGGTTAGACTTACATATTTCAGATTTTAAACTATTACAGTTTAGGGTTTTGGGGTGTGATTTACCTGTAAATAATTCTTCATTTGAGGGCCTTTAAACACCTAGATCTCTTGCACAGACGAGATCCAACAAGATTGAAACATGTCATGTCTGCAAGTCAGATGATATGCTCTATATAATAGGCTATTTTGCATGTTATTAAGCCAGTAGTTCTGGATACATGCATTAGCCATAGGACATAAAGGAGAATTTTGCATATGTTCGCCCCCTTACTCTGGGAAACCTGGGAGTGAGAAATTGCTTCTTGCTTCTTAGATTTTGCAGACAATGCAATTCATATAGTATGAGATAGACACCTTCTGTTATAAGAAGGTTCTGCTCCATTGATGGGGTTGAAAGGTTTTTTAAACCTAAACATGTAACTAAGGGCCCTATTTATAAAAGATCGGTATCGTTATCGTAAAATACCGATCATTATCGTAAAATAACGACTGTTTTTACAGATAACAACCGTTATTTACTGATAACGACCGGTATTTAGCGATATCGTTAAATACCGGTCGTTATCGGTAAATAACGGTCGTTATCGGTAAATAACGGTCGTTATCTGTAAAAACGGTCATTATTTTACGATAACGATCGGTATTTTACGATAACGATACCGATCTTTTATAAATAGGGCCCTAAAACTCTTATTGTATTTATTGTTGGCCAGATCATTAGCACTTTACTATGTGTCCCTGTAATATTGCCTGGCTGGTGCTCATGTGGGCTCATTTACCTTTTCGTCTCTTAAAGTCACGCATCAGTTAGCATGACTGTAAGCCACGGGTTGCGGGTGCCGCACTAGTTCCGGAAGAGGCACTCACGCAGACGTCCCAAGTCTGTTTACCAGAGGCTGCGTGGCTGTTTGTGTGTAAGTAATTAAATACTTACATGCGGGTGTTATTCACTCAGAGTCGCGCAGTCTCTGGTAAATCTGCTACAGGAGATTTGCCCAGAGGTCTTGCGGCTCTGGGTGAATCTTCCTACTAGTGTCTCCAGTTTTCCAATAACAGAAAGGGTCCAAGATTTTTATTCTGTATAAATAAGCTAAAATGTTAAAAGTTTGAGAGCGAAAAAATTTATATTTTACTGTATTGACTTGCTTTTGTTGAATGAACCATCGTTTTTAAAATTCTATTTTTTTAATGAAATTTAATTAAATGAAGTGTATTCCTTTGTTTTATTATATGCTTCCCTCTTGCATCAATTTCTTCGGTTAAGCACACTGTGACTGATTGGTAGGAAAGTGTAAAGAACCAACAGCTTTCAGAAGGAGCACCTAACATTGGGCCATATTTATAAAAGGGCTGCATTGCTATTTACTATTGCAGGCGGAAATCTACGATGTGGTCATAAATCTACTTGCAGTGTTTATGATCGCAAAACTTAGATTTATGACCGCCCAATAAAATACTATTGCAGTGTTTTGCTACTTCATGGTCTTGTACAAATGTTTGTACATTTACAGAAACAATAAAACTTTTACAATAACCCGCGGTATCGCAAATTTGCGATACAGCGGGTTTTTAAATATGCCCCATCATTACAAGTACTTATTAAGCTAATATTTGCACCCAACTTTACTTAGGTTACAGTAACATATTTTGCAATTAGTGCTTTTGGAGAAGAGCAGTATAAATGAAACTGAAGAATCTTAGAGAAAGGGTGAGGGGTTTACAGTATTAGGAACTGCAGTGACGGCAGGTGCACCGGGAATATTCTTATGGCTGTGGTAGGCTGTATCTCAAGGACCAGTTATCATTTTGCCTTTACTTTTTCTTTAAAATGTATCAAAAATGCAATTTAAATAAAGGTATCATCCAGATAACACATTTAATGAACTTAAATCTAATTATACAGCACTTGCCACATTAAATATTCCACCTGTCTCTATCATTTGCCCTGATGCATACAATATTTTGAAAATGTAAAATATTTGTAAAATTTTGGTTTGGTGATTTCCTGTTTACAATATTAAAGCTGCCTCAATATGCATAAGATGCGGGATTTCTACAAGCTGTTACATGAATAACAAAGACAACAGATAAGGACATGTACCAATTAAAAGTGTTTGATCTGATATATGTTGATCTTTCAAGGTTAAGGCAGAGAGTGACATTCAGTTTTAGTCCATTAAGACCATAAGAAGCTGTGTTGACCAGCCCACCCAGGTACGGTTTTGCTTTCCATGTCAGATAAGACCTTCAGCATTGTTAATTCAGATGGCATGAGAAGGTGGTGACTGACATGTTCTTCACAGAGGGCAGTTCTCAGGTCTTCACAGAGACCTGTTCAAATAAACACATTTAAAGATAATGGCAACAAAGCTTTACAAAGACTGCATCAGTGTAAAATGTTACCAGGATGAAACATCCTGATGGAAACAGCACACAAACAATAGGGAGAAAAGTGCCTAATGCATTGTGTAAAGACAGCAATAATCCTTAATGGAAACTGTAAAATAAAGCATTATGTTAGAGAGGAGGAATAAAAATGCAAATTGCTTTTTTCTTTGAATTTAAGTGCTTATCAAGGTTAGTTGTACATGCTTGAGACCAGGGAGATTTTTATTTCTGTTCTAATTATGTATACATTTTTATTTTATTGTATTTTTTTCCCTACTCAAGGCCAGGCAGCCTTCAATCCTCTATTTTCCTGATCAGTGCTTATCAAATCTGTACTTACAAGGGATTAAGAAAGAAGATGTTAATTCAAGACTTCACAGCTTTGTTAAGGACTTAACATAGGTAGGTGTTATGTACTGTATGCATCTATCTATCTATTTATCTCTATCAATACAATGTAACTTGGAGCACTGGTGGTGAATCAAATGTAGGTTTATTAATCCATGTGTACAAACAGCAACATTTTGGTCTGGTGCTAAGTCCTTTATTAGAGTCCTTTATTAAGTCCTTTTAGAGTGCACATTATTTTTTTGAATATCTATCTATCTATCTATCTATCTATCTATCTATCTATCTAATCAGTTTTCATATCTCTTTCTTTGTTTCCAGTATTAAAAAATTCCCCAGCAATCCCCGTGTAATCAGAACCACTACATTTTTAAAACACTTTACAACAATTTCCTCTATTCTGCACAATTTATATCATCCCCATTCAAGTCTATAGGGCTTGTGTCTGATGAAGATTTGGTCAACTGGATTGTGCTATCAGATGCACAGAACCATGGTAAACACAGCATCAGTGTTTCATTTTTATATATTAATAGTTTAAACATTAAAGTCACGTCCGCCCTCAAAATGATATTGTATATTTGGGCAGAAAACCCCTAAATCTTATACATGCAGAGCCCAGAAGAAATTTATTTTAACCAATCAAGCCTTTATTGAGTGCAGTAAAAAGCCATTGAGCTTTTGCTCATGCTCAGCTGAGCTTTCACTGCATTTAATGGACACTTATCTGAGTAGTAATTTGTTATATGTCATGGCTGCGACTGGCGGGTCTACCTGGATCACAGCAGGGATCTTCTATAATATCTTCTTTAATAACATTAGCAATCTATTATTTTGCTTTAGGTCCATATATTAATATGGATTAATCTGTTCTAAAGGGAATGTTAGCATCTTTGCATTTCCCTTAAATTTACTTTTTATTTGTTTTTTAAAGCATATCCCTAGCTTTGTCACTGGTGTTCAGAAAATCTGTAAGTGCTGATGGACGTGGGGAATAATTTCTTTTGCCAGAAGCCTCTCTGGAAACAGTAGGCTGTGTACTAGTGTCTGACACATTTTATTCTGCCTGAGATCTTAGAGAAATAAAACTATTTCCCTCAAGACCAAAACAATTTAACATTTTTTTCCCTTCCATTTATCCATTTGTTATATTGATTTTAGGAGAATTTACTTCCCCTTCATTTTCACATTATAATCTTTTCAAGAAAAAGTAAAACAGATATGTGGTAAAGCACTACACACTTTCAGAGAGATGTACAGACAGCCGTATCGCTCTGAAAGTTACGTTACTGATGAAAGTTAACCACACCCTGTTTATTTTCATGAAAACATTCATAGACGGATACCTTTTAGTTTATGATGGACCTTTAAAGGGTAAGTTCAGTGCAAAAAATAAAAAAGAGCAGTATTTTTTTAATCCCAATGGCCTTAATTTGCCAATTCAGCAGTTTGTCTGTGTATAAATAACTATAACCGAAATACTGACTTCCTGTTTGCAGGACCCCTAGTTGAGACCTTTATGGTTTTGCCCTTGACCCAGCACCTGGGTTGATTCAGTTGCTTAGTAGAGATCTGAGCATCTTTGACCCATCCAACAGCCAATCAATAGAAATTACTTTTAGGAACATTCCAAGGATGTTGCATCCTGGGAAGAAGGACCGTTAGAACATGAAATGTCAGCTCACTAATGTCAACAGTAGGGAATAGCAAAGGTTATGAAATCAACTGATTTTTCAAAGTGGGAGAGAATATGTAGAATAACTAAGAAGAAATATTAATAATTTCCACTGAACTGTCCCTTTAACATCTCCAAAGTTGAACATTAATTTACAGTGATTACTGTAGGAGCCATAACCACAATATTTCTTTTTTAAATATGAGGTATCCCCCATACACGGGATCGACTTTTCGAACTATCCAAACAAATTTATCAGATCGCTTGAAAAGTAGAAAAATCTCAGGAAAGATCAGAGCCTCAAGGTAAGAGGCTTCCGGAAATCCAATCAGAAGAACATCTGTCCGTACATGGCCAGCTTTAGTGTCTCCAAAGGCAAATGAATGCAGCAGTGGGCTGGTACAGTTCCGTCCACCTGTTCTGATCTAACTCATTAATATTGCATTCTACCTGTTCTGCAAAGGTTTGTATTTGTTTCCACTGCAAATCATTTGTTTACATTCTTCTGATTCAGATCCCTCAGATGTTATTGTAGACTCCAAAGGAATAATTGCACAACATTACCTGATTTGTTGACAAATCACTTCATTGAATTTAGTATCAAACTAATTTTATATTCAGCACAGAAAATTAGATTCAGCTTCTTTAATAATAATACATTTTTATTATAAATGCAGATTTTCGTGCAGCAACAAATGCTGTAAAATCCCCAAACAGTTTTTTTGTACTCCCATCAGCTAATTAATATACATTTTATTTTGTGAAGAAGACATCTAGATAACAAGACTTGCAGATGTTAACATGTCATCGTGGATAATGTCCTTGATTGAGGTCTATTTCATCTGTTTAGATCATGTACTGTGACATATTGAAGCAGAGTATGATCCTCTATCTTCGGAAACTGTGCTGCAGGGCAGTATTCCAACATGCTAACGAACCCAAACACACCTCCAAAACAACCACTGCCTTGCTACAGGAAATGAGAGTAAAGGTGCTCAACTGGCCAATCCTGTCTTCAGACCTAAACACTTTGAGCATAGTTTGGCCTTTTTTCACTAAGCAGTGTACTCACTTTTGTTGCCATTGGTTTAGACATTAATGGCTGTTTGTTAACAGCAATTTACACCTTTTTACAAGCTGTCTTATCATCAGTATTGTCCCAAGAAAAGATATAATACAATATTTACAAAAATGTGAGGAGTGTACTCAGTCATGTAATATTCTGTATTTACTTTAAGTAAAGGATGGCAGTACTAAATGGAAAAAAGAATAGAGAATTGTATCATTATTTTTCCAAGTTTTTGATCTAAGCGTATTCTGTTGAAGTTTCAGCTTTGGAGCCCCAATCTATACAATATTTAGATCTTCAGGTCAGTGACTTTGCTTCTGTCTGCCCTTGAACCATTGTCCTCCCATTCCCAAATCACTCATCCTTATGCTTTTTTGTACATATTCTTGATGATAGTGCAAACAGGGTTATGAATGTATCATACAGTGGAAACAGATGCTCAGTAGAAATAACCTCTGGGACATTCTGCTTCCAGTATCTGTTTGGACAGATTTGGATAAGAATTGAGGTCACTGTTCTGTCAGCGAAATATGTCAGTGATGTATGTCAGAGTGTGGAAACAAGGCAGATCAGGGTTTCATTTTCCACTGCAAATTAGACTTTTTTGTTTCATTTCTTCATTCCTTTTTGTCCAGAGGTGTCAAAGTTCAAACATCTAAATTCTAACAGGTTTTCCGTTTAGGGTACCACAGATGTCAGAGACCAAACTCTGAGACAATGCAATTATTTGAATATTTTGATAACCTTACATCACATCCCATTTGTTATCAAAATGTCTCTCCGTTGCCTGAGTTTTACTTATATTTTTTATTACTGCTGGTTGGTTGCAGGAGGTGATCAAACGTAAATTCATAAGTCATGAATGCTGTCAGTATTTTACAAAAAACTTACATGAGTTTTTTGTAAAATACTGAAAACAAAAAAAAATGCACCGAATGTCTCATTTCCTGTTGTTTTGGCACATAAAAAACAAAACAGAAGACTTTGTTTCATGACCATAAATTGTAGTTAATGCTACATTAATCCTCAAAAGGAGGAAGAGTTCATTCTCATAATTTCTGTTAAACTGTATCTTATTTGAAACAAAAATATGTTATAGAGGATAATATATTCCAATTAGATGTTTTTGAGGAATTCCTTGACCACAGACAAGCAGGGGGTTGCAGACTAATTTATTTTTCTTATAATAATTAGAATACTCCTAAATTACTTCTACTGTCTTTATATTTTTGAAGTAGTGAATGTATTATTAATATTATTTTATTATTAGATCTGATGTATTATACAAATTCACCCCATTTATTATTATAGGGGACACCTTGCCAAACATGTTGCGATATACTAAAAGAAAAACACACCGTTTGCAGTTTTCATTATGCCCCAATGTTCCATTTGCTAATCAAAATTACCTAATAATAAATATTGCCTGTAAGTCAATGTATTCTGATGATGATGTCCTTGTTTGCAATAAAATCTGGCAGCTCATCATCAGCATATAGGTTGTCAAAGATGCATTCTCTATTTAGGCGACATAGAGGATGTAATATTCAAGTGTTGATATATAACATTGTTATGAAACTTAGCATATTGTGCTGGGCCATTTATAGTCATATTACATAGAAGTAAGGCTACCCATTTCTGACTTTTTTATTACATAATAACATGTTGCAATGCATCATTCCTTACACTATTGTTTTGTTCAGGGTTATACTATGAATACTACATTATATTATTAGAATAAAATGGGTATATTTTGCATGATTAGGTAACAAAGGAATTTACCAGGCTTTTTTTCTCCCATTTCTCTCATATTTCATGGTTTTCAATCGTTGTTTTAGGAAAAGGGTGCATTGCTGGCAAGCAAAACAGTGAAAGAGGATAGTCCAGACTTGCTGATAATACATCTCAGTTTCCTTTTGACTTGACTTTATCATTTACTGAAGGATATTGTTAGTGTGAAGGTGATAGCTGCTGCCTGACATAGATCTGAAAAGACAGACAGTGAAATTTATCTCAACAAACATCCACCCTGTTGAATTTTTATCCTATGGCATGTTGAACATGAGATGGGAGAACTGGGTCAACACTGATGCAGATCCCTCAGGAATTGTTTAATCAGGAGTTGCTTGCCCTGTGGGTACCTGTCCCCATTTTAGTGACAAGAAAATAAAATGCTGGGATCCTTCTATTTCAACACAAATTGCCACATTTAGACTGTTTTTTTTTATATAGAAAACAAGGGTCAACAAGAACAAATAGCTTATCAGATGGCCCCCAGTCCTCTCACACAACCACTGAATCCCTCAGGTTAGCTAACTCTACCCTCTGACCTTTCAATGTCAGCCAAAAGAAGGGCATTAAAAACCATTTAGCTTTATTCATTTAATGCAATTCAGAACTACATTGTTAAGAAGAGTAACAGTTCATATTTTCTTCATAAGAATATGTAAAACATGTAGTGACCTTCAGTCATGTTGACAGCCAGATTGTAGTCATTGGTAGCTCTTATAAATTCATGCAGCTCACTTAATAGGTACTGGTTATTCCTGTTGATTTATAAATACATCTCATTTACTACATAATGTGGGAGGCTCTTCCACTGTTGCTGACAAGTTATTGCTGTGAAACTTGGCCAAGAAGTCTGATTGTTAACAACAGACATCACCATGGAAATTATCATTCTGTGCCATATTTAAAAGTGTTAGAAGTTGGGAAACAAAAAAATATGTTTAATTTACAGTATAACTAGGCAGTTATATTTTAAAATACAAAATATATTGTAGACATTCATGTTGCAATCTTATAAACCTTAAAATGCTGGGAACTTTAGTTAGAAACGTCTGTGATTCTGTCCCCTAATATTCCCAGTGTCAAATGATTGGTGTATTAAAATGTATTTTTGTTGGTAGGGTGAGAGCTACTACATATAACAAAATTAGTATGGGTTCCTTTTATTTGAATAAAGGAATGTGATAAACTTTGCTAACCTGACTTTTTATGGTTTCTTGAACAAATAAATATCAAACAAACTATGGATCCAGTCACAATTTCTACAACAATGCCTTTTCCCTCAGATTTAATTTATGTGAACTTGCAGTTTGTGGTGAATCATTATCACTTCATTATCAGTTGTTTTTCTATATTTTAATAAAAATAATAGATATTTATATCAAAACAGAAAATACAAGCAAGCCATAAACTAAAAAACTGCAGGAAAATAATATCAGATGTGGCAAATATTAGGTATCAACAGATGCATTCCTAGACCTTTTGTAACCTGAAACAAATATCTTATGGCTGCACGTCAAGTACGCCACCAAAAAAAATGTGAATGTGAATTGTGGAGGACAGCATAGTGGGTATGTTGGGCTGACTAACACTGGCTGGTGAACTGGAGGGCTGACTTAACAATGACTGGTGAACTGGGGGGCTGAATTCACACTGACAGTTGGACTGGAGGGCTGCTTTACTCTGGCTAGTGAACCGGATGGCTGACTTAACACTGGTTGGGGAACTGGAGGGCTTCACTTGCTGGTGAGGTGGTAAGTATAAGTACCTATATAAGGTTACACCCCACAAGGAATAAATTATCTTTTAGAGCCACATTCCAGGTGGTAATGCTGTTTATAGCCTAAGTGGAATCCAGGCTATTACCCCTTTATATATATAAAAAAATACAATTTACGTCTTAGGAGGGCTTTAACATCGGTGCTGAAGTATAAGTGCCAACAACACAGTACACAACACAGACTGGTAAATATTAGATGCCCAGACAGATTTGTAAATATAAAATGCCCAGCCTACACAGACTGATAAAA
This sequence comes from Hymenochirus boettgeri, assembly GCA_019447015.1. Lineage (NCBI taxonomy): Eukaryota > Metazoa > Chordata > Amphibia > Anura > Pipidae > Hymenochirus > Hymenochirus boettgeri. The sequence continues at coordinate 211,291,812 of CM033471.1, read as the reverse complement.
AAGACACTATTTGCAGTTTATATTGTGCCAAATGCTCCATTTGGTAATCAAAATTATCATGCCAAGCTCAGACAATCTGGAGAATATAAGATGCCCCAGTTCCCAGCCCACAGACTTAAATAAAACACATACGTACTGAGTCACTGGAAAATAGATGCTTCAGCTGCAAAATCAGCCTAAATTTCAGCAAAATAAAACCATAACATTAATTACGCAGAAGCAAAAAAAAATTGATTTTCCATGAGCTCTGAAGGAATAGATAATTTCAGGGAATGCAATAGTTTACTGTACTAAAAATATACATATTAATTAGCATAGTATTATAATAATTGATATACAACACACAGACAAAAATGAAATTTAAACATTTAATTATCCTGTATTTGTAAAAGTTGTTCCTTATGTCAAACAATTAATTTGGGGAAATAAACGGGTAAAAAGGATCAATCCTGTAAATCCATTTTGCTTTAATTTGGTTGGTATAGGAATCTCCTCATATAATCACTTAACGTTTTATGGGAAATTAAACTAGTTCAGGAAGTTTGATTAAAAACATTAAGATTTTACAACTGGGCTAACACTAGAGAAATGTTAACATAAAATGAATATAATTTAACATTTTATTAAGCATATTTGAAAATGTTTGATGCCATTTTTTATTTATACCAGTCCAGTTATCTGTAAAGCTGGTACGCACAAGCCAAACCAGCTGCACATTCCTGGCTGGCAGACTACCAATTGATAAACCAATCAATAGTTTGTTGGTTCGTTGGTTGGTTGGAAATTAAAGTGTAAGGCTGGGTACACATGGAGGGACAATTTGTCCCGAGCGAGCGATCGGTTGGGACAAATGTCATTCAGTTGCGGCAAATTCGGCCTCGGACGAATTTGCGAACGATCAACCGTGCGGTTCCATAGGGATCTAAAGGCTAGTACACACCATCGCGGTCACAAGGAACCAGTAGAATAATTCATCCTGACTGAAAGAGACACTGAAATGTTGGTCGGTTGGGCCGAATTATTGTATGGTGTGTAGCCTTATAAGGCAACATACGTTAACACAGGAACATGGGGTCTGACAACAGGTGGCTGGCCCTGCATTTATAATTGGTGTACCTGCATGTGAGGGGTTGCAGACTGAGGCCTGTGGTGAAGAGGTGTGCGCTCCTGCAATCCGTACATCTGTACTTTGGTAATAGCCTTGATTAAATCAAGGCTATTCAGATTGTATTTGCTGTACATAAGCATAAATTATTATATTATTACTAGACATTAAGCCTGTTACATTAACAGGCGCTAGAAGCTCAGAGTGCACCCTTAGTGTACCAAGGCCATAGCCAACCTTCTCCATGGCCAGAGTCCCCCCTTAGTCTCCTAAGGCCATAAGCCCCAACCCCAAAACACAAGGCCAGAGTCCTCCCTCTGTTCTAAATCCAGGGTCCCCCCCTCTGTCCCAAATCCACCACCCCCTCTGGCCCCTTAGTCTCAAATCCACCACACACACCCCTGTGCAACCTTACCTGAGGAATGTGTAATTGCTGTGTTCTGCCTCCTGCATGTTTCCTGTGTTTCTCCATCTAGTAGTGAGTCAATAGGAACTGCAGTGACACACACACACACATTGTTGCCCTACACATTTCTTTTAACCTCAGGATCAAGGTGCTGAATAATACTTTTGGGATGAGGCTTGAAAAAAAAGTTGATGCCTGAATTAGCTACCCGGAATGATACACTTGGAAAGTTTTGATTCTAATTTATTATATTTATATTACAACATAGGTTTTACATTTCATTTCTTTTCTGTAGTTTCCAAAACATCTTGAATGCCACCCTCACCCTCCCACCCAGTTCGTTTGTACCGGTGGGCTCTCTTCATCCAGGATCTGTGGGCCTCCAATCCAAGGGCTTCCTGGGACTGTGTGCTGTAAGGTCCACTCCATTCCCAGCACGCGTCCTCTCCATTCCGGCAGCAGCGTCCTCTCATTCCGGCAGCCGCACGATCAGTCCATGTACTGGCGCGCCGGCTGACGTCACTAATTGGCACCGGGCTTGGCGCCGGGCAGTGACGTCGGCCGGCGCGCCAGTACATGGACTGATCGTGCGGCTGCCGGAATGGAGAGGATGCTGCTGCCGGAATGGAGAGGATGCTGATCTTCAATGGTGAGTGACTCGAGTATAAACCGGTCCGAGTTTTCAGGCTGATTTTACAGCCTGAAAAACTCGGTTTATACTCGAGTATATACGGTACTTTAGTGGCAGGTCATAAGGAAATGCAAAAGTGTGCTAATGGTAATTGAAGCAAAAAAGGTTAGAAGTTAGGACCTTCCAGACTGGGGTTACCTTGACGTGGTTGGAAGGCTTTTCACTCATGTGATCACGTAATGTATACATAAATCCACCTTTGTTTATAAAGTATGCCAGTGTGCAGATATTATGATATTGTATGTATATGTTTGTATAAATGTTTGACCAGATCAATAGCACTTCCGCTAAATGTAATTGTAAATTAGCCTAATTGGAGTGCTTCCACAATCCTTGTATTTTATGTTTCTAAAGGGCTGAATGAGCAGGTTAAGATCATTAGGATGAAAAAAGACTGCTCTTTTTTCTTAAAAGTATAAATAAGTATTAGCACTGAACATCCCATTTAGGGGTGAAAGGGTAAAACCTCACAAAGCAACACAGAGGGTTGGCACTGTTAGAAATAACTGCCATTTGTGAATCAGGACATGTTTCTGGATTGTTTTCATAAAGTCCTCAAAAATGTAAAATGTGAAGTGGTATCTTTTTGTAAATAAAATCTCTCTGTATAGGTTATCTTTAATTAAAAAAAAACCCTAGTTTACATTGTTCCTATAATTGTATTAAATTGTATTTTTTAGGTAATGTCTTTTTAATTAAAAAAATAATAAATGCAAAAGACCAAAAATGTTGTGTAGTGTAAAATATTTCGGTGACCATGCGACACCTCAAAATAATATAAATCATAAATCTAACCCACAGCAAATACTTTTTTATTAAGGAGATTCTTTCAGACTCAATATTATAGTGTCTTGCTAAGTAATGTGCACTTGATCATCTCATCTGCCCATTCAAATCTTGGAATCCAGAGCTTTAAATTTATTTTTGAAAAACCTCAAGGCCAAGAGATTAACACTAGAGTCAGTTGAGCCCTTGTGACCATATTAAATATAGTCATAGAACTGGCACTAAAACGGGAGAGACTCTATTAGTTGATACAGAGGAGTCTTCAAGTTGGTTAACACATTCCAGAAGCAGAAGAGAGAGATCAGATTCCTGCTTAGTAATAACCAATCTACAAACATGTTTTTATTATACTTAGAAAGCGAAATGCTGTTTTGTGAAAGTATATGAAAAGCAAATTTGAAGTATATATTGTTGGAAAGAGACAATCTTTATCCAACTTACCATAAAAAGCATTGTAGAAAATAATCTAATAATTCTGCACATTATTTTAAATATTTTGCTTTAATTATCAAAAATAGATTGTTTCTTATGTTCAAACCTGCTTCAAGGCATCATTTTTCTCTCTCATTTTATTCTGTTGATTTAGGGATACAGCCTTTTTTTTTAGTTTATTATGAATAATAATCATTTAATTGTTTTAATTTTGAAAAAATGTTTTGCTCTCTTATCCTTTTTTTTTCTTGAAAGGTCACTTTACTCACTCAAACAACTTTACATTATCTAAGACTAAAATTTGAGAGAAGTAAAATCATGGTTCCCACATATTTATCTGTGCTTGCTTTGTCACACACCATGGACTCTGCACTGCTTACACATCTCCCCTTCCTTCTTTTTTCTGCTGTTTCCCATAAAGGACATATCCACCCCCTAAACTATAAAACCACAATACATAGGCCACTTCCCCCTGTGTACAACAGTACTCACATTTTTGCTGTAAGCATTGCCGTTTCCTAGGATGGCTGGATTGAGGTTGGAGAAAGCAAGAACTAGGAGGCAGAGAGGTGCCAAATCGTTTCCGCCTCTTACCTTTCCTCTGAGAGGTTTTCAGCATGCATACAGGCTAATTTCTCCCACACAGCACATCCTCCAATAGGAAAGCATTATCCCAGCAACCAATTAAGGATCAGCCCAGCCTTATTCATGATATGCCAATGAGATCCAGGCAAAAAAATCCGGACCAATCAGATGCAGTTTGGTGGACAGTGTGCAGAACAGAAGCAAAAGCTATCCAACAGGTCTGAAAACTTTAAAAACTATTTCTAAATGCATTGTCTGATGTGTGATAATGATATACACAAGTCCTCTTTTCTGAAAATGGATGAAAAGTGGAATAGTCTATTCAGTGTTTAACTGTGACAGTGTGTGTTTGTGTGTGTGTGTGTCTGAGATAGAGATTGTGTGTGTGTTTATGAGATAGAGATTGTGTGTGTCTGTGAGATATAGATTGTGTGTGTGTGTGTGTGTGTGTTTGTCTGTGAGATTGAGATTCTCTGTGAGTGTGTCTATGAGATTGTGTGTGTCTGTGAGATAGAGATTTTAAATTAGATTTTTCTCAGTCAACTAATTTATAAATTAGACAGTTAAGCCTGTTAAATAATGGGCGTTAGATTCCTCCTCTTCCTCCTCTTCCTATGTACCACCATTTCCGCATTTCCGAATTCCTTCTTCACTGGGGGGAGGGAACTTCAGGGAAGCGCATGCATGCGCAGAACACAAAAGACAAACACATACAGACTCAGGGACACACATTAGGGTTTTATTATATAGGATATTAAAAATAATAAATTAACAGGGTTATTCAATAAAAGTTCTTATCGTTCAAAATGGTGCTAATTTTGCCCCAACTAATCAGATGTTAGCTTTCAAATGTTAAATAAGATCTGATTGGTTGGGGCAAAATTAGCACCATTTTAAATGATAAGAACTGTTATTGAATCTCCCTGTAAATATTTAATTCCCTTTAAAATCGATTTCATTATTATTTTCATTTTATTATTTAAAAAAATGTATATAATCCATGAAATAGTTAAATTGATTAAACTTTCATTGTATTGTGTAATTATACTAAATGTATAAAATGCATTGCATCAATTAATTGAACAAGTTTATCTAAACATTTAATCAAACAATAAATACCATACTCGAGTATAAACCGACCAGAGTATAAACCGAGGTACCCAATTTAACCTGGAAAAACATTTAAAAGTGATTGACTCGAGTATAAACCGAGGGCAGAAAATGTGACCACTACTGCCTCTAATTCAGTATTGTTTTAAAGCTTTAGTTGCCCTTTAAATAGACAGCAGAATTCCCATACAGTAATACCATACTGGATATGGCTATTACTGTATGAGAACTCTGCTGTTCATTTAAAAGACAACTACATCCTTGGCACATGCTTTATTAGCTGGGAGTTGTAGTTTCCAAACATCTACACCCTCACCCTCCCACCCATTTCAGTGGGTACCTTCTGTGGGCTCTCCTCTGTGTGCATCCAGTTCCTGTCCGGTTCCTGGGGCTGGTCCCTGTTGTGCAGTATGTGTGCGCCAACAAAAGATTACTTAAGCGATCCGGCAGACGCGCGTTCATTCTCTGTACTGTCTGTACTGGCACACCGGCTGACGTCACTAATCGGCGCCGGGCAGTGGCGTCAGCCGGCACGCCAGTACAGGGAACAAGCATGCGGCTTCCGGATTGGTAAGGTAAACACTGACTCGAGTATAAACCGAGTTTACGTTTTCAGGCTGATTTTACAGCCTTGGTTTATACTTGAGTATATACGGTATATAAACTGTTTTTAAAAGTTTTTTCTTGGTGACTGAAAAGAGTTTCAGACTGAGTGATACCCACAAGGTTAGATGTCTCAACAGCACTGACATCTACTCGCGGGTATTCACTTCTGCATCACGTGATGTAGGGAGCTAGTCTTTGCATATTCCAAATGAGGAGCCGCTCTTCTTAAGCGAGACTTGGGAGGTCTCACCTCGCATGCAAAATAGTGATTGACAGGTGCAAAGGAGACTGGCCGCAAATGTATTGTACAAAAGGGAAACAATAGTGAAAAGTTGTTTTGGGGTGTGATTATGCCCTTTAATTGTTGCAGAAAGCATGCTACTACCACAAATCCTAGTAAGAGGTCAGGGATGGGGATTATATTATAATTTCTGCTTCTGGAGTGACAGGACTGTAAATGCTGCATTTCAAATGATGATTTCTCAGAGTTTACAGCAGGTAATTTTTTGTAAACTTATTTTTTTTAGAGCACTGATACCCTTAAAAGTACATTGTATTTTAATATAAAACAATACAGTTTAACACATATCATATATAATAAAACCCTAAGTGTGCGTCCCTGTGTCCGTGTGTGTGTGTCACTGCAGTTCCTATGGACTCACCACTAGAGGGAGAGTCTCTGCAGTTCCTATTGACTCAATAGAGGGAGAGTCTCTGCAGTTCTTATTGACTCACTACTAGAGGGAGAAACACAGGAAACACGGAGGGAGAACAGCAATTAAACAGACTGCAGGTAAGGTTGCTCTGGACAGATGGGGGGCCCTTGGATTTGGTACAGAGAGGGGCCCCTGGATTTGGGACAGAGGGGGGGGCTGGATTTGGTACAGAGGGGGGCCTTGGATTTGGTACAGAGGGGGGCCTTGGATTTGGTACAGAAGGGGAGCCCTGGATTTGGTACAGAGGGGGTCCTTGGATTTCGTACAGAAGGGGAGACCTGAGTTTGGTACAGAGGGGGGGCATGGATTTGGTACACAAGGGGAGCCCTGGATTTGGGGCAGAGGGGAGCCTCTGGATTTGGGACAGAGGGGGCCCCTGGCCTTGGACAGTGGGGGGACTCTGGCCTTGGGATACTAAGAGGGTACTCTGGCCTTGGGACATGGAGGAGGACTATGGCCTTGAGACACTAAGGGGGCACTCTGTGCTTCTAGCACCCGTTATTGTAGCGGGCTTAATGTCTAGTTTACAATAAAATGTAAGTGCAAGTCAAAAATGTACAGGTTTTGTCCAAAAAATGTATAATTCAGTCAAATGGTAGTCTTGAAGAACAGACCCAGGTTTGATGAAATTTCCACAACAGAACCAATAGACTGGGTTGAATTCTCAACACCACATTTAGATTTTTTAACACCGCATTACACCAAAAGTTCCACCCCTCTGCCAAAAGATGTTTACCATGTCTATGTAAATAAGTAAAACTATGGTAATTGCTTGAAAAAAATGTATTGTCCCATCTATGTTTGTAATTATTTGATTTTTTTTGAAATTTGAAAAAGAGATATTTCACATGGAAAGACAAGTGATACATAATTCTAGTAATAATCAGGTTCTGTCTTGTAAGTCAGAAGAAATGTACCTTAAGCACCTTGACTCAGGAACTTTGTGAAAAAAGGCTGTAACCATGCCTTTTACACTGAGGTACATTTTTATTGTATGATCAAAATGCTGCAAATCCTTGTTTATTTACTTGATGCTGCTTGTTTTAGTGAGCCTTTAACCAAATATATTCATGAATTGCTTGTTCAGGCTTTTCAACTTTATTGTGCTCACTAAACTGATAAGCATTAATAATACTTGTGGGATGTTTGCATGCCAGAAAGCAAAACTGAGATAATTCAGAAAACTGGAATGCTTATAATCCTCTTCTATGTGTCTATTATAGTTAAAGTAGCGCTACAGTATAATTTTTCCACCCACCCCCTCCCTTTTTAAAATACCCAGGGTGTGGACCTAAACTTCTAGGTCCTCACCCCTGGATTTGCCACCAATCATATGTTTCACTTAAGTTTCCAGTCCAGCTCCACCTCAATCTTTCAGTGACAAGACCTATAAAGGTGCTAGATCTGATAGTATCGTCCCTTTATTGTTAGTGTGTGTAGCGCATTTCCTAGCGCTCTAGTGGCTATCACCATCTGCCTCGCTATTGGTTGGAACTGCCCATAAATTTTCCTCGGCCGCTATCATCTCCATTTACTTAAAATATAGGGAGTCGGCCAATTCTGAGGGAAATATGCAGTCCCTAGTGTTCTCACTATGCTTTACATAGAGAGATCCCTTGGGACATGGTTATATTTATTTTTTAGTTACGTATGCTGGAAGAAATTGTATAGCATAATTCCCTAATTATAAATAGTTTATAATAAAAAAAACTATATTTTTTTCACTGTACCTTAGCTTGTAATATGAAAATGTACATTAACCAAAGTTCAGGATTGTATTCAGTCTCCCTTTGACTTATATGAATCTTATAGAGTGCTTTATAAGGTTCAGAATTGTATCTTGCCTGAGGAAGAAGCCTAGTGCTTCGAAAGCTTGCATTTTCAATCATTTTAGTTAGCCAATAAAAGGTATTACTTTATATCCAAGATGTCTTCACTTTCATCTATGACTAACACGGTACAATTCTCTACTACTCCCTTTGACTTACTAATGCTGGTTCTTCAACAAGAGCTTATTTAGAACAGGTAGTTGAGTCTTAAAAGCTCTAAGTGGTATTAGCTAGTGTTGGCAGGTGTTGGGTATTTTTTCTGGGCTCCAACCCAGGAAATCTATAACATACAAGGAAAGGTTGGTTAAACCTATGATTTCCTTTTCTTGATACTTTTTATTTTTTATATTATTTGGCTCTGCTGGTGCTGACAACCTTGTAAGCACTTAATTTTTTCCCCAGCTCAAATTATTTTATCCATTTTATGTAATATATAACAAGGGAGCAGACAAGGGGAGACTGTTTTGTTAATGTTTCCCCAGTTTCCATTGCTTGTATAAGACATTCATTGTAAATCAAATCAATGCAATCGCATGTTGAGCATTATTTTTCAAAGGAGATAAATTTCTGCTCACCTATTACTTGATACAATTAAGATCCTCTGGCCATGCAAAAATCCAATTCATATGAGGCCCTCTGGCTTTAAAGGAACTGCAACTCATAAATAACTCTTATAGACAATGGCCAGGCAAGGTAATTCATTGTTAAGTTTTGATTGGAAAAGACTGCTAAAACAGTCTGACTTCTTTTTTGTGCATGCAGTGACAATCAAGGAAAAAATACATATACTAAGCAACTTGGGCCATATTTATAAAGTCACGGTATTGCTACTTTGTGATACCGTGCCTTTAACAATCGTTGCCACTATCGTAAATTTACGATTGCAGCCATAAATTTATGATCACCCATACAATACCATTGCTACTGATTTAGCTACTGTATATGTATTGCCGCGATCATACTATTACAATATCCTACTGTATCTCTGTTGTATTCAATTAGATCAACTGGACTTGAAATGTAGTTCTTGAAGACGTTTCGCTAGTCATCCGACTGGCTTTCTCAATTCAGATGAATTGTACAAGAATCTGTGGCAATTATGTACCCTGGAATTGCCACAGATTCTTGTACAGTCATTCTGAATTGAGAAAGCCAGTCAGTGACTAGCGAAACGTCTTCAAGAACTATATTTCAAGTCCAGTTGATCTATTGAATACAACAGATATACCATGACCTGGATGAATGAGAACCTTCACAAGCATCCTACTGTATCCAAAGTTTCCAATACTACGGATTTTAAATATGGCCCCTTAATCCCTGTTGGGAAATGCTGACTGCTGATATAGCAACTGATTATAGCAACTCTTTATATAGAGGCACTGATCATGAATTGTACTGCATACAATAGATAGCTTATTAATATATTTAATGCTTATAACTAATTGATATACAGTAGTTGTCTGATTCATAGTAAAGTGGAGTTAACATCAAAGTACAGTTCTCTAAAGACTGAACACATAGAGCTTAATTCACTGTCCCCCGTAGTAGTAAATTCTGGGATTAACATTGTACTTACTTGTTCAATACCAGCTAGCGCAACTTAACCCCTTACTTAAAGACAACCATGAAACCTTCTCACTAAAGGAAGGGAGATGTACCCAGAGGTTGGGAACCGGGTAAACTCCCTGTTTATCCCTGCATCATCTTCTTAATCACACATTAGGATGTCACATAGCTACTATTTTTGAAATTGCTATCTTGGAGGTCCTTGCTTTATCTTGGCCTCACATACACAGGTTTTTTAGAAAATCCCCCTCTCTTCTAACTTAAGTATTGGCACCAATTTAACAGACACCGGGCCTTTTCCATTGCCTTCCAATAATCTGCCTACCAATACAAAGGAATCCAAATTCAACACAAAAATAGACTAACTCAAACAGGAAAAGCCCTTTATACAGACAGTTGACAAAACATCTTAATGCAGACTGGTATTCTGTATTTTGCTCTGTGAAATGCTTCAAAGTACACTTAATCTATAGTTAAAAACATAATTATGTCAATCCTAAGCTGTTTTATTAATGTTGTTAATCAATAATCACATACAGAATTTGTTTGTTTAGAAAATGAGTAAAAGTCAATGGGATAAGAGAAAATCATTTGTTAATACATGCTGGAGACTGGAGGGATTCAGTCTGCAGGTATAAGTATTACCTAAATAAATGTTTTTGCACAGATGATCACTTACTATGATTTTGAGCTTGCACAGTAAAAAAAAAACTAAATTCCCCAAAACAATTAAAAGATGTAGAATTTTCTTTTTTAAAGAAGAACTAAACCTAATTTTTTATTCTCCAGAATCTGAAAACAATGCCCTAAAAATGCCAATAAGCTATAAAATCTCACTTCAGCAAATTGTATTAAAGTAAGTTAAGCCTGTTATGAACTGATGAAGTATCTGTGTATGTGCAGTGCCAGACCACAGCTCCTGACCTCAGTCACATGGTTACTTGCTTTATCTGTCCGTTAAAGGATTGGCTAGAGATTATTAAGGGTGTGACCAACTGTAACAGTTTCTGCATAGCTTAGGACTGAGCATGTGCAGAACATATGGTCGTTGACCAAACTGTGTGATACTAGAATCACTAGTACAAGCCATATGTTTTTAGATTAAATTTCCCAGCACCCGTATCAAATTAGAGGTAAAATACAGATTGGTTTTATATCAAGGTGTTCTGCCTCTGGTTTAGTGTTGTTCTGGGGCTTAGTTGTCCTTAATTCACTCTTCACTCTTAATTCACTTTAATTGTTTATCCACTCTGATTTAAAAGAAGTGGAAGATAGCTGATTTTAGGGTCTGTGCAATCACACGCATTGCGGCCACTCTAATTGGCCTTAAAAAAATCAAGGAACGGGAGGAAAAACCTCATGTGTATTTCCGGGGTGAAAGTAAAATTACTCTCTGAGCAGTTATTTGGTATGCATTGTATAAGTACACATATCTAGTACTCTTATTCTCTATACCAATCTCAAAATCTACCCAACATTTCAGGCAGGTTTGGTAGGTATATGCAATATAGATTATCAGACACAACCAATTGTTGCCAAATGTTTTTGTGCATAAATGGTCAGTCAGAACATCAAACATGTTGGATAATGGTGGACAACCATACATATTTCAATATCAGCTGGAGGTGAAATATTGTTTACAGATTACTGTATTTCAATCAATAATTCTGTTGGTCACTATATCGGCTGAAATTGGTATGTGTGTACAGGTCTAAGCTAAACACTAGAGATGGGATATCTGGGTCTGTATCGGACCTGGATCCGACATGGAACCCCTCGGTTCTGAAGTCCAAATGTTCCTGATCGTTCGGATTTCGGAACTTTGGATTCCATTTTCGATGATATTGAACGTTCGAGCTATTTTAATAATACTTTAAAATACCCTTGAACTTTCAATAATCCTAGAAAATAACCTCTAGCGTTCGATAATCCTCAAAAATATGATAAGAAACTTGAAAGTGGTTAACAATCGTATTTTTGAGGATTATTGAACATTCAAGGATATTTTTGAAAATAGCTTGAACGTTCGATAATCATTGAAAATGGGATTGAAGTCCTGAAAGCATATTCCATTTTTGGATTTTCGGATCTCTGGATTTTCCCGAGATCCGTAAATCCGAAAACGGAAGAAAAACTGACAGTTTTGGCCATCTCTACCAAACACAGATTTTCAAAAAATCATTTGAGTTAAACCCTAAAATGAAAGAGCAATGTAACTTTCGGTAAAGGGTCTGGGGAACATGTATCAGTCAAAAATCTTTAAAAACATTGTCCAGTACCAGAAACTTCATTTGATTCCTATTTTCCATGGTATTTTCCAAAATTTTCAAAAATAGTTCTGCAACCAAGATCCATCATATCCGCCTTGGAACCAGGTGGGGTTCATCTCAGCAATGCTGAATTAAGACAATATGGTACCACCACCAGCTAATACCAACATATCTTACTTTTGTAAGAACCTTCACACAAAACACAAAAACAAGCATGTTAATAAAAACTAAACATTGTTGCAGAATCAAAGAGGAGCTGGATTCAGAAAAAAAAACTTGAGTAATTTATAAATATAATCCATGACGGGTAATTCTCTTCGCAGCTCAGTTTAGTAAATAAATGAGCAATCAGAGTTATGATCCATGACATGGGGTTAATGAGCAACTAGCTGAGGTGAAACAATAGAATTTTAACCTAAGACAAAGAGAATGTGAACACTATGCTAAAATGTAGTGAGAAATCACAGTAATAACCCTGGCCCAGTGTTGATGTAAAACAAAAAATGGGATGTACTGAAACAAGTAAGTCACCCATAACGTGTGTAAATGTTATTAACTACAAAGAAAAAGTTAAGAAGTCAGTTGCAAATCAATTGCTCAAAAATGATGAATAAAACGGGGCTTTAGTAAAACCTAAAAGTAAAATAGTGTTAAAGGGTAACTGTGGTCTTGAATTTTTCCAAACTAGAAGAATGATATCAAAAGCCTTCCATCACACCTTCAAAATAAAACCAAATCACATCTAGATAAATTTGTGAGACGTTATTGCTGGAAAGATTCAGCAATATTACTTCCTGCTTGAACACGTCCTGTTTTCAGCCATGTTTCATGTTTACCCTCACTTCGTTTAAGACCACAGTTGCCCTTTAAAGGTAAACTGTAGTGCACCATTAGGATTAAGCTGAAAATCGAATAGACCATTTAACTAAACAATAATTAATTCTGATTGTAGACTCGACACGACATACACAGCTGATCGAGGGGTGCAAGCAATTGATTCTCCAACAAAATCAATCAGGAAGTAGTAGTTGATATACCACTTTCACCATTAACCTTCAGCAGACTTTAGCCTGAAATCTGTTAAATGTGCTCCAGTCGTAGGTAGAATCAAACATTGTCTTTTACAAATTCTGCCTTAATTGATCACCTTACAATGGTAAACTCTTGTCGGTTTAGAGCAGTTTATTATTTGGAAGGTGATTAGACATTTTCAACAAACTACTACATTTGATGTTTTGTTATTTTATCTATCCAATATTTATGATATAGTAAAATGATAGTTAACACTAAAAAACACTGTAGCATAGCTATGCATTCACCAAATTGTACTGTGGTCAAATACTTCTGTACTGGGAACCAGGAGGTGACCCCAAAGCTATTAGATACTAGTTTCAAGCAACCATGCCTGTGCATTGAAATGGTCTTAATTTGATATATCTGGTGTTAACATCTAGAAAATCAATATATAATTTTCTGTTAAGGCAGAACGAGTAATATAACCAAAAGAAGCATATGTCATAGACAGCAGTTCACAAATATAATACTGATCAGCGCTATAGATAAAGAAGTCCTTCCAAAGCTGAGTTGGGCAACATACATTTCGGGAATATTCCCTTTTTAACAAAGCAATTTTTGAAAATGTGTGTTTACGGTACACAACTTTCATTAAACTATGAATTTTAAAAACTTTTTAGTACTCCACCTTAATATCTGTTGTATTCAATTAGATCAACTGGACTTGAAGTTTAGTTTTGAATTATTATTTTTCAGTCAAAAAATGTCAAAACATTCCTAAACCTGAAAATGACCATTGGCCATTGGCCAACCATAACTGTCCCTTTTAAAGAATAGTCATGCATAGTGGCTATTAAAATGCATTGCATACATTTATATTCATTAGTGTTTAGGATAATTACAATTCCACCGACAGCTCATTATGTAATGTCAGACAAAAGTTTGACATTACATACAAGCCAGATGTACCAACCCACCAGCAAAGGTAAAACAATCTGCCCGGGAAGTCCTGTGTGGTTAACATGTGGGTGATCTTCTCATAATGCTAATAGAGAGATTAGATGCGCCAACACGGGATCATATAAGAACTTATTCTTTATACTGTATAATTTAAAATCATAATGCTGCACTCAGTACATAAATGGAGAACCTGTCTGTTGCGTTTCATGGGAGTGTCCACTCACCAGAGACCTCTGAGAAGTGCAAAAAGCATATAGTTAGTTTTTGCATGAGAAGAAACACTTTTAATGGCGGTATTAGACCAGAGCTATATCTGAAATATTATGGGGAATTTCATATTTTCCATTAGACATAGTTTTGCCATTTATTGATCCATAAATTTAAAGCAAACAGAGGAATTCAATATTGCTAACAGGAGCGTTTTACCTTCCTGCAATCCATTATAGAATATGCGATAAGACCTGGTATTGCATTGTGGGGTTGTGGCAAGGTAAGGGACTCCTGTTTGTGTTCCTCCTAATTCCCCTTACAATACCCCATTAAGGGGTGATGCAATATCAGCCATTTTAATGCAATAATTTTGTGCTGGCTGCGCCATTTCCCCCAAACTTTGGAAATATTGCGCCGTAGCCTATTCAATATAGCTACATCACTCCCTAAATTTCTTGCTACCAAATTCAACCTAAGGGTATTGCATCTAAAATGCTGTGCTACTTCCAGAAACATTTGAAAATGATGCAGCCCCCTCAAACAAGTGTAAAACCCGTGTTAACAAAGATAACATAGGTTTGCATAGGTTTGCACCACTACATTCTCTGTCCAATAAGGCTTCATGTCAGGGAAAATCATTAGCAGGTAAGCTGCAAGTGTATGGGCACAAGTATCATGTATTTGTGCATTACAGTCAATTTGTTTTACAGACTGATTTTGTTACTAAAGAACATGTATAGAAAACAAATACACACTGTGGTCTTTTTCATAACAAGCACTTAGAAAAAATATGGCAAACAACATCTACCTGCATGTTTGTCAAAAACAATAAGATATTTTGTGTATGGGGGTAATACACCCTAATATTACAGGGTGAAGTTCTAAAACAATGAGGTTTGTAGTAGTGAAATTGGTATCTTCACAGGTAATGTGCTAAAAACAGACGTCTGTTATAAAACACCAGGCAGCATTGTGCCAGACAAAATGACACCTAACATTTTTCCTAATAGGTTTTCTGCACACAACAAATAATCATCATAAATGTAAACCCCATTGGTTCATATAAAGTGACTGAAAGAACTTTATTTGCAACAAAGGTGTTATAATAATAGAAAACGTGCTACAGCCAGCCAAAGCCAAACTGAACCCTGATGAGGTCAGAGCCCTGCTCCAATTGTAGCTACATCCCTGTTAGCAAATATGTAAATTTGCATAGACAAATTCAAACATGTATATTATAGAAACAGAGATGCTATAGTTAGCCACAAATCGCTAAACTGCTTTACTTTAGTATTTTCTTGCACCACTTGGCTACTTCTGAAAGAGAAGGAAAAGTGCCCTCCCATGTAATGCCCCTAAGATCTAAGTTTTTCTTAGTAAGTAATTAATATGTTGTCATTTCCATACTGCCCTTCTTCATATCATAAATATCCCCCTGGTGTCACTTTTCATATTGTGTTTTTAACTTAAAAAAAAATATTTTACAAATTTGTCTCCATATGAATTCTCGCAGATCACAAAATTAGCAAAGTACTTTTTTAGATCCGGAAATTCTTTATTTCCCTTTTTAGCATGGATCTGTGGTATCAGACACATGTTATGAAGATAACATGCACACTGGATGAAGCAATTATTCAATTATCTACTTATGGATTTAAAAGCATAAATCTATTCAGAACATGATTGGACAAGCTGACCACCTGACACATTTCGTGCATGTGGCACCAGTCTTTCCTATTGCATTGTAATATTTTTTTGGATTAAAAAAATCTACATCCAGGGTTTACTTTATAATTTGTTTCATACTTGTTATAAATAAAGCAGTCTGTAAAACACAGGAGTTTGCTATTTGTTTTGTAGGCAAAGAGTTATAGAAAAAGAATAGCGCTCAATAGATACAGGAGAGCTTGGGAATAAGAAAGAAATCACAAAAAACAGAATACTGGGCATTTTAAGGCTATCTATTTTCTGCACCTTTAAATTCAAATGTTAGAACATAAATTAGCCATTAAAGGTCCTTAGGCAAAGAAAAGCTGTTTTTATTTCGCATTCACGTTTATCATGGATATCAAATGAAGCTAGAGGTTCACCTACCCAAGTCATTAGTGGGAGCCATTGTTAGAAATATAGATGCTCAGTGACTAATACACAGGACAAAAGCAGGTGAGAGAGTCTTAGTCATTCACCTGGGGAAATAGCATTTTTTGTCCAGATGTATAAGGGTCACTTTCAAAACAGAAGAACTCATGGGATTTCTACAGCTAAGCAAAGAATCTGGCTTAACTGACACCACAGCCTCTAACAATCTGCTATCTGTTGTATAAGGTTTTATATTGTTATCAAGCAGCAATTACAATATCACACAATAAAACCAATTCAATACGAATGCAGGATAGAAATTCACATTCAGTGGTTTAGAAAAAACTAGGTACTTTGCATGTTTTAAATGAACATATACTAAATTGTTGACTGGTCTGCCCAATTATATGAATGTTATGGTTTTGATTTTATCTGCTATTAATTGAATTCCAATTCTTAGCTTTCATCTCTGTATTGTTAATTAAAAGCAATTCAGAAGAACCAACATTACAAAAACTAGAGCACAGGGATTAAAGGAATTCAAACATCACAATTTGCTGTGTTTTGTGTTCTGATTTGGGTAAACTGATTTGTTTACACCTAATGTGTTGTGTTATTTTCAGAGGTTCAGGAAAGCCAGACAATCCATAAATTTACCCAGACTCAAGAGGTCCCCAATCACTATGCTGCAAATCAGAGAGGCTCTAAAGCCATTCCCCCTTTTATTTCCAAAATTGTGCTTTCTACAGTAGCACCTATTAAAAATGACACCTGCTTGCAGGGGGTATAACTATTTGCAGGGTGTTTTGTGAACAGGACACAGCTTCAAGTATTACTCCAGTTTAATCAGCTCAACATAGCCAATGCTGGCCATATACTTTGCAGTGTTACATTAAATTCAACAGATTGAATGTTTATTGACTGTAACATCTGCAGAAGCACTGGTTCTTACCTTGTGACTAGAGATGTCCCAACTTCGCAAATCCGGTCCGCTCGAGGATCCACAAATTTTCGAAAAAATGAGCAGACCCATTAAAATGAAAAAATATCCTCGAAAATACGAGAAATCCTCGTAATTTAGAAAATTTCGTAAAATACGTATTTTGAAAATACGAGTAATCCTCGTAATTTCGAAAATTTTTGAAAATACGTGTTTTCGAAAATTTCGAAAATACGAGAAATCCTCGTAATTTCGAAAATTTTCGAGAATACAAGAAATCCGCGTTCGGAAGTTCGGAAGGCGAAAAATCCGGAAAAATCCGCCGTTCGCGAACGGGATAAATCCACGGCGGATCCAGGTTTGGATCGCGAACTGGCCATCCCTACTTTGGACTTCCTTTCTATCTACATTAACGCAGTAACATTAGTCACAAAGTGATCTGGGCGGGGGTGGTGTGAGGGAAATCGTGGGGACATGGCAAGGTAAATTTTCAGTGTATGGGCATCTATAGTGTTAGTGGAATAAAGTCTATTTTGCATGAATAAAGGATAAGTGCACCGTAAAATCAAGTTACCGTATATACTCGAATATAAGTCGAGATTTTCAGGCTTTAAAGTTAGCCTGAAAACCTAACCACGGCTTATACTCTGGTCAAGTCCTAATTTAGATCCAAATGCTGCAATGGGGATAGTAACCAGTAGGTGGCGCTGTGTGTTAATAAATCCTTCACCTGCATAGTAAAGCTGGGGTACATACAGTAACGATAAAGCCCCGTACCGTTGGGTCTGACGGTATCGGGGGTTTCGTTAGTGGGTACGTTCGTTTCCCGACCAAGCGTGCGGCCGGCGAACAATCGGGTCAGCTGAACGCTCGTGCGGAAAGGGAAAATTCCATCGGCCGCGCTAGACTCCTATAGAGGGTCTCGCGCCGCCGTTGGAAACACACAGTCCTGACCGTTCTCCTTATGAAGTTCATAGGGAGAATGCTCGGGACTGTGTGTATGCAGATCTTTGAAAGATGGCAGACAGGATCTCATCTTTCAGAAATCTGTAATGAGTCTACCAGTCTTTAGTTACAGGAGCTGATCTGCCTTTACACTCCTTCCTACTTCCTGTACTCAGGTTGCTGGACTCACTCATCTGGATGCAGTAAATCTGATGGGTCTTCTCAGTGTGGGGGCAAAATGGCTGCTAGTTTAATGCAAGTGACAGCTTGGAACTACAACTCTCAGGTGACAATTTTAACTATTGGGGTCAGAGTGCCCTTTACTATATGGGGGTCAGAGTGCCCTTTACTATATGGGGGTCAGAGGGCCCTTTACTATATGGGGGTCAGAGGGCCCTTTACTATATGCGGGTCGGAGGGTCCTTTACTGTATGGGGGTCAGAGGGCCCTTTACTATATGGGGGTCAGAGGGCCCTTTACTGTATGGCGGTCAGAGTGCCCTTTACTATATGTAGGTCAGAGGGCCATTTACTATATGGGGGTCATAGTGCCCTTAACTATATGGGGGTCAGAGGGTCCTTTACTATATGGGGGTCAGAGTGCCCTTTACTATATGGGGTCAGGAGAATTGTAAATGATGGTAAGCTTAATTAAGTTTATTGAACCTTGTCACTCCACATGTTTAGAAACTACAATTCCCAGCAACCAAAGCATGCTGGGAGTTGTAGTTTCCAAACATCTGCAGTGCCAAGGAATTGGGGTTACTGGTACTGGATTTGACAATTACTGTATGGGACACTGTATGGGAATCCTGCTGTCCATTTAAAGGGCCGCTTAAGCCACAAACAATTCTCAATCAGAAGGCAGTAGTGGTCATAATTTCTTCCTGCTTGCTTATACTAAAGTCAATCAGTTTTACTATTTTTCAGGTAAAAATATGTACCTCGATTGACTTATACTCGAGTATATATGGGTATGTTCATTTGGAAGCGGCAGCTATAAAAATACTGTTACCATATTTTTTTTACCTATGCCCCTCCAGAGCCTACCTTTGTGCCTTGAAAGTTGCTGACATCTTGTTACTGGTTTGCTGAAGGTTAAGCTCCGCCCCTCTGAGATTTCCCCTGCTTTCTCCTGTTTGAACCTCAAACGATAATGCCGTGAGTTCCGTACACACACACATGCCAGGAACTTACAGGCATTACTGTTTGAGACTTAAGCAGGGGAGTGCACAGAACTCACAGGCATTACTGTTTGAGGCTCGAGTAGGAGAGTGCATGGAACTCACAGGCATTACTGTTTGAGGCTTAAGCAGGAGAGTGCACGGAACTCACCGATATTACTGTTTGAGGCTCAAGCAGGAGAGTTCACAGAACTCACAGGCATTACTGTTTGAGGCTCAAGCAGGAGAGTGCACGTAACTCACAGGTATTACTGTTTGAGGCTCAAGCAGGAGAGTTCACGGAACTCACAGGCATTACTGTTTGAGGCTCAAGCAGGAGAGTGCACGTAACTCACAGGTATTACTGTTTGAGGCTCAAGCAGGAGAGTTCACGGAACTCACAGGCATTATCATTTGAGGCTGAAGCAGGAGAAAGCAGAGGAAATCTCAGAGGGGCGGAGCTTAACATTCAGCAAACCAGTAACAAGATGTCAGCAACTTTCACGGCACAAAGGTAGGCTCTGGAGGGGCATAGGTAAAAAATATGGCAACAGTAGTTTTAAAGCTGCAGCTTCCAAATCAACATAACTTGATTTTACAGTGCACTCATCCTTTAAAGGGCATGTCCACCGTCCACCCCCCAAACTAAAAATTCACCCACTACTGGCCCCACTGTTCATTAAAAAAAAATCTTTACCTTACTTCCCTGCTCCTTATGGTTCTTCTGTAGTGGCTCTTCAAAGTCCAGAAAACTGTAGGGTAGGAGATTTCTTGCTGTCCAAAATGTCTCTGCCTCTGTGATGCCTCCGGGAGGGATAGACACATGTGCAGTGGAGCCCCCCCCCTCACTCCCGATCCCTTTCTTGCTTCTTCTCCTGCAGCGTTAAATCCTTTTAATTTACTGTAGGGCATGTCCCCCACCCCCCCAACCACTATATTTTTACACAAAAAAATGCTTCCTTTCTCTACTTGAAAATGTATTTCTATTGTTCTGAGGGAGTAATTAAACATACCAGAGGGGACAAACTAGCTACAGTAGATAGCCCATTGGAAGAGTCTATTGACACTACAAAAAGAACTGGTTGTTTACTGAACACCAAAGCAGACTGGGTTCATAATGTGACTTGGGGCATCAAGAGCTAATTGCTTGTACAGGATAACTTGATCATAGAAATGTCATTCAAAATACGGAAACATTTGCCATTGCTCTGTAGAATAAAAGTTGCAGATTTTCTATGTACGGTTAACACAGCAATTTCATTTTTGTTTGCTGCCTCATAGACAAAACCTGTGTTGTTATGGCATCATATTTCTTTCCCCTGATATCACTTCCTTTTCTAAAGAATAAGAATCTGTCCCTAGTCTCCTATTGTCATTGCGTTTAAAAACACAACAGGATATGTGAGATAAAATGTCATCAGAACAACCATAATTTGCAAAGGCTTGAAATCATTTAAATATAAATGAATATTACAGAATGGTCCCTTGCACATGCAACAGAAGCCACTGGAGCAATCATTTTCTTGCCTGAAATCTCAAAAAAAAAAAAAAAAAAACGTATCATACACTAAAGATGTTTTACACTCCGGAAACATGTATAGATCCTAAAAACTATATAACCTTATAATATATATATAATATATATATAATATATATATATATATATATACTATTAGATATGTATCAATACAAATTCCGATGAATCCCGGTGGTTTCGATAATCTGCTGATCCAACAGATTTTTCAAACCTCTGAACTTTTCATTGAAAATTTCTATTGGAAAATCAATCAAAATTATATTTAAAATATAAAAAATTCTGATTCCATAGGATTTTTGGAACTTCAATAGGTTCCACAGAAACGATATGGGAACGAAACTCACCAGTATAATCTTTTTTCACTACTACATACTTAAGAGTCCACTAGTAGCAACAGGGCAAATAACTGTTGAAGAACACATATACATTGACTTGTATGTCAAAAAGATAAAGGGTGGGAAGAAAGACTTCCCTAATATCCCTACAAGCACTCACACACTTGATATCCACAGATTGAAAAAAAATATTTATTGGCACAGAACAGTTCAAATCCTCTCACACCCATATGTTGATAACCCCACCCCCCCACCCCATTAGTACACACTTACACTTATATAAATATATCGCTACCTGGGCATCCCCAGTATATAAGGATAATATAAAAGCTCTCAATATATTGGCCTATGACTGTGTGCTGTCCATGTAAAGTGGCTCAGGGCTGAGATAAAAAGTTAAATCACTGTAAGAGACACAGAGTTCCATCAGTCTGCAATCAAAACGTTACGTTGGTTTGTATCCAAAAGCAATCAATGGCATCTCATATTACAGCATCCAAAGTTGGAGACAATTTGCAACATGGTCGCAGAGATGTAACAACTACTGGCTTACCCAGGACATGTAACGGAGTCTCACCGGAGTTGGTCTGCAGAGGCTACTCATGTTCTCTGTATCTCTTACAGTGATTTAACTTTTTTATCTCATCACTGAGCCACTTTACATAGACAGCACGCAGTCACCGGACACTTTGAGACCTTTTATATTATTATTCTTATATACTGGGGAAGCCCAGCTAGTGATATATTTATATGTGTAAGTGTGTACTAATGGGGTGGGGGGGTATCAGCATATGGGTGTGAGGGGATTTGAATTGTTCTGTGCCAATAAATTAGTTTTTTTTTAAATCGTTGGATATCAAGTATGCGAATGCTTGTAGTGATATTAGGGAAGTCTTTCTACCCACCCTTTGTCTTTTTGCTATAGTCTATTTTTGATCCCTAGCACCGCCTGAGTTTCAGGCAACACATATCCGTAACAATAGTATGGTAGTGCATTCAATGTCTGTAATGTTTTGCAGCTAATCTTTTGGTAGCTTTGTCTCTGATTGACTTGTATGTTGCATATCCAAGCTGCACTATTTAAATGCAATTGTACATACAAACACACAAATAAACATATATACATAATAGCCAATGTTTATATTGGCAAGAGCAAAAAAACCTTGTCTTGACTGTTTATTGAATCTCCATATGAAAAATAATCACAGCTTAATTGTCATAACAATGTAATGTTCTATAACACTGTATGAGTAAAGCAATGGTAACTTACTGTAAATGGCTGTTGCACCTGGGAATTGGTCTGGGGAACATGTCCATATTGCCAAAACTCGTTTAAACACTACCTTTCCTCACAATCGGGCATTTGTCGGGTTTTCACATGCTACATTCGAGGGTTATAGCCAATTCGACGGTTACTGAACGCTACATTCGAGGGTTACTGAACAATACATTCGAGAGTTACTGAAATCGAAGGATACATTCAAGGGTTAACACATATCCGTAACAATAGTATGGTAGTGCATTCAATGTCTGTAATGTTTTGCAGCTAATCTTTTGGTAGCTTTGTCTCTGATTGACTTGTATGTTGCATATCCAAGATGCACTATTTAAATGCAATTGTACATACAAACACACAAATAAACATATATACATAATAGCCAATGTTTATATTGGCAAGAGCAAAAAAAACTTGTCTTGACTGTTTATTGAATCTCCATATGAAAAATAATCACAGCTTAATTTGAGGGTTACCAACAATGAAGGCTACGTTAGAGGGTTACGGAAATCGAAAGCTACATTCGAGGGTTACCGATTTGAGGATTTGATAATTCTCAAATTTTATAATCTAAAATAAGTCTGCGAGTTTGAAAAACCCAAACTAGTTCATAGTTCAGATAGTTTGAGTTCGTACAAACTCATAAAGTTCGACTCAAACTCAGGTTTGGGTTCGAGTTTGGGTCCGTCACAATGTTTAACAGACATTCAAACAACTGCCTGTCCTAATAATTTTTGAGATTGACTTTCTATCTCAAATAAATAGGTCAGGTCAGGACAGGGAACGTCATAGGAATGTCTGGAGGTAAAACCACAGGAAACTATTTTTTAGACATTAGATAAATCTATCAAACGTCTAAATAGTGTGTGGCCAGCATAAGTGTATCACATATATTCAAAGGAAAGTAAACTAGAATAATTGTTAAGTGTAGATGAGATACATGTGAAAGTAACACAACAAGGATTTCCCTGCTCTTTGTTCTAGGATCACAATCTCAGTTTTAAATAAACAGCACACTTGGAAGGAAGCTCATCAAAATAGAATGGATCACCATGTTTCTTACACAGATCTCTTTTTATTTTAGTGTTTATGTGGTGAAACTCTAACCAATATCTTTTCAGGTGCTATTGTTGTGAATATGACTAAAGCCCTGGGCTTACTAATTGAACAGAACAAGCTTGTAAACTGTTGCTAGATATTTTCCAATAGAAACTCCAGCCCAGTCTGGTATCAGGGAAGAATCAGAACTAAACATTGGTAGGTACCACAAACATAACCAGGGAGTTGTAATAAAAAGTTCTTATTGTTAAAAATGGTGCTAATTTTGCCCCAGCCAAACAGATGTTGGCTTTTTATTGTTAAATAACATCAGATTGGTTGGGGCAAAATTAGCACCATTCTTAACAATAAGAACTTTTATCACATCACCCTGAAAAAGTCTTAAGCCTCGTACACTCGTTTGATGGATGACCCCCGGGACCCCCAAATGCACAACACAGGTGCTACGAACAGCCGTGCGATTATTGTCCACAAATGCGACTATCGCCCGAAACAGCCGTTCGTCACACGCATGGACGCATTCACAAACGTGTGGCTTTAGAAAGACACAAAAGATCTTCCCTTTCAGAGAATCACTGGTAATTTCACATTTTAATTTAATAACCCCTAGAGGAAAAATTCAAATAGTGTTGGTTGGAAATATTCCCTATACATTTCCAAAGCCTCAAAATATATAAAACCACCAATTACAGGTTTTGTTACTATAAAATGAATGCAATAATCCTATACCGTAATTTTGCATGTACAAAACAGATATTTGCAGTTACCTAGTTCTAAAACTCTATAAAGGTACAAAGCTGAAGGTCAACTTACATTGTAGATGGCGAAGAACTACAGGTAGAGGGTATATTTCTAAAGGCAGCAACCTATTTTTAAATCCATTTCTAAGGTAATTTTAGTGAAAGTTCTTGGTGTGATCTTAGGCAGAGTGGTTGTAGTGGTTTAAACCGTATATTACAGCTTTGGGGGTTATATTTTTTTGGTTTTTTTTGGTTATATTTTTTATAAACTTTATTAGAATTCATATTGTAAAATATATTGAATACATGTACAGTATCTCTGCTGCTAATATATATGGATTTTAGTATTAATTAAAGACAACATTCCAATTTATCCATTTTCTTCTCTCTCATACACATTCATACACATTCTTGTGAGTTTTAAACCACACAGAAACAGTTCTTACAAACAAGGTTACAAAGATATTATATTTTTATATATAAAAAAAAGGGTCTTACGTGTTTTTATTCCAGAACATTAATGTGACATTCCTCTCATAGCTTGCAGTTGAAAGATGTGCAGGCAGTGTTTAAACAAGTTGGATATGTGACCTTCATTTCATTTTCTATAAAGGAAAATTTATTGCCAACTGATTCTTGTGCAAGTCATTCTGAATTGAGAAAGCCAGTCGGATGACTAGCAAAACGTCTTCAAGAACTAAACTTTAAGTCCAATTGATCCAACTGAATACAACAGATATTTATCGTATTAAAGTTGTAACACTTTTTTTTGTTTATCTTCATCCTGCCATACAATGGATTCAATCAATTAGAATTTTGTTAGATCAGTTTCACCAAAGTGCAGCTGTCTACAGGTGTATGGCCATCCTGAAGGTTTGCCTTGCACTTTAAATGTTCCGACTGTCACTCCAAAACCTAAAACAAATGAATAAAAAAGGTACAGTAATACTGATATGATCACACCCAGTGAAATGTGTCTGGGCACATGCCGGTATAATATGAAGAGAAAAAGCCAGTGTTTTCATGAACATAGCATTACACATGTTTCATATATTTCAAGCAAATGGGAATTCCCCTAGAGACCTTCCTAGACAAGGAATATTAACTACAACTCTCAAAATACCAAGACAACCTTACAATGTTAATAGAGGGATGAGTTGGGCTATGTAAGGAAATTATCCTTCTTCTAATTTATTATTTATAATTATGTGTGCTGTATGTCACTGTCTGCATCTTCCGCATCAGTATCAAAACTGTGTATGCTTGGCACTACACAAATATTAGTAATAATAATATGAGTATTAGGTTTGATCAATTTAATATTAACTGACACAGATTATGCAAATGTGTTGAAAAATTCCATTTGCCTTTACATGTTAAAAAGGCCTAATGGTTGGTTCTTTTGAATGACAGTTCCTTATTGGGTAGAGCACACTCTACATTGTCAAGATTTATATGAAAGGCTTCTTCAAAAAAGACTCTGAGGCTCTTCCCCACTGCAAACCAGCAGGAGAGGGAAAAAGGCAAAACAGGATGTATTCTTAATGAGGCTTCCTATGTTGGACCAGGTCAAATTTATTATGTACAAATCTGGCTTATCTTGAATTTAAAATAGGATTTCCATTTTCATTGTAGCAAACATTAGATGGGTACACAAGAAATCCATATATACCCACACATATTTTTATAGAGAGAGTAAGAACTTAAGAGAGATAGACTTCTCCTATTTATTGTTATTTATTCCTGGAGATACATAAAGGGCATTTGCAGTATGACAAACCTTAGCAATATATGTAATATGTAAACCATAAACATTATCTTTGAATAGGATCACATATCAAGGTCCTTCATATCTGTAAAGTAGCTATTTACTATAACTTTGTGTTTAGAAAGCAATGGTGTGCTACCCAAAAGTTCTTGTGTGTGATATTTTAGAATGGGATTTCAAAGAAGGGGTGTTAAAATGAAATGTAGTATTTTTTTTGTTTGTTTGCTGAGGCTTTCTGGGTTTTAGTACATGTAAGGATATTGTTTAAAAGAAATTCCCTGCCTAAAATAAATGTATCCATGATGTATAGCATATACACTGCTAATTAAAACAATTTAGCCCTTTTCTTTCTGTGTAATTCCCAACCAAATATATATCTGTGTAAAAAAACAGAAAGCCCTTCTGTAAGTTTCAGTTTTTACAAAAGGAATACAAAGCAGCTTATTGGAGAATTCCTTTATTCCTGGATAAATTACACTGAGCTTGTCTACACTCAGGGTACAAGGCAGTAACTGCTGGATTATTTATTCTGTAAAACTGGGTACACGCAGTACCAATCTTTCATAGATGACAGACAGAATCTGCAAAATATCTTTGAAAGATATGGCTACACTTATACTTTAGTACAGAGGACCGACCGTGACCAAAGGAAATTTTCCAGCCATAACAACCTTTTCCTATGGTGACGCTGTGCATTTGTTGGCTTCGGAAATGGTCATTTCTTACATACACACGTTACTGATAAAGGACCAATCCCATTGGTACCGACTGGATTGGCCCATTATCAGTAATGTGTGTACCCAGATTAAGACTTCAGTGGGGGATAAAAATCGGGGGAAATGTATTTAAAGCTGGTGTTATCCTTTATGTTTACTGCTGCAAATATTCAAATATTTTATTCAAGTACAAATGATTTTAACAGATGATGTCACAAATTCTATGAACATTATGACAGTGTATTACAAATTTTGACACCCTTGCAGAATTCTAATTTGCAGCAATCCAGGACTACCTCATATTAGCATACCAATGTGCTTGTTTAACAAAAATGGTCACTTGAATATTTATTACTAAAGTATAACGGGAAGTAGTGAATCAAAATTTCCTTTAAAGGGTTTCTCCACTCAAAAATGTAACTTCCCCTTTTTCAGTTAAATTGGAGAATAGGAGGTAAATGAGGTATTTTTATTAAATTGGCAGGAGACTATAGGTAAGAAATAGCTCCTTTACCACCCGTTCTTCAACTAAACTGAAAAAAGGAAGTTACTTTTTGAAGTGGAGATACCTTTTAATTTTACATTCTCAGTTTCCTTTATGTTTTTTAAGCACGCCAATCAACTAGTGGTGATACATAACTTTTACTGAGTAGGAATCAAATGGTAAAAATGAGGCAACTAATAAGTGCTGATGGCAGCATATATTAAATATGTGATTAGCCCACCAGGTGCTTTGAATGAGCCCACCATGATTCATCGGTGGGTCTGCAAAATCAGGACATAGTTTTGAAACATAGAAACATCGACTGTCTAAAGTTCTTCTGAAATGAAATTTTGATAAAAAAACAATAGTTTTGTCAAAACCAATAGTAGTTTCTAGAAGCAGAACAAGGAGTTCAAACTCCTTTTACTTTGATTTAACTAGTCCAATTCTCTGAAACTTTGGATTGATATATCAGGCAAGTGTATTTGGCTAGATTCCATATGAATCTGCTATGAAATATGTGATGACCACATGTGGATGGTAAACTATGTATCTTCAATAGTTGAAAGCTTTGCAACAAGATAGGCAGGAGTACCCCCCTCTACTCTATCCAAACACCTGTCTGTATATGTCTGTGTATAACCTAAAGGTTTTTTGGGGGAAAGGTGTATTCTTTTCCATTGTTCTAGTAGTTATCCTAATTGTTCTAAAATAAATGTTATTAAATGCAATTAAACTGTTTTATCCTGAAAGAAAAGAAAGTAAGTGCACTGTCTGCTTTGTGCCAGACCACCAGAGTAACCCACTATGTGCCATGCTACCTATAAACCATCCCATAAGGCAGTGATCTGGTACAATATGACCATTTACAGATAACTTCATCAAAACTGCAGCTATAAATGATTTGCAGTATATTTTCTTTTTGAATAATGGAAGATTATTTAGGCAGCCTTCTGATGGTAGACTGTAAAACCAAGCACAGAACAACCTGTCATACCATTGTAGAAATAATCGCTTGAGATTTAGATGTCAGTTCAGCCCATGAGTTTGACTGAAACACTTGCATTATTCTTATCCTCTGTTTGTGTGTATCCGTGGGGCAATGTGTTGTATGGTTTAATTTCAGGAGTGGCTCACGTCCTTGGTTTGTCAGTGAAGTTGGTATTCATGTGTGTCGCACACAATAAACTCCTACTGTGTTTAGACTGTTTAGTTACCTCCTGCTGCTCTCTGAGCATGGAGGTCTAATTCTTTTCAGCTGCCATTGTCTCAGATGTCCGTTTACAGGAACAAAATAAGCCATGTACTACTGTGAGTAGAAGCATTTTGTGTAAACTTTCCCCCCCCCAAAATCACAGATTATCCTGCTGAATATAATACTGCTTCTCACGTTAACCCTTGTGATACTTTGTGTTCAAGTTCACAGAGATAGTAAAAAAAAATAGAAACTATTATTTTATTATTTAAAATCACCCGATAGCAATAACAATTTGAAGGACTTATACTCATACTGGCTCCTTTCTATCCCCTCCTACAATCATGTCACTGGCAATTTTCCCATCTCTGATATAGGGGAACGTAGGTGAAGGAAGGGGAGGAAATTCAGTCAGTTACTGAGTATAATTATCCTGTAAATAAACAGACTGGCAATAACAGTTTTCATGAACGCCAAAACGTCAATTAAAACTAAGAACTAACCAACGCCCTGCAAATAAAGGGATGAAAAGGACCCTTAATCAGTTATTCCAGGGGCACCATGTCACTAGTTTGTTGCACTGCAGTAATTGCATTTTACCTACATTAAGTTGCTTTGCTTTGCTGCACCTAAGTTAATGTTCACCCTGAATCAGATTTTCCCTGACTTACAGGCTAGAAACTGTTCAATTAAAAAATCTTTCTAGCCCTAAACTGTGTAAAGATACATAGTAAAATCTTACAGTACAGAGATCTCTACAGTTACTGCCTCCTTCCTATGCTTGTTTAGCTCAGACATGCTCAGTTTGATTAACCTGAAAGAAGTCAGATACTTTGTCATTGACATAATAAGGTACGTTCTACTGGGAGGGGTCGGACTTGCCCTTTAAGTTAGGGTAATATTTTTTTGTTCAGATTTCTCCTTTAATAGGTGTTCTCTCCCTTTTATACAGTGATTTCTAAAACCAGTCTAGTTATATACCTGGTTCAAAGAAATAATACAAATATAATGCAATCACTTTCAATAACCAGATAGATAGCCACCTTCATATGTTTAAAAACCCAGAAACTGAAAAAGTAAAGTAATATCTTAAGCTGGATACAGATGTGCGATTTTGCATGTGAAACCAGACCCCAAACAAACTAAAATCAATATGGACAAAAATTTGCTTGTTTTCATTCAATGTTTTTAACCCTTATAGGTCTGCCAGATCAGAGGGAAACAGGAGGGTGGGGCACCTATTCAGTCAGACGTGGTTGATGATTCTCGTCTGTCTGTACCCATCTTAAGATGATAAGATTTCATTCTGAATAAAATTATATAAGAATTATGGCATCTTTCAATGACTATGGTGAGATCGCACACACCATGTAAGTCCCTCTGTCACTGGGCACGCATAACTTATCAAATGCATAACTTGTCAAATTGCAGCCGTAAAGTTGTTTTGTAATGCTTATCTGTCCACAAGTCCTTGACCTGCTTGTAAACACATTTAAGCAGGAAAACCTTAAACTGAGACCCTGTGTCCTTGTGTCAACAACAGGGGAAAAAAGTTTATACAGTTTAACCTGAACTGGCCTGGAGTGCCCTCTGCTGCCCTTTGACCAATCACTTTCCTAATCTATGGCTGCTAAAATAAATCAGTAGTACTTTCCTTAAGGGACAAGTGTAACCAGTGAAAGTGAGTAAAGACAATGTGAGGAAAACAAGAAGAGGAAAGAAAAGAACTACTTCTTTATGAAAAGTAGCAAACTATCAGGGTTATTTAATAAAAGTTCTTATCGTTTAAAATGGTGATAATTTTGCCCCAACCAATCAGATGTTAGCTTTCAAATGTTAAATAAGATCTGATTGGTTGGGGCAAAATTAGCACCATTTTAAACAATAAGAACTTTTATTGAATCTCCCTGTATTTGTCTTTATAAGGATTCTTTATAAGAATTATTCATAAAGTGTAAGGCTTAACATATCATCTGCTAATTACAGGAATTTGTATATAAATCTAGACATACACAGATCATATTACATTCAACCATTTTAAATTTCGACTTTTTAAATAAATCATTACATGTTAATTAAAAATTAACCCAGGTCAACACACAGGATTGGAATTTAGGTTGTTGAAATTTACAGAAAATATTTAAAACATTTTGATAGTGAAATTCCAGTTTAAGTGGAAAGTTTTTGACAGTTCCGGAATTACATTTCTGTGGAAGCCTCCACAAAAAGCTCCAAAACAAATAATATCTTCTTGAAGTCAGTTTCAGGATGAAATTATGGTCTCCGAATGAAACTTTCCAACCTGACCAATAAAGATTCAGTTGCCCTACACTTGATATTGATCACTTCTGGTCAATCAAATGCAACAAAAGGAAATATTTTGAAGCAATTTGATTTAATGTATTGCTTTTATCAATCAATCAAACTTTAAAAAATCGACCTATTTAGAACTAGCCTACACTGCATTAACTGTGTTTCCGTATTACAGAATGCAATTTGAATATGTGTTATTTTCATTGATTTTGCAACTCTCTAGGGGGTAGAAGAGGGTGAATCTAGTTCTGGGCAAATCATTTGACTTATTCCAGCAACGTATAGCAATATGTATTGCTATATGCATATGGATAAAGAATTGCAAAAAGCATCAGTGTTTCCAAATCTATTTCTAGACTTGGATATTGGTGCAATTGTCAAATAAGTGAATAAAACTGTACACTGCAAGGTCACAATCAATGCAGTTTAAAATCAAATACCTTGATACAGTAATTATATTTTGTGTCCTCCAATTAAATTACCGTAGACATTGAGAAACACAATTACATAAACAAATCCAAATACATATAGAACTGTCCTCTGAATAGTCTTAGTATAATAGGAGACTTCTTGATAGTTTCCATACTACCTTTGTAGCCTTAAGGAAATGCTTCTAAAAGGTTTTGACGTCATTCCATGAGCTAAAGGCAGAACCAGAGAGCCAGTTAGTTACACACCTGAGTATTGAGTCATCATCGGTGGAATTTAGACCTCTGGTCTGCAATGTGAACTGCCTATCAATAGACGTCACTAAGGGATCAAGTAAAATAGGGATTGTTAATTTTATATGTCTCTTTTCTTATAACTAATAGAAGTTACCCCCAAATCAAAGACCCCTATAAAAAGAGCACATCCACTACTGGGTCAAAAATAGAAAAGCAGGTTTATTCATGATCTAACCCTATAACACCCCAACATATCCTACATATTCATAAATACTCATAAAGTGCCCAATATACAATAAACATCATAAATACCGATCACCTAAGAAACTCAGTTATATATTGAGCGGTCTGGGCGTCCCCCAGTCGCATCCCAATAAAAGTTCAGCAAAGTTCCTTCTGGAATAATAACAATAATATATAAAAAACAGGTCGATCTTACAGTGCAGGGTGGCTCCTCAGATGAATGTCCCCAAACCGGCATTATTCACCAATTCTCCATCTCATTCCTCCATATCCATCCTGTCCTGTTCCACAGATAACCGTTACCTACAGGGATCACAACACAACTTACGTGAGAAGCCAAGACCCAGGGACCACACTCTTTACCCAGTCCACCTACAACATATCAGTCCATCTCTGCCAAAATCAGACGCTCCTTACCTCCGGTCTCGGTTCCATGTACCAGCCATCAGGGAATTGCTGAACCCACAAAGTCTCCCACCAAACACAACCTACGCATGTTTCACCCGTACACCAATAGTGCCTTGGACTTCATCAGTCTTTTTTCTATTTTTGACCCAGTAGTGGATGTGCTCTTTTTATAGGGGTCTTTGATTTGGGGGTATCTTCTTTTAGTCCCCTCTTGGTTTAGGTAGTTGTTTCCATTTTACCCCTTAGGGCACCACTGGATATACAGTGTTTCCTGTAGGTCGTTTTGGCTATGAAGCTGTGCTCATCCAGATTAGTGAGTATTTTTGGTGGCTTATTCCTCCTAAAGTTTTACATTTATATCTATTGTGAATTCTGGTGGAAAACTGGGGAGTCATTGCCCACCGATCTGTCTGCAGCACCAATCCCTATATTTATAATATAGACATTTCAGAAATATACAGGGAGATTCAATAAAAGTTCTTATCATTAAAAATGGTGCTAATTTTGCCCCAACCAATCAGATATAATTTAACTTTTGAAAGCTAACATCTGATTGGTTGGGGCAAAATTAGCACCATTTTTAATGATAAGAACTTTTATTGAATCTCCCTGATAGGGCACTAAAATGTAAAATGTTGTATTACTGGAATTTTAAAACCTCAAAATAATTGTAACATCCCCACTCCCCCCTTAGCACAAGAAGATACAAAGAAACTGATTAGATTGCTGTAGCAAGCAATTTGCTGTTACCTTTTCTTGTTTAAATACAGGCTAAAATATTTTTTCCCCCTGCTCTATAGCCCAGAAAGTGTGGATTAAATGGATACGTTACCTTACTAATGCTTTCCAAACACTTAATAAATATTTTTGAGTTTTGAAAAAGGCTAGCTTTACATCCTGATTTCCTTGTCTGTGGTTGTCTGAAT
Source organism: Hymenochirus boettgeri (assembly GCA_019447015.1). NCBI lineage: Eukaryota > Metazoa > Chordata > Amphibia > Anura > Pipidae > Hymenochirus > Hymenochirus boettgeri. Next base: position 211,258,735 of record CM033471.1, on the reverse strand, counting down.
GTTGCAGGAACATTGGGAGGTAAGTTTCCTGGTTTTTAGCCAATGTTAGAGATTCCTAGCCAAAGATACACCTGTGTGTAATAATAAAAATATTTTACAAAAACAATTCTGTAGATTTAAATGTCTCTTTATCTGTATTGTATTTGGTTATATCAATTGGATTTGAATTTTAGCTCCTGAAGACTCTTTGCTAGTCATTCAATTGGCTTTCTTAATTCAGAATGACTTAATAAAACAATAGACAAGTCAGCTAGTTAGCTTAGGGAGAGGTGGGCCAAAAGGAGCAAAAAGCCCTCCACAGCACATACAAATGGAGCAGAACCATTCTAATAACATAAGGCATCTTGCAGTCTCATGCTATATGAATAGCATTGCCCAAAAAATCTAAGAAACAAGAAATCATTTCTTATTCCCAGGTTCCTCAGAGTAAGGGGCGGAACTATGCAAAATTATCCATTATGTCCCTTAGCTTATACATGTGTCCAGAACCGCTGGCTTAATAATATGCCTTGTCTTTTGTGCTCCCAAGTCCTACCCCATAGAGTCATGACTCTGTATCTTGCACTGGCGAGATATTACAAGATCAAAACATGTCATGTATGCAAGTCAGATGATTGGCTCTATACTATAGGCTATGTTGTATGTTACTAAGCCAGCGGTTCTGGACACATGAATAAGCCAAGGGACATAAAGTAGAATTTTGCATATCAGGCTGAATTATCGTATGGCTTCAGGGACTTCCTAAATTCAAGGTGTTGATTGTATTGTGGCTAAGAGGTGTTATCAAAATGTCCCACGGTTGCTTATAATGTTTCATAACCACAGATTCCTCTGGGGCAGTATGCAGCAGTCAAAATGCTACATATCTCCTTTTACTTAAACTGTGTTTTACTCATTAGATCAAATTTGTGAATGCTCAAAAGCTCAGTGAAAGTGGCCCTTTCTCAGCAACTAAAGAGTAAAACCAATGAGGGATTAAAGGGATTAAGGAAATGGACTTTTAATTTGCCCTCAAATAAGAACATCAGATAGGTTCCCCTATTGAGAAGCCTGGTTTCGAAAAAAAAAAAAATGGATTTGATGCAGAATTGACAGTTTTGAAAATCCACGTGTCCAGGGGAAAATTTTGGAATTTTGAAAGCTAGAACATATTGGAAATTACGGTCATATATTTTTTTAAATTTATGGTAGAAATATTGAAAATTTAAGATGAAAAAAGCAAAATATTCCGCTTCAATTGGGTTTGAATCAGTTTTTCAGAATTTCAATATATTGAAGGATGAAAACTCATTGAGTCTCATTCATCTCTACCCCTATACAGTATACAGCGGTGATACAAAAAGGGGTGTATTACAGTAAACTAAGGTTATGGCAATAGTTTTTATTTATTTTAAAACAACTAAAAACAAGTCACTCATTTTTATTTACCCCTTTCCTCTCCAAACTAGAGATGTCCGAACTTCGCAAAATCCGGTCCGCTCGAGGATCCGCGAATTTTCGGAAAAATTCGAAAATTCGAAAATCCGCGAGCGGACCCATTAAAATTTAAAAAAAACTCGAAAATACGAGAAATCCTCGTAATTTCGAAAATTTGCGAAAATACGAGGAATCCTCGTAATTTTGAAAAATTGCGAAAATATGTATTTTCGAAAATACGAGAAAAATCCACCGTTCGCGAATGGGATAAGTCTGTGGCGGATCCGGGTTCAGATCCGCGAACCGGCCATCCCTACTCCAAACCAGAGACAAACCATTTCACAAACATTTTAAAGTCTAAAGCTAACACAACTATTGCTTAAACAAAAGTTGCTTTAATACCATCTACATATTCCTTTTGCTTTTTTGCTTTTTTTTACATTTTAAGGAATCTTTTCAGTGGTTTAAAGTTTACTACAATGAAGCATATAAGCACATTTTAAACTTAACCCAGGATTGCCATCGGTATTGACCCTTGACCTTTTTGCAACCTTTCTTTAAATGAATGCCTTACAAAAGCAAAAGAGTTTAGCCCAGGGATTTATAAACATAGATGTGAAGATTTCAGGATACAAGTCCTCAGTTGTGAGATCAAAGGGAATATCTCAAGCCAGCTTCTCTAATTAAAAGGAAAAGGGGCTATTTTCTTAACTCTCTCTACCTTGCAGCAAATGTAGACAAGTCAAATAAACTCTCAACTGCAAGTAAAAGTAACAGATATCATCCATTAGGCTTTAGGATTTAATAGAAGTTCAAGTGGTTAAAGTCTGTATATTGTCAGAATGATAGACAGTTCATTTCTGAAACTTGATCAATGTTTAGTTACAAGTAACAGACATTCGGAACTTGTAAATGACAGGACAAGACAACTGATGTGCAGACATCACTTGCTATGGGCATCAATATCAATAAGACATTCATCTACACAAATACTCCTCAACAAGCAGCCCTTAGAGGCCTGTCCTGTGGCCTCTTCTGATAAGAGTGCAATCACCTCTTACATGGCATATTATTTCTTCATGTAACTTTTTTCTTTTCCTTCCCTTAACTTTTTTCATGTAATTCTAAATAGGATCATTGTATTAAAATAGTGTAAACATATTGTCAGTTAAGAGGGATTTTTCAATTATTAAATCACGATTTGATGTTTTAGATATAGTTGTACATAGAAATGTTATGTGCACAGAAAATCAAGCATCCAATTCTTCTGTAGCACTTTACAATTACATGCATACATTCACATCAGGCCCTGTCCCAAAGAGCTTACAATCTAAGCACTTTTATTTGACATAAACAACCTATAAGTATGTCTTTATGATTGTGGGGGAAACCGGAGTGCCCGAAGGAAACCCACACAAACACAGAGAGAACATACAAACTCAAGCACCAAGCTTGAGAAAAGACTCCAGTCCGAAACATGTTGCACGCATGTTTCAGTACTAAATAAATTCTTGTTTCACACAGCTACAGTCCTGTGTTTATGGACTTGATTATCCAGCATGGTGAAGACTGGAAAATTGTAAAGCACTGGATTCATCGCTCTGTGTACCTGGATACCCCTGCCTGCTTAGGAATGTCCTTGCTGAGGTATCCAAGGCTGGATTTGAACTCAGTATTTCAGCACTACAAGGCACCAGTGCTACCATATCTACTGCTTTGCTAGTCCAGTAGTTGAAATGTGTATTCTCTTCTCTATAAAAAGGAAAAATGGTTACTTGACAGTTGACACACTCCCATCAGTCTAATAAGGTCAGTCCCAAAACATAATCCTAAATATAATCACATGACAACATTTCCAGTACCTTCCTAACTACTGACGTAAAGGTCTGTAATTACATAGTCATCATCATTAATAATAAAGACTGTGAGGATGGCTCTTCAAAGAGTTAAATAAGCTTAAAATTGATCCTTTTTTGGCTTTGCCATTGAAGAAGATAATTTGTTGTTACCAGAAGACTAAAGTGGAATTTTGCTGGAATACACTATGGTTTTGTCATCTCCTTGGAAAATCCATCCTTATTGCAATTATTTTTGAAACAGAGATAACAATGACGTCCCACAAGTACTAAGTGATCTTATCATGACTTCAATGTAAAACATGACAGCATGTATGGACAATCTGTTCTAGAAATGGCAAAATGTTTAACATTATATTTCTGTAATTGGTCCCAGGGCTGATCTGGCTTGAACATACAGCTTTTAATTAACAACACAGATAGAGCACATCATGAAGAAGGTACACTAAGTTGAGTCTGTTTCCGTTAAAAAAAAAAGTAAAATAGAACATGAAATAATTACTTTGACCTTGAACTCCAAAAGGCTCTGAAATCAACTGATTTTACACTTTAAGCTACTTAACAAGCATGTGGATTAGTGGCAAGCTGTACACAATGTTCTTACTGAGTATGCATAGAATTCTATGAGTATGGAAACTTATATGCAGCTGCCCTGATACAGACTTGACAATTTATTTTGTGATCTGATGGCATTTAGAATATGTGGCATTATATAGATAACAAAAGATTACCAACTCACTGTTCTAAATCAAAGTCTTTATATAATGCACTGACTGAACACTTCAGTGGACCAGTTTTCCAAGTATTTTTTATATTTTGATGGAGGGGAGAAATACAAATAACACAACAGCTGTTTTATATTTATGTAGAATCCTGATACAAAATTAGATTTGTGTGACAATTAGCAATAGGTCAGATTTCCATGTAATGTATTATATATAAGTTTAACAACAAGAACATTGTTGTCCTGATGAAGACGACCAGCGTGTCGAAACATTGAAATAAATTCGCATTTATGAATTCAGTGTGCCAGAGAGTTACTTATATATGATTGGAGTTGTTTGATGTAATGGATGGAGTTACACAACCTGGTGGCACCTGTAAATGGAGATGTTTTCTGGGATGAGTGCAGAAACCTTCACAACATAATCATATAATTTATAATTAATCATTATGCTCTGAGTGGATAAAAGCTAATTACTGATAAATAACAGTTGTTAGAGATGACTGAACTTCCTAACGTTTGGTTCGTTTACGAAATATAGAATTTTGGCAAAAGTTCTAAAGTTCTATAGTTCGAAAATGAACCCATTTAAGTCAATGGGAGTTAAATAGTTTGAAAAGTTCTAGTTAATTACAAATAAAAAATCAATGGTAACTAACTGCAAATGGCTGTGGCACCTGAGAAATCGTCTGGGGAACATGTCCATAGCTGCAAAACCTGTTTAAACACTAACTTCCCCCACAATTGGGCAATTGTCAGGTTTCTGCATGCTACATAGGGTTATTGCTAATTTGAGGGTTACCGAAATGGAACAATACATTCGAGCTTTACCAAAATTGAACGATACATTCAAGGGTTACCGAATGATACATTCAAGGGTTATCGTCGAAACAGAGTATTTGAGAGCTATCATTGAAACAGCACATTTGAGGGTTATCGGCGAAACGCCGCAATGTGGGGTTTTCACCAAAATGGTACATTCGAGGGTTATCACCGAAACAGTACATTCAAGGGTTTTCGCATATATCGCCGCATTAGAGGGTTATCGCCGAAACATTACATTTGAAGGTTATGGCCAAAATTGAGGGATAGCGAATGGTATGCTAGCTCGATAATCATTGAAAATATGTCTGCAGTTTGGAAAAAACAAACTAGTTCGTAGGTCGGGAAGTTCTAAAAGTCAGAGTTCACCCAAACTATTAAAGTTCAAGGTTCAAATTTGATTTGGTTCTAGTCCATCTCTATTGGTTATTGAACTGGGAATAATATGCACCTGTTTAAAGAAATCACAGCTAAGTCTTTAGCCGTTTTCTACTACAAATCAATAAGAGGCTCAGGTTCAGAGGCCAATTAAATGCATTTTTAGCTAATACCTGCTATATGCTTTCGAATGCAGTGCAAGGGTTATTTCTATAGGTTGGATATTGTGTTGAATCCTACATTAAAATACTTTATCATATTGAGAGATTGCCAAAACTAACTAGCTTCGTTCCGTTTTTGGAAAAATCCCGAAGATCCGAAAATCCAAACAAATTTTTGAGGATTTTCGAACGTTCAAGTCTATTTTTGAAAATTATCGAAAATAGCCTTGAACGTTCAAAAATCCTCGAAAATGCGCTCCAAAGTCTCGAAATTCGGACAGATCATTCGGATTTCGGAACCGAGGGGTTCCATGTTGGATACGGGTCCGTGTCGGACCCGGATCCCATCTCTCATTTTATTAGTGTATATTTCACGGTATGAATGCAAGAGACATTCAAAAAAGTTATATTTGTGACTGTTAAACTTTTTCATTAAACACCTGTCTTGGCAACAATATAAACACAAGGGGTTGTAATATGGCTTGGTCTCCCCACATGTTGACTAAAATAGTCCATGCCATATTATTATGGACTTTTGCTGAGGCAAGGCTGGCAAATGGATAAAGTTTATTCACTTTACTCTTTTCTAGATAGATGCAAAGAAAATCAGTAATCAGTTTATACTTTATATTTATTACCTTTTTTAATTTTGACCCTAAATTTGTCCCTGTAAAATATATATGACTTGAGTGGTGCAGTAGAAAACAGATCTGTAGTCTTTAGCCAATGGGATAAAAATAAATCAAATGACTATAAATGCATCCATCATTTTTTGAAGCTATATATGTTTTAAGATTTAAAATACAAAAAGAATTGTACAAACAGTTCTGTTCTGTCAGTTTTCAACTTTGCCAGTTAAAACTGTATTACCCCGTGGAAACCATAAACAAGGTAGTTCCAACATTGCAAAAAATAACCACCCTAATAGTTAAAAATGTGCTGGGATAATATTTTCCAATATTAGACATTTTACAATGGATTTCTTTATTGGCCCTATATATAGGCAGGGGTTTCTCTGTTCATATAGTACCTGAAAGTGAAATATGAGTGACAGAATGCTTGTATAAGGTAATATTCAAAAATAAGCCTAAAACAACAGTAGGAAACAAAATGCATGTGGAATTAAGTTTTGCTCAAAGATATTAATTCTCAGATGAAAATGCAAAAAGGAGAAAATTTAGCTGATAACAGGTGCAGGTTTCCCTACTTGTCACAGTGATGCATGGACCAATCAAAGTTAAGAAGGAGATTACAATCTGTGTAGGTGAAGGTGATGATGGATTTACATGGAAGGGTTGAACTCGATGGAGAGTAGTCTCTTGCCATCCAGAAGATTCAATGTATTCTTGTATGCATGTATTTTTTGTACTTTCTGTAATTTCTGTTTATCTTAAATGGTACTTAGAGCCCAGGCATGTAGCGTGTATAATAGCAACAGTAGGTGTAATTTACAAAGCAAGTTCAGTGTTGCTGTTCCCATTATTTAGATGAAATTTGCCAATTCTTCGCTTACCTGCCAAGTCTTAAGAGCTATCCACCGAATTATGTCTCAAATTGTGTATGGCTAGAAAATAAGCTGTTGTATGTTAACAAAGGGTAGGTTTTTAGCACTTTCAATATATCAATTCTGTATACTCACAAGCACGGTTTACTGCTTACAATTACTAACAAACTGTAGCATCATCATAAGGGTTTGGACACAATACATTGGTATGTCATCTCCTCTCCTGATGTTTAGCTGCTAATGCTTTTTTCATTCAATATCTACACTCATACATGCTTTAGTATGGTTTTATGTATGTATGTATAATTTTATTTATAAAGTGCCACTGTACATTATAAGTACAGCATGCCTTGACCCATTAGAAATGAGATCCCTGTCCCGAAGAGTTTACAATCTAAGTGGATGGGACAACATACAGATACAAGTGGGGGGGGGGGGGTACATTATTTTTTGTGCTGGTGCTCAGAAAGGTAGGATAACAGTCTAGATCTGAAATCATTAATGGATGTTACCTGGTGAAGGGAAAGAGTTCCAAAGGTAGGGAGCAGCAAGAGAGATTGGTTTAAGGCGGGAGGCAGCAGTGTTTTATGTTACTGCACAACAATCATATATTAAAGTGCTTTTAACCCTTTCCCTGCCACAGATCGTATATTCACGATCTGTGCAGTGAATACTCAAACTGCCACAGATCGTGAATATACGATCTGTGGCTTTAAGTCCCCCGAAAAAAATTGCACCCCGCTAGGGGCGATCGGGGGGCAGTATTCAACTGCCCCCCTAGCCCCCTCGATCCCCCCTCGGTTGTGTCCAAATCCGAGGGGGGGATCGGAAGATATCCCTACCTGCAGCCCGGCAGCCGGTCCCACGTGGAGAAGGAGAGGAGGAAATCTTCTTTCCGGAAAGGGAGACCCCGGTGACATCACTGAGCTTCCTGCTTCACCGGGGTCTTCCCTTAGAGAGGTAAGATGCTGCCCCCGGTGGTCCAGTGGAGGTACTGCAGCATGATCTCTATATAGATCATGCTGCTGTACCTAGTATAGAACAAGCTGTCAAGCTGACAGCTGTACTATACATTTTGTGAATGGAACTCAAATTTCCATTCACAAATAGGATTTTTTCTAAGTCTTTGCTACTTAGCGAAGACTTAGAAAAAAAATGGGGACAGAGATCATAATTTGGTGATCACTTCTGATCACCAAATTATTGATCTTTGCCAATGAATGAAAAATCACTTCCTGGAAAATGATTTCCGGGAAGTGATTTTTCCGATCGGATTTATGCCCGTATTCCAAGTTCGGTATCATTCCCTAAGATGATTTGATGATCATCTTTGGGAATGATCCCCAAAAAAAAGGGGAAATGCACACAAAAAAAATCTTAAAGTGATACACACACCTTTTTTTTTTTTTACCCTAAAACTATAAATTAGCAAAAAACGTTGTCTTCTCCAAGCTTCTCAATGTCCCCGGTGATATCGGTAAAATAAACGCAGATCATTTATTTGTTGGATTTCAAAGGAAACTAAGCCTATTTTAGTAGGAAATTTTGCAGAGGTACCAAAAAAAGACTGTATTGATTTTTTAGGATCAGTAAAGTGTGCAAAAACTTGTGTGACTCTCCGTACTAACTGGTTTTCCACTAAAAGGGGGAGTGGGTATAGGGTAGGGGGGTGGGTTGTGGCGTTTTTTAATTTTTTCTTGTAATTGCAACTGCGCATGGATCCCATTTGAGCTAGTTGGTGGCCCCGTCTCAGTTTGCACCCACCCTTATGGCATACCGTTTGATTCAGGACATGTGAGAGATTGCCATTTAGTGGGTTTTTTTACTTGCCAAGTGGGTTTAGGTAGGATTTCAACCATTGAGTCCTTATTTTATTTTTTCACAAAATCTCCTAAAAGCACGGAGTTCTATGAATAGCAGCGTCTGGAATTCTTCACGTATATACGAAAGCATGATACCATCACGTAGCTGAAGGTGTGTAGCTTCCAAAAATATATAGTTTGTGGGGGGTATTTCAAAATTGATTAGGCTGTTCAAATTACAGAACACTTTGATTTTTTTCTTGTAATTACACTTGTGCATGCGTCCAATTTGAGCTAGTTGGTGGCCACGTCTCTGTGTACATCCACGCATATGGCATACCGTTTGATTCAGAACATGTGGAAGAGTGATATTTAGTGGGGGGGTTATTTGTGGGGGGCATTTCCAAGTTTTGGGGCTGTTTGAAATTACAGAGAACTTTGATTTTTTTCTTGTAATTACACTTGTGCATGCGTCCCATTTGAGCTAGATGGTGGCCACGTCTCTCTGTGCACCCACCCATATGGCATACCGTTTGATGTAGGATACGTGGGAGATTGACATTTAGTGGGTTTTTTTGCTTGTCAAGTTGGTTTAGGTAGGATTTCAATCTTTGAATCATCTTATTTTATTTTTCACAAAACCTCCTAAAAACACGGAATTCTTTGGATTTCTTTGGTCTGGAATTCTTCATGTATGTATGAAAGCATGGCACCGTAACATAGCTGAAGGTGTGTAAATTCCAAGAATATATAGTTTTGGGGGGTATTTCTAATATAGAGGGGTGTTTAGTCTGACAAATCTGAAAAGTTGCTGTAATTGGGCCATTGTTCATTGGCTCACTTTGTGGCTAGTTGATTCCACGTTTGCGTGTGTAACCATACATAGGGCATACCGTTTGATTCAGGACATTTAGGAAATTGATATTTGGTAACTTTTTTTTACATTACTTGGGATTTTGGCATGATTTCTACCTTTGAGAGTGTTTTTATTCAAATTTTTTAGAAAATCTGCTAAAACTGCGAACTTCTACGAAGAACTGCGCCCACACCATTGATGGTAAGAATGAACAAACTACAGAATTTCGTAGATAAAGGTGTGTGGATTTGAGAAATATATGGTTTGTGGGGGTTGTTTTGTGGGGAAAAATTGCAGACTGTTCAAATTCAGATTTGACTGAATATTTTTGCTGTTTCTGAGCCATTGTGCATTGTTTCACTTTGTGTCTTTTGGCTTCCACGTCCACGTGTGTAACCACACATATGGCATACCGTTTGATTCAGGACATTTGGGAGATTGAAATTTAGTAGCTTTTTTTTACATTCCATGGAGTTTTGGCATGATTTCTACCTTTTGAAGTTGTTTTTTGTTCATTTTTTCAGACATACGCGAATTTCTACGAAGAACTGCGCCCATACCATTGATGGTATGAATGAACAAACTACAGCGTTACGTAGCTGAAGGTATGTAGATTATGAGAATATATAGTTTTGCGGGGGTATTTCCAAGTTAGAGGGGTGTTCAGTTTGAAAAATCTGGGAAAATGCTGTTATTGGCGCACTGCGCATTGTTTCACATTTTGTCTAGTTGCTTCCACGTCCGTGTGTGTAACCACACATATGGCATACCGTTTGATTCAGGACATTTAGGAGATTGATATTTGGTAAGTTTTTTTTACATTACATGGGGTTTAGGTGTGATTTTGTAACTTTGAAGTGTATTTTTCTCTATTTTTCCAGAAAATTGTGTAGAAATGCGAAATTCTACGAAGAACTGCGCCCACACCATTGATGGTATGAATGAACGAACTACAGTGCTACATAGCTGAAGGTGTTTAGATTTCAGGAATATATAGTTTGTGGGGGGTATTTCTGAGTTATCAGGGTGTTTTGTGGAAAAAACTGCAGACTGTCCAAATTCGGAGTTGGCTAAATATTTTCGCTGTTTCTGAGCCATCGTGCATTGTCTCACTTTGTGGCTTTTCGCTTCCACGTCCGCGTGTGTAAACCACACATATGGCATACCGTTTGATTCAAACATTTGGGAGATTGATATTTAGTAACTTTTTTTACATTCCATGAGGTTTTGGCATGATTTCTACCTTTTGAAGTTGTTTTTGTTCATTTTTTCAGACAAATGCGAACTTCTATGAAGACTGCGCCACACACATTGATGGTATGAATGAACAAACTACATTGTTACATAGCTGAAGTTGTGTAGATTTCAGGAATATATAGTTTGTGGGGTTATTTCTAAGTTATGGGGGTGTTTTGTGGAAAAAACTGCAGACTGTCCAAATTCGAAGTTGGCTAATATTTTTCGCTGTTTCTGAGCCATCATGCATTGTCTCACTTTGTGGCTTTTCGCTTCCACGTCCGCGTGTGTAACCACACATATGGCATACCGTTTGATTCAGGACATTTGGGAGATTAATATTTAGTAACTTTTTTACATTCCATGAGGTTTTGGCATATTTCTACCTTTTGAAGTTGTTTTTTGTTCATTTTTTCAGACAAATGCGAACTTCTATGAAGAACTGCGCCCACACCATTGATGGTATGAATGAACAAACTACAGTGTTACATAGCTGAAGTTGTGTAGATTTCAGGAATAGTATAGTTTGTGGGGGTTATTTCTAAGTTACGGGGGTGTTTTGTGGATAAAACTGCAGACTGTCCAAATTCGGAATTGGCTAAATATTTTCGCCGTTTCTGAGCCATCGTGCATTGTCTCACTTTGTGGCTTTTCGCTTCCACGTCCACGTGTGTAACCACACATATGGCATACCGTTTGATTCAGGACATTTGGGAGATTGATATTTGGTAACTTTTTTTTACATTCCATGAGGTTTTGGCATGATTTCTACCTTTTTGAATGTTGTTTGATGTTCATTTTTTTTGAAAATCTGGTAAAAGTGCAAACTTCTACGAAGAACTGCGACCACACCATTGATGGTATGAATGAACGAACTACAGCGTTACATAGCTGAAGGTGTGTAGATTTCAGGAATATATAGTTTGTGGGGGGTATTTCTGAGTTGGAGGGGTGTTTTGTGGAAAAACTGCAGACTGTTCAAATACAAAACTGGCTAATTTTTTTTTGCTGCTACTGACATTTGGCACTGGTCACGCTCTGGGTTAGTTGGTAGCCATGTCTCTGGGTACACCCATGAATGTGGCATACCGTTTTATTCGGGAGGGGTTAGGCTTTCATATTTGAGATGCGTTTGAACTTTCCTCCACAGTTTTTAGCTGAAATTCGCATTTGATTTTGTCTCTGATTTTACAGTTGAGGAAAAAAAGGAAAATGTGAGAAAATAACTTACTATTGGATGAAGAGCTGCGTCCGGGTATCTGCATTTTGATCAAAACTTACCTCACTCATAAAATCTTGTGGGTGTGTAGTTTCTAAAAATATCTCACTTGTGGGGATATTTTAGTTAATTTGGAAGATATTCTATGTTAACTGTCAGTAGTGGTTATACATTTTAATTTGGTGTAATATTCTTGAAGGTGCAGTTTTAGTTTGGGGGGGTCTCCTGTACAGGAAAAGTGGGGTACCTACATATATCTGGTATCGTTGTACACGGGAGTATCTGAGCTTTTAGAAACAGTAAGATTTTTGTGTGTAACCTTAAGATAACTATAAGTAAAAATGGGAAAAATCCATGAAAATTTGCAAATTTTTCATTTTTTTTTACATATTTTACCCATAATTCCAGTAAAATTTCCAGAAAAGTTACAAAATTCTGTTACCATGTTACACTTTGTGCTGAAAAAAACAATGTATAATATTCCTGATTTACTGCAAGGTATCCTACTGTAAAATTAGTCTAAAGTGATTGAGGGCAAAATCCTGAAAATTCTTCTGGCAGTTAACGCAAAAAAAAATGAAAATCTCCTGGCAGTGAAAGGGTTAAGAAAAAAAGAAAACAACACTAGAAAACAACTGGTTGTAAAACATTTGCCTTATTCGTTTTGCCTTTTTCCCCATATCTCTGATCTTGGGGGTTTTTTTCTTCATTTTTTTAAGAAAGATGGTTTAGAACATTCAGTTGTTTATTTTCAATGTAGAACTCAATCTGCTTATTGTGGAATGTTTTAAATACACCTGAAAATACCATACTGTAAATATCACATAGCCATCTGCCTTTATCCAGTTGCATTCTTATGAATAAATAAGAGCTTCTGTGAATGAACACATAAAATCCAGTACACAATGGATAATGCTGTAAAATTCATATATAAGATAAACTATTAACAATAATTTCCTTGTTTAAAATGATTTATCCATGGAAACACAGTATGAACAGTGGCATAACTAAATGAAATTATATGTGATAAATTGAGATCTACAGGTATAGCTTATTTTGAATGGCACTTGGAATTGGCCACTCTAGAAATGACTGTCTTAATTATCATAGCTGATTTTTTTTGCTACTATGATAAAGGAAGGCCAAAGATAAAGGTTGATACTGAATGCATATGCTGCCTGAGTTAGATGAACACCAATAGAAAATGTGTTTCTCTTCCAGAGAGATCCATAACTTCAATCTCCTTTCTTGTTCTACCAATATATGAATGAGCACTACCTAACAGTTGATCTAGATAAAGACAGCTGGAATGGGTGGTGAGGGTGGGGGGTGGTGGGGATTCCTCTCTGACTCCAAATGGCAACTGGAAAAGTTCCCAGGATCAACAGGAACAACCAGAGAGATTCAATAAAAGTTTTTAATGGTGCTAATTTTGCCCCAACCAATCTGATATTAGCTTTCAAATGTTAAATAAGATCTGATTGGTTGGGGCAAAATTAGCACCATTTTAAACAATAAGAACTTTTATTGAATCTCCCTGTATGTGTATTAGTACCAGTAATTTGTTTTTAAATGTTAAAAACTTTGATAAAGGCCTAAGAGCTGAAACGTCATGTGTAACTATGTCTGCACTAATAAAAATGGGATTATGCCTTAAATGAAACTAAAGAACTGGACAGCCCTATTTTCTTTGATATTTGTATATTTGGCATTTAGAGAGTTGACCAGGAGGGACTGGTGTCTAGTAGACACACTGTGTACAATTGTATTGGAAGTTTTTTGTATGGCCCATGAATATCTATTATACAAAGTAGAAATCTTGTATGTATGTATGTATGTATGTGCTCACCCCACAGCCACACCCCTTAATGCATCCATATAACAATGATGCCCTCTGAAAGGGCCGACGCCATGAAGTCCAGTTTGAACAATAAAAAGCATCACTTGCAGAGTGTGATTCCCGAATTCAGTAACTCAGATGAAGGGCCTGGGCTCTGTGTTCTGCCCTTAAAGGGCATATCCACCCACAAACTATAATCCCCCCAACTACTGGCCCCATCATGTATTGTAGTGTAATCCTTACCTCACATCCCAGCTCCATATTGTTCTCCTGCAGTCCCCCCCCAAAGTCCCAAAAACTGCATCCATATAACAATGAGGGCCGGCAGCGCGGCGGAGGAAAGAGGGGAGGTAAGTAGAGTTTGGGGCACTTTCTAAAAATATAAATATAGCAGTTGGGGCTGGGGGGACAGGGGGAATCTTATATTAAAAAACAATTTTTAGGGTGGACATACCCTTTAAGGTCTGTAACACATTACAATTTGCTTTAGGAAGGTTTAAAATATTAACCCTGGAAAGGCTATGTTACTATTGGTAATAAGAATCACATTTATATACAAATATAAACCCTGGAAAGACTATCGGGGAGATTCAATACAGGCAGCGGCATTATTTACCTTAGCCCGATCCCGCAATACAATATCTGATGTAAACGAGATTACGTCAGGTATTACATTGCGGGATCGGGCTAAGGTAAGAGCGTGGGTTTAACGGCTCCCACACACTAGCGTTAAGTTTGGCGCTACCAAGTAGCGCAAAACCTAACGCTTCGGTTTTTGGATCTATAGCACGGCGCTATTTCCAAAAACATTTGGTAATGGCGCTATGCTCTAAAATCCGTCTAAAATCCACGTTAACCCGAATTTTATTCGGGTTAACGTGGGTTTTAGACAGAAAAGCCCTATATTGAATCTCCCCCTATGTTGCTATCAGTGAATCACATTTGCGGCTATTGTCATTCAAATTGTCAGATATTGCTGACAAGGCCACACCACCAAACATCACGATCACGCTCATACCCTTAGCATCAAGGCCACCCCCCCAAATATAACTACCATGCCCCCAAACATCGCAACCATGCGCCCAAATGTTGTAAGCATGTCACCAGATAATGTGATCATCCCCCCCTCCAAAAAAAAACATTACAATCCACCCCCATACATCATGGCCATGTCCCCAAACATGACAGGTACATCTGGGAATCACACCCACATCCGCAAACATCCTGCCCATGCCCCCAGACATCACAGACACCCCCCCAAACTTGACACCCATGCCCCTAAATGGTATGGCTGCACCCATGATTTGAAACAGTGTGGCTATGCCCCCAAATATTGCGACCACTAAATGTCACATCCAAGCCTCCTGGACACCACAACATCACAGACACACCCTCAGACTGTCCACACCCCCACCCACCAAAACATTGCAGATATGCCCCATCCACCTACTCAAACCGGGACGGTTGGGGGGTATGGACAATAGAAATTACCTGCATTATCTGGACTAAAGCACCAGACAAACACTTCCCACATAGTTACAACTAAAAGAAGAAAGAATTCATGGCACTTTCAATTCAGACCAGAAACTAACTTTATTGTTACACTTTGTATTGTTGTACAAAGTGGCATACTGCTAACTTATGTGCAAAAATAGAGCACGCGTAATAAAAACACACAGGGCTCAGACAGCGCAATAAAATGAAGCCCGGCTTTAACAACTCAGACAAAGAGCCCGCATGCCACATGCTTCAGAGACATCAGTCACTCAAGTGCTGCGGTATTCAGATGCAATCAACATGTTTTCCCCAAGGCAAATTCCATGCTGCATGTATACCACAACATTTATATATATACTCTCCAAGTTTTGTTGTGCTAAACATCCCTCAAGCAATGTCACCCCTTCATAACCCCATAACTATTAAATACATGACATACATTGCCAACTGTGCAATTGTTTTTCCCCTGTCTCTTCCAGCCAAACACACACTTGCACGTAAAAAATATGATACCCACACATGTACACGGGCACCGCCGGGTACAACTGCAAGTATTTGAATAAATTGATCATATTCCTTAACACATAAACATTGAATTTGGAATTGCCACAATGTAAATATGAGTCAATATAGATTACAAAAAAAAGGCAGCACTCATACGTAAGCAGACCATCCATGTGGTGCGTCCATCCTCGAGGTAACACCTCCCAGCTCCAGGTTCATCATAGTAGACTTCAAGTTAATAATGCGCTACTCACAGGAATGCAAATGATACAAACTTACTTTATTGGAATCATATCAAAGATCGGAGATCGGAGATACACGGACCAAACAAAGCGGACCAAAAGGACAGCCCACCTGCCTGATGCGTTTCATGGGCGGACCCACTTCCTCAGAGGCCTCTGATTAGTTGGAAAACACATTTCTTTTTGTTGAAGGGTATGTTCACCCCCCACACAAATTTTTTATTATGGAATTATGCCAACTGCCCCCAAAGCCTCAACCTTGCCAGCCGTGATGTCTCAGCCAATCACAGGTGCTGCTGCTGCTGGTCCAGCCCCTTCTGCAGCTTTCATGCATGGGTTAGACATGGACACAAAGCAGAAGAACGTGGGAAAATGAAGACTGGTATGTAGGTTTTCCAGCAGCTTTGAAATTTAAGAACCTTGCATGGTCGAGGTTTTGGGGGTCATTTAGCATAATACCAAAGGTTAAGAGGAATCTTACAGGTTCCAGTGATTAGTTTACTGATCAGTAGGTCTGTCAGCAGGAAAATTGGGCCCTGGTTGACCTTGTATCAGTAATAATTTGTACAGTATGTTTTAGCATTTTTATTGAAAAAAAGAAAGAAAACACTTTTTAAAGGACATGTCAACCCTTCTAAAAAAAAATGTGATATATTGTCGGGCTTACTCCCCCAGCCCCAACCGCATTAATATTTTCTCCAGAAACTCCCCCAATCTTTACTTACCTTCCCTCTATCCTCCTCCGCACTGTCCCGGCCCTCTGCTTGCATGAAACTGCAAGCAGGGGCCGGACCGGCAGCCGAATCTGTGATTGGCTGAGAGGCAGCCAATCACGGATGCGGCTGCCGGTAGTTCAAAACTGCGGAGGAAAGAGGGAAGGTAAGAAATGATATGGGGAGTTTCTGGAGATAATAATAATGTGGTTGAGGGTGGAGGAGGAAGCCCTACAATATGACAAATGGGTTTTGTGCTAGGGGGAGGGAGACCAAAATGGGTGGGAGAGGGAGAGGGAGGGAAAAACAATAAAGTATTCTTCTTTAATCTCCCATTGCCGCTAAATACAAAACCAAAATTTAGAGTAGTAATCTATTGTAAAATCAGAAACAATCAGAACAGAACTATTATTGACTATTTGCACAAGGGTTCTTAATGTGAGACCATTGTCTGGTGGTGATGTGGAGGTGAATCATGTGACCAATTTAGGTCATGGAGCAAAAAAAAGTTTTGTTACATGGGTTATGGGGGATATTGAAATATACATAAGTTACGCAATTTACTTTTTAAGTAAAAATTGTAGGTCCAGGTTGGTATAGTGCACATAGATACATCCATGTGTCTACACCCCCATGATCACCTTAATATAGTTGCGCTGGCAACAAATTAATATACACAACCAATTATATAAAGATAATCTGTAAATGAAGTTATTATTATGAATAATAATAGTAGCGCCTGGATAGTCAGATAAGGAGGATATATTGACCAAGTTACTTATAATATAAAAAAAACGTGAATTATCCCTGCGCTAATTATTAATAAATAATAAATGATAAATTCCCCTATAGATCTAAGTAAAAATTGTAGGTCCAGGTTGAGATAGTGCACATACATACATCCATGTGTCTACACCCCCATGATCACCTTAATATAGCCGCGCTGGCAACAAATTAATATACACAACCAATTATATAAAGATAATCTGTAAATGACGTTATTATTATTAATAATAATAGTAGCGCCCAGATAGCAATTTACTTTTTGTCTGAAATTGCAACAGTTTTGCACAAGCATTTCATTCTTTGTGGCTAATTCTGCTGAATTTCTGATTGTGTCAAATTAGCACCTTTTTTAAAAAAGAAATGATTTAACTGCTGAGGAACTGTTGTTAATTGTTTACCTATTAAATATAGTTTTCTGGCAACCCCTGCACACAGGTCTATATATCGGCCTGATCAAAAGTCTGGCTTGGTTGGGAAGCTGAAATGTTTCTGCCACTTAAATCTTGACCGATATATAGATCCATATACTGATCCATATTGATCAGTATATGGATCTATAGATCTGTCTACTAGAATATTGGGACATACTTGGCTAGTGTGTTTGATTCATGGATCAACCATTGCAAATGCTGCACCCAAACTATCCACACTACAGCCCCTTATACAGTATGTACTGCAGTCTGTTTTCTTATACAGATATCAGAATATCCCAGCAATTCAGTCCTAACAATTACTCTTTCTGTTCCACACTGTAAATTGAAAGTGCACACCGCATGCTAGTACGTGGATTAATACAATTGAAGAATCATTTTGTTCGTTGTAAATACAATTATTTCCCCCAAAAATTCAAATCTCCTATCAGATCATATCACCATTTCCTGTGCATTAATATAATTCTAAAAATGCTCCCTCCTCCTCCTGGGAGGAGGGAGCATTGTTTTTTCTTTTCCATATTGCTCGGTCCCATCTGTACTGCTGTCTTCATGAATATGCATGGAATCAGATATGACAGTGCCCTGCACCATTAATAATCCTGTCATCTGACTTACGCAGCAGAAAGCTTCAGTCCATGGCTTCTGGTAGGAAAGGCAGCCTGAAGGGAAAAAAGGCCATGCTTCTTTTTATTGGGATTAAGTGTCTGAAAATTTTGGCAGGGGGCTCCAAGAGAAGTGGGGGATGGAAGAAAAGAGTTTCAAACCAGAGAGAGTGAGTAGAAGGTAGTGAAAAGTCTCTGATGAATGCCATGGCTTGTTAGAAGCCTAAAGTAGTGGGTGTTATGGTATGTGAACTGACCTTGGATACAGCCACTGTGGGTAGCCCTAACAGTTTTTTTGTAAAAGAAGCAATTGCTGCAGAGGTTTGAATTTCAGCCTTTCCAGTCATCAATCATCTCAGTCTTTTCTCCTCTTTGACAGCATAGTACAAGGCCTGACATTTGACACTTCAGACTTCAGGAGGAGTTACACACAGACACAAGCTTGGGCCCAAGGGTTGTTTAAAAAATGACAGGTTAGAAGGAGCAGCAAAATAATAACAATAATGTGTATGTGTGCATGTGTGTAATCAAGACAAAGCAAACCGAATAAAAAAAGTTAACAGTGTGTTTTACATATAAAAAAAACAAAAAAAAACCCCTAGATTTTTTAACCCATGAGCAAAAAATGTGTTAACGTAGAATTATTTTTAGGCACATGAAAGTTAAATAGAGTGTGTGTGAGAGCGTAGTTTGTGCTTTAAAGACAACTAAACATTTCAAATACTTGATCATGGTAGGTAAGTCATATCTCAGGCAGTGCAAGCCAAGAACCTTTATTTTAAAATGTTCATATGGAGCTTTATAAGGATAATGTCAGGTTCAATTTTAATAAAAACGTCTACATATATTTCAAACCATAATTAAATGGTGATCATCAATAAGCACATCTATGAGAACTGTATCAGGTATTTCTTTTTTTTAAACAATATAAAATATTTAAATTTGACTTATAGATACAAACGGCTAATTTTGTAAATACAGGGGCTGATGCAACAAAATGTGCTAAAGTTTGCTATTAATCTATTGCAACCAAGAATATATCGAAGTGCAGAAACCCAATAAAAATCATCTAATTGGTTGCTGCACTTTTATAGCCCAGAAACCTTTTTGCCCCTCTTTTTAGCATGTGCTAAAAGTGTTTGAAAAATAAAACAAACATTATTAAAACACTCTCAATCTACTTTCTTTGCCATTTCTTTACATGTATTTTCTTTATGTACCACACACATTTAATGACCTTGAGATACTTGTCCATGTAGAACCCAATTTCTGCCTAGACTACTATGACATTTTTTTACACCTAAGACATAAACAAGAAAATATATTGAGATAAAAATACAATAGGCACCTTTGCTCTGGAATATAGGAATTGAATGACCCGTCTACTAATAAACTTTGGCCTCTCTGCTACCTCCAGCTGCAGGGAGCAGACAAACATTGGATGTGTTTTATGCGTAAATTGCAATTCAAAAGATTTCATATTGATTCTTATACTGATTATCAATATGTTTCTATTCTAAAAGAATCATTAAAGGGTATGTCCACCCTTAAAACAAAAAACTGGTGATTTGTTAGTTATCTGCCCCCAACCCCAACTGCTATTTTTTTTTACAGTTTATTACATGCATATATAACCATATTTAATTACTGGTTCTGTTTTTTTCTAGCATCTCCCTCTGCTCCAAGAGCTTTTTAAATGCTTGAGCATGTGCAGAGGGAGCATCAGGTAAAATAGCAGTCAATCATTGGTTGTGATATCAGCAGTTACAGCCTTGATTGACTGCATGAAGGGAGGAGCCAGCTTACTCTGCTAGAATGGGGACAATAATAATCCTTAAATATTTGGTTAGTAATGAAGGTAATAAAGTGCAAAATATATCAGTTGGGGTTAGGGGCATATAACAATTGATCAGTTTTATTGTTTTAAGGGTGAACATTCTATTTAAAATTGGAAAACATGAGATTTTAAATGATGTCAGAAAGTTGCCCACACACAAAATCTGTTTTTCAGACAATTTTCTTCTAAAAAACAAACAAACCCCAAAAAACAAATGCCCCGATTACAGATTTTCAACAAATGCTCATTTTATAGTTGGTTCAAATCAGTGTTACCGGTATTTATTTATAAAATTGCAAGCTGTTTCAGGGATTAGTCTAATTGCCAGTTGGGGCTTGGGAGGATTTCCCCCAATGTGGTACAAATTGAATGTGGCTTGTGGTTTTCTTTAATTGTTAGATAGGTAAGTAAGCATTGTGGGTAGGATAAAAGGGTTGAGTTTTATGTCTTCATTTAACCTTGACAACTATGTAACTGTAATTGGGGGGATGTGCCAAAGACATTTTTCAGTGAACACTGATACTGATGAAGCAAGAAAAACAAAGTTCCAGGCCTATGACTGCAATTATGTAATCATGTTCTTTTCCAGAGGGCTGTAAGTTCAAGATCTCCTGGTCATTAGTCTGTAGTCAAGTACAGTGTTCTGCAGAAAACTATTAAATAGAGCCATCCTTTTCTGAGACGTTCTCAAATGTACAAAACAAAATAGATTATTAATCTATTTTACACTTTTTTTTTTCTGAAGGTTTTATTATTAAGAACTTCTTTATACTTTTAACTAGGCAGACATAATAAGAAGGCAAACTATAAACTAGTCTGTATTCGTTACTCAGAAAGGAAAATAATGTTTAACTTTAATAATCTTTAACTTTTAAGTTAACTATTGTCACAGTGAAAAAAATTAATTTGAGGATCCTGTAACATATCTCATATAGTATTAAAGGGCAACTATGGTTTCCAAACAAGTAAGGGTTAGCCAAAATGTAACCTTTCCTTTAAAAAAAGCCTGTGATCACACCTCTGACCACAGCCTGTAAGAAATTATATGCAGATAATATCAAACTTCCTTCTCTCTGATGAGCATTCTCACTTAATATTTAATTCTAGAAAAGACGAGTAGGACCTGCACAGACAGCTGTGCTTTGACATCACAAGTCAAGTTTTACATGGGCAAAGAAAGATAAAAATACAAGGTTTGGCACTTTAACAGTTGAGAGGTTTGGCCATTAATGCAGGCACCGAGTGGTCACTTGACTACAAGCTGCTTAAATCTGGAAGTGTTCAAGGAGTTATATTGCTGAACCTTTCAAGCAATATAATTTCTCACAAGGTTTACCTTGAGATATGAAGCAGGGTTTATTTTAAATGTACAATAGAAGGTGTTTATTTAACTTGTTTGAAGACCACAATTCCCCTTGAACAAATTAGGTCAGCTGATTTCTAACTGTAGATTTCTTGCATTAAGGCCATGCATTTATTTAAGTGTAAAAATGTGTAATAGCGTATTTGTCCAACTTATATAAATAGTAGTATTGTAGAGAGTACTGTGATACTCTTTGAATATATATATGGAATAACAGTTTATTTTAGTTAACAAGCTTTCATGGATTCTAACCTTTTCATCAGTAGTAGTCTCTCTGACCTGAAGAGATGGTAGAACCTTTAAAAACTTGTCACCTAAAATAGACTGTTAGTCCAAATAACACATTATCACAGTACTCTACATTCTACTATGCATTTATTAGATATACATCGGCAGCACGGTGGCTCAGTGTATAGCACTGATGCCTTGCAGCACTGAAGCCCTGAGTTCGATTCCACCTTTGGACCCATCTGCAAGGAGTTTGAATGTTCTTCACGTGCTTGCGTGATTTTTCTCCGGGTATTCCAGTTTCCCCCACAATCATAAGGACATACTGATAGGTTGTATGTGTCAAATAAATGTGCTTAGATTGTAAGCTCTTTGGGGCAGGGCCTGATATGAATGTATACATGTAATTGTAAAGTGCTGTGGAAGATGTTGGCACTATTTATATCCATAATAATAATAATAATAATAATAATAATAATAACAATATACATCTGTTCACCTTTGTCACCAAGTTCTGTTTGATTTTAGTTTAATTTTCTTCTAATATGAAAATTAAATTTGTTTAAAATAAATTTTCCAGATAAAACTTTACGAGATCTAAACAAGTCAATATGAAATCATAAATTTATAAATAAGTAAATAAATACATACATACATAGATTCAACTATAGTATCACATTTCTCAGAATTTAGCATTGCTCAATAGAGATGGGATGCGGGTTCGACACGGAACCCCTCGAAAATCTGAAAGGTCCTCTGGATTTCGGAACACAATTTTGATAATTTTCGAAAGTACGGGGCTATTTTAGCTAATTTTCGAAAAATAGCCTTGAATGTTTGAAAATTATCAAAAATAAGATTGAAGACCATTTTCGAGTTTCTGATCGTATTTTCAAAAATCGAACGTTCAAGGCTATTTTCGCTAATTTTCAAAAATAGACTTGAACATTCGAAAATCTTTGAAAATACGATTGGAAACTCGAAAATGTTCTCCAAATATATTTTCGGTAATTTTCGAAGGTTCAAGGCTATTTTTGAAAATTATCGAAAAAAATCCCGTACTTTCGAAAATTATCTTAAATTTGTTCTGTTTTGAATTTTCAGATATTTCGGGATTTTCCCGAAATGCATGAATCTAGCCGGCTAAACTGTAAGATCATGAAGAGTTTATATTGCTCAGGGGAAACCAGTTGTATGTTTTTTGAATATTTGTTTTTCTACAGTTTTGTAAAATGTATATATATATATATATATATACACCCAGCTAAACTGAAGAGATTAAGAAAGAATGCAAGTAAACACAACGGGCAGCAGTAATTAGTTGTACCAGATCCTAAATGAATCCTAAATGGTGTATATTCAATGTACATATCTTTTCCAAGTAGCCAATTTAAATCTAAAACTAGTTTCTATTGATTTATTATGATATTCATTATAGGTTTGGCATTAAAAACCTGTAAAAAAAGGGAGGGGGGGAATTTATATAATAAGAGAGGTTTTAAACTACTAATTATAACCACAGGTCTTGTGGCAAGGCAGAAATGATAGTCAACAATTTTAACTTTAATTAAACCAATTCTAGTAATGGAAGGTCTGTAAATAAGAATGAAATGTGTTCTGGTATACAAACAGATGGCTACAGAATACAAAGATATTTTTACTGATGTCCGTATTCCATAAAAACTCTTTTGTGGGGTTTAACAAAGAAATAAAACCAATACAAGATGAGAAAATAACATTGCAACAAAACTAGATATTGTTCTGTTTTTAATCTTTTCAACTCCAGGCAGTGGGAAGCATATAGGTCAACTAGCCAAGCTAGATTTTTTTTAGCTCTCTACACTGTCTCACTTTCAAAGAACACCGACAACATATACAGATCTAAAGAGGTCAGACATGCTCTTGGGTCCTGAATCACATTGTGCTTAAAAGTATATTGCAATAAAACTACTAGAATAAGTTACAATTGTACAATTTACAGAGTCTGAGAACTTCAGGTTTGATGTAAAAGCAATCACGTCAGAAACTCTGATCTCACCATATCCCAAAGAGGACAAGAGCAATACTGACCTTCTACTAGTTCACCTTCTGGCAACTTTATGACCGCTGAAGACTTCTCCAGAGTGATATTGCTTTCTGTGTGTTTTTTTTCTTCTTCTTTTTCTTTTAGCTTGCCTAATCCCCCTTCTACAAATAAATATGTGTTTCAGGTTTCTAAACATGCCTGAAAAATTATAAAGAGACTGAAGAAAAATGTGTATTATTTTCTTATTATATCTTGGCCTACAGGATTAATTTGCTGAAGTGTTTTTTTCCCTCAAAAGGAAAGGAAACTCAAAAACATAAAAAAGGCAAAACCTGGAAAGAAGCCTAAGAATGAGCTTCTGAGTTTAATCATATGTAGTGATGACAGAGGGTCTACCCTTTGATACCATGGCATTCGTACTACTGCATAGTTTTATTAGTGCGGTTGCCAAGAATAACTGGAGAGGTTTACTTCTTGAATGCAACCATAGGGAAATGTACATAAACAAAACCATCATGTCCAGGTTTGTTTGCAAACCAGTACTTCAAGAATTTTCCAATTACGTTTGGTTTTCCTGTAAATATAAAACAATAGTGCTAAATACTTTTTGTATACCAGTTCTTTTTTAGTCCTATTTCAAACCTATGAGATGAAAGAAATGGATTTTCCAGTAGTTCTGCATAATGACTAATTTGTATGAATACCAAAGACAGAACTAGAGATTTAAAGAAGAGGGGAAAAAAGAAGTCAGGGGAAAATTTGATTCAGTATAAGTCCCAATGGTATGCCACATTCATTTTACCAGAGAGTTTATTCTTTAGTACTTTCATAGATTGACATGAGGGAGGAATTCACATGTCAGGACAGATAACATCTCTCTGCTGCCAAAGGACTCTATTCAGACATGCATGTTAGTGGGTTGATAACTTATTCTGTATTGCAAAGGACTCAAAGATAGACATTTCTCTCTTTTATCTTCATCTCTGCACTACCTGAATACTAAAGATATAGGGAAACAGCCAGATACATCTTAACTCTCCTCTCCAGCAGCACACATTTACAAACCATGTTTTTATATTTCTCTGCACATCAGCTGGGGATCTCCTAGTCTCATGCTTACTAACTGTAGCAAAAGGGCCTTCAACCTCAAAACAATGCACAGATTCATTGTAGGTTTTCAGCTTAAACTAAAAAGTGGTTAAAATAATCCATGAATCCATGTAACTGTAGTTCTAATTGTAGTTCTGAATCCATGTAACTGTAAGTTTAAAAATACACTTAATTTAAGTCATACAGAATTTATTTTACTTTATTTATGATACTGTATATCTGCTTGTTAATCAATTAAATAAGGTGTTACAGTATATTCCCACTGTTTCTACACCTAGAGATATTTTGTGGTTTTATCACGAACCTGGCTTTGAGGTAGAAATATGGGTTTTGAAAGTTTGCGACTTGTTAAAACTTATAAGTCTTTGATTGTGGCCTCGACATGTCCTAATTTTAGCAATCACTGCTTTTTTTTCGTATTGGCAAACTCCTGGGTATAAAAGTATCCACATCAGGCATTATTTTGGACATTTGTGTGTAGAAGGAAGAGCCGACTGCAGATATTGCTAAAGGAGAACGATGTGTTTATACAGTAAGTAGTTTTTAGGACTACTTTACCCTTTACTCCGTAATACCCTTTAATTATTATTGCGCGTACAAGGGGGTACAGGGGAAAGGTGTGTGTGCGTGGTGGGTGTGCACCGTGGGTTTGCTAGTGTTCCAACCAAGCACAGAGAAGACACACCAATGATTTTCACATATAATTAAGAAAGTATTAAGAATGTTTTTAACCCACATTGTTGCAGTCTTTTGCTTGTAACATTGATAATATTCTTGTTTTACATAGAACATTTTGCTGGGGCGTCATACCAAAGACTGATAATGCTAGCTATGTCTGAACTGTAAATCAGGCCATAGACATATGACTTTTGATGAAATTTACGCAGATTGCATTTAAATTGAGATTCTAATTTCCATATTGGCCTCCTTGTACTGTTTATAGGGGTACAATCATTAGACTGATCATTAGATGTCCAATCTTTATTTCAATAGTCTTTATCTGACAGGCTGCTCAGGATCAGCTGAGCCTCCACACACATAATTTGTTGGCCAACAATTATCTACATGTGTACACAGCCTAAAAGAGGTCATAAACATATGATTACCGCATACATGGGTCTGACTGATCCCCATACTGCCCGTGTCCATACACAGGACTGAAAGCATCAGCTCCCTTTAGTATAGTAGTAGGAGTTGATAACGACCAATGAACATTTTCTATTGTGAATGACCAACACTTATGCCGATGATAGTAGATTGTCGGTCATTTTTGGGCCACACATCTTGCTGATACTTGACAAATCCTGTTGAATAATACGGGATTTGTTGGGTATCAGCAATGTGTATTCTTGAAAAAAAAAGTTTCAGTTCAACTTTCTCCCTTTAACTAATAATTTTTTAGAAAACAAGTTTTTGAAACACCATCACCTCATTTCACCATTGACTTTTTGTTGTAGGCTGGCAATTATGTATTTGCCTATTTTAGTATATACAAATTTTGGTTGTTTTTCTAATTTAACTTGAATAATTTGTGTCTACAACTAACACATAAGTCACTGCATGGACAGCCTCAGTCTAGAGTGTACTGTGTGTGTTCCTGTGTACGGTTTTGCTATCTGTAACCCAGCAGTTTTATGCAGAGCTGCACAAATTCAATAGTGTGTCACACTGATGCATTAACTCAGATTCCAGATATATCAAGAAAAACATAACCAGATTAGATACTTAGAAATGAAATAATCAATATAAACATACATTAGTAATAAAAATGTAAACATTATCACTTATAAATTGGGTGTTAATCCTATAAACAGGTTATACATGCAAAAAGTTTTCATTTTTGATTCTTTTTGGCATTTAGTCATCATCATCTAACAATAAAGTAATGACCCTTTATTAATGGTAATTAATATTGAACATCTGTGTGGAGTACTCCTAAACAATAATTTATCTGAAAACACTTTGATCATTGATGAAAAAGTTTCTTAATGAACATTGGACTTTCCTGTCACTAAGTCAGTGGTTACAAATTGTAGTTAACTAGTAGTTAATATATAATCTTGTTACATGCAACAGTCATGTTTGGGGAAACATCCATATTTTGCTTTTGCTTGACATGATGACAACACTAAGAGATGTAGTGTGGGTTCCAATAGAATCCAGTTTCTAATCGAATCTGAGGGTTTTGACTTTCCAAGAAACCTTATTGAACTCTGTAAACTTAAATTGCTTTTCCCGGTATCTCACAATATCAGTAACCCTCAAATCTAAAAGTCGTTGTCGGTAACCATCAAAAATATAGAATACATTTTCAACACACTGGCTAAATACCCTGATACACTACACCCCATGTGCATGAATCATGGTTATGATTTATACTTATTTTTATAAAAAGAGAAATATTTTTTTTTTGTGATACTGGCTACTCCATATTTCTCTGTAGTAATGCTAATATAAATACTGAAACCATCCATACCTGAGAGGGGGCAGTACTGCTTGGTGACTTCCATTCCCTACAGATTTTAGAAGGGGGGGCTCTATAGGTAAAACACAACAATCATTTGTGCTTGAATGCTGCCCTTTGTACCTTTTTATTTTATTATTCCACTTCATTTACAAAAACATTAATAAATGCAAAATGAATACATGGGAATAAATAATAATGAAAATCACTAGATTAACAATATTTTAAAACATAAAATAAAGCAACCAAACACAATCCCATAATGTTTCCAATAATATCTCTGTAAGGGAAAAAAATTGTAGGAGAATAGAGATGGGATCCAGACTCTGATTCGGACCCGGATCTGTCACACGTAACCCCTCGGTCCGAACCTGGGCGGATTGTTCAGATTTTAGGAATTCAAAACTTATTTTTGAATGTTACCGAATGTACAAGATTATTTTCAGTGACCTGAGAAAATAACCTTGAACGTTCCATAACCCTCAAAAGTAGTTTCCTATCGTATTTTCAAAGTTTAACGAAAGTTCAAAGTTATTTATGAAGGTTACCAAAAATAACCTTGTATATTTGGTAACACTCAAAAAATATGTTCTTAGCCCTCAAAAGTAAGTTTCGTTTTAGGATTTTCAGATCTTCTGGTTTTTCCCGTGTTCTGTTAATCCAAAAACAGAATGAAACGTTCAAATTGTGGCCATGTCTAGTAGGGAGTTCTTAAAGGGCATGTCCACCCCTTTTGTAAACAAAATTCTGTAGTGTAGGGCTCCCTCTCCCACCCCCAACCGCCATAGTTGTTTGTAGAAAAACTTGGCCTATCTATACTTACTTTGTCTCTTTCCCTTAGTGATGACACTGTCCTCTGCTTGCATAAAACTGCAAGCAGGGGGCTGGACTGGCAGCCGCATCCATGATCCATGATTGGCTGAGAGGCAGCCAATCACGGACACGGCATCCAGCTCGGCTAAGGTTTTTTGCAAATAACTATGGTGGTTGGGGGTGGGAGAGGGGGCCCTACACTACAGAATATGGATTTGTAGATAGTGGAGGGAGAAAGAAATGGGAGGAAGAGAGAGGGAAAGGGAGGGAGGAGGGCTTCAATGCGCATGACCAAATTCTCCTGGAGGAGAGACAGGAGGAAGACACAGTATGGGACACAGGCAGTCTCCTGCTCTTTACTTTTTTGGACTTTGTAGGGACATTGCAGGGCAGCCATTAGGAGCAGGGATGTAAGGTAAGGATTTTACTGCACTACACATTGGGGCCAGCAGTGGGTTAAAATGTAGTTTTGGGGGTGGACGTGCCCTTTAACTATACATTTTAAAGTTTAAGTATGGGAAGTGTTTTTTTCCCCCATTTTATTTATTGTGTATTACTCTGTTGTGTGCTGATATAGAGGAGTTACTATGACATAAATAAAGAAGCTAGTTTTAAGGGGGATTACTTCCTGTGAAGATTTTGCCATGTGCATTACTATTCATCATACAGGTTTAACATTAAAGCTTTGATGGAATGGTAACTAAGTTACTATAACAGCTAGTTTTCATTTCAATGCATCACACTTGCAGATATACTTTCAATATCATGAATAGAATGCCATACGATATCATTTATGATATTCACCTGTTAAAGACACAGTTCTGCACTCTGTACATTCCAGCCATGTTTAAAATTAGCATTCCAGCTTTCTTCCACCTTTTATGCACATGGCATAAAATAATTACCAGCAATTACTGATGGTGAACTTACCATTGACATCAATTGAATTGTGACATCCAAGCCTTGTTCTCGGAATGCTCATATGTCTGGTTAGTGTAAAAAGACTCTAGGGAAATTCTTGCTTTAATACAGCACTTTCACAGAGTATAAACATGGCTAATACGCTAGAAAGTTTCTAGTTTGCAACTGGCAGATGTAGACCAGCTCTATGGACTTTAATTTATTACAGAAATTTTGATGCTACAGCATGCATGCAATTACACAATAGCAAACAGATATGAAATGAGTCCTATTTTTTACTCCTGTATTACTATAGCTGTGAGTAATCAGCACTGCAGATTAGACTTTCATGTTCTCTCTCCATTAAATCACTTACTAACTTCCAAAAAGAGAACTAAAGTCAACATTTTGATATCTGAATTCTAGTAAGAACTCTCAACATCTTTCTATAGCAAAGCATGTCTGATAATTTGTTGTCACAGATCACCTATTCCTAATGTAATATTTTGTTAACCCATTCCCAGCTACTTAGTAATTATTTACATCATTTACAAAATGGCCTAAAATGTGAATTATCCTAAAACAATATGGGGGAGGGGTTGCAATATTTCCAGTTATTGTTAATGAAAGATTCCCGATATATCAGGCTAGAGTGGGTTTTACAGGGCCTTCTACTTCCACTTAAGAAGTAATGCAGTGTACCCAATGAGATTCCCGTTTAGTTAAGTTTTGTGTTACCTTGTAGAAAAAAACTCCTTACTTACCACACTCCTGCACTTAGTGCCACAGAGTGATCACTGCATTACAAGTGCGTGGTAAGGTCAGATATTGCAACAACCCGTGTAATTCATTTTGTTAACTAAAAGGAGAAATCATGATAAATAATATGTGCTTTTGTGGTATTTGTTAGTCTAGCTATTTGCGAACTGTTAGTTCAGGCGGTATGATAAAAATGCAATTATACATGGTGATGGTATAAGTATGATGGTATATGGTATATTAGTGATGACAAAGTAATTAAGAGGCAACATGAAAGAGATTTAATGACTTTCCTAACACCAGAAGAGAACCAGTTCTCAAACACATACAAACATAACAGTAATGTGATATGGGGTGTGATTTATTAATATACCATAAAAGTAAAGAAAAAAAGACTGCTCCTGGCCTGGGCATCCTTTGTGCAGTCTAAGCTGTATTCCACCCCCAAATTTTCAGGGTTATTCAATAAATTCTTATTGTTTAAAATGGTGCTAATTTTGTCCCAACTAATCAGGTCTTATTTAACATTTGAAAGCTAACAGCTGATTGGTTGGGGCAAAATTAGCACCATTTTTTACGATAAGAACTTTTATTGAATAACCCTGATCCTGTGAGAGTTGATAGCTAGCTTCTAAACAATTTTATGGGTGCAGAAATAGAGGGTCATGCTCTCCATACAGTAGTAGAAGCATATAAATCAAATAGGCGCTGCACCTAGCATGGTAAATAAAAAGAACAAATTCTTTATTAAAGCATCACAAGGTACATATCAAGCAAACAACACCTGGCATGTTTCAGGTAGGGAGTAACAATACCAGTGAGTTTTATTCTGCCGGGGGTTCCGCGGAATTATGTTGTCATTCTGCAGATCCAAAAGTGTAAATCAAACCCCAAGTCAATGGCAGTGAAATTTTTGAATCTTTGACCGAATTTCAATCTTCAATTTCAACACTGTATTCTGATTTTCCAGCATCGCATTTTAAATGTTCAATGTTGCATTTGGACAAAACTCTGCAAAGTTCTGCCCTTAGAAATTCCAAAAGTTTCACTAGATTTACAAATTTGCCAACTGCAGTGCTACCTAAAAACCTGGTTTGGTTTGAAATCGGAACTCGTTTGGAGCATCCGTCCCCAATCATATTTCCAAAATCCTTCAATTAAAAAAGGAATGAAGGCATAACATTTCTTTAATTAATGTGCAATTGATTTGCTGCATTCTACCAATCAAAAAAGGGGGGAGTCAGTAGAGGGAATCTATCTGGGATTCACTTTCAGTAAGAAACTAAAATAATTTTTTTATGCTATATTTTTCTTTTATAGGACAGGTTTAAAAAGCAAAAATGACATTACTAGATCATTTGACACACACCTTAAAAGAAAAAAAAAAAAGTTCTCAAATATGATATGCACTGCTGCCCAACTTTACTGAATAAGCTATCAGGGGATTTAAAAAAAAATATATGTCCTATATTTGTCAACTATTAGTTTAAATTACCTTTGAGACAAGCTGTTGGTTTGAGATGAGGAGACTACATGTACTGCAAAAACATACAGCTCTCAAATTTGTAGTACATTAATCTGTCCTGCGAATTTTATTTACAAGGTAAATTTACATGAAAATTATATTGACATGAATTCATAAGAATGAGATAAATATTAATAGACAAATATAAATCCACAATAAACAGGAATGTTATATTTAATCTCTTTCTCTATGTGGTAGGTTAGAAATAACATAAAATGACTACCATAAACATTTCTAGCAAAAATTGGTCTGTAAACTACATTTTTGTCATTTTTTGCAGTTTTCGATAAAAATCTGATATGCAGATAATCAGGGAGATTTAATAAAAGTTCTTATCATTAAAACGGTACTAATTTTGCCCCAACTAATCAGATCTTATTTAACATTTGAAAGCTAACATCTGATTGGTTGGAGCAAAATTAGCTCCATTTTAAACGATAAGAAGTTTTATTGAATAGCCCTGAATATTTACTAACCAGTAAAGCTTTCATACGAATAATTATATATTTATTGTTTAGGCTTGTTCTGTATAACAGGGAAAGAAAACCTTGAAATCAATAAAAAAAAATTGGTTAATTGTGGTGTTTTTCAATACAGTACAAATTAAAGATATTCTCTCTTTTTTTTTTTTTGTTTTACTATTTTCCCCATAATACTTCTGAGCAAATGCAGGCATTATTTAATTTGCAAAGTGCTGCTGTAACCAATGATCTTTAAGATGACCCTGTGTTGTGTTGTGGGACTTCTTACAGGCTATTGAGGAATTTGAGCTATTTTGTTCGTTGCAGAGTTTTTATTATTTTTATTTATTTATTATTTATTATACAAGACAAAAGGCACATAGCAGCTTTAGAGCCTCTTGGATTGGGGGTTGAGGCTGTGAGAAGAGAAGAGCATGATTGATAGAGTTCTGGCTGGCTTATAAAGGGCAGCCGAGAGTGCAGTGAAATAATCAGAGAAAAGGGCGTCCTATGCTGGCTTTCTCAGAGGGGAAAAATGAATCCAGCACCTCTGCATTATTAAGTTGTCAGACGGTCTGATGATGAAAATCTGAAGGTCAGGCATAACAAGAGGCACCTTATGGGCAGGTCATGACCTTTCTGCAAGTGCTACACTCATGTTTATCTGCACCTAACCCTTATCAACAATTTTTCATTTGATAAGAAGATTGCAGAGAAGGGAGAAGTGTGTATCTCCTTTGTACACAAGCCAGAGCCATAATATGTAGAATTAAATGGAAAGCGTTTTGCTCCATTCCTATATACTAAGGAAACTAATTAGAAGACGGGTATAGTGGAAACCTTGAGCAATATAGTTAGCCTGATGAAATTCAAATATGGATATTAAAATGTTTTCTTTCTTTTTTTTTTTCAAATCCCCTAAGCAAAACCCTTCATAGTCATATAGTCAGTTTTTGTATTTATTTTATAATAAAGAAGGCTTAAAGTTTGTGCATGATGCACCCCACAGGCACAGTGATCAAACATTTAGTTCATTAACCTGACCTCCCTATGTCTGTTTTCTTTTAGATTTTGCTCAAATATGTTTCAGTGTATCTATGTCAGCAGCTAATAAGTTAAAGGTTATGCTTGGAAATTAAAGCCATCCATTAAAATTTAATTTCCTCTTCCCTTCATGATGTGTACATTTGGTGGATAGGTAAAATGTATTTTTTTTAAACTAACTTAAACTTACCACATCTTAACTATGAGGAAACCAGGGTTAACTCCCCATATTCCATCAGCCTCCAACAATTACTGTTCGACACACGCAGTTTTTAATAGACCATAATAATAAAATATAATAAGGCAGACAAACTCTGCATGAATTCTGTCTCGCTGCATTTTTGGGCTTGGTGTGAATGAGCCTTTACCATGCCTGAAATGACTGTATTGTGTTGTTTCCCACAATAAACAAATGGAATGTAACGTATAAAACGTTGTTTCATCTGAAACATGGCAAGAAGGTGATCTAAAATTCCTATTAATGAAAAGATTCACATGTAATACTAGGACCTAGCCCAAGCAAATCAAGTCTGTTACAGTGCGTACATAGGATAGGCATTTTTCTGCAGTGTAAATGGAAGCAGTATCATAGCAATGGACATTAACCCAGAATAACAGAAATATATGAAACTCGGAGGGCAGATTAATATGTTTTTTATCATTCAAGACAGGCTCTAGTAGTCACTGTGAAATAACCCCGTAAACTGACATACTGAGTTTTAGCTGTTTCCATGTTTAGCACAGTGGGGGTCATTTAAAGATCGTAAGTCTTGGCTGCAAAATGGGGCTGAAAATCTGCTGCCGTTGCTAACAGCGCAGTAAGCTTTAAAGGTTCCCTGATGCGATTCTTGCCTATCTGGGTTTATTAATCAGAATCCTGTTAGTTTGTTATTTTTTTTTCCCCACTAAGGAGACACTTTCAAGAATAGTGTTTACTAATTTACCTATCTCTTTCCTAAGACATAATATGGAAAAGGCCAAAATCAAAGACACATATATCTCTCTGTATTTTTGCCGTAAAATCATGTGTCCTTTTTAAAGAAAAAACTTTATCAAAAGATATTTTTGCCTACGTTATAGAACAGAGTAGTCACACTCAGGGTCCTCCGGCTGTTGGAAGCTAATTATGTTAAATGTCATATTCTGCTCTTTTTGTAAGGAACAAAAACACTAAGAATAATTAAATTCAAGTGATTTTTAACCATAAATTTCATTATGGGTGCAGGCTTCTCCTTTTGCCCCAAAGATCTTCTGCTGTTGGGAAAAATATTTATTTGTTTCACATAGAGATGGACTAGAACTGGAACTCGAACTCGAGTTCGAACGGAGTAAAATGTCTATTATACCAATATGCGGGTAAATATTGAATTCTTGAATCCTCGAGTAAAATGTCTATTATACCTATATGCAAGTAAATATCTAATATCGAATCCGCGAGTAAAATGTCTAATGTACCTATACGCGAGTTAATATTGAATTCTTGAATCCGCATGTAAAACGTCTATTATACCAATAATCGAGTAAGTATCGAATTAACTAATATGTGAGTAAAATGTCTTTTATACCAATACACGAGTAAATATCAAATTCTCGAATTCGCGAGTCGTTGATGGGATAATTATCGAATGTTCGAACTTGAGAGCTCGAAAATAGCGAGTGTGAAAGTGAAATTCAGTTTTCGAAAGTCCTGGATATTCAAACATGTTCCCCAAACCATTTCCCAGGTCCCACAGCTATATACATTAAGTTGCCATTGATATTTTAATTGTATTTCATTCGAACTTTTCAAACTATTTGACTCCCATTGACTAATGGGTCCGTTTTCGAACTTTCGAACTTTCCATAGTTCGAAAGTTCGAAAACGGACCGAACTTTTGAAAGTTCGTACATCTCTAATTTCATATTATAGGCATTTATTTTATAAGGTGGCAGTATCTTTCTATGTTAAGCCCTGTTTTTATGTTAAAGTAGCATGGGACTTTGGAAGATTACCATTATAACGTAAAAAGTAATATAAAAAAGGATTGTCATAATTATAATTATTATTATTCAGCAATCCTCTGTGCGCTCAACTGGGTTGTACAAATTAATAAAAGTTATTTAGTAAGTAAGGTCCGCGATCAACCTATTTTGGCTATCTTAATTCAGGCTGTTACCATGAACCTTACTCATAAATATTAATTATTTAAATATAGTTGAGTGCACCAAGGATTGCTGTAACCTGGTTTAGGAGTTTAATTTTATGTACTAAGGATAAATAAAAAAATAAATAAAATATATATTAAAAAAATAATAAAAAAATAAAAAAATAAATAAATATATATATATATATATATATATATATATATATATATATATAATGTTTTTTTTAATTATTATTAAAAAAGGGAAATCCGGATAGGCAAGTTAGTTGTTTACATATCTTAAATTAATCCTGACAAGTACAGTTAGTCTAACCCAAGAGTGTTAACTGTATGCTAATGTTAGAAGTGGTCCTGGATAAGACTGATGAGTTGCTTAAGTATCTAGTGAAAGTAGGAAAGTAATAGATTACAGAAATGCAGCAGGGGTAGAGCCAGTTCCACCCTACACCTTTCAAGTACGTTGTTTAGAAATTACAGAGGAAAGTAATAGTGGTGAAATGCAACATTAATGTACAGTTTCTAACTGATAGACATATCTATAGGGGATGTACAAACTACTTGCACATTGTGATGACACTCATTTTCAGTCTGCATCTCTCTGGCTTGAGTATTAAGGCCCGCATATTCATTTTAAAGTCTGAGCTTGTCTTCATTTCTCTCACTTACTTTCCTTTGTTCCAATACATATTAGTGATGGTTATGTTTTATTTCTCTGAAGCTGCTGTTGTTTTTTTTTTCCTTATTATTTAAGCACCTTGTTCTCAAAACATAAATAAATACATGCAGTTGCTGCTTTTTCTGTGGTATCATTATGGCATTTACAACTAGAAAATAAATGATTGCCAGAAACCATCCTTCAGTGAATGAAAATATAGCAGTGATAACAAAATTCTTTTTTTTTTTTTTATTGATATTCTCTCCCAGCATTTTTTCTTAAGAGACCCAATCATAGTGCAAAAAGTATATTAAAAGGTAGCAGCTGTACAGGGATGCCAAGGGTGTTTTCAGATTACAGTCAATGGGTTTCCAAAACAAAATCAGTCCACAACATCTTCATGTAGTCCTTCTTTGTATGGAAATGAGGCAGGATTATGTTGTGTGTTTTACTGATTTTCTTTTTTACCTGTTTAAGGTATTTTGGGCTGTTTTTAGAGCTGCAATTTAATATTTTGTTCTTGAAAGTACTTGTGACTCAGTTTAAGAAATTTCTAGAACAAAGTCAAATAATCTGACAAACAATATCACACTTTCAGAAGATCTTTGGCGGTTCTGAACACTTATATGACTAGTAAATACTGACAGCAAGGCTTTTCTTCAGGAAATTATCCTATAAACCTGTCAATAAAATTTTTTAGTGTTCTAAGCAATATTCTAATATAGTCTGTCACACTGACATCCCTATCAATTAAAATTAAACCAGATTGCCTTTTGCCATGTTCCCTTTTAATATTATAGCTCTTTTTAAATTGAATTTAGGAAGGGAAATTATATGCAAAAAAAAAAAGAAGGAAGACTTGGCAGCTGTTATCTTCACTACTGAAAGTATAATTGTATAATTCTGCATTTGTTTCAGTTGTTGACAAGAACAGAACTATAACTAAGCTATATGCAAATAAAAGGCATTTCTAATTAAGTTAAAAACATAAGTTAATGAAAACCAATCTAAATGAAGTAAATAATATAAGACATAATGTACCCCTTATGGTGGCCGTACTAAAATAATATTAGATACATTTGTATTTCAATAATTAAATCTTAATTTAGAGGGTGTTTGCCGGCCAGAAGATTCTATTTTAAAGCCAGATTTTAGTCAGGTTGGAGTGGAGGCCTAATGCTTTCACACAGGTCATGGAATTCCAAGATAACTTCACCTATCCCTATATAATGCACAAAAGCTATTATATAAGGATATGGAAAGCTCTACAAATTATATCATTAGAAATGGTGCTTAGCTATGTCATCTGTCACATACTTACTATGAATTATAGAAAATAGTGCTGCATAAAGCTTGGAGACTTACTAATAAAGTTGTTAGTTTATAATCACAGCTGATCCCACCCTACTGTTAGTGAGTCCCACTTTATAATATAAAGGTATGTGGCGTCATTTTAGCAATCCATATAAATACTTTATAAAGCACAAAAACATTGTGTTTTTGCAATGGAATAACTAATAGAGATGAAGGAAATTGAGTTTTTTTTTTCAACAGCGTTGCCATGGAACCTATTAAATTTCCAAAAATCCAATTAGAACCCTATTGAATCATAATTATTTTTTTATATTTTCAATTGCACATTTCGAGTATTCAATATCGTTTCTGAATTCACATTTTTCAATAAAAATTTCAGATTTTTAAACACTATTTTAAAAATTTGTGAGACTCGCGAATTATCGAAGCCAACAGTTCCAAATCAAAACCAGGTTTGTTTCGAAACCAGGA
This sequence comes from Hymenochirus boettgeri, assembly GCA_019447015.1. Classification (NCBI taxonomy): domain Eukaryota; kingdom Metazoa; phylum Chordata; class Amphibia; order Anura; family Pipidae; genus Hymenochirus; species Hymenochirus boettgeri. The sequence continues at coordinate 211,221,029 of CM033471.1, read as the reverse complement.
TGCATCACTAATGGTTAAATGTCTCAATCATTAGGATTTTATTGGGGTGGCAGAGGAAATGAGTGGTGCAAACTTTGACACTTTAGGATGCAGTGCTATGTTATATATTATATAATAAATAAATAAATGCCATACAAAGCTATAAATTAATTCATAAATGCCATAAAGGTGCCTGAACTAGGCAACATGAGGAAAGATGCCCCTGCTATGTAGAATTTACAGCTAGGTGGGTTACATGAACTATTCTCCCATCTCAGACTTGCATAATTATTCAAAGCATAAGCTAAATTACAAAACACAGAGAAAAGCAAAAGATGAAGTGCGGCATCTATTACTTCATTAATCTGCAAAAGGTGAAAAATCTATTTAAATTCTGCTGAAAAGTCAATTCCACATTTTAGAAATAAGGCCCTGGGTTGTGCGATTCCTTACAAACATTTTATGGAAACCTTCAAAATACCATAATATCCTGTGCAGCAATTACATACACACACACCAAAATTTAAACAACCAATTGTTATGGAGGCCTAACAGTAGGGAGAGACAGACAGTGCTGAAAAGAGATGGATGAAACCTGTCAACTTGTCCACTATCCAACAACCTTGGCATGCCAGATGTTTAGAAACTACAATCCCCAGCATACCTTAGTTGCACTGCCAAACTCATTAATTCTGTAATAAATCAAGGAATCATCAAAACTGAGCCATTAAAAAAAAAATTTCCCACAAAACTTTCATAGCATAACGTTTATGATATATGAGGAACTTGAACTGCTTCTGATAAAGAAGTTCCCCAAGAGAAAACATGGGTAGACAGGATTGTATAAGGGACTTATATTCTTCAGTGTCTCAAAAGAAAAAAAGAATAGGACAGTAAGTGGAAGGCCTGGTTATTAAAAATAAAGTCCATACACACAATGGATTCTGGCAGGATAATGGAGTGGGACATGGCTCCCCATCACATCGCAAACTATGGTAGGAACACAAACATCATAACAATGGAAATTATTTGATGGCTACAAGGCTCACAAGTACAAGACAAGTACAGAGAAAACCTGATTTTTTGAGTAAAGAGATTGGCAAGAAGAAGTTCCTATGCCGTCCATGCCCAGGATCATGATGGTTTTGGGTTTTATTTCGAAAGGTTTACTGCACTTTTTTTTTTGAATATCTTATAGTATATAATATTATAGTTTTTATACAATGCCGTAGAGGCTGCTATAATGATGGTTTAGCGTGAATTTAAGTGTGGATTGCAGAATTTAAACAGTGGGCTCACGGTTAATAATCTGAATACCTTTTTGATTGTTCTTAAGGGAACTAATGTTGGCCATAGACCAAATAGATTTTAGATTGTTTTGACTTAGATAGATTGGATAGATTATTACCTATTTCCACATTGTTCCCTGCTCTCAACTATTCATTTCAATGATTGGTAAAGGCCTAGACAGTTGTTGCAATGTAGTGGGAATGTCAGTGGAATGTCAGGAGGTACGTCACATAGTGTATGGCGAGCATTGAATCGATGATCTTTATCGATAGGTCGCTATCCGGCACCAGTCACTGCAGACATGCAGAGATTAATAGCTAATATCCTACTACTCCCCAGGCATTGTTTAGGATTGATTAGGCATCTGGCTAGAAGAATCATTAAACAATGTTAAGTGGAGACACCATACACTCAGATCGTGCAGTTCTTGCTATAACAGACAGGAAAAAAAGTATGAATGGGAATTCTTTTGCAGAAAAAAAAACCCTATTCTGGGTGATGCAATACATGCAAGCAGCATCATTTGCCTCACTGTGATCCCCTGATGCCTCCATTAAAGAGACGTTATGTTTTATGCAACATAGTAACGCAAAACTTAAAGGGACACTATACTGAAAAAATTACTTTGCTTCATCTTAATCCATGATTGAATGCATGTAAGTAGCACTTACTCTGATTTGTGTGTGTTGCTGCATGCCTTCAATCCAGCACACATTTTGTTTAGGAGCAGTATCCCCCCTCCCTATTTTAACCACACAGGATACAGCATTCCAACTGTCAAAACTCTGCCACCATTCCAGCTACAGTTAAACCGCTCACAGAAGAATAGTTTTTGAGAGCAAGGAATTTGATTGACAGCTGAAATATAAGATGTTTTAGATTGGATATCTAAAGAAATAGGGGGCAGATAAAAAAAAAATGATACAGTGGTGGTTGGGAAGAATTATAGTTTCCAATTATGGTCAATTTAAAATAACCTATTTTTGAGTATAGATGCCCTTTAACTTCAGTATTGCACCAGGCGCTCTGTTTCCGAAAAGTTTTATAAACCACGTAAGTCCTGTAAAATCAGTGTAAAACCCAAGGTAACCTGATTTGGCCACTGGTCATTATCACCCCCTGTTGCTTACAGGTCCCCCCAAAACAGCACTACAGATTCACTGTAATAGAATGATGTCATTTTTTTATTGTTTGTTTTATTTTGATATAGCTTTGTTTGTTTTATTTTGCTTTTTTATTATTATTATTTAACTACAGTATTCCTCGCTGTCATCCAATCAGATTATTCCAAAAAACAATCAATTGATAATTTGCTTTTATAAGACGCCAGGAAATAGGAGGCCCTTGTAGCTTTCTCATGATAAACATGCCATACAATGCACTGAATGGCTGCAGGATATCGGTAGTTTATGAAACATCAATGTCAATAAATTCTTTTTAAGTTACTGTGGCAAAGACCTATGAAATGTACACAGAACTGGGAATCAATAATCACAGGTTATCTAGAAGTAAACTGAAGGATAAGCTGTGAGGGAAAGAAGCCTTTATTCTCTTGCTAATGATAGATGTTGTTTTTCAAAGGCCATGGGAGGTAAAGCACTTTTAAAAGACCAAATTAAGAGGTATTAGACAATTGTCTGGCAGTCACGTCATATTCACATTGCATTTCTCTTTCTGAAGAGCTTGTCTTGATCTGTCTTGGGCCTGCAGATCTGCCTCTATTGAAGCCTTCTTAATAATCCACAGTGAAATAAAGCATAGGGTGTTGCTCAGTAGGCTGCAGAATGGAAAGGCTCAGTGGAGTTAGAAAGGGTTGCAAAAGCTTTTCAGGCTTGTTTCTCAGCCGATTAAACTCATTCAGGACTAGGTGGCTGGAACGAAAACAGAAAGATTACCTCCTGCTTCTGACTGCTTTGTTGGCAGCAGTCTACAGATGTAGAAACATTTTAACTATATCAACAAAAGAGGAGCAGTAAAGGGACATAGTTCAGACCTGTTACTGACTGAGCATATAAAAACGGATATTTGTATACAGGAAAGAGTAACTGTTTATTGTACAGTGGAACTTTAAATAGAAATAGAAAAGTTCTCACAGGGACTTCTACTCCTTATATGATATTTTTATGAGTACCAATATGTAAAACTCACTGACAAAGGATACTGGGAATTGTAGAGAAGTATAAGTTTCAGAAACTGTGCAAGAGCATTCCATGTAAAGGAAACTTTGGAATCCCTATAATATATATATATCTGATAATAGATAACAAGTTTTGTTCCTAATAATGATTATAAAGCGTCCAATCCTCCATAAATCTTCCTGGACATTTATTAAATCTTGAGCTGTTGTGTTGCTATTGCTAAAGGTCTTTTTCTTTTTTTTTGTATGTTCTTCAAAGGAAATGTTTTCTAGATCAGCTATAGGCCTACTTTGTTATTAAAACTCCTTACAAATATTCAGTTGTTAGCAATATAGAGACAAGTTAAGTATTTTAAACATTTTTAAAAATTCATTTGATGCTTCAAATTTTTGTCAGATTTTATTTAAAATAGTTAAAGTTACAGTGTTTTTTTTTTTATTTGACATGATTTAAAGGGGAACTAACATCTCCAGACAATATTTTCCTAATATCATAGATGTGATTTATGGCTAATTTCATAGGAAAGACTGCAGGCTTCTTTGGCGACTGGACCTGCACTTATCAGCAATTATTTGCACTTTTTATTACTCGTATTACCCTTGTATGTAATATGTATGCTTTCCTCGTGTATATTAATGAAACTGTAAAGCACCATGGAAGATGTTGGCGCTATATAAATCCACATTAATTTTAATAATAGATAGAGCACATTCACAAAGATACAACAAGCTGTGTCTCAACACTCCTTTAGCTGTGGCTGCTGGTTGATTTATGAAATTAACCTGTGGGTACTAGGGGTTAGCTCCCATAATTCACCTTAGAGTGTGACACCCAGCTGAGTGTATGCTTCACAAGTTAGCTGCAACCTTGCATCTTAAAAACTGTAAGACATACTAACATAGTAACATAGTAACTGAGGTTGAATAAAGACATACGTCCATCAAGTTCAACCTATTCACCCTCTTTTTTAACCCTACCTAACAGTTGATCCAGAGGAAGGCAAAAAAAAAAAAGCTTTGTTCCTGACTCTAAGCAGTAATCAGAAAGTATCCCTGGATCAACCAGAACTACAGTTTATGTATTAAAACCAGTAATTCTCAATTTTTTTTTAGTTTTAGAAACTTATCCAGGCCATTTTAAAGCTATTCAATGAACTTGCCATTACCACATCTGCTGGAAGTCAATTCTACAGTTTCACTGTTCTCACTGTAAAGAAAACCTTTCCTAACCTGAAGATGAAACTTCTTTTTTTCCAACCTTAAAGGATGTCCACGAGTCCTCTGATATGACCTATTAGTGAACAATGCACAAGAGTTCATTGTATGGTCCATTAATATATTTGTATAAGGTTATCATATCCCCATGCAAACGTCGCTTCTCCAATGTAAACAGCCCTAACTTGTCTAATCTGCCTGCATATTCAAGCCCCTCCATTCCCCTTATTAATTTAGTTGCCCTTCTCTGAACTGCTTCCATTTCCAAAATGTCCATTTTGTATATGGGATTCCAAAACTGCACTGCATATTCCAAATGGGGCCTTACCAGAGACTAGTCTTAGCTTTCAAACTGTCATTTTCATTAAAGGGGTTGACTTGCCCTTTAACAATCTTCTCCACTGTGAGAGAAGAAAAATTATGCCCACTTGTTTTATAAAGAAGGACTTTTAAAATAATAAATCAAATAATAATAATAATAATTTAAAATAATAAATCAAATAAATTTTCAAAGATCTGCATATACACAGTCCTGAGCGTTCTCCCTATAGGAGAACACTCAGGACAGTGTGTTTCCCTTGGTCGCGGCAGGCTTTACTGACTTTTCGAATGAGCGCTTGGATGACCTGTTCGGTGGCTGCGTGCTTATTCAGAAAAGTACCCACACACAGTGCCAATAAAGGCTTTATCGGTACGGTGTGTACCTAGCTTAAGTTACAGATTATGCTACACCAGATTCTGCCTCACAGACACAGAAGAGAGATTTGAAGGATAAGTACACTGTAAAATGTAATTCATTTGCCATATTTTTTTCCCCTAAGCCCCTCTAGAGCCTACCTTTGTAGATTTAAAGTTGCTGCCATCTTGTTTGGCTTTAGATAAATAGTTAGCTCCACCCCTCTGAGATTTTCAGCTCGGAGAGGCAGAGTGTTCTCCGTGCGTGTGCAAGACGTGTGTGCGCTAGGCGAGATGATGTCACGTGCACACTCATCAGTGTACGCACTGACGTCATGTTGCGTGCATCCTGACGTCATGCGCACGCACACAGAGTAACCAGGAATTAACAACTGAGGCTAACAAATCAGGAGGTAGCTGAAAGTCTCAGAGGGGCGGAGCTAACTATTCACCTAAAGACAAACAAGACGTCAGCAACTTTAAATCTACATAGGTAGGCTCTTCATTTTACAGTGTACTTATCCTTTAACAGTGTTGAAAATGCAGTGTTGAGATTTAACAGTTTCCACACACATTCCTTTGAATTTCATACAAAAAACAAAAATAATCTTTACAGTTTATTTTCTTTCAAGGAATAAAATCATAGGTAAATCTGAGAATTGTAATCTGTGACCTCATGTACTGTGTTTTCAGACTGCTGAACCACCACAGCATTTGCAAAGAGTACAGGTACATTTAGAAAAAAACACATAAGTATTTTTGGAAAGCTGAAAGCTGTGCATGATAATGAACTTTGAACTGGCACTGCAGGACAACATAAGTGGGGCCAGCAGTGGGTTAAAGTTGAGTTTTTGTGTTGGACATGCCCTTTAAACAATAACATTTAGCAATGTTTTTAATTATTAAATATAAGGAAAATCCAAGTCACTGTTCAGCAGCGATGTGTCCTGAACCTGGGTTTGGAAACATTGTGGATCCTGCTTAACTTTGAGATGTTAAATGTGTAAGGGTGTAAGCCAGAAAGACAGGGGGGAGGAGAGGGGCCGCCATAGCAGGAAGTTACATGACAATCCTAGCAGAAAGGGCAGAGACTCAGAGTCCAAGGTCGTCCATGAGGGGGAGCAGAGTTTCCTTGGTCGACTGGATAGCGGCTGATCAGGGACCCGAAACAGCTACTTTGGCTCAGCAGGCCAGTGGTGAGTTTTCATGGGCTGATGCATGGGGAATAACTGAGGTGACAGGGGAGAATGGGGACCAGGTGCAGGTTATAAAAACTTTAATCGGCAAAATCGAGGCCATGCCTTAAGGCTCCACATGTAGCACTACCCCAGGGGGAGCAGGCGAGCACCAGCCTGTGCTAGCAGGTAACAGAGTGGAAGCTCAAAAAGAGACATACTTCTGCGGGGTTAGTACATTGAGAGTACACCTTACAGTGTAGGTAAAAGAAAAGATTTAGAGGAATGACTACAGTGGAATTTGGTCCGCAGTCAATCCCGAAATGGTGACGGTGGACATGGAGATTGTATGGTCTGAGTCTGGTTAGAGGAAAAACCTAGGGTGGCCAAAACTTTTGGGAAACTTTTGGCAAAATGTTTCAGAAGAGGAAAAGACGACAACCAAACAAATCTGGTTCAAGGAAGCCCAAGGACCCCAATGAGCATATAGTTAGATAAATATCATAGGACGGGGGCAGCACAAATCATTCGCAATGTCTTTCTATATGGTTTTTATATACTGGGTTGCATGACTGGTGCATTTGTTGAACCACCCTATGGTCTGAGAAAAAATCTAGGGTGGCCAAAACTTTTGGGAATCGGGTCCAGGATCTCAGTGTATTGGCAGGGGTAATAGGGCAAAAATCTCCACAGAAATACTCTGACTTATTTGTATTCCTAGATGAGGAGTTTAGATGTAGGATAGCAGTTCACCCTGAGGTGGGCTGGAATACAAAAGCCACCGATTCATGGCTCAGAATTATAATGTCTCAAAGGGCCTTGGGTACAGTTGTAGGAAGCATGGGGAACCCTATTACACCAGGCTTTGGGTCTGCTTCATTTGCCAAAAAAGCCAGTCCCTGTTGGCTATTTAATGAGGGCCAATGTAATTTCGGAGCAGTATGCTGCTTTCACCACAAATGCTCCTTTTGTGGTGGCTTAGGACATTCAGTGGCAAAATGTTTCAGAAGAGGGAAGGCTACAACCCAAAAAATCTGGTTCAAGGAGGCCCGAGGACCCCAATGAGTGTATAGTTAGATAAATATCATAGGACGTAGGCAGCACAGATCATTCGCAATGGCTTTCTATATGTTTTTTATATACTCAATTATATTCAATTTTCCCCTTCTCGTGTTTTTTCCAAAAGCTTGAAGTCAGTACGGGAAGCTCCAGATTTAGCTAGACAGAAACTGCAGGCTGAGGTCCAGCTGGGTCCATTTGTTGACCCACCCTTTGCTAATATTCAGGTTTCTCCTTTGGGCCTGGTCCCAAAGAAGGTTCTGGGAAAATTTACGTTAATTTACTACTTGTTACATCCAAAGGGCAGGTCAGTCAAGGATGACATTAGCCCAGAAGCGGCATCGGATTCCTATGAGTCTTGTGAATGTTCTCATTCATCCAGGTCATGGTATATCTGTTGTCTGTTGTCTGTATTCAGTTAGATCAACTGGACTTAGTTTGTCTTAAAATACTAAACTTTAAGTCCAATTGATCTAACTAAATATATCAAATATATCTTATGAGTTTGGCACACACTCCATAGGTTCAGCTACAGAGCATTATGACTAAGTGCTTAGGGCGTTGGAGGTGTAGCTGTGTAATACAATACAGTATATATGTCCTGAATTGGTTATTGAATGAATTTTTGTTACAGGGGAAAAGCAAGTGGCAGTGTAGTTGGTGGGCCACTCCTGTCTATTTTGGGTGGCACGAAGAGCGGAATTTCAACCAGGAGGAAGGAATCCGGGTTTCACCACAGTATCTTTGAATTGGAAAGGAGGGATGTCCTGTTAGCAAGTGCTTCCTGAGGCAGTGGAAATCAGCAGACTGGATCGGGCCCTCTAGTGTTAGTGATCCATGCTGCAGGGAACAATCTCTGAAAGTCTTGCCTGACTTCATTGACGCTGATGAAAGCTGATCTATTAAGTATATTAATAGTAAGATGAGGACTGAAAATGTGGCACCATTAATTAATGGGGATAAATTAGTTACTGTGGATGGTGATAAAGCAAATGTCTTGAACAATTGTATTCCCTCTGTATACACTATAGAAGATCCAAGTACTGATAGCATAAAATATAGTACCAATAATGGTGTAAAAGATGCACTTTGGTTACCTGAGGATATGGTACAGAAACAACTAAATAAGACTAATATTAATAAATCCACTGGACCAGATAAAATACATCCTTGGGTCCTTAGCTAAGTTCAGTTTTATCCAGGCCACTGTTTCTTGTTTTTGCAGATTCCCTCATGTGCGGAAGGGTGCCTCTGGATTGAAAAAAAAGCTGATATAATTACAATATTTAAAAAAAGGTTGTCGTTCCCAGCTAGGTAATTTAAGGCCAGTAAATTTAACTTCAGTGGTGGGGAAGATCCTGGAAATTTTGATACAGGAACGTATTCTAGAATGCTAGAGTATCTGGCATTGCAGTAGATGTAGTATACTTGGCTTTTGATACAGTCCCCCATAGGTGACTTATGTATTAGCTAAGATCTGTTGGGCTTGGTTTGCACATTTGTACATGAATAGAAAGTTGGTTAATGGATATGCAGAGAGTAGTTGTTAACTGGGCTTCATCAATATGGACTAATGTTCTAAGTGGGGTGCAGCAGGGTTCTGTGTTGGGGCCGCTTCTATTTATACTGTTTATTAATGACTTGGAAGTCTGTATTGTAAGCAAGGTTTTTGTGTTTGCTGATGACACAAAACGTTGTTGATCATTAAATACTTCAGAGGATGTGCAATCGTTGCAGGGGGATCTAGATAGAGTGTCTCATTAGGCTGCTAAGTGGCAGATGAGATTCAATGTTGATAAAGTTATGCATTTTGGACTTAAAAATCCGTGTGCTGCTTATACTGTAAGTGGCTCTGTGTTAAGGGAATCCCTGTTGGAAAAAGATCTTTAAGTTTTGGTGGATAACAAATGTAAAGGTAGCAAGCAGTGTCAAGCAGCAACAGCTAGTGCCAGCAAGATATTATCTTGTATAAAGAGAGGTATGGATTCAAGAGAGATAAATATTATTCTCCCTCTTTACAAAGCAATGCTAATACCTTATTTGGAATATGCAGTGCAATTTTGGAATCCTGTGTACAAAAGGGCATCTTGGAAATGGAAAGTGTTCAGAAAAGGGCAACTAAAATAATAAAGGGAATGGGGGAGCTTGAGTATAAAGAAAGATTGGATAAGTTACATTTATGTACACTAGAGGAAAGGCACATGTGTGGGGATATGATTACTGTGTATAAATACATTAACGGGCAACACATTAATCTATCTGGCGCATTGTTCAACAAAAGAACACGTCAGAGGACATGTGGACATCTCTTAAGATTTGGAGAAAAGAAATTTAGTCTTCCATTGGAAGTTGTTATGGCAGGTTCATTGGATAGTTTCAAAAGAAAGTTGGATGAGTTTCTGCAAACAAGGAATGTTGCAAGTTACTGATATTGATACATAAAGTAGAGTTGATCCAGGGAAATTGCCACTTGGAATCAGGAAGGAATTTTTTCCCCCTTCATAATTCTGGTGTTTTGTTTTTTTTTTTTTGCCTTCCTCTGGATCAACAATTAGGCAGGAAATGTGGGTATTGCCGAGTGGGTTGAACTAGATGGACGTATATCTTTATTCAACCTTCAACTCTACTATACTAATATGGCTTTAAGACCTGCTTTGCAGCAGCTGCATGACATTTCTAACATTGCTCCATGCAGCCACCTCAACTAATTGCTCTGCCCCCCATCTGCTCTGTTTACTTAATATCACAATTTTGGCTCTCTAAAAATAACAAGCAGAGAGCCACAATTGTGGTAACGAATACATTTCTTGCTGTGGAATTACAAACTGTAGATAGTTATTAAGACCTAATAAAAAAGTGACATATATATAAAGAGCTATCATTTTTCTGAATGTCTGTAGATATGTACAGTATAAATGGGAAGAAGAATGAGCTGCGGAATTTACCATTATTAGCCTATTACCAATAGTTGTTATATATATTTCCCTAGGTAGAATTGTATAGGTTATCATTCCACACTGTCTATTCAAAAAAAAAAAGTAGATTTAGTAGAAATTGTCAGGAACTAACAAGAAATGATGAAAGAGCAAGTGGATAAATAAAGCTTTGGGAGTTTTCCTGGTTTCTGTCTCTGAAAAACCTAATGATACCCCAAAAGTTTGCCCTTGCTATTAATTTTCAGCAACCAATAAGATATTATCTTACTGCAGTAACCAAGTAAAAAGCTAACATCTGATTGCAAATTATTAGCACAGGCAATCTTTTGCACCCCTTATTTCTTAAAGGACATATAAACTGGGGCAAATAATTTTTTAACTGATCACACAGTAATTAGGATTAATTACCACCAATCTTAAATCTGCTTTTTTTTCTTCTCTGACTTTTCTATCCTTGTTTTTTTTAGCTCTGGGAGTTTTACTTTTTAAAGAGGGTGGGGCACAGCTAGTCAGTAAAGGACTGTCAATCACCCAGCCCCTCCCCCTGGCACACTACATGTAGAAACTATCCATTCAAGTAAAGCTTATTTCTCTGTCACTGTATGGCTAATTGTTTCAGCATTAAGATCAGGAAAGGGAATAAGCATTATATGTTGCTCTGTGCTCTTTCTGTGCAGATAAAACCAATCCAGCAGTTACGCAAGTGTACACAAGTCCCAATGTAGCATTGTACCTAAAGAAACCAATTACAAAGTCGCCCCCCCCCCACACACACACACACACCTTCAAACTCCTACAGCTAAAAGGAAATCCTACTTGATTCAAGCAGTAATTACATCTCCCAGTACTGCTTACCTTCCCATAGCAAAGCAGTTTTACTTTCACATTCACAATAACACAAAATCACTGGGTAATTGCTATTGGCTGTAGGGGTGGCACAGATCGTCTTCACTGCACATGCTCCACACTCCATTTGTGTCTCAGGGAGCACTGAGAGCAAAAAGGCATCAAATTCCTGACAGCACTGAAAATATAGAAAAAGGATAAAGGCAAGTATTTTTTAGTGTCCCTTTAAAATGAAAAAAGAAGGGGGGAAATCTGTGACATTTACTATCAAAATGCAGTGCAATGTTTTTGACCAGTCACGAGTCATGACCTTCACACTGTCTGGGTCAAAAATATAAAAAAAAAAACAACAGACATTTCCACACAAACAATAATACAGTCCATTTAAGACTGCACAATTTAATGGCCTGTCCAATCCTAAGTTTGTCTGATACTGTTGCTGCCTATATTTCAGCCCAATTGATTTTAATGTGGTGGCCAATCAGCCAAATATCGATCAGCCTAAATCTCAGCCAGTTTGGAACATGCATGATAAGCAGATACCCTCCAGCCCTTATTATTTAAACTTATGGGACATTCTGTAAAAAGTAAAAATAAATCAATAAATATTTCACTATTTTAATTCAGATCTGTTGTTGTTTCATTGAAGTTCTGGATCAGGCTAAATATTTTTAAACAAAAAGTGTTTCTGATTATTTACCATAAACAAATTCTGCTTGTTTGCATTTTTAGTATGAAAAGAAAAACTTCTGATAACTGGACTAAATTTAAAAGTAAAAATAAATAAACAAAACACACAGTATGGCACCTGTTTTCCTAACAAATTGCGATTGGACACTCTCAGACACTTCCATTATTTTAATTCAGGTAATAATTAGTCACTGTCAGAGCTAGGACAGAGGTTGTACAAATCAGAATAAATTTACCATGTTGTGGCAGCAATCACAAATGAAGCAATAAATTAAAAATTGTAAATTGTTATGGGCTCTACAGATTGTGAAGCGGAATCTCTACCACAACTGTAGGAAATACTTTGTTATGCCTTATATTTTCATTTGACCATTGGTGTATTAAGTAATCATAATTATGTGTTATATTTGTTTCTTCCTCAGCATTCTTGATATTGAACTACAATCCCCTATCTTCATTTTATGCAAATCTTGTTAACCTAAAGGTTTAGATCAGAATTTAGATCAGGTTTTAGATCATAAATCAATTCTTACCTCCACCACCCCCAGAAACCTTATGGCTGCAATACTGACTCACCTGCCCAACATTCCTGAAGAGAGATATTCATAGGCTGTCCTCTTCCTCAAATGTGTCTACCTCCAATTAAAGCTGTACAAGCTAATTACAAGTTGGCAAATGCACAGAGGAGGTGGCCCAGCCATCAGCCATAATTTAACTGTGACATCTTCAGTCATGGCAGTAATTGACTGTTTGCCGTGAATAACACTGGATGAAGAGGGTTACTTACTCTGGAGAAAATATCCCTCTTCAGGAATATTGGGAAGTTAAGTCAATATTGCAGTCTAAGGTTTGCAGTGTGAAGTACATAAATTGGATTTTTTTAAGGTGGGGTTAGAAATGGCTTTAAGGATGGGGTCTTCACGTTTTTATTTTTAATCTTTGAAGTTTGGGAGCATGCTCATCATATATGAAAGATGGATCCTATTAGAAAAGTTTTGCTCAACTAGGTATTTTCCCTTTGGGAATATACCTAACTACACATAAACTGCAATGTTACTCAAAATTTCCACAAACTTTTAAATCGATATAGTTGGATTAGTGGGAAATCACACTAATCTTAAGTTGCATAAGCCAAAGGCCCTTTGGAGTTGTTTGAAGGTTTGGCTAGGCGCCCATTGTCTTATCTTCTGTTGTATAGCTTCAACTCTAAGCACTGCCCACTGAAGAAGCTGATACAGCAAAGAAAACTAATCCCTGGGCTACATTTAAACATCCCTGATTAAAGGCTTGTACACACACATGTGCGCACCCAGCCATGACCCCCAAGACCCGCTACCCACACAGAGCGCCTGCTTCGGTCGAGAATCGTCCGTGTGTACAAGTTTGGTCGGGGATCATTCATTGATCCGCCCGGTGTCTGAACCTTTATATACCCCACAATGTGGGGCCATTGCTTAGGTAAACCTGTTATCGGAGTAAGAAAGATTCCCAAGCATAAATATCTCTTACATTCATGTTATTTATGCAGTAAGACAGCAGTATTAATAATCTTATATTGCATAGGTGCAATCACTGTCAGCCATTCAACACTTGTCAAAAATAATTCCTTATAAAACTTCTTCCTCCATATTCCCATTACAAAAGTACACACACAAATCATGTAATATAGTATTATATTATCATTTCCCTTGAAAGATGGGCAAAATCTGGGTCGAGTCTTTTACCCTTTCCAGATCGGATTAAATCTGAAAGCCTTCGGGCCCAATTTACACCATCTAGTTATGATATACGAGCTGTGAACTGACAGCTATGTTACATGCTGTGGAATACACAACTTCTTTTTAACTTTACTTTAATGTCTTGCTCTCTATTTTTCAATTTCCTGTCCCTGAATTTTGAAACTTGGGAGTAATAATCTCATATCAAAACAAAGATTACAGATATAGTTTAGTACCAATGCAGGCTTGCAGTCAACCTTCATCCATCATCTGTGCCCTTGATTGTCCTAATATAACTCGGCTATGACCAAAGAAACTGAATTACAATACTGTATTTGCAAAGATGCATTTTTGGATTTAAAGAAAACTTAACATTACTTGGATTAACCAATAAATTCAAATGATAAAAGAAGCCTGATCTCACGTGTCTTGTGGTAGCAAGTTTCAAATTGATTTATTACAGATCCAAGTTCCAGGTTGATCCAGAGATTCTACTGATTGCCATTTACAGTGTATGGTCTGAAATTATAAAATCTGTCATTTTTAGATTTCAGCTAATCAGAAACAATGGCTTGGAATTATTATTATTGAATATTGACTACTAATATGATAGTTTTTTTTAGGAATTATGTTTGAAGAATGCACATTAATGTTGTGCTTTACTTTTAAAAATGTCTCTTTATAGACTCTATATAATACCTTTGCCCTAATCACTGTTTTTTCAACCTTTTTTTAATCAAAATGCTTAATTAATTTGACATAGCAATTTTATATATTATCAGGGAGATTCAATAAAAGTTCTTATCGTTAAAAATGGTGTTAATTCTGCCCCAAACAATCAGATCTTATTTAACATTTGAAAGCTAACATCTGATTGGTTGGGGCAAAATTAGCACCATTTTTAAAGATAAGATCTTTTATTAAATAACCCTGTATATTTCTTCCTGCTCTCTATAGCAGTCTAAGCATGCTTACCAGATAAAAAAAATATATATAATCAATTGCACATTCCTGGGTCCAATACAAAATCATATTATCTGCACACTGGCATACTTTATAAACAAAGGGGTTTTAGTGTGCATTTCTGTGATCACATGAATAAAAAGCCTTCCAACCATGTCAAGGTAACCCCAGTATGGAAGGTCCTAACTTCTAATCTTTTTTACTTCATATGATATGTTTGTTAGAAATTAGTTTAAATATATTTACACTGTTAAAAAAGATAACTTTATTGTATTGGTAGTCACAAGGAATCATGGGACTTTGCAGTCTGAACTAATTAGATGGGTTTTCCCTCAAAGTGATGCTCTGGAAGATTCAGCTATGTCTTACCTCCCATTATTCAATTAATCTCACAGGAGCCAGAACCGAAGATTGTAAAACGTACCCACAAACGCGTTCCTCCGCTGACTCAAATGAAGGTTTCGTCTTTTTTATATATCAACTTTATAAAATAGATTTAAGATTTTTAAATAAAGACTTAAATTGAAATGCTCCATTGAGCTGCAATCCCTTTAGTTTGGAAGCTCCAGGCCTAAAAGTAAAGATTAGTAAAAGCAGTAAAATAACTAGGGCTCTTTGTTTTTTATCAGCAGCACTGACAGTTCTATTCTGGGCAATGAGTAGAAATGTACAAACTACAGCTCTGCTCTGATTTTCCCATTACCTGAATTCTGAGCTGAGTTCTAATTGATAGCATCCATTGTATTCAGCACACGTCAATAAATACTAAAACAGAATGAGAATCAATATTGTGTTAGTATTGGGATTAAGCAGGCTGTTTCCTTCTTTACCTCCGGAAAGATGGATATGAGTAAATAAAATGACTATTTGTCTGAATCTGTGCCTGGGGATTAGGTATTGTGTGTTCTTTTTTCTGTAGAGCCAGAGAACAGCAAACGGCTCAGTCTCCCCTAAAATAACTGGGATTAGGGATGACAGAAAACATATATGAAAACTGTCAGATCTGAACACTGGGAAATCCTAGAAACTTTTCCATTTCTCAGTCAAGAACAGTTAGAATTTGAGACTAATAAAACCCTAAGGGAAATAGTTTAATAGCTATTATTTTCTATCAGTCGTTAATCCAGTAGGATGTCTGCTTGCGGGATCAGAACTACAACGTGTTATTTCTTTTTGTGGTGCATTTGGGCTGGCTCTGTTCATACAAAGAGAATAAATAAATAGTGTATATATATAGCTACACATTTGCTATTGTACAAAAAAAGTCTCCCTGTTTAAGGGTTTATTTTACAGGATTTGAAGTGGATGATCTGGCAATTGATCTGTTTGATAGAAGGGTAAAACATTCTTCTAATTGGGGGCAAAGGAAACACAATTTCCAAGTGTCCACTTTTATAGGGGCCCCCAAATCATAGAATTCAAATGGTCAAAAGATGAAGTGTCCCCCACACACACAATGTTTTACACAGGGACCCTCAAAGACCATGATTGCATATCTATTTATAAACAATTGAGTCAGTATTTATTATTTGAGAAATTGTTAATATATTAAAGAGACAAGGACCCTATTAGGAGTACACTCATTAATGTGACTGTGATACTTACTGATTGGTAAATACTTATCAACATAATTACTGCAACCTTGTAATTATACCAGCTTTAACTCCTCCCTTCATACTAAATAAACTTCAATAAAGTCAGTAAGTCAGGTCACAATTTTGACTGCAACATTTTGCTAGGTGATTAGTAATATTATTTGGTTTCCCTACCCAATAATTTACTATCCCTAGTCTATGGTATAGTCTGGAATTCTGTCACAAGCAATTATGTTGTCACAAAATCTAAACTATGTTGAATGTGAAGTTACAGGTCCTACTCAAAGCCTAAAGAGTTTGTTCTTTATCATTAAAATTATACTAGCCTGAGGGAGTAATTGACCCTCATCCATAGCCTCACCTTCACTGTGAACTCTTATTTTTACTGTGAAGTGCTGCATAACCTTGTGGTGCTATAAAAATAAACACACAATGACATGAATAATCAAACCTTTTAAAGAGGTAGGCGACATTGCTTCATTTTGTAAATTTTTTGTACATTATTATTCACCTTAAAATTAGGAGTATCTTTCTTGATGTGTTTTTAATTGTTTTACATTGTTACACTTTCAGTTTTTACTTTAGTAGAAAGAGTAAACAAAATATACAGCAAAATGTCAAACATACATTCACGTTATGGGAATTCCAGAAAACTGGAAGATTTCTTTTTAACCCTCTCTTCATGCTGTGAAAACAATGACTAATACTGTATGTGTTGAACTTACGCATTTCAGAGGCTGATAAATGGCCAATCCCCATCCTTCTTGTTAGATACCATTTATACATTTACAGGGAGAATCAATAAAAGTTCTTATCGCTTAAAATGGTGCTAATTTTTCTTCAATCAAATCTTATTTAACATTTGAAAGCTAGCATCTGATTGGTTGGGGCAAAATTAGCACCATTTTTAACGATAAGAACTTTTATTGAATAACCCTGATTGTATCCCCATTCCTCACAACTAAAGATTACAAAGTTGCAGGATCCCTGGTAGAGACCCAACTGGTTCCACAATGGATTTACAAGTTTTGCTGAGGAAATTTCACTGTTAAAGCTTGTAACCAAATTTTGTCATGAAACTAACATAATTAATTGACAAAACTGAGATTTTGAGGCTGTAAATCTCACAATTTACCATGATTTTGCAAACCCACAAGCAGAATATCTGTGCAGGTTTGAAAATCTAAATGTCCACCCAATATTTCATGTTATTAAGCAGAAGGTACAACGTTTGTATTTGGATATCTGTTTGCACCAACCTATTAAAATTACCCATAATTACTCTGAATACTATTGGACCTACAGCAACTGACAAGATTTATTATGTCATTTGATATCCTGAGGTGTTTATTCCACAGAAAATATTTCCTTGAGCATTGGGATGGTCTTTTTGCCTTTATTTCTCATGTAATTTTACATGTTCTTTCAGATCAACTCCATTTCCATTTTTATGCAGCACATTCACATTTCCAACATGACCTAAAAACAAAATGATAATAGAGCAATTACTGAGTAAGGATGATCCGCCAAGTATAATTCCCTCTATTCTTTGGAATATTATTCATAGAGATCAGATCGAGACTAGTTCTAACTTCAAAATATTTGTATATATGTATATATCGATGTAATAAAACTGTGCATACAAGTCTGTTCTGTTTCTCTTTATCTCTCTCTCTGAATACTGGTTTCTTTAATACACAGTGTCTGAGGATGAGGACAGTGATAAAATCATGTGGTCTGGCCATGCTGATAGAAATCCCCATTGAGTTAATAATATATATGAAGCGATTGTGAAATGCAGTTACACCTGATGCCTGTCCGGTGCGTATCACAGCACATGCTTTCACACCATGATATCTACTGAGTGTTACCTAAGGGAGAATAGCTCTCACTATTAGATTACATTGCATCAGACTAGTCACTAACAGAAATCATGCTCACAGCAGGCCATCTGAAGTACCTGTTTTCATATCAATTCAACACCTTCTTTGTGAAAGATCCGAGGCAAAATATGCCCATAAAACTGACATGCCCTGGGGCTGATTGTTACAGAAGCAGAGAAGAGAAATAAAGGTGCACTGCAGGTATGAAGTGAAATAGAAGATTAAAGACAGGCAGAATATGTATGGACCAGGAAAAATGACAGGGCTGGAATGCAAAATAACCAGAGAGACACCTGTAAGAGTGGCTAGAAAACTGTAATTTGTAGTTTTCACTGTGAATACTCAATCTGTACCTAGGAATACACTGCAGTGTACTCTGTTACCTAATGTGTTTAACTATAGTGTTTTCTATTTGGTCTGTCACTCCTTTTTGTTTACCAGAATATATACAACAATGTACAACATTTACAATATGTACAACATTTAATTCCCTTTATTTTGAACCTTTACTTTACCTTAAAAGCTTTGTACACTCTTTAAAATGTGCCAAACATTTAATTTGGTAATACCTATCATTAGATGAATCAGAAAAATTTGCTGAGCAGAGGCCTACAACTTCCCAATGTTGATTAGTGGTCCATCATGATTAGAGATGGGATCGAGCGGCTGCAGTGACGTCTCCTGGCATTGGCGACATCGGCAGAGATGGCACAGAAGAAATAAGATGCCACAAGGGCTCCTCTAAGTGCCGGGGATGGGGCCCAGGTTGAGCCGCTGGATTTTAGGTGAACGGCGAGAGTCCTTGAACGTTCGAGGATTCTCGCATTTGGTTGTTCGAGTATTACCGAATGTTCAAAGTCCTCGAAAATAAGACCGGGAGTTTGGAAAACCGAACTAGTTCGAAACCGAACTAGTTTGAATAGTTTGAGTTTGTCCAAATTCAGAAAGTTTGTCCTGAACTTGGGTTCGGGTCCATCACTAGTCCTTTAACTACACCAGGAACTTGTTACAGCTAAAGTCATGTAAAATCTAAAAGTCTCTAGCCAATTATGTTGCAGCTCAGTACAGACAAAGGCAAAGGAGCATGTGAATAAAATAAAACTGTATTGGACAATAAGTACACATGCACATGTGTCTGTTTGAACAGCTCATGGTGTTTTGGGAAACAGTTTACTTAGACAGTTATTTTAGTAACTAGCCGTCTTTGCTATCAAAATGTTACTCTTCTTGCCTATAGGGATGAATAGTGGTTTCATTCCCAACCTGGCTTCAGGGCAAAACTACTGGATACTTTTTGACTTTGAAATACCTTAAAAATATTGTGGTTTGGAATATGTAGATTCCAGTGCCGAAACGCTGATCTGTTTCGTTGAACCAGGCCAGTGGAATAAAACCCAGCAGGTGCAGCTCTACTCATCCACTGATCTTGTTACCTGCAATGCTGACAGGTTTTTGTGCATATTATTTCTTAGCTTCTGTTTCAACAAGGTGATCTCATTTTCTTAATGCTGTCCATTGTCTATTGGAAGTGAACAGCGAGTACATTTAAAAATCAATAGTAAAAAAATATTCTCTTAAAGTACATAAGAGTTGATTTTTATCAGTGTAACAGCTATGGTGCCACTTTAATCACAGTGATGTCAGCAGATCTGTAACATTTCTGGTGAGTTTATGATGAAAATCAAAAGGAACATATGGCCTTACTTTGACTGTATTTCCCACATTACCATTTTGTATTGAAAAAAGTTTTTCTTTTAATTACATTATTGGTTTTGATACATTTTATATAGATATAAAGGGAGTTACAGCAAAATCTAGCAAGGTGCTTTACAAACCGTAAACCACAGGTAAGGCCTCATATCAGAGGACACGTGGACATCCTTTAAGGTTGGAAGAAAAGAAGTTTCATCTTCAGGTTAGGAAAGGTTTCTTTACAGTGAGAACGGTGAAACTGTGGAACTGTCTTCCAGTATATGTGGTAATGGCAAGTTCATTGAATAGATTTAAAAGTGGCCTAAATACGTTTCTAAAACTAAACAATATTGAAAATGTATTAATACATATACTGCAGTTCTGGTTGATCCAGGGATCCTTTCTGATTGCCATTTTGTTTTTTTTGTTTTTGTTATAGGAACGCCCAGAGTAAGGTATCAAAATAGCATTGTACATGGCAGACAGTTGGTGTTGAATCCCCCCACCTCTATTTAGGCTTGGTTTCTTTATTTTCACATAAATGGCCTCCTTAACACCTCTCTTGAACCAGTCACGTTCTTTTGCCAATATGTTAACATTACAATCTTCAAAGGTATGTCCTTTATCCTTAAGATGCAGGTACACGGCTGAGTCCTGACCCGAGGAATTGGTTCTTCTGTGCTGGGCCATACATTGATGCAGTTGCTGTTTGGTCTCCCCCACATACAAATCAGAGCATTCTTCACTGCACTGCACTGCGTATATGATGTCGCTTTTCTTGTGTCGGTATTTGGTCTTTCGGATGTACCAATTGCTGCCTCAGTGTGTTGTTCGGTTTAAAGCAGACAGGAATACGGTGTTTTTTGAAAATTCTTCTTACTTTCTCGGAGACCCCTGCTACATATGGGATGACCATGTTCTTTCTCCTGTCTTGCTTTTATACTTCACTGTTGGTATTCGTGTTCTTTTCTTTCCTTCTACTTCTTTTGACAAAGGCCCAGTCTGGGTATCCACAAGTTTTAAGGGCTCCTCTGAGATGTTTCATTTCTTTAGCCTTCACCTCTGTGCTAGTGGGGATGTTCTCAGCTCTGTGTTGCAGGGTTCTGATGACACCCAGCTTGTGATCTAAAGGGTGGTGGGAGTCAAACATCAAATATTGATCTGTGTGTGTTGGTTTTCTGTAAACCTCCAGTAAACTTCCAGTTTACCATTTTCCTTAACTTCTACCAAGCAGTCCAAGAAAGCCAGTTTGTTGTTTTGTACCTCTTCCCTTGTAAATTGGATGTTTTGGTCTACTGCATTGATGTGTTCTGTGAAAGCTTGTACTTCCACCTTACTCTGGGCGTTCCTATAACACCTCTTAGCCACTATCCAATCACGCCCTTAACACTTGGCTGTGATATGCTAATTGGGATTTTTCAGGGTACATAATTGCCACAGATTCTTGTACAAGTCATTCTGTATTGAGAAAGCCAGTTGGATGACTAGCAAAACGTCTTCAAGAACTAAACTTCAAGTCCAGTTGATCTAATTGAATACAACAGATATACCATGACCTGGATGAATGAGAACCGTCACAAGCATATACATACATACAAACATACATTATTACTTATATTTATACATAGCATATATCATTATATATCTAATATATATATAATGGGTTAATTTGGGGACAGATTAAATTGATTACTGGGGAGAGGGAGAATTTTTTTAAACCCATTACAATGTTAATTAGAGTTCTTAAATCGGCCACATTAAAATGGAGGTGCAATATTCCATACTATTGCTTAAACTTAACATATATACCATTGGGGGCATTAAACCCACACACCCAGCATTACAGAAGCGTGGTAATAGGCTGTGGGGAGTGATGTTACATTGCACCCTAATTATTTTATGTTAGTGTTAGTCTGCCTATTAAATGCGCTTACTACTGTGTGTGTTAGTCTGCCTAGTAAATGCACTAAAAAGTAGAGAGTTTTGCGATTTATGGGTCTGAGGAGAAAAGCTTTTAAATTAAAGGTTTAAAAATAGATTTAGTTATCCTTTAATAAATGTATTTTAATAAAATAATACAAGTGGGCATGCTCAAACCTGATATATGGAGGCAGATCCATGGTGCTGTCACAGCTCACAGTGCTACCAGGAAAACCACTGCTGTAAGTCAGGATAGACTGCAGCTAGAAGCATGAGTCATTTTAAAGGTAGGAGTGTGCTCTTTTAAAGAAAGGGAACTAGTTTGGAGACCACAGATCCCCTTTAAGATATCTTTACTTAAGTTTCACTTTAAGAGTTTACCTTACATGGGTTATAATTTGTTACGCCATAATGAGTGTCAAGATGGCCTAGAAGAATTGTCAGAAGTAATCAGAGATGCAGGAAGAAGCACAAGCACACTACATACCTACCACTCTCCTGTGATGCAGTAAGCTCTGTGCGCCTTTGTAGGAGCATGGATGTGTTAAGTTGTACCATTTAGTGTCTCCTTGAAGTTTTCAGGAAGTTTTGCAAAACATGATTACAACAGTTATACATTGCTAATAGTTCACTTGCTAACCGCTTACAACATTTGTGTAAGGAATTGTTTTTGAGTTTTTGAGAAAATAGTGCTGATACTGCATCTCGTTGATAGCCTTCCATGCAAGGATTTGTTAAACATATTTTAGAAATTCAAATTTTTAAGATTGCAGACATATAACTAAAACTCACGTGTGTGATTTAAGCATTGTTGCCCTGAAAACTAAAATTAGGTTGGTAGTACTTACACTTACAAATACTTACAAAAACTTTTATTGTCCATTGGAAAGCGCTTTAAGCTGGGTACAAACTAACAATCTTTAAATATGACAGACAGGTTGATTTTGCACAACCACATGATTTTAAGGATAGATCACTTAAATGTGAGCTTGACAAAGCCCCTGTTAATTGTTTCACTGTGGCTTTATATTAGTCGAAATTTCAGGTTGTTTTGTGTCTGGTGTATCAAATTTCATTAGGATTTTCTTGGTAAAGGAAAAAAACAGCAACTTTTGAATAATGAGAAATGAATTGGGTCAGAATTCAAGGTCTGGATACAATCCAAACAAATTGGGAGGTTGGAAAGCAATCTTGACCTCCTGCATGACACCTCTGACTTTCAGCAGTATTGACTGTGACCTTCAAAGGGCGTGGGAAAGAACAAGCAGAACAATCTCCAATTAGCTTGTCATGTTCTCTAATTAGTACAGCGCTTGTAGTTCAGGTCCAAGCTGTGACAATAATTTGGTCAGTTGTTAGGTCAAAGTCAGATGCTGATTAAATCTCAGGTGGTTCTCTATCAGATGTCAAATTGATTGTAAACGGATCACAATGTAATATGGTTAAAACCTGGAGTTAAATATTTTTTTGGGAATCAGCATATGTCCTAGTGGAATAGCTACATACATTTTAGATGCTGTAAACAACACACCAAATGTTGAACTTTAGAAAATGTTATTATTTAATTTAACATATTGAGCAGAAGACAATGACAGTAACTCTGGATATACAAAGTGCCACGTCCATTAAGCAATAAAGATCTTCTAGACAGAAAGATCATACTTGTTTTCCCACTTTCCCCAAACAGCTAATGTAGCACAGTCCTTATACAACCAATAGCAAGACATCATCATCATCCCACAGTCTGATCTACTGTGTAGACAGGTCATTATTATAATGATGCAGTAGGGTGCAGGTCTCCTTTCCTGTTGGAAGGTAATTAGCATTTGCATATTTCCAGACACTTCATTAGAATATATTTTAAAGGGTATGTCCACCCTTAAAACTAATTTTTGATATAGTACTCCCCCTGGTCCCCCAGCCCCAACCGCTTCATTTTTATTTTTAGAAAGTGCCCCAAACTTTTACTTACCTCCCCTCTTTCCTCCGCCGCGCTGCCAGCCCCCTGCTTGCGAGAAAATGCAAGCAGAGGGGCGGGACCGGCAGTCACGTCTGTGATTGGCTGAGCGGCAGCCAATCACGGACACGGCTGCCGGTCATTCAGTGCAGCGGAGGAAAGAGGGGAGGTAAGTAATGTTCGGGGCACTTTCTAAAGATAAAAATGAAGTGGTTGGGGCTGGAGGATCAGGGGGAATACTATATTAAAAGGGATTTATGCTAGGGGGAGGGAATCCGGAGAGGGAGGGAGAGGGAGGGGTAGGGAGGGGGATAAGGGCTGCAGTATGCATGCCAAACTTCTCCCGGAGGCCAGGTAGGAGGCAGAGTCCTATATGGACTCTGCTAGCCTCCTGGTGGGCAGTTTTTGGGACTTTGGGGGGGGACTACAGGAGAACCATATGGAGCTGGGATGTGAGGTAAGGGTTAAACTACACTACATGATGGGGCCAGTAGTTGGGGGGATTATAGTTTTGGGGGTGGACATGCCCTTTAAAAAGTTGGATTAACCAAATAACCATCTTCTGTCTAAAATCACTCTTTTTTTTTTTTAAACAATAACAGTGTATGGTCTGTTAGCTCTTTTAACAGAAAATATTGCATTCATTTATTTCAGATGTTATAATGTATTGACTATTTTCCTGTTTTATTAAAAATATTGACCTAATGCATATGCTTTCCTTACATCATAGGTTATGTACACATAATGTACTTAAATATGGCCACTCCATGTAAAACTTTTATTGGTTGAGTCATAAATTGGACTTTACAGTCTGGCTTTTTGATCTGAGGAACGTGATTAAGAACTAGCACACTCAATTTATGCATTGCGGGCATTTTGTTTAAACCTCGTAATGCTTATTCAAACATTGTTGTAATGCATAAGTCATAGCTCTGTGTGTAATGATTCCCTTTTAGCTCAAGAACTGATTTCTATACCCCGCTGTGCATTCCTCTTAAATTCTGTTACAAACAAATACATGGCATTATAATTCAGCTTGCCTAAGGTAGAATTTTTAACCTCATAGAAGAATTTGTTCCAGATTACATTTCATGTATTATGTAGATTTGTTCCTGTTTGAATAAAAAAGATGTTCTCTTTATATAGAGCAATAAAAAATATCCATTACCCAGCAGCACCACTGAGCAGAAATTTTAACTGCTCAAGTAAAACCCTTATAAAATGATGTTATTTTTAAAGAAGTTTTGAAAGGTTAGTATGTACAGTAACCCTTTTTTAGGCCTAAGGTATTAGAGAAAACTAAGTATTAATCTGAAAGCTTCTCTGGTAAAAACAACAATGATAATTACTTAGGGACAATTAGAGATGGGATCCAAGTCAGTTCTGAAATCTGAACGTTCTGTCCGAAAGCGTGTGAATCGTTCGGATTTCAGGACTTCAGAATGTACTGTATTTTCAAGGGTTACCGAATGTATGAAGTTATTTTTGAGGGTTTTCTGAAAATAACCTCGTACATTCGGTAACCCTCGGAAATACATTCCGAAGTAAGTTCCGTTTTTGGATTTTCGATTCTTCTGGTTTCTCTCGAGTTCTGTAAATCTGAAAAGGGAACAAAAGTTTTGCTCATTATCATGAGGATTGTAATTTCCAAATTCTGTTTTCTCGGCATAGGCAACTATGGGCCGTTTCTAGGCATAGTGGCCTAGGCGAAATGTTAGGGCACCATTAAAAGGCGCTATTCAAAGTTTTTTTGTTTTTTTTTGAAAGACAGGGATCCGGTAGCAAGCGTCGGACGGTCAGGATTAAGGATCCAAACAAGTGTACCAAGCCTATTTCAAGAGGTGGTTGGGGTAAGTTTCAGTTGGGAAGGGGGCACCAGGGGAGACTTGCTTAGGGCACCAAATGGATAGAAATGGCCTTGTATTTTTGCATATGAAAAATTGAATGTCAAGATCCAGCAATCATATGCATGCTTAGACTAGGTTCACAGATACGTCTATCATTCTTTATACTGCCATTTTAACAGTTTCTAGATGTTTTACCTAGAAAATGTTTAAAAATTGGAGGTAACATGGTAAAATGAATGATACATGTTTGTGTGAACTTAGTCATAAGCTTATTTTGGGCAGATTCAATCACTGATAAAAAATCTTTATGTATATGTATATGTATATTCGTCTGCACATTGCTGTATGAGTGTTTCATACACAGGATGAAAATATCATCCTTAGCAGAGTGTGAGCAAATCAAGCTTTTTACCCAAATTAATAAAGGATATCCAGCTATGTCCTAACTCCCCTTCTTCAATTAATCCAATGAAGCTAGGAGGGAACCCAGCAAAAGTATCCACAATAAAGCTTCTCCACTGCTTCTTCTGACAGGTCCCGACTTCATCTATGCTCCCTTATACACAGGAGTGCGATCACAGGTAAGTACTCTAACTTTCTACCTGCTCCTGATCGCTTAATTTAACAGGAGGCAGCTCTTTTACCTCCCGTACTTCAATTACACTGAAAAAAATTAATTTTCTGGGTGGAGATAACCTTTAATTTACAAACATAAGAAGCCAGTGCACACAGAGAGGAGTTCTAAATAATAAAGATGAGGGAAGTGCAGGTGACACATTGAAAGCTATAGACAGTGATTTAGGCTTTGTTTTTACAAACAAAACAACATTTCTATTTTTTATTTAATTTTAGTTTTTTATTTAAATTATACAACAATTTTATTTCAAAGGGTTTCAGTGATGATCAACTAGGATGGTATCATTTACATGCAGAATTTCATCATGTATCTGTTTTTGCTCTTTCTAACACTTTTGCATCTGTCCAAATGACATGGTAGAATAAGGTTTTCATATAATCCGCACATCATTTGTCTTTGTCAGGTTTTACCATTATCACTTAAAGAGAGAAGAAAAAATAAATGGAATTAACTTGTCATCCAAAAGAATAGTCAACACTCCCTAAAAAGGGTTATGTCTTAATGTTAACATGCATTAGGATGAAAATTTTTTTTTTTACAAAACCCTGCAGGATTATCCGTCTTGCGGTTAGTTACCATCTATAGTACAATATTGCTTAACCACTTGCTGCTGTGTAATAGTTGTTCAGATAGACTACTTATCAAATGCTTAATGTAATTGAAAGTCATTTTGGATTGCAGCTTTATTCATTGAATAATCCATTCTGATAGATTCCGTTTGCTTTATGTGTGGGATGTTGCGAGTTTTCCCAGAATAAATTGGCACAAGACTGAAAACTGAAAAAAAAAGATGTGAATATGCTTCTCCCAGCCACCAAAGATTTATAATGATTTAATAATGTCTCCATTTTTCTACTTGGCACCTGTTGAATTGTTGTTCTTGCCCATTAGCACTCCATTTAACAGAAAGGACTAGTTCATAAATTTTTCTCTCTTGCATGTTAAATGAGCTAAAAGACATAGAATTAGCTTTTAAATTTTAAAGAATTAAGATCATGGAAACCTGTTCATTTCTCAGAGCATGTTCTGTATTAGTGAGTTATCAGGAGCATAGAAATGCATATTCGTCAGGACAATACAGCCTATTGTATCTTTAGTGACGTTACAATACATCTTTGCACATTTTCTTACCTGGCTGTTATGGGTAAGAATTTAATGCAGAAAATTACATACAGGCCCCAAGATGTTAAACATATTCTTTTTTTTTTTATTTAAGTAACTCCGTCATAAATACATTTTTACGTGATTTTTATTACCCTTATCTGGAGCTAAATACAATGGTTTACAATTACTGCATTTTTTACAAGGAAGATTGAACAGCAAATTAAAGGTGCCCATAAACTACTTTATTTTCAGCTACAATCGTGACATTTCTCCCCGACATCCAAAGAACTGCCTGGCTTGTTCTTTTTTGTGATTGCCAAAATGAACTGGCCAGAAGGTAACATCACAGGAACGAAGGAAGGTAAGAAACGCCATCCCAAAAATGCAGTATTTAGACATTAAATACATAATACAACAACTTAATGTATAATGTATTTAATGTCTACCTAGTGTACGGCCAGCATTACAGTAAATGATTTAAACTGAATTTATAGAGAAGAAGAAAATCACAATTTGCACAGTGATTGATGCAATATAAATATAAGCTGCATGCTGAAAGGCAGTTACCAAAAATATCAGCATCCAGACTTTGATTAAAGGAACTGACTATAGACTAGAGATGGACTAGAACTCAAACTCAAACTCGAGTTTGACCCAAACTATTCGAATTCGAACAAATTCGGACTTCTCGAACTATTCTGGGCCCAGGATTTTCAATATTTTCAGACTTTCAATAAATATCGAATGCTCGACCGTTCGAATGTGCAAGTAAAATGCCTATTATACCTATACGCGAGCATCGAATCCGCGAGTAAAGGGTCCATTAAAACCTATACGCGAGCATCGAATCCGAGAGTAAAATGTCCATGGTATCTAGGCGCGAACGCGAGCATCGAATCCGCGAGTAAAGTGTCCATTAAAACCTATACGCGAGCATCGAATCCGAGGGTAAAATGTCCATGGTATCTAGGCGCGAACATCGAATCTACGAGTAAAGTGTCCATAAAAGCCTATACGCGAGCATCGAATCCGAGAGTAAAATGTCCATGGTATCTAGGCGCGAACATCGAATCTACGAGTAAAGTGTCCATAAAAGCCTATACGCGAGCATCGAATCCGCGAGTAAAATGTACATGGTACCTAGGCTGAAAATAGCGCGAGTGAGAGTAAAATTGATTTCAATGTCCTGTATTCAAACATGTTCCCCAGACCATTTCCCAGGTCCCACAGCCATTTACATTAAGTTACCATTGATATTTTAAAGGCTATGTCCACCCACAAAATAAAAATTAATTCATGCTCCCCCATGTCCCCCAGCCCCAACCGCTTCTTTAGTTTTTTTAAAAAGCCCCCCAAACTCTTACTTACCTCCCCTCGATCCTCCGCCGCACGCCGGCCCTCTGCTTGCGAGAATGCAAGCAGAGGGGGGACCGGCAGTCGCGTCTGTGATGGCTGAGCGCAGCAATCACGGACGCGGCTGCCTTCAGTCAGTCCAGCGGAGGAAAGCGGAGAGGTAAGTAAGAGTTTGGGGAGCTTTTTTAAAAAAAACCATGCGGTTGGGGCTGGGGGACATGGGGGAGCACAATATTAGGGGGATTTTCGCTAGGGGGAGGGATAGTAGAACGGGAGGGAGGGAGGGAGAGGGAGGGAGAGGGAGGGGGAGGGAGGGGGGAGAAGGTCTGCAGCACGCATGGCAGGAATCTCCGGGTGGGCAGTTTTTGGAACTTTGGGGGGGGACTACAGGAGAACCAGATGGAGTTGGGATGTGAGGTAAGGATTAAACTACACTACATGGTGGGGCCAGTAGTTGGGGGGATTATAGTTTTGGGGGTGGACATGCCCTTTAATTGTATTTCATTAGAACTTTTCAAACTGTCCGTTTTTGAACTTTCGAACTTTCCATATAGTTTGAAAGTTTAAAAAAACAGACCGAACTTTTGAAAGTTCGGCCATCCCTACTCTACTGAAGACTCCCAAATTTGTGGTCAGTTGCCCTTAATTGACTCCTTTTGTCACACAAACTATGTGATTGTGTTTAACTAATGAGTGGCAAATCACATTTAGTGAAATGTGACATATTATGGACTTTCTGGTGTGTTGACTGTTGGTCTGACTACTTTCTCTCCAATTATTGCTGAACTGTAGCCTACTGCCAAGGAAAGGATTAGCTTTACAGAAACAATGACTGTTAAGATTGTGGTCAGTTTTAATTGTTGCTTGACTGTTAGGACTGGTCACAAGGGTTGAAATTTTGGCTCAATCAACAGCTCCAAATCATATTTTGGTGGAACGGGCTTAAATATCATTGAACATTTTGGACTAGAGATATGAATAATTTTAAAGGATATCTCCATCGTAAAACTTTATTCTATAGTGAGAGTAAGCCAATCACAGATGCGGCTGCCAGCCATTGAGTTAGCCAAGGGAACGCAGCTTGGTAAGTTTCTGGACATTTTTTTAACATTTAAACATGGAAAACATGGAAAGCTTCTACTCTTCACTTTTCTGAACTTTGCATAGGCACTGCAGGACAACTATATGGAGCTGAGAGGAAAGGTAAGGATTTCTTTAAATGGCAGATCCTCCGGTCTTTGGTGAACCACAGGATCAATTTGTGCAAAATTTGATGAATAGTCTGTCAATGATTAGTAGTCTGTAAATCAGGAATATGACCCTAATGAGTTTTTTTTACAACCTGTCTTTGAGGGTAATCTGCAAGAATTTAAGTTGACATCCATTAGAGATTTGCTAAACCATTGTGATCATTCACATTTTGAATGCCAGGTTTAGTGTGCACTTACAGTTTCCTTCACTGGTCCAAGGTAAAAGGTTCTGTTTTAGTAAAATAGAACTATAAAACCATAACTAAGTTAATTATGAAAATTTGTTTAAAAAGAAAAAAAGAAGCAAACGTGTAGAAATATAATTAAATAATCCAGGCAACTCTAAAACATCCCTATGGTACATCTCTACTTTTTAGCTGTGTTCTGTGCACCTACTAGTGAACCAACTAATACATGAAACACTTGCCATCTCTACTTAGAAGCTATCATGCAGCTGGGGAGGAACTGTCACTACTCAGCAGGGGTGCCACTCCCATGAAGCAACGTGAACATTTTGCGTATGGTGCCAGCACTGATGAAAACATTACTAGCGGGGGGGGGGGGCTATGTTCTTTGTCTGCACGATTGCCTGTCATTCTGGTCTTCAGTCTTTCAGTCTTCAGTGTATGGACAGCTTTAGGGACATACTTATAAAGGTTCATTACCTTTTCTCCACCGCTATCGCTGCTGTTTTCAACAAATTTTGACCTACCATCATTTATAAAGTGGCGATAGCCAGCGGCGAAAAAAACATATCGACAACCTATTACTTATTGGCACATATCGTCATACATCACCACGGTAACCACTTGATCGTATTTATAAAGTGACAATAAGTATTTTATTGCATTAAGTTCAGCCATTCAAGACCACTAATACTGAGGTGGTGAAAATGCATAAGTGGCCATATATCTAGGCTGCCAGTTGGTCCTTGGAAGATGTCAGTACATTGTGGAGTGTTTCTCAATACTAATAAGGGTCCGGGGGAGGGTGTTAGACTATTTCCCAGCATTTATTGTAATACGATCCGCGATTTCCAATTTGACTAAGATTGCTTTTTAAGGTTCTGGCTTTTACTATTTATTAATAAATTCAAATGTGGGTCTTACATATACACGAGTGTCTCTTCTTCTTAAGTCCCCCCTGGTAAATTCTTGCTTGCAGCCCTGGTCTGGTAATGGGCAAAGTTTGAGAGCAATTTCTCTTTTCAACATGATACCGGATTTGAATCGTGACACCGGGCACAAAAATGTCGCCAGGGCAAAACGTCGATACCACAGCCACAAATCACTGCAGCGATACTTTTCACAGCAAAAATTATTGCAAATCTAAATGCCATGAAAACAAGGATCTTTGCAATTGCAATATCCTTAGATAGTGAAGATAGTAGATTGCCGAAAATACCTATATTTTATCAATATGCTCCTTAATATATGTTAAAAGGTATGTATAAAAATGCTAATTGCTTATATAATTGAACGGAATATAAGAACTGCTATTCCTACCTATCATTCTTCTACTACTTTCAACAAATGTGCGCTGCATTCATGTAGTCAGGTCAGTGCATGAAGAGGTGGAGTCAGCACAACCCTTTGCTAAGGATTAAGCTGGAATAACAGTGCCTACTTTCCCTTAAATTTTTATTTATTTTTCACTAAGCATTTGAGTAGTTATCATTTAAACAATTAACTTCAGACAGGGTAAGGCAACAATCTAGGATGGGGATTAATTTTTTAGCTTAAAGAATTATTCTCCTTAAAAAATAATAAAAGATCATTATTATTTATTATTATTCATCATTATTTTAACTGTCCAAAATGAGAAGAAAGCACAGTAGACTGAGTTATATAAACACAAGGAAGAGAATGCATGATTGAAGTTTACCAAACAAGACAAAAACACAATAAAAAAATCTACATTTTTCTCCAAGAAAAGGAAAAGTTCCCACGTGTTTGGACATCTGTATTCACGACATGTGTCATTTATTGTGCTGAGTTATCATAGCGCTTCCAATACTATGGGAAATTAGACATTTCAAAGGGGCACATTCTTTGCATTTTTTAAAATAATAAGAAGAATATACACCCGTTCACAGATATTTCCACTCTAAATATATTACTACCATTTGATTAAATGTTACAGACTTGGAAAACTGTCATTCACTATAAAGAGGTAAAATAAATATGCAGAATGATGTCATGGGAAAAAGAGAAAATCATTTTAGTGTCTTGTTCATTTATACAACACTCTTACAATGTCAGTCCCTTAGAAATGAGAGATAATGATTCGCTAAGTGGTTGTTGGATCACCAAATAATGATACTAGAATTACCAAGGTATACATTTTCTAAATGGCGGAGAAATAACAAATCAGAGTTCTTGTTTTTCCTCCAGGTACAAATGAATGCCTTTTGAAATGTTTTTAGAGATTGAAAAGAAAATATGGATATGATGGATGACATATGCAGATAATGGGAATACCCATGATACTTTTTGGAACATTTCAGCACAGAAATAATAAGTGTGTTTAGCAACTCACACAAATATTACAAATTCACGGCCGATTCCATTGGAATCGCAAATAAACAGGAATAGAGATGGCCGAAACTCACTAGTTTCATTCCGTTTTTGGATTCCTGGATCTCGGAACAATCTTGAAAATCCGAAAATCTGAAACCGGAATAAATTTTCGATAATTTCCGAAAATATCCTTCAGAAGTTCTGCCACCTCTAATCATTATATTTAGCACACTTCATGTACAGTAAATACTTTGTGCTATGTGTATATTTTCAGATATGTTTCTCATGCAACAGTCAAACCAGTCGTATTTACAATATCAGCATGAAATGTAACTATGAACAGTTCACAGCTGTTTGTTATTGCTATTACATGTCCTTCAGCTGTTATGTGCACGCTGGGGGTGATGGGAGATGTAACAGAGGAGCAGTGAAATATATACATGTTGCCTTTTTCTCAGCTTATTTTGTTTATATTGATATAAAACATTTTGAAATACCTCCAAATTAGGGGGAAAAGGAGAATGGAAAACTTGGGTCCTCCTGGGATGCCTAATTTTCCTGATGGAAATTTTAACAACAAGTTAATCCTATAAAACCTTCTAGTCTTCACGTAAAAAAGGGTTTCGGAGAAAACAAAATAAACAAGTTGTTTTGTAATTAGTTTGGGCAGCCAGTAGGAGAAAAATTATAAACTGCAATTGTATGTATGTATATGTTTATTGGTATAGTGCCACTTAGGGACACAGCTCTGTACAATATTAGAATACAAAAAGCCATAAAAGGGGGACAGTAAATAAATACAAAGTATGTGCATCATGAAATATACAAGCGCTTAAAACATGTAACATGATAAAAGAGGTCCCTGCTCCATAGAGCTTACAATCTAATTAGGTGGGTAACATATACATACATAGGAAAGGGTAAAAGTTGCATAGTAACAACTGGTGCAGTGTCAACAGTCCTATGCGGTGCTCAGAGAGGTAGGATGAGAAGTCAGATCTAAATTGGACGAGGAGCGAGGGAAATAGAATTCCAGAGGATAGTAGTCACAAGAGAAAAAGGTTTAAGTCGAGGCAGTGTGAAGTGTGAGTGGGGGGTCTGTATAAGAGACGGTTCTGTGATGTACAGAGGGTACAGGCAGGAACTTATTGGGGAAACAAGAGGAGAAATATAAGAAGGAGCAGCAGAGCAAAGTTATTCAAATGTTAAGAGACGGATTTTGTGGATAATGCGTTGTTTACTGGGGAGTCCAGGCGTGATAGGAGAGAGGAATCTATTTTTTACAATATTACAGAGAAAAAAGAGTCATGTTAATGTGATTAGAAAAGCAGAGAGAGGAATCAATAATAATCCCTAAGCAACGTGCTGACTGAATAGGGTAAATGGGGGTGTTATCAACAGAAATAGACAGAAATAGAAAAAGGTGGGATAGGATCAGGTTTAGTTTGAGGCATTGGTGTGCTATAAATGTGAAGACAGCACAAAGACATTCAGAGATGCGTGACTGGGTGGCAAGACTTAGCATGGGGGTGGAAAAGTATATTTGAGTTAAAACTAAAGGAGCTAATGAAATATCCCAGGGAAATAGCATAGAGGAAAAACAGCATGGGTCCAAGAACAGAGCCTTGTGAAACCCCTACATTGAGAGGAACCAGAGGGAATGTTTTATTGTCATATGACACATAGCAGGTTCTGTTAGAGAGGTAGGATTGTAGCTAGGATGCCGCTTCATTCTGGATGCCCATTTTTATGAAGAAGTTATTCTTCTTATGAAGAAGTCTTGGGGAGAGTGTGGAAAGAGAATAGAATCAGTAGGTGAGGGACAGAGAAGGGAGTCAAGGAGGGAGAACAGGTGGCATGGGTTTGATTTGTTATTATTTATAAGTGTCTTATAGTATTTTTGTTTTGCTACCAAAAGTGTGGTGTTGAGGCATAGTAGCATAAACTTGTAATGGAGAAAGTCAACCTGCGTACCAGACTTTTTCCACATCTGCTAAGCAGTACGTGTGCACCTACGTATAAATCGGGTTGTGGGACTGAGCCAGAGGTAAGGATTTAAGAGACAGTGGTTGCGGGCTTGCAAGGGGGCAGGGGAATCAACAGCATTACTCAGGACAGAGTTATAAGAGTTAAGAAGCAAGTAAATGTCAGAGTTGGACAAGGGTAGAGAGACTAAAGGAGAGAGATGAAGCCAGCACCAGAAGATCTATGGCTCGGGTATTATGGACTTCCACACAAAAAGGAGGGTCAAGAGAAACAGGAGAGCGTTGGACAAGATATGTAATCAGATAGTGATCTGAAAGCGGTATGGGTTAGTTTCAAAAGATAAGACAGAGAGGTTTTTTAGTGAAGACAAGATCCAAGAAGTGGCCATCCTTATGCATATCGGTATTTGTCCACTGATGAAGATCATATGAGGATGATAAGTGAAAAAAACAAGAGGGGCAGGATAGAGCAGAGTTGTTATGTGACAGTTAAAGTCACCCAGAATTAGAACAAGACCATCAGTAGAGAGAAGGAACATATGCCAGGTCTCAAAGTCTGAGAGGAATGTAGTTGGGGGAGTCGTGGACGGGGGTCTGTATACCACAGCTACATGTAGTGACAGAGGGTATGAAATTTAAACAGTATGAGCATCAAAGGATATAAATGAGAATGAGATGAACTTTGAGTAGAGTATAACCAACCAATAGTGCTTCAGAAATCACTTAAAGGAAGTGATGTGCATTAAAAACTATGGGAATAAAATATGATACAAAAAATGTGAGAAGCCAACAACTATTAGTAATAATATGTGGCAATAATGTAGAGCAATGTATGTCAGTGTTCAGCTTTTCAGTTTCCATTTCCATTGAAAACACACAATAAGACTGTAGATTTACGTTAACAGCAATTTAGCTGTTTAGCTATGTTACTAATAAATCATCATTGCTTTATGTACTAAGGATACACCACTGATAAAATACTAATGCCACCATGAACTACAGTCGAACAATAACACAGCACTGAATCTATGCGAAAAAAGTAAACTTATATGCATTAGGATCCAATGTGTAAAAAATCATTCATTAGCATTATATATAGAAAAAATATGAGTGGGCTGGTTCTGGGGCATTTTAAAGGGCAGAACTACTTGAGACAAGGTTCAATTGCAAGGGTGTGTGATCCCACACATGGGTGCCCATTGACTTATGGCATGGTTTGCAGCCTAAGCACATAATAGGGCAAAAGGTAGCAAATACTTTGTATTGATTTTGAATCTGTTAGTTCCAAATGATGAAATATTTGTTTTTAATGAAATGCTGACATCAGTTTAGTAGGTGAAATATAAATAGCCTTTTGTCACTGAAGCCTTTTCTGTCAATTTGACTGGAGGGCAGACTCTGCTATATGTGTGTGAAAAATCTTGATACATGTTACAAAAATGCTGATCTGTTTGGCAGGATTGTTTAATCTGCAACAGTAAAACAGCATCTCTGTCACAAAACCTCGTAGAGTAAGAAAAGATATAGGAAGTGAAAAAGGAATAGCAGAGAGAGGTACTGTAGGACATAAAGGTCATATATGACAAAACAGCAATTAAGTTCCTTTCCTCCAGCACTTAACTGTATATAGACTGGAATAGTCTCAGTGGTTGTGGGAATGTAACAAAAGATATCTGGAAGGAATTTCTGCTGCTGGTACATTTATTGGTAATGTTGCTTTAATGTATTCATTTAAACTGATTCAAGCTACTGTTTGGGTTAGGATTTGTGGTTTTCCAGCCTTGGTGTACTCTTAATTTATACTCTAACAATTAATATTTGAATGGAATTTTTTTTCTTTGCTTTGATTTCTGTTATTAAATTGAATCTATATTCTCAACAAAGCCTTATGGTGCTTTATGTTTTGAGGGTTAAAAGAAATAATCCTTAATCCTTACTTTTCCTTAAACCCTGCTATGGAGTTAATGGACAAAATACTAATACCTGCTTTACTGTGCTAAAGGCTAAAAGTATAATGGTCAGTGTCTGTCTAAATCTCTTATATGTGCTGGAGGTTAAATATGGATATCACTAAGAAGCTGCCATTCCTTGTTTTTGTATTGGTGCGTTTTACAAATAAAAAATATATCTATATATAATCTTGACTTTGTTTTGAGATTTAAAACACATATTATCTATAGATAATAGTAAAATAAATGATCAAATCAACTTAATTCAAACTAAAGGTTCATACACATGTGCAATGGCGTGTCATGATCCGCGACGCACGATGTGTACAAATGAACGTTCCGGCCAATAATTGGCCCATGTGTGGGCACATTATTGGCTGAAACGGTCGTTCGCTCGGAGATCCGCCAGGTCGGTCGGGCAATGATCCCCAGCTGAACATCTATTTCAGCTGATAAAGTGCCTACACACGGGACGATTATTGGCGGAAACATTAGTTCGTAGCCCATAGTGCGGCTCTGGTCAGGACCCGCGATCGCACGTGTGTACAAACCTTTAGTCTTTGTATTTCTCTCTACATTTGTAGGTTTGCCACCTTAAGTTCCTTGTAAAGTGCAACAAACCATCCTGGCAAAGATCCATTTAACCAGTAGTCTAAACAGAACTTGACACACATTTTTACAGTGGCTTTATTGGCTCTGAACAAATCAGAATGTTAACCACTTTAACATGAAATTGTTTGATTAGAGCACAGCAAGAACACCCGAGTCAAAAGCATATACACCATATAAATATATTTGCAGATTGCCATTTGTTTTAAAAGAAATTCAAATTTGCAGATATTCTTATTTAAACCATTTGACACTGAATAACACACACGCAACATTTGATATTAATATATTTTTCTATTTGAGGCAGAATTGTAGTTGTTTTTATTATTATTATGCTCCTGAGTTATAGGAATGGTTATTGTAACAATACAGACATTAAAGGGGAAGTTCAGTGCAAATACTTATGCTATTTTTTCATCCTAATGACCTTAATCTGCCCATTCAGCATTGTGTTTTGTGTCTGTGTATAAATAAATGCAACCGAAATACTGACTTCCTGTTTGCAGGACCCCTAGTAAAGACCGTTATGGTCTTGCCCTTGACCTAGCGCCTGGGTTGATTCAGTTGCTCAGTAGAGATCTGAGCATGTTTGTAGTGCATCCTGGGAAGAAGAAGGACCGTTAGAACCTGAAATGTCAGCTCACTAATGTCAACAGCAGGGAACAGTAAAGGGTATTAAAATCAACTGATTTTTCAAAATGGGAGAGAATATGTAAAATAACTAAGAAGGCATTACACAAACTAACAATATAACAAATATTGATAATTTCCACTGAACTGTCCCTTTAACTTTATTGCTATTTATAATTTCTCTATCTATTTAACTAAACTACTACTGGCTAAAAAGCTAACACTGTGAAGCAGTTAGGAGAAAGTCACATGACCCCTTTTGTTACGTTTCTAAGAACAGAGTAAAACCCCAAGGAAAAACCTTTGTGTAAGTTTTGTTACCAAATACACATACACACTAACATTTTCTCGGCCAAAACCACTTTAACTGATTGTCTTTCTAATAATACTAACTAATAGAATCCATTTAGAATGTCCAGAGCTTTGCCAAATGTCCCAGTATCATGTTGTGTAAATGGATAACAGAAACAACTTTATGCTATCGTGTTGCACAAAAGAGCTGATTTTCTATTCTGTACCTTTTAGAGAGTTGTAACTGACTCTAAAACTTGCCTTGCTTAGAAAGTAACATACAGAGCAAACAGTTTTTAGAGAGAGAGAAAGAAATCTAATTGGAGAACAGTTGACTTAATTGGTGTTCCTTTGGCACGGAATGAGAAAGAAGCAGTGTTTGGACCTGATGGCACCCTGGGGGGATATAACCTTGCAACAGGTCACCAAGCTCTAAAGGGACAGATTGTTTCCTAAGGGAAAAAAAAAACGAGACTAAGCTGGATTAACCCTCTATCTGTCAAACGTTATTAGAGATAATCACAGTGCACTAAGTAAGGGTTAAATGGAGTAAATGAGTCCACACTAACCAAAGCTTGTCTTTTCGTATGCATGGTATGTTATTATTTACATCAAAGAACTGCTTCATTATATCACTTTACAGACTTACCTAGGAGAATCATCCAATATGTTTGTAACTGGTATTGTGGATTTATGACAAGTTTAAAAATGAAGTAAAATCCATACATTTTTTTTTAAATGATATTTTTCTGTAAATTGAAATCTGACATTACATTGTATAGCATACGTTTATGTTTATTTAGTTTCTCTGGTCAGTAGTAGAATTAGGAGAACCAAGCCTGTTTGCTAATTTCATATTCATATTTTAAGCTTGATAACCACTAATACACAATATGTTCTTTATTAAGCCTGTACAACCGGATTGGACAACCTGATGGTTTAAAAAAAAAACTCCTCTGAAAGATGATAATCTGCCTGGCTAAGCTAATTACTCAAAAGACCATATAAGCAAAATAAACATATACTGGTTTTAGCTAATACATCATAAATATAAAGATAATCCCTGAATCAGTACTTCAAAGGGAATACTATTGCCATTTCTCTATACTGAGTTGGTTTTGTGTTTAGGAAGCACAAAGTAGATTTTAATTTATCAAAATTTAAACTCAGAGGGGTTTCATCTTTTATAAAATCACCAGAAAATAATGTAGGCATTGGTTATTTTACAATAAGACTCTTTTTATCTTCATATTTAAACTTATTCATATATTTGACCTTTCATTCCCTGCATGCTTTTCTGAAGTAAAATTAAGTATAAGACACACAATCAAGTGAAACAGTGCCCCAAGAGGATGAATTAGTATAAGAATGGTGTCATTTTTGAAAATTTAAATGAAATGTCTAGTAATTTAAAGTTTATTGAAATGAGAACCCTATAACCCTATATGGGACACTTAATAGGAATGCAGAAATATTTTGGGAAGTCTAACACATTTTTATTTTTACAGACATTGCAAGGATTAATTTCTCCTGTTTACAAAACTGTCTTTGTATGCCACTGGATGAAGTAGAAGTGGCATAACCAGAATGTTTGTGTATTGTGTTCTCACTGTTAGCAGTAGATTGGGTGGGTTTTTATGGTGTGTGTGTGGGGTGGGGTGGGGGGATTTGGACGGGTAGATTAACGGAGGAAATGTTAGACTTTTAAAGGGTCACTATACTCATTCAAACAACTTTACATTATCTGAAATTACAATTTGAGAGAAGTAAAATGGTGGTATTCCCATATTTATCTGTGCTTGCTTTATCATTAAATTATTATGTTTAGTGATTGCTCCTGATTGCCCCCACCCTCCCTTACTCACTGCCTTCTTGTAGTGTCTGCGACACTTATAAGCTCTGCACAGCCTCAACATGGACATTTCTCTGCTTATACATCTCCCCCTCTCTCCCCCTGCCTTCTTTTCTCTGCTGATTCTCTTAAAGGGCATGTCCAAACTTTCCCAATAGTAGCTTTCCCTCCCCCAGCCCCAACCACCATAAAATATTTTACTGGAACTCCCCTGATCTTTACTTACCATACCTCTTTCCCGAGTAAAATCTTTCATAGCGGAGGGGAGACAGGAGGCAGAGTCTCTGCTATCCTCCTGGTGGCCAGTTTTTGGGACTTTGTGGGGGATTCTAGGAGAACCATTTAGAGCTGGAATGTAAGGTAAAGACTTTATTGCACTACATGGTGGGGTCAGTAGTGGGGGGAATTATAGTTTTGGGGGTGGACATGCCCTTTAATTGTTGCAGAAAGTGTGCTGGCAGGCAGCTAAAGATCCTAGTTTGGGATCAGAAATAGGACACATATTATAATTTCTTCCTCTGGAGTGACAGGTCTTTTCCTGTAAATGTTAGGATTTCAAATGAAGATTTCTCAGGATTTACAGCTCAGATTTAAAATGCGAAAAAAGGTTTTGAACAGTGGGATCTTCCTGGATCCAAAGGTAAATTTTTTGAAAATTTGATCATTTAGAGTATAGAAACCCTTTAATATTTGTCAACATATTTATTAAAGAGCAATGTTTTGCAACCATTACAGGGGGGTATTGAGGGATGAAAATGCCCATTAAATAAGAATGCTGCTCTCTAAATAACAATACATGTCTTTTATAAAATACCGTATATACTTGAGTATAAACCGAGGTTTTCAGGCTTTAAAAAAAGCCTGAAAATCTTACCTCGGTTTATACTCGAGTCAATGTTTCTCCTACCTTGTCCGGCGGCCGCGCGATCCGCATCCTCGCTCCACAGCCTCTGCGCATCCGGATGATGTCACTACCCGGCGCCGCAAAGTGAGAGGCACCGGGTAGTGACATCATCCGGATGCGCAGAGGCTGTGGAGCGAGGATGCGCATCGCGCGGCCGCCGGACAAGGTAGGAGAAACATTGACTTGCACAGGGCACACGTTACCTCCTCAATATTGGGATGTATTGTAACAATGTTATTATATATTTGTTTTCATTACCGTATATAACCATTGTTTCTAAACAATATAAAATCAGGTGGAATATGGCAATAAAGTAATAGTACCTCTACATTCTGTTCTTATTGATTGTTACAGGCAGTTTAAGGTACAGTGGGCTATCAGATCACTATGATTTATTATCAAATGTATATGATGTAAATGTAGCTTAAGTGGCAAATACATACAAATACGAGTAAAACCTTCTTTATTTGTGCATACTGTATGCACAAATAAAGAAGGTTTTACTCTTATTTGTAAGTATTTGCAACTTAAGATGTTTGAAACCTACAACTCCCAGCAATAAAGCATGCTAGGAGTTGTCAGTTCCAAACATCTTTAGTGGCAAATACTACCCCCTCGGTTTATACTCAAGTCAATGTGGTTTTCCTCCTTTTTTACCTAAAACTAGGTACCTCGGTTTATACTCGGGACGGTTTATACTTGAGTATATACGGTAACTGATCCTGAAATAGTGTTAATTTTAAAGTGAGCAGTATTATAAATGGAGATGGGATTGTCCAGATTTCGGGAATTCAGAGCCTATATTCTATAATTATCGAACGTTCCAGGATTATTGAAAATACGATCAGAAACTCGTAATCTCCGGTCGTATTTTCGAGGCTTAACGAAAGTTTGAGACTATTTTTGATAATCCTTGAAAATTGCCTCGGACATTTGATAATCGAAAATTCATTAAATTTTTGGATCTTTGGGATTTTCCCGAGATCCGGGAATCTGAAAACGGAACAAAACTGGTGAGTTTCGACCAATCTTAAATTATAAAGAAGTATCCCTTCTTTATAAACATGGCCCTACAGTAAGTATTACCAGTAGTTCTAAAAATAAAGTTTACTTACTTTACTTAAAGGGGAGATTTGACCCCCTAAAATGTGTACAAAGTTAAATTATCAACTCCCCCACACACACACCGCACACCACAATATTTACCTTGCTCCATGGTCCACTGGTAAGGAGATATTCCAAAGTTGTCTCATCTGCACCTATTTACAAACTTGCACACATGCAGAGGAAATTGCTCAGAGAATAGCATTGACCGAGATGTCAGCTGCTCCCCAACCACTTACTCCTTGTGTGTGCAATTGGTGCAGAGAAGGAGACAGCTGGGGAGAAAAAGATCTCAAAGAAAATGTTACCATGGAAACATGGTAAAAGTTGCAGTCTGGGGATTTGGGGAATAATTTAGCTTTGTACAAATTTTAGTTTGGCGTCTAAACTTGCCCTTTATTTTTTTTTCTTGCAAAGCTTTTTCAGCAAAAAAATAAAGCAAATGTTACAGTAGAACTGAGAAACTAGAGAAAGTTGTTTTAAAGGCAACTCAAGTCTTCAGACAACATTGCCCCATTAGAAAGAGTACATTCACAAGATACACTCACCTCTCTCTTTACTGTGGCTTATGGAATTAACCTGGGGGTACTAGGAGTAAGCTCCCATAATCCACTTAGTTTGGAACTCCCAGCTAATTGTATGCAGTTCACCTTACAGAAAGCTTCAGCCTTATAGCAAACATATTTAAATGCTCCGGTCCCTAACAATGATAAATCACTTTATTTTTCATGCAAAAATGCAAAGTAATATTTGCAGTTTATTTCTTATATAGCATGGATGTAAGAATTTTAACATTTAAGTAACAAATAAAAGTATGTCTTTGTTACTTGTGTACTCTGTCTTGCTAAAAGTAAAGCTTTATACCACTATCCCAACAGAGCTGCTATACATAAATTCAGTACATGTAGAAACTTTATATTTTCCTAGGAACATAATGGGTACAAACAAACAAAACAAACAGTGAATTCAGTCAGTTGACTGTTTTGTATTCTTTCATAAATAAGACAGGGGATTTGAACATGTAAACTAATGGACTGTATGTTTCTAAAAACAATTATATTGTGAGCCACCAGAGCTACCACAAAGAATACAGGTACATTTAGGAATGTATCTTTTGATAGAAACAAAAAAAAAAGGCAGTAAAATCAGCTGACTATTTTGTATTGTTCCTGGCTGTCAGCAATTTTTGCTAGCTGAAAATATAACTGCAGGGTAACAAGCAGCTTTAAAGGGGACCTCTATCTGTATAGAATGTATTCTGTACATAGACACTGTGAATATTTGGGTTAGGGGCTTGGACAATAGATGCACATGTTTACAAGGCTCTTTGAAGACTACATGGGCTGTTAGTTTTACTGGCAACAACATGGAAGCCTTTATATTTACAGAAACTTTTTCTCACATGTACTGTAAATTAATTCAAACATAGTTGAAAAGAATCTTACAATGTATAGTTGTTCTGGGGAGAAAAGTTTTCATAGTAGGATTTTGTTTTAACTAAGTTTAGTTCTCCTTTAAATATGCTGAGGCCTACCTCTTCTTTCATTTCATTTTTCATGTTCAGCAAAAAAAAAAATGTTAAGGCATATGACCCCTGTTTGAAGCTATGGTTAAAATGTTCATAATGAAGCACCTACAAGAGAAAGTCTCCTGATAATACAAGTGTGTGCTTTTTGTAAGAAGATTAGACTATAATATGAAACATTGCTCTACAGTACAAAGGACAAAGCGAGACATTCCACTAACAGAGGGGCTTTGTTTTTTCCAGAAATATAAAGCGTTGTTTATCAGTTACTTTATAAATATCAGATTTCTGACTGCTTCAAAGAAAACAATTCAAAAAGTTATTTTATTTTTTCTATTTAATACAATGTTCTTTCGATAAGTCAACCTTTTCCATTGCACCTCTGACTGGGACTTAATGCAAGTAAGGTGCAGGAACAAAAGGCTCCAGTGGACATGATTCTGATGTGGATATAGAATCTGAACTACTAGAGAGCAAAAAAAATCAACTATAAAAGAAAACTGACCTTTAAAGAAGAAGGTTGTTGAAATCGGTTTTGATCTGAGCTCACCTACCTGACTATCCACCTTACCCAAAATGTCAGTCTTTTAAAGAGAAGCTGGTTATGCCAGAAACTAAATTGCCTGTGGGCTGAAGCTGTAAGAGAGATTTATTTGACAAATTCCATTTCTTGGGATAAATCTGAATAGGATTAAAT
This sequence comes from Hymenochirus boettgeri, assembly GCA_019447015.1. Taxonomy (NCBI): domain Eukaryota; kingdom Metazoa; phylum Chordata; class Amphibia; order Anura; family Pipidae; genus Hymenochirus; species Hymenochirus boettgeri. Next base: position 211,177,043 of record CM033471.1, on the reverse strand, counting down.
GAAAACTGAACTCTTGTTTATTTGAACATCCCTTAACTTTCTTATAGCACTCTTATTTTTTATATGATGCGTATACACACATCTTCAAGAGGTATGGTCTGGTCTACACAATACAGTAAGTAATAAGTAACACTAAGTATTATTTAATAATAAATTTAAGGCTCAGAAGGAACCCACATACAACATACAGAGCATCAGTATACTGTGCTAATCTAAACAATTAGTAAACACATAGTAAATACCAGTATTGCTCTTGAATAATCCATTTTCGTAGTAGTAAAAATAGTGTCCATGAGTTAGTCTATAATCAAAAAATCAAGGTTTGTAGACGAGATTCAAACAGTGCAATCTGCAAAAACTTTTATTGTGTATTCAGCAACATGTTTCGGAGCTGTGCGCTCCTTTAACAAGCCAACAGTGAAATGACTTAGTCCCAAGTAAATATTATGGATGGACATAAAACAGAATTTGAACCCATTTTTGAGACAAACTTTATGAGTTCGGACGAACTGTAACTATTCGAACAAGTTTGTTTTTCGGACTCGCGGCTGTATAATTATAATGAATAATTATGAAATTTACAAGCCATTCGCTAACTCTTGAATGTAACGTTCGATAACCCTCGAAAGTATTGTTCATTTTTGGTAGCCCTCGGATGTATGGATCGTTTTCGTTATGGATCGGAGAAGGGAGCTACCCAGAAACCTCTGTAGCTGACAACTGGCTGCCAAGAACCCTCTCACAGTTTTATTCACCCTAGATGGCTCCGCTCTGCCCCAGCCAGTCTCTAATGGAACACTCACCGTGTGCAGTGGAACAGTCCTCCTATTCCTTCTGCACACGTGGGATGCGTAACTGCAGTGTCCATTCTTACTCCAAATGTATCTCACTGTCCTGTGCTGTGCTGTCAGCACCTGTAACAATTGTAACACAGTATCAAAGGGTAGCGGGTATACAGAAAATGTGACAGTGCAACAAAGTGGTAACACATCTTCTAAATGTTAATATCTCGGTTAGCTTGGCCTTTCCTCGGTATGCCTAGCTAAAACCTGTAATACAGTAATGAATTCATAGGACAAACTATGATATATAAACATATTTTAAAGAGGCCATTCTTTCTAAAATATGTTATTATGAGGGTGGAGTTGTCCTTTAATGTGTATAACCCACCAATTTATTGGTGGGTTATACACATTAAATTTAAGTGGTGGAGGAACTGATAAGAAAAGTAATAATTCATGGGTCAAATTGCAAAAAATTAAATATTGAGCTATTGTGCTCAGTTATTTACTGTGAAACTGGGACCTGAATGTTTTTATGCATTGTACTTTTAGCCTTCATGTACACATACAAAGGTGCCAGCCAAATTGTCCACTGAACATTTAAAGACACATGATATTCTGCATGTGTAGCGTCTCCTGCCGATGTCTTTTGTGATCCATCCTGCTGTATCAATGGTGCCAACGTGAGCAACCACAAACATACGATTGTCAGCTAAAGCAGTTGGAAGTTGTTCTTTTGTTGTCCGCTCTCAGACCACTGAAATCTAATGTGTGTACAGGACTTTAGTGATTCTTTTGTTGAGCTGTTTCGTTTATCAATTTCATTTCATTCACTGCCGCTCAAATTTATGGAAAAAGTAATTACAGTTTTACAAGCACTTGAATAATCAACACAATGAGTCACTTTTAAATATGTGTAACTCATTGACACCATTTGTACTGATTTCAGAAGTCCAAGTACAGCACATGAATTCTCTGCACAAAATCATTACTGCTGTATACGCAAAAACCTCTATAGAAAGGTGGTTTAAGGATGTGCTGTGTTTGTAACTGTGGTTTTCAAGAAATTTTTATCTGTGGTTAACCAGCAAGAGCTTAACATTTTCAAATTGTATTAAATAAAAGTATGCTGAATTTAAATGTAAAAAAATAAATCAAAAAATATTCTATGATCTTACTGTATGAAAATATTAAATTAGAAATAGTACTGTAGAGTGTAGAAACTGCAGTGATTGAAAATGCATTTAGCAATCAAATAGTGCAACTGCACTGTGGAGAGATGCACTAAAGGCTTTTTCTGCAGGACACTTTTTAGCCGTAGATCACATCTTTAATGCCAACATCTGTGTTGCAAGAGGGCATGTAATAGCTCTATAAATATATCCAGGGTGTACCTGACAGCCATGACTCCAACAAACTTATACAATATAACATAAAAACAGGGTGGGTGGGATAAGATGATCCCAGGTCACCGGCAAACATAAAGTGGAGCTGGTGACCCAGTGGAGCCACCTAATATAGATGCAGCGTGGTGAGAATTTATCCGGCGGCTGGAGGAGATACATGGGAACAATAAGGTGCAATAAGGTGCATTTTCCTGTAAATAGCTTGTTAACCACCTGGTCAGCCGCGCCATCCTCTACGCATGGCGGGCTCACAAAAATGTCAAAAAAGTACCTTCTGTTATTGTCATTAAAGCATAACTGTGGTCCAAAAATGACTTTAGCTAACTTGACAGTTATCTCCAATACAAGGGAGGGAGAACTGGGGGTTAGGAAGGATAGGCAGGTGGTAGTGGTAGCGGACTCCATTATTAGAAGGGTAGATAGGGTAATCTGTCGCCAAGACCCTACATGCCGAACAGTGTGTTGTCTACCTGGTGCTAGGGTTCGACATGTGGTGGATCGTGTAGACAGATTATTGGGTGGGGCTGGGAGTGACCCGGCGGTCTTGGTTCACATTGGTGCCAATGACAAAGTTAGAGGTGGAGGTGAGGTCCTTAAAAATGATTTCTGAGAATTAGGGGCAAAGTTAAAAGCAAGGACCTCAAGGGTAGGGATTTCAGAAATACTACCGCAGCCACGTGCTACGCTAGGGAGACAACGGGAGCTCAGGAGTATAAATGCGTGGCTAAGAGGGTGGTGTAAGGAGATGGGGTTTGGGTTTTTAGAGAACTGGGCTGATTTTTCTGTTGGCTACAGGCTCTTTAGTAGAGACGGATTGCATCTCAATGGTGATGGTGCAGCTGTTTTGGGGGTGAAGATGGGGAGGGGGGTGGCGGAGATGTTAAACTAGGGATGGGGGGGAGGGAACGTTGAAATAAACAGGGGTAGATAGAGAAGTTAGGGATCAGGGGGCTATTAACACACCGGAGGGAGGAGAAGGGGGAGGGGGGAGCATAGAGGATAAGGAGGCATGTACGACCATGTATGGAAGTAAATCAATTGATAATCTAAAATGTATGTTTACAAATGCAAGAAGTCTGGCTGGAAAAACCGGCGAACTTGAAATAATAGCTTTAAAGGAAAGGTATGATGTGATTGGTATAGCAGAATCATGGCTTAATGATTCACACGACTGGACAGTAAATATTGAAGGATACTCCTTATTTAGACATGACAGAGTTAATAAGAAAGGAGGAGGAGTATGTATGTATGTTAAACAGGAATTGAAGCCAAATTTAAAAGATGGAATAGATGGGGGAGTAAACGATATGGCAGAAACATTATGGGTGGAACTGTGTACAGGAAGCAAGAAGGTAGGTAAATTAATTGTTGGAGTGTGTTATAAGCCGCCAAATGCCGGGGAAGAGGTGGAAATGAATCTCCATATGCAGTTGGCGAAGGCTGCTGGTATGGGGCATGTTCTGGTTATGGAGGATTTTAACTACCCTGACATAGATTGGAGTAAGGGAACTGCCAGTACCTCAAAAGGTATAAAGTTCTTAAATTTCCTATATGAGCATTTTCTTTCACAGATGGTAGAAGTTCCTACTAGACAGAATGCGTTGTTGGATCTGGTGATATCTAATAACCCTGAGCTTATTTTGGAGATGAGGGTAATGGGAAGCTTAGGGAATAGTGACCATGATATAGTGTCATTTAATATAGGTTGCAAAAAACTAAAGTGCACTGGCTTAACAAAAACTTTTAAATTTAGGAAAGCTAATTTTATGCTGTTAAAGGAATCGCTCCTGCTTATAGACTGGGGGGAACTGTTTCTAGGTAAAGATACTGAGCAGATGTGGACCACTTTTAAAGGGATATTAAACTATTACATTTCTAAATCTGTACCTTTAGGAAACAAGTGTAAAAAAATGAGGTCCACTCCTGCATGGCTTAATGCTCAGGTAAAAAGGGAAATGGAAAAAAAGAAAAAGGCTTTTAAAATTTTGAAAACAGAAGGCACCGAACAGGCTTACAAGGAGTACAAAAGCTGTAATAAAGAATGCAAGAAAGCAATTAAACTAGCTAAAATAGAAAATGAAATACGGATTGCCGAACAAAGCAAGTCCAACCCAAAAATGTTTTTTAAGTATATAAATGGTAAAAAGATGAGGACTGAGAATGTGGGACCATTAAATAATAGGGCTGAGGTGGTTGTAGAGGATGCCGAAAAGGCTAATCTGCTAAACCGTTTTTTTACATCGGTTTTTACTGTTGAGAATCCTTGTCCTTACAGTAGGGATTGTAATAATATGCAGGGAAGAAAGGAAGAGTATTCACATTGGCTAACAGAGGATATGGTACGGAAACAATTAGACAAAGTTAATATCAATAAGGCGCCAGGACCAGATGGATTGCATCCTAGGATTTTAAAAGAGCTTAGTTCAGTTCTAGCTAGACAACTGTTTCTCATCTTTTCAGATTCGCTTTTGTCTGGGGTTGTGCCGCTGGATTGGAAAAAAGCCAATGTAATACCAATATTCAAAAAAGGTAGTTGTTCACAGCCTGGAAACTATAGACCTGTGAGCCTAACATCAGTGGTAGGGAAGGTGATGGAAACTTTGTTAAGGGATCATATCCTTGACTTTGTCTCCAGAGATCATCTTATTAGTAGTAGCATGGATTTATGAGAAATAGATCATGCCAGACAAATTTAATTGGTTTTTATGAAGAAGTGAGTAAGAAGTTAGATTCAGACACAGCAGTGGATGTGGTATATTTGGATTTTGCAAAAGCTTTTGATACTGTGCCACATAGGCGACTAATGTATAAACTGAGGACTGTTGGCCTTGAAGAAAACATTTGTTCATGGATAGAGAACTGGTTATTGGACCGCAAACAGAGAGTGGTGGTTAATGGAGCTACATCTATGTGGGCTTAAGTTCTAAGCGGAGTGCCTCAGGGTTCTGTACTGGGGCCGCTTCTGTTTAATCTGTTTATAAATGACTTAGAAGGGGGCATTGAGAGCAAGGTCTCGGTGTTTGCTGATGACACTAAACTATGCAGAGCTTTGGAAACTTCCAATGATGTGCAAGTGCTGCAAGCAGATCTAGATAGATTATCAAAATGGGCAGTAGAATGGCAGATGAGATTCAATGTTGATAAATGAAAGGTGATACATTTGGGATTTAATAATCCCTGTGCCACCTACACCATAAATAACTCTGTGTTAAGTGCATCTGTAATGGAAAAAGATTTGGGGGTTCTGGTAGATAACAGACTTAGCTATAGCAAACAATGCCAGGTAGCAAAGGATAGAGCTAGCAAGATATTGTCTTGTATAAAAAGGGGAATAGATTCAAGAGAGAAAAATATTATTCTCCCTCTTTACAAGGCACTGGTAAGGCTTCATTTGGAATATGCGGTGCAGTTTAGGAATCTCATATACAAAAGGGACATCTTGGAAATTGAGGCAGTTCAGAGAAGGGCAACTAAATTAATAAGGGGAATGGAGGGGCTTGAATATGCAGGCAGATTAGACAAGTTAGGGCTGTTTACATTGGAGAAGCGTTGTTTGGGGAAATGATAATGATAACCTTATACAAATATATTAATAGCCCATACAATGAAGTCTCTGGTGCATTGTTCACTAATAGGTCATATCAGAGCACTCGTGGACATCCTTTAAGGTTGGAAGAAAAGAAGTTTCATCTTCAGGTTAGGAGAGGTTTCTTTACAGTGAGAACGGTGAAACTGTGGAACTGTCTTCCAGCAGATGTGGTAATGGCAAGTTCATTGAATAGCTTTAAAAAAGCACTGAGCATGTGCCAACTGGCACTGAGCATGTGCCAACTGCAGATTAAGGCTGAGGCCCCACTATAATGCACCAGAATCATGCATGTTGCGCGTGCGTTAACAAAGGCGATTGTGTGTGAGACTCTGGTGCGCTTGTGTGCGTTGTCACGTGTTTGCACATGTGATTACTCGATTTTCAATTATGGAAACTCAATTGTGAAAAAAATGGTGATCGCATGCATTACCAAAATGGAAATGGAGGTGCAATCGGAAATCACAGGAATTTTTGTGTTCCCGTAATTTCCATGTTATTTAAAATTGCATGAGTAATAGCAAACAAAATTATGTTCGCTAACGCTTGAAAAGCGTGTTAGTGGGGCCTAGCCCTAAAAGGTGGAGACCATAGTTCCTCTTTAATATAAATATTTATCTACACATATATTTATTTATTTAGAAAATCGTGTATTAGATGTTATATACGGTATTATAATTGCCTTTAAACCTAAAAAAATATTGCTTAAACAATTCTGATTTACAAAAAATAAACTAAATGTTAAATTACAGGTTCAAACATAGGATAAAACAAATTCTGTTATGTATCTGATCTTTCCAACCTCATGATTGAGTTGATTTGACAGAATATTGGTTGCACCCTTAGGAATTAAATGAATTTATAGATGCTCTACTAAAACATTATGGACTTATTGGTTTTACGAGTAGCAGAATTCTCTCTTTTACAGGATTCCCAGCTGCCACCATTCTTTGGAAAGTCTGACCCGAAACGCGTCAGACTCTGGTGCTAATTTTCTCCTCCATACTATTTGATCGATTTTAATATGATGTGCGACCGTATGGTAATACTGTGAGACTATTCTTTGGAAAGGGGCAAGAAAGTACTTTGCCTTCCGTATGTTTGACAGAATGATAACATTTTGAATACTGTTAATCCAATAGAAGACTGCAGTAAAGTCTTATTTTCTTTGGATAGTTTGTTCCTCTTTATAGATACTATTTGTCAAAGGTCACAGGGATTTCTAAACTCCATCCCCCCACCCCCAATTTCCAATCATATGTACCACTTTATGTGCAACTACATCCACGCAGTGCCATGTCTGCAAAAATAAGAACATCAAATAAACAAACAAATTAATTTTATTGAAATGAAAATGTATGTGGTAGAATGTTTGCACCCAATTTGTCAAGCACATGTCTTAAGCTGTATACATACATTAGCGATTATCAGTATGTCTGCACAATTGTGAAGGAAACTGAGGTCTGGAGGAAACCAATTTAAAGGACATGTAAACTGTGCCAAATCATTTTCCAACTAATTACAAATTAATAAGGATTAATTACCACCAGTTTTATATTTGCACCCTCACCCTTCTCTGACTTTCCTTCCCCTTATTTTTTTTTAGCTCTGGGAGTTTTACTTTTTAAAAGGGGCAGGGCACAGCTAGTCAGTAAAGAAATATCAATCACCTACTCCCTTTGCAGATCTCAGCCCCTACCCCTGGCACACTATATGTAGAAAATATCCATTCTATAGAAGCAAAGCTTATTTTACTGCATGGCTAATTGATTCAGCATTAAAATTAGAAAAAGGAATAAGCATTATCGATTGATATGTGCTCTTCTGTGTCTGCAGCTAACACCAAATCCTGCAGTTTGCTGCTGTTTGTTACTGGATTACAAATGTAGCATGTAAAGAAATCAATTCCCAAGTCCCCTACTACACACACACATACTCACTGCTTTTTAAACTCCTACAGCTAAAATTAAATCTTATTTGGTTCAAGCAGTAATAGCAGTTACCAAAGAAGCTTACCTTCCCATAGCAAATTCAGCAAAGTAGGTTATGGGCCCAGGCACACTCCTTGTGGCTTTTTGCCGGTTACTCTCAAGGTGCTCCCCCACCAAGTCCTCTACCAAGGACTGCTATAGCACAAGCATAAAATGATGTGTGGTGCATACTTGAATTCCAATAAAAGGTTGTTTATTTCAATCACATACACAACGTTTCAGGGATCACTTTGTCCCTTTTCATCACCTGATGTGATCCCTGAAACGTTGTGTATGTGATTGAAATAAACAACCCTTGATTGGAATTCACATAATTTTATGCTTCCCATAGCAAAGCTGTTTCACTTCCACTAACACAAAATCATAAAGTGAATGCTATTGGCTGTTTGAAGGCACATATCATCTCCACTGCACTTGCGGGCAGTCTTAGCTGTGCCTTAGATTTTGGGAGGGGCTGGGCAGAGGTAAAATGCATGGGCAGAGGGAAAATGCATACTAACTAGGAGTGAACAGGGACATGAGGTAATCTAGTGACAGGGAGCACTGAGAGCAAAAATGATCACATTCCTGGCAGCTCTAAAAATATATAGGGCTATGTACAGAGAGTCATAAACATAAAATGTTGACCTGCCACAAAGTATGTAATGAGGCGATAACAGCTCTTTAAGATGGAATCTTTAATGCCAGCAGATAGCTGGCGTTAAAGATTCAGAATGGGTAAACCCCATTTGTTATGCACTGCGAGTCTCTACCGGCTCTGTGCATTGCCTAGAGGAGGAAATAGAGCACAATACCGGCTCTCTGTGCACAGCCCTATAAGAGTCATTTTAAAGGGCATGTCCACCGCCAAAACAAAAAATTTAACCCACTACTAGCCCCACTGTGTAGTGTTCAAAAATCCTTACCTTACTCCATTTCTCCTTATGGTTCTCCTGCAGTGCTTGTTCAGTTCCAGAAAGTGAAGAGTAGGAGGTGTCTGTGAGTCATCCGGATGCCTGCTGCTTCCTTGAGCCCTTTCCCCCTCCCCCCTTCATCCCCCTGGACCCACCTACCATCAAAAGATTATTTCTGCTATATTAGTTTAGTTTAGTTTAGTTTAAAAAGTTGCAGAAATATACTTAACATAGTAACATAGTAACATAGTAATTAAGGTTGAATAAAGACATTCGTCCATCAAGTCCAACCTATTCCCTTTTTTTTTTTTTTTTTTTTTTTTAACCCGACTAAAAGTTGATCCAGAGGAAGGCAAAAAACCCCACTAAAAAAGGGGGGGGGGGGGAAATTCCTTCCTGATTCCAAACGGCAATCGGAAAGTATCCCTGGATCAACCAGATCTATATGCATTAATACCAGTAATTCTCAATATTTTTTAGTTTTAGAAACTTATCCAGGCCTTTTTTAAAGTTATTCAATGAACTTGCCATTACCACCTCTGCTGGAAGACAGTTCCACAGTTTCACCGTTCTCACTGTAAAGAAACCTCTCCTAACTTGAAGATGAAACTTCTTTTCTTCCAACCTTAAAGGATGTCCACGAGTCCTCTGATATGACCTATTAGTGAACAATGCACCAGAGAGTTCACTGTATGGGCCATTAATATATTTGTATAAGGTTATCATGTCCCCACGCAACCGCCGCTTCTCCAATGTAAACAGCCCTAACTTGTCTAATCTGCCTGCATATTCAAGCCCCTCCATTCCCCTTATTAATTTAGTTGCCCTTCTCTGAACTGCCTCAATTTCCAAGATGTCCCTTTTGTATATGGGATTCCAAAACTGCACCGCATATTCCAAATGTGGCCTTACCAGTGCCTTGTAAAGAGGGAGAATAATATTTTTCTCTCTTGATTCCATTCCCCTCTTTATACAAGACAATATCTTGCTAGCTCTAGCTGTTGCTACCTGGCATTGTTTGCTACAGCTAAGTCTGTTATCTACCAGAACCCCCAAATCTTTTTCCATTACAGATGCACTTAACACAGAGTTATTTATGGTGTAGGTGGCACAGGGATTATTAAATCCCAAATGCATCACCTTACATTTATCAACATTGAATCTCATCTGCCATTCTACTGCCCATTTTGATAATCTATCTTGGTCTGCTTGCAGCACTTGCACATCATTGGAAGTTTCCAAAGCTCTGCATAATTTAGTGTCATCAGCAAACACAGAGACCTTGCTCTCAATGCCCCCTTCTAAGTCATTTATAAACAGATTAAACAGAAGCGGCCCCAGTACAGAACCCTGAGGAACTCCGCTTAGAACTTTAGCCCACATAGATGTAGCTCCATTAACCACCACTCTCTGTTTGCGGTCCAATAACCAGTTCTCTATCCATGAACAAATGTTTTCTTCAAGGCCAACAGTCCTCAGTTTATACATTAGTCGCACAGTGGCACAGTATCAAAGGCTTTTGCAAAATCCAAATATACCACATCCACAGCTGTGCCTGAATCTAACTTCTTACTCACTTCTTCATAAAAACCAATTAAATTTGTCTGGCATGATCTATTTCTCATAAATCCATGCTGACTACTACTAATAAGATGATCTCTGGAGACAAAGTCAAGGATATGATCCCTTAACAAAGTTTCCATCACCTTCCCTACCACTGATGTTAGGCTTACAGGTCTATAGTTACCAGGCTGTGAACAACTACCTTTTTTGATATTGGTATTACATTGGCTTTTTTCCAATCCAGCGGCACATCCCCAGACAAAAGCGAATCTGAAAAGATGAGACACAGTGGTCTTGCTAGAAACTGAACTAAGCTCTTTTAAAATCCTAGGATGCATCCATCTGGTCCTGGTGCTTTATTGATATTAACTTTGTCTAATTGATTCCGTACCTTATCCTGTTATCCAATGTGAAAACTCTTCATTTCCTCCCTGCACATTGTTACAATCCTACTGTAGGATTCTCAACAGTAAAAACCGATGTAAAAAACGGTTTAGCGATTAGCCTTTTCGGCATCCTCTACACCACCTCAGCTCCATATTTAATGGTCCCACATTCTCAGTCCTCATTTTTTTAACCATTTATATACTAAAAAACATCTTGGGGTTGGACTTGCTTTGTTCGGCAATCCGTATTTCATTTTCTATTTTAGCTAGTTTAATTGCTTTCTTGCACTCTTTATTACAACTTTTGAAGTCCCTGTAAGCCTGTTCTGTGCCTTCTGCTTCAAAATTTTAAAAGCCCTTTTCTTTTTTTCAATTTCCCTTTTTACCTGAGCATTAAGCCATGCAGGAGTGGACCTAATTTTTTTACACTTGTTTCCTAAAGGTACCGATTTGGAAATGTTATAGTTTAATATCCCTTTAAAAGTGGTCCACATCTGCTCAGTATCTTTACCTAGAAACAGTCCCCCCCAGTCTATGAGCAGGAGCGATTCCTTTAAAAGCATAAATTAGCTTTCCTAAAGTTAAAAGTTTTTGTTAGCCAGTGCACTTTAGTTTTCTGCAACCTATATTAAATGACACTATATCATGGTCACTATTCCCTAAGCTTCCCATTACCTTCATCTCCAAAATGAGCTCTGGGTTATTAGATATCACCAGATCAACAACGCATTCTTTCTAGTAGGAACTTCTACCATCTGTGAAAGAAAATGCTCATATAGGAATTAAGAACTTATATACCTTTTGAGGTGCTGGCAGTTCCATTACTCCAATCTATTTCAGGGTAGTTAAAATCCCCCATAACCAGAACATGCCCCATACCAGAGCCTTCGCCAACTGCATATGGAGATTCATTTCCACCTCTTCCCCGGCATTTGGCGGCTTATAACACAACAATTATTTACCTACCTTCTTGCTCCTGTACACAGTTCCACCCATATGTTTCTGCCATATCGTTTGCTCCCCCATCTATTCCATCTTTTAAATTTGGCTTCAATTCCTGTTTAACATACATACATACTCCTCCTCCTTTCTTATCAACTCGGTCATGTCTAAATAAGGAGTACCCTTCAATATTACTGTCCAGTCGTTTGAGCCATTAACCATGATTCTGCTATACCAATTACATCATACCTTTCCTTTAACGCTATTATTTAAGTTCGCCGGTTTTTCCAGCCAGACTCCTTGCATTTGTAAACATACATTTTAGATTATCAATTGATTTACTTCCATACATGGTCGTACAGCCCCCTTATCCTCTATGCCCCCCCCCCCACCCTCCCTGTTGTGTTACTAGCCCCCAATCCTAACTCTCTATTACCCCGGTGTAGTTAAACGTTCCCTCACCAAAACATAATAGTTTTTTTAAAATCTCCTCCAACCCCCTAGCCATCTTCTCCCCCAAAACAGTTGCACCATCACCATTGAGGTGCAATCCGTCACTACTAAAGAGCCTGTAGCCAACAGAAAAGTCAGCCCAGTTCTCTAAAAACCCAAACCCCATCTCCTTACACCACTCTCTTAGCCACGCATTTATACTCCTGAGCTCCCGTTGCCTCCCTAGCGTAGCACGTGGCTGCGGTAGTATTTCTGAAATCACTACCCTGGAGGTCCTTGCTTTTAACTTGGCCCCTAATTCTCGGAAATCATTTTTAAGGACCTCACCTCCACCTCTAACTTTGTCATTGGCACCAATGTGAACCAAGACCGCCGGGTCACTCCCAGCCCCACCCAATAATCTGTCTACACGATCCACCACATGTCGAACCCTAGCACCAGGCAGACAACACACTGTTCGGCATGCAGGGTCCTGGCGACAGATTACCCTATCTACCCTTCTAATAATAGAATCCCCTACCACTACCACCTGTCTATCCTTCCTAGCCCCCAGTTCTCCCTCCCTTGTATTGGAGATGGCCGTCCCCTGGGTGCTCAAGGGAAAGGCCCGCTCCATACATGCTGCATACATACTTACATCGCTTTCAGTCAGTCCGGCACCCTGCTTGGGGGGTGGGGATGAAGGGCTGTAAGTAGCTTTCTGCAGCTTTTTTTAAAGTAAACTAACATAGCAGTTGGGGGTAGGCTAGGGCTCCCTACACTACAGTAAAAAAAAACAAAAAAACAGGGTGGAGATACCTTTTAATGGGCAAGTCCAGTCCCAAAATGAAAACTTACATACAGGTAAATCATCCCCCAAAACCCTAAATGGTAATAGCTTGAAATATGAAATATATAAGTCTAACCTAAAATCCTGCACAATGTCCTGTTGCCCATGTTTCTGCTTCCTGGTTCTTCCAGTTAGCAACTGTCAGTAGATTTGACAGTTGACATCACAGCCAATGACTAAATGTTAATCCTCTAGCTGCCTCTTCTGAGCATGTTCAGGCTCAGTACAGGTTTCTGAATTGCTAAGTTTCCATGAGGCATCCAAAAACATAGCAGGTATGCAGTAATGAATTCATAGGACAAACTATGATATATCAACATATTTTAAAGAGGACATTCTTTCTAAAAGATGTTCTTATGAGGGTGGAGTTGTCCTTTAAGCACAGGGAGAACATACTTTTGTTCCCCTTAAGTTCACTGATAGATTCTCTTTACATTGCTTCTGTTACATAATCTTAACAGGTTTCCTTTTTTTTTTTTTTTTTTTGAGGTTGAGGTAGTTGAATAATATTAAAACACACTTTACCGTTGTAATCAAATTTAAATGGCTCCAATGGACAGTGCTTTAAAAAATATTTTTTTATCCAAAAAAAAGAAAACTATTTAACAAATATAAGATTGCATGTTTTCATGTGACGTTTCTCATTTGTTCAGGTCATGGAATATCTGTCTTGAAGACTACATGAGCAGATATTCGTCCAACCTTTTCAGCCCACCCATGAACCCTACCTAGCATTTGATCCAGAGAAATGCAAAAAAAAAACCCCAAAAACCCCAGAACTACTCTCTGCCACCCGCATTCCATGTTAATGCCACTTGTTACAAGCTTACACATGAGCAGAGGAGGTGGCCCAGTCTGCAACAGTCATTCATTAGCTGTGACATCATACATCACAGCACTGATTGATTGCTGTGCCAAGAAGTCGTGAAGAAGCCAGAAGATGAGGCAAAGAATAGTGGAGAGCAGGGTGAGTATTTCAGTTCAAGAAAGCAAGGGATTTAAGCAAGATTTGCAAGGTCTGGGGTTTCAGGGGTTGTGGGAAAGACATGTATATATATATTTTAAATATATGGGCTGTATCACAATATCTAATCATCAGAACTTAAGTTGTTTACTTTAGTTTACTGTAGTGTAAAAAATGTAGCAAAATATTAGATAACTTTGATTGCAACACTGTAAAAACTGTTTCTATTAACACAGAATATGAAGCGATAACAAAGACGTTCCTTCAGTGGTCTCAATATCCTGATTCCTTAGTGGCTCAGATGGGTAACTTGTACTTCACAAGCATCAGGAAAGATATAGTTACCCGTGTTGATAGTGTTTAGTTATTATGAGCCTGAAAATGACATCCAGGAAGAGCTTGAACTTCATGTTGTGTTTCTAGATATAACAAAAGCAATAAGGACAGTTTTCAGGCCAGGAAACAAGTGGTTTTGAGGAAAGGGACATGACACAGGGTGGAAGTCAAATGTTTTCATAGCAGCGTAACAGGAACAAGCAGCAAAGGGCTTGCAGCCTCCTGCCGCCAGGTTCACAGACTATAGACAATAGCAATAATTCTTAGATAGCACAATGAGACCACTGTAATGAACAAAGCAGGGCACAGCAATTACATACAGTATAGAGTGCTAAACAGTATAACAGATCTAGGTCCTGGCATAAACAGTTTCATTTAATATATAGTCACATTTTCTATCAAATAACATAGTCGCTATTTATTTCTTACTTTCTTCTCCCCTCCTTTCTATTCTCTCTGTATGACCTCTCGTTTTTTTAATCATTCTTCCTGCTGTTTGTGGCCTCGAATACACTTCCAAACCCAGAGACCCCACAACTTACACCAATCACACACACTATTGCTGATATGTATCAGTTAATAAATAAATTCAATGAAAAATTGTTTTGTATAACAATAATCATGTGTGGGAAAATTGTTTTGTTATTAACAATAATCATGTCTGGGAAAATTGTTTTGTTATTAACAATAATCATGTGTGGTCTATCATATGATTTTTATCTATAGGGACATCCAGCACTTTTGAATCATATTAAAAGGCCATGTAGACCATAACTAGAGAAATGGATTTTTTTAATACTTTGGGGCATATTTATAAAGGTTCGTTAACTTTTCGCGGCCGTTTTCGCGGCCATTAACGCATGAATCGCGTTTACCGCGATTTATAAAGCCCCGAAAACGGCCGCGAAAAGTTAACGAAGCGTTAACCTTTCGCGCCGATACTTACCCGGTACCGCCGCTTCTATTTATAAAGCGGCGGTACTGGTTTCGCTTGGCTAGATCGGCTGTTTTACTTCGCCACCTGAAGGTGGCGAAGTCAGCCGATACTAACCTCCCGCGGCGGGGATGGGCAGGCAACCGCGGCGGGTGGTCGCACCCGCCCCGGAGACACCACCCACCCGCCCACACCCCCGCGGCGGCAGCGGCGACCACCCGCCGCCGCCGCCACTTCCAGCACGCCCCTCCCAACCCGTTTCCCGTTCGCGGCAATCTCGGAACGGGAGGCTAGGAGGGGCTGCCGGGAAGGGGCCGCAGCAGGTGGTCGCGACCACCCGCCGCGCACCCCCCCGCAACCCCTCCAAGCCCCCCGCCCGGCCGCTCCCGGGGAGGGGACGGGAGGGAGCCGCTGGGGGGGGTGGAGGCTCCCTCCAGCGGGGCCTGAGAAGGGCCTTTTGGGGCTTAGGGGGTCCCGCAGCTCGAACCGGGACCCCCCTCCCCGGCCCTTACAAGGGCCCTTGCGGCAGACAAGTGCCTTTGGGGGGGGTCCCGCAGCTGAACCGGGACCCAGTGCGGCTCTTAAAAGAGCCCTTGGGCGAGTCTTCTTTCTTCCAGTCCCGGCGACACCAGCTCCGCCGAGGCCGCCGACCCCCGAGAGACCCCTGCGGCCGCAGGGGTACCCCCGGCGGGCGCCGTCGACCTCAACGAGGCCGATGTTGCCGGCGTCTTGATCCGACGCGACGTCTTCGGGCTGGCGACACCAACCCACTCAGGTCGCCGATGCCAGGCAGGCTCACTGCGGCCGCCAGTGAGCCGCTGGCACCGCCGGCCTCAGCGGAGCCGATGTTGCCAGCCGCTTCTTTCTTCTTTCTTCAGCCATCTACTGCGATGGCATCTGAGTTCCGCGGCGGAAAGCTCCTCTTTATATAGGTTTGCAGAAATCATAATCCGTTCTGATTGGTCAATTTTTAATACTTGCTTTACATTAACCAATCAGATTTCAGAACTTTCCAGAAATCTGATTGGTTAATGTAAAGCAAGTATTAAAAATTGACCAATCAGAAACGGATTATGGATTTCTGCAAACTATATAAAGAGGAGCTTCCGCCGCGGAACTCAGATGCCATCGCAGTAGATGGCTGAAGAAAGAAGAAAGAAGCGGCTGGAACATCGTCGCTGGGCCGCGGTGCCAGCGGGCTCACTGGCGGCCGCAGTGAGGCCTGGCATCGGCGACCTGAGTGGGGTTGGTGTCGCCAGCCCGAAGACGTCGCGTCGGATCAAGACGCCGGCAACATCGGCCTCGTTGAGGTCGACGGCGCCCGGGGGGTTACCCCTGGCGGCCGCAGGGGTACCTCTCGGGGGTCGGCGGCCTCGGCGGAGCTGGTGTCGCCGGGACTGGAAGAAAGAAGACGTCGCCCAAGGGCTCTTTTAAGAGCCGCACTGGGGGTCCGGTTCAGCTGCGGGACCCCCCGCCAAAGGCACTTTCAGTGCCGCAAGGGCCCTTGTAAGGGCCGGGGAGGGGGGTCCGGTTCGAGCTGGGGACCCCCTAAGCCAAAAGGCCTTCTCAGGGCCCCGCTGGAGGGAGCCTCCACCCCCCCCAGCGGCTCCCTCCCGTCCCCTCCCGGGAGGGCGGGGCGGGGGGGCTTGGAGGGGTTGCGGGGAGGGGTGCGCGGCGGGTGGTCGCGACCACCTGCTGCGGCCTTCCGGCAGCCCCTCCTAGCCTCCCGTTCCGAGATTGCCGCGAACGGGGAACGGGTTGGGAGGGGCTGCTGGGAAGTGGCGCGGGGCGGGTGGTCGCCGCTGCCGCGCGGGGGGTGGGGGGTGGCGTGTCCCCCGGGGCGGGTGTGCGACCACCCGCCGCGGGTTGCCTGCCCATCCCCGCCGCGGAGGGTAGTATCGGCTGACTTCGCACCTTCAAGGTGGCGAAGTAAAACAGCCGATACTAGCCAAGCGAAACCAGTACCGCGCTTTATAAATAGAAGCGGCGGGTACGGGTAAGTATCGGCGCGAAAGGTAACGCTTCGTTAACTTTTCGCGGCCGTTTTCGGGCTTTATAAATCGCGGAAACGCGATTCATGCGTTTATGGCCGCGAAAACGGCCGCGAAAAGTTAACGACACTTATAAATATGCCCCTTTGTGTCCGAGGCCTCTTATGAGTTTTAAAAGACTAGGGTCATATTATTGGTGCAGTTCGCAAACAATGTCTGTTTTGGACACATTAACAGGGCAATGCATTGGGAGCCACTATGAAGGGTGATGAAGGGTTTCATGTAAACTGATGTTGTATAGGTATATATTGGTAGATACAAAAAGCAGGACTAAGGACACACTACAATGCACCAAATCGCTCACGTGTTTTTGCTCACAATTGCGCCTGTGATTTTCTCTAACATGGAAATCGCGGAAACGTGAAGAATGTTCGCGTTCCTGCGATTTCCATGTTAGAGAAAATCACGGGTGCAATTGCGAGCGAAAACGCGTGCACAAATGCACGAAAAATGCGTTACTGTGGCCTTGGCCTAGCCCTTAAAGGGCTTTTTGCCAAATAATAGTTCTCCTTCCCCCAACCCCAACCGCTATAAAAGATTTGTTAGAAAGTGCCCCGAAAGATAGAAAGTATATCCTCCGCCGCACAGTCCCGGCCCTCTGCTTGCATGGAACTGCAAGCAGGGTGCGGGACTGGCAGCCGCGTCCATGATTGGCTGAGAAGCAGCCAAACACGGACATGGCTGCCGGCTGCACAGAATGCCGGGGGAGAGAGGGAGGGTAAGTAACTATCGGGGCACTTTCTAACAAATCTTTTATAGATTTATGGTTGGGGCTGGGGGAAGGAGAACTATTATTTAGCAAAGGGGTTTGTAGCTAGGTGGAGGGATTGCATAACGGGAGGGAGAGGGAGGGAGAGGGAGGGGGGAGATGGCTGCAGTGCGAAGATGTGTTTTTTATAAAAAAAAACCCAGTGCAGAAATGTAGGGGATGATGTGAAGTGAACCGTTTTAGCACAGCTCTGTGCATCATTCTCCATCAGTGTACCTTTAAATCCCTTAAGTTACGGCACCTCCCTACTTATCTTTTCTTGGTCCCTTATGTCCAGCATGCCCTCGTTCCTCGCAAGGAATCTTCCCACAGACCCCCAACATTCACACTCGGTGCCTCCGCTGAAATGTCTCGCTCTTGCTGCTCCAACCTTTTAAAACTCTTCTCCTCTCTCCCTTCGCCTGGTGACATCCATTAATACTTTAAATCTAGACTATTATTCTATCTTCCGAGCATCAGCAGAACAAATGATAATTAGCCCTTTTTAAGCAATTTGTACCATCCTCCCCACTTCTATCTGTTGTTACCCTCCCACTTAATATTGAAGCTCTCAGGGCGCGCTTGTTGACTTATACTCATATTATACCTAAATTTATACATATGCTTTCGTATAACCGATGTATGAAATTGTATTTAATTTAATAAAATTTTTATCTATCTGATTAAATGGCTTGCACTTATCCCCTTGTTTGTATAACTCTGTATTTTTAAATGTACACGCGTGCGTACCCAGTGCGCTTTTATAAATAAAATTATACCATATATACAATAGACAAATGTTGCAGAAGAGCACAAGTAAGAGTAGTCATGCAAGAAAAATATTCAATGCATTAATACTGTAAACGCTATTTGTATGTTTTAACAACACCATGATCCCCTGACTAGGTTTTCATTAGAGGCTAACGGAGCCATGGTTTTGCTTCATATTAGGTTGCTAAAGGAGAACTAAGTGCTCTAGAACAACATGTCCCAATAGACAGAGCAATCACAAGCATAAACAAGCTGTGTTCACCTCTCTTTTGCTGTGTCCATTGGGGATTTATGAAAACAACTTTGAGTTACTAGGGCGTCACTCCTACATCACCGTTACTGGGTAAACCCCCGCTAATGTCTGGGTCACAGGCAATCTCTGTAGAAGCTACGGACAGGGAAGAAAGCAAAGGAGAGACCCCCGCCCCCCAAAACAAGGAAGTTGCACCCTTGCTCCTAGAGACGACAGCCAATCAATTACAGCACAGAGATCCTCCTCCCTGACCAGAATAGGGATTTCCAGTTTTTTTTGTTTTTACAACATGCAATGCATCCGTCTAACAAGATATAATCTTACTTTATAATAGAAAAGAACGGTAATCTGTTTAGTGTACTTCAAGATAGCATGGATGTAAAGTGGGTACACGCACACTAAGATTTTTTTAAAAGATTGACAGACAGGATCCTGCAAAAAAAAAAAAAAAAATTCTGTTTTTCCCGACCGCCGCTTGGCCCGAAGGGAACAGTTTGGCAGCCACGCGGCTGTTGGAAAACCGCTACCACACCAATCTGACAGTATTGTGGGCTTTATCACTAATGTGTTGTACCTAGCTTTAGAAACGGAATACGTAACATTTTAAGCAAGAAAAAAAGTCTGGAAATAGAACCGCACTTGTACGTTTACTCTGCCTTGCGAAAACTTATCCCTTGGCAATAGAGAATGTAAACTCCTATCATACGTACTGAGAGTTTCTTTTTCCTGGCCACTTTCCTCAGGTCGAGCACTTAATGGGTTAAACTTCCCCTATCAGACTGGACAGAAGAAAAAAGACACTCCCACAGTACATATAAATAGCTTCCCCTCCCTCTTACCAGTAGTCATGTTTAACAAGCTTTAAGGGGGGGGAGGGTTCTGCCGAGAAATGGCCAGTTTAAAGACAACTCTCGGTAAGTATGATTGAGTTTCCGTTTCTGGCCATTTACATAACCCAAGCAATACATGGGAGGGGAAGAAAAGAAGTCCATAACTGCTTAGAAAAGAAAGTTTTAATTCAGTGCAGCCCTGGCCATTCTGTTAATTACACCTGTGGCCAAGGACGCCTGGGCGGCCGATCCTCAAATTAATTATATAAAACCGTGGGTGAGGAGGACCTGCATATTCAATCCTGTCGCACCGTCGACACTTCTCTGTTCTTCTGCCGCCCAAAGATGCTGCTTACCTCGAGTGTTTAATGTGCACAAAGTCTGTGGGAGTGCCATATTCCTGGGACCATATATGCTCTTTTATATTCTAGCCTTTATAAATCCACTCTTCTTAAGTTGGCAGTTTGTGTTGGGGTAACCCTTCTGAAACCAGTTGGTAATAACAAATAATCTTTGAGATTTCCTAATCTCTGCCGTCTTTAATAAATAGTTAGATAATACATCAACCTACATCTAACAAGCCATCTCGGGGATCCTTCTCCTGTCACCCCCTGGCTTAACTGTAGGTAAAATTATTGTTGATTGAGATGATCATCTTCGAAAAACCTTCGCCAGAACCAATTCGGGTACAAAAGGACCAAAGGTAGATTCCCATTGAGGTAGTAAACCCTTTTCTGGGAGGCCTTAATTCTTAATGCCCCCCTGAAAGAAACTTTTAATCAGAGTTCCTTAAATAATGGTTTCTGCCAGGACCCGCGTATGGCTGAGTGTCTGCACTGAATTTGTGTCAGGCTTAATTCTCTGTCGAGACCCCCCTGCAAGAATTCAGGAGCTTGGAACTAAAAAGTTCATCTGGTCATGAATGTTTGCAACATCCATACTTGAAAAACCTCCAGATTTTGAGAATATCTATTGGAAGTTAATATCTTCTTGCCGAGTGAGAGTAACGATAATAACTTGGCTGAAACATCCTGAGACGGCCCGTCTTGCCCTGTCATTTTTCCAGGCTGCACAAGTTCCATGCCTCTGGTTCAGAGTGAAGTATGGGGACCCGAGATAAAAGTTGAGAAGCCTGGGGAGAGTGAAACAGCCCCTGCAGAAGTCATCTCCTCAATAAAGGGAACCAAGGGCGTCTGGCACAATCCAGTATCACCGCTAATACCTCCACTCGGACAAGAGAATCTTCCTCAATACCCGAAAATAAGAGGAAAGAGGAGGGAAATATATGCATTCAACCCTCCAGTTTGGACTCAGAGCATCCCTGTTCTTCGCCTGCGGACTGTAGACTCTCGAAACAAATCTCTTGGTCTTCTTGTTCCAAACCGTGGCCATCAATCTATCTCTTGCATCCAAACCGCGAGATTATCATCCTGAACACCTGAGGATTCAGACTCCATTCCGTATTGTCTATCTTATGCCTTGATAACTGTCTGCTAGATAGTTTTTCCTTGCCAGGAACATACAGGCTGTAATTGCCATTAGGTTCTTCTTGGCAAACTCCATGATCGGCTCCAACTCTCTCAACATCCTCAGGCTCTTTGTTCCTTCCCTGTTTCTTTATATATATGCTGCTGCCTGATTGGTCCATTCGCGATACATATCGGGAGTCCTTTAATCTCGACTGGAATGCTAGAAGGGCCAGATGGATTGCTCTAATTCTAAGACCCCTGAGGGGAGACTGGAGAGATCCCTCTCCCAGACCCTGGCTAAGGCGTCCTGCATCAGGGCTCCCCAACCCTCAACCTGAATATCTGTAAATATCTCCTGCCAGTTGGGATCCTGAAGAGGGGTTCCTTGTCTATATTGGCCTGGATCATCCACCAGCCTATCTGTGTCTTTACTTTCTGAGTAGAGACGATAGGCCGATAGAAGCTGAAATACTTCATAAGAAGCTCATTAGTTCTCTTCTCGAACCCTTGTTTGGAATCCTAGTTGTTGTGCCTGGTGACAATCTTCAGATTCTTTCCGATGGTAAGTAAAGGAGGCCCAATGACGTGTCTATTGTTGCCCCAAATAAACATTCTTTGAGTAGGTTGTAACTGACTCTTTGGAGTTGATTAACAATCCGAATTTCTGAAGAGTTGATAGGACCCTGTCCTTCACCAACTGTTCTGTTCCCTTCATATCAGAAGATTGTCCAGATAGTGATAGATCTTGGCATGTTGTTCACGCAGCTTGGCTATTACCACCACCAGGAGCTTTGAGAACGTCCTTGAGAGGTGGATGCCAAAAGGAGGCAGATAATGTTTCTTCCCCTACCGTAAATCTTAGACACTGCTGATGTTCTCTCTGTCACTGGTACATGAACATATGCATCGTTAGATCCACCTAGCAGAGCCAGTCTCCTGGCAGAATGGCAGTCTTATCATCTGCAAGGTTTCCATCTTGAATGGACGACTTTTATAAATTGTTCAACTTCCGCAGATCCAGAATTGGATGAAATTCTCCTGAAGCTTCTGATTGAGAATAAGGAGAATAGAATTCTAGACCTCTCTGCTGAGTCGGCACCTCTCTTATTGCTTTCTTCACCAGAAGCTTCTTCACATATTCTATCAATGCTTTTCTTCTTTCTAGGTTCTCTGGTAGAGGTTTTGACAAAGTTGTTTCCTCATTGGCTTGGTTTTAAATTCAATCTTTTATCCCTGGGCTACCCCTGTTCGAACCCAGGCATCCTGAATATTCCTTGACATAACTTCTTAACCACAGGGGTCTTCTCACTGCTACTGACAAAGCCATCTGTTTGGCTTGCAAATTAACTAGATTAGCCGAGGGTTTCCAGACCAAAATCTGTGGCTAACCTGAATTTCTTTAGCGATGCCACAATGTCCTTCCTATCTACACACTCTTTTAAATTTTTCTCCAGTTTGTCTAGCCATATGGATAAGCTCTTATTAATCGATACCATGGCCACAGCCGCTTTTAACCTGCTCCAGCGTCACAAAGTATTTTTGGCTTCCGATTCAATTTCAATTTCTATCCATGGGGTGTCGGAGGACTGAGACATATCAATGAACAAAGTTGTGTACTTCGCATTCCTGCCACCGGCGCATCCACCGTGGGAGCCTATCCCAAGTCTCTGTTCTTTCTACAGGAAAGGGGTACAACTTATCAAACTTCTTTTCAAACAGGTAAACATCTATGGAATGCTAGCCATTCCGCTTTAATCATAGCCTCATTTCTTCATGATTGGAAAAATATCCTCTTCTTTTATGAAATAATGTCGAGGTAGATGGTTGTTCTTCTTGTTGAATAACCAAAGTCTCTCTGACCGCTCTTTATAAGGGAGTCAATCTGCTTAGGTTCAAGCATAGACTCCTCCTGCTCTTCCCGTTCAGCAGAGGCTGAAGCAACAGATTCCTCCATTTTTCAGTTTCATGCTGCTCTACAGAATGTAGTAGCCCCCGCTTGAGGTTCAGCTGCAGTGTCCTTAAACCCCTGAGAAACATCCTGGTTATCCAGAGGAGGATACCATCTGCTCCTCAGGTAGCGTGGGCTTTTTGGCTTTAGGTCTCTATGATGTAGTTGAGCGATTCTCTTCCAACATCTCCTCTAAACGTCTTCCCTCTAAAGCCTGATTGTCACATCCTCTACAAACAAGTCCTCATCCGACTTCGCTCTCTTCTTTGAGCTACCCCCAGACTTAGAACTCTGGCTAAAAAGGAACAAAAAGCTCTCAGTACCTTGTTGGAAATCCACTCACCACCTCCCCTCTGACATGTGCTCCATGGCAGCCGTCAACAAACAGCTTAGGTAATGGATCCCAATCTGCAAAGTCTGTACAGGCATCCCAGTCAGCAAAGCAGTGAGAAAACTGCAGGATTTTTGAATTTCACGGGTGCGAGAGTGACGCGATGACGTCATCACGGCGCAACCCGGAAGTGGACACATTGCCGGTAATAGGGGTCTTGCAGTGTATTCTGGTTTAGAAGTGGAGCTCAGATTGCTACATAGTCCAGACTTTGGCCAAGGAGGTAGAGGACAGAAGGCCAGAGGCTCAGGACTAGGGGCTAACTTCTTTTTCCAGCTTAGACAGAGAAAACAGACTAACTGGGAAGAGGGGAGGGGGAGCTCTTTCAACTGTGGGAGTGTCCTCTTTTCTTCTGTTCAGCTGATAGGGGAAGATAATCCATTAGTGCTGCTGAGGAAATGGCCAGGAAACTATATTGATCACTGGTACATGTAGAGAATCTTTACTATAGTGGAAACAAAAATAAAGGTAAGCTTGGGATTCAAACTTGTGAGATTCTGAACTGTGTGTTTTAAAGGTAAGTCGGGGTATTGATCTTGTGTCCTTCTGAACTGTATATTTAAACCTGGTGCCTAAACAGAGAATCCGGCCCTGATATAAGTCCCTGATAAGACTTTGAAAGCTGCTTGTTACCCTGCAGTTTATTTAACAGCAACTCACACGACTGGTAAATAAATTGCAGAGTAACAAGCAGCTTTCAAAGTCTTTTCAGAGACTTCCAAATCGGTGTATAGAAAACACTCTGTGCATAGAGAGAGTAACTACTGGATCAGGGGCGTGGTTCTTTGATGGCTTCATGGGCTGTGGGTTGTACTGGCAACAACATGGAAACCTTCTTATAACAGAATCTATTACTCCACATGTACTAAATGTAACTTGCTAGAGAAGAATCTTACAATATATAGGGTTCCGGGCTGAAAAAATTTCACATTAGGTTTTTAAAAATGTAAGTTTAGTTCTCCTTTAAGGTTTCTAAGGATTCATTTCCAGTGGACCGGGCATTTGGACTGGACATTATGAAATGTTATGTAGCTTTTTTTTTTTTTACGATCAGAGAACTTACAGGTACCTTAAAAGTGAACTTTTGAAATCCAAAATATGTGTGCTCATCTGTTATAAAGTGTTGCTCATCTGTTATATATCTTTAAACTCTATATAATTGCATTCCATTAACTAAAAAGTAACACTAAATAATATAGTGATAATGTACTCCCTATTGTAAATTATAAGGGTAATGAAGTTACTGTGGTGTTTTGTAACCATATAAAAGCATGAGGCCACAGGCTGAGTTCTTTTATAAAGGACACAGAACACTGTGGTGACTTAAGGTATACTTGTAATTTGCAGAAGGGAGTATATATCCACTATATTTCTAGTGTTTCTTTTATAATAATTTACATAATTTATAAGCCTGTGTGGGCACATCTAATATTTACAACTTTATGTGGGACATCTTATATTTACAAGTCTGGCAGGCTGGATATTTATATTACCAGTCTGAGGGGGGGATCCTACATTTACAAGTCTGTGTGGGTATCTCATATATGCCAGTCTGTTTGGGCAGGGCATTATATTTACAAGTCTTATATTTATATTGACCAGTCTGTATCATGGGCACTATTTACCAGTGTAGTATCTTCTGTTTTAAGAAGGCTTAATTTCTGTTATGCTCTGTGGGGGTATTTTGCTCCTTTAAGCCCACCTCACCTTAAGCTGTATAACAGAAAACAGATCAAATTCTAGGAGTAAACATATTATACAATTGTTCGCCTTTTGCACTTTTTAAGATCTTTTTAAAGATGATCCCTTGCACAGACGTTTTTCTTTTTAGATACATGACGTATCTAAATCACTGGATAGAAACAAAAATATAAAGATTCACTCTCCCTATTTTTTTATTATTTTAAATCCAGTGTCACTATATCTTTTCACGGTTTTCCTTAATAACATGTGTTTTTCTCACACCCGAACGTGAATCAGTGTTCTATTCCCAACAAGTTTTTATTACCAGAGGAAAGACATGATTTCATTTATAAAACTCCTTTCCCTGGAGGTCACATAATAGGTTAATGCGGATGTGAACTCTGTTTACTGTTAGTGTTAGGGAAATAGTGGCTTTAACAAGTTACTCATGCCTGGAAAAAATCCCAGCTTTGCAAGTTGTCCTCGAGAGCTTGCCAAGTGCTCATGAGAAATATGAGGATGGGAAAGTTCAGATTTGCCTTAAAGACAGATCGTGGAAAATTAAATAGTTTAGAGGGGAAAAAGTGCAGGAAAACTTTTAAAAAATGAGAATGACCCTTTTAGTGGGTTTTATTTCTTTTAGAGTTTGGGGTCTTGAAACATAGTAATATCATTTTCTTATATAAATTTGGCAGATGTAACAATGATTTCCTTACACTATATTTGCAGATTATGTTACTTCTACATTAGTTTAGCTTTGTTTAAGAGTCATATCATCGTTTGTATTTAAAACATGTATATAGTCCACTGAGCTAATGTACCATATTTTAACAGTATAACAATGTAACAGCCCCTCTAGAGATCATACTTCTCGTTCAGTAATGATAGACCAGAACACGAACCCGAGTTTGGGTAGAGCTTTATAAGTTCGTACGAACTCAAACTATCTGAACTATTTGAACTACAAACTAGTTTGGGTTTTTCGAACTCACAGAATAATTTTATTAATTATCGAATCTTTGAATTGGATTTAACATTCGAATTTGGTAACCCTCAAATGTAGCCTTCGATTTCTGTAACCCTCGAATATGTCATTCTTTAACCCTTGAAAGTAGCACTCAATATTGGTAACCCTCGAATGTAGCCTTCAATTTCGGTAACCCTCTAATGTATCCTTCTGTAAGCCTGGAATGTAGCATTTGGTAACCCTTGAATTCACCATAACCCCGAATGTAGCTAAAGAAGACAGAGTCGGGTCCAGGTCAAGATTTTTGTAAAAAAATACTTCTTATATAAATCTTTAAAACATGGTAAGCAAAAACAGATTAGGGTCAGTGCAAAGCCGTCTGATGTGTTTTGGGCGATTCTTTAATAAACTAGAAAATAAAGGCCTAATCCAACATTTAAATGTATCGAGACATTTCATATAGAAGCTTTTACTTGCTAAGATGTTTTTTAAAGATATAAAGTTACATATTTAAAAACTACAGAGAGATGATACCCCCTTTTAATTTTGTCTTTATTTTTTCTATACCTTGTTGTTGTACACTGTCCTGTACTCCTCCATTGAATTATAAAAGTGTCTAGTTATTGTGTTTTATGGTCCTATTTTCTATGTGATACAAGTGTTCCCTTGCTTTCTCTTTTAAGGATCTTTTAGTTCTCCCAACCCAAATTATGTGTTTTACACATTTGAAATATATGACATTTTTTGTGTCACAATTACAAAATCTTTCAAATAATACACATTTCTGTGTCACATTTGATTTAAATTTCTTTGTGTTAACCATTATTGTACATGTTTAACAAAATTTCTCCCACATTTAAAAATACCCACTGTTGGTAACCATACGTTAAGTTTGTGTTGTCTATACTTCCTACAAAACTAGGATAAATCTTTGAATCCAAAGTGTCTTCTTGCCATGTTTAAAGATTTTTAATAATGAAATTCTAAATGACTATCCAACCCATACTCGGGTTGGATAACTGTTTGTCTGAGGAAGGAACCATTTGGGTTCCGAAATGTCACATTGTTGATATCAAGACTGGTTTGCCCGGCTTACTTACAACTCTTGTACTTATACTGCTGGCTGCAGTGCTGGAGCACCCAGCATTCATTTATTGCTACTACTGTTGAGGTGTGCAGGATCCTACCCCATTGCTTGGATATTTTATTAGCAGATGGGATGCCCAAGTGTGTGCAAGCTGCGGCTATACGATCAGAGGAGCATGGGAAGGGCTGCAAGAGAGTGAACCAGAGCCACTAATTGTTTTAATTTTTGTATGAAGATCGACCCATCTTTTCAAATGCACTATTTGCCAGTGAGAAAAATATGACCAAACACTGACATAAAATGTTACTTGTCTTGCAACACTATTGTGAAAAGGGACATAAGTCTACAGATATTAAATTCTTATGAAAATATGCCAAAGCCCAAGAGGGGTAGAGTTTTAAAGTTAAAACAACAGAAGTAAATATCGTTGTATTCAGTTAGATCAACTGGACTTAAAGTTTAGTTCTTGAAGACGTCATTCTGAATTGAGAAGCCAGTCGGATGACTAGCGAAACGTCTCAAGAACTAAACTTTAAGTCCAGTTGATCTAACTGATTACAACAGATATACCATGACCTGATGAATGAGAACCTTCACAAGCAAACAAGAAGTAAAATTGATTAATCGGTTTCAAACCTTGTGGGGGCCTAAAACAGACTATAATTCAAATCTGTCTCCCTAATACTAATCTGCCATTTCTTTTGCGGACTAAGTATTTGATTCCTATTTGGATAATATGGGGTTATTGTGTAAAAGGTATACCATCTGTGATGGTTGACATCCATATTATGTTTGTGCTTCATTAAGTTTGTAAAATGTTCCAGAATTGTCGTGCCGAAACAATGAAATATATTGTTCTAATTAAACCTTGGTGTGCTTTGACTTTCTACTCAATGTGATTGAGATTGGGTGGCATCCCTCGTTCCCCTAGCGTTCAGTAACTGCCCAGCAGCCGCGCCTTTGATTGGCTTCCTCTCAGCTTGCTGTTTCATGCAGGCCAGTTCTGAACGCAGCAGGGGAACAAAGCTCAGTAAGATATTTTGGATTATTTTTACAGTCAAAGTGGCGGTTGGGGTTGGGAGAGAGTCCCCTACACTACAAAAAATGTTAATCTTTTTTAAAGAGGTAGACATGCCCTTAACTAATATGAAAACTGCATACTTTATGGCAGAAATGACTATCGCAACAACACTTAAAAATGTCTTAATGGTGTTAAAGGGTCACTATACTCACTCAAACAACTTACATTATTTGAAACACAATTTGAGAGAAGAAAATGGTGGTATTCCCATTTGTATCTGTGCTTGCTTTGATTAAATTATTATTGTTTAGTGAGTGCTCCAAATTGCCTCTACCCTCCCTCACTCACTGCCCTCTTGTAGTGCGACACTTATAAGTTCTGACAGCCTCACATAGACCTGCTCTGCCTACACATCTCCCCCTCCCCCCCCCCCCCCCCGCCTTCTTTTCTCTGCTGATTCTCATAATTGTTGCAGAAAGTGTGCTGGCAGGCAGCTAAGATTCTAGTAGAGGTCATTAGTGGGTCAATTACAATTTCTGCTCCCTGTAAATGCTGTGATTAAAATTATGATTTCTCAGGATCTACAGCTCAGATATAAAATCAGAAGTAGTGGGATCTTGCAATATTTAAAAAAAAAAAAGATTTTAGGTATTGATACCCTTTATTGGTTAACCTACACTACCCAGCCCTGTCCCATTATGTATTAGTAAGATCTGATGAGTAAGTACCCATGCAGAATAGAGAGAGTTTGCTATTACTCTCAGTTGATAAGTTATGGCTATTGGTATGTATAGTACCCAGTAGGTATAGGAAAAGCAAAGATGTCAGCCACCCTGGGCTATTTAACTGCATTAGGCTGATGTCACTCTTAGCAGATGCATTAGTACCATGCCCAATGCACTTTGTTATAGCCCAAGTAGTTCTTTTCTTAACTCAACTTCCAATTGCAGTCTGTGATTTCCACATTCTCTGCTGCTAAAATAGTGACCACAACAGACTACTCTGAGGGCGTATTCCAAAGTCTCAACTAAATCATCAACCAAGTGCAAGACAACTACAATTCATTTACTCAAATATAACTGGATTTGGGACCATAAGGAATATTTTACCTTTGTTGCTGCAAGCATAAATTGTTTGTGCAGCAGCTTGAAAGAAAACCACACAGGCAGAAGCTGAATACAACAGTCAGAAAGCATTTTATTCTAAGAAATAAAAATATATAGAAAATAATTTATTTAGACATGTAACTCGCAAGGCACACCATAGGATTTAGACAGAAAAATTTATAAAATGTAGCATACATCTTAACTACATCTCAACTAACCATCCTTTTGGTACATTTTCATGAGGTGTTAGAGCAAATGTTTTTATTGTTTACATAGGATAATAACATGAAATGATAAATTGATCCACTGTGTGGTCATCTAAACACTCATCCTGACATTCATATTTGAGGTAATTATTTGTCAGCTACTTGGGTTCATTTCTCACATCTAGCTGTGTTTATTTGTGCAACTAGATTTCACAACTCCATTCTATAGTGTTATCAATACTGTAGATTGTGTACAGTACTAAATAGTAAAACATTTAAACTGAACAACAGTTCAACAGATGTTTGCAGGTAGATGCGCCAGGAGATGCTATTGCTTCTGATGCAATTACACTTATGAGGTAATATATAGACAGCAGCTCCAGGTTCATTGCAATCCATTGATATACTTTTGTGGAAATTTATCATCAGATAGTGACATCCTGCATTATAGTTTATGATTGTGATACACTACAAAACACATTCTTTAAAGGTAAGGCCACCCCCAAACCTATAATTTTCCCCACTACTGACCGCACTCTGTAGTGAATAAAAATCCTTACCTTACATCCCTGCTCCAATGGTTCTCCAGTAATCCCCCCCAGTAAAAAAAAACTGCCCACCAGGAGTATTGATAGTTTCATATGGACTATGCCTCCTGTCTCCCGTCCAGGAGAATTTTGGCAGCATTTGGAGCAGGGATGTAAGGTAAGGATTTTTATTCACTACAGAGTGCGGTCAGTAGTGGGGAAAATTATAGGTTTGGGGGTGGCCTTTACCTTTAAAGAATGTGTTTGTAGTGTATCACAATCAATAAACTATAATGCAGGATGTCACTATCTGATGATAAATTTTCCACAAAAGTATATCAATGGATTGCAATGAACCTGGAGCTGCTGTCTATATATTACCTCATAAGTGTAATTGCATCAGGAAGCAATAGCATCTCCTGGCGCATCTACCTGCAAACATCTGTTGAACTGTTGTTCAGTTTAAATGTTTTACTATTTAGTACTGTACACAATCTACAGTATTGATAACACTATAGAATGGAGTTGTGAAATCTAGTTGCACAAATAAACACAGCTAGATGTGAGAAATGAACCCAAGTAGCTGACAAATAATTACCTCAAATATGAATGTCAGGATGAGTGTTTAATATGACCACACAGTGGATCATTTATTCATTTCATGTTATTATACCTATGTAAACAATAAAAACTTTGCTCTAACACCTCATGAAAATGTTACCAAAAGATTGGTTAGTTAGATGTAGTTAAGATGTATGCTACATTTTATAAATTTTCTGTCATTAATCCTATGGTGTCCTTGCGAGTTACATGTCTAAATAAATTATTTTCTATATATTTTTATTTCTTAGAATAAAATGCTTTCTGACTGTTGTATTCAGCTTCTGGGCCTGTGTGGTTTTCTTTCAAGCTGCTGCACAAACAATTTATGATTGCAGCAACAAAGGTAAAATATTCCTTATGGTCCCAAATCCAGTTATTTTGAGTAAATGAATTGTAGTTGTCTTGCACTTGGTTATGATTTAAGTTGAGACTTTGGAATACGCCCTCAGAGTAGCTCCTGTTTTGGTCACTATTTTAGCAGCAGAGAATGTGGAAATCACAGACTGCATTGGAAGTTAGTTAAGAAAAGAACTACTTGGGCTAATAAACAAAGTGCATTGGGCATGGTACATAATGCATCTGCTAAGAGTGACATCAGCCTAATGACAGTTAAGATAGCCCAGGGTGGCTGACATCTTTGCTTTTCCTATACCTACTGGGTACTATACATACCCAATAGCCATAACTTATCAACTGAGAGTAAATAGCAAACTCTTCTCTATTCTGCATGGGTACTTACTCATCAGATCTTACTAATACATAATGGGACAGGGCTGGGTAGTGTAGGTTAACCAATAAAGGGTATCAATACTCTAAAAATCTATTTTTTTTTTTAAATATTGCAAGATCCCACTACTTCTGATTTTATATCTGAGCTGTAGATCCTGAGAAATCATAATTTTAATCACAGCATTTACAGGGAGCAGAAATTGTAATATGTGACCCACTAATGACCTCTTACTAGAATCTTTAGCTGCCTGCCAGCACACTTTCTGCAACAATTATGAGAATCAGCAGAGAAAAGAAAGGAGGGGGGGGGGGGGGGGGGGGGGGAGGGGGAGATGTGTAGGCAGAGCAGGGTCTATGGTGAGGCTGTGCAGAACTTATAGTGTCGACACTACAAGAGGGCAGTGAGTGAGGGAGGGTAGAGGCAATTTGGAGCACTCACTAAACAATAATAATTTAATAACAAAGCAAGCACAGATACAAATGGGAATACCACCATTTTACTTCTCTCAAATTGTAGTTTCAAATAATGTAAAGTTGTTTGAGTGAGTATAGTGACCCTTTAACACCATTAAGATCATTTTTAAGTGTTGTTGCGATAGTCATTTCTGCCATAAAGTATGCAGTTTTCATATTAGTTAAAGGGCATGTCTACCTCTTTTAAAAAAGATTAACATTTTTTGTAGTGTAGGGGACTCTCTCCCAACCCCAACCGCCACTTTGACTGTAAAAATAATCCAAAATATGCTTACTGAGCTTTGTTCCCCTGCTGCGTTCAGAACTGGCCTTGCATGAAACAGCAAGCTGAGAGGAAGCCAATCAAAGGCGCGGCTGCTGGCAGTACTGAACGCTAGGGGAACGAGGGATGCCACCAATCTCAATCACATTGAGTAGAAAGTCAAAGCACACCAAGGTTTAATTAGAACAATATATTTCATTGTTTCGCACGGACAAAATTCTGGGAACATTTTACAAACTTAATGAAGCACAACATAATATGGATGTCAACCAATCACAAGATGGTATACCTTTTTACACAATAACCCCATATTATCCAATATAGGAATCAAATACTTTAGTCCGCAAAAGAAATGGCAGATTAGTATTAGGGAGACAGATTTGAATTATAGTCTGTATTTAGGCCCCCACAAGGTTTGAAACCGATTAATCAATTTTACTTCTTGTTTGCTTGTGAAGGTTCTCATTCATCCAGGTCATGGTATATCTGTTGTAATCAGTTAGATCAACTGGACTTAAAGTTTAGTTCTTGAAGACGTTTCGCTAGTCATCCGACTGGCTTTCTCAATTCAGAATGACGTCTTCAAGAACTAAACTTTAAGTCCAGTTGATCTAACTGAATACAACAGATATTTACTTCTGTTGTTTTAACTTTAAAACTCTACCCCTCTTGGGCTTTGGCATATTTTCATAAGAATTTAATATCTGTAGACTTATGTCCCTTTTCACAATAGTGTTGCAAGACAAGTAACATTTTATGGTCAGTGTTTGGTCAGTATTTTTCTCACTGGCAAATAGTGCATTTGAAAAGATGGGTCGATCTTCATACAAAAATTAAAACAATTAGTGGCTCTGGTTCACTCTCTTGCAGCCCTTCCCATGCTCCTCTGATCGTATAGCCTGCAGCTTGCACACACTTGGGCATCCCATCTGCTAATAAAATATCCAAGCAATGGGGTAGGATCCTGCACACCTCAACAGTAGTAGCAATAAATGAATGCTGGGTGCTCCAGCACTGCAACCAGCAGTGTAAGTACAAGAGTTGTAAGTATAGCCGGGCAAACCAGTCTTGATATCAACAATGTGACATTTCGGAACCCAAATGGTTCCTTCCTCAGACAAACAGTTATCCAACCCGAGTATGGGTTGGATAGTCATTTAAGAATACTTCATTATTAATAAATCTTTAAAACATGGCAAGAAGACACTTTGGATTCAAAGATTTATCCTAGTTTATGTAGGAAGTATAGACAACACAAACTTAACGTATTGGTTACCAACAGTGGGTATTTTTAAATGTGGGAGAAATTTTGTTAAACATGTACAATAATGGTTAACACAAAGAAATTTAAATCAAATGTGACACAGAAATGTGTATTATTTGAAAGATTTTAGTAATTGTGACACAAAAAATGTCATATATTTCAAATGTGTAAAACAAATAATTGGGTTGGGAGAACTAAAAGATCCTTAAAAGAGAAAGCAAGGGAACACTTGTATCACATAGAAAATAGAGACCATAAAACACCAATAACTAGACACTTTTTATAATTCAATGGAGGAGATACAGGACAGTGTACAACACAAGGTATAGAAAAAATAAAGACAAAATTAAAAG
The DNA here is from genome assembly GCA_019447015.1 of Hymenochirus boettgeri. Lineage (NCBI taxonomy): Eukaryota > Metazoa > Chordata > Amphibia > Anura > Pipidae > Hymenochirus > Hymenochirus boettgeri. The sequence goes on along the minus strand of CM033471.1, from coordinate 211,143,235 downwards.
GGGGTATCATCTCTCTGTATGTTTTTAAATATGTAACTTTATATCTTTAAAAAACATCTTAGCAAGTAAAAGCTTCTATATGAACATGTCTCGATACATTTTAAATGTTGGATTAGGCCTTTATTTTCTAGTTTATTAAAGAATCGCCCAAAACACATCAGACGGCTTTGCACTGACCCTAATCTGTTTTTGCTTACCATGTTTTAAAGATTTATTAATAAAGAAGTATTTTTTTAACAAAAATCTTGACCTGGACCCGGACTCTGTCTTCTTTAGCTACATTCGAGGGTTATGGTGAATTCAAGGGTTACCAAATGCTACATTCCAGGCTTACAGAAGGATACATTAGAGGGTTACCGAAATTGAAGGCTACATTCGAGGGTTACCAATATTGAGTGCTACTTTCAAGGGTTAAAGAATGACATATTCGAGGGTTACAGAAATCGAAGGCTACATTTGAGGGTTACCAAATTCGAATGTTAAATCCAATTCAAAGATTCGATAATTAATAAAAATTATTCTGTGAGTTCGAAAAACCCAAACTAGTTTGTAGTTCAAATAGTTCAGATAGTTTGAGTTCGTACGAACTTATAAAGCTCTACCCAAACTCGGGTTCGTGTTCTGGTCTATCATTACTGAACGAGAAGTATGATCTCTAGAGGGGCTGTACATTGTTATACTGTTAAAATATGGTACATTAGCTCAGTGGACTATATACATGTTTTAAATACAAACAGATGATATGACTCTTAAACAAAGCTAAACTTAAGTAGAAGTAACATAATCTGCAAATATAGGTGTAAGGAAATCATTGTTACATCTGCCAAATTTAATATAAGAAATGATATTACTATGTTTCAAGACCCCAAACTCTAAAAGAAATAAAACCCACTAAAAGGGTCATTCTCATTTTTTAAAAGTTTTCCTGCACTTTTTTCCCCTCTAAACTACATTTAATTTTCCACGAATCTGTCTTTAAAGGCAAATCTGAACTTTCCCATCCTCATATTTCTCATGAGCACTTGGCAAGCTCTCGAGGACAACTTGCAAAGCTGGGATTTTTTCCAGGCATGAGTAACTTGTTAAAAAGCCACTATTTCCCTAACACTAACAGTAAACAGAGTTCACATCCGCATTAACCTATTATGTGACCTCCAGGGAAAGGAGTTTTATAAATGAAATCATGTCTTTCCTCTGGTAATAAAAACTTGTTGGGAATAGAACACTGATTCACGTTCGGGTGTGAGAAAAACACATTGTTATTAAGGAAAACCGTGAAAAAGATATAGTGATCACTGGATTTAAAATAAATAAAAAAATAGGGAGAGTGAATCTTTAAATATTTTGTTTCTATCCAGTGATTTAGATACGTCATGTATCTATAAAAGAAAACAGTCTGTGCAAGGGATCATCTTTAAAAAGATCTTAAAAAAGTGCAAAAGGCGAACAATTGTATAATATGTTTACTCCTAGAATTTGATCTGTTTTCTGTTATACAGCTTAAGGTGAGGTGGGCTTAAAGGAGCAAAATACCCCCACAGAGCATAACAAGAAATTAAGCCTTCTTAAAACAGAAGATACTACACTGGTAAATAGTGCCCATGATACAGACTGGTCAATATAAGATATAAGACTTGTAAATATAAAATGCCCTGCCCAAACAGACTGGCATATATGAGATACCCACACAGACTTGTAAATGTAGGATACCCAGCCCTCAGACTGGTAAATATAAAATATCCAGCCTGCACAGACTTGTAAATATAAGATGTGCCCACATAAAGTTGTAAATATTAGATGTGCCCACACAGGCTTATAAATTATTGTAAATTATTATAAAAGAAACACTAAGAAATATAGTGGATAATATACTCCCTTCTGCAAATTACAAGTATACCTTAAGTCACCACAGTGTTCTGTGTCCTTTATAAAAGAACTCAGCCTGTGGCCTCATGCTTTTATATGGTTACAAAACACCACAGTAACTTCTATTACCCTTATAATTTACAATAGGGAGTACATTATTCACTATATTATTTAGTGTTACTTTTTTAGTTAATGGAATGCAATTATATAGAGTTTAAAGATATATAACAGATGAGCACACATTTATAACAGATGAGCACACATATTTTTGGATTTCAAAAGTTCACTTTTAAGGTACCTGTAAGTTCTCTGATCGTAAAAAAAAAAAAAGCTACATAACATTTCATAATGTCCAGTCCAAATGCCCGGTCCACTGGAAATGAGATCCTTTAGAAACCTTAAAGGAGAACTAAACTTACATTTTTAAAAACCTAATGTGAAATTTTTTCAGCCCGGGAACACCTATATATTGTAAGATTCTTCTCTAGCAAGTTACATTTAGTACATGTGAGTAATAGATTCTGTTAATAAGAAGGTTTCCATGTTGTTGCCAGTACAACCCACAGCCCATGAAGCCATCAAAGAACCACGCCCCCTGATCCAGTAGTTACTCTCTCTATGCACAGAGTGTTTTCTATACACCGATTTGGAAGTCTCTGAAAAGACTTTGAAAGCTGCTTGTTACTCTGCAATTTATTTACCAGTCAGTGTGAGTTGCTGTTAAATAAACTGCAGGGTAACAAGCAGCTTTCAAAGTCTTATCAGGGACTTATATCAGGGCCGGATTCTCTGTTTAGGCACCAGGTTTGAAAATATACAGTTCAGAAGGACACAAGATCAATACCCCAGACTTACCTTTAAAAACACACAGTTCAGAATCTCACAAGTTTGAATCCCCAAGCTTACCTTTATTTTTTGTTTCCACTATATAGTAAAAGATTCTTCTACATGTACCAGTGATCAATATAGTTTCCTGGCCATTTCCTCAGGCAGCACTAATGGATTATCTTCCCCTATCAGCTGAACAGAAGAAAAGAGACACTCCCACAGTTGAAAGAGCTCCCCCTCCCCTCTTCCCAGTAGTCTGTTTTCTTCTGTCTAAGCTGGAAAAAGAAGTTAGCCCCTAGTCCTGAGCCTCTGGCCTTCTGGTCCTCTACCTCCTTGGGCCAAAGTCTGGACTATTGTAGCAATCTGAGCTCCACTTCTAACCAGAATACACCTGCAAGACCCCTATTACCGGCAATGTGTCCACTTCCGGGTTGCGCCGTGATGACGTCATCGCGTCACTCTCGCACCCGTGAAATTCAAAAATCCTGCAGTTTTCTCACTGCTTTGCTGACTGGGATGCCTGTACAGACTTTGCAGATTGGGATCCATTTACCTAAGCTGTTTGTTGACGGCTGCCATGGAGCACATGTCAGAGGGGAGGTGGTGAGTGGATTTCCAACAAGGTACTGAGAGCTTTTTGTTCCTTTTTAGCCAGAGTTCTAAGTCTGGGGGTAGCTCAAAGAAGAGAGCGAAGTCGGATGAAGGACTTGTTTGTAGAGGATGTGACAATCAGGCTTTAGAGGGAAGACGTTTAGAGGAGATGTTGGAAGAGAATCGCTCAACTACATCATAGAGACCTAAAGCCAAAAAGCCCACGCTACCTGAGGAGCAGATGGATATCCTCCTCTGGATAACCCAGGATGTTTCTCAGGGGTTTAAGGACACTGCAGCTGAACCTCAAGCGGGGGCTACTACATCTGTAGAGCAGCATGAAACTGAAAAAATGGAGGAATCTGTTGCTTCAGCCTCTGCTGACGAGGAAGAGCAGGAGGAGTCTATGCTTGAACCTAAGCAGATTGACTCCCTTATAAGAGCGGTCAGAGAGACTTTGGTTATTCAACAAGAAGAACAACCATCTACCTCGACATTATTTCATAAGAAGAAGAGGATTATTTTTCCAATTCATGAAGAAATAGAGGCTATGATTAAAGCGGAATGGCTAGCATTCCATAGATGTTTACCTGTTGAAAAGAAGTTTGATAAGTTGTACCCCTTTCCTGTAGAAAGAACAGAGACTTGGGATAGGCCTCCCACGGTGGATGCGCCGGTGGCAGGAATTGCGAAGTACACAACTTTGTTCATTGATGATGTCTCAGTCCTCCGACACCCCATGGATAGAAATTGAAATTGAATCGGAAGCCAAAAATACCTTTGTGACTGCTGGAGCAGGTTAAAAAGCGGCTGTGGCCATGGTATCGATTAATAAGAGCTTATCCATATGGCTAGACAAACTGGAGAAAAATTTAAAAGAAGGTGTAGATAGGAAGGACATTGTGGCATCGCTAAAGAAATTCAGGTTAGCCACAGATTTTGGTCTGGAAACCTCGGCTAATCTAGTTAATTTGCAAGCCAAACAGATGGCTTTGTCAGTAGCAGTGAGAAGACCCCTGTGGTTAAGAAGTTATGGTCAAGGAATATTCAGGATGCCTGGGTTCGAACAGGGGTAGCCCAGGGATAAAAGATTGAATTTATAACCAAGCCAATGAGGAACAACTTTGTCAAAACCTCAATACCAGAGAACCTAGAAAGAAGAAAAGCATTGATAGAATATGTGAAGAAGCTTCTGGTGAAGAAAGCAATAAGAGAGGTGCCGACTCAGCAGAGAGGTCTAGAATTCTATTCTCCCTTATTCTCAATCAGAAAGGCTTCAGGAGAATTTCATCCAATTCTGGATCTGCGGAAGTTGAACAAATTTATAAAAGTCCGTCCATTCAAGATGGAAACCTTGCAGATGATAAGACCTGCCATTCTGCCAGGAGACTGGCTCTGCTAGGTGGATCTAACGAATGCATATGTTCATGTACCAGTGACAGAGAGACATCAGCAGTGTCTAAGATTTACGGTAGGGGAGAAACATTATCTGCCTGCCTTTTGGCCTATCCACCTCTCCAAGGACGTTCTCAAAGCTCCTGGTGGTGGTAATAGCCAAGCTGCGTGAACAACATGCCAAGATCTATCACTATCTGGACAATCTTCTGATAGTGGCAAGAGGAACAGAACAGTTGGTGAAGGACAGGGTCCTATCAACTCTTCAGAAATTCGGATTGTTAATCAACTCCCAAAAGAGTCAGTTACAACCTACTCAAAGAATTGTTTATTTGGGGACAACAATAGACACGTAGGGGCCTCCTTTACTTACCATCGGAAAGAAACTTGAAGATTGTCAACCAGCACAAACAACTAGGATTCCAAACAAGGGTTCCAGGAAGAGAACTAATGAGCTTCTTATGAAGTATTTCAGCTTCTATCGGCCTATCTGTCTCTAACTCAGAAAGTAAAGACACAGATAGGCTGGTGGATGATCCAGGCCAATATGAGACAAGGAACCCCTCTTCAGGATCCCAACTGGCAGGAGATAACAGATATGTCAGGTTAGGGTTGGGGAGCCCTGATGCAGGACGCCTTAGCTCAGGGTCATTGGGAGAGGGATCTCTCCAGTCTCCCCTCAGGGGTCTTAGAATTGAGAGCAATCCATCTGGCCCTTCTAGCATTCCAGTCGGAGATTAAAGGACTCCCGATATGTATCCGAATGGACAATCAGGCAGCAGCCATATATATAAAGAAACAGGGAGGAACAAAGAGCCTGAGGATGTTGAGAGAGTTGGAGCCGATCATGGAGTTTGCCAAGAAGAACCTAATGGCAATTACAGCCCTGTATGTTCCTGGCAAGGAAAACTATCTAGCAGACAGTTTATCAAGGCATAAGATAGACAATACGGAATGGAGTCTGAATCCTCAGGTGTTCAGGATGATAATCTCGCGGTTTGGGATGCAAGAGATAGATCTGATGGCCACGGTTTGGAACAAGAAGACCAAGAGATTTGTTTCGAGAGTCTACAGTCCGCAGGCGAAGAACAGGGATGCTCTGAGTCTCAACTGGGAGGGGTTGAATGCATATATTTTCCCTCCTATTCCTCTTATTTTCAGGGTATTGAGGAAGATTCTCTTGTCCAGAGTGGAGGTATTAGCGGTGATACTGGATTGGCCAAGACGCCCTTGGTTCCCTTTATTGAGGAGATTGACTTCTGCAGGGCTGTTTCATCTCCCCAGGCTTCTCAACCTTTTATCTCAGGGTCCCATACTTCACCTGAACCAAGAGGCATGGAACTTTGCAGCCTGGAAATTGACAGGGCAAGACTGGCCAGTCTAGGATGTTCAGCCCAAGTTATCAGTACTCTCATCTCGGCAAGAAAGATATTAACTTCCAATAGATATTCTAAAATCTGGAGCGTTTTTCAAGTATGGATGTTGCAACATTCCTATGACCCAGTGAACTTTTTAGTTCCACAGCTCCTGGAATTCTTGCAGGGGGGTCTCGACAGAGAATTAAGCCTGAGCACAATTCAAGTGCAGACATCAGCCATATCGGCGGTCCTGGCAAAACCATTATTTAAGGAACCTCTGATTAAAAGATTTCTTCAGGGGGCATTAAGAATAAGGCCTCCCAGAAAAGGGTTTACTCCCTCAATGGGATCTACCTTTGGTCCTTTTGTACCCGGAATTGGAGTTTCTGGCGAAGGTTATTTCGAGATATCATCTCAATCAACCAATAATTTTACCTACAGTAAGCCAGGCTGACAAGGAGAAGGATCCCCAGATGGCTTGTTTAGATGTAGGTTGATGTATTTCTAACTATTTATTAAAGACGGCAGAGATTAGGAAATCTCAAAGATTATTTGTATTACCAACTGGTTCAAGAAAGGGTTACCCCAACACAACTGCAACTTTAAGAAGATGGATTATAAAGGCTATAAAAAGAGCATATATGGTCCAGAATATGGCACCTCCCCACAGAATTTGTGCACATTCAACTCGAGGTAAGCAGCATCTTGGGCGGCAGAAGAAAGGGTGTCGACAGATGAATTATGCAGGTCCTCCTCATCCACGTTTTATTATAAATTAGATTTGAGGATGGCCGCACAGGCGTCCTTTGGCCACAAGGTGTAACAGACAGTGGCCAGGGCACTGAATTAAAACTTTCTTTTTCTAAGCAATTATGGACTTCTTTTCTTCCCTCCCATTGTGATTGCTTGGGTAGAATGGCCAGGAAAACGGAAACTCCTATCATACTTACCGAGAGTTTCTTTTACTGGCCATTTCATCAGGCAGAACCCTCCCCCCCCCTTAGGCTTGTAAACATGACTACTGGTAAGAGGGGAGGGGAAGCTATTTAAACTGTGGGAGTGTCTTTTTTCTTCTGTCCAGCTGATAGGGGAAGTTAACCCATTAGTGCTGCCTGAGGAAATGGCCAGGAAAAGAAACTCTCAGTAAGTATGATAGGAGTTTCCATTATCTCTATTTGCCAAGAGATAAGAGTTTTCGCAAGGCAGAGTAAACGTACAAGTTGCAGGTTCTATTTCCCAGACTTTTTTTTTGCTAAAATGTTAGTATTCCGTTTCTAAAGCTAGGTACACACATTAGTGATAAAGCCCCAATACTGTCAGATTCGTGTGTGTAGCGGTTTTCCCAAACGAGCGCGTGGCTGCCAAACGTTCCCTTCGGCCAAGCGGGCGTTCGGGAAAAAACAGAATTTTTTTTTTTTTTTTTGCAGATCCTGTCTGTCATCTTTTAAAAATCTGTAGTGTGTGTACCCAACTTTACATCCATGCTATCTATGAAGTACACTACAAAGATTACCGTTCTTTTTCTATATAAAGTAAAGGATTATATCATTGTTAGGACAGGAGCATTGCATGTGTTTAAAAACAAAAAAACTGAAATCCCTATTCTGTGTCAGGGAGAGGGAGGATCTCTGTGCTGTAATGTGATTGGCTGTCAGCTTCTAGGAAGCAAGGGTGCAACTTCCTTGTTTTGGTCTGTTGAGCTCTACAGAGCATGTGCCTGTACCCAGACACTTAGCTGGGGGTTTACCCAGCTAAGGTGGATTGTAGGAGCTGACCCCTAGAACTCAAAGGTTGTTTTCATAAATCACCCAATGGCCACAGCAAAAGGAGAGGTGAGACACAGCTTGTTGTATGCTTGTGAATGTGCTCTGTCTATTGGGACAATGTTGTCTAGAGACTTTAGTTCTCCTTTAAAGCAACCTAATATGAATGCAAAACCATGCTCCGTTAAGCCTCTAAATGAAAACCTAGTCAGAGGGATCATTGGTTGTAAAACATACAAATAGCGTTTACAGTAATTTAATGAATTGAATATTTTTCTTGCATGATCTCTTACTTGTGTCTTATTGCCAACATTGTGTATATTTGTATATATGTATAATTTTATTTATAAAGCGCCACTTGGGTACGCAGCGCTGTACATTAAAAATACAGAGTATACAAACAAGGGGATAAGTGCAAGCCATTATACAGATAGATAAAAATTTTATTAAATTAAATACAATTTCATACATCGGTTAAGAAAGCATATGTATAAATTATGTATAAATTGATATAAGTCCAACAAGCCTGCCCTGAAGAGCTTACAATCTAAGTGGGAGGGATAACATACAGATAGAAGTGGGGAGGATGGGTACAAATTGCTTAAAAGGGCTAATAATCATTTGTTCTGCTGATGCTCGGAAAGATAGAATAATAGTCTAGATTTAAAAGTATTAATGGATGTCACCAGGCGAAGGGAGAGAGGGAGAGAGTTTTAAAGGTAGGGAGCAGCAAGAGAGAACAGTTTCAGGCGGGAGGCACCAGTGTGATTTGGGGGTCTGTGGAGAAGATTTCCTTGCGAGGAACGGAGGGCATGGCCTGGAACATAAGGGACCAAGAGAAAAGATAAGTAGGGAGGTGCAGTAGACTGAAGGGATTTAAAGGTACACTGATGAGAAATGCATTGCACAGAGCTGTGCTAAAATCAGGTTCACTTCACTATCATCCCCCTACAGTTCTGCACTGTGTGTTTTTTATAAAAACACACTCTTCCTACAATCCAACATTTCCCTTTAAGAAGCTACACTTTCCACTAATATTGCTGCATTTCTTAGCTTAGCTCTGTACTACAGTGTGTTGCTTTTATACAGACAGCTAAATTAAAAACACACTCTTCCTACCTCCAACATTCCCTTTAATAAGGTACATTAATGAGAAATGAATTGCACAGAACTGTGCTAAGATCAGGTTCACTTCACTATCCTCCTCCTACAGTTCTGCACCATGTGGTTTCTATAAAAACACACTCCTACTACCATACCAACATTCCCCTTTAAGAATGTACACTGATGAGAAGTTCATTGCACAGAGCTGTGCTAAGATCAGGTTCACTTCACTGTCCTCCCCCTACAGTTCTGTACCATGTGGTTTCTATAAAAACACACTATTCCTACCCTCCAACATTCCACTTTAAGAAGCTACACTTTCCACTAATATTGCTGCATAGACCTTTACACTTTAGAGCTAGAGACCTTTACACTACGGGCCCTATTTATAAAGGTGTGGTATCGCCTTCTTTAGCGATCGCCATCGGAAATCTTATAAATGTACGATAGCGAACGGAAATCTACGACCACCCGTCGAATATCATTACAGTAGTTTACAGCATGGTATACCACTGCCACGGTCTCCTTTAAGACACAACATGAGCTTGAAATGGAAAAAGTCTTCTCTATTTAACAGAGAAGAGATTGGGAATAAATGAAAACTCTCCATTGACCGATTAAGCCAAAAAAATCACTTAATAATAATAACAAAATAAAGGGGGAAGGCAGAGAAAAGGAATGTTAATATAAGGGTAATAATATAGAAAATGAACAGTGAAATTCTGAGGTGGGAAAATATGCTTGTGAAGGTTCTTATCCATCCAGGTCATGGTATATCTGCTGCTTTCTCAATTCAGAATGACTTGTACAAGAATCTGTTGGCAAATGCTATTTTCAGAACTTCAATCGGCTCTACTACAGCAGATCCTGTCTCTCAGTCTTGAAAATGCAGTGTTAAAAAAGAAACTTAAAAAAACTAAATGTGGCATTGCAGGGAGCTTAAAAGGAGCACAAAGCCATGCATCTTACCTTGTTGGAGGTGGACCCTGCTTGTGATTGGCTGTGGGCCCTTCTTCTGATGATTGATTTTTCTTAAGCCGGTATACCATGTGTTGTGAGGGATAAGTTGTAGCAGTACCCACTGTGGCTGGCTGGCAAGGTCATCCATCCCCTGACAAGTCTGGGCCCCATACTGGAGTATTGCTTGTACCCCTTTGATGGCGGCACTTGCCACAGATTTTTGCAAATTAAATACATTATATCCATTCTATTGTTTATGGACCTAGTGACTATTTCTTAAAACGTGATTTATCTGAATGTTTATTATTTAGATTTTGAATTCCACATTCTATTTTACAGTTATTTCCTTAACAAGGCTCAATGCTGCGCTAAGTAGTATAATATAAATAAAAAAGACGATTCATGCGTGAAAATGAAAAAAATAAATGTGTTATAAATAAGAGAAAGAAATAATGTCAAACACCTACACACTGGCATAACATTGAACAGAATTCTTTGTTCATTAGAATTTTAATACAAACGGTGGAAATCATTTGGCATTTTAACATTTCCTACTAAATTGCTTATGTTTGAAATAGTTTGAATTGAACTGAAATCTATATTACTAAAAAAGAGTTGGAGATATAGATGGACGCCGGACCCCAAATCTCATTCGCGTGCCATCCCCGCCGTTGCCTGGGGGAATACGCGTACAGTGGTGCAGGAATACGCATACAGTGGTGCACGTGCTCAGGGGGATGGGGAAGGCGTCCATGCACGCAGGGGGGCATGCGACGCGGGGTTCCCTCAGGGGGCTGCGCACCGCTGGCTTTGCTGGTTTGTTATAAAATGGGGTAAGGCCTGAATGATGCAAAAAAAGATATTAAAGTCACGTTAACCTATTTAATATAAGGTTAGCACCATTTTAAGGTAGGGTTTGCATGGCTGTGTCGTTTTTTTATTTATACATATAACTGGTAGTCTAATTGTTGGTGTTCAGTAAAAAAAAAAAAAAAAACACAATAAAACATAAAACAGCAACATTATTAAGAAAGAACCATTATTTGTATCCTAAACATTGGGCTTAAAGTTTAATATTACTGCCTAGATTTAGCCTTGAATAGCCACAGTGTGATTTGAGGCTCATAAAATTGCAAATATTGCCAAAGCCCCCCTTCGCTTAATTCAGAAGCCTTGAATCAACTTTGCTAAGCACAGACCATTATTCTTTAACAAAAGGGAATCATCATGTGCATGTCTTACAGTAACTGGCTGCATGGGATGCCTGCTTCTTGTTTGAAAGCCTTGGATTTGATCAGACTCGTGAGTACAAATACAAATGCTGGTTAATTAATGTATTCCTTCTTGTGCTCCATTTGAATGAGTTTCTGTACAAATATATATAAAAACCTAATGCAAGAAGGGGAAAAAAATGAAAGAAAAATATTTAACCAGCCAAAACCTAATTTCCCCCGATGTGGCAGATGCTGCCCTCTGCAAAAATGAATATAAGAAGGAGAGAAAGGGAAAAAAAACCTGTTCTGAACACTTTTAGTGACTATAAACTTAAAAGGTATCTCCACTGGAGAAACTGAGTTTGGGGTTTTCAGAAGAGATGGGATCCGACATGGAACCCCTTAGTTACTAAATAACCGTCGAGAATAATATCGTTTTCGGATTTCGGGTTTCCCCGAGTTCTGTAAATCCAAAAATGGAACAGAACTTCCAAGTTTCCTAACTCTAGTTTTTAGTTTAATTAAAGAACAGGAGGTAAAGGAGTTGTGTCTTAACTCTTGTTCTTCAATTAAACCAGCAGGATCCAAGAACAAAGTTATAAAACTTCACTACAGTACAAACTGTACTGTACAACTGGAATCAGTTTATTTATATGAACTTTTCATATCTGTCCTTTTATTGACAGAAGGTCAATAGAAGAAGTTGGGCTATTGTTTTATCTATTACCATTATTCAGATTGACATAGAAACCATGAACTTCTTAATATTAATAAATCTAGAAATTCCAGCAAGACCTCTATAATTCTTCTCAACTTTAGGAGGGGGAGAACAGAAAATGGATGAGGCCTTTTCACACCCTTCCAGACTGCTCCATAAAAACCGGTATGGGTGGGGGCCTATGCTCTTTGTGTAAGTTCTAAGTTCAACTCTATCCTCAGCTACACATCTGCAAAAAGCTTATACTGTATGTTCTACCTCTGCTTACTAGGGAAAATTGATAGGAGAGACAATATTCAATAACACAGTAATAGGATAATTACAAGCAAATATCAGCATGGGTCATCTATTACAAATAGTGTCAAGGTGTTTTACTATTTTCCCCCAGAGCTTACATGCACTTTTAACATTTTCTTAAATGCCTCCAGGGCAACAAATTAATAAAATCCATGATGCAAATGTACAAATCACAGCTGCTTCTGTTATTTTCAAATATTACCACCCCTATTTTCTATTCAGAACTGTCAAAACACTGGGTTCTTCTGTCTGAAGACAGAGATCTGAAGAATAGTATAGGGACTTTTCCCAGGATGATGGCAAGGAGGGCCCCCAATCTTGGGGACAGGTTGTCCCCTGGTCATTTTTTTAACCTGTCAAATCTGGATGCAAATTTCTCCAGTTAGCAGTAAATGCAAACTCTGTCCATGGATGCAACAGGGGTCCGGGTGCAAGGTGATGGATGGAAAAGAATGAAAGATATTCCAATATATCTCTTACAACACCAGTCAGGTGATTTATTTGGTCACCTGTGAATGTGGTAAAGGATATGTTGGTAAAACCAAAAGGAACATGAGCTAGACACTTGAAACTTGGAGAACAAGGGGAACTACTCTGGATTTATAGAATGAAAACTGAGCCCCTTAGACTTAAATGAGGAGTTGCAATTTTCATGTTTTTTATGATTTTTTAGTAAAATATAATGAACATTCATGAGTAATGAGACATGGGGAAGAGTGTGGCCGCCCAGACATGACTGACTTCTCACGTAAGTCCGGTGGCTGCCTTGATAGTGTTCCGGATTACTGGAAGTTGTTTGATGTTTTATATGCACGCTGCAATTTGATACAATTGGTTTTATATGCACGCTGCAATTTGATACAATTGGTAGTCTCCCTCAATATTGCAGTGTATTTGCTTGTGTGTTGCTGTTTCAGCTGCTACACAGCAGAGACATTTTCTCACACACTGAACATGCGCTTTTTCCAGCTGGATCCGTTTGCTGTATGTATAGTGGGACTGCTCTAGCAGGGTGAACTATACTTGTAGGACTACTATATTTTTTATCAGTGATTAGGGACGCCTGATTCTGGGTTTATTTTCTACATTTGGTTTTGATTTTTTTATCTGCATTGCACTTTGTTTTTTTCCTATATTGTTCTAGTAGGGGGTTGGTGTACATTAGAGATGGACTAAAACTCGAACTCGAGTTCGAGTCAAACTTAACAAGTCCGAACGGACTCGGACTACTCAAACTATCCCAGATTTCTCAGACTTTCGATAATTATCGACCGTTTGTCGTCATGGTTTCGAGAATTAGCGAATTTACAAGCCGTTCGCTAACCCTTGAATGTATCGTTTGCTAACCCTCGAAAGTAACGTTCGTTTTCACTAACCCTCGAAAGCATCATTTGATTTTGGTAACCCTCAAATTTATGGTTCTATTTTTGCTGACCCTCAAAAGTATCATTTGGAAACCCTCAAATTGGCCGTAACCCTCGAATGTAGCTTGCGAAAAACCTGACAATTGCCCTCTCGTGTTTAAGAAGTGTTTAAACAAGTTACCAATGTTAGTTTAGCTGTAAATTATCCAGACTTTTCGAACTAATACTCCCCCATTGACTTGGGTCTGAATTCGAACTTTCGAACTTTTACTGAAGTTCAAAAACGGACCAAACTTTATGAAGTTCAGCCATCTCTAGTGTACATATGCTAATTTTTAGCTCATAATGAGTTTTTATTAGGAGTGTTAAATATATGTGTATGCAATTAAACGTCTTTTTCCATTGACTTTACAAATGGTATGAGCCTTTTAACTAAGGGTCTTTTGTATAGGAGTTTTTTTCATAATCCCCAGATAGTGTTTTGTGATAGCATATCTTTGTGTGTAGACCCACCAGTGTAAGTGAAAAGTGGCAAGTAAGTGAAAAAGTAAGAGCTGCTATCACCCAAGTCAACCAAAATATTGGCCAAATCAAGAGGCAGCTGGTAAGAATCGTGATTAGACAAGGGTAAGCAATAAAAGAATCAATTAGAAAAGAAACACTAGCATGCTCCCTTATACAATTTGCACATTCACGTATGGTACAAGGGAGCGTGGATGAAGTTGGGACCTGTCAGAGGAAGCACTGGTAAGTATTTGGTTCCCTGCTTTTGTTGGATTAATTAAGGATATACCGCCTTTACCTCCCGTTCTTCAATTAATGTAAAAAAGGCTCACTTTTTTTCATGGACAAACAAACCTGGTTCCAAGTCGGAACTGACAATTTCGATGTTCTGATGTAACTGACAGTAGACTGTTCGGAACTTTTGAATTTTCAAGGTTTCATCTCATTTTTAAGGTTGTTAATTTTGAATTTTCAGCATATGTTTCAAGATCACAAATTTTCAGGGTTTCTTAAAAATATCAAAAACATGATGCAGACATCAGAAATTTAACTTCCCATTGACTTCTATTGGGTTCATATTCCAATTATTGAAACTTTTCATAAAATATCAGATTGAAATATTATTTAGTTTACATTACATTAGTTTCTTTCATTTTTAGGTATTAATGTGAAACTCAATTAACATGTTCAAGTTGTTAATATTTTAGGAAGGTCAAACTGTAAATATTGATTCAGGGACTAGTAACATAGTAATTGAGGATGAATAAAGACATGTCTATTAAGTCCAACCTATTCACCCTCCGTTTTAACCCTACTTAACAGTTGATCCAGAGGAAGAAAAAACAACAGCTAAAAAGGAGGGGGAGGGGATTCCTTCCTGACTCCAAATGACAATCGGAAAGTATTCCTGGATCTACAGTATATGCATTAATACCAGTAATTCTCAATATTGTTTTAGTTTTAGAAACTTATTCAGCCCACTTTTAAAGCTATTCAATGAACTTGATACCATTACCACATCTGCTTTCCTAACCTGAAGATAAAACTTCTTTTACATAGAAATTAAGGTTGAATAAAGACATACATCCATCAAGTCCAACCTATTCACCCTCTTTTTTTTAACCCTACCTAACAGTTGATCCAGAGGAAGGCAAAAAAACCCAGCTAAAAAGGGGGAAAAAATTCCTTCCTGACTCCAAACGGCAATTGGAAAGTATCCCTGGATCAACCAGATCTATATGCATTAATACCAGTAATTCTCAATATTTTTTAGTTTTAGAAACTTAAGCTGGGTACACACGATTAGATATTTCCAAATCGGACGAAAGGACGATCGGACAGGGTGGAAAACCTCGTCCGATCGTGCGGTCCTCTATGGACTGCACGATCGGTCGCGGTGACTATCGGACGCGGCTGCTTTTGCCGCGACCGACAGTCCTTCCTCCTGGCCGACCGTTCGAAAGTATCGAACGGTCGGTCAGCAGGAAAAATCGCTAGGTGTGTACCTAGCTTTATCCAGGCCTTTTTTAAAGCTATTTAATGAACTTGCCATTACCACTTCTGCTGGAAGACAGTTCCACATATCCCCCGTTCTCACTGTAAAGAAACCTTTCCTAACCTGAAGATGAAACTTCTTTTCTTCCAACCTTAAAGGATGTCCACAAGTCCTCTGATATGACCTATTAATAAACAATGCACCAGAGAGTTCATTGTATGGCCCATTAATATATTTGTATAAGGTTATCATGTCCCCACGCAAACGTCGCTTCTCCAATGTAAACATCCCTAATTTGTCTAATCTGCCTGCATATTCATGCCCCTCCATTCCCCTTATTAATTTAGTTGACCTTCTCTGAACTGCCTCAATTTCCAAGATGTCCCTTTTGTATATGGGATTCCAAAACTGCACCGCATATTCCAAATGAGGCCTTACCAGTGCCTTGTAAAGAGGGAGAATAATATTTTTCTCCCTTGAATCTATTCCCCTCTTTATACAAGACAATATCTTGCTAGCTCTAGCCGTTGCAAACTTTGTCTTATTGTTTCCGCACCATATCTTCTGTCAGCCAGAGTGAATATTCCTCATTTATACCCTTCATATTATTACAGTACATTTTAGAAATGCGTTTGCAAAAGGAGTGTGAGAGTATATCGTATGTAAGGATAAGGAAAGGGTTGAATGAATTGGGTCTTTCCAACCCCAAAATTATCATGAAGGAAGAGGAACCCTAAAAAGATTAAGGGGCATATTTATAAAAGAGCGAAAAGTAGCGAAATGTTTTCGCATTCGCTTTTCGCATGGGTTTTCGCCAAAAAGACAGTTAACGCTATTTATAATGGTAGCGTTAACGAATGGCGAAACCGTTTCCGCGAGCTATCGCTAAACCCTTTTCGCCTTACTTCGCAATGGTAATTTTAGCGAAAAGGGAGCGAAAAGGCATAACGCGATTTATAAAAGAGCGAAAGGTGGTTTTTGCGTTAAAGAGTGAAAGATTAGCGCGACCCTGAAGGTGGTGAAAAGTCATTGTTTGAGCGAAAAGGCATTCTAATGGGTAATATGCCTTGAAAAAGCGAACGCGCATTAGAAGGGCGATCGCGCATTAGAATGAAATATGCCTTGGAAAAGCGACATTAGAAAGGCGAACGCGCATTAGAAAGGCGAACGCACATTAGAAAGGCGACCGCGCATTATAATGGAATATGCCTTGGAAAAGCGAACGCACAATAGAAAGGCGACCGTGCATTATAATGGAATATGCCTTGGAAAAGCGATCGCGCATTAGAAAGGCGAATGTGCAGTGCAAAAGAAAATTGTATTCCAATTGAGAAATTCTAAGAAGATTGACTAAATAAGACATGGCTGACTTCTTGGTAAATGTGAGGTGGCCATTTTGAACTTGACATCATTTTCTAGTGAGCTTTTCTGGTTTTGAATGGTTTTCGCAATGCAGTCTTCTTAGATGCGTTAAGTTTTCGCTGCGATACTTTTCGCTCTTTATCGCGCCCGTTCGCCTTTTTCAGCCGCGAAGTGTGTTTTTTTTTGCTTTTTTATAAATAAGGCGAAACGAAGCCCCAAATGGCGCTATTTTCGCTGCGATGTGCTGCGCTAATTATTTGGCGAAAAAGACAATCCTTTATAAATTATGCCCCTAAAACCACAATATTCTTTTTCCCCCTCCCTCTTCCCAGGGTGCTGGGAAATCTCAAATCTTTTGAAGCTTAGAAGATGAGCTACACTTGACAGGACGGAAACGTGGCAGAAAACCATGTCACCATCCGTTCGCAATGTAAATTCTGCAATTTTGAAGCGCATCACAAAATAATGGTCAACCCATGCGCTTCTAAAATGGAACACATTGCACCATATGCAATGTGGCCACCCACATTGACATGCCCTGCCATGTGTTTCTCACATTCTAATGGATCACAAAACGTGATTGTGAGCTCATGAGAAACGTGCTTGTGTGGGCTTGCTCTGAGACTGGATTTGCAGTGACTGCACCAACTATATGCAAAATGCCAAAAATGCATTTACAGAGAGTTGCAAAGTAATATTGAACGATTAGACTAGAGTAAGGGCTGGGCCTCACACAAGTGCTTTTAAGCACGATCCAATCGTGACACAATAGTGCACTAGGGAGCGATGTGTTGCGATTCACATGCGGAACACATGCGATCTGCATTTTTTGTAAAATCGTATACCCTCCGATTGCGAATCACTGGCGTTTCAAAACCACAAGCGCATGCCAACGCACTCTCGTTACAGTGTGGCCTCAGCCTAAGCCTAGATTTTTTACCCGTCATGTTTTACTTATAGTCAAATTATTTTCACATTATTAATGTAACTTTTTCTACATTTATTTTAATCGCGGGAGCACATCACTATTGACATCAGAGGCAATCTGCTCCCAGCACCAGACCCCCTAATGAAAATACTATTGACTTCTAGGTAAGTGCATGAAAGTCCAACAATAAGTTCACAGATGTCCTACAGTTTGCTGACTCTGGACATTTATTTAATAGAAAGAAAGATGTTTGGAAAGTTTGTGTTGTTGTTAAAATTACCTAAATAGTTTTTTTTCTGCCTCAAACTAAAGTAATGAAAGGGAAGAGAAAGCACAATGGAACTTTAATTACAGTGTAAAACAGTGTAGTTCTTTGTTTCATTCTCTAGAACAGTATTAATAGTGTATCTGTGTAGATTCATCTCAAAGGATTAGTGTATTTCTTAGTTAATTTAAATTTTGTATACAATGAATAATTCTGCACGAAATAAAATCCATGACCAAATTGCATTCATTTACTTCTAAATAAATGTCAAGTACAAAAGTGCTTTTACCCTGTACTGCACAGAACAGAAAATAAGGGCATGCTTTTTGCAGTTAGTTCCTAAAGGTGCATAATGGGAAAGTGAATTACTGAGGCAGAAACATGTGGCTTGATTAACCCATGATTACTCCATTGTACACACGGAACAGAAGATAGTCTGGGTTTGAAGTTCACGTAGGGGTTTTTAGCTATATTGTATTTTCTTATATTCCCTCTAGATTCAGTGCAGTGTATATTACAGAGAACATCAGAGTGTGCTCTCTCTTTTAACCTTTGAGTACACATGAGCACACAGCTTAGAGGGGAACACTGATAAAAAAATACTAACATCTATTATTTGCACACTGCCCTTCCCCAATAATTACAGTTCAGAAAAGGATTTCTGCTATAAAAAGTTTAGAAAACAGTTAATGCAAGCAGCCCATGTTCAGATGAAACCTGGTTTGTTAGAGGAGTAGATGTACTTACTTTTTGGCAAATTATTGCATAAACCACCCCTGTAGTGGATTTCTATGGGAGGAACTGTAAGATTATAGGCTTATAATCTTACAGTTCCTGCGGCCTGTGGCCTTGTGCTTTTATATGGTCACGGAACTCCTCGGTGACTTCTAATATCTTTATAATTTACAGTTGGGGGTGCATTATCCACTATATAATCCAAGGAATATTTCTTAGAGCACAACGGGAGATTTGGATGATTGTGCAGTATTATTATGTATATGTTTGCCATTCTTTTGTCAAAATTGATGAAAGTTTGATCAAACAATGTTGCCATATCTTACCACTAAATTTATAAAGTGATAGCTTTGTAACTTGATTCATTAGAATATCTATAACAGGGAAAAAGAAATGTGTTGTGTATAATTGCATTAGCGCTGGACTCTGATTGAAGTTAGGAAATAAAAGGGTATCTCCACCCCCAAATCAACCCCCCCACACACACACACACAGCTCCACAGCGCATGCCAGAGTCCTCCAGGGGGACCGTCAGGAAGGGGCATATATCTTATTACACACTAAGTGGCTCCTACTCTTCAGTTCCCTGACCATAAGGAGAAGATGAGAAAGGTAAGAATTTATTAACACTACACAGTGGGGCAAATTTTAGTTTGGGGCTGGACATGCCCTTTAACAAAATGAGCAACCTTTGTTGTTCATCTTCTCTTATTTGGCTCTACCTACAACTCTTCACCAAACTGTGTTCACGTATTTCAGCACGGAGTGCTGGCACAGGCAACTTCCTTCCTTATTGTTGAAAAAGACAAATTTAAAATGACATCTTTTTGGAACTAGAGCAGACCATGATGTACTCCCAGATATCTGCCAGCCATTTAAAGCATCTGAGCCGTCTGTCCTTTTGTGCCCACAGAAACTGGCAGTAATTGTGACTTAGAGTCAGTAACCAAATTAGTGCTATCCCAAAGCCCTCACTGGCCCAGAAGCAGCTATGTCCCTACTGTTTAAAAGCACAGCCTATGCCTCCAAGCTTGTGACTTTCCGAGGACTAAAATGTCTGTCATTTCCAAACTGAAGATTAAAACGGAGAACCATTCATTTAGTCATGTTACCTCAAGGCTTTGTCAAAAGTCCTTTCCTTTTTCACATTGTGAGTAGGCTAATTCTGCACTCTAGATACTGCTCTATAATGCACAATATGAATTCATCTGCACTTACTGCTGCTCATCCACTTTCTTAAAAATATTATTTATAAAGGATTTTATCCCAGCACACTCACTCCTTAAAAAGGGAGACATTGTGTTTGGACAGATGGCGTGCTATAGCTCTTATTCTTTTCTCTAAAGAGAATTCATTAAGTGCGCTATGAGACCAACTGTTACATTGCCCATGTTAGCAGTATAATGTATGGGGATTACAATGGCTACTAGCGTACACCTTACATTATTCCTAGGAGGAATGTTTTGGTGTGCTTAATAAATGAAAACAAAATTAATACAAAAACATAAAATAGGGGAAAAACTTCATTTCAAACCCAAAAGTCTTCCTGTTGCATATTGTGCAGTATTGGTGTCCCTGGAATTCAGCTCCTAAATCTGCTTCTTTAGTTTCTTGTAGCAACTGTATCCATAGTAACAATGCTCTTTACAAACAACAGTACCCATCCACAGTAAATTGCTATCGTTTACTATGTTACAGATTGTAATTTTTTTAGCTTTAAAGAGAGCGTAATATTCAAAGATCATCCTTCAATTTTCACTGCCCCTAAATTAAAGGGTATCTCCAGCAAAAAAGTAAGTATGTTTCTATATGATTTACTGAAGAACAGGAGGTAAATGCACAATCTCTTACCTCCCTTTCTTCAGTAAATCTTACAGGAGAGGAGGAGACCCGCTCCAGCCCCGAAATCCCCAAAGCCTCAGACGCATCTCCAGTCTTTTGCACTGTGTGCGCATGCACACACAGTGAGAAGAAGCGAGGGGGCGTCTGGGATTTCGGCGCTGGAGCGGGTCCGCAGGTGTCTCCTCTCCTGTAAGAAATCGTGCGTTTACCTCCTGTTCTTCAGCAAATCATTTAGAAACATACTTACTTTTTTGCTGGACATACCCTTTAAAGCTACAGTTCAGTGGAAATGATCAATATTTGTTAAATTGTTAGTTTGTGTAATGTCTTCTTAGTTCTACATATTCTCTCCCATTTTGAAAAGTTGATTTCATACCCTTTGCTGTTCCTTGCTGGTGACATTAGTGAGCTGCCATTTCTGGTTCTAACCGTCCTTCTTCTTCCCAGGATGCACCACATCCTTGGAATGTTCCTAACAGTAATTTCTACTGATTAGCTGTTGGATGGGTCAAACATGCTCAGATCTCTACTGAGCACCTGAATCAACCCAGGCGCTGGGTCAAGGGCAAGACCATAACGGTCTCTACAAAAGGTCCTGCAAACAGGAAGTCAGTATTTTGGTTGCATTTATTTATACACAGACAAAATGCTGAATGGGCACATTAAGGTCATTGGGATGGAAAGATACTGGTCTTTTTTCTGAAAAGCATATGTATTTGCACTGAACTTCCCCTTTAAAATTCCAAAATACATTTGTCCAGAGAGGTGGACATACATTATTTGTTAGCTGCGGGAAAACAAATTGTATTGTATCACTCATGAAATGTATCATCCAGATAGACTATAATGTACATTATTTATTATCATGTGTGTAGGAGGGGACTCTATTGCTTTCCATGTGTCACCTTTCCCTCTCTCCTCGCTCTGCTATTCCCTTTCCTGTTCCTGTGTTTTTATCTCTAAGTTTTGTTAGGCTGAGTACACATAAAGGGACTATTTGTCCCAACCGAGCGCTCGATACGAGTGAGCGCTCAGCCATCGTGCGAACAATAGATTGTGTGGTCCCATAGGGAACCGCACGATGAATCGGAATTTACCGATACATCCGATCGTCCGATCCAGACAAACGAACGATCAAAGTCGGTCACGGCTAGACGCCCCACACCAGCAGTGAAACGGTTGGTCGGACGAAAATATCTGCTGGCGTGTACCCAGCCTTAGGTATGTTGTTATAATTGTTCCTATTTATGTTATTATTAGTTATTTGTGAATACAACTAGGTTTTCAGCCCAGTGAACAATAGGGTAGGAAATCAGGTAAGATTTGCATATAAAGGTTTTAATAACTATAAAGAATTTATTAGCTAAATTTGTTTATTTAAGTGCTCTGGTCTAAATGTTTTACTAAATTGAAGAACTTTTACAAGAAACTGAAAATCCAAATAGTGACTGAGTCTTCAGTGGGGCTCATGCCGATTGTGATTAACACCATGTACCAATTGCAACCATGGAAACCTTTTCACTTGGCACTTGAAATTTCATACAGAAGAAAGGCAACGCTCAAGACAAACAGCTCCCCATAGATTACTGCTTCTCTTTTTAATGGCGCTGGCACAATACTGAAAAGTACTACATTATATAACGTGTGCGCTCATTTTATGCAGAAAATACATTTAAGAAATGTAAAATAAAGAACATAAAAAATCGATGCCCTGTTTAAGACAGGCCAACCTGCTGGAGCTGTAATCCTTTTTATTGCCATTAAGATACCAGAATGCTTTTCTTCTCCGTCCCCCACACATACTCTACATACTTATGCCCATCCATGGCCTTATGACACATGGGACATTTATAGTAATTTTGCCAGCTGTAGTTTTTTTCCACCCACCAGATAAGTTGTTACAAAATAACTAAAATTGGCGCTGATCCAATTGCTTGAACATTCCAGTCCACATTTTCCAGTGAGCATCATTTTTTTTGCCGACTATAAATAATTGCTAGTGGGAAAATGCCTGAAAAATCCGAGTGTGATAAGATTTAAATATGCAGTATATAATATTATGTATATAAAGTAGAATAAAGCTGTTGTTGTCACATGAATTACTAAAACATGAATTTATAGGTAATAAAGCTTCCCTACTGTAATAAAATAAAGATATTACAAGTTCCCTTTGTTCTTGTGGCCTTGTGTTAGTGCATGATATTCACTTTTATACTTATTCTGATATAATATATTCACTTTATATGATTCTTACTGATGTAATGTATAATATTCACTTTATGTGATACTGACATAGTGTATGATATTTCTTTTGTATGATACTCCCTTTGATATAACGTATGATCAAATTTATATTATACTTTTATATAATGTATGTTATCCGCGCTTTGTTATAATGTATAATATTCACTTTACTTGATACATGCTTTGGTATAATTTATAATATTCACTTTACGTGATATGCGCTCCAATAAAATGTATAATATTTACTTTACTTGATATGTGCTCTGATATAATGTATAATTACTTTACTTGATATGTGCTCTGATATAAATGTAAACAGCCCTAACTTGTCTAATCTGCCTGCATAGTCAAGCCCCTCCATTCCCCTTATTAATTTAGTTGCCCTTCTCTGAACTGCCTCAATTTCCAAGATGTCCCTTTTGTATATGGGATTCCAAAACTGCACCGCATATTCCAAAAGAGGCCTTACCAGTGCCTTGTAAAGAGGGAGAATAATCTTCAGTAGAGGGAACTGAAGATTAGGAACCTTTTCCTGGTGTAATCCTTCTAGAAGTTTCTGGCATGCGCATGCTACCCTACAGTAAAGTCTCATGCTAGGGGATGAGGCAGCAATTAGGGCATCAGAAGTATGTGAGAAAGGGAGGGGAGAGATCTCCCCTGCACATGCCAGCATCTTCAATGAGGACAAAGAAGAAGCAGGAACCGGATGACACACAGCTCCTACTCTTCACTTTTGGAACTTTGGACAAGAACTGCAGGAGAACCATAAGGAGCAGAGGTGGAAGGTAAGGTTTTTTTTTTTAGTGGGACCAGCACTGGGGGAAATTATAGTTTTGGGGGTTGGCATGCCCTTTACACCTAGATAGGTCTAAGTTTGGGGGCATTTTTTGCAAGTTCCTCTGCATACAATTTTGGAAAATATGTCAAAAGTGTGCAGTTTAGATACCTAACTGCTCAGATTTATGAAGACGGTTTTAATAGTTTTGAGAAATTAGGGAAACTGCAAGTATGCTGTAAACCCACAAATGTGCAGTAAAGCCTATTTAAATCAATGGCATAGTAAATATTAAAGTATAAAAAATGGTCCAGGTGTGTGCACAAATGACCATGTGTAATTTTCCCTACAGTTTGTGTTACATTGAAAATTAATCCATCCAAACATATAGGGTCCTTGTAGGGTCCTAGCACCACAATGCTCTTTCTGGGTCCTCCACTATAACTTGCATTCTATGAAATTCCAATCTACCTTTCGTGTAGAACTTCATTTGAGACTTACAGTACTGAGCTGCCCTCTCCAACATCTATAGCCAAGTTAAATGGTCTCTAAATACAGACAAGCTGAGAATAAACCATAATAACTCTTCCACTTACCTTAGGTATAAAATGCAATGCCCTTCATTAGGGGCCAAGCACAACATGTTAAATTCAATCACTATTACTAAAGCAGGAGAAACATTATTTATCCATGAAGAAAATGAGCAGAGAAATGTTTTTGGTGGCTCTCATCAGTCTTGACAAATGGTGAGTGGTAAGAACCACCAGAAAAGTTACTTCTCTCGTTCTCTGCATGGATAAATTAATGCTTTTCCTGCTTTACCAACGTGAGTGATAATGTGTGATTTGATTTCACCGGCTGTGCTAAACCCAGTAAAATTCCTTTCAGTATTTGGGGGTCATAGGTCAGCTGCTAATGATTATGATATCCTGCAATTGGATCCTACTTATGCATCAACAGATCTTCAATGTTATCAACAAATAAATAAAATGTGCTATATTAAGCTGTATGCAAAAATGTCTTATTGCATTTATACACATTTATTATTCATTTTAAATGGATACATAGCAAATTGTAGGCACAGTTAAAAACTAGTCTACATACTCTTTGAACTTGTATCTTTGTAAGGCTATATTAAAAACAATCTTCTGATGTTTTGTATTGTACTTTATAAAATCAGTGCTATGCTTTAACGTATGTACATTATTTATGTAATCTCATTATAAAAGGGGAAAGGGATTGTAACGTTACATTTACTAGCTGTGGCTTGTCAAACTATGACAAAAAACTGTAGTACCTCATGGTGTGACAATTTTATGTTTCTCTTTGTACTAAAAATATACCCACCAAATCTTTCTAGTTATGGAATCTGTTTGGTGTCAAATTCTAACAACAACCATGGGTGCAAATACACCAGGAATGTAAATAAAAACCTAGGCCAACAGATGTACCCTTCAAACATAAGAAGAACTGAATTCTGTTTAATTTAGTCCTTGGCATTTTTGTGCTACTTCTGTCAAACTGAATCAAAACCTGCCCTAGATCTTGATGTAAAGCCCCTAAGATCATTTCATATGGATTGAAGCCAGATTTAACCTCATGTATTCAAAGTTCAAAGATCAGTGAAGGGCTTAATTATTCTATACAGTTCTCCTCAATCTGCCCTCACTATTATTTGCATGGAGATGCTTTGTGGAGATGCTTTTGCCAAACCTTATACGTCTATGGGTACATCTTTTTTTCTGTACTACGGGTCATTATCCCCATATTTATTTTTTTATTTATTCTTTCTGCTGTTATATCTTGGTTGTTGATTAAGTAATTGACAAGTATTTTTTTTTTCCTCTCTAGACAAAAAACATTCACACACCTGAAAATTTCAACCATCAAAATGACCAAAAATTAAGTTGCCATAATCTGTGTTTTCTTATATTGAACTGTACACTTGC
Source organism: Hymenochirus boettgeri (assembly GCA_019447015.1). Taxonomy (NCBI): domain Eukaryota; kingdom Metazoa; phylum Chordata; class Amphibia; order Anura; family Pipidae; genus Hymenochirus; species Hymenochirus boettgeri. The sequence goes on along the minus strand of CM033471.1, from coordinate 211,117,678 downwards.
ATTTTGTCATTGTTGAATACAGCTGGTTTCCCCAAGAACAGTTTGAAATGCTCACATTGTTTCCCTTTCTTGTCCGATCAATGACTTGTGGAGGCAAATACATGGCAAGTTCATTTTTAGGCCAGACCTGCCAAGTTATATGATGTGAATTAATGTCCACTGAAACCACAGCCAACAAAGTCTGATTTAAGCTCTTGAGCTGAACTTGCCTTCAGTTGTGAAGGTGAAAGGCCACAGTAAACCCATTAATTTATTTAATCCATTGCCATCTACTTTTAGTATTCTATGAACGTCCGATTCCAAGTATCAAATTAAAATAAAGTCTAAGTGCTGGATATCCAATTATTCAATCAAGTTTATATAAAATGATAAAGTCAGTTATAGCGTTAAACAGTCAAAAAACTGTCATTGTACTGTAAATGTATGTATAAATAAACCTTCAGCTGCATTCAAGCTTGTAAATGGAAACAAGAAATGAAAAGTATTCAACCAAAGGTAAACAGTTAGTCTCTATCTCTAAGGATCTGCGTTATCTGCGGCCCAGAATCAAATGGCATGAGGACATTTCTTATGAGAATCTGATGTATAGGAAAAAAAAGTTTAGGCAAACTATTACCAGATGTCTATGCAAAATATTGCTTGATGCTCCCAATGTCTAAATGTGAAAGGCATTTTCCTGAATTGATGTTGTACTCTAAAGACTTAATATAAATGACTATCTTTGTCGCTCATCTTTTTTTTTTAATGTATGCCAAGACACTTATTATGATTTTATTATTTTTTTTCTAATTTTAGATACAAGATAATATATACCTAAACACTAAAACATAGGGTTTAAATAAATATGTATGTATGTACAGTTTGTATAGTTTATTTATAAAGCACCACTTGGAGTCACAGCGCTGTACAATAACAAAACACAAAAAAGTTAGATAAGGGGGGCAAATACATAAACAGTTCAGTACATAAATATGTAAATATATTATAATATGTTATATATTTTAATTTTTTCATCACTTTACAATGATATGAAAGAAAAGCTATCCTCAAAATCGGATTATACAATCTTTCTACTCTCTTACAAAATCTTCGTAACATTAGTACCCAGTCCATAATTAAAATAGATTGGTAAGAATGAGTATTACACAATTGTGGTGGTACGACTGAATCAAGATTGTAAATATTGTAACGACTTTTGCAAGACTGAGCACATTTATATGGTTTTCTGAATGGAGATCCTTAAGGTTTGGTACACACAAGGGAAACTTTTGACCCAACCGACCGTTCACCAGTAGCGAGTAGTCGGCCTGGACGAACCTGACGGTTGTTGCAAAAGTTGCTTCGACCGATCAGTCTCTAAGAAAGCGCACGATCACCTGTGATTTACCAACACAGCCGATCACCTTTTCATCCAATCCAGGTGAATAGGCATCCAAGATCGGCCACAGTACTGTTGATCGGTCGGCCGTAAAATTGTATGGTGTGTACCCAAAGTATTTCTCAGCTGCTGAGAAAGCTGAAGTAGCAAAACGCGTTCAGCGTCCTCTACTGCTTGTCCTGATGTGATTCCTGCACTTGCTACTACCACCATTTATTTTTTCTCTTTGCCTCCATTGATGTTGAGATATCACATGGCGACTTGTTGACTGTGACTGAGACTTTTTGGACAGATGAGTATATGGGATTTAGTCTGATATATTTACTTCAGAGTATATTTGTTTGGCGAGAGATTTTATGGTGATTATTGTTTATATTTCGGAATCCATTTATGTATTTGTATATATGTTTTTAATTGTTTTTATTAGCACTTTATGTTTTCTGCCCAATGTTGCACAATAAAGGGTTTGTTATATAGCTCATACAGGGGGTGAGTGCCTGGTCTTTTTCTCTTTTTTAGGTTTTCAAGGCTTGTTGAACTTATATCAATTTATACATAATTTCTATATATGCTTTCTTAACGATGTATGCAATTTTATTTAATTTAATTTTTATCTATCTGTATAATGGCTTGCACTTATCCCCTTGTTTGTATACTCTGTATTTCTGTACAGCGTTGCATACCCAAGTGGTGCTTTATAAATAAAATTATACATACAAAATAAGGTAGTCCCCCACTTCCTCTGGCTCTCAAATGGTTTTCTCCTCCTCTTTAAGCTCTCCAAGCTTATTTACAAGCTTTTATTTGCTCAGAGGCAGCTAGGGGAATTGTATTCAGTTATTGGCTGTGATGGCATTTGTTATATAAATGTCTGACAGCTGCAAAGTGGAAGAACCAGGTATCAGAAAGAGTAACATCAGGCAGCACTCAGGATTTCTTAGTATTGCAGTTTGGGGTTTTGGGGGTTTTACCTATATACAATTATTTATTTGAGGGGTGCACTTTCCCTTTAAAATTCTACGATATGATTTCTTAGGGTTTTGGGACAAAAGTCAGGAATCAAGCATAACCTTCATGTCTATGGCTGTCCTTTGTATAAATGGAAATACAGAAAGGGACTGGAAGGCCGATTACTCATTTACGCCATTTACCAGGTTCTGCTGTGAATTTAGTCACAGCCGGCCCTGCAAGATGCCTGTTTTAAAATAAATACTGCCTTAAAAGTTTCATATAGGTATGATACATTTTCCCAGAATACACACTTTGCTAGAAGGCATAAAGCATGAATTATCTTGTTTAGAGAAGGTTTATGAAAACAGCATGTATCATATAAATTACAATAGCATCAAACTTTGGCTTTGAATATACATGTGTAATTGTTTTTAGTAAGTATTGCAAAGATATTTAAGTGCAAAATACACAAACAATTTATTTTAATGGAAAATCTGTCTTGTTGGCAGGAAATCAGGTTCAGCAAAGTAATATGGCACTGATCTTAAAGAATATTTACCTTTCATCCAACTAGAAAGGAAGCTCTTTTTTAAAATCAGGACCTACTTTGTTTATTCAGTTAACTTTTTCAGCTGTACTTTCCAAGTTATTGATGGTGCCAAATTTTGAGTGTTGAAATGAAACGGGAACTCGTCAGAGCATGTGATACAAAGCTAATTCACTCAATTAAACCATTTTGCTAAGGACACAGAGCATTTTGACTTTTATTCACATTGGCTCATTCTGAACTCTATGCTAAGAGGCACTTATGCAGAGGTCTGTACAGTGTGTATGCTAGATCCCTGGCACTTCATTCAATTTTATTTTTTAATAGATGCATATGAATTAAAACAGGGGCAATATAGCACCACCTTATATGATATATATAATATGTACAAGGTCTTGTTAGATAAAAATGAAAAATAGTAAAATGATCATCAGACTTAATATGGCTTACCAAACAAGTTGAAATAATTCTGGGATACGAATATTTAAGCGAGAACCATCCACTTGCTTGCTGCCTTCAGGTGGTTCCAGGACGTTTTACTCAAACATCCAGTAATTGGACCAACAAAATAGAATGTGGATCCCTGATAGGACTTAATGATACCAAATAGTTGTACGCCAAAGTGCTTTATTTTACTATCTGCACAACATGTTTTGGATCCTCCTGATCCTTTATCAAGTGTGCATACGTCCAGTCATTTGTATTGCTTCCTCGTAATGATATAGAAAATTTCCCCAAATCATAGAGCCTCTCCAGAATTCATATTCTTTATACCATAGAGAAAAAAGAAGGAAAAGCCTTAAGTGCCCTCACTCCAAGATGATACAACCAGAACACCCAATATATAATTATATAGATTGTTAAATTTGTCACAGTCAGAATTATACTTATCAGTCAGCAGTACTCACTAGGTTGTTGCATGGAAATGACTAGATAAACTAGATATGGCTAGATGTTGAGAAGGGTAAGTATAAGCAATGTGTTGGTGGAGGGGGGCTTAGCACCCCAAACACATTTCGCCCCAAATATATTTGCTTTTTCAATGGCGCTCCTGGTAATAACATTGTATTGGCAAGTATTTATTAAAGGACAATTATACTTACCTCCTCCCTGCTCCTCTTCTTCTATTTATGCTTTGTACCCAGGATGAAGACCTAAACCGCTAGGTCCTCACCCCTTGGCTCATTTTAGTTATGTCTGTATACTTCTACAGCTCTGCTCAGATCCCTCTTCTTGATCCGTGATGCATCTAATAGGAAGACACGCTCCTTGTAGCATTCTCCTTACTCTTCAGTAGTATTTGCTTTCTACTTTTCAACCCCCACAATAAATCCTGATATCCAGGTATTTATTCAGATATGCTGAACCTTAAACTGAACTTTACTAAAATGGAACTAAATATTTTCCCACCAAAACCTGGTCCTATCTAGAAATGGGATCTGGGTTTGACATGAACCCGGATCTGACACCGGACACCTCAGTTCTGAAATCCGAAAGATCTGTCCGAATTCGGACGGATCCTCTGGATTTCGGGATTCCGGAAGACATTTTCACAAATTTTCCGAAAATAGCCTTGAACGTTCAAAAATTATTGAAAAAAACTATCCGAGACCATTTTCGATTTTCCGAAAACGTAGCGAAACTAGTGAGTTTCAGCCGACTCTAGTCCTATCCCACTTTTTCTGTTTACCCTATTCAGTGGGTAATTATTGATTCCCATGTCTCCTTTTCTAACCACATTAACAATGTTGCTAAAGCCTGTTGCTTTTTTCTTCATAATATTGAAAAAATATGTAGGTTCCACTCTTCCAACTATCACCCTTAAAACAAAAACAAAAGCTGGCATTAATTTCAGAATGGAAAAACGTCATTCACTTTGCCCTAAGAGCTGTTATCGGCTCAGTGCATTGCCTAGAGGAGACAATAAAGAGCGATACCGTCTCTCAGTACATAGCCCTATTAAAGGGCATGTCCACCCCCAAAACTATAATCCCCCCACTACTGGCCCCACTCTGTAGTGTAGTAAAATCCTTACCTTACATCCCAGCTCCATATTATTCTCCTCTAGTCCCCCCCAAAGTAAAAAAAAGTGGCCACGAGGAGGATAGCAGAGTCCATATAGGACTCTGCATCCTGTCTCTCCTCCGGGAGAAGTTTGGCATGCGCACTGCAGCCCTTCTTCCCCTCACTCTCCCACCCACTTTGGTCTCGCTCCCCCTAGCATTAATCCCTTTCTGTATTGTTCCCCCAGCCCCAACTGCTATAATTATATTCTCAGAAAGTCCCGATCGTTACCTCTCCCCTTCTCTATTCTGAGCAGCCAGCAGCCGCATCCCTGATTGGCTGCCTCTCAGCTAATCACAGACGCAGCTGCTGGTCCCCCCCCTGCATGCAGTTCCATGCAAGCAGAGGGCCTGGGCAATGCGGTGAAGGAGAGAGGTAAGGTAAGAAATGATTGGGGGCTGGGGAAACATGGACTATAATATACAGAAAGTTTGTATAAAGGGTGGACATGCCCTTTAATGCCTAAAACTTACTATAGTAGTATAATATAATATATAGTATAGTATTTGAATAAAGACATATGTCCATCTAGTCCAACCTTCTCAATAAAACCCACATTTCTAACAGTTGGGAAAAATAAAAGAGTTTAAAGTGGAAAACAATTCCTTCCTGACTACATAATCGAAAATATCTCTGGATCAACTCAACTTTATGTATCAATACCAGTAACCTGCAACCTTATTTCTTTTGAGAAACTCAACAAACTATTTTTTTTTTTTTTTAACTTTCCAATGAACCTGCCATCACCACATCCAATAGAAGGCATATCCTTAATTGTACTGTTATCACAGTGAAAAACCCTTCCAATCCTCATAGCTTTTAAATTTAAAAGGTTAGAACTTAGGACCTTCCAGACTGGGGTTACAACAATTGCAATGCAGGGAGGCACAGGCAACTATATACTTGCAAAAAAATGTGTTTATTGCTGCCTACAATTTCACTACATGTTTGTACGTGCATGTTAGGCAGGAAATGAGGATATTGCTAGATGGGTTGGACTGGATGGACGTATGTCTTTATTCAACCCCAAATACTATACTATACTAAATACTATACTATGTGTTCTTTATCTTGATAAGGAACGCATGCACGTTCGAAACATGTAGTGAAATTGTAAGCAGCAATAAACACATTTTTTTCAAGTATATAGTTGCCTGTGCCTCCCTGCATTGCAATTGTTGTCCTGTTGGATTTCTATAGCGTGGAAGGACACGCTGCAGGCATTTGGCACCCCTGAATTTTGGATTGCCTCGATGAGCAACTGTGTTTGAGTGCAGACTGGGGTTACCTTGACATGGTTGGAAGGCTTTTCATTCATGTGATCACAGTAATATATACTAAAACTGTTTATAATGTATGCCAGTGTGCAGATAATATGATATTGTATGGGGCCTAGGAATGTGCATTGATTATCTTTTCTATGTTTGTATATGGTTTGGCTTGAGAAAGGTCCTATAACTCGGACCGAAACTTTGCCTTGCACTTAATTTTTCCATGTTAAAATAGCACTACATTGAATCTGAAGAAGACCCAGTTGTGCATCAGTGTTATTTGTTCTTTATTATTTTTATATATATTTGTGTTTATTTTTTTGCTTGAAGATAGGGCACACTCTCAGGTCTTAATATCAAATGCTTGTAATTTATTCTTTGGTTGTAAACCTACATGTTTCTGCCCTCACTGGGGCCGTCATCAGGATAACAATCAGATCACCACATTGATTTAAATACCCTTAATCAGACAAACCCCCCAAAACATAAAACTCAGTGAAAAATACAATAGAACTCTCATGATGTTCCCCGGTCATACCACTTATCTTCCAGCTTGATTGGGTCCCAGTCCTCCAGCGTATCTCCAAGAAATCCACTCTAGTAACAAATTGCGTTCCACAGTGGAAAGCACCCTCCGGAGGTGATGTGGGGCTTTCGTCACTTCAGGGATCGCTCTAGGTGCTGAGAGCGTCCCATATCTTAGCAACCTGTTTTGCAGTATTGGGTCTATGCCTTCTCTATCGGAAGTCGTATTAACCTTCCTTCACCATCAGGATCTCTCAAACTGCTAAGAGCGTCCCGTTGTAGGGCAACATATTTTATACTACTGGGAGCATCCCAGCAACTTCCAACACTGCTGGGAATGCTAAGGCTGCTATGAGCGTCCCATTGCTAGGTAACAGATAGACCACAGACGCTATTCTGCTGGAGGTATCCCAGCAACTTTTATAATTATTGGGATTGCTCAGTTGTTACAAGCGTCCCGTTACTAGAGCCCAAATACTGTACTGTTGGGGGTATCTCATCTTAATCAACATGGTCCTACCCCCAAATGGGTATTCTCCCTCTCGTAGACCCGCTGAGGTTAGGCATACTAACTGGTGATATATTCCACTCCTGATATTGAGGGTAAGTGTAAGACCAGGGACATAATCATGGTTATGTGAATATATAAATATACATATAAAATACTCATGTTAAAAAGTATATATATATATATTAAAATCCCCAAGTTACACACGTAATATCATATAAATAGAAAAAGCGTCATTCTGCAGGTCCTAATCCTTCATACTTCTATCTCTATATACCGGCGAACCTGGATAGGATCTATGATGGGTGGGATATATCTAAGATCGTGTAATATGGTTACAGGTAGCACTGCAGTGCAAATTGCTCATTCAAACCTCATCGTATCCAGTTTGTATATCCAACTGGCCTCCAGTTTCACTAACTCAGTATGGTTATTCAAACCTTCCTTTTTATTCTCTAACTAATCTATGATCATGCATTTGAGGGAGCATAGGGGATGGCCCAGCTGTTTAAAGTGTTTGGCTACCACCATATCTCCAAATTTGATGGACATATCTTTATTGTGATTAACCAAATTTCATATGGACGATCTATAATTGGCCATACGTTCCCTAATAGTAGTAGATGTCATTCCTACATAAAATAAGCCACATGTGCAAGTAATATAATAAATAAAATTTTGCTTGTACAAGTTACTCTTTTGTGGATCTTGATCCTTTTCCCTGTTAATGGGTGAGGGAAGGTACTGCCCGTCAGCATACTATTGAAAAAGTGCAATTTGGTCATTTAAAACAGCCCAGTTTGGCTGGGTTGAAAAACCTTTCTTTCACCATTGCTGACTAAAAGGGAACATACATTTTTCCCTTTTTTGTAAACATGTTTGATTTTGGTGTTGGCAAAGGGCAGTGATCTGTCCTGCTCCACTATCTGCCAAAGTTCATTCATTTCTTTTTTAATTTGTTCACTATTAAGAAAGTGTGAAAAAATTAATAGTTTTAACCCTATCTTCCTTCCCTTTATTCCTATTATTTTCATTAAATGTGTCCATAGCCCTTATAATAGATCTGTCTAGTTCTTTCTCCTTATATCCTCTTTGTAGGAATCTTCTTTTCATATCCTGGACTTGTTCTTCTGCTTTGTTGGTATCCAAGTTATTCCTCAATGTCCTCAGTAATTGTCCATAAGGTATGGCTCTTTTTGTGGGTTCTGGGTGACAACTATTCCTGTGCAAAATTGTATTCTTATCAGTTGACTTCCTAAATAATGTTGTTCAAATCAAGAAAGTCCACAGTATCCTTATGTATGGTAGATGTCAGTTTAATGGGGGGGTGTAATGCATTTATCTCCATGACGAAATGTTCGGCACTGTTGATATCCCCTTTCCAGATAAATAACATGTTGTCTATAAAACGTCTATATAGAAGAATCCTATGGGCATATTTTTGTATGATGTGCTCTTGTTTGAAATGTTTCATATATAGATTGACAAAAGATGGGGCCACATTTGACCCCATTGCTGTACTTGAGCACTGATTATACGTCCTATCGAATGAAATAATTGTGTGCCAGAATAATTCTTCTATCTTCTAATAGTTTTATCAGAAATTTTATTGGTGGACTCTTGTTGTGTGCGGGTCAGTGCCTCCTTGCAAACCTGAATTCCTTCTTCATGAGGTATAACTGTATATAGGCTCATGACATCGCACATCATGAAGATGGTATCTTCCCCCATATGTATATCTTGTATTACTGTTTATAAGTGTCCACTGTCTCTTATATAGGATGTCATGGCCTTCACTGCTGGTTGGAGGAAGGTATCCAGAAATTGGGTTACTGTTTGAAACAGAGATCCAATGACTGACATAATCAGTCTCCCTGGTGGTTTTTGTAAGGATTTATATATTTTTGGGACCATGTATAATATGGGGCATCTGGGTGTGTCAACTGTCATAAATTCAAATTCATCCTTGTTAATCCATCCTGCTTAGAGTGCCATGCTTAATTCGTGGTCTAAAGATTTTTTGTAGGATGATGTGGGTTCCATTTGCAGGGTTTCATATGTTCTAGTATCTGCAAGTTGGTTTTCCAATTCCTTAAGGTAATCAACCTTATATTGTATAACAGCTGCACCCCCCTTATCAGCTGGTCTAATTACTATTGAGTGATCTTCTTTAAGGGTATTAATAGCTAGTCTCTCTTCTTTTGATATGTTATCGAAGACCCGTCTTGATGATTTCTCTACATCTCTGACAGTTTGTGACATAAGGTTTGAAAAAACTTTGATGGAAGATGGAGTATTTGGTAAATCTTTCTTCTTTGTGTGTCGAAATGGATTGTTTGAGCATTTTTGGCTGTGTTTTGTAAAAATCTATGTATTTTAATGTCCTCTGAAATTTGAAGGTATCCACCTCTGTATTGAATACTTTGAATCTGGGGGTAGGTATGAACGATAAAACTCTATTCAGCAGGGTGACCTCCCCTTTGGTGAGTGGATGCTGACTCAAATTATAAATTATTGTCTCTGATTCCCTTTGGGGGGTTTTCGTTGTAGAGTGCCTCCCCCTGCGGGTGGGCCTCCTCCTCCTATAGTGGTTCCAGCTCTGGTCGTGATCCCAGGAAAATTTGTCTGCGAGGTTCCTATGTTGGTTGCTGTCATCAGTGCATTCTCTGCCTCTGATGAATCGCCCGAGCTGTCAATGGTGTGGATTGACTTTTTAGATTTCCATCTTGGGGTCCTTTTATATCTCTTCTGTTCTCTTTCCTCTAACAGCAAGCTGGAAGAGAAGTTGTATGACCGGGGAACATCATGGGATTTCTATTGAGCACAAGGGAGAAGTTTTAAGGTATTTTTCACTGAGTTTTGTGTTTTGGGTGGGTGGGTCTGGTTAAGGGTATTAAAAGCAATGTGGTGATCTGATTGTTATCCTGATGACGGCCCCAGTGAGGGCAGAAACATGTAGATTTACAATGAAAGAATGAATTTCAAGCATTTGATATTAAGACCTGAGAGTGTGCCCTATCTTCAAGCAAATATATAATCTGTTGGAGCAGAACCCAGGCAGATGAACTACAGAAGTGCTACCTATATAAAAAAATAAATATATACACAGTTGGTAGGAGCCGCACTCGCTATTGCCAGTAGTTCAACTACCCGGGTGCTTCCCAATAGAACGATACAAATATATGGAGGAAAGGAGCACTCCTGGGCTTTTCTAAATTTCTTTATTGTGCAAAACAAGATTATTTTAAGCTAATATTCATTCTGTTTTAGGTACCTTAAGCCAAAATATGGGCATATTTACATTCAATATAACGTATTTTTATTATATTAACTTTTGAATGATAGTGTATATTATAGGTTATTATTTATGGATTACTATTTATTACAGAGCACTTGCACTTTATGGATTATTAACACCTTTCATCTTGAACTGACTACACTTGAATTTGGGACTTTATGGACAGTATGTTGCTTTTGACAAAAGTGTTTGCAACACTGTTGGATCACTATTTCACTTAAAGATGTTATCATGATTGAACTACATGTGTCAGTTTACTCTGGATATAACGAAAGATTCACCTTTATGGAAGTTTAATCTTCATCTGGAGTAAGGATGGGGGGTGGGGGATTACGCTCACATGGAGCGGGGTATCACATGATTAGCACTGTTATTTAAGTTAATTAATTGTTGGTGTGAGTTGTCTTGAGAACGGTCTGTAATGGACTGAAACGCGTCGATGTTTTGCACAATAAAGCAATTTAGAAAAGCCCAGGAGTGCTCCTTTCCTCTCTCTTTCTCTCTCTCTCTCTATATATATATATACTTTTTAGAATACTCCTCCTGTACTCCTCCTTGTTTCAAACACGGTGCCGAACCGGAACAATCTTACATGTCTCCTTCATACCCAGGGCACTCTCAGGACTTAGTACTGCTTCAGAAAACACCCTCATGTGAATGAGCGATCAACGTGTTTCATCCACAGGTATGGCTGTCCTCAGGACACACAAGGGTGTGTTTTATAAGGCAGTACTAAATCCTGGGAGTGCCATATATATATATACATAAGATTGTGAAATGGTCATGTAGTTACACTTGTTAAGTCTCTTTATGGCATGAAATAATAAATTATTTGAATAGTTCTATTATCTGGATTTAACCGAAATGTACTGTTCCTGTCCTATTTCTTCCAAAAGCTTGTTAATATGCAATCACCTGGTACAACTGCAAAGTTTTTAAAGGTTACTAATGTTTTATTCATAAAGGGTGGATTTCTGGAAGGAAAAAGGTTACCGTGTCATGTAATACCATATTCTGAGTGAGGATTTGCTTAAAATGTACCTTTTAATGGCCACGTGAAATAGGATTTTAAGGACGTGGATGTAATTCCTTCAAGTAAACAAATTAAACAAAGGAAGACAGTAATTTAAATAGTTCAATAACACTCAATCCAAGCAGTGAATTGTATAGTTTATACAGTATGTGGATTTGTAGTGGAGAAAAACAGTTGCTTTCTGTGGATCTTTTAAATTGGATCTTTTTTACTAATCTTTACAAATATTTATGCATTTAGTTTATGTGGCCTGGTAAACTGTAAATGAGTTCACAGGATATCTGTTACTTGACATACATGGATCAATAATGTGGCCTGGTAAGCTGTAAATGAGTTCACAGGATCTCTGTTACTTGACATACATGGATCAATAATGTGGCCTAGTAAACTGCCTAGCCCAATATTTTGTCAGCTAATGCCAAATTTGTCTGTAATTTCTCACCCAACTAAATGCTCTCAACCACAAAGACGGTCAGTCAGAGCTATTGGGCAGACTACAGATCAGTTTATTAGTTGATAGTCTGTAGATCGGGAATAATGCCCATAGTTGTCCCACATTTGCTTAGCCTTGGATTTGAGTGTCCTGAGACCAGGACTGAAACCTACTTTTTTTAACCGTAGTTTATATTAAAATTTTCAAAAAATAAGGAAAGGTTGTTGGCACACGTTTCATGTTTGTTACCATCCATTTGTGCTGCATAATGGTAGTGCATGTAATTCGCCAAAAAATGGTGAACACTTGCACTCCAAAAAAACAACAACACAGTACATACATGTGGCCATTATGTATTTCTCACTAGGGTTGCCTGCGGGAGGCCTTTTTCTTTGTCTTTCCAAAAAGGACAAATCATGGTTTGGTCTGTTACGAGTATCTTTAAAGCAGGCCATACAAACATCATACTGTCACAAATTACACGGCAGATTTTGATTCCCCCTTGTTTTTTTTTTAAATAAAGCTATAACTACAAAACATGAAAATATATAAATACATTCTGCACACTTCCACTAGATGGCATAAGCAGTCAAAAGCAAACCACAAAAAAGCCCCAATAGAATGCAGTCAAGCCCCTTTCATAAATTATTACTCCCAAATAAAGGTATCACCTTTAAATAATTAAAGTTATGTTCCATCTCAAAAATGTTTCAATGCATATTTGTTGACAATTGGAATTGAAGTTCTTTGTCAAAAAAACAAAACTTTAACTCTGAAATCTTGAAAACTGTCAAACTATTTAATTTGGCGTAAAATAATTTCAACCACTAAAATGTATCTAGCAGAAACCAGGTTTGGGACAACATTTCAGTACATCTCTACTTCCATCAACATAAAACTTTGTTATTATTATTATTATTATTATTATTAATAATCAAACTTCATAGAAAAATAGATAGATTTCCCCCTTGCAGTTTCTCTATATTTGCTGTGAATTGTTCCAGCATTCTAAAACAACTTTAGGCTGCCAACTAACAACGTAACTAACAATGGTCCATCAGGACAGTTATGTGCATAGCAAGGGAGCTTGTAGAGCATTAGAACAAAATGTAATGTTATAACAGGGGTGACACAGACTGCTAGGATGAGAGGCATATGATTGGTCATCTATTTCCTAAAATAGTAACAGATAGGTGGTAGCCTACATGTCTAATCAGTGCAGTGATACAAACACCCAGTTGTTCACACCACTAACTATTGTAAGCATAATACATTTTTGCCTAATTTTCTGTAGCAGTTAATATAATTTTTGTTCTAGTTATCAACTGAATGGAAATACTGTAAATTACTTGGTTATTTGTTATATTGGTGTATTTGCCCTTTTGCCTCTGTTTGATGGAAATGCTCCAATGTTTTTGAAAGGAAATCATCAATAAAGCAATCTGGGTGGCATCACAAGTGTACAAATATATAACAATCAATTAAATTACAAACCACCCAAAAGGATATGATTCGGGAACAAACCTGGGAAGTTTGGGGGTGTGGCCATGATGTATCGGTGCGGACCATAATGTTTTGGGGGTATTTTGGGAGGTGACCACAATATCTGGTAGCTTGGTCATAACATTTGAGAGCATGGTTGCAATGTTTGGGGGCATGTTATTCATATCACTGATAGCAACATAGTCTTTCCAGGGTTTATATTTGTATATAAGGGCCATATTTATAAAGCCGCAGTATCGCTTTTTAGTGATACCGCAACTTTAACGATTGGTATTGTAAATTTACGATCATTAAACCGATCGGATATAAACAAGCGTCGCCATTATGTGGATGCATTCAGGGGTGTGGCTGTGAGGTGAGCACATACATATATACATACATATAAACATGTGGCTGAATTCTGATGTAAAGAGGCAAATGAAAAGGAAGAAGAAGGCATTTAAAACCTTTAAGTCAGAGGGTATGGAAAGGGCCTTTAGAGATTATAAAATCTGTAAGAAGTAGTGTAAGAAAGCAATCAAACTAGCTAAAATTAATAATGAAGTTTGGATAGCTGAACAAAGCATCACTAAGCCTAAAAATTTTTTTTAAGTATATTAATAGTAAGAAGATGAGGACTGAAAATATGGCACCATTAATTAATGGGGATAAGTTAGTTATCCAAGTACAGATATAGAGTATAGTAGCAATAATGGTATAAAAGATGCAAGTGCACTTTGGTTAACCGAGAATATGGTACAGAAACAACTAAATAAGGTTAATATTAATAAATCTCCTGGACCGGATATAATACATCCTCGGATCCTTAGGGAGCTAAGTTCAGTTTTATCTAGGCCATTGTTTCTTATTTTTGCAGATTCCCTCATGTCCGGTGGTGTGCCTCTGGATTGGAAAAAGGCTGATGTTGTTCCAATATTCAAAAAGGGTAGTAGCTCACAGCCGGGTAATTACAGGCCTGTAAATTTAACTTCAGTGGTGGGGAAGATACTGGAAAGTTTAATAAGGGAAGATATTCTTGTGTATGTTTCAAGGACTAACATTATAAGTAGTAACCAGCATGGATTTAGGAGGAATAGATCTTGTCAAACTAACTTGCTTGGATTTTACGAGGAAGTAAGTAGAAATTTAGACTCTGGCATAGCAGTAGATGTAGTATATTTGGATTTTGCAAAGGCTTTTGATACAGTCTCCCATAGGCGATTAATGTATATGGATAGAAAATTGGTTAATGAATAGAAAGCAGAGAGTAGTTGTTAATGGGGCTTCATCATTATGGACTAAAGTGCTAAGTGGGGTGCCACAGGGTTCTGTTTTGGGGCTGCTTCTATTTAGTCTATTTATTAATGATTTGGAAGTGGGTATTGTCAGCAAGGTTTCTGTGTTTGCTGATGACACAAAACTTTTTTGACCATTAAAAATTCAGAGGATGTGCAATCTTTGCAGGGGGATCTAGATAGGTTGTCACATTGGGCTGCTAAGTGGCAGATGAGATTCAATGCTGATAAATGTAAGGTGATACATTTTGGACTTAAAAATCCTTGTGCTGCTTATACTATAAATGGCTCTGTGTTAAGTGAATCCCTGTTGGAAAAGGATCTTGGAGTATTGGTGGATAACAAACTTAAAGGAAGCAAGCAGTTGTCTTGTATAAAGAGTTGTACAAGTTGTCTTGTATAAAGAGAGGTATGGATTCAAGGGAGGAAAATGTTATTCTCCCTCTTTACAAAGCATTGGTTAGGCATCATTTGGAATATGCAGTGCAATTTTGGAATCCTGTGTTCAAAAAGGAAATCTTTGAAATGGAAAAGGTTCAGAGAAGGGCAACTAAATTAATAAGGGGATTGGGGGAGCTTGAATATGAAGAGAGACTGGAAAAGTTACAATTATGTACGCTGGAAAAAAGGCGCTTGCGTGGGGATATGATTACTGTGTATAAATACATTAACGGGCCATACAATAAACTATCTGGGGCATTGTTCACCAATAGAACATGTCAAAGGACATGAGGACATCCCTTAAGACTTGAAAAAAAAAGGTTTAGGCTTCAAGTTTGGAAAGGGTTTTTCACTGTGAGAACGGTAAAGCTATGGAACTGTCTTCCAGTGGATGTTGTTATGGCAGGTTCATTGGTCAGTTTTAAAAAAAAGCTGGATGAGTTTCTGCAAACAAGGAATGTTGCAAGTTACTGGTATTGATACATAAAGTAGAGTTGATTCAGCGAAATTTCCGATTGCCACTTGGAGTCAGGAAGGATTTTTTCTCCCCTTCATAAATTTGGTGTTTTTTTTTCCCCTTCCTCTGGATCAACAGTTAGGCTGGAAATGAGGATATTGCTAGATGGGTTGGACTGGATGGACATATGTCTTTATTCAACCTCAAATACTATACTATACTATACAAGATTTCTGCTTTATATAGTAGATTAATAATAACAAAAAGTGCTAAAGTGCATATTACAATAAAAACCTTTTTCTATACATATACAAGCTAAACATGAACTGTAAATTGATGCACGTCTGTAAAAATCATGTAACATGTAACATTGCTTCCTAAAGAAGTCACATTTGGTGATGAAATGTACGTAGGCGGAGGTGGTTTGATGGAGTGATGTTTATTGTTACTATTGTTGATGGAGCCTAGAATAATGGGGGTTAGCCAGCTGATTGTCCGGCAACAAACTTCTGGATTTGAGAGGTAAACCGCAA
This sequence comes from Hymenochirus boettgeri, assembly GCA_019447015.1. NCBI lineage: Eukaryota > Metazoa > Chordata > Amphibia > Anura > Pipidae > Hymenochirus > Hymenochirus boettgeri. The sequence goes on along the minus strand of CM033471.1, from coordinate 211,101,462 downwards.
TACCAACAGGACGCGGCCACAGGAGTGGTAAAGTATGGTGTCAGCCTAGTTCGCTCTCTTAACAAGCCATTTGGAAACTATGTTGCTGATTTTGCAGATTTGTTAAATAAACAGCCAAGGCAATGTATTGATGGACATATGCCCAGCTGGCTACATATTTAAATAACTATTTCCTATGCCACTGGCATTGGTATCAAAATTGAATGATAATGCAAGTTAAGACAGCAGCCGAAAATGTATGGCCGTGGTCATACATTTACCCTGAACATTCGTTAATTATCAAACGCTCGGTCATAGAATAACATGCGATTGTACAATGGTATTCTATGAGGATCTTAAATCTACAATCGCGTAAATCATAGATTTACGATGGTCATTAAACCGATTGGAAATTAACAATACTGTGCCTTTAATTTCCGATCGGTTTAATGATCGTTAATTTATGGTCATTATCGTAAATTAATAACGATCGTAAATTAAGGATAACTATAAATATAAATATGGCCCTTAGTTGGCCGTTTGGAGTCCGTTTTGCACATCCGGGCATTGAGCAATGTTACTGATAATATGGAGGATTTTTACAGCTGTGCGTTCCTTCACAGTTCTCGTTTAATTTGTATATGTATAGAATTTTTTTATTGTAATATGCACTTTGTCCATTGATTCAATGGGTCAATGGGAGTCAAATAGTTCGAAAAAGTTCAAATTAAATACAATTAAAATATCAATGGTAACTTAAAGGACATGTCCACCCCCAAAACTATAATCCCCCCCACTACTGGCCCCATCATGTAGTGTAGTTTAATCCTTACCTCACATCCCAGCTCCATCTGGTTCTTCTGCTATCCCCCCCTAAAGTCCCAAAAACTGCCCACCAGGAGGATAGAAGAGTCCATATAGGACTCTGCCTCCTACCTGGCCTACGGGAGAAGTTTGGCATGCGTACTGCAGCCCTTCTCCCCCTCCCTACACCTCCCGATTAGGATTTCCTCCCCCTAGTGTAAAACCCTTTTTAGCAAACATTGCCCCTGTCCCCCCAGCCCCAACCGCTATGTTAGTAATATCAGAAAATGTCCAGAACATTACTTACCTTCCCTCTTGCCTCCACCGCACTGAACTCCCGGCAGCCGCATCCATGATTGGCTGCCGCTCAGCCAATCACAGACGCGACTGCAGGTCCCGCCCCTCTGCTTGCATTTTCTCACAAGCAGAGGGCCTGGGAGCGCGGCGGAGGCAAGAGGGAAGGTAAGTAAAGTTTGGGGCATTTTCTGATATTACAAACATAGTGGTTGGGGTTGGGGGGGCAGGGGTAATGTTTGCTAAAAAAATGTTTTGAAGGGTGGACATACCCTTTAATATAAATGGCTGTGGGACCTGGAAATGGTCTGGGGAACACGTTCGAATATCCAGGACTTTTGAAAAATCGATTTTACTCTCACACGCGCTACTTTCGAGCTCTCGCGTTCGAACATTCAATAATTATCGAATGTTAATAGTATTGGTATAATAGACATTTTACTTGCATATTCACTCGCCAATCACAGATGTCCACACATGGATACAGTCTCCAGCTGTAACCCTGAATATTTTTCGGGATATTAGGAAAACTGCCTTGCCTTAGCAAAATGAATGAAACAGGATAAAAAAATGCTTTGGTAATGTTGAGAAGTGAAATTGCTGGGAAGTAATCCTTTCCTTACACATTAGCTAGATTTGTTGATTGAACCTTGAATTTATGTAATGCCCTATTAGAGTATGGCCAGCATAAGTCTCCTTTGAATGTGTTTAGAGATTCAACCATCACAGCATTTTCAGAGAATTCCAACCTTACTGCCCTTTTAGTAACATAGTAACATAGTAACATAGTAATTAAGGTTGAATAAAGACATTCGTCCATCAAGTCCAACCTATTCCCTTTTTTTTTTTTTTTTTTTTTAACCCTACCTAACAGTTGATCCAGAGGAAGGCAAAAAACCCCAGCTAAAAAAGGGGGGAAAAAATTCCTTCCTGACTCCAAACGGCAATCGGAAAGTATCCCTGGATCAACCAGATCTATATGCATTAATACCAGTAATTCTCAATATTTTTTAGTTTTAGAAACTTATCCAGGCCTTTTTTAAAGTTATTCAATGAACTTGCCATTACCACCTCTGCTGGAAGACAGTTCCACAGTTTCACCGTTCTCACTGTAAAGAAACCTCTCCTAACTTGAAGATGAAACTTCTTTTCTTCCAACCTTAAAGGATGTCCATGAGTCCTCTGTAGAGATGGTCGAACTATTGAAAGTTCGGTCCGTTTTCGAACTTTCGAACTATTTCGAAAGTTCGAAAGTTCGAAAACGAACCCATTAAAGTCTATGGGAGGCAAATAGTTCTAAAAGTTCGAGTCAAATACAGCTAAAATATTAATGGTAACTTAATGTAAATGGCTGTGGGACCTGGGAAATGGTCTGGGGAACATGTTCCAATATCCAGGACTTTCGTAAAATCGATTTTACTCTCACGCGCGCTACTTTCGCACTCTCGTGTTTGAACGTTCGAGATAACATGGACATTTTACTCGCGGATTCGATACTCGCGTATAGGTTCTAATGGACACTTTACTCGCGGATTCGATGTTCGCGCCTAGATACCATGTACATTTTACTCGCGGATTCGATTTCGACATTCGATTATAATCCCTTCTTCCCATTGACTTCTATATGCAATCCAGGATCTAAAATCAAGCCTGGAAAGTGGGTGTAGTCATTCCACCATTACTTTCCCCACAAGAAAGCATGGCCACATTGCAGTTGGACACATTATTGCAGAGCCAGGCAGGCTTGGCCCCTCCGGACAGACCCCATACCCCATTGGCTTCTCTCCCTCAGAGTATGCTTTGTGCAAGGGAAAGCGGGGAAGGAGATAGGGTTTGTAGGAACAGCACCATTGAGTAGCAGTAGACCACTGCCAATTGGGACAACATTATTGCGCAAGAGTCCTGCAGAGGCTTGATCCCTCCAACGACCCCATACCCCATTGGCTTCTCTCCCTCAGAGTATGCTTTGTGCAAGGAAAAGCGGGGAAGGAGATAGGGTTTGTAGGAACAGCACCATTGAGTAGCAGTAGACCCACTGCAATTGGACAACATTATTGCAGAGCCATGCAGGCTTGTCCCCTCCAGACAGACCCCATACCCCATTCGCTTCTCTCCCTCAGAGTATGCTTCATGCAAGGGAAGAAAGCGGGGAAGGAGATAGGGTTTGTAGGAACAGCACCATTGAGTAGCAGTAGATTCACTTCAGTTTGACAACATTATTGCAGAGCCAGGCAGGCTTGGCCCCTCCGGACAGACCCCATACCCCATTGGCTTCTCTCCCTCAGAGTATGCTTCATGCAAGGAAAGCGGGAAGGAGATAGGGTTTGTAGGAACAGCACCATTGAGTAGCAGTAGACCCCACTGCAATTGGACAACATTATTCGGAGCCATGCAGGCTTGTCCCCTGCCAGACAGACCCCATACCCCATTGGCTTCTCTCCCTCAGAGTATGCTTCATGCAAGGGAAAGCTGGGAAGGAGATAGGGTTTGTAGGAACAGCACCATTGAGTAGCAGTAAACCCACTGCAATTGGACAACATTATTGCGGAGCCATGCAGGCTTGTCCCCTCCAGACAGACCCCATACCCCATTCGCTTCTCTCCCTCAGAGTATGCTTCATGCAAGGGAAAGCGGGGAAGGAGATAGGGTTTGTAGGAACAGCACCATTGAATAGCAGTAGATTCACTTCAGTTTGACAACATTATTGCGGAGCCAGGCAGGCTTGGCCCCTCCGGACAGACCCCATACCCCATTGGCTTCTCTCCCTCAGAGTATGCTTCATGCAAGGGAAAGCTGGGAAGGAGATAGGGTTTGTAGGAACAGCACCATTGAATAGCAGTAGATTCACTTCAGTTTGACAACATTATTGCAGAGTCAGGCAGGCTTGGCCCCTCCAGACAGACCCCATACCCCTTTGGCTTCTCTCCCTCAGTGTATGCTTTGTGCAAGGGAAAGATGGGAAGGAGATAGGACTGTTGGGTCTCAAGATGTGTGAATACAGGGGTGGGTAACTACAAGAGCTAAACCACCATGCTGAAATCCACACACAGAAAGCTCAGAAAACTCTCTCCAACTCCTACACTGTCAGGTCTCCACTAAATAAACTCCAACACACTGACTAAATGGCACTGGTCGCATTGCCTTTTATACCCAGGGGGCTGGCAATGCTCAAATTAGCTGCCATTTGGTGATTTTGGACATGTGGGCACTTTTTTTTTTAAATTCGATGATTTTCGAATGTTCGACCGTTCGACCGTTCGAACATTCGATAAATCATCGAAAGTCCGGGAAATATCGAAAGTCTGCGTCCGAGATAGTTCGAGAAGTCCGGGTCCGTCCGGAACTCGAAAGTTCGGCTCGAACTCGGGTTCGAGTTCGAGTTCTATGCCATCCCTAGTCCTCTGATATGACCTATTAGTGAACAATGCACCAGAGAGTTCACTGTATGGGCCATTAATATATTTGTATAAGGTTATCATGTCCCCACGCAACCGCCGCTTCTCCAATGTAAACAGCCCTAACTTGTCTAATCTGCCTGCATATTCAAGCCCCTCCATTCCCCTTATTAATTTAGTTGCCCTTCTCTGAACTGCCTCAATTTCCAAGATGTCCCTTTTGTATATGGGATTCCAAAACTGCACCGCATATTCCAAATGTGGCCTTACCAGTGCCTTGTAAAGAGGGAGAATAATATTTTTCTCTCTTGATTCCATTCCCCTCTTTATACAAGACAATATCTTGCTAGCTCTAGCTGTTGCTACCTGGCATTGTTTGCTACAGTTAAGTCTGTTATCTTCCAGAACCCCCAAATCTTTTTCCATTTCAGATGCACTTAACACAGAGTTATTTATGGTGTAGGTGGCACAGGGATTATTAAATCCCAAATGCATCACCTTACATTTATCAACATTGAATCTCATCTGCCATTCTGCTGCCCATTTTGATAATCTATCTAGGTCTGCTTGCAACACTTGCACATCATTGGAAGTTTCCAAAGCTCTGCATAATTTAGTGTCATCAGCAAACACAGAGACCTTGCTCTCAATGCCCCCTTCTAAGTCATTTATAAACAGATTAAACAGAAGCGGCCCCAGTACAGAACCCTGAGGAACTCCGCTTAGAACTTTAGCCCACATAGATGTAGCTCCATTGACCACCACTCTCTGTTTGCGGTCCAATAACCAGTTCTCTATCCATGAACAAATGTTTTCTTCAAGGCCAACAGTCCTCAGTTTATACATTAGTCGCCTATGTGGCACAGTATCAAAGGCTTTTGTAAAGAGTAGTGATGGCCCAGTTCGTGGATCGGAACCCGAATCCGCGGCAGATTTACCTTGTTCGCGAACGGCGGATATCGCGGATATTCCGCCTTCCGAACTTTTCCGAACCACGTTTTTGAATTACGAAGATTTTACGTATTTTCAAAAATGCAGGAAAATACATATTTTCGAAAATTTTCGAAATTGCAAAGATTTTACGTATTTTCGAAAGTGCAGGAAAACACGTATTTTCGAAAAATTTAGAAATTACGAGGATTTCTCGGATTTTCGAGGATTTCTTCCATTTTAATGGGTCCGCTCGCGGATTTTCGAATTTTCGAATTTTTCCGAAAATTCGCGGATCTTCGAGCGGACCAGATTTTGCGAAGTTCGGACATCTCTAGTAAAGAGACATTTATGTTGCTTAAGCTGAACTTGCTTTTCCTCAAATCTATAGGGGTGGCCTCTAGTCTTTTGTTCATCCCTATAAGAGAAAGCACACAAACACATTGGCATAGGGTTATAATATACTACCACAAACATCTCTTTTCCAGGGAAATCAAATTTAACTTTGATAATCTATCTTCATTAATTCTACATTCCTCTATCTAGGGATTCTCAAGTGGTGTGTCTCCAGATGTTTAAAAACTACAACTCCCAGCATCCCTCAATTACACAGGGAAGCCAGGAAATGCTGGGAGTTGTAGTATTCAAACATCTGGAGGCACACTTTTTGGGAATCCATACTCTATTCAGTTTAGTTGCCCATTTGCACTTAATTGATAGTCTTTCTGAGTGCTGTTGCCCCCATCTGCACTTGCAAGGGCTCTATACAGAGGCAGGATAATACTTTCCTGCTCCAACTTTTTCTTATACAGGAAGTTATTTTAATTGCTTTAACAAATATTGCCTGACACTGTATACAGTTTCACAATCTATGTCCAAAATAACTCCTTCTCCAAAGAGTCAATTCTAACCAACATTCCATTTAGGCCAAATTAATATTTTTTTTCTTTTCCTTCCCTACCCTGTTTTTTTTAAATCTATCTCTAACTCTAAAATATAACTCTTTTATTCACATTCAACTCATACTGTTCTTTCCTAACCTTTCCACTTTTACCCTTATCATCTGACGGAACCTCATCTGGCACCCATATAACTATTGGCTGTCCCCCACAGCAGATGAACACGAAGATTCAATATTGTTAAAATAGGTGTAAAATCCATGTAACCCAATGAAATATCATGTTTTACACTTATCTTAGGGGGCTGCACCATTTCTAAATTTTTGGGGAAAATAGCACAGTGCTCCCCTCCCCTAAATTGTAGTGAAAAACGTTACAGGCATTATTAGATTAGAAGAGGAGCGCGAAGACAAGCGTCTTGCCTTGCAACATTTCAACAATGTAATAACACACTTAATTGCATATTGCATTGTGGGAATCACGCCAATGTAAGGCACTTGTCTTAGTAATATTATATTTCCACATAAATATATAATATTAGGAAGAACATAATAATATCTAAAACATATTTAAAGAATCCTGTGCTACAAAATGTTATTTTAAAATTATATATATATATATATATATATATATATATATATATATATATTTGCTAAATGTATGTCATACCTATCTGCAAGAAGTTAAGCCCCACTCCTTTGCTCTGACATTTTACCAATTACTTTTCTTCCCAAACCTAATAAAACTTCATATAATGTAGAAAACATACTTTAGCATTGGCATTCTACGTGAGCGTGTACTCAAGGATATTGAATTAGATATTTCCTATTTCTGACTGTTTTGCCACTGTGCCACTTAGGGGTTAGAGTGTAAATTAAATGGTAAAGGTTTCATGAAAAACATTTTGTTTGGATTAAAAAAATGGTTAAAGGGTGAATTCTAAATTGCATATTAATGAAAACTATTTAAAAAGGGAAGAGTTGTAAGCGTTGCCTCTTAGTGTTACGTTCTGAGCCAATTTCTTTTTGATCTATTCATTAATCATTTTGAGGCTGACATTTTGAACATTGCCCCTGTTTTTTTGCAGATGACATTAGGATTAGTAAAGCAGTATGATCAGTGTATGATATTGATTGTCTCCAGGGCAGCTTTAAATAGAACATTAGGCTGAGAATCAAAATGGGAAAAATCAAAACAAAATGTAATGTTGTGCATATGAGAAACAGAAATATCCAAACTGTATGTACAATAAACTGAATTGTTTTGCAAGCTTGGTTGGTAAAAATGTGCTGTCTCATTGTCAGGTGGTAGCCACAGAATTCTAAAAGTACAGTGAAAAATGTAATTTTCATTAATACATTTAAAATACAGTAGAATATTTCTTCTTTAGTAATAACAAAAGGATTTTAGTAATAGAAAATACCGGTAGGCAAATAATCTTTATTTGTAATCATATGCATTATCTATTCTTGAATCATCCAATGATTATTCAACTATTTTCTAAATCGTTTACATGCAATAGAAAGTAAAATACTTTCCCCCTTGACTTGGCAGGCAGCCCAACTATGGAAAGATGTTTTTTAGGAAAATAAAGCTGGATGGATTGTATTTATTAAAAAAATATGTATAATCACAATCCACACTGCTTTAATACAGTATAAAGGTATGTAAGTGGGAATTGTGAATGGCACTTTTTTTAATCTGATTTAATGAAAATCAAAGTATCTTAAAATGTTTATATTATCATTTATTTCTTTAGCTTATTCTATTGATTGTTGCTTGTGAAGGTTTTAATTCATCCAGGTCATGATATATCTGTTGTATTCAATTAGATCAACTGGACTTGAAGTTTAGTTCTTGAAGATGTTTTGCTAGTCATCCGACTGGCTTTCTCAATTCAGAATGGCTTGTACAAGAATCTGTGGCAATTATGTACCCTGGAAAATCACAATTAGCATATCACAGCCAGGTGTTAGGGGCATGATTGCATAGTGGCTAAGAGGTGTTATAGAAACGCCCAGAGTAAGGTGTCAAAACAGCATTGTACATGGCAGACACTTCTTATGTATCCCAAAGGTACATAAGGAAGGGGCACCACTAAGACCTATAGTCAGCAGCATCAACTCTGTAACATACAAGGTGGCAAAATACCTAGCCAACATCTTAGGACCATTGGTGGAAAGTTCTAAGCATCACATCCAGAACTCTCAGGATTTCACCAAAAAGATTGAAGATATAGTACTCGGTGCAGAAGAAACTATGATGTGACATCTCTCTTCACCTGTATACCCACCAAGGAGGCTGTTGACATGGTCAGAAAATGGCTAGGCCAAGACCACTCTTACCAGCAGAACTTATCTCAACCCAGAACAGGTGTGTTCCTTACTGGACTTGTGCCTGAATACCACCTATTTCAAATACAGGGATATGTTCTATAAGCAAAAACATGGATGTGCTATGGGATCTCAAGTTTCACCCATTGTGGCCAACCTTTACATGGAGGAGGTAGAAAAAAAGGCACTTAATACCTTTAAGGGCATAGCACCCAGCCACTGGTTCAGATATGTGGATGACACCTGGGTTAAAATCCACCAGAAGGAAGTACAAGCTTTCACAGAACACATTAATGCGGTAGACCAAAACATCAAATTTACAAGGGAAGAGGTACAAAACAACAAACTGGCTTTCTTGGACTGCTTGGTAGAAGTTGAGGAAAATGGTAAACTGGAAGTAGAGGTTTACAGAAAACCAACACACAGATCAGTATTTGATGTTTGACTCCCACCACCCTTTAGATCACAAGCTGGGTGTCATCAGAACCCTGCAGCACAGAGCTGAGAACATCCCCACTAGCACAGAGGCGAAGGCTAAAGAAATGAAACATCTCAGAGTAGCCCTTTAAACTTGTGGATATCCAGACTGGTCATTTGTCAAAAGAAGTAGAAGGAAAGAAAAGAACATGTATACCAACAGTGAAGGGGAAAAGCAAGACAGGAGAAAGAACATGGTCATCCCATATGTAGCAGGGGTCTCTGAGAAATTAAGAGGAATTTTCAAAAAACACTGTATCCCTGTCTGCTTTAAACCGAACAACACACTGAAGCAGCAATTGGTACATCCGAAAGACCCAATAGCGAAACACAAAAAAGTGACATTGTATACGCAGTACAGTGCAGTAAAGAATGCTATGATTTGTATGTGGGGGAGCCCAAACAGCAACAGCATCAATGTATGGCCCAGCAAAGAAGAGCCAATTCCTCGGGTCAGGACTCAGCCGTGTACCTGCATCTTAAGGATAAAGGACATACCTTTGAAGATTGTAATGTTAACATATTGGCAAAGGAACGTGACTGGTTCAAGAGAGGTGTCAAGGAGGCTATTTATGTGAAAATAAAGAAACCAAGCCTAAATAGAGGTGGGGGGTTCGACACCAACTGTCTGCCATGTACAATTCTGTTTTGACACCTTACTCTGGGCATTCCTATAACACCTCTTAGCCAGTATGCAATCACGCCCCTAACACCTGGCTGTGATATGCTAATTGGGATTTTCCAGGGTACATAATTGCCACAGATTCTTGTACAAGCCATTCTGAATTGAGAAAGCCAGTCGGATGACTAGCGAGGTAGGAAGGTTCTCATTCATCCAGTTTATGGGCTACTATGTACAATGCTGTTTTGATGTCTTACCCTGGCCGTTTTGATAACACCTCTTAACTACAATGCAATTGCATTCTACAAAACCTTGTATTTAGGACTTGCTGTAAGCTGATTGAGACACACCAGGGTATTTATTGCTAACAAATTCGGAATTGAGTAAGCCAGTTGAATGACTATCCAAACGTCTTCAAGAGCTAAACTTCAAGTCTAGTTGATCTATACCATATATCTGATAGGTAATGTTGTGAAGGGTCTTAACTCACCCAGGTCATGGTAGATATGTGTTAATAAGATCAACTAGACTTGAAGGTTAGTTCCTAAAGAAATTTTTCAAATAAGAATTTCGCAAGTCAGATGACTTGTATAAATAAACTTCAAGTCCAGTTAATCTAACTGAACCCCACAGATATTCTGTTGAGTAATGTTTAAAGGAGCATTATATGGCCCTCTTTTGATTGTGTGAAAATGGTAATATTATCCTCACGTAAGTCTATAGCAGTCATGTCAAATGAAGGGTTGGCCAGTCAGAAGGTGCTTGAGAGGGTATTGGGAAGAAGAATGGGAACAGAATTCAAAATACGTTACCATTTGTAAATGTCAAAATACTGCAGTTTAACGTGAGGATTCATCTAACATTTTAACTCATGTTTAAAATGTTATCTATGAAAGTATAACTGCTTTAAAATGTATTCTAAAACCAATTGTCAACCATAGCACATTTTGTTATGAATTCTAGACATGAAGTAAAGTGTATGAATTACTGTACATGAGGTTTCATGTTAATGCTAAGCACAAGACTTAAAGCAGAACTGAACCTACACTGTATACACTATAATCTGAAAATCCCCCAACAATAAATCAACTTTATTTCCTACTGGTGGATTAAATTTTCGCCACATAACAAAATTACACTTTTCCTTGTGTTAAACCAATCGAAAACCATTGCAGTATTTATAAAAGGGTAGTTAATGTCTGTGAGAAATCTGTTGCGAGAAAGCATTCCTGGGGTCTTGGGGGGGAAATAGTTTTTTTTTTTAAATCTTTGTTTTAAAATTCCCCTTGTTATGTATCCTTATCAACATAATTTTAAAAAGTTGTTCTGGGGTTTTTTTTTTAGAAGAGGAGAAAACACGTGTTCGACCATTTGGCAAATACATGGTATTTTTGTGTTCATTTTTTCAAGATTGCTCAACTTGGGAATCTTAACGTTGGATTTCGCCTTAGCTGAAATTAATGCTACAAAAATTTGCTGAACATTTTTGTAGCAAAGTCTGGAGTTAAAAAATGCTAAAATCATCACTTTATAAATAAGGTGCTTAAAGTAAGCAAAAGTATTCTTGCAACCCCAGTGTCTTGTTGGACATTTATTAATACAATAGTGGTTGAAATGGATGGACATCCCCATTCATATGTTCATATATTTTTGAAACACAATTAGAAAAATAAAACTGTATCTGCCTCATTTAACATTTGTTTAAAAAGTGATCGTTTTTGTCATAATTTTATTGGTCTAATTATTTAATTCTAAAATTCATAATTTTGATGAATAAATGAAAAAAAAAAAAACAAATAATAATTATATCTCAAAATGCTGATAGAACATTTGTATTCCACAATAAATGTCAAACATTAGCTTCATTAACACATTAGCCTCTAAATTACTTTAAATAAAATGTCTGTACTGCAGATTAGGACTATAAATCCCTTATCACACCTAACCTGTTATATTTTTGTTTCCAAAGATTAATATTCCCTTAATGCAACAATCAGTTGTGGGAAATTGCAAAAACTTGCAATGGTTCATCCCCAGGAATATTGTGTATTTACTGCTACGATGTAGCATATTGAGCTGGTCAACTTTAATCCTTAATTAGATTTTTAACTTTTAGGGGAAATTGAAAATAATAAAATATTCCAATATGATGGCAATAAACATTATAACTTTGTATGCTTTATTGGACAATATCACTTACAATTGCCTCAAGGTGGCTTTGATGTTGCTTTAACCTTCTGTGTTGCCAGTTGCCTCCTCAGAGGATAAGATATATATCCGAGCATTGGAAAGACAAAATCACTTACATTTGTCATTTAAACATTCTGGGCTCCAGGGATTGTCTCAGAGTGTACACTGTACTTGAGACGTGTGGAGGAGTCAGTCTAGGGTGATGAGGAACTTTGCTTTTGTGCCCGCTAGAACAATCAGCAAGCTGCTCCTTCCTTTTAAACAAAGAGTGCTGAGTGTATTATAACAGTCTAACCTGATAGGTGTCTCCAATGTGTCATTAAGGTGTTTGAAAATATCTGCCTTCCTGCTACTTGAAGTGGATGAGAACACAATGCAATCAATTTCAGCTGAGAGCACTAATTTATCACCTTGCCATTCTTTATTGTACAGAATATCTGCCTGACATTGTTAATACTTTTTATTTATATCATACCATGTCTAACACAAGTTTTTCCCTCCCCTACCCATGTCACTAGATCTTTTTCATGCCTGTTTTACTAATATTTATTCATTTTGTTTATTTCATTTTTAAAAAGAATGCATTTATCCTCTTTAGTCTAGTTACAGCTTGTCATACATTGACATGATGTATAGGTGTCGTTCTCTTTGTGTGACCAAGTAATAGCAGTTTAGCAGGTGTTTAAAAAATCTTGACATTTATATTAAGATGTGTTGATCCCTTGCATTAGCGATTGTCAATCAAATCATGGTCATGCTCAAATGCTATTCATGCAAGGGAGGGTGTATATTATATTTCCTTTTCTTGCCTAGAAATAACTAAAATCTCCTAAAACCAAATCTAACCTGGTAGACGGCCCCCGAAGTGATAAGACCAGCTTTAGTATAGTTATTCTCCACCCCTCTGGACAAAAATCAGTATGTTGTCCAAAACCCCCCAAAACCTGGACTTCGTTTTGTTTATAATCCTTAATTCTGCTTCCAGCAAGAGATTTTAAACTTACAAGCTCCACGATCCACCGCCGCTTCCTGCCTCTACATTGCGGCTGCTGTTTTTTTTTTCTGTTCCCGAGCAGCTGCAGTGGAGACTGCTCCAGTAATGGCAGTCAGGGATTGGCTGTGACATCACTGTCATGGCCGACACTGACTGCCTTACCCAGAAATGAAGAGAAGATTGCAGGGTGGTGGGTCACGGAGCTTTTAAGTATAAAATCTCTTGCTGGAAGCAGAATTATTGATTTTAACCAAAACGAAGTCCAGGTTTTGGGTTTTTTTGGACAACATAGTGATTTTTGTCCAGAGGGGTGGATAGTCGCTTTAAAAAATAACTTGTGGTTGCAGCGATATTCATAAAACTGTGTTGCGCAAGGTATGGCTACAATATAACCTATTAACATATTAAGCCCTGCAGATCCCAAACTGCAAAGAGTCTATTCTCTAAAAGAAACCATTAAAATCATTAAGCTCTATAAATCAACTATCTCTCTTTGGGATACCAGGCAGTGTAACTTCTACAAAGTGATGGTTGTATCTACTGTAGCAATAAGATAAGTGCTTACAACTGTTGTAGTGCTTTTTGTGGTATAAGACCTGTAGGTTTTGACATTTATTGTAGCCTAAGTTGTGCTTTAATTTAATTTAATTTCCCATTGCAATTACTTAAAAGGTGTCAAATGGGTTGATAGTTGGCTAAAGCTGAGATCACAAGCATTGTGTGGAAACACTTCTATTCTTATGGGGTTTGTCATGTTTATTTTTCTTGAAAAACGTTCTGGATTTGCATAAAATTTTAAAATCCTGTTCATTTTTAACTCTTTTATTGCTTGAGTAAGTGCAGGTGTGAAACATCATGTTAATAAGCAGATGAATGTGATTTAGATTGAAGTTCACATTAATCATAATATTCATGAGTTCATTAGAATTTCCCACTAGCTGCAAGCTACAGATACTTTATTTCATGGCAAATTGTATCTGGCATTGCTATATGGCAGCTCAACTCTGCTGTACTAGGAAACGTGATATGCAATAGACAAACCTTCCTATTTTTCTCATTGCGGATGTATTTACTTAAAAAATCAGCACTGTCTAATAAGGCACCTACTTTCATCATTTTTCCTATTTACTTTGTGACAGTCTGCATTTCAGATACTCCCTTCCCTGTATTTGTGTCCTATTTTCTTTGCATTTCTGTTAAGAAGAAAAAAAGGTCACCAGAAATTCAATTAAAATGAGTCATGATGCTGTTTATTGTGTTATGCTTTGTCTCTTAGAATGCTATGGAAATGTCTTGGATAAAAAGAATAAGTCAACTGAGGTATTGCTCTTCCAATTAGGTTCGTTCTCTTTCAGCTAGGGATTCTGGGTATTTCTGTAACAGTCTGAGTGACACTAAGCTATCCATTCTGTATGCATTCATTTTTTGGGGGTGCATATAATGGTTGTTAGGTATTAGCAGCATGTGATATAACAGATACTGCACAAATGTGATCATAATGTAGCTTTGAAAAATTCCCAAGAGGGTTTAATGTTAAACAGCATAGTTAATCTACGCAAAGGATTTACACACAAAAATAAATGAAAATACATGCAATACAAAAAAGCTGTTTCCTGCCATGTTAATTTGGACCCGAGCTTTATTATTTATTTTCTCCAATCATATAGCACTAATCTTAATAAATTTCTGGGTTATTAAGTAGGAAACAATTCTATTTTTATTTGCACCCTTAAAGTAACAATATCAGCCCCAAAAAAGCATTGCCGGAAACCCCAAGCTTATAAGCAATTGACTCTTTATCCCTTTATAAAATCACCATGCTGAAAGGCTGATCAGTATTTACATTGGAAGCAATATTCAGGTTGCTTTGGTTTCAGAGTAGCCATACAGCCTGCATTTAATGCACTGGTACTAAGCCAAGGTAAACTTGGACATTCATTTCATCTTAGACCCTATTTTTGATAAATAAAAAGGCATATCCATTCATATAATATTCTACCTTAAAAAGTATGGAAGCAATTTTTGAATGAGTGCAGGTAAGTTGTAATAAGGAAATTTATTGCATCTTCCCCTTAAGCCTCTGGGTAGATTTATTTTTATAGTTACTGCCTATCAGAGGTTCAGTCAATTAATGGATTTACAGAACACTGCAGAATATTAAAGCCAAATATTTTAAAAACAGTAAATAATTAATCCTTTCCAGCGATCTTCAGACATATGGCCATGTCCCAATCTAGTAACTTATAGGCGAAAAATGAAGGCTGCAAGACTTGCTTGGTCCTCTGACTTACCATATTTATAAAGGGTATATTATATGTTTGTACAGTTTCATTACATTCTAACATGGAAATTCAAGGTTGTGTCTACATGCAGGAAATTATACTCCATGGAATGTAATGTGAAATCATGGCCTGCTGCAATGTAATTAAAGGGTAACTGTGGTCTCCAATTCTTCCAAATCAGTAAGGATTATATAAAAAGCCTTCCATCATACCTTCAAAATAAAATCAAAATCACATCTCTAGCTAAAATTTGTGAGAAGTTATTGCTGGAAAGGTTCAGCAATATTACTTTCTGCTTGAACGCTTCCTGTTTTCAGCCATGTTACCAACTTGTAGTCATGTGACCAGACATTAATAGGCTCCCCTTCTCTACTGTCAATTTTTGTCCCCGGGTACTTCCTGTTTCCCCCAGCATTAAGTCTTAACTGAGCGTGCTTCTCCCCTGGGGCAGAGGGGTGAGCAGAGTTAAGGTGATGTCACTCAACCTACTGGAAGCAGAAAGTTTGAACATTCGCCTGAATATCATTTTTCACAGTGTGAAGCCAGAGATGTGAATGTCTGCTCATAAAGGAAATACTACAAGCTTTTATTTAACCCTAACTTGTTTGGAGAAAACAGTTGCCCTTTAAGTAAGGACAAGGCAAAGTGCAGAAATACATTTCATATAAGGTTCCCGCATACCTTCCTGGCAACCTACTCAAATAATATTTCATTTTTGGAACATAACATGTAGCGTTCCTCTAAGGGCAAACATTTGGAACTGCTCAGTTTCACCACTCATGAATGCCAGTTGTTACACATAATTAATTGCGTGTAACAATAGTTCTTTGTAAAGCCCAGAGCCACTTTTTTTTATAATATTTCAGCAGAAATTTGATCAGAAATAACCCCAATTATACTTTGTATTGCTCAATGCAGTAGGAAATATGCATTTGTCGAACTCCCTCTGCTGCCTCTTCCCCATCTTTCAAAAGTTTCCAACTTGCCAAATCCCCCTTTAACATATTAACTACCAAAATCGATTCGGGGTCTTTTGTACAGTAACTATGAAGGAAGGAATTGAATCTGCCAAAAATAAATCAAACCACATATGGCCACCTTAAGTTGTATTAGAAGAAATTGAACAATATTGTGAGACTTGAAATGGAATGTGCCTGTTATGCCTTTGGACCTAATGCATGCTAAATCTTCACTGACAGTTTTAGTTGATCAGAAATGTAATAAATCAAGAATATTCTTCTTTCTTTAGGATATCCAGGTCTGTATGTACTTTGGTCCATGTCCATTTTGCATAAATTGGAATTATCCAGAACACTGTAGTGTGGAATAAGTTGTTTGAATATCCAACACACACCGAAGTCCATACAACGAAAGGATGCTGTTTAGGAGAAATCTCCTCCACGTTGCAAAATCTCACTGTATTTAGCCAAGGAACACCATTATCGCACACCTCCAAGCAATGTATAATGCTTTATTGTAACAAGATTATTAAATGCGTTTATGGGGCGGTCTTTATATATACATGGTGTTAGAACTGAAAAAAATATGTGTCAGTCACTGAAAAGATATTTAAACATCAAAAAGATGGCAAATTCCTGCTTAAAGAAAAAGGCCTTATAAAAGCTCTGTTAAGTAAACATGGGCTAGAAATGTAAACTGATACTTTCCCTTGATGCTTACAGCACTTCTTTCTAACTCATCATTTCTAACTGATCTTCTATTTTCTGCAGCCAGGCACATCAATAAAGTAAAGAATATTGTGCTTTGTCAGGTTTTGTTTTGTAACATTATGGGACATTTTCTACTGTTTTGGATGAGTGCATAAACTCTTATTGCTTGACAATTAACAAAGCTAGTAATAGAAATGCCAAGTAATTTACCTTAATACTAGAGATCTCAGTTAAAAAATTAAACTATTGAACTCTTGTTTTGTAATAAAATGGGAATTCTCCTAATTTACTTTTTTTTTTATATAACAAATTGTAATGGGACTGCATTGTGCTATGTCTGAATGGTTCTGCTTGGGAAGCAGAATTAACCAGAATCTAGTTTTATTTGCTTAAAGAAGAACTGATGTCTAATAATAAAATAAACCGTATGTAATGTAAAAGGGGCCTGAAACAGTTTATTGATCGGTGCTAGCGCTAACCTAACACTTAACGTGAGAGGATGCTTCTACATTTAACCTTCTCAAGCTGCTCTGCTGCAGATCACAATTTCTTAAAAATCTTAATTTGGCCCTTGCCCCATAGACTTCAATGGGACTTAAATTCCCAGCAGAGATGTGTATATCTGGACTGGATTTATAAGTAATTTACCAGTTTTGATGGTGAAATGTTGAAACTTCTTCATAAAGATGATTTTTTTTTATGAGTCCCAAATGTCCTCTGCAAATGCAGTTTTCTTTGTGGACATTTTTGATGAAACCAAAAATTTGAGGTGGAATTTGTTTTCAAATGTTTTCAGAAAATTTCACTGATGAAACGTAGCTAGATCTCATGAACCCACTGGTGGTTTCAGACATCTCTGATGGCCATCTGCAAAGAAACAGGATTAGACACATCAGTGATTATTATTTAAATGGCATGCCCACCCTTGAATTCATTTTTTTTTTCTATTCAGGTTAAGTAGCCCCCCAATCCCAAAGAACGGCACTCCCGAAAGAATGTATACATCCTTATGCCTCGCTAGTGCTTCACATTTTGTGCTGTTGCTTATGGTATCGGCTATCAGTCAAAGCTGTGAGGATGACATCAGGGCCAATTGCAAATGCCCATTACCGAAGCAGCCTCTTCTGCTGCTGCTGCAACAGCAGCAGAGGAAGCTGAATGTGCCAGTGAGGGGTCAGGTTATATAATCTAGATTTGAGTGTTCCTAGGTTTTTAGTGATGGCCCTTATTGTGCATCCAAAAATTCACTTTCAAAGCTGAAGAAAATGAATTAATTTAAATTACTCAGCTTTTTAATCTTTTTAACCTACTGTACATATTAAGTCCTTATTACTACTAAATGATTTTGGGGAAGCTGTTTTGCTCTTGTACTAAACTTAACAGGGAAGATAGGCCAAAATGACGGTATTTTCAAGAAAAAAATTCTACTAATACACAGTCTAAAAATTGTTTGTAAAACAAAGCAATGTCTTTTGAACAGTCTCCTTTAAAAACAAAACTGTTGAAGTTTGGTCCGTGGATGTCTACCATTTGCAAGGTAAACTGGCTTTTTTAGTAGCCTGTTGGTTTGATCTAAATTTTGCCTGTAGCTGTATAAAAAATGATATACTATTGTCCATAGCTCAAATATTAGAATTAGTCAGCTGGGCAAGAATAATTATTTAAAACTTATTGGCTAATGTGATCAAACCATCCCTTTAAAGAGACACTAAAATGAAAAATAGCATGCCTTTATCCTTTACTATATTTTTGAAACAGCCAGGAACTTGATCCTTTCTGCTCCCAGTGTTCCCTTTTACCAAATTTCCTCATGTCCTGTTTAGCTCACTCCTACTTAGTATGCATTTCCCCTCTCTCTGTGCTCAGCACCTCTCAAAATCTGAGACACAACTAGAGTGGGGAGCATGTGCAGTGGGATTGAGCTGCATCTAAAAACAGTAGTATGAACTGTGTCTAAAAACATTGGTTGCAGTTAATTGTCACTGCCTTGCTATGGGAAAGTAAGCAGCCATGGCAGCAGTTATTACTGCTTGAATAATTAAAATTGATTGATAATATTTTCATTCAGCTGTAAGATTAGTCAGATCCTAATGCTGAATCAATTAGCAATGCAGTAAAAAAGGAATAGGATTTTCTTTCATAGAAAGTATAGAGCTTTTTAAACTTAGTGGGGTTAAGGGAAAGGGCTTGCATATGCAAAAGGAGTGGGTGATTGGCAGTTCTTTACAGCCTTGCTGTGTTTTGTCCTCAATTAAAACAAATAGAACTTAAAGGGCAACTAAAACCACAGAACAACACTGAACCAGAAGGCAGAACACCTTGATATAAAACCAGTAATCTGTGTCTTACCTCTCATTTTCATACGGGCTCTGGGAAATTTACCTAAATCACCTAAACCTATGGTTTGTGCTTTACTTCTCAGCACTCTATTATCACACAGTTTGGTCAACGACCATTATGTTCTGCACATGCTCAGTCCTTAGCTATGGCACAAACTTGTTACAATTTCTCACACCCATTAACAATATCTAGCCAATCATTTTACAGGACAGATAAAGCAAGGAAGCGTGTGACTGAGGTCAAGAGGTGTGGTCTGACACTGCGCATACATACAGATACTTCATCCAGTTCTTAACATGCTTTGATTTACTTTAACAGAGTTTACTAAAGTGGCATTTTATAGTTTATTGGTGTTTTTAGGGGGGTTGTTTTCAGATTCTGGAGTAT
This sequence comes from Hymenochirus boettgeri, assembly GCA_019447015.1. Taxonomy (NCBI): domain Eukaryota; kingdom Metazoa; phylum Chordata; class Amphibia; order Anura; family Pipidae; genus Hymenochirus; species Hymenochirus boettgeri. The sequence continues at coordinate 211,081,866 of CM033471.1, read as the reverse complement.
AAAAAATTGGGTTAAGTTCTCCTTTAATAGAATGGAAAAGATGGTTTAAAGAATGGGATAAAGCAGACTTGGTGGTAGTTACACATTATTGCTATGTAATTAGTTGGAGAATGATTTAGCACAATTTATATGTACTTTAAGCAAGGATTCAAATACAAAAGGTACATATTCACAAAATATATTTGCGGTAACTATATGGCTAAATTTATCAGGTATTTATTAGTTGAAACTGTAATTGCCAATAGAACTGAAGCTTTTAATAAAAGCATACTTTGAAAATGTAAGGTTATTATTGCAGATTCATAATGTGATATTTTGGTGTCCCTTTAATATCCAGATTTTAAGTCAAGCTTCACAGAGGAGATTTAAACAGATGGTATGCCCAGACAAATTAAACACTGTGCAGAGATTCCTACCTTAATTTTCTCTTATTAAGATACTTTACAGGTTAAGTCCTTCTATAAAGGATACAAATGTAATTAGGTTTCTGCACAGGTCAAGATCACAAAATCATAACCCATCCCACCCAAAATGATATATGCCTGTTGGTAGATTACTCTAAGGTATTTATTAATGTAATTGAAACCCACAAAAGAAAATTAAAACAAATTAATATTAACATTTATTTCAATTAAAATAAAAAAGGGAATTACCTTGCCTTATACTATATGTAGCTATGTTTACACACTTCTCATCTTTAAACTGACTAAATGTCAACTCTTTAGGCCTTTCATGTTTTACCATATTTCATTAAGAAGCCCATATCAGACAATGATCCAATCATTCAAAAAATAATACCCACTCCAAAGTTATTTTTCCTTACATCTGACAACAGTAATGAGTTTTAGATTACTACATACACAAAAAGAGATCTAAGCCTTTTTCTGCAACCAACATACACACACAAAAATATTGAACAGTTTCAACATTGTCAGGCTAACTCCAAGAATTCTCTATACTAATTTGATAGTTAGTCAGCAAACACCTTCTAATGCAAAAACCACTTAATTTACCCAGGGCACAGACACAAAACAAATAGTGTTGTCAAAAAATGTTATCAACATCTTTAGCCAGCATTGTGCTAAGATTCCAAATTAAGCAACAGCTGGAGTAGGGTGATGAAGGATGCTGGGAACTGTATTTTAACAACAGGAGATAGACCAAAGATTTGACATCTCTCACCCAGGAGAATGCTGGTTTGGATATTGCCAGTCCATTCCTTTCCCACATAATCAATCAAGCTTGGTGCATCCAGCCTCTATTAACCTTTCTGTATATAAAACCAAGCCTTGATATAAACCACATTTAAAGTAAAATAGACAGGTGGGATTCAGGAGCGTCATAGAAGTATTGCTTTCAACTACTGATGAACAAGAAAGAGCTGTTTTCACTGGTATCTCTTCTGAAAAGTCTCTCTGTTCTTACATTTCATCAAATCATAGCCATTTCCCCATCTTTTGGTTGTAATGACCATTCAACCCTTGATTTTCAATATAATCTCTCATTCGGAGATGATAATTTAATTACATACATTTAAAAACACATAGGCAATTTAAAATAACAGTTTAACAGCACTGCAAGCTTTATTAGATGGAGACACAGCAGTGAAAAATATTCATTTTGCTAGGCATAGACTGTAATATTGCAAAATAATAATAATTCAAGACCATAATGGTAGAAAAGTAATGCTCATAAAGGTTATTTGCTTTTTCTAATTTTTTTATAAAGCTGGTTTGTGCTCAGAGTTTCCTTTTAAAAACATTGTATTTGAGATGGGGTTATTTGAAACAGACATTTCCTAAAAGGCGGATTATTTAAGTTATTTTAATAAATAAATAAATAAATAAATAACATATTAATAATAATTTTTTTTTAAAAATCAGCATTTACAAATCTAAATCAAGACCCTAACGGTGTGTTTTATCAACTGTTTGTGACTTAAATTTGCAGTTGTTGGTAAATTAAGATTTAAATTAAGACTGGACTATAACTGTTGCCTTTATGTACTATGTTTAAATTAATTGCTAAACACCTTTGTGTTTAGCTCTTTTGTCCAATGAACTTTACTAAGTTGTGTGTGCTTATGTGTCTATATACACACATACACACACACAAGTTAAGTTCATGGAAGTACGCATGCAGTATCGTTGTGTTGTAGTTTGCGGGGAAATTCCAATCAATATTGTCTTATTCAAGATCTGAATTGCAAGTTGCATACTTATATTAAAATTGTAATAATCTAATTAATTCTGGAAATAATGCTGATGTACATACTAGCCATCCTGCAGATCCATCATGCCTTTCCTACACACTACCTGTTTCTGTAATTAAGAATATTATTGCTCCATCTAAAAGAAATCTATGACTTTGAAGTATCACAAAACAAGAGTTTGCTCTGTATTCATATTTAGTCAGAACATAAGCATACCCCTAAAGGCATTAAGGTAGATTATGCTCATCGTACGGACCCTTGCAATTATACATGATATTTTTGGTTTTCTTCAATTCATCTTGAAATATTCAAAGGACTGAGATTTTAGGCCGGATAACGGAAGACCTATGGAGGCCTTCCAAAAAGATAGACAAATCAAAGCTGCTTCTGAGGAAAGTCAGCTTGAGGCAACTGTATTCTTCATTTATTTTCTGTTCATTTTATTTTGAAACTGATTGCTTCTCCACTCAACCTCCCCCTGTGATTAAGATGATTAAAATGTATTTCTACCCCTTCTCTGACCTGTTATGCTTTGTGCAGTAATTTATTAGCACCAAGAGTATTGAGTACAGAAATGTCTGAAAAATGTTTAACATACCAGAGATAGGAATTCTCTCATCCTCACTATTACATTTTATGTTTCTGATATTAGCGGCTTGTCCCAAATTTCCAAGGTCTGTGTCCTTCATTCAGATTCTATCAGCCTGAGACGAGTGAATGCTGGTTATTAAGCCATTATGCTAAGCACATTTCAATGAGGGCTTTTGGTTTTAACAAGTGAGAAAAAAAATGCTCTCATAAGAAAGGCAATTTTCATTAAAGATTCATTATGAAAAAAATTACCTGCAGTTGAAAAGTATGAAAAATCTACTGATTCATTTAGCTAACAATAATCCTCCAGCAATTAGAAAATGAATCGCCTGAAACGTGTTTCTTCTTCCCAGTCAATAGGCCTCATGTGATTTGAGATTATGAATAATGTTGTTTTTTTTCTGCAACATGAGTGGGGAACCTATAGCACAGAAGCCCATAGTGGCACAAAAAGACTTGTTGCTGGAAAGCATTTTCTAAACTAATACCATTAGAACGTGATTGGTTCCTAGCAAAAAAAACATCCCCACCTTTGCTTCTTCGTGTAAAGGAATGTCAAGTCAGGCTTCTGCATCATAGGAATCTATAAATGCATGAAAATATTGGAAACTATATAATGACTCAAAGGTAAAAAATATTTGGCTATACTGTACACCTGGTTTCTTGGGATAAATCAGATCTTTGACGCAAACCTGATTTGGGTTGGAAACTACTAATTCCACCATCAAACTGATGCCTGTTGAAACTGTTTGACACAGATCTACCAAAATTGCAACCCGTCAAAACCAGGATCCATTGGTGAAATTCATTGGCAACATAAAGCAAAGATATATGGTTTTAAATTTGTCTAAGCACCATTGGAAATCCAAAGTTCAACCTTCGGATGAATACGATATTATATATGACAATATGTAATTGAAAAAAAGGATCATGACACAACGCACATAGTGGGAACTTGTTCTAGCGTTTTCCTTTACAAATAAAGCGTCATTTGGGATCGGAAAATGTATTTAGATAGAAGAGCAGCAGACTGTCCAATAATTTATTAATGGAAATGTCCCCAGTATTATGGGTTTACAGTGGGAGTTTTATGGTTGTTTATTGCTTAGACAACTAAAATATGTTTAATAGAATATAAATTATACATGTAATGATTTTATCATATCAGTAGAATTATATTTTAAATTACATTTGTCTGGGTTTCAGACAATAACAAAACATAATTCCTAGCACAAGTTTGTCATGAGAAGTATTTTGGAAGATTCTGATAAAGTGATATTAATCTTAAAAAAACAGTCTACAAAACCCTGGCAAGTCTGTTTCCCCTGCCAAAGCAATCAAATTCCCTTCCAAGGAAAAACAAAAGAACACTGAATCTCATGGACATTACACTTAGGAATCATGTGAGGATGAACTTTATAGCCATGACTTTGGCACCTCTCATTGTAAGTGGACCTCACAGGAAGTATAAGAGAGGATTAAAATGATAATATTCATTAGTGAGTGTAGAGCATTCAAGTCTCTTAACAATGTCTTTGCACTTGGCAATATTAGACAAACAAAAAAAAGGGGAACTCCATGCACACACAATGTATTATGCAGGCTGCCTGATTCTTCAAGTCTAGAGCATTTAAGTATCTTAACAATGTCTTTGCACTTGGAAATATTAGACAAACAAATAAAAAGGGGAACTAAATGCAAACAACCCACACAATGTATAATGCAGGCTGCCCATTTCTTACCTATTTAAGTTTTAGAATATCAGGAATATAAGTTATGTTTTTGTTGTCTCAGTGCTGGTATTATTTTACCAGATGTTACTATTATAGTTATAGTTTTAAACACTTATGCAATGCAATAAAAATTAAAAATAAAGGGATTTTCAGTGGGAAACTATAGTGCACAAAAAGCCCCTTTTTGTGTTTATGCAGGCAAAAAAAAATTTTACTACAAGCCGAGGGGGAAAGATGGGAGGTAGTGGCAGTGGCTGGCAGCTTAGCACTTGGTCACCTTCTAGCTTGTCTCCTCTATCTCTCATGGATTGTGGATCTCCATGGATAGCTTAGGGGCTAAAATATGAGGTTGGAATAAGGTCTCCTACTTCCCTGCCAAATGTATTTTTATCTGAGGGGGTTGTCTGGGCACTATTATTGCATTTTAAAGAATAACTGTATTGCCTCAATGCATTTTTTTAAAATTTGCTTTCAAAAGAGTAAAGGTATGCAGCCTTCCCCATACATTTTTTTCTTGATTTCTTGATTTTGAGCTTCTCTCTGCCTTCAATTAGCCATGCTGTGAAGGGGGCGGAACGATTTTGTCTGCCTGTAACTGCCACTCAAAGCTAGCATGCGAGAAAACACTCCTCCCACCCATCCATGATCAGCTTGATTATGTAGGCTGTATCCTAGCAACCAAACATTTCAAGTTTGTTTGACTGGCAGAGGAGGAGAAGAGAGGTTGTTAGAGACATTCCCACCAGCCAATGACAAGTGTTATGTTAATCATGGCCCTGGGTTGTCTAGGAGGCGGGCTTTTAGCACTCATCTTTGCTGTGTGATATCTAAGGGAGAGCAGCATGGCTGTAAATGTGAGTAAGCGAATTCAGCTGCTGGAAGTGTGGACATGTAATTGGGATGATGTTATTTTTTTGATATTGTTGTCCTTTAATGTTTTATAAACTATATAGATTTAATTAACCCTTTGCAGTATATTTGTTGTTTTAGGTGACAGTACCAAACTACAATTAAAAAGAAAAAGGATTTCTATTCAGGATAAATCTTTATTCCATCAAAGCATTGGTTGAGCCTGAGGCTGGCTAATATTGTCTCTTGATTGAAGCTAATACCTAGCATAGCCCATAGGAGATCTTCTTCACTACAGACATATCCTCAGGGGCACAACTGGTTCTCTTTTTCAATTCTCTTTGTCAATTCAATTGTATTTTGTTGAAGTAAAAAAAATATTCTGGTTCTCCTCATCTAGCTTTTATAAAGAGCCACACATTGAGGACTTGACAAATGCTTTCTGGGATACCTTTCAATGGAAAACAGTAAGAATGTATAGGCTACATCATCATTATGTCTCTCTCTCCCCTTCTTTCTCTCTTTAATTGGATGTTTTAAATTAGAGGTGATTTAACTTTTAAACTTTTAAACTGTAACTGGGGATTATAAACTTGAAGTTCAAAGTAAGGTAATAATACTTTTTATCTATTTCCCTGTGGAACAATTAAAACGTTGACTGTTTAACCTCTTCAATAAGATGAATTAATAGAACTCTAGAGATAAAGTGTGTTGTAGCTTATTAAACGGTACCATATAGGGCACTCTTAATTGGGATAGGCTTCACTTCACCTACAGCTATTAATAGTACCATAACTGCATTTGATATAATGATAAATGCTATGTACCTGATTTTCTATTGTCTGTATCACACAACAAGTGTGTAGAGTATCCTCTACAAGAAAATTACCTAAGGGTCAGTTACAGTAAAGTGCCATTTTCTTTTTATGTACTAATTATATTTAATATACTGTATTGTATGCCTGATATGGATTTTTTTGTATAAAGAAGTAAGTAATAGTGCACTAGTAGTGCACTAAATCAATTTTCATTGCACTAATTATTATGTAACTGTTCTAAGAATGAAATATTGGAATTTGAGTCATGATCTCCAGTTTAAAAGGAAACTAAAGTCAATAAACAACATTGTCCCAACAGACAGAGCACATTCACAGTGATACAACAAGCTGTGGGTACTAGGGATCAGCTTCTATAATTCATCTCTTTTTGTTGTTGGGAATATGCCATACACGTGAACATGTTCTTTACAATTCAGCAGATCAAAACAAGGAAGCTGCAACCTGACCCCTAAAAGCTGACAACCAATCAAGTTACAGCACAGAGATCCTGCCTCCCTCAGGCACAGAAAAGTGATTTTACAGTATTCCCATTTCTAACATTTTTGCTTTTCATTCAGTTATATTTTCAATTTATTTCCTTGCCAACTTCGAACAAATGCATTTGTGGATCTTGTCTTTCTACAAGTAATATGCTATTTTAAAATGGAAGCAACAAAAAAAAAAAAGAAAGTAAAAAGTAGTTTTCCATTTAGTATTGTGCCGGTAGGTAGTTTTGTGCCACTTATACAGGCTGGAAAATAAACTGCAGGGTAACAGCAGCTTTCAAATTCTTATCAGGAGATTCAATATTGGCGTGGAAACATCTGTATAGAAAATGGACAGAGGCAGTTAATAGTGGGGTCAGGGGGCATGGCTAATTGCTTCGCATGCTCACAAGGCTGTTTGATGACTACATGGGCTACGAACTTGCACTGGTAACAACACGGACGTCTTTTTAGTTACAAAAACTACTTCTTACTAGAGATGGACTGAACCCAAACTCGAGTTCGACTTTACTTTAATAGTTTGGATAAACTCAAAGTCTTTAGAACTTACCGAACTACGAACTAGTTTGGGTTTTTCAAACTCACAGACTTTTTTTGATATTTATCAAAAATTAAATAATTATCAAATTCTAGAATCAATAACCCTCAAATGTAGCATTCACTATTGGTAACCCTTGAATGTATCCTTCAATTTAGGTAACCCACAAATGTAGCCTTCAATTTAGGTAACTCACGAATGTAGCCTTCAATTTCCCTAGCCCTCAAATGTATTGTTCAGTAACCCTCAAGTGTAGCATTTGATTTTGGTCATCCTTGAGTGTATCGTTCGGTTACCCTAGAATGTTTAGTTCGGTAACCCTTGAATTCAGCCTTAACCCACAAATGTAGCGAAAAATCGATGCAGAAACCCGACACTTGCCTGATTGTGGGGAAAATTTATGTTTAAGTACATTTTGGTGATAAGGGCATGTTCCCCTGACCATTTTTCAGGTGCCAGAGCCATTTACAGTAAGTTACCATTGCTATTTTCACTGTAATTAACTAGAAACTTTTAAACTATTTTCTACCATTTACTTTAATGGGTTTGTTTTTGAACCTCCGAACTTTTACTGAAGTTTGAAAGTTCAAAAACAAACCAAACTTCGGGAAGTTTGGCCATCTCTATTTCTTACATGTACGTAAATGTAACTTTCTAGAGAAGCATATTAAAATGCATGGGTGTTTTGGGGAGGAAACCTTTCACATTAAGTGTACACCAAATGAATAAGTTGTAAGAGACATGTTTCAACCCAGAAGGTTAGTTCTCCTTTAATTATTGTCAGCTAATTTGCAGTTTGTGTGATGTACATAAAGACATAAAGAAGAATCATAGAGCATGTTGCAGTTTGCCAAGCATTTATGTTGCTATGGAAATTTAAATTATAAAAACCCAGATGTCATTTATACTGTGGTGGGGAACTATGGTCTCCAAACAAGTTAAGTTTAAGTGAAAGGCCAGTTTCCTACCTTTAAAACGAGCCATCAACCACCTATCTACGTGCTCCACAGACCAAGATATAAAGAAATAACTGACCAGAAAGTTAATGGGTGGGAGGCTGACATGTGACATTCCTCCTCCTGCTCCTCCACCTCGCTGCTGGTGAGCACAGCCTCAGACTTCAGTGACAGGACAGGAGAAAGGAAGTCCATCCACCTCCCTGATGTGTGAAGTGAAGATCCTCACAGTGAAGGTAAGGGAATCTTTATCTTTACTCTCTCATGACGTAAAAACAGCCTTTTCAGGCAGAGTTCTTACTGTAGGGGGGTCTGACTATCCCACAGCACCCAAGAGTGGGCAGGGCCATGACACCCATGAGTGGGAGAGGCCACGACAATGTGAGTGGGCATGGTCACATGATCCCATGGGTGGGTGGGGCCAAGGTATCCGTGAGTGGGTGGGGCCACATGGGGCCAAAGGGGGCCTGCAAATGGAGGGGCCATGCGATCCATGAGTGGGAGGGTCCATGATTGGGATGGACAAGGGGGGCTTGCAAGAGAAGGGGGGCTGCAAGGAGAGGAGGAGACACGTCAGATTGACTGTCATCCATTGACATGGATTCAGAGCAGGAAGCAGGAAGTGCAGGGGACCTGGTGATGCTGCTTCCATGCAAAATAAACAATGACAATACAGTGCAAAAATTCTCAGGAGAGCAATTTCTATCAATTTATCTAAAGTCATTTTTGGACCACAGTTCCCCTTTAAAACAAACCCCAGAAACAAAAATACTCAACCTTACTCTACTCTCAGCCAATCCCAAACACGGCTGCTGGTCCGGCCCCTGTTTGCAGCTTCCGACAAGCAAACAAGTAGGAAGCTGGGAGCAGAGAGCCAACAGAACAAAAGCGGGTAAGTCTGTTTCTGGGGCTTGTTTTAGAAAACTAACATGACAGTCGGGGGGTGGAGATACCATTTAGATTGCCGTTATCAATTTGGCTTGAAGAGGCTGGTATTAAAATTAGACACATGATGCCAGCTGCATTACATTTAATTTAGCCATATGTCATGTATTCAATCAACTGCTACATAGCCTTGTAATATGGAGATTTCATATGTGTTCAGACTCAATGGGGATGATACTAATAATATGCAGCAGCTACTGTAGTCAGATGTAGCTTTTTACTGAGTCACTGCAGTTAGCTATCATGTGATTGGTTGCTGCTAAAAGGGAAACTTCTGCACCTTATATTGAATCAGCCCTAATATGTCACAAGCTCCACAAGATTGCATTTTGCAGTGCCGACTAGAGATGGTCAAACTCACTGAAATCCGTTCCGCATGCAGATTTGTGGATTTTTAAAAAAAATTAATTAAAGTAAACAGAGTTAAAAAATCCAAACCATTTAAATGACAAATGGTAACGTAGAGTAACTTAGAGCTCAGGGGCCTGGGGAATGGTCTGGGGAACACGTATCAATGTCCAAAATTTTAGTGAAATCCACTTCAGAATCAGGTTTGCATTCGGGTCCATCTCTAGTGCTCAATTTGAATGTTCATGGAAATAACAAAGTAAACAATAAACAGGGTATCAAAAGATGTCCTGTGTACAAAAAGGACATCTTTGAAATGGAAAGGGTTCAGAGAAGGGAAACTAAATTAATAAGGGGAGCTTGAATATGAAGAGAGACTGGAAAAGTTACAATTATGTACACTGGAGAAAAGGCGCTTGCGTGGGGATATGATTACTGTGTATAAATACATTAACGGGCCATACAATAAACTATCTGGGGCATTGCTCACCAATAGAGCATGTCAGAGGACACGTGGCCTTCCCTAAAGACTTGAAGAAAAAAGGTTTAGGCTTCAAGTTCGGAAAGGGTTTTTCACTGTGAGAACAATAAAGCTATGGAACCGTCTTTCAGTGGATGTTGTTATGGCAGGTTCATTGGTCAGTTTCAAAAAGAAGCTGGATGAGTTTCTGCAAACAAGGAATGTTGCAAGTTACTGGTATTGATACATAAAATAGAGTTGATCCAGGGAAGTTTCCAATTCATAAATTTGGTGTTTTTTTTTTGTTTTTTTGCCTTCCTCTGCTCTGAATCAACAGTTAGGCAGGAAATGAGGATATTGCTAGATGGGTTGGACTGGATGGAGGTATGTCTTCTTTATTCAACCTCAAATACTATACTATATACAAAATGGTCATACATGCAAAAACACAACCTCACACGGGTACACACACCTTCTGACCTACCCTTCCATTTCTGTGGAAGCCATAAAGTAAAATAAACTAATTTTGATTAGGGATGGCATAGAACTCGAACTCGAACCCGAGTTCGAGCCGAACTGTTCGAGTTCGAACGGACCCGGACTTCTCGAACTATCTCGGACCCGGACTTTCGATATTTCCCGGACTTTCGATGATTAATCGAATGGTCGAACGTTCGAGTATCGAATCCGCGAGTAAAATGTACATGGTATCTAGGCGCAAACATCGAATCTGCGAGTAAAGTCTCCATTACAGCCTATACGCGAGTATCGAATCTGCAAGTAAAATGTCCATGTTACCTCGAACGTTCGAACGCGAAAGCTCGAAAGTAGCGCGCGTGAGAGTAAAATCGATTTTACTTAACTCCTGGATATTGGAACATGCTCCCCAGACCTTTTTCCAGGTCCCACAGCCATTTACATTAAGTTACCATTAATATTTTAGTTGTATTTGACTCGAACTTTTCGAACTATTTACCTCCCATAGACTTTAATGGGTCCGTTTTCGAACTTTCGAACTTTTGAACTTTTACAATAGTTCGAAAGTTCGAAAACGGACCGAACTTTCAATAGTTCGACCATCTCTAATTTTGATATATCCTCAATAAAAGTTAGTTTTATGGTTGTAAACACAAAAAAAATACATACCCCCTCAACCATACTTAAAGGGTAACTATAGTTCAAAAACCAATTTTGATCAATATTTTAAAAAGTTTGCTTTTCAACACCAAAACTGACCCAGGTACACAAACCTACTGACTTACCCTTCTATTTCCGTAGCAGCCATACTTAAAGGGTAACTGTAGTCAAAAAACTAATTTTGATCAATAATCAAAAAGGTTTTTTTCATTTATGTGGAAACAATATTTAAAGGGTAAATATAGTCAAAAAACCTATTTTGACCAATCATCAAAAAAGTTAGTCTTTTATCCCCAACCTGAAACAAGTACACACGCCAAATATATGATAAAAGTGGTATGAAAGTTTACGTGACTGGTAATGGTAAGCTAATAAAAATATTTTTACTAGCATTTACTGGCAGTTTGGAGGCACCAGTGTTTCCCAGCATAAATTTTAACTGCTTGAAAAGAACTTCTGGTCGTATCTATCATACTATTTCTAATGGAATATTGGGTGAATACACACCCAACGTCTACAACCTAATCAAGGAACATTAGACACATTGTGGGGAAATAGATATTACAGTTTAGGAGAGGGAAACATGTATGGGGAAAACTACAATCTACATGGACATGCAGTTAGACCAGGGGTGAGCACTTAAATTTTGACAGGTGCTGCACAAATATCTTGGATTGTTGTGAAGGGCCGGACCAATTATTATACAATACTAACAATATACATACAATAATACAATATAAATACAATATAGGGATGGTGCATATTCTTCCAGTACAGATCACAGGAATTACACAAGAGACAGAACTTTGGTGATTCCTCTTCTACATCTTTTTCTGTTTCTTCTTCAGAAACACTTTCTTCATCTCTTTCTAAAGCCTCCTCTTCCTCAGATTTATCAGGCACGCTTTTCTCCTCCGTCTCTAACTCTAAGGTTGCTGGGCTCTCATACATTAATTTCTCTTAATTTTTCCTATAAAAAGAATCTTTCCTGGGCTTATTCTGTCCAATATTTAGATCATTTTCCCTTTATTAAGTAATTTGGTATGTGGAGCTGAGCCTGGCCGAGAAAGAAAATGGTCGCTCTTTGAGAGAGCTCCGGTGAACCCAGAAGTTCAGAGTACTTTACAGCAGGCTAAAAACATAGATTAACTGGCCAGTTAAGGCAGCAAGGGTCCCAGAAATCCCCCGAAGGACAGAATGCAGTATTTAGACATTAAGGTGGGTGCACACAGTACAGATTTATGAAAGATGACAGACAGGATCTACAAGAGGTTGGTTCCCTGGAAATTTTGGATTGTGTGTACCCAGCCATACTATTTAAGCTTTTCCTATTTTATTTTATTTTTTAAAATTTTGGGTGCAAAGGGTTTGAAAACTTTTACCTGTTCTTCATTACTCCCAGATTTAGACATCTATATTTTATTCTTTATTCTTCCTTCTTCTTCCTTTTCTTCTCTTAGCATATTTATTGGGATCCTCCTCTTCCTCGGATTCTTTATCACACCCATTTTTTTTCTCCCCAGTCACTTCCTCTGAGGTTGCTGGGCTCTCGTACATTTATTTGTTTTGTTTTATTCCTATAAAAAGAAGCTTTTCTGTCCAATATCTATATCATCGTCTGTATATAAACTAATCTGGTAATGTGGTGCGGAGTCTGGCCAAGAAAAAAACTTTTACCCGTTCAGTAGGTTCTTCTTCATTACTCCCAGATTTAGACGTCCATATTTTATTCTTCCTTCTTCCTTTTCTTCTTTTAGCATATTTATTGGGATCCTCCTCTTCCTCTGATTCTTTATCAGACCCGTTTATCTCCTCTGTCACTTCCTCTGAGGTTGCTGGGCTCTCGTACATTCACTTCTCTTGTTTTATTCTTATAAAAAGAATCATTTCTGGGCTATTCTGTCCAATATCTATATCATCGTCCCTCTTTAAACTAATCTGGCCAAGAAAAAAAACCTTTTACCCGTTCAGTAGGTTCTTCTTCATTACTCCCAGATTTAGACGTCCATATATTATTCTTTATTTTTCCTTTTTCTTCCTTATCTTCTTTTTGGATATTTATTTGGATGTTATATCTGTTTAAAATATGTCAAAAACAGAGGTTACAGATCACGTGGTGCTAATTCACAATGTAGACTTATCTGTGCAGCTTCTTATTTTAATCCAAATCTTTACACTTCGTTTTTATTATCCTATATTTTAAAAGACTAACAGGGTTATTCAATAAAAGTTCTTATCATTTAAAATTATGCTAATTTTGCCCCAACCAATCAGATGTTCATTTTCAAATGTTAAATAATATCTGATTGGTTGGGGCAAAATTAGCACCATTTTTAACGATAAGAACTTTTATTGAATCTCCCTGTAAATGTAAAGGGTTTTACATTTATTGTGTATGGATCCCTATATTGTACATAACAATCTTGCTATCTTCCATATCATTTTTCCTGAGACCAGGGTTGACAGATTTAACTGGCGCCCGAGTGGGGGGCAGAGGAGGAACAGGAGGTGTAAAGGGGCGGAGAATTAATATAAATGAATATATACTAAATAAGTTAATATTGTAAATGTACCTTTCTGTGCACTCATTCTCAGCTGACTGATTCCATGAATGGCTGATGGTATGGTATCACACAATCTGGCATTGGCCTGTGTAGTGAGAAAGAAGCATTGAGATCATGAAATCTTCCTTATTGTATTACTATATCCTGATACATCCCAATATCATTATTCATTTACCAGAATAGACAGTCCAATTAATCTATATGTCACAACACTACAGTATTTTGTAAAACTTTCTACCACATTTCTCTCTCGACCAATACCGTACAGATATCTCAGTTAATAATGAAACATGGTATTATGTGTATCTATAATGTACCAGGTTAAGTGGAAAGTTCAAAAGTTCGAAAACAGACCCATTAAAGTCAATGAGAGTCAAATAGTTCGAAAAGTTTGAATGAAATACAATTAAAATATCAATGGTAACTTAATGTAAATGACTGTGGGACCTGGGAAATGGTCTGGGTGTTCGAATATCCAGGACTTTCAAAAACTCAACTTGACTCTCAGGCACGCTACTTTCGAGCTCTCGCGTTCGAACATTCGATAATTATCCCATGAGCGACTCGTGGATTTGATAATTCAATATTTACTCATGTATAGGTATAATAGACATTTTACTCGCGGATTCGATAATTTGATATTTAATCGCGTATTGGTATAATAGACATTTTACTCATGGATTCAATATTTACTCACGTATTGGTATAATAAATATGGCCTGGAACGTTCGAACATTTGATAATTAATGAATGTCCGGAAAATATCGAAAATCCGGGTCTGGGATTGTTTGAGAAGTCTGAGTCTGTTCCAACTCGAATAGTTCGGCTCAAATTTGAGTTTGAGTTCTAGTCCATCTCTAGTTATTTCCTGTTGATAGCAAATACCTTAATAAACACAATGATGTATTTTAGAGATAACCTATGTTAGACCAATGATGTCTATCCTTAGCAGATGTTTAAAAATAGAATGCAACCAAGGCATGCTGGATGTTACAGTTTCCAAACATCTGGAGTGCCAAGGTTCGTAATCACTAACTAGTTACAGTGTAGCAAACTTTCTTTTTGGAGATGGGTGTAAAATACGCAAGCACGTAATCTGGTGTGTTTTTCTTTTCCTTTAAATCAATAGAATACATTGCCCTGTAAAGCAAAAAAGTATAAATCAGAAACAGCCATGAATCTGTTACAACATAATAGTAATTTTCTAACATCCTCATTCCTAACACCTGATAATACCAACTGAAGGGATATTGTCACAAAACAATAACATCATTACAAACTGAGCTGTTACTTACGTATCCTGATCTGAAAAGATGGACGCCGCCTCTTGTTATGCTGTAATAGCCATGACAAAGCTTAGTTTTTTTTTCTGCTCACCTCTGTATGGACTAAATAAATATAGAAATAAATTAATCTGATATAGAGTTCATGTAAAGGCTGGGAATAGTGCTACTCTTATGTGGCATAGCTACAACTTAGTTAGCTTATAGAACTAACTTATACAACTTACTTTTAAACTAGAGCAGGGACCTGTGTCAAAAGATGAGTGCAGCAAGGAATGTTGGGAGTTGTACTTTTCAGATATCTGAAGGACCAAAGGTTGGACACCTCTGAACAAGCTTGACACTGTAAGCCATATTTATAAAGGCACAAGTGGCAAGCTTGTTCAGCTTAGCAAGGCATTGCTATTTGCAATAGTGTGCCTTAAACCATCGTAAAATTATGATTTTTAATGTAATTTTATGATCGCAGTTGTACAAGTGTAATCGTGATCCTACATTGAATATTGAGATAGTAATTGCACGGTAGCATATAAAATACCATTGCGGTGGTCTACTACAACATGGTATTGTACAGCCGGTCATTCATAAATGTATGACTGCGGACATACATTACTGATATCTGTTGTGTTTCGTATAGTGTAGTATTGGAAGATTCCAATACCATGGATTACTGAATATGGCCTTGTACTTTGATAGCAAAGCTGATGATACATGACAAGATACTTAAAGCAGCAGTGATCATAGTAAATTGTATAATTATGTGTAGAGTTACATATCATATAAGGACCATTCCTATGTTTAATATCTTCATTAGTATAACACATACGGAAGACAGGAAGCCCTTATACATGTCTCTCAGTAATAGATTAACCCCCTCTGGTTATATTATACAGAGACACATTCTCACCCCCCTAAACCACAGCATAAATACGTACAGTGGCCTTGCTACATAGGGGCTGATAAAATGTGCAAATGATTACATGTGCTTTTAATCTGCAGCAACCAATCAGATGTTTTCAAACTCTGTAACCCAGTAAAAAATTAACATCTGATTGGTTGGTACAAATGAATAGCTCAGGCAGACTTTTGCACCTCTTATTGCATCAACCCCATAGTGTATGTGGTACTGTACTAAACTATCAAAAATATTTCTACCGTTAGTACAGATTCTACATTTCTCATTTAGACAATAAACATGGTTTAGTTGTACAACCTTTCAGGAATTGCAGATGTGATGACTTCCTGCAGCTCTATGTCTGACTCTGCTGGGCTTCCTGTACATTTCTGGATTACATTCCATATGTACAGGATGATCTTGTAGAAATTAAAGAAATGTAAAAATAATTAAACCTCTTAAAGGATGTTCAATAAGATAAGTTACTAATTAATAACATAATTAGAAATCAATGACATTATCTGAACAATACAGGTGACTGGTTGTCTGTCACCTTTAGTCACATTGGAACCCAGTCCAATCAGCTGTACACAGGATGAGAACCTAAAATGTTAGGTCCCTGGAAATACAGAGGATAAGGGGAAGAAAACTCTAGCTCAAGCCCAGTCTAACCCCGCCCCTTCACTGGACGGCCATCCAACCAATGAGAAGATGCGCTCTGCAAATAGCACCTTCCTATAGGTGTCACATCCTCTTTGTTTGCCTCCTGACATAAGTTTTCTCCTGTTATATTCCTAGGGGTGAGGGCCTAGTGTTTTGCATCCTTATCCTTGGTACAATGGATCAGAATGAGGTTGTTGAAAGTAGTTAGTTCTCCTTTAAAGCTGTACAGAGCATCCACACTTAACTAGTTGGAATTTATATATCCTGCTGATATTGCAGATTTTCACACAAGTACAGCTGTGGTGGTACATTTATGGCTATACAGTACCATGAGGTAGTACACTATCACTATAGTGTGGTGTATGCAATTGTATAATTACAATTCATACAATTAATTAGGGATTTTTAAAAGCATAGAACTGCGACTTTATAAATATGGCCCATTATTCCTAAACTCTAGGACACGTAACCCTTTAAGTGACTGCTCCCTTCATGAACGTTTAATAAAGAAAGTGACTTACCATGCAATGAGTCCCAAACTGAATCGTGTACATAATGCACAGACTATAAAATACATGGGGACCTTGTCTATATAGTCCTGATGTGGACTTTCCTTTAGTCCATTACATGCCAAGATAGCTGCTGCAAATATAACGATAGGTTAGTGAAAATGAACAGTGTACAAGAGACGGGAACTGCAATGGGTATACCTCTAGCTCTGAACTTTGCAGGATTATAAACAATATATAGATGATGTTATATTAATTTGGGAAGGATCTAGAGAATCATTGGAAGAATTTGTAGTACATATATAAAAGAAAGAACAAGTACATTTTTGGATTTGGAAATAACAGCAATTAACAATGGTCTTCAAACCAGGACTTTCTTTAAAGAGGTAGATGCTAATGCCTATATACATGCCAATAGTAGTCATAAGGCTAAATGGCTAGAAAATACATCTTCAGGTGAATTTCTTCATATTAAATGAAACAGTTCATCAAATGAAGAATATGAGAAGCAAAGTGCTATTGTAGAAAGAAAGTTTCTAGAAAAAGAATACAAGGTAGAGGTAGCTAAACTAAAAGCTAGAAACATGGATAGACAAACATTATTAATACCCAAAAATAGAAAGGATAATAACACTACGCGAGAGTTTCCGAAAATAATATTGGAATACACGAAAGATACAGGTAGAATAGTTAAAAGTATTAAAAAACATTTGCATGTCACTGAGAATGAGAAAGAACTAAAAGAATGGGTAGGAAGGAACCCAAAAATATTCTTTAGAAGACCAAGAAATCTTAAAAGTATAATAGCCCCAAGTATAATAAGAGAGATAAAGATAAAATAAATGGATGGAGAAAGTAAATTAATAGGTATGTATAAATGTGGCCATTGTGCAGTATGTGAATACGTTACTAAAACCCAAACAATGGTAAATACAAAGGGAAAGGTTGTACAAAGGTTTCTTCAATTGCAGAACAAAAATGGTTGTTTATGAAATAACCTATTCGTGTGGCCTCATATATATATATAGGCAAAACAATAAGGGAATTGCAAGTTTGTATAAAAGAGCATATCAGGGAAGTAAGTAAAAGTTCCTTGAAGATGGCGAATGGTATCACTGTTCTGGAATTATACAAACATTATAATCAAAAACATAACGCTTCATTTAAATATAGTAGCGAATAATAGGGAACATAAATATAAGTAGTAATGGGAGAGGAGGTGATATGAACAAAAAACTCCCCTATTTAGTACATATAAATGATTTTTGAATACGAAACTGTGTACCCAAAAGGGTTAAATGGAAAGATAGTTGAGCCCATTCTCATAAAAAATTGTAACAATATTTTATTTGCCGCTTGAAACAAGAAAATAAATGTAACTTAAATAGAACAATATGTAACATGTAATAGGAAACTGATTGATATATTGTTAAAATATATGTGGAAGTGAAGTTAATTGCGCTGTAGTTCTTTTTCCTGTAATTAGTAGTTAGGCTCAAAATGGTTTGTCCCATATCCTTATAGAGGAACAGAAAAGAGTAATAATTATACCTGATGAAGGTGATATAGGACGAAAAGCGTAGAACTTTATTTGTTCAGTAATTGCAACATTTGTTGCACTTATATTGTATTTGCACTTTATAAGGCACTGTGCCGCTTTATTCCTGCATTGGAACTTTTTTCTGTTACCTATCCCGGTCCCACGGAGTGCTCTCTTATGTACTTAGGTATTGGACAGCTCTCCCTCCCCATTGGTGCTCTGAGTGGAAGTTGCAAACAGGCAAATCTATCTTTATCAAGCCAGGAGAAAATTTGCCTGCAACCTCTGAGGAGATCTGTGTGCGGAGAACAGAGGAGTGGAGACTGCCATCCTGTGCCAAGGTAGATGGACCAAAAATAGAGGGTGTAAAGATGAACCAAGGAACAAGCGCCGGAGCAGCGGAAGAGGGTGTGCTGCACCGCAAGAGGTTAGACACCGCGAGGTATTGGGGGTAAGAGGACTGATTACTCGGTCCTGAACTTTTGGCGGACTGTTGAATCTAAGTCGCTATTACAGCACAGATATATATATTTCACTGTTCACAGTTGTTGCATACTGATACAGATTATACGTTTTTAAGTATGTGTTTTTTATGTGTATAGTAGAAAGGGATATTCTTTTAGCAATTTATTTGGTCTCCCGTATATTATTATTTATTAACTTAATTTACAAATTTAAAGGTTTATAACCCTAATTTTCCTTGATTTATAACCCAAAAACTGCTAATTAAAATACGGTATCACTGGCCTTTCTGTTTTAGGATAAACTTCACCTTGAAACAAAAATGTTCCTCTACATCTTAACTCCATGGATTCCTTTTTACTACTAGGATTGGTAACACCCAACATCCAATATAGATATTCAGTATCCAATAACTCTCAAAATTGTTTCTGTGATAAGCGCCAGCATGAAGAAACTGATTCCGTCAGGCTTCCTCCTGGCTTTAGCGCTATGTTTAATACAGGAAAGGCCAGGACACTTCCCTGGCAGATGGATGGAAACTGTATGTGTTGGTGCTTCTCAATGAAATGATATTGGGAGGTAGGAAATATCAGCTCTATAAATCCCAAGACGTTAGTGTTTAGTACATTAGTTATTCTGCTTACCTGATGTTAAATGAAGGAAAAGGAACAGTCCGGTTATGATTAAAAACATGATCCTCATGGTCCTAAAAACAGAATGACAGCAGTTTAATAAACATGACCAGGTTTTCATATTCTAATAATGTTAAGTACATAAGAAATAAACATACAATAGTGACCATGAAATAGTGGCGTTTGGAATTTCGAAAGGAAAAGTGTGCTGGGTTAACAAAGACTTTTAATTTCGGGAAGGCAAATTTTCCCAGGTTAAAAGCAGCATTTCAGAATGTCAACTGGGATAATGTATTATCAGGTAAAGTTACTGAACAGAAGTGGACTGTGTTCAAGGGGATTTTAAGCCAGTTCACATCTAAATTTATACCCTTGGGAAATAAATGTAAAAAAAATAAATCCACGCCCATGTGGCTGAATTCTGATGTAAAGAGGCAAATGGAAAAGAAGAAAAAGGCTTTTACCAGAGGGAACAGAAAGGGCCTTTAGGGATTATAAAAACTGTAACAAGGAGTGTAAGAAAGCAATCAAACTAGCTAAAATTAATAATGAAGTTAGAATAGCTGAGCAAAGCATCACTAAGCCTAAAAATATTTTTAAGTATATTAATAGTAAGAAGATGAGGACTGAGAATGTGGCACCATTAATTAATGGGGATAAGTTAATTACGGAGGATGTCTGTATACACTATAGAACAGATATCATAGAGTATAGTAGCAATAATAGTATAAAAGATTTAAGTGCACTTTGGTTAACCGACGATATTGTACAGAAATAACTAAATAAGGCTAATATTAATAAATCTCCTGGACTGGATAAAATACATTGGGAACTAAGTTCAGTTTTATCTAGGCCATTGTTTCTTATTTTTGCAGATTCAATCATGTCCGGAGGTGTGCCTCTGGATTGGAAAAAGGTTTAACTTCAGTTTAAATTTTCGTTTGAAAACGGAGACCATTTTTGAGTTTCCGATTGTATTTTCGAAGTGCTTATTGGTTTAAAGGAGAGCTAAAGTCTTCATACAATATGGACTTTGGGCTTATAACAACACAACTATATAACAACAGCTAATTGCTGGCATTAAAGTTACAATGGGATTTACCCACATGTTCAAAGCCAAAACTGAATAGAGATGGCCAAACTCCATATAGTCCGTTATCAAACTTTCGAACTTTAGTATTCAAATTGAAAGTTCGAAAGTTGACCCATTAAAGTCAATGGGAAAAGGGTTAGTTCGAAACGTCAGGGTAATTTACAGCTAAACTAACAATGGTAACTTACTGTAAATGTCTGTGGCACCTGGGAAATGGTCTGGGGAACATGTCACTGTCACCAACTTAAACACAAGCGGGCAATTGTCAGGTTTTGCGAGAGTTACGGACAATTAGAGGGTTACCGATAGCCAACACCTGTTTGGCTAAACCCTTAGCCGTGCATGGTGCGCCAAACCAACAAAGCCTTTTGTAGAATGTCCTAATTAAAAAGATCTAAGCCAACCTCATTAAGATGGATGCTATCTGGGTTGAACATAGCAGTGTCATGTTCCAAGTAAGTATGTCTCACTACGAGCCCCCCGTTAAGCTGTATGAATTTGGATACTGATTTGTTAATTTTTATCCGGACTTGATTAATAGCGGCCTATGAGCGAGCCCAATGCCAATGCCATCTGGAAATTATCTCCAACCAAATTCAAACCGCTCCCGGGAAGATAGACCCCAAGCAGAAAAAGGCCACCTTTGTAATCACCGTCTTTGTAATCTGCTGTAATTGTTCAAACAGGCTTTCCAAAATTTTCACTTTTAAAGCCTTTCGTCTTTAGTGGAATCATGCCTTCCCAATAACTTAAACAAGAAACCTAGGGCTGCAAGTGTGCGTTCAATGTAACTCACTGACACCCTTTTCTTAAATAATGAGACCATGTATTGTATAAGTAGGTGTTGTCTCACACTCTCTTCTAAGCCAGTTCCCATCTGTTCTTCCATGTTCAACCACTTCTCCCACACCCGTGAATATGCTGACCACGTGGTATTGGCTACAGAGCGTTCCAACCAGTACATTATTCCCCCCATGCCAGCTGCCATATCCACATGGGGCACTATTCCCTTTGTTTGTCCATGACTGGGGCCAGAAGGAAAAACTGTAGGCGAGACAAGGCATCAGCTAAAATGTTTCGATATCCAGGCATGTGTCATGCCCAAAACGTGATGTTATGCTTTAAGCAATGTAAAAGGATTTGTCTAAGTATTGTGATAACCAGTGGGGATGAGGATGTCAGATTGTTGATGGCATGTAGAACTGCCATATTGTCTGTCCAAAAAGTCACCGACTTATTTGCTATGAGGGTCTCCCAAAGCACCAACGCTTACAAAATCGGAAATAATTCTAGGAAAGAGGAAGATTTCCAACCATCTGGCCATGGCCCCGCACACCACCTCCCTGAGATGAATGCCCCGATGCCTGGTGCACCTGAGACGTCAGTAAAAAGCTGTGTTTCATCATTAGACTGTGAATGGGCCTGCCAATACAACTAGCCATTGCAATCACACAAAAATTGTTGCCACACCTCGAGATCTGCTTTTAAGTTTTGATTCAGCTGAATAAAACGGTGAGGTTTTGTAATGCCAGTTGTCGCCAGAACCAGTCTCCTGGAAGAAATTATCCCCATGGGGATTATTTGACAAGCAAATATAGCAATATAGCTTTCCTAGCAGTGACTGCATTTGGTGCAAATATAATGAATAAAGAAAAAGAAAGAAATCTGCAACACACTACTTATAAAGTGAAAAGTATACACAGTCCCTTTATTTGGTTAGACAATTCATATTTGCGGATGACATTGTGCAAAATAAATTTCAAAACATTTAAAATACATAATTTACAAATAGCAACATCCTATTTATGACTGAGCAGCATAGGTAAAATACCCTAAATAGCAAAGTGGCTATAAGTGCCCAAACATAGCATTCCCTATGGTATTCCTAATCACACCTCAAATGATATAGTAAAATATACTCATCTGTCCCTCAATGTAACTCAGCACAGACAATGTAAGGGTTGCATTTGGTGCAATGTCCCTAAGAGAACTATGCAATCATAGTATTTTTTCCTTTGGCAACCGAAAAACTTGGGCCTCTGAGTCGATTTCGATACCCAGAAACTGTAAGCACATACATAGGCCCAACAGACTTTTTGTGTGCCAAAGGGATGCCAAACTGGTCAGACACTCTGAACATTGTTTGCAGAAGCACTGCACATTAATCGGAGTTTTGGGGCCAATAAACAAACACTCTTCCAGGTAATGGAGCATTGATGCGACTCCTGACTCCTGGCAAAGCACCCAGTGTAAAAAGGAACCCTGACCCTGTCTGTGGTCATTATGCTTACTGGATCTTGCTGCTCTGCATCCCTTCTGTCACTGATTGTGTTGGTACCGGTCATCCTCATTTCCCTTCTACAGGGCCTGGAAGTGGGAGGGCTCCTCTGTCTTGCTCTGGACCATGTCACTTGCCGTGCAGATGTCAGCTCAACAGGATCAGTTGATGCAGAAAGGTTAACCTGAAGTGGATTAGGTGCTGAGCTAGCACTTTGAACCCTTCTTCCATAGTGAGAAGATTTTGTGGGACTCAATCAGTCAGGAGGTCTACATCGTCTGGAGCTCGTCCTGGGAATTTCTTGTAGAGGAACTGCAGGAAGGTTCCCACAAGTTTCTCAGCCAATTTTCACCCCATAGTTCTGCTTCTGCTTGCATTCTGCACATCAGCTTCTCCATACCCGACATCCCCTGAGCTGCAAATGTAAGTATTGTGTTGTGAAACTAATTCCTATCACTCGTAGAGAAAATGGATGCTCTTCCCTCCTCCCTTGCCCTTCTTAACCCTTTTGCTCCCCTTCACTCTAGACTTAAACTAATGGAGTTCCACTCATGGCTTCCCAGGCCATGTTGCTCCCTTAGCTACGCCTTTTCCCGGGGATATTCAGTCTTTATAAATATCCCTGGAAATAATCATTTGGCTGTATTTGTATGACTCAGCATCATATTCATAAAGATTCATAGTATCATAAACCGTAGTACCCAAAGGAACAGGGAGAACATACACACTCCTTGCAGATATCTGTTCAAGGTAGGATTCAAACACGGGATTTTTGCAGCTGCAAAGCATCATTGCTAACTGCATCGCAGTGTAAGATACTGATACCATTGTGCAGTATTTCAATACTTTTATGTGGTATTTCTATACCATTGTGCGGTATATTTTACCACTATGTGTCACGGAATGGAAATAGCTGCTAGAAATCAACTGATAGGAATAAGCATTGAACATTTTGATCATGCAGATCAACTTCTTGGGCACAGTGTGAGTATGGATCCTTCCAGGTCGACGTAGTATGAAAAAAGTTACACCTTACCTGACTTTTTAGAAATGGAGTGTCCAGTGCTAAATTACTGCAAAATCCACGCTAACCTGATATAACATTGGGTAGCGTGGGTTTGCACTAATTTCAGCTGATGGCTGATGTTACATTGGCCATTTAGTACATTCCTATATATAGTATATAGTATATACTATATCTGACAAATTGGTACCGTTTTTAGGATTTCACCGTTTTGATCCTGCTGACAGTCACATGGTGTGCTAAAAAAATCCTCCAAAATATATATATTTATTCATAAATGTCAAAATTGTTTGTTTAAAAAAAAAAAATAAAGACAGACTTACCTCTGTTTGAAGCATAATCAGGTTATTGTCCACAAATCATCAGTGAGCTGAACATTTTTAAAGGCAGCTGAGAGAGGAGAAGACGGAAAAAAATTAGAAAAATTTCAATTTCAGGAGCATTATTATTTTCATTAATCATTGGAGGCGCTGTCACCTCTGTCCTTACACTTTAGAGGGAGATCTATTAGACGGTCCATTTAGTCTGAGCCATATTACCTCATATGTTTTCCTGGCTGACCAAATAAGACTTAAGAGATAAAACAATTTACTGTTCATTATGATCCGTGTCACTGGAATCAATCTATTAACCTGCGTTAACTGGATATGTGCCGATTCCCCTTGACTGTGCTTTCAAGAATCTTTTTCTTTCTTTCTTTTTTTAAGGAAGGGAATGGGTGAAACAAGGAAAACCAGTGGCTATAAAATGTAGCCGATGTATAATTTGCTAGCAGAATACAGCTTCATTTTCTTGCAGGAACGGCTGCTCCCTCCACATCTTCAAGCAGCCCCTGACCTGTGAAGAATTCTAACAAATTGGCTTCTATTGTGAAGCCAAAAGGTGTCATCAATGAAGAGATGGTTCGCTGGTCCTAAAGTATGATGAGAGAGTGTGAGCTGAAATAAAGAGCTATATGAAGTTAACCCTTTACTTGTCCACATTTGCAAGAGCAATTTTCCTTGACGCTCAGATTACCCTGCTGCAACCTTAGATACCTAGAACCACGTAACAAAATTTAAATGTAGGATTATGATAATATATTATGAAAAACAGCAGTCAAAGAACAGGAATGTAATGTAGCTAGCTATTGTGTACATATCACCAACAAATATAACCACAAATGAAGAAATTTATTAATACATCAATCAGGTTGAGTATTGACCCAGATCTTCTCTATATTCTTCTTTATTTGTTTATGTGTATCTTAACATTCTTTTCTTTAGGTATTAATCAATAGTGTAAATCCTAAAACAACAGTGTTGTGAAATGCAGTCAGGCATTTTCTTTGTGAATTAAGATTCATGAATTCCTGTTTTTTTCTCCCCCCCTTTTCATTCTTATTGAATATTGATGCTGTTACAAAGGTCAATTGTCTGGAGGTGTGTGTTTGTGTGTGTGTGTGTGTTTGTGTGTGAAAAATCTGAACATTTAAACACAATTCAGTTTTTACTCCCCCCCGTATATGCACTTAATATTAAAGTCCAGTTATTTGCTGCATTCTAACAACTTTACAAGATGAAGTATGATTTTAATGCTTAAAAATAATACAGAATACCTCAAATGAATTATGTGACTTTATTGTGCTTGAGCAATGCCTGAATCAGTGGAACACATCCCGATCCCTCAGGGGTTAAAGGTTAAGGAATCATCCCTTCCCTCTTCCAAGAATAGTATCCTGACAAGGAATATGGCTTCATTCACAGGCAATGAAATAACTCCTGCTGTGCTACAGGCCACTGTTTCTCTGCTTGAAGGATTGTAAGCATCCTTGGTGAGGAAACAGAATCAATAGGTGGTCTGGATGCACTCTTGCACAGCAAAATAACTTTTGAGTAAACTGAAGATGAGTTAAAATCGCCCATTCTGCACAACTCAGTCATTCCGTTCCTTTTCTCTAATGGTGCATTCACAAATACATTTACAGACAAACAGATTGAAAAGCGCAGTCCAACCATAAAATAACTAAATGTTTAGAAAGCACAGGAAATGAAACTACTTTGGAAAATAAACACAGCTCTCCTTTGTGTTCCTCTACAATTCTCATTATAAATCTGCAAAGAAGCATTTACACAGTCCTGATTCCTATTATACCCTCTGGAAAGTACAAATCTGGTCCATGCGTTACACGTGTACACTTCTAGAGTTGGGAGGTCTGATGTCTCCTGGAGCCAATCTCTTTCTTTCTATTAAATGTCCTTAGTCCCATTTTTTTTTTTTATATTCCAATGATTTGGGGTTCAAGCCAAGAAACTTTTCAGTCAGCAGGACCATACAGTAGATTAAAAACAAAATACAAAACTATTCTAAGCTGCTCCTTACATTTTATTTAAGACAGCCCATTCATTATAGGTTAAATAGTTTTTTTAGTTACACATGAGTAGTACAAAATAATATATTTTATGGTAAAATTTATAGAGGAATTTTAGATGCACTAAATTATTCAATACACTTGTCCATTTTGTGAGGCAGAGAGATATTTTAGATTTATAGATATGCGACTTAAGGTATTCAACAGATTTGTAACTTGGAATGCCACGGAAATGAAAGATCTGCTAATGAATCATCCAGCTGATTCATTCTGTATCTCAATAGAGAAGTAGTCTGAGTTCAGAATCTAACTTTGAATGACCCGTTAGAATTGAATATTCCTTTGCATATACAGTAAAGTATAGAAGACACCCTGTTGTGCGTAAACAGCACTGGAGTTAATATATTTAAAGCACTGGCTCAATCGGAAACCAGAGATGTCAATGTATCCATTGTTTTGCTGTTATATTTTTGTCCAAGGCAAGATCTATACCTTTTCCAAGAAAAATGAAAAGATGTGTACATAGAGAATGGTTGCTGAATCATGCCAGAGAAAAAGGTAGGTACATACACTATTGATAAAGCCCCGATACCGTTGGATCTGACAGTATGGGGGCTTCATCGACAGTGTGTGTAAAGGCCTCGTGGTTGTTTGGGAAAGACCAAAAAATGACCCAAGGTCATGGTAGTCTTCCTATAGGGGAGTTGGGAAACACACTGTCCCGAGCGTTCCCCCTATGCTGTTTATAGGGAAAATGGTCGGGACTGTATGTTTACTGATCTTTGAAAAATGATCTTGCAGATACTGTCTGTCACCCTTCAAAAATCTTTCCTGTGTGTATCCAGCTAAAGGAATTAGAAGATAATGCCTACATACAAACAGATTTTTCTATAAGGGAAATGCACTATAAAAGAACATGCTGTGAATAATATTACACATATTTAAAGGGCATGTCCAGCAATAAAATGAAATTTTACCAATATGTGCATTTTTCTTTCTTTCCCCAAAGATGCCCATGAAGATACTTACAGGGCCCGGTCCCTCCCACCTCCTGCTGCTGTTACGAGCTGGTTTCGAGCATGCACAGTAGCAGCGAGGAGCTTCCTGGCCATGGCTGTCGGCAATTGTCTGTGACGTCACCGGCACGCCTTAGGCTGACAGTTGCCACCAGGGAGCAGAGCGGCGAGGTCTTGAAAGTATTTTCATTGGAGAAGGTAAGTAAAAAGAAAATGGGGTTTGGGGAGGTGCTGCACCTATTGGTAAAAAATTATTTTATGGCTGGACATGCCCTTTAAAATATGAATGTAGATATAAATTGAAAAATTGGGGTTCAGATTCAAATGGATGTCATTTTATAATTGCCAGTAACAGAAACAACATAGTTTTCATATTTTACATAATAAAAATTGCTTGGGTGATATATTTCAGAGTGTAAAAACAAAACAAAACAAACCCAATAAATTAAAAAGAACCTGGCTGAAGGACTAACATTTTAGTTGCCCTTTCAAGCAGAGGCCAGTGTTAATTTCACTGTCAGACACTTTATGAGTTACAAATTCATATTTAACTCAGCAAAGAATCTTTTTCAATATTTCCCACAATGCTCATTACAGTAAAACAGCTTTGCAATAAAGTATCATTGTTTGTTTCTCCTGCAGATTTTACAATAGGAACCATTGCTCCTGAAATATAGCAAAGAGCAGTGTTAGCTGTCGAGATCTAAATTGCCTTGCGTGTCTACAGGGACGCTGTGTACAATCATTAGGAAATAACTGCATCCATTTATTGTAGAAGCAGGTAGCACATAAGCTTACGTGTTGTAATGTCTGTCTCTTTAGAATCATCTAAAGTAGAAACAGAAGAACATGTAAACTGAGCCAATCATACAATAGAATTTTATTTTGTGCGTGAATTAGGAGGCCTCTTTAAAGGATTCTTATACATGTATTTAATGTGTGAATGGTTAGACGGTTTGGTAATCTACTCTTTATTATATTGATGAATGAAACCATGTACTATACAATAGGCTGATAAATGGAGAGACTGGGTGGACCATACAATTATTGCTCTAAAATAGGTCTGAAGCAAATGTTAAATTTTTACTTTACTTTTTTTATGTTTCTCATGACGACTTATGCCGACTATATTTTTTGGGGGTCTATTGTTGTCTACTTTGTGGATCAATGGATTCCTTATTAATTTCAGGCAATTATTGACCAAAATTGGGATTGGGCAAGGTTAAAAATGTTTTGTTAGATGGGGGATTGATGGCTACATAGCTTGGTCCTACATCAAGCAGTATAAAGTGTAGGACCAAGCTATTGTTGTTGTATGAGTATCTGCTGAAATCTGATTGTGGTGGCACAAAGTGGTACTTTTCCCTGATTTAATGTGATTGGGGAGTAATCAATTGTTTGCTGCATTTATTAATGAATGGATAGCTTAAGAAATAATCAACATATCATACCTCTTACAGCAGAGAATGTTCCAATCTTCTCTTAATGTAATGTCTAAAAATTACAAGTGTAAAGATAGCATTTTGCACATCAGTACAAAGAGACCCCTTTTTTACTTGAATGTGCCACATGTATTTGTTTTCTGCTCTCAATGTAACAGATGCTGCTTAATAGAAATCCACTACCAATATTATTGTTCAATATGTCAGAGCAGAAGAATGTTACAAGATACAGAAACTGCACATTGCTTTACCTGAGAATGAATGATGCCTGGTACATGGAATTTGGAAAAGAGCTAGGTATAAATAACATCGCTGTGACATTTAGCTCTTCGGTTTTTATGAACTCCATTTATTCTAAGTATGTTAGCTGACCGTCTCAGAGTGTTTCTGTCACAGGCTTTTAATTAAACACCTACTTGCTCGTTAAGATTCTGTCCTTGGCCAGCATTGGCAGAAGAACAAGGATGTTACATGGCTTTGGCAGATATCTGTTCACATTCACTAAAGCAAAGCTATGAACAGCGGCTGCCAGAAGCAGGCAGAACAGAAACAGGAGAAATTGGTTCCTTTATCAATGGCCTGTCATTCAGGATGTGAAAAAGTCAAACACAGGAATAAAAAAAGGATGCAGGGGACCATTTGATGTTGCTTGTCTGTTTCCCATTGACCAGGAAAATTCACAGATCTTGCATCATGCCATTCCTAGAAATAGAATTGTGGGCTGATGTTCCAAGGATCTACAGTAATGCTTTTATTAAAATAATAATCTTTTGTTTTGCTGGTTTGTAACCATAAGGTGTGCTGTATATGTATCAAATCTCACATTAAATTGGTTGGCTTATTTAAAAGTATTTTTAACTAGTTAGAAGAACAACTGCTTTCAGGCTTAACAATAAGCAGTATCAGCATGTATAAGGTTAATTATATATAGCAATACATCATTGGCAATCCTGTTCATTTATGGATCCCACAACAGTTTTACAGAGTATTTTATAATACTGGGTCTAGAAGGGAAAAAAGACAATCACAGACTCTGTAAAATACAGCAGATCACGATCGAACAATGCTGCACTGATGTCCAAATATGTATTTGCCAACTCTCCTGCATATGGGGCACTACAAGTTAATAGGACTTCCCAGTCAGCTCCCAGTTGTTGGATAATGTAAATTCAAATACCTTAGTGGCTAATGGCTATACACAGAACAATAATAGTCACATGATCACAATATTATATAGGTGTAATAAATATGTCCTATAAAAAAACACACACACACCGATCGATTAACGACTGGCCACACTTAGTCTGATCATTGGATAGTATTGTGAAATCCTGAGATAAATCGATTGAGAGTCTACTGATCAAGAAATCTGAAAGGAACTAATAACATTTGTTGAAAATTGAACTGTGTATGGCCAACCTTAGTTTAGCCAGGTTGCTGTACAATAGAGATAAGCAAACCGACAATTTTCATTAAACTAACATGCTTTTGCTCGCTGTTACAGCAACTGAATGTTGTAGAGGCCCTATTAAGAATTTCTGGGCTCTATATTAGGACATTTTTGGGCCCCTTGTAGGCACCAAATCCAGGGCCGCCATCAGGGGGGTACAGGGGGTACTCCTGTATGGGGCGCAATAACTTTTTGGGCTGAAGGTAGGTGAGAATTAGCTTAGGAAACCCCTTATGGAAACCCTGGAATGTTGGATTATAAGACACATAGGATATTGACTACAAAAATACTATTGTTACTATTCTAACATTCTTTCCTACTAGCATTGGTTTTCAACTGTGCCATTAAATTAATTCAATTGATTGTTATGATTAATTTCAATCAATATAAATATAAAGAAACCCAAATATGTAATTAAATAACATTACGCTTGTGAGCACTAGGCATTCCATGCAAGAAGTTTTATAACACACAATTTCTATTTATCAATTTCAAGTATCAAACCCAGTTTACTAGCAGGCAAACCACACAGGTAAATAACCACTAACTACTATAAACCTAATGAATTTTCACCCCTCAGTAAGAGGGATATAGTCATTAAGGTTTAGTAAATGGTCTGCACCTTAAATGATCTGCATCTACTTTTGCAGGCAGAAAATCAACAGATATTCCCTAATACCAATATTTTCCACACACTACAGACCTTACCTCACAATGCATGGGTCAGGTCAGGGGATGTCATGGGAAAGTTGGAGGCTTTTTACACATTTGATTTGATGATCGTACATTGAATATATGAAGTCCAATAAATGTCCAGCATTATAATATTGATTAAGATGTGCTAACTGTATAACCACAGTCAATGGTAACCTGTAACAAACTTGTCCTGTTAAACTTCTTGCTTATTTCACCTTCTTTTAATGTTTTTTGGTGCAAAAACTGCATAGACTGACTGTTATTCATCTTGTCCCCTTTATGAGGTACCAGACTCTGTTGGTAAGGTAAGGTTTTCATTTAAAGGGCATGTCAACCCCCCAACTGAAATTTGCCCCAATGTTGAGCACACTGGGTAGTGTTAAATGATCCCTACCTTTCCTTTCTGCTGCATATGGTTGTCCTGCATGGGTGAAATACAGCTTTTCCTGGTGTAATTTTGTTTTGCCTCTAACTGTTCATCTGATAGGAAGATCCAGCATAAAATACCCCCATACTTAGACTTCTGTGCCAAATCCGATCCTAAATATACTTACTGTACCAGCCCTCATTCCATTGGCTGCTGGCAGCCACGTCAGTGATTGGCTGAGACTCCATCCGAACCAGTCCATGCTCGGAAGCAGCACAAGAAAGCTGCAGATGGAACGAGATCTAGTAAGTATATTTATGATTTTACACATTTTAACCTAGCGAAGTCTAGGTTTGGGGGGATTTGATACAGGATCCTCATTTTCTGGAGTGGGTGGAGTGGACATGCCCTTTAAGCAAAATAGGAAGAGAGCCTGCAAGAAGCAATAACACAAAATTTAGCATTTTGCAGTGGCTGCGTGTTTGTCTCCTTTGATACTCGCACAGTCGTAGCAACCTAAGGGTTAAAATCACACTAGAGATAGAATAATTTAGCCCAACTTTAACCCTAAAAAACGTGCGCAGCCACTTGTAAATCTTGTTTGCATTTACAATACATTGTTTACAAATTGCACTCTATATTGTGCAACTTGTGTGTGACATAGTGTGTATGTCCAAAACCCTATTTTGTATCACTTTCTTTCTGTCCCCATCTCATCCTTTTTTTCCCCTCTCTCTTTCTCTTTCTTTTGGTGCTAATGACAGTTTATCCTGGATACCTTCCAATTGCCTTGCTTAAATTCACATAAATGTAGTTTTCCTACATCATCTCTTCCTAATAGTGCTGTCTTTTTTGTGATCCTATTCAGTCCTACTAATAGAATCCAGCAGGTCACTGTAAGCAAGAAAGGGCACAGAGACGCACTATATTTTATAAAAGCATTATGATGCTGATGTCATGCATTGATTTACAAAAAGGCTATTCATTTTTATAGACCTCAGTAGGACTGCAAAAGAGGTCCATATCCTTCAGATCTTCATAAGCTGTAAATGATATACCGAAGCTTACTATAATAACCATATAGAAAGGTTTTTGAGGGGGTTAAGCGCACCTGTCTATCATA
Source organism: Hymenochirus boettgeri (assembly GCA_019447015.1). Lineage (NCBI taxonomy): Eukaryota > Metazoa > Chordata > Amphibia > Anura > Pipidae > Hymenochirus > Hymenochirus boettgeri. The sequence goes on along the minus strand of CM033471.1, from coordinate 211,049,386 downwards.
AAACATATTCAGATAAAACAAGGGGAGAAGAAAAAATATAATAGGCGATATGTTCATATGTTACTAAAAATGTATTCTTTCTTTGGGCAGAGATCTGTAAATGTGCTGGTTTGGATTCACATTGGTTTGTCTGAAAGTTGTGAATTTATGTTACATAGTGGTAAAGGAGGGAAACTGATTGTACACTTTAAAGCAATTGTGTAGTTTTGTTTTGTAAGCTTCAGGAAGATTTGAAGGCCTAAAGAACAAGTGTTCATGGGTAGAATCATATTCAATCAATTCTGCATCAACGCAGTGCAGGGAACATTTTTTTGGAATATGCACATAAATTAGCGATAGCAGCAAATGATGTGGTGTCACACATAGTATTAGTACAACATGAGTGCATCAATCTTCTGTGTTTATAGCAGATCCCTGTAATTAAGTGAATGTGTAAAACACTGCAAATATCGAAAAACATCAGGCATTACACATGTCTTGAATTATGATACCTTGCACCCGTATGCACATATCTGATTTGGCCAGCATATTAAATTGACAAAAAAATAAAAAAGGAAAAAAAAAATAAAAATCGCAAAAAGTAGTGAGAAAACCTTATCTGACTTAAAGAAAAATGTCTATTTGTTCGTATATAACTGTCCACTTGGGATAGCATGATTTTAGGGGCTATTGCAACAAAGGGTGCGAAAATGTGCCCATACTGTTACTCTGCAGCAACCAATCAGATGCTATCTAATTGCTGTAACTCAGTAAAAAGCTAACACCTGATTGGGTTCTGCAAATTAATAGCACAGGCAAGCTTTTGTGCTTGTCATTGCATCAGCCCCACATTGTGACAGTGATACCAAATACCAGAAACTACCTGGGGGCAGGGCTGTGACTGAATGTAGGAACACAACGGGCTAATCCTGAGGCCTAGTTTCATTTGCGGGAAGGTGTGAAACTAGGTGTGAGCCAGGGAAAGGGGCAGGGCTTAAATGAGGCAGGAAAATAAGGGTAGGAGTTTTGTGTATATAAGAAACAAAATGTTTTAATCAGATCTAACCTTGTCTCTTTGTTTTCTCACCCTCCAATCCCTGAGGAAAAAGACATGTCTTGGAAACTTTTTCGGAGGTCACCGAAGGGCAGAGGATGGGTTGTTTAAATTTAATGGGTGGAATGTGGCCTTCCTTTCCCCCACACATTGTTAAAATGTGACATGGAATCACTGTTTTGGGGCCCTTCCAACAACACTGAAGTGTGTGTTTAGGTTGCAAGAAAGTGGGCCAAGTCGATGGGGAATCTGGGGAGGTATTGGACAAAGGGGCTCTCCCGATTGTCTACACCTCCAAACACTAGCTGATGTGCAGGGGGGCTCCGCTAGTGAGAGAACGATTTATGCTAGCTGATGTGCATGTATGTGAGTGTGAAAAAGTTTGGTGTTTTGGGGAATTGGGGTCTTGTGTGATCTCTGACCCTTATTGTCATAGCCAGAATCAATGATACCTCATACTGGGATCTGCAAGTCTGAAAATGTAATGTATATCTATAACATGGACATCCTGCTAACATTGTTGGGATGTTGGTTAAAAGGACACCTAACAGAGCCATCTGTAACTAGAAATCACTGAGCCCCCCAGCAAAACTATTATGGGACACTCCTCCCTGCTTTATCTACAGCAATTGTCTGGGATGAGGGCTGTTTCTGTTGTACGAAAAGTAAACATTTTTGGCCCTCCAGCCTCTGGGGCCCCCTGTGATTGCAGGTGCTGTTCCTATGGTAGTTATGCCTTTGCCAAAAGCAAATTAGCTTTCACAGAACTACTGACATTGAAAGAAATTGATTTATTCCATAATAGGAACAAAAATCGAAAAAATAATGTGCCCTTTGTTTTACTACAGCTGTTTTTATTTCTCCGTTCTACGTACCAGTTTTTTTTCAGTAAACATGTTCAGTGTCTGCATTTTGGACACCAAGTTACTCTCTATTGTATTACACAAAAATGTTCCTGTACAGCAGCTAAAAAGTTGAAAATGAATGAAATGATACCATTTACTTACTCTGTAGGATACCATTTACTTATTCTGTAGGGACCTGCCAAACCTAGTATACATCATCATTTAGCCCCATGTCAAGCAAAAGTTACGTTTTTAATAAAATTGCCATATAACTGATAATGACATGCATCAATACAATCCATTCTAAAATCAATCTACAAGTAACACACAGGTCTATTGTGAGTCCATTAATATCTCATTAAGTCCATAACTTTTCGCATGTACATGTGTTTCTGACATTTGTGTCTAAGCATTTGATATCTATGCATTGTGAGTCCATTAGTGAACATGTAAGGAAAAAAATATTAAGAGCAATTATTCATATAAACCACATGTTTGTATATGTTTGTAGTATCTCTATTGGTTTACACAGCCAGCTGAGAGACTGAGGTGCCATGATTGCTTGACTAGATCAGGGTTAATTTGTGAGATGGTGACTGGGTCAGAAAAACTGGGGCAAGGGGGGTGCAGTGTCATAGAATAGCAGAATAACTTTCGCCTAAGGCAACACTGGGCATATGGCAACAGCTACAGTATACAGACCCCAACACCAACATATTCATTATTTACTTTCAGCTTTAGTTACAATGGATGTCAGAAAATACTGTTTATTTATAACTTGCCAGGTATTTTTTACTTTTTTACTTATAAGACTCAATAAGACTCCAATTAGGAGATTGGAGTGATGGTCTATGTAAGTCATGAGGTGCCTGGCTTTCAATGTTACCCTTTAAATCACAATGGTTAAAGGCCTGGCTCCAGTAGCCATTCTTGCGATCAACCTATTCAAAAATGACTCCTCTTTAGAAACAAAAAATTACAAAAAAACCCTATAATATATAATCTCATGGAATTGCAAAGAAACATATAATAGAGGTGAAGAACACTGTGCATGTCTGTATCAGTGGACGAAGAAATTGTAGGGTACCAAAAAAGTGACTAGAGCACTTGGTGTGGTGTTATAGTTGTATACCTTTGCATTACTCTTAGTTTTAACTGATTAAAATCACATTAATCAGCAATATCTGGCTAAATCAGGTGAAATTAATTTTTTTAGTTATTTGTTAATTGAAAAATTAACAAAAACACTTTCAGGGAGATGGAATAAAAGTTCTTATTGTTAAAAATAGTGCTAATTTTGTCCCAACCAATCAGATGTCATTTACCATGACATCTGAAAATTTGAGGCAAAATTGCACCATTTTTAACAACGAGAACTTTTATTACATCTCCCTGTTTACACAGCAGCCACTAGCTGAAAATATAGAATCATTATTATATGTGTTTTTTTTATATTAGGCTTGGTTTTTGGTTAAAAATGACTAAAATGTATAAATTTGTAAATTAGTATTTTTTTTAATGCACTAGTAGACATCACATATGTGTATCTTATTTATTTCAAACACATTTAAATTTTAGCCTGTGTGTCAGTGAGATGTATTGATGTGTGAGCTTTCAATTGACTAGTGTCAAATGTGTCTGTGTGGATTCTCTGTGGATGTGCTTGTGTAAACTGCCAGTATAAACTGTAAAGTGGCATCAGTCAATGTGTCAGTATGATTTTTTTTTATGTGTAAAAATGTAGTGTTAATTGTGGTTATGTGTGTTTAATATCACCGGATATTTTTTTTGTATTTGATTTATCATTCTATGCTAAAGTATTTGATTTTCAATGTTTAAGGTTATTAGAGAGTTATTGATAAGGACAAAATTGTAAAATACATATAACAAGGGTGGATCTTTGAAAACCCAATGCCATTTTACACATGATGAGTGTGTGTGGCCAGCATTAGGCATATGTATCTCCATAAAGTTAGACTCTAGTAGGGGAATTCACCAAGGAGCGATGCAGCCACGCAGCGCTCCTTTCTCTCCTTAACGTCGCATGATCGGTTAGCGCGACGTTAAATCTCGCTTTGCAGTGAGTGATCTACCAGAGACTGCGCGAGTCTTAGCGTGTAAGTATTTAATGCCAGCTACAGCTGGCGTTAAATACCTACATGCGGGTGAGATTCACCCAGAGCTGTGCAGCCTCTGGTAAATCGCATACGGGAGATTTGCCCAGAGCATTTGCAGCACTAGGTGAATCTCCCTGTAGGGGCCTGATTTACCCACGTGTGCTGTGATAAAAATAGGGGTTAAACTCGTGCCAATCAATATTGAATAGGTTAGTGCATAATTGCACTGGCTGCACCAGCTTCACAAAAGATACCCATGCAACCAGCGCAATCTATTTAATAAAGGATTTGCACCACTTTTAACTCCACAATTTAAGACCAGCTAATAGCTGGTCTTAAAGTGGTGCTGGGGTAAAATCCCTTTTGGGATTTACCGCCAGGTGCAAATCCAGTATTAAATAACGGAAGCCATATTTGTCCAGAGCAATTTGCATCTCTGGGTAAATGAGGCTCTAGGAATTTGTCAAGGTTGCTTTAACAGATTTCCAGGCTTATTTAATAAGAGGTGCAAAAATGTGTCTGTTAATTTGCCTCAACCAATCAGATGATTTCTTTTTACAATTAAAAAATATTTTCAGACCTATGTATTAAAAGTTTTTATTATTAAAATTGATGCAAATTTTGTCCCAACCAATCAGATTTTAAATTTCAAACGGTACATAACATCTGCACCATTTTTAATTATACAAACTTTTCTAACATAGACCTTGGTCTATCTTGGATCTTGGTTGCTGTAGATTAAAAACACAGGCACCTCTTATTGAATAAACCCCTGTGGTAGTGCTTTACACCTGGTTCACAATAACCTATTTAAATCCAGTTACAATTAGACTAGCTATTCGTTTAGAACATACAGAATATATTATTCTCAGACAAATCAAAGTGCTGAAAACATTGGTTTAGTTGGGTGAATTAGACTGGAACCAATTGCACAATCCAAACTCACATGACATAGAACTCAATGTATATGAGCTCTTCTCTATCAGTGCAAGCAGTCATGGTCTAACTTATGCAACCAAACATGCTTAGTAGCTATTTTGGATGATAACTGCCCCCATGTGCCAATACTTAATGGAAAGTAAAGCAAGATACTAGCAATGCAGCATTTGCCTAGAGAATGTGGAGTGACAAAATGCGGATCACTTGCCTTCTGTGAAATTACTTGTAGACCACAATCAGGCAGCAGGGAAAATAACTTGAGAAAACCAGAAAAGGATCATCTCCCCACATTATAAATGTCATTAACTGACAGCACCGTACATGGCAATGAAGACAGTAAGGCCATTAGGCTGTTTGCAACTTGGGTTGTTTGCACAAATGTTTCATTGTTGTTCCGTTTGTTTTTGTTTTTTGTTAAATTACACTGGGTCCACCAGAGGTGTTTGTAGCTTATTCTCCAAATTTTTAATGTTCCCGTTATCAAAGTAGTGGAATTGTATAGAGAATAAAATGATTCTTAAGGGGACAAGAAAAGGAAAACAGATAATTACGTCTTACTACAATTACCATGAAGTAAAATTAGCATAGTCCCTTCCAAGGTACTGAAAGTTGCTGAGCATGACAGTGGAAAATTGAGTTTAGAAGATGTGCTTTGGTTAAACTAGTTGTGATATTGATATTATTAATTCACAGGGTTTTTAACTGGTACATATTCAGACACACCAATCTACCAAATGTTAAAGAAGGTCAACTTTGTACCAAATGAGGTCACATTGCAGTGACGTGTTTCTAATAAAATATATTCCATCTATAATAATTGCCTCATGAAGAGCAACTCAGATACTAAAGCAGGCAATACATTCAATTACTGTCTTTTAAGTTATTAAAAAATCATCTATGCATGTATGAGACAGAATGACTGTTTCCAGAGACCGTCAGTTCCCTGGATATATGTGTTATTGACGTTACGACAAGATTTGCATTGGCTAATGCTGGCCATACAGTATAGAGATGTTTGGTAGATTTAACATTTTTCATCAAATCTTTTATACATCTAAATCCAGTGTTTTCCAGCCAGAGGTTTAACCTTCTGACGTTCCCTTATGTTCCCTCCCTGGCCCAGTCATTTTGCAAATCCAAGTCAATAGCACAAAAATATAAGGCTCTTTGGAATGTCTTAACATAAAGTTAGTGTATAAGTAGAGATAGATTTGAGCCCGGTTCCTAAATGGATATCACAGATTGGCTGAAACTCAAACGTTTGGCTGAAAATTCCTGACTTTTTGGGATTTTTCCAAACCGCGGAACTATTTTCTAAAATTCTTAAATATTCGAGAAATTTTGAAAATACTATGTCACTAAGTTACCTGCCGAACCCGGTTGAGCGCCACACAGGGGACAGCCAGGTGCTTCCGGGTAGTCGGCATCAGATGCGTGATGATGCCTCTTCAACCGCCTGCTCCAATTTTTATTGATGGGCAAGAATTTGAGATTTTGGACTCTAGATTCTTGAGAAGATCTCTCCAGTATCTGGTCCATTGGAAGGTGTTCGGTCATGAGGAGAGATCATGGATTAAACACTCAGATCTGCATGCTCCTTGTTTGATCAAGTCTTTTCACAGGAGCTTTGGTTTGGTGGCCCCTGTAGAGGGGGGTACTGTCACAAACTTTGTGACTGCCGCTCTGGTCCAGTGCCATTCTGGGGCCTACAGCCTACAGTTCCCAACAGCATCTCTGTCTCCAGTATCCAGCCTACAGTTCCCAGCAATGTCTCCGGTATCCAGTCTTCAGTTCCCAGCAGTAGCCTGTTGCAGTCCAGAGTCTTTTGGACCCTGGAACATTTCCCAAAGCCATTTACAGTAAGTTACCACTGCTATTTAAACTATTTTAATTTCTGAACTTTTTTTTCCATTGACTTTAATGGCAAAATTCACAGATTTTAGAAATTCCGAATTTTTACGGAAATCCGGAAGTTCGGCCATCTCTAGTGAAGACTTTAATCTTCTTCTTTCACATTTTGACATATTTAAAACGAACTCCCTCTAATAGCTAAGAGGTGCATATGGCAGCTCATTTTATTCCTGGCTAGATATCTCAGCCTTGCACTTTGCATCCTAAAAAGGTTCAAGTTGAGGGTGTTTTCTGTGTATAAAGGTATAAAGCCTTAAAATGATACATAAGAATCTGTCTGTAATCTTCAGCTGTGTAAACATAGTATATGAATGAATAATAGGTGCCTGTGCTGTATATAAGAAAAATTGTGCCATTCTATAATTTAATACATGTGTGGAAATTAAACTACAGGGTCTTACCTGTGCTCATTGTCTTGTCAAAAGTCTTAGTCTATTTTTTTTTTTTTTGCTTTCTAGAAATTACTATAACAGAGTAAAGGTACCAGGTTTTAATAATTGTAAAGGATTACAGAACTACACCCACTATATGTGTAATGATAAAGTGCATTTTTCTTATGACTGCCATTGCCATTTTAAGACCATTTCTATCCACATCAACTAGCATGTTGAATTATCTTGATAAATCTAGAAAAAGCAATCATGCAATAAACCACATGCAAGCACACACAAACATGCTGCTTTGCTTCTTACAGTGGAGCTGACCCTTTAAGGCTGTTACGGAAAGCCACGGCCATACTGCCCAAAGACATGTTTAGTACCTGATTTAATACAAAATGCTGATAAACAAGAACATAACTTAGACATATTTCTAAGCAGAACAAAATAGACAAAACTATTCTGCAACTTTTGCGCTCCACTTTCTTTAAAATTAACCTAAGTTTCTTGATGAATGCACTGAAACAGTTGACCAGGGAGAGCCTGCATTGTTATTGTTCTCTTGAAATTGGTATTTTACCTAAATAATAAACTTTTTGTACCAGCCTCATGTCACAAATTTACAAATGCAAATATATTCTTTGCAAGCAACACAGATGAGACCTTTTGGAGATGTGATTATTTTTTGCTGCTCTTGTTCTTTCTATATCATTCCTATCACCATAGCACACATACAGACAGATTTGATTACAAATGCAATTAATGTCTTTGAAGAAGATTTGCTCCATCTTTCTTATTGCACTTCAAGTATCAATTAAATCTCTTTCTCACCTTAGCCTATCTCAGTGCATAAACTTTAATGTCACTCACAGGAGTTGCCCGCAATAGAACTAATCAGATATATTCGCATTCTAAGACAGTCTTGCCAGGATAATTTATTCACCAACACAATGGAACACTCATTCTATGTGACACAAAACAGTATGGACAGAGTAAAGACATCATTTCTCCTACAATAAACTTTCAAATAAATAGGTTAATATATAAACAGAAGCAAATCTTGTTTCCTAATGCTAAATTGATACCTATTGATACAATTTCTTCAGCATAGATAAAGTTATTGCGTAAACATTCTTTATATACACAATTAATTCTGAATAAGATGTATGTGTGTACAAACTGCTATAAACTTCTCCTTTAACTATGGCATCTTGTCCAACTTGCACTGTCCAGCCTGATTTGTAGTATACCACAGGAGGCCTAGGAACAGCTGGAGGACTACAAAAATCTATATGTAAAATTAAGTGGTATATCAAGGGAGCCACAAATGTACTAATTATACGCAGCCTTACTTGTCCATCTGGGCATTGTGATACCAACCCTGCCTATCAATGTAGCTTTGTTATTCTTTATAGTATTTAACATGTGAGAGCTACCATATTGCTCCATTCGATTGAGGCAATAAAATCACTACTGTTAAATAATAAGAGTTTCAGCCTTATTCAATAAGCTCTAAATCTGCAGAAACCAATCATATGTTATCAACTGTAGACCAGTAGAAAGTTATCATCTGATTGTTTGAGGCTAATTAACAGCTGAAGCACATTTTTGCACCTTTTATGGAATAAGCCTGTTTGTGTAGAAATGTCTTCTATATGATATGTAGAAATGTACTGAGAAGAATACTGAGGTTGGAAATCGCAGGTATTTCATTTCCACTCTATTCACCTCCGTGAAAACTTGCCCATACACATTAGTCTTAATGCTAAACAAATAACACATTAAATTGATGTTGCTGCTACTCTATAGCTTTCCTGTTAGGGAAGAAATGCTTTACTACAGTATTAAATGAATTTGAGCAAATGGCTTTGTATTTATTGGATTTCACCTTACATTTTGAGACAGTATTTTCAATAATGGATCCCAAGGTATTGTTGGACTAGAGCACACATTGTACGTTATCATTAACTATATGTTTTAGGATGGTGGAGTTTGCAGTCCAGAAATATCTAGGGAACCAATTTATAACATTGAACTAAGTGGATAAGTGGACATAACCATGCTAAGTACAAATGCCCTACAACATTCCAGCAGTTACAATACTATACCACTGTAAATAAGAATACTGAAATCCTGCAGACACCTTAAAGCATGGGATTCTTTAGCTGATAATATACAGTATACAACTTGTGAAAATCCACGTGCATGACCTTACTATTGAGTCTTTTCAACTTGACCACAGAGCCCTGCTGAACATTTTCTTAGACCAGTTCATTCAAGGCAAACCTAGGTAGGTTAAAATATTTTTTAAACAACAGATTCATGCAGATTTATGTTTTTATGTTTATTGTTTATTTTTCATTTTCAAATTAAACATGGTGATAAGTGCAGGAATATCTATCACAAGTTGTGCCGTGATAAAATTGTGTTTATAGTATAGTATTTGAGGTTAACTAAAGACAAAGTCCAACCTACTCAGCAATACCCACATTTCCTGCCTAACAGTTGATCCGGGGGGGGTGGGGGTGTACCAGTATGAAGGGGAAAACAATTCTTTCCTGACTCTAAGTAGAAATCAGAAATATCCCTGGATTTACTTTATATATCAATACCTGTAACATGCAACATTCTTTGTTTTTAGAAACTCATTCAGCTTGTATGTCAAAACTATACAACTACCAACCTACTCAGCAATACCCCCATGTCTGCCTGTTTCAAAAAACAACCCACCAAAATTATGAAGTGGGGGAAATTCCTTCCTGACTCCAATTGGCAACCGGAAATATTCCTGGATCAACTTGTAACTTGCAGCATTCCTTGTTTTCAGAAACTCATCCAGCTTTTTTTTTAAACTTTCCAATGAACCAGCCATCACCACATACCCTGGAAGACAGTTCCATTGTTTCACCCTTATCACTAAGGACTAAACTTATTTTCTTCCAGGCTAAAGGCACGTGTGTCCGCGTGTCCTCTGCTTAATTGGTGAACAATGCACAAAATAGTTTATTGTATGACCTATTTATGTATTTATACACAGTGATCATATCCCCATACAAGTGCCTTTTCTCTAGTGTGGATAATTATACCTTGGATGTTGTGATGGCAGGTTCATTGGAAAGTTTAAAAAAAAAAGCTGGGTGAGTTTCTGAAAACAAGGAATGTTGCAAGTTACTGGTATTGATACATAAAGTAGAGTTGATCCAGGGATATTTCCAATTGCCACTTGGAGTCAGGAAGGAATTTCCCCCACTTCATAATTCTGGTGGGTTGTTTTTTGAAATGTGGGTATTGCTGAGTAGGTAGGACTGGATGGACGTATGTCTTTATTCAACCTCAAATACTATACTATTATCCAATCTATCTTCATATTCAAGCTTTGCCAGCCCCATTATAAATATAGTTGCCCTTTTCAGAACCCTTTTCATTTCCAAGATGCCCTTTACTGTATGTACACAGAACTCCAAAACTGCACTGCATATTCCCAATGCGGCCTTACCAGTGCTTTGTAAAAAATTATTCATTTATTGCAATTTTCCCTTCTGTTGCAGATATAGTAACTGCCGATATATATGTTTTGGACACTTGAGGAGACTTCTCCCCCCACTCCTTACACTGCATTTGAGATCTCTGTGCATCATCATTACACACAGGGGAAGGTTTCTGTTCCAGCAGAGAGCACATACTGAGCACCACCAGTGAACCACCAGCACCACCAGTGAATAGACAGCAGTTTTCACATTTGCACAGAGAGGCATAAGTGGAGTCATTTTGGTGGTAGGAAAATGCCTTTTATTTTAATTAATATTAAATGGAGTTTTTTTATTAAGATGTTTGATGCCAAAAAAAACCAAAATCTTAACTGATTCGCATTTCCCACAAAAGAAAGAACTGAAAATTTGGATGGATAGGAAAATTTTAATTGCTGTCTTTCTAAATCTATTGAATTTTATGTTTATGTTTATTTAACTTCCTCAGAAAATGGAAAGTATTCCAAAGCAGATTAGTATATATAAAAAGGGAACGGGGTGTTAGTGTATTTTTATGAAGCACTAGATAGGAAACATAAAATAGAAGCCTAAAATAGCTAAATGTTGGCAACTAAATTACTAATCTCAAAAAGGCCTAAAGTCTGAAGTATTTTACCAGCACAGAGATACTTAAAAAAAAGATCTTGAATCCTAAAAAAAATGCCAGATAAAAGTAATCTTGAAAGTGTTAGAAATGCCTCTTAAAAATGAATTTTTAGATGTAGAATATTTAATTCTCTGATAAAAGAGACCTTATTTCCTCAATAAGAACTATACAAATAAAAGGCCCATCTTAAAAGGAAAAGCAATGAGCAAAATTGACCTTTCTTGGAGCAGGTACATGAGAGGAAATATTTTGCTAATCCCAGCTGCCCATGATTGGCTGCAGAGGCCTGTGTTAAAAATATTTCCATCTGGGCTAATCTGCTCCCAGCTGAATGAGTTGAGCCCTTTAGAGTTAACCTGACATTTAGCAATAATTACCCTCTGTGGTGACCTTGACCCAATATCCTGCTCTCATAGAATTTTCTTTCTTTTACTAGGAACTCCTTTGACTTGAATGTTAGAGATAGCAAAAGCAAAACAAGATTGAGTGATAATGTGAAACCCTTTACCTTCTAAAAAAAAATCAAGATAACATTTTTTTGGTATAGTAAACTTAACATTTTGGTTATTTTTATTTTAAGGGGTAGAAAATCCTGGTATATTTGACAAAGTCAGGTACTAGTATTTTATAAATGAGTATGATTCAGGAGTGCCATTTATCAAAACTTTGCTAATAAAAAGGCCTTGACCATAACATTGACTGGAAATGACAGTAAAGAACACAGGATCACACAACTTGCTTTCCTCATTCTGATCCAATAGAGAAATGTCTACAGTCCCAATGCCTCTTACAAAGGCAGAAAATAAATCATAGACTTTGGATAGTGTTTGTCCTCATCCAGAAAGAAAAACTAAAGACTCAGGCGGATCCAGATTACAAATTGCAATGGGAACATCAAACTGTCATGCTATAAATACTAATAAAGATAAATAATAAAAAATGTGTTAAATGAAAGGTGATGTTCAATGAACTTAACACACTGGCCCTTTAACCTTTCAGTTAACAAGGTAATCTGATCAGCATTGATTTTCTTCACCCTATTACTAACAAGGTGATAGAATGATGTCCACACAGATGTACTGAATCAAATATTTAACAAAAGAACAGCATAAAACACAATTAGAATTGCCCTTTCCTTTAGCCTTCTGATTATATAATTTGAAAAAAAGAAATCTAACAAATGTGCACAGTGGTCCTTTCTATTTTGAGTATACTTTTTTTTCAATTAATAATTTAATGTTATATGTGTGAAGTTTTTGCTTAAAGGAGCATTTTTCTGATATGTATTTGTCGGCTCACAAATTAATTACGTTATTTTTCACTACTATGGATCTAAAACAGAGAACAGTGAAGAAAGACTCAGGGCAGTTGTCATGTGATCCCAGGAGGCTTTGCCAAGATTTCTACCTCTTCTTCCTTTTCCTCATATTTTTTTGCCAATCTTATAAATCATAAACAAATAAGTAAAAAAATCTTCAATGACAGGCAGTTTTTCATTAGAAAGGTCTAAGGAGGGTATAACATAACCTCTTATTGGAGAAAGTTTTAAATGCCGGCATATGGATAAACAATATGAACTTTTTATAATTATATGATATTAAACTTTTTAACTTTTGTTTACAGGTCTTTTCCAGAATTACCACACTTCCAACCAAATAATAATTAATTAGTAATCATTCTTATGTTAAATTTGCAGCAATCAGAATTCCCTCTTCTTATAATCGGATGCTAAGAATATAGCATTCCGGTATATATATAACAACAGGTTCTGTATATAAAGCACTCTAGTCAGTTAAAGTTGACAATTGCCCTATTAAGTAATGAAAAGTGTTGGCCCACTTGGTAGTTTTACAGTCCCTGTTGAATTCCTGTCCAACAAGTAATAACAGTCTAACAGGGAGATTCACCCAGAGGCGCAAGCTCTCTGGGCAAATCTCCCATTACAGATTTACTAGAGGCTGTGCTACTCTGGATGAATCTCACCCACACATAAGCACTTAACGCCAGCTATTAGCGTTATGGCGTTAAATACTTATGCGCAACAACTACGCAGCCTCTGGTAAATTGGTTTGCAAACGGCTTCGCAAGTGCCTGATCAGGAGATCGTGCAGCTGTCGCAATGCGAGACTTAAGGTCATAAATCAGTTAGTGCCACGTTAAGAGCTGAGAGGACTTCTGTGTACCCACAGCGCTCCTCAGTAAATGAGCCTATAAGAATGAAAAGGTCCAAGGATGCAGCAAGTTAAATGAAGAATGCAGATCTATACGGGTGATATTAACATGCTTTATTGGTGCACAAGGAAACTCTACAGGTTGTGTCCTTATCCAGTCTTTTTCAAGCGTATAAGTAAATGTTCTGTTAAAGCAGGAATAGACAGGCCATTTTAACATGACTAATTGAATGATGCACAAGAGATGCCAAAAAAAAAAAATAACTTAAATAAAGAAGCCTTTGGCAATAACTTAAAGGGCACACTAAAAACAAAAAACTGGTCACATATATATTCAGCACGTTATTAGATGTAATATTAACCAGATATTTAAGTATATAATTATTGCCTGTGTTCTGGCAGCGTAAGCTAGCTCCTCACTCAATGCAGTCAATAAAAGTTGTGACTGCTGACATTACAACCATTAATGCTACCTCCACTGCACATGCTCAAGCTTATAAAAGCTCGTTGAGGAGGAGGCAGATACCTTTGCCAGAATGGAAAACTTATCATTAAATATCTGGTTAAAAACACGTGTAATAAACTGGTAAAAATAGCAGTTTGGGCTGTGGGCAGATATCTGACAAGTCCCCAGTTTTTGTGCTTGCAAATATTCTATTGAAATGCAGTAATTGGTAATGCTGCATGCAGTATTTGTTTGTTGTGACTCAGGTCACATTATGCCGGTATACTGCAATTCACCTTCAAATACAAAATCACTTTAAACAACATCACTGCTATTAATACTCCTATGTATACCACTAGGTACACAAGTACCTTCCTGTAATCTGTTTACAGAATAGCCATGTACAACTGGCACAGTACACATTGCCTTGGGAAGATAAGAGAATCGAGATCCACAATTATATACAGTATGTATATTTTTTAGTTCCACTAAGCATTTACAGGGAGATGTAATATACGCAAGCCACGTTAATCACCTGGCAGAGATTCAGCAATAAAATAATCCAATTTTGTCATCTACTACATCATTGGATCACGGTCAGGAAAGGTGTGTCAGCTTGCACCTCCTCTGAAGAGATGTTAATTTTTGCGCAATGTGTTGCTTATTCCATTGGTGCTATTAATGGAAACATTGAAGGCCATCCTACTTCATGGTAACCCAGTATTACAATGGGTTGGGTTAATCTCCCCATTAGCCTAGTCGTATACAGGGTATAAATACCTTGATGAATGATGCAAAGAATTCAGCACTACACATATTAGGTTTAATGTCACAATATACAAGGTGGCCATGATCAGCTTATTATAAAACTAAATGTTGTTCTTCTTTTATTGCAGCGTCCTACTGTCTTAAAATCTCAGTATGTGTTTCTAATGATATATACTGTATGATAAATTGTATGACTTTATGATTTCTCTGAGAGAAGCAAAAGGAATGAAGGGAGGGCTGTGATTGATTAAATTTAGCAGGATCTTCATTTTTCATTCCTTTAAGATGTTACAAAAGGACCTTTTAGCTTTAACTCAATTTTGGTTCAAATTTCATGTAACTATATGAGTCCTCTTCACCACACCATCCCAGTGCTAGAGTAGTTTCAATTAATTAAGTGTTGCAGAGGTTAGTAACGATTTTTTGGCTTTCCAATGAAATCACTTTATAAAGTGTGTTTTCTAGCCTTTATCTGGATTATGGCAGGGAAAATTGAATTTTCTCGGCAGATTATAAAGAAGCTCTTCCTGATGACATCAAACCCAAATACATTTCATTTCAACAGGAACTGTCACTTCTAACCCTTTGCACTGCATATGCTTAATATGCTTCTGGAAGGGTTTTCTACAAAAATGTAAAACCTCTCATTTATTTTCTTTGCCAACCCAGCCTGTGAAAAATATAAAACAGGTGCTAATTTATGATTTATTTGAAAGCAAGTGAAAACAGGTAAATAAATGTAGAGATTTCAGCGGGTATAGTATGATTATCAGAGATCTGTAAGAGTGGCAAATGTTCCTTTGGATGTTACAGATTGATTCAATCAAAATACCAGTTTTTGATCCTAAAATGTTCAGTGCAAAATGAAATTATATCCTAATAGTGGCCATTTCATGAGAAATTCTCTCTACAGACAGTGTTTAGATGTTATGAGTCTGGAAATGATGAGGGGTGGAGTTTGACTGTAAAGTTGGTTTTGCAACCAAACTGGATTTCAAAATAATCCCCTATTACACTACCGTCATTTTTTATCACGATCACAATCCACTGCATGGCTATTTTATGTTGTGCCTGCCCTAGCTATAAAGATCGCTATTCCCAGCATTCATTTGTCACTTTGTAGTGGAGAGCTGACAGTTCAGCAGCAGTGTTGACTAGGGAGAGAGCGTTGTATTGATCTAAAAAAATTTTTTGTTCATTGGTAAATTGTCTAGATGCCAAATTTCAGACTATTATAGAATTTTTACACTTTTATTATGGCTATTGGCCTTTAAAACACAGAAAGTTGAATGCAAAAATTCACCTTCCAAAGACTTAAATACATTCAGTTTTAGAAACTTTTACAGAGTGATTTTATATGTATCTAGTCCTGTAGAGGTCAAAAAAGCAGTTTAGCTCCTGTGGACAGATTATCTGTAGTTAAAGCAACAGACATAAAAGTTTCACTACAGATCATAAAGATTTTAAAGTTTCTGCATTGTGCGACGATATTGGTGTGCTGGAAACACGGACACTGCTATCTTGGAGGAGCTGGAACAAAGTGAGTATAATTCCTTACAATCAATAAACACCTTGCTTTCAATCATATCTCTTAAGCTAGCCATACACAGGACAACTTATGTTCAAACATTTCCCATTTTCAGTGACTTGTTAAAAAAAGATAATTGACTTTTATTAGAAATTGAATTAATTACAAAACAATGCAGGGTCTGAATCTTTACTAATCTGCTTCTTCGTTACCTTCCAAATAGATAGATCAAGGTTCCATTGACTTTATGTTTAATATTGTGCTCTTTTGTCAATCAAATGCATAATCAAATGTATCTGTTGTATTCAGTTAGATCAACTGGACTTAAAGTTCAGTTCTTGAAGATGTTTCGCTTTGAAGAACTAAAATTAAGTCCAGTTGATCTAACTGAATACAACAGATATACCATGACCTGGAAGAATGAGAACCCTTCACAAGCATGATCAAATTGCAAAATCAACCAATGTATGGGTAACTGTCAGAGTTCACTTACCAGGCTCTTACTCTTGTGGCATCCATCTTTCCCTTGTGGCCTTCTTGATTCTGGGTGCATGTGGTCAGGGGCACTCTTCTCTGTGAGCACCCTCAGGACTTCCTTCTCCTCTCTCTCTCAGCTAGCAATCTCTCTTATAACATGACTGGGTGGAAGAGATGGTAATGGCCATTACCTTGATGCTTCCCTATTGGTGCTTGGGGTTTAAATAGCTGCAGCTTATTTCCTGGGGTGCCCATAATAATTTGTGTCTCATCCCCTTACTTGTGGTAATCTTCTGGTTCTAATTCCTGCTTTTCTCCCATTTTTTGCTTTTGCCACCTGTCATGCCCTTACTACACTTTTTCTGATGTCTTTTGTACCTTGCTCTGCTTATAGATTCTAGGTCTACTGACCCTGGCTCCGTCCATGACTCTGATTTACCCTATTCTTCCTGTGCCACACTAAGGCTAGCCCTCTAGCTAGTTGTGCCCACTTTGCAAGTTGCACTTCATTTTTCTCAAGTCTCCCCAGTCTCAGCCCAGATGTCTTGCACTTTAAGTCCAGGGGGCAACCATGTCCGATGCTTCTAGCGTCCTGGCAAATGGGGGCTTGTATATTGATGAAGTGGTGATAGATTGGGGTATCTGTGCAAAAGGGATACACAGAGACTCTAGAGCATTACACTTACTTAATGGATAACTTAGGGATAAACATGATTCTTTGAATCAATTATTTTCCCCCTTTTCACTGTCGTCTACATTTAATCAATTATGGATTCATAGATAAAGCAGCACACTTTAAAATAATAAAGTTTACTGTAAAATTCATGTGATATTGTGGCCTTATACACATAGGCAGACATCAACTGTAACTGATTTCCCACTGACTGATCTACCAAATTTATATTCTGTGGCTGCACCAAGTTACCCCTTCCAATCTTGCATTTCCTTGAAGACCACAGAATTGGATGTGGTTTACCAATATGTCCAAACTCTCAGACTGGCTGATTTTGATTAAAACGCAGTCAAGTGTGGACAATAGATCAACCATGCAATCGGCATCCTTGTAGACTGTTGGTAGACTGTTGGTTGTTTAATACCCTGATTTTAACACTCTTACTTCACTTGTTTTATTTGCAACATTTGGTATTCTTATTTGTAACTTTTGGCATTTACCTTATGTATTACTGTTTTCTCCTGTCCGTAGCTCACAATCCCAGCGCTAGACACCCGGCCTCCTCCCTGCGTGGTTGTGAAGAGATCTTCCCCCCTCTGATTTGAGTGACCATGTGATTGGATCTCCGGACCCACTTCACTGTGTCGGTAGTGAGAGGACCAGATTGTGTTTGGAGGTGCTCCGGTGCAGTGAGGATTTGGCCGATGCGAGTCCGTTCGGGGGATGTGAGCTGCCTAGGCGAGGCACGTTAGTTAAAGCTTTGGAACTTACTTGACCGGCTTGTTCGTACGGAGAGGAGTCCCGTCCTTTGGAATAGTCGCTGCTTCCATGCTGGGTTGTGGAGGTTTGGGTGTTCTTTTCTATGCTGGTGATCACAAGCCTCCAGGACAGGTAGATATATGTCGGTATCTATTGTTGTGGACTTGATATATTATATATGTTGATGAGTACTGTTTGTTGATTTTTCATATCCTTGTTGTGCTATTTTTAATAGGAACATACCTGTATTATTCTATACCCTCGTAATAAATTTAGCATTTTGCTTTTATTCCCTGCTATTGATTTTATTGTTTGTATTTAACGGTTGATTTTGATCTTCCGTTGTTGTGACTGTGTATGAGACCCACACAGTTTTTAAAGCAGGTGTTTTTATTATTCCCCTTTTTTCGTGCTATATGGTTAGCATTATACCTTCTTTTCTTCTCCAGCTTCTCTCCAGCTGGTAACACCTTCTTTCTCTTTATTTAAAATCAATTTGATAGTCACATATGGGGCTGATATCACCTGTTGCTGGTGATCATAGAAAACCGAAATGGAGACAGCATTAATAATCAAATAGTTTTCCGTTATGTATTAGCAATTTACACAGCAAATTACCTGAACTTCATTTACAGATTTCAGATGTCCTATAAGTATCATTCGTAAATCATAAAGTGCTGGATATGAACAGGGAACAAAAACTCAATCAAGGATATTTTTGTCTTTGCTTTAACAAATATAAATGGCTGTTGATCAAAGTAGAAAAGCTTTGTTTAAACAATTGCAGGGAGATTCAATAAAAGTTCTTATCGTTTAAAATAGTGCTAATTTTGCCCCAACCAATCAGATCTTATTTAACATTTGTAAGCTTACATCTGATTGGTTGGGACAAAGTTAGCACAATTTTAAACGATAAGAACTTTTATTGAATAACCCTGTTGGTATTTTTCTACATTATAATGGGCTTGTACTCTAAAAGTTTCAATGTTCCAAAGGGTATTATATTAGGAAATGTGCCATTTTAATGCTATTGGCACTCATAAAGGATGTGTCTTATTAATGCCATTCTCTTCTTTTTAGCTTTGGCATTTGCCAGTCTCAGATGATGTATTCACCTGCTCTAATAAAGGAAATGCACTGAATTGTGCTGTTCAGTTGTTTGCTTTTTGATAAGCTAGTGTCATTTTTCAACCTCAGATACTATGGGTTTATAAAAGATTAATGGCGATCAAGGTTTACATTGTGATGGCTTTCACAGAACCAGTGTGAGCTGCACATAAGAATATCACCCTTAAGATGTTAACATTAAGGTAAAATACACAAATCTTTAAAAAAAAAACTGGAATACTTTTTCCGTCAATCACCTCGGTCGACAACAACTGTCTCCCAGGATGTAGTTAAAAGTGAATGTTTCAAGAGTTATAAGAAGCAGAGCCACATGACATTGACTGTGTGTGCTACAAAACCCAACACGAGGAATTAAGTGGGACTAAGAGGGCTTTGAATGTTATCTTGGAAAGTCTGACCAAGCATATTAATGAAGTGAATCTATCTGATCACGGAAAGAAGCAGGTGTGTAACAAGATAGTTAGGAAAGATGAGAAGTCAATAATGTAACAACATTACAAGTGTCTTGAGAAAACATTAGGTAGAAAATGTAAACTGTTTACTTAGCGGGAGGTGACTACCCATCATACAGCACTTGCATTGCTAAAGTGAGAATATATTCTCATATTTTTGAATTGTACAATTGCTTATTGAAATTTTTCAGTCTCTAATAGAAATATACTATATCAGGTTAAAAAACAAAACTTATATCAGATCATGATTTTGTATAATAATGTAATAACTGTATTGTAAATATACGTGGGTCGCCACCACATAAAATAATAAAAATGGAGGAATGCAGGAATGGACGCTATGTGCTCTTTTTCTTCTAAACCCAAGCGAACCCATTAGCCCAAATTTTGTAAGGACTTGTGATAGTTGAATCATGGGTTTTAGACAAAAAGAGGATTGGCTGCAGGAAACACAGTTTTTCTTTAGTACAGTGCTAGCAATGTTTTAAAGACATCTTCAGCAGAATTTATTTGTACTAAAATTACCTCCAAATAAAATAGGCACAGGAGTTCATAACTTATGATGCTTCTGTGATGTGATACCCCCCAAAAAGAGCTTAGTGTACTGAAGGAGTATGGAAGATTTCCTTTAAACACTACATTAATACCCTGTCTTACTCTTGTCGGTTACAACTCAAGAACATCTCTTCCTTTCACAGGATGTTACCAAATTCTAGTTCATGCCCTTATCATCTCTCGGCTGAACTACTGTAACACCCTCCTATGTGGTTTACCAAGTAACCGACTGGCATCAATCAATCCTTAATTAAGGGTGAGTACACACAAAGGGACTATTTGTTACGAGCGATTACTTGGCTGGGACAAATGTTTGTCAGTCGTGGCAATATTGGCCGACCCATAGGGAACTGCACGATCGGCCGTGATTTGCCAACATGTCCGATTTTCCAGTCTGGATGAACAGGCGACCGACAACACAGATTTTTCAGGCCAATCGATGATGATCTTCTCCTCTCATCTACTCTTATCACCTCTTCCCACGCCCGTATTCAGGACTTTGCTCATGCTGACCCTCTGCTCTGAAAATCCTTTCCTTGCTTTACACGCCCCTCGCCATCCCTTATCATCACTTATATTTTCAAACGCAACCTCAAATTAAGCTCAGGCAAGGATACAATCTGGACCTGGACACTTCTACCCCTCTTACTAACCCATCGCAGACCTGCTAGTTATAATGAAAATCTAGTTACAGCCTACTGATCTACTTAACCATATTTTTCATCCCCATCTCCTCTAGACTGTAAGCTCTCTTTCTAGTACCAGGGTAATGCTGTAATTTACCACACTGAATGCTGCTTGACCAGCACTTGAATTATTTGCACTTTGCATTACTTGCACTACCCTTGTATATAACGTGAATTTTCCTCATATATAATAATGCAACTGTAAAATGCCAAGGAAGATGTTATATAATTATTATTAATAATAATAATAATAATAATAATAATAATAATAATATGTATACAGTGTGCCCATTCCTGTCTTTCCCCTGTTAATTATCCAAATTATTACTGGTAAAATAACAGCAAAAATGTACTACAATTTAGATATACAAGAAAGCAGTCTGCAGCTCCTCATCTGAACAGGTTAGTAATTATCCTTCCTAATATTCAGGAATAGTTATTTTCTTTAAAAGGGACATAGTGGTGCCCCTACACTAGGTTCCTTATTAATATATATTCTGCATTTATCAGCAGCAAACTTTGCACCTTACAACGATTCCCTGATTAAACTTTTACCATCGTGTTCAATAAGTCACTGCCCCAGATGTACTATGACTGATGAATGTTGGCTCTTCATGCAATCTGTCAGACTAAGCTGGAAATGACCACCAAATCAATAGCATAAAGTTTTTTCTGCTTTGTTTTTAAAATCCATCTTTCTTTATCATTGAATGATAAATGGTAAAACCAATAATCTAATAGTGGTGGGAATAGTTTTGATTTCTGCGAAACCAAGGAGGGGTAGAGGTTTTGAAAAATAATGGGAAACACAGTAGGATAGATAAATTTAACTGTACAATTCTCTGAAGACGTAAATTCTTTCTTACCATCCTTTTCTCTTGGTTTACATTAACTGAGATAACTGTGAACAGTTTTTTTTTTTGCTTGTTTACACTAATGAGGAACTTGAATATGAAGGTATCCTCAATAACTGACCCACTTCTAGAACTGTGAAAATAGGGAAATGGCTGATCTAGGGTTAGCTCAAAAATACTAGATATTTATAAGGTAAAAATGTCCAGAAATAAAAGTACACTTGAAATTAAGTTCTGTTTTCGGGTCTTTGTGTTTTTCCCAAGTTCTGTAAATCTGAGAATGGAAGGAAACTTCCAGAAACTTCTAAGTAGTACAAGGAACATCTGCTAAAACAAATACAGCACTCTTCTATAATAGAAGGAACATACAATTATAAAAGGAAAATATAATTTTGCCTTTTTAAAGGGCCTCCCCTTGACTGCAGTCCATAAGAAAGATGTACAGGGAAGAACATGTAAGAAATGGAACATGAGGTTATGAGGATAGATTAGCAAATAATTATAGAATATTGCGATGGAGACAGAATTAAAGCTGCAAAAATGTTGGCTTATTTAATTAACATGTCTCACAACATGTTTTAGACCATAAAATCACCAAGGTGGAACCGTACACCCAACACTCTGTTTTGCATCTGGTCTGATGAAGCGGTGTTTCCACAGTAAAACGTGTCAGACTGGTTGAACATCTCCCCCATTATTTAGGCTGCTGTTTGTGCACATTTGTGGAATTATGCTTGTTATACGACTTTTGTTTCAATAAAGTTTAATGTGGTCACATGCTTGAGACTGGTGTCCCGTGTTTCGGAGCTGCTGACCTCCATAGGTGTTCTATTTGGAAAGTTATCATGGGACTGTACTGGATCTTATTTGGGACATTGGTCAGAAGGACGGAGGCACATGATAGCGCTCCCACATTACAACTTGGTATGTTAACTTTTGTTTTACCTTACGTACACCCAATATATACAAACAATAAAAGCCTAGTGCACATCCAACTAATTTGCTTACATTTAAAGTGTAACTGTGGTCTCAAATTCTTCCAAACTAGTAATAATTATATAAAAAGCCTTCCATCACACCTTTAAAATAAAATCTAAATCACATCTCTAGATAAAATTTGTGAGAAGTTATTGCTGGAAAGGTTCAACAATATTACTTCCTGGTTGAACTCTTCATGTTTTTAGCCATGTGACCAGCTTGTAGTCATGGGACCAGCCTGTCTGCATTAATAGGCTCCCCATCTCAACTGTCAATTTTTTCCTCAGGTACTTCCTGATTTCCCCAGCAATAAGTCTTGGCCACTGTGGGTGGAGCACACATTTCCCAGAGGCTTGGTCAAACCTCCAATGCAACAAGCAAAATACATACAAAAGATAGGATAGTATGCATCCACACAGAGTGCAACAACCACAATGGCCCATGTGTTCAAGTACTTAAAGCTGGAGAGTCAGCCCCTAGACAGTTAGCGAACGAGCGACAGGGATTTTCATCTCATTAAAGACAGGTACTGTTACTAAGATAAAGTTTGAGAATTACGTCTCTTATGAAGGTAAAGATTTAAGGTTAGGACCCAGCAGAATAAAGCAAACCGTGACGTGGTTGCTGGGCTTAAAATAATTTGGCAAAGTTATTGAACTAATTGCTTTAAATAATGTTAAATGTAAGCAAATTAGTTAGATGTGCACTAGGCTTCTACTGTATATATTAAATTGATTTGGTCTCTAGTTGCACTCTGTGTAGAAGTATACTATCCCATCTTTTGTATGTACACCCAATATAGACTGGCAAACTTGGTGTGTTTTTAGGACATTATAGGAAATACTGTAAGTATGATCTATCATCACATAGAGGTGAATAAAGGACAACTGGCCACCCCTTTATGGGAGACATAAATATTTTGTTATTTATGTCCACCTTTAAAACAAAAATAGTCAATTGGCAGTTACCTGCCCTAACCCCAACTGCTATATTTAGAACCTTTGCCTGCATTACTAACCAAATATTTAAGGATCATTATTGTCCCCATTCTGGCAGAGTAAGCAGGCCCCTCCCTCCATGCAGTCAAGGCTGTGACACTGACACCACAGCTAAGGATATGTTATAAGTTTGAATTTTTTTAATAGTTTGTGCTTGATATCATGATTTTATTAGTTTTCACAGGTGAGCATATTGGACCAGTTTTGTAGACGGACCTTTATTTTATAATGCTTAAAACCTTCCTTCCTTTCTATACTATAGTTATGCACAGGAGACCCTGCCTTTGGATATTTATGTGCTGTTGCCTGTAGCTTTCCTTCAACATCTCCCCAACATGTATTCACATTTTACAGAACAGGTCTTTGATTTTAGCCTTGGTTGACATATTCATCTTGGGTTTTCATGCTGTGATACTGATGTGCCCTGTAGAGGATTATCCATTTAAAAGCAACTGTCTTCCAGCCACAAGGCTTAGGGGTTACAGTGTAACGGGTAATTGCAATCGCCATATATTTCTATAATACAGTTGCTACATCTACTGGAGGGAATTTTAAATTGAGAACAACTCACCAGTAACAGAACAACATGTTTGGGACTAACTGAAAAGTTGTCAGTCATCTTAGAAAAAACATAGACAGTTTGATGAACTGGGTGTTAACATTTCAATGGAAGTCCCAGCAGATAATTTACTGTTAGATATACCTAATGTATATGGAAATGACCAACTCCTTAGAGGATCTGAACCCTAAATTACCAGGACATTGAGCTGCAGAATTTTCATGAAACTTTTTCGTTTTCGGATTTACGGAACTTCTGAAAACGGAATTTACTTTTGAGGGTTCGGAACATATTTTCGAGGGTTACCAAATGTACAAGGTTATTTTCGGTAACCCTCAAAAATAACATCGACCATTCAATAACCCTCGAAAATGAGATCGGAAACTACTTTTGATTTGAAATGTTTGAGGTTATTTTTGACAGTTGCCAAAAATAACCTTGTACATTCAGTAACCCTCAAAAATACATTCCGAAGTCAAGAAATCTGGAACGTTCAGATTTCAGAACCGAAGGGTTTCATGTCGGATTCAGGTCCGAATCACACCCGGATCCTATCTCTATATGAAGCAGATCACATGTACACAAAAGTATTACTGCATGCAAAAAGGGGATGTATGTAAAAAGGAAAAGACAATCAAATATGTCAAGGTGCCTCTAAATAGAAGGTCCAAGCTATTTATCTCCCTGTATGTGTTTCAATGTCTATAAAATTGGAATACTATAGCCATTTTTCTGGAATGCAGAAGGGGCCACCAATACCAATGCATAATAATAATAAAGGCATTAGACTATTAATAAAATGATTGGGTTGGTGGGGCTATTACCTCAATGAAGCTTTTTGCAACTATTATTACAACCTTAATGTATAAAAACAAAATACAATCTTATAAAAGATACCATTGATGCCCTTTGCAGGCAATAGAATGATGAATATGACAGTTTGTATAATCTGGCTGAAATATATGCATCAAACATTTACGACAGGGGGCATAAATTACTGGAAATGATCACTAGTTTTTGGCCATTGGTTCATTATTTTACATTTCGTGGTTGGTAAACATCAGCACAGTTGGCACAGATATCAGCAACTAACTGTGGGTCATACTACAAGGTTGCTAAATACTATTCGGGTACTTGACAGTCGTTATTTTAGGACCACCTTCCATTTTACCATTCTTGCTATAAAACCCCACAATGTGTATGAATGGCCATTTTGGACGATAATTGTGCCATGTATGGGCACTTTTTCGGGCAAAAAGCCTGCTCATTCAAAGATCCACCCGGATGGTCGGGCAACAATCCCCAACTGAATGGATGTTTTGGCCAAGAAAGTGCATATACACAGCACGATTATAAGCTGAAACGGCTGTTCATACACATTGTGCGGCACGGGTCGGCACCCGCGATCGCATATGTGTAGGAACCTTAATAGTTGATCTAGAGGATGGCAAAGGCAAAATAAAAAACAAAACTGTATGAAGAGGAAAAATTATTTTTTGGCTCCAAGTGGCAATTGGAATTATCCCTGGATCAACTCTAACTTTATACTCTAATAATGCACTGTATGTGGTACCCAAATATTTCACAGATAATAGGAAAAACATTTTAACTTTGCCTATAAGTACTGTAGAAAATATAACATTACAGGGTGACCTTGTACCCATACCATAGCCTAACCTGACAGCCTAGAATTCATGTTTTGGATACTAAATAAATGGCTTTGTTTACATTCAACAGGATGCTATTTAAGCTGTCAGCATTAGTTATATTTATTCGTTATGCATCATCGGGGAGATTCAAAATATGCACGTCTCGTTACTTACCTTTGCGCGATCCCGTGATACAATATGAGACGTAAATGAGATTGCGTCTGGTATTGCATTGTGGGAATGTGTAAAGGTAAAACACGCTGTATTAAAGTCCCATTCAGAACCCTGTTAAGTTTAGCGCTACCAAGTACCACAAAACTTAACGAAAGGGGTTTTGTATCATTTGCACATGTTTGCACAAAGGTTTTTGGAAATAGCGCTGTGCCCTAAAATCCATGTTAAACACGCGTTAACCCAATATTACTTTGGATTTTACACAGATTTTGACCATATTAATCTCCCTGCATGTTTTGTAATAATGGTAAATTGGGAATATTTCATGTGCTTTTAAAAACATTAGACATCAAACCTGTGTTGGTGAGTTTTGCTTTGAAAGTAAACAATGTGATTAAAGAAACATTATAATGTGCTGCACTGTAATTGGTTGAATATACGAGAGCACCAATGTGATGGTCAGGTGTTTTCCTCTAGAGCATGTTTACTGGTCATTTATAATAGATTGCATGAAGGAGCAGTTATAATAATCTTTATTCATGCTATTTTAGAAAGGACATGCTGTAAATGTTTCTGTTGTTGAATGGGTTAATAGGGTCTATGTCTCAATCTGCAATTGAATTGAGAAAAGAAGGACCAAGATGAAATAAAAGAAAATAACAGAAACACATAGAGAGAAGGGCAAAAAAAAATCGTTTTAGTGGGGGATGACGGCCTTACCTTTTCGCGCTTAATTGGCCGTATTGTCTCCAAAAGTTAATTGGTTACTTAGTCCAGGTAGTTAGTAAAATGTTTAGCTGCGTCAAAAAGCTCAGGCTCCAACTGTTAATGGGCCATGAAATGGAATGTTTGATGCTGCAAATAAAATCACTGATATTCAAGGATGTTATGGTAGGTAATGCGTTGAAACTGCCATTTAATGGGTCCTGGAAGATTAGGGTAGTGTCATCTGGAACCGCCCGGTCTTTTTTCTGACATTGTTAGTTGCTTCTTCATTTACTTAACGGCTGTCTGCACTGATTACATAGGCATAAAACTACCCACAAAAAACAACAGAGACATGCTCTATTAGCGGTCCAATTAGAACTATTTGCATATTACACTTCATTTCTGCTTAAGCGAAATCCTTAATACAACTTTAGCAATAGGAATCAATTGTATCTCTTATAAAAGGACCCTCTGCAGTGTGATATCTCTTCTTTGCTTTTTTACGCATTTTAGTTTAATAACCTCTAAACAAGGCAATCTTTGCCTGTCTGTTATATTTGTTTATATAGGGGCTGATGCAATAAAAGGTACAAAATTGTTGTAATAATCTGCAGCAGCCAATCAGATGTTATCTTACTGCAGGAACCCAATAAAAAACTAACATCTGATTGGATTTCCTAATTAATAACAAAGGCAAATCATTTGTGCCTCTTTTTGTATCAGCCCTAGAAGCTTTCAACTAATCATTAATGTTAAGTTTCTAATATTTTTGTTTTAAGTGTTATTGTATGTCAAAGAAAAATATCACTGTGCGTGTAGACCTGTTTTTTAAACTAACTAATCTGAATTTAAATTAAACCTACTATGAAAGATTTTCTCCCATTTTAAATTGTAAGACGCTGCTCTATTAAGTTGCATTTATGTACATGCAACAAGTACATAACTAAAAAGGCATCCATGTTTTTGTCAGTACAAATCACAGCCATGTAGTCTTCAAAGAGCTTTGTGAGCATGTGCACATATTGGCCATACCCCCCTGAGCACACTATCTCTATGCAAATATGTTCTATACAGATGTCTCCACACCAATATGAAAGTCTCTGATACAACTTTGAAAGCTGCTTGTTACCCTTTTTGCTTCCATTCTGTTCCAAGCAAAAGATAAAGTTTGTTAATGTAGCTGTTTTCTTTTCTTTTGCTCAGGTAGTTCAGCAGACTAACATTCTGCTTTTACGAACTCATAGCCCATGAAGTTATAGGTTAGCTTTCCCAGAAATGTTGTTTCTCCCCCCCCTCCTCAATACTTGATAGGAGATAAACTGCAAAGATGACTAAATGAGTGTGTGGGGGAGGAACAGTTTTTAATAAACTATTTCACACTGTTAAATCTATGTTCTGTGTCTGAGAGATAACAGTAGAAAAAAGTAACGTCCTATACCATCGACTTTGAAACCAATATCTTTATTTCAATTTAGATAAAAGCAGCATGCCAGGCTAGAGGCACCTCAATGGTATGAAAGGTTAATTTTTTCTACTGTTATTTGTCTGCCTACGGGATGTGCACGACTCCCACTACAGTCCAGTACCTCCTCTTACCCACCCAGATGAAGGGCAGTTCCCGCGTGACATGGATTAGGGTGGAGACCCAGTGCGAGGTAGGACACGACTTTCGGGTGGGCACATCTTCCAGAGCTTGGGGCGACCCTTTCTGTTGCATCTGTGTCTGAGAGGCAGGGTCTGCTGTAACATGTTCTGTAAGATCTCTGCACTGTCATATGATTGGCTCTCAGGTTCAAAGTGGCAGGACTGGCTGCAGCTTCCTTGTTTTTATCTGCTGTTCACTAGAGAACATGTGAAGTGTACTCCCAGCATCTCCAGAGAGATGAAATATGGCCCCTAGTACCCACAAATTTATTTTATAAATCAACCAACAGCCACAGCAGGGAGAGGTGAGAAACAGTTTGTTGTATCTTCATGAATATGCTCTCTCTATTGGGACAATGCCTTTTAGTGACTTTACAGTAGTTTCCCTTTATACAGTTAAGCTGAATTAGTGCCCCTGGGTAGAGGAAAAATTCTATGTGAAATGATACAAATTACGGAGACCTGCATCACTATTTTTACCAACTGATTTACTAGCGGCCGGTTATCACAACTTTAAGAAAGAATTTGCAATGGGTATTGCAAAAGACACCCATGCAGCTGCCATGACCTATTTAATATGTTGGTAGCACCTGTTTTAGCGTGACTTCTAGTTAGAAAGACTATAGTTAGATTGCAACTCTGTTGTAAATAGCCACAAATGTATTTTTATAGATTTATATTGAACAAAACTTTGGAGGGAATAATCACTGTCAGTATCAGACCCACCAGAATGAGTTTAGTGGCCCATCTAACATTTCATACCTCTACGATCACACATTTACATATCTATCTTACTTCTACTGACTTATTTTATTTATTAAAATGCATTTCTTACTGTCCCTTTGTCTCTTTATTTAAATGTTAACATGTAAGTCAGTTTCCAGTTAGTGATTTTGCATTTTTTTAATTTCCTTTATAATCTTTTGGACAACCTTCCTGATGTCATTCATTTCTATTGGAATAGTTAATGACCACATGTAGAAGTGATCTTGCTCTACAGAAGGATGGTTGGATTGAGGATCATGATTCATACACCCTGATTTTCCCTTTAACTGCTAATGTGCAGACTGCTTCATTCAGCACATAGCAAACATATGATCAGAAATAGAACTGTATTAAATTGTCCGAAAACCATTTTGATCTGAAATCTAGAAATAATCTGTTCAATTAACTAATTACAAAATTATAATTCCATTCTTGTTTTTGTAACCCTCTTTAGCATTTTTAACATGGCTGGCGTAGCATTACCTTTTAAAGGGCAAGTCCAGCCTAAAGATAACTTTCCTTTAAAATGCTTATAATGCTTATTACCTTCCCCCCCACACACATCTCATTTCACATGGTTTATATATTTCAAAGATCCCCCAGAATTTACTTACCTGACCCGGTCCCTCACCATCTAGGTGCCACCCCCTGCTCCTTTTTGGAGCTCGTTGCAAGCAAAGACAGGAGCAAGGGACTTCTGCGCTTACAGCCACTTCACTTCCTGGTTGCGGCTGTCAGGCAATTGGGCATGACATCACGTTGCACCTTAACTGACAGCCACAACCAGGAGCGGCTGTCAGCCCCAGCCGCAGAGTAGAAGCGGCAAGGGACCCGGTCAGGTAAGTAAGTTCTGGGGATCTTTGAAATATATGAACCTTGCGAAAGTGAGGTTTGGTGGGGTAATAAGCATTTTAAAGGATAGTTGTTTTTTGGCTGGACATTCCCTTTCATTTTATTTATGTTAATCTTGATAATGTTTAGTGTTAGAATGAACTACCAAAGGGTGATAACAAATATTAACCATAGATTTCATTTTTTTAAATAGCAATCTTTTTTTTTTTTACCATTCTGGTTATAACATTTGAGTAAAGGATTGTCTAATAACACACTGTTACCAGCGTTTGTTCTATCCTATACGCCCACAGAGGTTTTTCATACCAAAACCATTGTTTCCCAATGCTGATACTGGGAGAATGATGTATGTCAGAAAACCAATTATCTTTTCGTTATGTGTATCACATGAAGCGAGGCAGGTAGTGGGTGGTGATTGTACCAAAATAAGATGTAAAAAAAAATAAAAAATCTGTGGCAAACTATGACACAATCCAGATGTATCCTTTTAGGAACTCCTCCACAGGTAACTTTTACTTTGAATTTTTTTTTTCTTTTTACTTTAATTAAAAAGAAAAACAGATAGGAAAACAGGTATAGAACTTGGCAAAAAAAAATAGACCCACAGCGTTCCTATCAAATTATTCTCTCCCTTTAATGCATCATACGGAAATCTGTATGATTGGTCTGGAATAGATCTATTCTTTGATGAAGAAATAAAATTGCACTGTACCGTACTGTACACTTAAATCTGTATATCCTGATCACGCACTGCTCATTCCCTCTGTATTTTTTGCATACAGAGTCAACCTACATTTCAGGTGTTATTTACCCCCCATCAATTTTGCTATATCTGTTGTATTCAGTTAGATCAACTCGACTTACAACTGAATACAACAGATATACCATGACCTGGATGAATGAGAACCTTCACAAGCACATCAATTTTGCTTCACCTTCCAATGAATTTTTACTCTTTTGAGGGTCAACAGATAGAAGAATGAAAAGCAAGCAATACACAGTTTAAACAGAAGCATTTCAGAATCACAACTGCAAAAAATATAGCTTTAATATTTTTTTTTATATAAAGGAGAAATAAATAATGTGCTCAAGGGAACTCCCTCGTGTAAAAGGGATCTACTGCATATAGTTCCATCTCAACTTTATTATTCAAACACGTATTTTGATGGGTACACACTGACAAATATTTTGCTACAGATGATTACCTTGCCCCATATTTTTTGAAATGACTGGAATCAATGTTTAGGTATGTGTTAGAATTTTAACAATTGAAAACAGGGGATCTAATTACAGGGGGAACAAATCAGACCTGCTGCTGATACCTCGGTTGCCTACAACTGACTTAAACCCCTTTTACAAAGAAATTAATTTTGTATGGAAATGAACAGGCAGACACACAATCTTTTTGGGTGAAATAAATGGCCACAGTTTTATTGACACATTGTAACAGTCATGTGATCAATTAATTAGCCAAATTATAAATTTGCATCCTTGCATATTAATCAGATGTAAAACCCCCAACTAGCCGTAGCTATTGCTAAATGCCAAGCCTCTGGATCCCCAGAGGGCATGTAACGGCTCAACATAAACTCTGCAAGGATGCCCCCGCCACTGTGACTCCAACAAAACTTTTATTCTTCCAAAAACCATGAAACATAACTTCTCAAAATAGAAGGGAGGGAGGGTGGGGAGATTCTCCTCCTGTTAGCAATTTTACAAAATGGCACCTGCTACCTCGTGTCCTGCCCCTTTTATAGACCCGGCGACGTCACCGCTGACGTCACCACTCGCGTCATCCTCTCGGCTCTCGCAAGACCAATCCGCGAACGCGTCGCGACGTAATGACATCACGCGCCCGGCCGCGGCCGAACCCAGCACAGAGAACAGGAGGAGGCGGAGCCAAGACGCCGCACTACAACTCCCAGCATACTCGCGGGAGCGGCGCCACAGGCCAGACGCTCCGGCCCCCTAACTCGGGTCGGAGCTACCAAACAAATTATTAATGTTTATTTCTCATTCAAATATATTATAACACCACTGATAAAACAAACCATCCTTTTGCTTTGGCTTTTAATGCCAGCAAATAGCTAGTGTTAAAATCCCAGAGTGGGTAAATCCCTTACCAGTATTTACCCACATTCACAAACGTGATATTGAATTGCGAAATGAGCATTTAACCAAAGCGATAGGGGCTCTGGGTAAATGAGCCTATAGGTGTTTAAGGATTTCTCAGTTTAGCCTAACTGAGCCTAACTAATTTCTAAAACAATGGCCGGCCACCAACAATCATAAAGCTTTTAGTTTTTCTTGTTAAACTTTCCAAAAAAGAATTGCTATTTCGATCAAAAAAAAAAAAAGATTGCATTGCTTGCACTGGAAATATCTGCAAATTTGCCCTGGGACATTTCCACAGCCTCTGCAATTCTAAAGCCACACTAACCCATATTGTATCTCAGCAATCAGGATACGATGTCTTTTTTAGATTTGAGGTATTTAATGCTTTGCTGCATTGGTTAATCAAATGATATCACATTTCAAATTTTCCTCTATAGAGACTCCACAGATTACTGCCAGGAATGGTTTATATAAAACATTAATTAGTTGACTAATATTGTTTATTTCCTGTGAATATTGTATTGTAACTGTATTACAGATACTCCCATGCTAAGACTGACTTTTAACGTTTCAGTTCTAAACAGGATTATGTTTTCTTTAAGAATTATAGAAGGTCCCAGGGAACTTAATGCTATGAGCATCAAATTCTTGCTCATGTAAGCACAGGTGCCAGTTATATTTACTCCTTCACTCCTATTGGCTCAAGATAAATAATTATATCATAGAGGAATCTCTAACTATTATTAGACTATAATTCTCAGCATATAAATTGGTGATATATTAGAGCCATTTGATAATAAGGGCTGAGTATAGAATAATATATAGTAACAAAGTATAATGTTTGTTTACATTAAAAATGGAGACAAATTCATTAATAGTTAATTTGCATCTATTCTGCAGTTGCAATAAAAACAATTATAATAACAGTGGATGAAACAGAATAAAGGCTCCCAAGATTACATATGGAGCATCTCCCTTCAGCATTTAAACCAGGATTTTTTATTACCAGTCAGAACACAGCTTTCTCTTTGCCGGAGAGTTTGCCTGTGTTCTCTTAGTTCATGATTTTTTGTATTTAAACAGTCTGCAAAATGCAAGTGATCAAGGGCCTTGATTAATAAGAGGTGCAACATTTGGCTGTGCTGTTAATTTGAAGCAAAAAATCAGATATTTGCTATTTACTGGTAGACAACTGCAATTAAACTGATTGGTTGATGCATTACCACTTAGCTCCCCATTTTCATCATAAATCTCAAAATCTTCAAATTTTACACATAATCAGCTTTATTTTATTTTTTTTCCCCAAATAAGAATTTGATGTATTTATAACAGAAGGAATATTATTTTGCTCTTGAACCTTTTCTCACCACCATGTACAAAGAATCCTAATGGAGAGGAAGCAGCACTGTGGGATTGAGTAATGAGGTTAGACTCTCCCTATCCTCAATAAACTCAATGGCTCTGGCTACAGCAGTTTGTTATACTGATAGTACTGCACTTCACTAAAAGTAAAATAACAATACATATACCTCTGTCATTTGGCATGACAGTAATTAGGGCTCTCTATCAGTAGAATTGATTTTTAGAATACTGATAACGCATATATTAGTTCTGTTTTCCGTTTGCATATCAGGGAATGCAATGGGGGAAAAAATGAATAAATGTTTGCGGGATTATTAAACAGATACTACATTGCTGGAAAAGATAATGCGCTGTCCGAATTAAAATAAATTATTATTCACATATTTAAAAATTTCCAGCATTGACAATTTCATTTACATACAAAATTTAGTTTATTACAATGTTTTAAACTTTACAGTAAAAATAAATAAAGGGTAATGGTTTCATTAGAATATTTGTCTTTTGAGCGTTGGTATTTTGTTGATGGGGAAGGCATGGAAATGTTTTTCTAATTCTTTTTAATTTAAGCAGTTATATGGTATAATTCATGTGAAATATATGCAGCCAACAAGCAGCATCTTACGTTTCTTTTGTGTCTTGCAGTGAAAATATGAAATGTAGAAAGGGTAAGGTAAGCATTGAAAAATAAAACATGGGTTGATCAGGAGACTGAAAAATGGAAATGAAAGCCATATGTGAAAAGAGTTACCTGACTATTGGTTAGACACTTGTTATAGCCCCTAATCATGTTATCCATCCTTGACCTTGAGAAAACCATTGTGCAACCAAGATCATCCCTCGTTAAAGTTCATAGGAAGACAGGCCATTAATTTAGGGAGAACAGCTACTGTGCAGGTTTATTTCTACCAGCAGCTAAGAAGCATTGGAAATTCCCACTTCTTCTGTACCTAACTGGCATGAAACACATACATAAAGCAAATTCCTGTAAGAAAATCACATATGGAGCCTTTGTTCTTCAAACACCTCTTCACGCAACATGTAACTTTTTTTTAATTCATCTTGATACAAACAAATTACAATAAAAATAAATCGCAGCTAAAAAAGAAAAAAAATGTCAGCTTTTTTTTAAGCAGAGGAAATATAGAATTGATACTCTTCAACAGGTAAAAGAAGCTGCACATATTGGTAAATGGAACAGAACTAGAGAAAAAGGAACTTAGGCTGCACATGTATATGTGACAGTGAACATAATATGTATGGATTTTAGCATTGCATCTTTTCTTTTAAGGACTCCATTATTTACAGCTTCACAAGGTTGTACTATTTTTCATCAGTTGTGATGAATGCCCATTCATTGATCTATGAGTATGATTTACTAATACAAGAGGTTTCTTTGTTTTTTGTTTTAATGCATATATTTCTATGGCAGAAAACATATTGATCTTCCAATAATCACAGCTCAAAGCAGACTATTGTTTTCCTTTTTATGTAAAGGTTATCAAAATAAGCAGATATTCCAAGAAGACATATATTAAAACCTATTCATTCAGAACCATAATAGAATAGATAGGAGTTTATGCATACTATTCATTCTGCAGGTTAATTGGCATGAGCTTCAAATATTAGCTTTACACCACAGTCTCAATTTTACCCTACCAACCCCAAATCCCTTTGATGTTAAATAAACATACAGAGACTGGAATTGGATTGAAAAGGTCAAAGCATATTTATTACCATACAAAGTACATCACAATTCCACAGAACAAACATATCACAATAATGCTAAACATACAAAGATTAATATGCCAACCTCGTACTTGCAAACAATAACAGATGTAAAGTATACATTGTCCCTGACTAAGGCCTCACCAAGCTGTGCAGGGCTCAACAATGAGGAATTAATAACAACACACATTTAATTCTTAGAATGTAGTCAAAAATATGTGCATAGTTCTAACAAGAAAACAACTTCTTCAATCAATCCAAGTAAAAATGGTTTATCTTCCACAACCAAAGTTATGTATACTTCAGGGATTATCAAACTACAACTCCCAGCATTCCTCTATAAGCATTCTGGAGTTGGGAATGCTGACAGTTGTAGTTTTCAAACATCTGGAAATCTACTAGTTGCCTATCCCTGGTAAACTGTATGTATTTCTGTTTCGTTCCAGTGTGGAAAAAAATCAGTGTGCTTCATGGCATGCACTATTTGTACTAATGTATGAATCCATTGGTGTAAGTAATGCCATGTCTTGACATTGGGTCATAACAATGGTGGACACACATCTGAGACACAGACTAAGACCTAATTGACCGATAGTTCAGTGTATTGGTCGATCGTGCTGAAAACATTGCATGGTTTTTCAGCCAGACATGACAGACATCCGACCATTCATTTATCCGAATCAGATGAATAGATGATCTGATGTGTCTGAAAAAAACAGCCGACGCTTGGCTGTGGCGAACTGTCGGCCACAGCTTCTTTTGGCTTGACAGACAGTCCTTCATCCTGGCCCATTAATTTTGTGATTGCAAGTCCATTGCAAAAAAGAACAGACTAGGTGGTTCTTAGATTGATTAGACATTTGTCTATAGAAAAACATCTAATCTATCTAATATCAAAGTAATGTATGGGCACCTTAAGTGAGAGCTTTGATTAGGGAGAGAGACCATATATATATATATTGTGTGTGAATTTCACAAGCCAGACTGACAGTCAGTTCACCTGTCAGCTTTCCTGCCAGTCTACTAGCAAACATCACTTCTCTATAAATATTTGTACTTGCATCTATGGGTAAGAGCTTCCATATTGTTATCTTATCCAAGTATTTGTAAATATTTTTTTCAAAACGGTTTGTTCATTGGTACTAGAGAAGATTAAGAACCGGAGTTTTTACCTGGACTTGGTTTTGGGTCAAAACTATCTGTTACACAGTCAAAATTTATATCAGTTGGAACTACTGTGATATTTTGACACAGAATTTTAGACATAATGAGACAATCAGACATAATGGTTTCTATTTCACAGTTTTGATGCAAAATTTCAGTTTTGACCCCAGCAGGTTCAGACATCTTTATTTGGTACATGTTCCATGTGTTATTTCCCATCTACCTCTGCAATTTATAGACTATTATTTTGGCTTGTAGCTTTTTTAAAAAAAGCATGTGTAAGGGCAATTAATCCATAATCAACAACCTCCCTTACGAAATAGTACCTATGGCGAGGACCTTAACCCCTAGTTCTCACTATAGGGTCTGTAATGAGCTTGTATAGTACTTTTAGTCCTGGACCTTAGTTTGATACTGAATGGAATGGGCAAAGTGCATCTTCTACTTTCTGGAACAGTCCAAAAAGTAGACAGACACAAAGTTTGGCTAGCAGCCAGTTTATTACAGAATATGGTGAAGCCGTATATTCAGCTAGCAATTTATGTACTCAACTTGGGTACAGTGGAGGCAAGGGGGTGGGTGGGTTGGGGGGGGGTTAATATGGGTATAATTGGAATTTTTTTCACCACCAGAATTTCTGTATGCTCACCTCTAGTGACTTGTAGCTGCAGAGAATAGCTTGGTAATACAGAAGTTAATCCTTTGAATCTGTTAGGCTCCTCAGTTTACTGGCTTTAGAACTTGGTAGATACCCTTGAAATAGTTCCAAGAGTCCTGTTTAAAGACAGAAAGAGAAGACAGCTGGCCTACAGTCTTCGAGAAGAATCCTTAACAACAATTTACAAGTGACTGTTCATACTTTTATTTCAGCAAATTGAAGGGACTCCTAAGTTTGTCAATCGCAATTTCCTTTTTTTTTTTTGATTCCTTAACAATTTTTCAGTTTGTGTCCATGGAACATTCATCTTTACAAATATTAACATTATCAATCTATTATTTTTATATATTATATAATAATAATAATATAATCTATAATAATATTTGTGATCAAACTTTATATAATGGCTAAAACCTAATTAAAATAAAAAGTAAAATACACTAATTGTATACAGTCTGTCTTTTTTTGTTTCAAATACATTTTTATATTGTTGTTCTCATTTAAAGTGAATTACTAATTAAATGCTCTGCAATTTTAATGTGATGCTTCTAATAAACTGAGTACCTTGTCGGCAAAGAAAAGAAAAAAGAGATGCTGATATCACTTAGTAATAAGCTTTGGAAAAACGTGTCTTTTCCTCTCTATTGTGTGGTTATTGTTTTGGTTTATTAATAGTGTACAGTGGACAGATACAGAGTTACTATCTGCACATAGGGTATTTTATTAATATCAACAATCAAAGGCAAAGTGCTGGAATATCTACTGCTAAGAGCATGCCAACCATCTATAAAGAGAAAATTACAGGCGCAGCCAACTTTCCTAAGATACTGCACACCAATTATACTAATGCTGATGACATATCTAGTTTAACGCAGACGACATTAAAACAGGACCTATTTTCCTAGGGAAAAAAAATCTAATTATGCCGACCTCAAGTGCTCAATCAAAGCTGTTATTCTGTGGCTAAACAGCCTGGCGTTAATACAATTTGAGAAGATCTAGGCCGTGACTGTGAACGTCATGTTTTAACAATATCTAATGGGAGCTCCCGTAGGTAAATGAATATGCTAACAAGTAAGGTCGCTGCTAAATATAATATCTTTAAGCTGTTTAATTCCAAACAGTCCCTTAATAAATCAATTGACCGAGTGAGCTGATGCCCCTATCAATTATTCAACAGGGCAAATAAATATTTCAGATGATTTGATAGGAAGTCTTGCACAGGTCTTATGGAAAGCTTTGCATTTCATTAGCCTATTGCTAAAACTTTTATAATGGGCCATGAACATGTGACTCAAGTGCACTACAAATGAGGATGGAAATAGAATGAAGTCTTAAAAAAGGAATTGCTTCTCTTACGTTTACTGTACATTGAAGAGTGATGACATGCTGTACATTATCTGTTCCAGAAGCAAAGCCAGAGACTTGTCATTGGACACTGCCTCATTGTTCTTGAATGTTATCCCAAAGACAGTGGTTCTTTTACAAAATGGGACACAAAGTATAGTTATTTACACATGTCTTGTCTACAGTACCTTTAGGTTAGTCAGCAGCATTCCATTCATATATAATGGCATATAAATGGTATATGACTGGTCCAGGCTCTGTTAGTAGACATTAACCTGTTTTAAAAAAGAAACAAAACCTTTACAGAGGTAAATGTGCAGTTACATTTTTGCCACAATAGACTTATTTTAATAACATATTAAGTACTTTTTTTTTTGCACCTTTATCCCCCCAATCTTAAATCATTTGTTTTAGGGGATACATTGTTTACTTAAAGGAGTGCATATACCCCAAAATGTGTTAACAACCCCCCAAAACACTGTGAAATACTCCAATGGCATTAAAGTTAATGTAAACCCCTGAACAACCAAATAACCTAATCTGGAGTATTCTACAGGTTTGGCTAGAGGCTACTGGTGGGTATGACCAGTAGTGATGGACCCGAACCCGAGTTTGGGCCGAAATTTATGAGTTCGGACAAACTCACACTATCCAAGCTCTATTCAAACTAGTACGGGTTTTCCAAACTGGCGGACTTAAAAATTACATTTAATGGTAATTTAAAATTTTGAAATAGGTCCACAAATTGGATTAGTGTGACTTTTGTTTTAAAAAGTTGAATTTGAATTAACAAAATGTAAATAAATGCTACATTCTCATCTCACTGACCCACCTCTGAAAGTGAAAAAGACCTGCATTTGTAAACCAATCATTATACTGTTGTATACTGTTGTGAAGTTGAGTACGTAAAAAATCATTTTGGAGATTCTGCTTGAATTGATCAGTATTATGAATACAACTGTAAAGCTTATATTCTGTAGGGGTACTGGATTACTGACTTTCTTTAAAAGTGTTTTTAGCTTTAAATAAATGCAATAAAAGAACAAAAAGGTTTATATTTAGGCTAAGGATGAACAAACCTTCCAG
The DNA here is from genome assembly GCA_019447015.1 of Hymenochirus boettgeri. Lineage (NCBI taxonomy): Eukaryota > Metazoa > Chordata > Amphibia > Anura > Pipidae > Hymenochirus > Hymenochirus boettgeri. The sequence continues at coordinate 211,009,750 of CM033471.1, read as the reverse complement.
GATCGTCAGTGTAGGACCAAGTTTCGTCTCAGAACTTTGGCTTTTGCAAGCAAAGTTCCGTGCCAAAAGTATGAAATTTCAACATAGAAAACAGATTGTGATGGTCAAAATGTTGATAGTTCTGTATTGAAATTCCTTTGTAGTTTTGACCAGTAGAAATCCTGAAAGCAGAACCAGAAGATCAGAAGCTAAACCAGGTTTGGGTTTAAATTCCAGCAATTGGATACTTTTACCTACTTTTGTTGCATTGAGTTTGATGGCTAAACTCACTGAAACAGATTTGCGGTTTTAAAAAAAAATCAGAAAATTCGAAAATTTGCAAGCTGACCTGTTGAACTCAATGGTAGTTTAAAAATCCAAAAGTTCCAACTAAAATCAAATTATAAATAGCAATTCTAACTAACTCATGAAACTGGGAAATGGTCTGGGGAACAATTATCAATGCCTAAAATCTTTAAAATAAAAAAAAAAACACAGTTCAGTACCGAAAACATCACACACTTTTTGTTTTGGCATTACACATAATATTTTTGAGATTTTTTGAAATGTCAAAAATTGTCAATTTTTAAAATAAAACTTTCTATGAATATCGACTATTTTCAATATTTTAATTCGAATTTTGACCCAGATTTGGGTCCATCTCTACTGTAAAATTGATGTGAAGTTGAGTTTCTGTAGTATGCACACACGCGTGTTTTTTTCAAGAACTGCTTATAGTATATACTGCAATTAGCCACTGAGTACGTAAAAAATCATTTTGGAGATTCTGCTTGAATTGATCAGTATTATGAATACAACTGTAAAGCTTATATTCTGTATAGACCCATGTGACTTGTAATTTCCTCTTTTGTATTAAGATGGATGGACCCACCAGGGTTCACAAAATGGACCAAAGTTTTAATGTGAAATTTGACCATCGTAAGTCAAATTGTGAGTGTAATTACACAATTCCATTATCAAAACTTGGTTTTGATGGTTGGGATTTTGGTACTTCTGCACTGACATTTTGTCAGTAGCTTTGACCGGTGAGATTCTTTGACAGTGAGTTTCAACGTAAAACAAGGTTTGTACAATCATGCATAATATATGAAAAGAAAATACACGATTATATCAGAATGTATTGACATATCTCACAATATCACAACAATGTACACAGTTATACATATATAATCATTACAGGAATGAAATGTGTAAATGAGTAAATGGTACAGACAAAAATGCATTGTTTCAGTAAATTTGTATATTGCTTTCTGTACTGTTTGGACAAAGGTGTTTTTTTTTCTCTAATCCCAAACAAACATTCATGTATGGTATTATATACAAGACACTATTGATCTAAGTCTATACAATGATCAATTAATGTAAATTAGGGATCACTGTTGCCAGCTTGCATATGTTGGGCTTTAACATTCTGATTGTACTACAAGAAATTCAATCCAGCGTTCACACAGCAATGATCTACATATAACACTCCCTGAGGACCTCTTTAATAGCTATTCCTAGTCTTGTGATTTCCTCCATGGAGTAATTGGCATATGCCGTGAGTTCCTTCATTTATACTAAAGCTCTTACTGAAAATAACTAGTTATAATATGATACAATTAAGAAAGTGCAAATGCAATAAAGAGATCATCAGATAGCTTAATGTAATATTTTTATCTCTAAATGACAGGCCCATTATAGATCAGTAAAAATAACATAAAGATAGGCTAGCAGAACTGTAGATATACTTAGAAATAGACAGGATATTAAAACAGAAACAGGTTAAAGTTTGTGAAAGCTATAACAGAATATATCGGGGGGGGGGGGGGGGGGGACGGCTGATTAGTTGTGTGTGTGTTTTTTTACTGGCTCAAAAAAAATAATGATGGTAAATGTTTTAAATTAAGTTGTGTTGACTAATTAAAAATGTCTGCGGAGAGCTTTAGTCAACCAGTTACATAACCAAACAATTGATTCGTTACTTCAAAGAAATCCAAAGCTTTTAAGACAGTAAAGTTTTTTAATTGTAAATATTTACAATGCATAAGGTCCAACTGACTTATCAGGGTACCAGGGAAACCTCCAGTGGGCCCACAGCTCATTTATACATATACAACAGAGAAAACTATTAAAATATAGAAATAGAGGCAAATGGACATTAAGAAACGGTAAATTACTAAACATTTATGTAAACGAGTAGAAAATAGGAGAGATAAAATTATTCATGAGAGTCCTTATTCTTTCTGATGAGCCCCAAAATCCCAGTTGAACACTGATAGTTTTTTTAACTTGATAAGCATTGTTAAGAGATGCTTCCTAAAACCTGCATTGCACTTGCACGATCGTTGGCCATCAATTAAAAGAAATATATATTTTAACATTACACAAAATGCTAAAACATGAAGCGTAAATTAAATTACCAGAGCCAACTCAAGGCTCACAAGATCTCAACAAAAAATTTTGTTTTTGGTTTAAAGTGACATTACTTACTTTATATTGCTAGCCAAACATGCTTTAGGCATGGATGTATAGTATTTTCTAAACATTCTCTAGACATTAAATAAGACACAACTTTTTATTTAAATAAAACATATTTTCTGCATAAAAAAGTAGAAGTTGAGAGTTGGCTTTAATTAACTCTACATAGCTTTATTGTTAATATTGTTAAAAAGTTAAGTAAAAGAATCAAAAATTGTAATAATAGGAAGCAGGCTTCATGCTCTCCAGAGATACCTGGTCTAAATTGCAAAAACAGCCATTGTCTCAATGAGGATTTAACCGTTAGGCTAACCCTAAATTTGTTATATTTGGGTGCATAACTATAAACTGTATGTACATATACATGGTCTATGCTGGGTATGCACAGTGCATAGGAAAGGCATTCAAAGAAAATAGTCTAGATTATGAATCGATGACATGCTAATTATTACTATATCCCTCTGACCCATCTTTCTCTGTTACAAGCCATTGATTCGTTGACACAACTCACCTTTTCACCTGTCATTAGCTTGGTTCATTTAAGGTTCAAACCCTTTATGAAAAAAACCATTTGTATTAAAGCAAACTGGCTCATTATTGCTTTGATGACTTGAAAGAACCCGTGACAAATGAGGAGCTGTCAAGTCTCCAAGATTCTTTAGAGTGTGACGCAGTTCTATAAAGCAAACACTATATGGAAAAGTAATTGCTTACATCCCGTAGCAAAGGTATATTCATATAGAGACTGCTATTACATTCAGCAAGTAGGAGAGTGCTTAAGAAGAGAAGAAAGTGATTAAATTAAAGAAACTCTTTATTGAATACAGTCAGATGAAACACTACTGATTCTTAGAACTAAATTCTAAATCAAACTCAACATTCTGTGATTAGAAACGGAGAAAACTGTTCTAGTAAACAGTTGGCAGAACATAACTTATAGGTGAACTATAAATAAGCAACTACAGTACTCCTGAAACCCAAATTTATTGACAAATTTTTAAATGAATGAATCTTTTAAACATATAAACCATTCCACATTTAGGTAATAACACAAAAATCAAGAAAGCTTCTTACAAATAGAATATAAGCATTTGTGCTCATGCGTACTCCACCACAAATATGAGTGTTAGGTTAAGAATGCTACATATAAACAAAATGCAGCACTGTGTGTCTTGTGAAGTCTGCTATAATGGGAGTTTTTATTAATAAATCAATAGTGGTCATAGGGATACAAGAGTTCTGAAACCTGTAAAATGGTTTATAGCAGCATATACATTCCCTTGCATGCAAGGTGGGTGGAAGCTTCTTAGAGAAATTTAAAGAACACCATTAGAGATGACGAAACTCGGGAAAAAACTTTCGAGGGTTCGTACTGCTTTTTCTAGGGATACCATACGTTCAAGTTTATTTTTGGTAACAGCTAAAAAGGTACATATTCTTGGATATAAATGAAAAAGGAATATTCCTTTAATAATTCTGCCAATGAGGTATTTACTGATAATTATATATAAGGTGCATAGATATAGAATATACAATTCAAATATATATATGAATAACAGTTATTCCACAGTGTTCTGCTCATACAAACGCATAACTGTGTAAGTCTGAAACCACCGTTTGTTCCAGAAATGTGAAAGTCTTAGTCAAAGAGATCACTTACCCCTCCTCTGTTTAGCAGCGCTGAAGGTTAGCACTCCATAACAGCGTCTTAGACCTACACTTCTCATCTCCCGCTTTCAGAAAGGAGTTCCGGTACCTGGATGGATCCCTCCGCCTATGATGGTTCCAGGGAATGAGGATTACAGCCGAAGGTAAGTAAAGTGTCTCTGTGCAAACATAACCTGTAAATATCTGTTGTATTCAATTAGATCAACTGGACTTGAAATGTAGTTCTTGAAGACGTTTCGCTAGTCATCCGACTGGCTTTCTCAATTCAGAATGACTTGTACAAGAATCTGTGGCAATTATGTACCCTGGAAAATCCCAATTAGCATATCACAGCCAGGTGTTAAGGGTGTGATTAGATAGTGGCTAAGAGGTGTTATAGGAACGCCCAGAGTAAGGTGTTAAAACAGCATTGTACATAGCAGACAGTTGGTGTCGAACCCCCCCACCTCTATTTAGGCTTGGTTTCTTTATTTTCACATAAATGGCCTCCTTAACACCTCTCTTGAACCAGTCACGTTCCTTCGCCAGTATGTTAACATTACAATCTTCAAAGGTATGTCCTTTATCCTTAAGATGCAGATACACGGCTGAGTCCTGACCCGAGGAATTGGCTCTTCTGTGCTGGGCCATACGTCGATGCAGTTGCTGTTTGGTCTCCCCCACATACAAATCAGAGCATTCTTCACTGCACTGCACTGCATATATGATGTCGCTTTTCTTGTGTTTTGGTATTGGGTCTTTCGGATGTACCAATTGCTGCCTCAGTGTGTTGTTCGGTTTAAAGCAGACAGGGATACAATGTTTTTTGAAAATTCTTCTTAATTTCTCGGAGACCCCTGCTACATATGGGATGACCATGTTCTTCCTCCTGTCTTGCTTTTCCCCTTCACTGTTGGTATTCGTGTTCTTTTCTTTCCTTCTACTTCTTTTGACAAAGGCCCAGTCTGGATATCCACAAGTTTTAAGGGCTCCTCTGAGATGTTTCATTTCTTTAGCCTTCGCCTCTGTGCTAGTGGGGATGTTGTCGGCTCTGTGTTGCAGGGTTCTGATGACCCCCAGCTTGTGATCTAAAGGGTGGTGGGAGTCAAACATCAAATACTGATCTGTGTGTGTTGGTTTTCTGTAAACCTCTACTTCCAGTTTACCATTTTCCTTAACTTCTACCAAGCAGTCCAAGAAAGCCAGTTTGTTGTTTTGTACCTCTTCCCTTGTGAATTTAATGTTTTGGTCCACTATCTAATCACACCCTTAACACCTGGCTGTGATATGCTAATTGGGATTTTCCAGGGTACATAATTGCCACAGATTCTTGTACAAGTCATTCTGAATTGAGAAAGCCAGTCGGATGACTAGCGAAACGTCTTCAAGAACTACATTTCAAGTCCAGTTGATCTAATTGAATACAACAGATATACCATGACCTGGATGAATGAGAACCTTCACAAGCATAACCTGTAAAGTGCACAATAAATAAATAGAAACCGCCACTGGCAGTATATGCTTTAAATGAAAAAGGAATATTTCTTTATTAATTCTGCCAGTGAGGTATATGCCAATAGTTATATATAAAGTGCATATGTATAGAATATACAATTCAAATATATATATATGAATAACAGTTATTCCACAGTGTTCTGCTCATACAGAATACATCATAGTCCATAAAACGTATAACTGTGTATTGGTAACCCTCGAAAATAACTTTGAACATTTGGTAACCCTCGAAAATAGGATCGGAAACTACTTTGGAGTTTGGAGTTTCTGATCGTTTTTTGAGGGTTTTGAACTACTTTGCGCAGGCTGTGCCATTTCCAAGAATTTTTGGAAATTTTTGGAAATAGCGGGGCGTAGCCAATATAGTAAAAAGTGAAGATTAGCGCAACAATTTTTCGCTAATCCTAATACCATAACTACTGTGTTGTAAGGACCCAATGCTTTACCTGACTAGCGATGCAGTAAGTCTTGTGAGAGACTTTAAAGTATTGTGGGATCCTGGTCAGGTGAAACACAACTTTTTTTTTTTACAGCATCGGACCATTAATGTGCTCTCTTTCATTGCTTGCCATAAGGATGGTTCATAATATGTCAAGAAAGATGCACTTAAACCTCAAGCTCTACATCCAATATAAAGCAAAATTCGAAATCTTATTTTTATAAAACCTACAAGGGTTACAGACTTGATTTCTTTGTGTTCTACATTATTATTATTATTATTATTATTATTATTATTATTATTATTATTATTATTATTATTATTATTATGTATTTATATATATGTTTTTTTTTACTAGGGTTAAACCTGCTTTCTAACTCCCCCCACAGTTTAATACTCCAATATTAGCCCTTTGATTCTAAGAAGGTTAAGTGCAGTATTCTGCCATCTTAGGAAGCCATTCATGTGTCAAACTTTGGTGTGTATGAAAGCATCTAGTGCAATTTTATGATATTATTAATCTTGGTTACAGAAAGCCCGGAAGGTAAAAAAATGAAGACAATTTAGTAAATAATGTGCTCCAAGATGACTTATTGTTTTCTAGAAATGAGGGATATGTGTAGTATATTATGTGACCTTTCTTCACCGGCTGCAGAGAATTCAGATGTAATAAAGTTCAGCTGGCTTTAGGTTCTTGATAAAGAACAGATTTGTGTAAACAAATAGTTTTGCTGTTTAGCCACACTTATTCAATTCTGCATTTTACATTTTGTTTTGAGATACTGTATAAGCTGTTTATTGACCAGTAGAAAAGGTGCGGTAAAGAAAGATGATTAACATGAAACTGCATATTTGCATTTAACTTACAGTAAAATATTTCCCTTTTCCCATCATCATTCCTTCTTTCTTTTTTTTCTGCAGCAATTATTGGCTGGTTGTTGTTTGTCCTGACCCTAGATTTATGCTACATTCATTTAATGAGTTAGATCATTGTTCCGTGCACTCTCCTGCTTGAGCCTCAAACAGTAATGCCTGTGAGTTCCGTGCACTCTCCTGCTTGAGCCTCAAACAGTAATGCCTGTGAGTTCCGTGCACTCTCCTGCTTGAGCCTCAAACAGTAATGCCTGTGAGTTCCGTGCACCAGCCTGCTTGAGCCTCAAACAGTAATGCCTGTGAGTTCCGTGCACTCTCCTGCTTGAGCCTCAAACAGTAATGCCTGTGAGTTCCATGCACTCTCCTGCTTGAGCCTCAAACAGTAATGCCTGTGAGTTCTGTGCACTCTCCTGCTTGAGCCTCAAACAGTAATACCTGTGAGTTCCATGCACTCTCCTGCTTGAGCCTCAAACAGTAATTCCTGTGAGTTCTGTGCACGTGTGTGTACATGGAACTCACAGGCATTATCGTTAAGATTGTTTTTACCATACATTCTGTTTGCGTGGCAACTGCTGGCATCACTTGTATAATTCTACCAGTTATGGTTATAAAGTTGGTAATACTAAGCTGCAGGTGTACTTATTTAGGCCACAGTCAATCAGGATGTTTGGGTTCAAAGCAAACTGTACATCCTCCTACTCTTCAATGGTTATGTGAATAGAGATGGATGCCTTAATAGGCTGGAGGAAAACCTTGGCCATTAGAGAAGGGGGATGAAAAGGCTAGGAAATTATTTATACTTTTGTCACAACTTGCCATTTTTGGTAGCACGCATTACCAGTTAAAATGAACATTGTTTAAGGACAACTTAAAATAAAAAAAGCTGTGGCCATGTTTTTCATCCATACAAAGCTGATCACAGCCGATCAGGATGGTTGGGTTCATAGCAAGCTGTACACCCTCCTGCTCTTCAGTGGCCATATAAAAAGGAAGATTACAGTGCATCATTAAATCAGTAGAAAAGATCACTGGTTGTACTGTAGATTGTCTCCATTACAGGATCTCTACTATAACAGGTAGAAAGAGAGAGGCAGCAATATTACCATTGGTAATTAAAGCTAGCTGTAAACCCTAAATCCAATTTAAAAGACTTGCTTACTTGTTAGCTACAATCTATCAAACATAGGCATGAATTTAGATAGGATTTGTGGCAGCCATGCCCTTTGAATCTTTTTAAGGACCCAGTCGCCACAAATGAATTACTTTTGTGTTTGCAGCTATTTAGGGTGCATGGGGTAAAAATCATGCAAAAATGCATTAACTTAGAGACAAATATAACATTAAATCCTCCCCACAGCTGCACAGGTAAATAAAATTAGTACTATACATTACAGCATTACAGTATACAGTACATACAGACTACAGTATTGGGGTATAGGTATTCTCAGTAATTTGGGGCTGAAAAAGGCCCCTGCTATTGAGGTTCACATGGTGGGATGTGTGATTTTTTTAATACAAGCTATGGGACTATGTGGTAGAAAACATGTAATCACGTTGTCATGCTATGAACTTTATTTCATGCATACAGAGATAAAAACATGGGGCCTGGTTTATACTGCCCTTGAATTCCTATGAATGGGCTATTGGTCCAGTAGGCATATCATTCCTGTCCTTCCCCAGACAGGCCAGAAAATACTTTAATTTGTAACAGATCTTTTAGAGCATTAATGTATTCCTTAGACGCATAATGAACCTAGTTATAAATAACTTTGTAATAACATATCTTCCCCAAATCAGTGCTTGGTATTATTCACCTTGCTCCGAGTGACAGCATATTAATAAATGCTCTATTTGTTTTCTGAACGCTTTGGTTTATTTTTGATTCCATATTTTTTTAGAGATCATACCCTGTACTTTCAGCAAAACATAATTTCAGAATAATAGTTCTTGTGGAGAATGAGGACGATCTGTGCTATGTGTCAAGCAGCAAGGCCTCTATTAGAAATCCAATGAAAAAAACATTCTACACGCCCTTTAAATTCAGTGCAAGCCAAGGCCAGACATTTTACCAGGGTCATCTTCCTTATTACTTTATGACACTGGCAGATGAAAGGTGTATTGAGGCTCATATTAATTTTCTTTATGTTTGACTAGAAATGAATCCTAAGAATGAATCCTATAACTACCAGAGCAGAGGTTGCGCTCTCTCCGTTGTTGAGCTCATGTCAGTCATTTAGGAATGACATGCTGTCCTGCAGTTAAATAAACATACCCTATATCAGATTAAATGTTAATCACACTGAGGTAATCTATGAAAATACTCACTTGTCATCTGGAAGAAACCAAATCATGAATAGTGCAGCTCTTCTTTTATTCAAGAAGAGATTTTTTCATCCAATAATATTGATATGCTCACTTGTACAGTTTATTGTGGATATATTGGCTAAAGAGCGAGCATCTCCTTTACTTTAAATGTGTTGATTTGTCCAGATATTTGATGCAAATTCTAAACCCCAAATAGACATTTACTGTAAGTGTGACTGTAAATACCAATTGAATACCTTTTATATATTGTACCTTCTATATAATTATATAGTAGATAATGCACCCCCTACTGTAAATTATAAGAATATAAGAAGTCACCGAGGAGGTGACTTCTAATATCCAAATATTTTACAGTAATGCACCCCCTTATTTGAGAACCATCCAAGCTTTTGTGCAAGGATGGGGAGGAGGAATAGGAATAACTTTGTCATTTATTCTATCCTATCTTTCCCCCACCTCCTCAATTCTCCCACCACTGATTTCTCCCCCTTCAGGTTTACCTTCTTTTACATTGTCTGCCACCGAGTACACTGCCTCATCACTGTGGATGGCGCGGCTCCACCTCTTCCTTTTACACATGTAAAAGGAAGAGGTAGAGCTACGCCATCCACAGTTGTGCAGGAGCCGCGGAACCCAGTGACAGACAATGCAAAGAAGGTAAACCTAAAGGGAAAAGTAAACAGAGGTGGGGGAAGTGAGGCAGGGAGAGAAAAGAGGGCAAGGCAGTTCCAGAAAGTTATAATCTTTATAAGATTATTATTTACAGGTCAGGTCTATTGCGTTCAATGGAAGGGGTGGATTATATATAATTATATAACCAACGTTCATCGCCTGCACTCCCACGCTGGATGAAGATGCCTTGGTGCTGTACCTGTCCCTTCCAACATATATTTCATCTCAAATCAGGGCACTCACAGGGCTTCCAAAACCACCTAATCCTTGAATGAACTCAGATCAATGCATTTCGGCCATTAATGTGCCCGTCATCAGGATCATCAGTTTAATTTCCTCTTACCATCTACTGTATTTAAGGCCTGGGAGGACACGCCCCCTCAGAGCCTTAACCCCTGGTGTATTCCACCACAAAAGGTATAAACTTTGACATTTAAAAATTATAACACTTAAACATAAGTAAAATACACATTCCAAGTAGATTTGAACACATACAGGCCACTAGAAAGCCACCTGACAGCGAATTTCAAAAAGGCTTGATGACAGACTCTTACTAGCATTGGGTGGTGGCTGGATATCTGAAAGGGAGCATAAGTTCTTAGTCAATGACAGCCCTGTATGACCTATCATATACACCATTCCCAAAATACATAAATCGGTGTCGGCACCTCCCAGGCTGTCCCATCAACGCTTCTAGAGGGTCTCTTTTCAAACCAATCACACAGTTTCTAGACAACTTCTTACAGCTGGTCGTCAAGACCATGCATTCTTATTTAAAGGTCAGTGGTGAGCTACTGTCATTATTAAAAAATGTCAGCGGTGATCTGGTTGGAGTGCGATTGGTCACAGCGGAAGTGAACAGTCTGTATACAGTAATAAAATCCTTACCTCACATCCCAGCTCCATAAGGTTCTCCTGTAGTCCCCCCCCCAAAGTCCCAAAAAACTGCCCACCAGGAGGATAGCAGAGTCCATATAGGACTCTGCCTCCTATCTGGCCTCCGGGAGAAAATTGGCATGCGTACTGCAGCACTTCTTCCCCTCCCTCTCCCTCCCATTTTGCGATCCCTCCCCCTACCATAAAACCCCTTGCCCATATATTAGTATATCTTCCCCCAGCCCCAACCGATACCCCCCACCCCCGAACTCTACTTACCTTCCCTCTCTCCCCTGGCGTTCTGAGAAGCCGTTCTGCCTCTCAGCCAATCACGGACGCGGCTGCCGGTCCCGCCCCCTGCTCGCAGTGTGTTGAAAGCAGAAGGCCGGGCCAGGCGTCGGAGGAGAGAGGGAAGATAAGTAAACATCGGGGCACTTTCTTAAATTTATTTTATAGTGGTTGGGGCTGGGGGAAGGCATATTATAATATGCCAAAAAAAAATTATAAGGCTGGACATGCCCTTTAAGATCTGTGGTGATGCGTTATTGATAAGAGGCAATGGTTCGAGGAGACACACATTTTCCCCAAATTTGGCGACAATATTATTCTCTATAAAAGATATATTGACAGCTTGTTTGTGGTGTGGAGGGGGGACCACGTTGGAGCCCAGCACTGTTTTGATCATATGAATGGATTGGATACTCCCATTATATTCAGTGTCAACATAAACAGTAACACAGTTGATTTTTTAGATCTAAGAATTTCCATATTTGATAACAAATTTTGCACATCCCTGTATTGGAAGGTAACTGATCGTAACACGATTTTGCATAGGAACAGTTTCCATCCTTATCAACAACAACAACAAAAAAAGTGTTCCTTATTCTCAATTCTTGAAGGTTTTTAGAAACAATACCGACCCACAGACTGCTTTGGTCCAAGCACAAGAAGTTGTCCAGAGATTCCTAGAAAATGATATGGCAAAGGACTATTGCGCTAACAACTGGTTAAGGCACACAGTGAAGTTTCAATAGACCAGGAGGCCACATCTGGCAAATGTGACAAGGAGGGTCACAAGGAAATGGTAACGTTCACTATGCATCACACCCCGCTCATCCATCTTGTCAAGAAAAGCATACATAAATATTTGGATATTCTAAAAACAGACAAACAATTACCTTTTCAGCATATGCACATCCGTTGTGCATATCGGAGGGCTCACAACTTACGTAATCTCATAGTCAAAACCGATGTCAGACAGAATACCTCTAACTATAGAAATTGGTTGGGGAGCACTGCCAATGGGTACGTGAGATGCCTAGGGTGCCAAACATGTCGCTATGTAGGAAAAGACTTCCCTCACCCTCATACCAGGAAGAGATTTAAAATCCCTTTCAGACTCACATGCACGTCCAATTTTGTGATCTATGTGATCACGTGCCCATATGGCTTGTGCTATGTGGGAAAGACCTGCACGACAGTCAGGGAACGCATGGGACAATCATAGGGCATCCATCAGGGCAGCGTTGTCCGACAAGGGCAGTTCACTAGAAGCCCAGAATAAGTATAGTGAGCAATTGGTGGCCGGCCACTTTAAAACAGCAGGTCACAATTTGGCCATGTTTAGATGGATGGCCATAGACCATATTCCAGCCTCAGTAATGGGTCCACTGAGGGATAAGAAGTTACTGCAATTGGAGTTCCAATGGATAAGGAGATTGTACATAGTAACCCCTAGAGGCTTGAACAAAATAGTTTTGCTGGCATGCTTCCTATTATTTTTACACATGTTTAAGTGTTGTAATTTTTAAATGTCACATTTTATACCTTTTGTGGTGGGATACACTAGGGGCTAACGCTCTGAGGGGGCGTGTCCTCCCAAGCCTTAAATAGATGGTGAGAGGAAATTGAACTGATGATCCCGATGACGACCACATCAATGGCCGAAATTGTAATTATGATTTGTTTTCGTTCCTGTAGATTCAGGGTTAATGGTGTGGAGTTAATCTGGCACAGGAAGGGGAAGGGGCTCTATTGGATTTGAGTAGCAATCTGATATGTATTGGATAACATTGTATTTCACCCTTATGTGATGTTATTTTCTGTGGGAATGTGTATATATTGTGTTAACCTATAATGTGTGATTATAACTGCCCATATCTTGAAAAAGAGAGCTGCGTCTCTCGAAACGTCACTGGGTATGTGGGCAGATGTTTATTAAGATGTTAAGATGTTTTAAAGCCTTTTTGCATTCAAATTATTGTGTTCGGCTCCCTTTCTATCCTACATTGGACATATATAGCATCCATACGAGAAGCACTCACCAAGGGACTTTTTTATACTTGCAACAACATTTTTATTGTAGTTTTCCGTCCACTGACGCGTAGAACTCCAAAAAAATGTTGTTGCAAGTATAAAAAAAAGTCCCCTGCTGAGTGCTTCTTGTATGGATGCTATATGATTTTTGGTTGGGAAAGCCCCGGGGCATTTGTTTGGTTTGAGAGGAGTGCGGTCTCCTCTCAAACCAAACAAATACATATATCCTATAATATAATATATTATATTAAGATTTGATAAGTAGCTCAATCATTTGCTATAAATAAATGGCAGTGGTGGCAGAGTTAAGTGCCCTCTACCACTGACTTCTAACCCCTCCTTAACCTAAATAACAAGACACCTATGTTGGACAAAAGGCCACAGCAATTTGATAAACATTTGACAATGTTGTTAAAGTGCATTATAACGGTTATACTGTTCTGTATACTATACTGAATCACCTGACTTAACTTTGGCCAAGTGTCCATAGAGCTTTCTCATACTGCATCACATTAGCCACCAACACCAACTCAATAAGTGCCTAACAACCTTATCAGATGTTAATCAAAGTACCCCAACCCAGTCCTCATCCCTTGATAAAACACGTTCACACAGAGCTCCACCATCATTGTACTCTATGGATCACTTATCCTCTTGCCATTGAAATATTCTGAATAATTCTACAATATAAGACAGAGCAATAATTATATAGTGGATAATGCACCCCTTCTGTAAATGCTAAGGATATTAGAAGTCACCTGAAGGGGGAATTTGGGGGTATTTCCTAACAAGTGCTAGGCCGATGGTGTACGTTCTTCGGCCTCGTGATCGTTTATAAATGCGTTACACACTGACCCAGTCTCTCCCTTACGCCTTCCTCCTACAGATAGAAACATATACATCTAGCAACTCAAAGAGAATGTATTCCTCCCTGAGCAAAACACAAAGGGCCCTATTTATAAAAGATCGGTATCGTTATCGTAAAATACCGATCGTTATCGTAAAATAACAACCGGGTTTTTACCGATAACGACCGTTATTTACCGATAGCGATCGTCATTTACCGATAACGACCGTTATTTAACAATATCGTTAAATATTTGGGGTCGGCCTGAACTCCAGATTCACTGTGTCAGGTATTTTGGGCCCTATTTATAAAAGATCGGTATCGTTATCGTAAATACCGATCGTTATCGTAAAATAACGACCGTTATTTACCGATAGCGACCGTTATTTACCAATAACGACCGTTATTTAACGATATCGTTAAATACCGGTCGTTATCGGTAAAGAACGGTCGTTATCGGTAAAAACCCGGTCGTTATTTTACGATAATGATCGGTATTTTACGATAACGATACCGATCTTTTATAAATAGGGCCCAAAATACCTGACACATTGAATCTGGAGTTCAGGCCGACCCCAGATATTTCTTTGCTGCTTAAATTTCTATAGACACATAAGCCTCTGAATATACTGTGTTTAAGGTGCAATCATTTGGTTTTCCCCACATGTCATGATCATTATTAGGTCCTTATACTAGTAGTAGTATGGGGAGATGATAATGACCAAATGTAACACTAACCATACACATGATTGATAAATAGCAATTTGAGTTAGATCCGTCATTGTAAAGCGAAATCTTCCAAAATAAATAAAATATTGCCCATTTTAAATGGTCTGTATATTAATTACTAATTACAATTAATTATTTTGTGGTTTCTCCGTAATTAAACCACTACCTTTATTTTTAGGGAATTTGACTGGTTTATGGGTTTGCATCATTTTGTCCTTTAGAAAGAAGTATGGGAGGTAATGCCAAAGCTGATAATAATATACTTTTCTAATCTGTAAAGAGATAAGACACTGTATATCAACTAGCCTTAACTTTACTACTGCTTAGGATTAGTGCATAAAGTTATGTGTGTAACAAATCTACCAGGTTCTGCCTTAAGGCCAGTAACAGACCAAGCAGCTCAATGTCCTGCTTGAGAAATGCTAATGAGAAACCTACATGACAGCCTGTGGCTACTATTAAGGTGCCTAATGTAAATGCTGAAAAAGGGGCCTCTGCCTTTTCCAGACATAGGCTTCCATTTAGGTGCCTTGTTAGCATTTCTCACTTGGTTCATTGTATAATGTTCAAAATGTTCCTGGCCTTAAGGCCAAACCTTGTAGTGTTAAACACTAAATTCTAAGGAATTTTTTGGCCTGTGAAGCAACACAAATTCTGGAAGATTTTTACAATTAACAATTTCCCGTCTTAAATCATGCTAGCCAATTTTTAACACATTACTGTGACTTTATGTAATTGTGGCGGCTGCATGTGATTCAGAAAGAGAGGCAATGGGATTTCCCCTAAGCAACAAACATTATACTAAATCAATACAGGCAAAGCTACACAGGCTCTTGCTAAATTTGCCAAATTATTCCTTCATTTTGACAATAAAGTAATTTAATGCAATTTTAATGTTAGAAAACCTTTCCTTTTCTTGCCATGATATTTAACCAATAGAGATGTCCGAAACTGACAAGTTTCATTCCGTTTCCGGATTTACAGATCTCGAGAAAATCCCAAATATCCAAAAATCCAGAATGTACTTTCAGGACTTCTGAGTCCATTTTCAATGATTATTGAACTACTTTCGAGTTTCCAATCGTATTTTTGAGGATCATTGAACCTTATAGGCTATTTTCGAGGACAATGGGAAATTGTCTTGATCATTCAATAACCAACGAAGAAAGCTCCCAAGTCCCAAAATCTGAACGATCCACCCAGTTTCGGACGAAACATTCGGATTTCTGAGCCGAAGGGTTCCATGTCAGATCTGGTCCATGCAGACCCGGATTCCATCTCTATTAACCAATGAGGTGGGGGGAATAGTGATTGTTTCTCCTTTTTCTACAATATAAATGACACTATTCTAATATTCTCCTCTTTCTGCACTCCCCAGTCATAACCATTACCAACACTGTAAAGTAGCTAGAAAAAGTTCCAACATAGGAACATTACAATTCATTTCATAGAAAATGTATGTTAGTTACCATCTAAACACCTTACAGTATCTCACTGGGACAATATCATAGAAAGAAATATTTATTGGCTTTCTATATCTATGTGTTTGTAATAATAGTAAAACAATGTTGTTGTTTTTTTTTTGCTTCAATATTCCCAGTAGAACTATGCATTGTATTTGATGCCCTGTTGTTTTACCTTAACAATGGCTATTAGTATAGAAGCATATGTGATATCTGCAAATGTTCTGCACATTAGCAAGAATTGGCTACTTTCATCATTTTCACATTGCATTAATTCTGTGAATATCTATAAATATACACACAAACACAAATACATATAGCTAATACAAATTAATTCCGCCACTGGTCTGTTCATGTATTTTAACAGATGTGTCACAGAATGGCCTTAGAAAAAGCCTGAATAGTGGATCCCAATCATACAATAAAGAGTGCAACAAGACTCTGTGATTGTGTTTTATCTTCATTATTCCTTTGTTCGGTGATTACATTGGAGCAATGCCTGTGTTCCTGTTTCAAGCGTTGGCATACAAAACCATTTTCAATTTATTTAAGTAATTTACTGACCTGACCAACAATTCTACAGTGACTGGATGTTTTGTTTTCATGCCGTATACATTTTCCATAAACAGCTAAAATGGAATTCCAGTCACCTTGTTCAGGAGGCAAAATGTCTTCACATCAGCACTGTTACAGTGATGCGTTGAACTAATTTTGGAAATGGCACAACTTCCCCACTTAGTTAATCAATAACACCCATAATCCATCTCTTCTATCGCACCATCCTTTACTAATACGTTGTTATGTCCAATGCATTTTCACAGTTTTTCCCCCATTTAACATTTCTTCACCCATAGCCACCTCCTTTCTTTGCACTCAATTAACCATATGAAAGTGTGACCCTTCTTTTTAGAAAGAAGCTTTTAGATTAATCATATTATCTTAGGTTTCCAAATCTCAGTACCTCTGCGACCTTTTTTCCTCTTAGAATCCATTATCTTAAACTAGCACAATAATCCTGGCTTTAGGGAGGGAGAGAGGGAAGCAGAAATCAGACCTAATAGATGGCAAATAAGATTAATCTATGATCTAAGTGCCGATTACACTTGGCCCTGCCCTTGAACATCCATCTGTAACCTTGAGAATCGCATCTGCAAAGACTTTTGAGCTCAATTCAAGGGTTCTAGGAGTCTGTAGAGCTCCTTGGCAATGTGCCAACCTGTCAGTACACTCTTTAAGACAAATCACAGTATTTCCCTAATATAAGAAATAAGCCCTTTAGTGGGTTTCCTTGAATAATTCATTGTTTGAGGGTCTTGTATATTATAAAGAATTCAAATTTTAATTTCTTTTTAACTAGAAACCTCATTATTACTTTTTTGCAACCTGAGATGGTAATTGTTTTTACATATAACTTGTTTAATATTATCCGTATTAAAAAAAAAAAGTTCTCAACAAACTGCACCATAACTGAGAAAACATATTATAAGATAAAGCATCAATCACAGAAGAGTTTGCAGTAAATACAATTTCTGTTTTAAGAAAAGTTTTCTTTAAAATATATTTGTCTACTGGGAAATAATTGTAAGTTTAATATTTAGTTATTGTTATATTTGCAAATGCAATAAATTACACAGTTATGTGGTGATTGGAAAATTAGAAAATTAAAGGGCATGGACACAAAAAATAAAATTTTTTGATATAGGCGCAGGACCCTCTCAAGTCCCATGTTTTACTTGCCTCCCCCAAAGATGCAGCTAAACATACTTACAAGACCTGGTCCATTACGGTAATTATTACTCTTCCTGGTCGCAGCAGTCAGTCATAACAATGACGCAACAATGACATCACTCCCAATTACCTGACAGCCATGACCAGGAATCACCTCATAGGAAACAGGTATCCAGGTGGAAAAGGACCAGGTCTTGTATGGCTAGCTGCATCTTTGAGCAAAGTAAGTGAAACGTAACTGGGGTTGATGGGGGTTCCTGCACCTATATGTATTCATATTATATATAAATTTCAATTTATAGGTGGACATGCCCTTTAAAATACACATCCAGTAACAACCAGAAAAATTATCCTTAAAGTCAACAGTATTACAAAAATAGTAATTAAAAGGACCTCAGAGTCAAAAGGACTTCTCCATGTTGCTTTTCATATTTAGCATCTTTGGGATAAATATATGTGTACATAATATGTTTCTAGGAAGAACTATATTAATGAAAAGCAGACAAAACTCCTATTAAAGGTCCTATTAAAATGAAGGTAATATTTATTTTGATATAGGTGAAAAATGAGAAAATGTGAGCTTCACATTTTAAAAATATAAAGGGTTATTCAATAAAAGTTCTTATTGTTAAAAATGGTGCTAATTTTGCCCCAACTAATCAGATGTTACCTTTCAAATGTTAAATAAGATCTGATTGGCTGGGGCAAAATTAGCACCATTTTAAACGATAAGAACTATTATTGAATCTCCCTGATAGTTATTACAGCACATAGGAATTTACAATCTTCACCATTACTTTCTCTTTGTGTAACTCTGAGAATAATGAGTGACTTTGTTACCCATCTGTTGCTGAATTCTGGTTACATATCTATATTGTTAATACAACAAGTGGGGTTTGTTGTATTAGCTTGTAGCTTTGCTTGTAGGGTTTTTCAAGATACAGAAATCCTTTTCAAAGAGTGTCGGTTTATTTGGTGCTGGTAACAGTACACAAAAGGAATTAGTCAAAGTCTTCTTTATAAAGGAACAGAATAACAAAAATATTAAACCTAGCCGAGTCCCGGCACTAACTTAACGCAGTGACACGTCTAAATAATAATAATAAGTCTTAACCTTGTAGGTCTCCTTACATCAATTTACACTGAACTTATTTCTAGGAGAGTCAGTCAAACAACCTACTTCCCCAGGCTCAGAGCACTCTCACACTGCCTGATTGCAACAAGAGACAGGTGCACTCCCAGAGACGGATCAGAAATTTCAGAATGTGTAAGAAAGAAACCTGGGTGACGTATGAACCCTGTACAGGAATTTTCCAGACACTCTGTTAGGGATTTTACTACAATAAACACTAGTAGCTAGTGGCATGCAGGCCGGGAGTTGGTCATAGTTAAGTAAGCGTAATTTGCCTCAACTTTTTCCTGTGGTTGCCAATTTTGAACAACAGAGTATCTTCCAAATGCTAAATAAATAAACTACAGCTGATTTACAGACTAGCACAAATTGGGTACCTTCAAAATTAATAATAGTGACTAGCTTCAAAATTAAATGTTGTGTGTGAACATATATATAATATATAGTAACTGTATTTGCTTGAATAAAACTCAATGTGTTTCAACTGGCCCACTGAGGGTTGAAATGTGTTGAGTTTTATTCAAGCATATCTATCTCATATCTATCTGCCTTTGAAGTGCACCCGGGCAAAGTTACTGGAATTGTGTGCTAACCTGACTCTGGTGATATTTCTCTCTCTCTCTCTCTCTCTCTCTCTCTCTATCTATCTCTCTCTCTCTCTATCTATCTATCTATCTATCTATCTATCTGTCTTCAAACAAGTAAATATTTTATAATTATTTGTAGTTTACCAACTTAAACATAAAAAAGAAACTAGTGCTTCCTTCTACATGATAGATCTTTGCTAACACTCTTTATGTTCGTCAGCAGTTCTCTAATAGGAATTATAATTTTTTTGTCTAATGAATGGATTAATCAAGTGTCCATAGTTTGAATACATGTAAATCACTTCACTGTATACATACATCATTTATGCATCAGTAAACCAAAGTCAAATATGAGACTAATTTGGCAATCCCTCTTGTTTTGATTTTTTAAGGATTTGTTACTGTTGTTTTGTTTTGTTATACATTATTTTACACGTGTTTCATTACACTATGAAGCAGAAAGACAAAAAAAAACAAAAAACAACTTCTTACGTTGGATAGTGATTTAAATATCAAGGAGCAGGCCAGTATATTTGTACTTAATCATAATCATTTCTCCCAACATCATCTACATTACATTTGTGATTATGCTTAGAAAAAAAGTCTGCACAACCAATACCTGTTCTTCTTGTTTGGTCATTAGGTAGATTTTAAACACCCACCAATTAATCTAGCCTGGTAAGGAATTCAATAGACTCATTGTTAAAGATTTAAGGATCAAAATTGTTTTCTTTTAATCTCAATGGATACTACACAGTCATGTGAAAAGTTAATTAGACAACTGTTTGACTAAAACTATTGAGTGTATTGACTGTAAATACTGTACAGGTTGATCGCCAAAGCTCTGCCATGGGCTCAATATCTTCTGTAATTTACTTGGCATTCTCTCATAGTGTCTTATATGTAGAGTAGAAAGGAAATTACTAAAATATTTAGTGCAAAAAGGTATAAATAATAGTATTTCATGTATTAAAGGGGAACTGTGGTCTCCAAACAAATTGATTTTAGGTTCTGAATCTGCGGTCACAAATACTAGTTCCTCCTTATCTGCAGTTGGCACATGCTCAGTGCAGGAGAACGCAGAAGAAATCAGGAAGAGATCGAATTACAGTGACTGAAAGAAGAGTGGGAGGGGCCTCAGGGGTTTTTAAGGGGACTGCCAGGGGAGGGGCCATGGGGGCCTACAAGGAGGAGGAGACACAGAGAAAAGAGAATGTCACATGGTTTCAGAGCAGCAAGCAGGAAGTGCAGGGGATCTGGTGATGCTGCTATCATATCACACATAAAAATGTAAATATCTTCAAAGTATGTAAAATAAATAAATGAAAGTAAATAGCAAAAATACTCAGGAATTCCTGTCAATTTAACTTAAGTCATTTTTAGACCACAGTTACTCGTTAACATATACACTGTTAAATATATTCAGTGTTAAATATAATAAGCAAATTTGACCTATTTTTTTTTTTAAATGCTAAATATTATTCACCCCCCCCCCCAAAAAAAAAGTTTTAGTTGGGGAGGGGGGGTAATTAATAAAAACAGTAAAAAGTTATTGGACATATTTTCAACCATATCCAAAAACTAGCAGATATATGCTTTTATTCAGGACAGGAAACTTGAAGATGTCACAGTATCCTTATATTATATTGCAAGGAGTGCTTTATTACAATTAAAATAGTTTTCTTGTAATTTTTATGTGGGTTGGTTTGTTGGTTTTAAATTCATTATTATTTTTAGTAGGTTCAGGAAAGCCATGGGGGGTAGGTTTTGTGGTATGTGGGGTACTGAGAGCAGATTGCCACTTCCTTTTCAATAAAAGTCAATAGTGGCATGTTTCCCTGATCTGGAGCACGGGACATTGACTTCTATTAGACAGAATTGCCACACCCTGAGTAAGATTTTCAACCTGTCTCAGGGAATGGACGAACAGGCGACCGAGGTTGGTCGCGACCAGCCGCCCCACACCAGCATGTATTTCGGACGAAAGACCGATAGTGCCGTGGATTAAAAAAATATCTGTTGGTGTGTACCCAGCCTTACTTTGGAATGTCAAGATGTGTGCAGTAGTGAAGTGACGGACATGCTACCTCTTTATATTTCTAATGTAACAGCTTCTGAAACAGTAAAACAATGTAAAATATTTCCTCTTCTATATTTTATATGAATATTTTCGAAATAGCAATGAATAATGGAGAACAACAGTGCGCTGGAATTTTATATCAGTAACTTAGCTGTGTAGCTGAGTGACTAATATCAGGAAATATTCCACTATTCTATTTTGTTAACTTATTATATCTGTTTAAATTGGCTTTTAAGTGAATAACTTGCATTATAGAACCATAGTTCAAGCATTTCTAGGCAGTGAACCAGTGACTGCTGTACAGGGGAAAAAAAACAACAACAACAAAAAAATGTTTAAAAATTTGTATGTAACATGTTTTGAAACTCATATAAAAGGCCACTTCTTTTTGGAGCGCTGGTGATAAGTCTTAGAAGTAGATTTTTTGCAAGAACAAAGCAGAAAAACTATTGCACTGCATGCCTGTGCTTCTCATAAAGTTATACAGGATATAGACTTGGATAACCAAGACATGTATGTGTTTCTGGCACCAGAGCCATCTTGCTAATGAGCCACATTGAGACAATGCAGCAGAGCGGTATTGTCTGAAAGTAGCTGAGGAAGCAGCATTTTAGGTGGGGGGGTAATAGAGAAGGAGGAAGCACATCCGTATGGACTTGCACACTTCCTCCTCTGCTGAGCCTGAATCAAATGGGCCTCGCTAGCCAATAGATAGACTTCAGTAAGTTCGATAAGATTGGCTGAGACGCTCGTGCCTCCTTCCCCTGGGATGTCTATGGTACTGGGGTTGCTATGGAGATAAGGTGGGAGGAGCCGAGGAGGGACTGACTGCAAAGTAAGTGAGGCTGCTGTGCAGGGAGCCTAGTGATGTATTGGACATTCAGGATTGTTGTGTCTGAACTTAAAGAAATGTCTAATTGATTTACCAATCCCAATGATACACTGTAAGGCCCAGTGATGTTAAACCTTGGCCTTCCAGATGTTTGGAAACTCCAACTCCCAGCATGTTCTGCTAGCAGTTCAAGTTCAACATCACAAAATGTTTTTAATAGTAGGGGTACCAATGACTTCATCCCTAACTGCTGGGTGAGCTGGGTATTCCTACCAGTGGTGCTCCTACCAATAAAGGTGGTGGCCCTCACAGGACGTCGACATCATCACGTAGCGATGTCTGACGTCACCTGAGGAAGGGACATTGCAGTCCCGAAACGTCGTGTGTTGTTCACAATAAAGTATTGATTCTACACTTATAGTGTGCTCCCTCATTTGGATCTTTGTTCTGACGTCACTCCCAGGGGCCCTCCACCATGGCACACTCTGCAAGCCTGATGTGGTGAGAGGAAGGCAGCAGCCAGGACCTGTAAATGATGATCCATCTTCATCCAGCAGCCAGGGACAGAAAGTGAGGTGTGTATGTGTGCTAACCATTTTTATTATTGCCATTTATTTTACCTGTATCTGTTTGCAAACCATTTATTAAAGTTTTTGCCAATGATTTTACCTGTATCTGTGTGCCAACAATTTATTGCATTTTTTGCCATTAATTTTACCTGTATTTGTATGCCAACCATTTATTACAGTTTGTGCCAATGGTGCCCACCATTTATCAGAGTTTTTGCCAATGATTTTACCAGTATCTGTGTGCCAAGCATTTATCAGGGTTTGTGCCAATAACTTTACCAGTATCTGTGTGCCAACCATTTATTAGAGTCTGGGTGCCAACCATTTATTAGAGTTTGTGCCAATGATTTTACCAGATTTGGTGCCAAGCATTGTATGTGTTGAGAGGGTTTATGTACAGTATATGTGAGAGAGTGTACGTACAGTATGTGTGAAAAGGTTTATGTACAGTATGTGTGAGAGAGTGTATGTACAGTATGTGCAAAAGAGAATGTATGTACAGTATGTGAGAGAGTGTGTGTAGAGTATGCATGAGAGTGTGTATATTCAGTGTGTATGAGAGAGTTGATAAATGCAGAAGTGTGTGAGAGATACAGGACAGAGACTGCAGGAGAGAGAGAGAATGTGAGAGATAGAGGATAGAATATGTATGGGACCTTTACTGTCTGTTCTCAATGTATGGGACCTTTTATTGTTTGTTCTCACTGTGTGGGACCTTTACTGTCTGTTCTCACTGTATGGCACCTTTACTATCTGCTCTTATTGTATGGGACCTTTACTGTCTGTTCTCACTGTATGGGACCTTTACTGTCTGTTCTCACTGTATGGCACCTTTACTGTCTGTTCTCACTGTATGGCACCTTTACTATCTGCTCTTATTGTATGGGACCTTTACTGTCTGTTCTCACTGTATGGGACCTTTACTATCTGCTCTTATTGTATGGGACCTTTTATTGTCTGTTCTCACTGTATGGGACCTTTACTGTCTGTTCTCACTGTATGGCACCTTTACTGTCTGTTCTCACTGTATGGCACCTTTACTATCTGCTCTTATTGTATGGGACCTTTACTGTCTGTTCTCACTGTATGGGACCTTTACTATCTGCTCTTATTGTATGGGACCTTTACTGTCTGTTCTCACTGTATGGGACCTTTACTGTCTGCTCTTATTATATTTGTATGGGACCCTTTACTGTCTGTTCTCACTGTATGGGACCTTTACCATCTGTTCTCACTGTATGGGACCTTTACTATCTGTTCTCACTGTTTAAGTGGTAGATTGCTCAACCAAACATATACTTTGCTCTTTAATAAATCTGTTAGATATTGTTAAAAGGCATTTCATATGGTTAGATTAGCTTTAGATAGTTTGTTAGGTTAGGCTAGGTTAGACTACGTAGGTAAGTTAGGGCCCTATTAAAAGGAACCTTGACGTGGTGGCAGGTTCTTTTGGGAAAAATTCTGAATTCTGAATTCTTCTGGAATTATGGTGTGGATAAATGTATATTTAAAGAAACTGTACAAATAAATGTTCAAAATGACAAAATGGCTAGCTGCGCTCCCACCCACAAAACCATGCCCACACATAACCACGCCCACTTTGTTTAGCCGGCGGTGCTCTATACGCGCCGCATACAGGCGGCAATCAGAGTTTTGCTCAGATAGCAAAAACCATAGAGACACCCCTGTCTGGCACTTACATTTATAGACTGATTTGATGTTTTTCTTATGCAATTATTATCCAATGTAGCCTACAGTGGGGAAGAGGGCTTTGCCTCTTATATGGGTGTACAACCAGTAGGAAAATTCACACCGCGTTTTAAAATGTACTACAAAGGTCACATCAGCAACTGAAGGTGATGCCTTAAACTGATTTAGATAACTAACTCTATAATTGCAATTATCAAATGGAATCTATGAGAACTGCATTTTCGATAAATAATAGGATTAAGGGTAATTGCAAATTAAAAGAAGGACCTGAACACTTTTATGTAAACCTGTTAATATTAAAGGGGAAATAGCATTTGTTATAGCACTGCAAACTCTCAAAATAAATGAATAAACAATTTAAATAAAGAAAATTTTGTTGGGTTTTCAATCTGTTTAAACTAGTATTATTTAAACAGAATAATGAACAAAAATGATCTCACCTTAAAGAACAAAATTATATTTGTACAATTATCATTTTCAGCATGTAAATATGCCAGAAAACAAGATGTAATTGTACTGTTCACACATTCTGTTTTGTAATGTGAGCAAGTGGTATTGTGAAACTGTATTCATAAAGAATGACTGGGTTCATGGGAATTCGTTAACAGAAACATAATTGGTTTGTGCATTATGAGATCATTTTAATTAATTGCAGTGTGACAGTATAGTAAGTAGGGATGGACCCGATCTCGAACTCGGTTCTGAAGCAGATTTTACAAATCCACCGGCACTCAGATTTTGTGGATTTTAGATTTTTTCGGAATTTTCTGAACCGCAGAACTTATAGAACAATAGTTTTCAATTGTTCAATAAATTATGAGTTTTAAAATCTAGAATTTACGAAATTTATAGAAATTAAAAATTTACAATATTGACAATTTCAATTTAATTAATCTCGAAAATGCTATGCTGAATGCCAAAACAGGAACCACGTGAAGTTTCAGGTACTGGACAGTGTTTTTTTTTAAAGCTTTTGGGTATGTGTTCCCTAAACCATTTCTCAGGTCCCTGAGCCATTTACAGTAAGTTACCTTTGCTATGTATAACATAATTTTAGGTAGACCTTCCAGATTTTTAAACTCCCATTGACTTTCGGATTTTTCCGAAAATCCATGAATCTGCAATACAGAATGGTTTTCAGTGAGTCTGGCCATCTCTACTGGTAAGCACAATTTTGTTCCAGTCTGACTACAGGTTCTCTACATGATAAATTATAAATTACCCTGCATGCTAAATAGACATACAGTATATTGCTAAATAGCAATACACAGCAGTGCATGACATCAACTATTGGAGACTAGTGATATCCGAAACTCTGAAGTTCCGTTCCGTTTTCAGAATTATGGAACTTGGAAAAAACCTGAAAATCTGAAAAAGGAACATACTTTTGAGGGTTCGGAACGTATTTTCAAGGGTTACCAAATGTATGAAGTTTAAGGTAACCCCTCGAAAATAATCTTGAACAATTGGAAACTACTTTTGAGTTTCCGATCGTATTAACCTCATACATTTGGTAACCCTTGAAAATACGTTTGGATGTTCCGAAATCCAAACAATCCGCCCAGTTTCAGATGGAATGTTCGATTTTTGGAACTGAGAGGTTCTGAGTCTAATCCGGATCCCATCAGGAAAACATGTTAATCCTAGTGCTCTCTTGCCATTTCATTTGAAGCCAAATTTTGCATGTGAACCTAGGGTATGATCTATTGGGTTGCCCAGGCCATGTTCTTCTGTTGTATGTTTGTAAGAAGATTACTGTATGTATGTGTTTATTTTATTTGTATATCGCCACTCAGTAAATAGTGCTGTACATTTTAACAGTAGAGAGGAAATAAACATAGGAATAAGTGTATACAAATTTTTTTTAAATAACTGTGTGAATAGGCAATAAATACATGTGCACATATATACTGTAAAGGATGGCTGTATATAATTTAAAAAAATCTGTACCTTAAAATATGAAGAATGGGGTATCTCTCCTAAAAAGCTTACAATCTAAAGCAGGAAACCTGTGGGTCTCCAGATGTTTATAAAATATCAATGCCAGCCTTCCCTGGTTTCCTTCTGCTGTTGAAAAATGCTATGAGATGAGAATAAATTATGTTTCTGGGGTTTGGAGGGTTGGAAAGGTAAGTACAGGTTTTAATATAGGGACAATAGAAAAATAAATATAATTTCGCCTTTTAATGTTCCTATTAGAAAATTGTTCCACAAAATCCAATAATTTAAAAAAAATCAAAAAGTATAAACAAAAACCAGCAAGTCTTTGATGCTAAATAGATAAAATTAAAATTCTCTCCATAATTGCACAATTGTAAGGCTTTTTTTCTTATCCGCAAAGCCACCTTGCTAATTGATTAGAGTTTTATTTTAGGATTTTATCTCTCCTAATGCTGCCCCTTTTTTATTCCTGCAAAAACCAAACTGTACCTTTCTGTCTACAAAGAAACGCTGATAAAGAGTTAACCGGTGCTAGAAACAGACAATCTGTTGCCATTAAGCCAGGGAGAGTAATGAAATTTCATTTAATTTGTCAGGAGGAAAGTGCTAATGTTAAAAGGCATTTAATATAAAGGGGGGATTTTTGAAAGGAAGCCTTTAAGTAATTACTTCGAGTGTCTTAGGCCTCCTCGCTGGAATATTTACATTACTGTCTTACAGTGCCAAAGTGTAATTAAATTAGCACCACATTTACATTTCATCTCTGTCTTTAAAAGTGTGACTTTTATGAACAATTACTGTGATTTGGGATGGATCTAATTGTGTGTTTTGTGCATTTCAAATGGTCTCTGTAAATTCCCACCAACCTTTCACTACAAGTTGCAGATACAGCAGATCCCTGAAGTTATTGAAAACCTGCCACCAAGTGTGTGCTGTAAGCAGAAAGAAATAGCAATACCCAATGAGAACGACTCTCTATCCCAGCAGAATTGCTTATTCAAGATTGCTTCTCTATTGGATGGTAATGATGAAAAGATATACAATATAATCAAAATAATTGATTTCGTGGCTCTCTTAAAACTGGTTCCAATATGTTAAAATTTGTGGATGTTTAAAAATTGGAATTTAATTAATTACTCAGATGATGGTAAATATTTAAAAAATATCAGTTGCTCCAGTTGCTGCTACACTGTATTAACAGATCACCTGTGATTTTGGAGAAGGCAGAGTTACAGACTGACAGGCTGGAGACATTGACATAACTAGGAATCACTGGGCCCCCCAGCAAAACTATGATGGGATCCCTTGGCTACCAGGCCCCCCTGCTAGATTAAAGTCATCAGTGGTGCTGGCACTGCAGGTACTTATAATCAAAACAGTGATGTAGTTAAATAGATTTAGTGAGAGAGGCCATGTTTATCAGAGAATATGCTACAGTCAATGTATTGTTCTACTATACAATTAGAGCCACTTTAAAACAGCTGAACTATGTAAACAGAACTTTTACCACAGAACATGGTGAAGGTATTTACTTCTCACTGATTTAAATGATAGTTGGTTGCTACCTGAATGATGATAACCACCCACATGGGGAAGCATGTCTAGGGTACCCTTTAACACAATCATTTTGAGTTATATTATAAAAAAATGGATTGATTAAAAGACAACTAAAAAGTCAAAATAATATTTTGTTGTAGAGATGTTTTCTGATGGCAAAGAACCACTAAACTAAAATCTCTGCCACCTGTTTTATCACTTTGTAAGCTTTGTGTGAGCTCACACAGATTAAATACAGGTGTGCAGTGCAGCCATCAATGGCTGCAACTTGGAAGAGCATCAAGAGTGCTGAAAGGGACCAGCGGACCACAAGGTAAGATTCCCTCTCTCAGGAGCACCAGGGATAAAGGTAAGTATTGTAAAAGGGTTTGTATGTGTCATTAGTGTGGGGTAAACATTTTTTAAAGGGGTGAACATGCCTGCTAAGATTGCATAAAAATGAGTGAACCTAACCACAAGTTTAATTCAATTGGTTTAACTAAAGTTTATTTTTTTTAACTATATGTTGTCCATGAAGAGAGCTTAACCTAAAACAGTTTTCCTAACTATTTAGCCAACCAACCACTGACTAAAACAATGTGTTACTTGTCTTTTTAGTAATTACTAATCAGAGATACGCCTGATTAAGCCATCTAGTCCCTCGTAACCCCTTCTCCTCCCAAAGCCACTAGTGCATGCAGGTCCAGTGTGCTTTACCCAAAAAATGAGAGATGAACTTTCCAATGATACTTTGTATCTAACTTTGTGAGTAAAGGAGGCTTGTGTGACTGTGAAAATAATGCATTTAGCTTGTGGAATGCTGTAAAAGTCTGTTTAAAGATATAGCATTCCTAAAAGCTGCCATGGAAACATGAAAATTATTCAGATGCTCCTTATTTGCATATTCTCTCCCTACCTTATTTAATTTATTGGTGACATCTGTTTATAGCACTTCACAGTGCAAAACCAGAGGCCTGCACTATACTCATGATGGCTCAATAAAGCCGAAACCGGTCTATAGTTGGTGCTCTGGTTTTGCATTTAGCTTGTGGAATGCTGTAAAAGTCTTTTTAAAGATATAGCATTCCTAAAAGCTGCCGTGGAAACATGGAAATTGCCCAAAAGTCTCTGCTCCTTATTGCAGGACTTCTTGGTTAGAAATATCTTTGGTTAGGCAATTGAATACATCATTTTACTCTAAGACAGTTTCTGTGTAAGGAAATGTTTTTTGGGTTGAAATGCACCATTAAAGAAATTAAGCTTATAAAATAAAACCTAATTTGTGACTGGGTTTTTTCCCCCAAACCAATTTAACAAGTGTGTAATATTATTGCTGTGGCTGAAACATTTTCTTTGTAGCACCATTTAATAATTCTAAAGATTCTAAAGTATATTTAGGAGCCAATGAGGAATATATTCATTGGCTCCTAAATATACTGGCTCCTAATATAGCAAGGTCTAGTTTTTTTTGTGGGGGGGAGGGGTGTTTAAATAAATGGGGAATTATTGTTTGGGGTGTGTGTAGTGGAATGCTCTTTAAACTATTATTTAAAATATCCTGCAGACATTTTTAAACAAATGTGAATCCATAGAGCAACAAGTTACCATATCTGAGTCTCTTTGTTACCAAGAAAACAAGAAATGATCTTTGTATATCTCACCACATGTGAAAGCAATACCCCATGCATCATACCATCAGTGTAAACAGTAAGTATATTTAAAGGGGAAGTTCAGTGCAAATACATATGCTTTTCAGAAAAAAGAGCAGTATTTTTCCATCCCAATGACCTTAATCTGCCAATTCAGAATTTTGTCTGTGTATAAATAAATGCAACCGAAATACTGACTTCCTGTTTGCAGGACCCCTACTAGAGACTGCTATGGGTTTGCCCTTGACCCAGCGCCTCGGTTGACTCAGTTGCTCAGTAGAGATCTGAGCATCTTTGACCCATCCAACAACCAATCCTGGGAAGAAGAAGGACCATTAGAGCCTGAAATGTCAGCTCACTAATGTCAACAGCAGGGAACAGCAAAGGGTATAAAATCAACTGATTTTTCAAAATGGAAGAGAATATGTAGAATAACTAAGGAGGCATTACACAAACTAACAATTTAACAAATATTGATAATTTCCACTAAACTGTCCCTTTAAAAACACCTATTGAGTCCAACCAAATATTTGCAGTGGCACTTCTACTCAACACTACTACCAAGGGTGAGGACCTAAATAGAGATGAACAGAACTGCCTAGTTCCCATCCAAGATTCTCTAAAAAGTCCAAAAATTTTAAAATCCAAAAACAGACATTCAAGTCAATGGATGTTTAAAAATCCGAAAATTTTGATTAAATTTAAGGTATAAGTAACAATAGTCTGTTAGTGTAAATGGCTCAGGGACCTGGGAAATAGTCTGGGGAACACTTACCAATATCTAAAGCTTAGAACAAAACTAAGGGGCATGTTTATAAACGATTGCTTTTTTCGCCATTTCGCTATCGCAGGACATCGCAATGAAAAATAGCGTTATTTATAAAAACACTCATTTTCGCTTTCACCTTTGCAGAAAAGTATTGATGAGGTGCTGTGTGGCGATATTTTTCGCCTTATTCATTGCGTTAAGTGTGTATCACTGCGAAAATAGAGATTGCTCTCTAGTGTAATTTCAGAGCTATTTTTGTCACTTTTTTTATTCAAAACTGGTTTGATAATTGTAGTTGCTGAAAATAAGCAATACTAAAAATGTGTCCCATTAATAAAATAGAGAACATTCACCTTTTGAACTTTACACTATCATCCTATTAAAATAGAGAAAATTCACCTTTTGAGTTTTACACTATTTACCATGTCCTATTAATAAAATTGAGAAAATTCTCCTTTCGAGTTTTACACTATTTAACATCCTATTAATGAAATAGAGAAAATTTGCCTTTTAAGTTTTATACTATTTATATCTTTGGCTAAAATAAACACGTATTAGGCTATTTTTAAATAACAAAGACAGGTGTTCAGTGTGTATTAACCAATTTAATACTACTTTGAAAACCCACCAGGGAGTATTACCTATTTACCATCATATGTGCTGAGCTTTTTCAGCATTATTAGTGTTACTTTTTGCTAGATAATTTTCGCTTTGGATGAAAATTTGCCTTTTTAATAACTTTGATGAAAGGAAAAGTTGAAAGTTTAAAAAATGATGGTAAAGGCTGGTGGGGAAAAAAGCAAAAATAAAGCCCTTTATAAATATGTCCCTCAGACCCCCATTTGGTAAATAAGGTAAATCGGAACCTTAAAAAAAAAATCTTTAAAAAGCGAAAAATTAACCTTAAAAAAGCGAAATCTCAGATCGTATTACAGTAAATGCTGAAAAATAGTCTAACACCCCCTGAGTACTTATTAGTATTGTGAAACACTCCACAATGTACTGACACCACCATGGACCCATTGGCAGGCTAAATAAATGGCCACTTATGCGTTTTCACCACCTCAGAATTGGTGAATTGGAATGGCTGAACTTAACGCAAAAATAAACTTTTCGCCATTTTATAAATACTCTTGAGCGGTTACCGCAGTGATGTATGGCGAAAAGGCTGTGTTAAAGAAGGCGAAAAGTTAAACAAACCTTCATAAATATGTCCCTAACTTTCTTTATGCGCAAGCTATTTTCAAGTCTTCACATCACATATTTGTTAATTTTCAAAGATTCAAAGTTGAGGCCTCGCTTTTTCACTATTTCTCCTATATTTGGCATTGATGGTTCATCTATTCGATTCACCTATTTGACATTTCTCTAAATCAACCCTGTATATGCAATAATTTCCACAAATCGATAATTCTAGAATATTAGATAATCCAAAATTTTTAAATTTCGTTATTTGAAAATTCAATAATTATTGAATTTTTAGAGAAAAGTTCCCTAGACCTAAACTGCCAGGAACGCACCCCTTAGTTAGATTGTGGGCATGCTTTCTTCAAAGTTGCATTTAACGGAACTTTAACCTCCACTCCCACACACACACACTCCCCTCTTGTGTCTAGGGCTTGACCAATAGAAAGACATACTCTGCAAGAATCACAGCTTTTAAGTAAGATTGTCTACAATCAAAGGTTCAGGTCCTTTAATGGGAGGGCAGAAAGGTCACATGCTCCGGTACAAAGCTAAATATTTTAGTAACTGTCTGCTATAAGACACTCTTAATAACTGTAAGTAGTGGGGCTGCACAGACTACTAACTGCATAAAAACTGCATTGCTGCTTATTTAGCCTTCTGTCCTCTGATATTCCACTGACATGAGTCTACATCACACATGTTTTTTCCTTTCATGGCTGTATGTTCAACTGCACATGGCGCATTTTCTCAGCTTGTTTTCCTTTTAACATTTAACTAACTGATGCAAGTAGTTGGATAGGATTTATTTGAATCTAATTTCCTTACATTGCTCATATCAATGTGTATTACAAGGGTAGGTCCAGATTTAGGAAGCACAGTGAGAGGTTAACAGCCATCTGGCTTTTATTGAGAAACATTGTAAAAACTGAAATAGCTGATTAACAGCAAAAATAAACATAATGTTAATTTTAGCATTTCAGAATTTAATTCAGGATACTCCTTGCGCTTGCCCTTTAGATGGATATTACAGTACACTATAGTAGCACTGCCTCCAGCCTGTGTTTCCAGATTACCCTTCTGTCTCAGAGATGCACCAACTGAATGTAATTATTTCCTAAAATGCAGGTGCTGTAATCAGAGAGGAGCACAGCCCAGCAAATTCTGCATTTTAACCACCATAGTGCTGGGCTAAATTATGCAGCTGCAAGCATATTGTATCATTGAACATTCATATCTTGACATATATTATGTTAACTGCAAGGCAGCTTTTCTATCGTCAAGTTGGTTTGCCACTCTTTCTATGTGAACCCGTCTGCATCTTTCTTATCTTTCGTAAAGAGCAAAGTTAACCATTGTATTAGTAACATGGGATGGATATATCACTTTAAGAGATACAGAGCTCCTAGAAAACTACTTAAAGGTCTGTAAAGTTGAGTATTCATTTTGATTTTCAGAGTATTGAATGTAAATTTCTAACTGACCTTAAAGGTCACTTAGAAATTTACTAAGCTTAAGTGCACTAAAAAAATATTGAAACCATATGGGCATGAATACAAAATGAAATTGCTTTTGATTTGCGGCCAAAGTAAAAATGAGAATTTGAACTTTTGGCTACATAACACCTTAAGGAATTCTGTAAAATTAAAGAGAGAGAGGGGATGGGGTGAGAGAGAGAGAGATAGACAGAGAGATCTTAATTCAGAGGCAGTTTTCCTGCAAAGCTTCATGGGAAATTAGATCTGTGACTCTGTGTCATCGAGTTAAAGGTGGATCTGCAAAACAAACTATACATATATCCAGGTGAGAGCTCTATCCAGCAACGGTGCACTGTGTTTTACAGTCAGCAGTGCGCGAATAACATGAAAGGTTATATTTGACAAGGTTTTTAGCTATTATTTTCTTGCAGCGAAATGCTGTTTCTTGAGGGGAAAAAAAAGGTCTTGGGAACAAAATAACAGTAAATCCTGATTGAGATACATAAACCTGCCATTGATATCACATAATATCAGTGTTCTTTCTCACTCGATACAGGCGTTTTAAAGATAAATGGTAAAACAGAACTGGAAATCCATCTGGCCAGCTGCCTGATCTAATGAATAACCCCACTTTGGCTCCTGCGATGTAAGCAGAAAGTTCTCTCCCGGCCGCTTTCGTCTGTCATGAATCTACAAGACAGCCGACATAATATCAAGGCGACAACAGTGTGCTAACAGTGCACGCACTTCCATTTTCTTTGCTTTCTATTGATTTTCACTTAATAACTGGCGAAATACTAAACGCCAGCACTGAGTACCTTATAAATCCTGGCTGAGCTTTTTATTGAAGAGAATTTAATAAAAACAACCATTGAGGCTGAGGGATTTTTCTTTCAGACCAAAAGAGAAGAGAATTTACATTTCGTAAGGTTTTTTTATTCTTTGATTCTAATAAGGTCATCTTAATAAACCAAAAATGATTCAATCATAAATGCTTCTCTGTTATTTAGATCCAATTTGTTGTTATAAGGGGAAAAAAAACAATTGTGTAAACTATCAAGAACTATACTTATTACTACGTATTTATTTATAAATGTGTCTTCACATACAGTTATATCCTCCAATTAACATTACTGTACACATTATGTCCATGATATTTGATTGTCCAAAATATCTGAAAATATGTGTTCCTCTGCATGGCATAACATTTCTCGGGTGTTTTAGCCAGTCCTCCCCAGAATTGGACTCTCCCGTGTGTTGTCCTTTGGAGGCGGGCCAGGTACGGTAAATGTTCTCGGGGCATAACATTTCTCGGGTGTTTTAGCCAGTCCTCCCCAGAATTGGACTCTCCCGTGTGTTGTCCTTTGGAGGCGGGCCAGGTACAGTAACACTGTTGTTTTTGCTTTTGCATAGTATGTTCTCCCACAGCTTGGCCTGTCTGCCTTATAAAGTGGCAGCTCGAAGGTAATGTTTTGCTGTACTTCCAGCTTAAAAAAGTTAAGATAAAAATGAAAGAAAAAATAATAAACCAGAACAGAATGGCAGACACTGGCTATTTATTTGAAAACTCAAATATGTTAGTAATGATGCTCTAAAACTTATTTAAAAATTCTAGGAAAAGTTTACCTCAAACATAGAAAAGATAATCAATACACATTCCTGGGCCCCATACAATATCATATTATCTGCAAGTTCACTTCAAAACTAAAAAAATACAAATTGGTATATTGATAAATTACCCTCTCCACAAACCACCGTACTTATGTTGCTAGGCAATGTACCATACACCCGATCTTCTGATCCTTTGCAGTCTTGTTTTTTGCTCCCCAACTCTCTACCCCACACATGCAGGGGTGTAACTTGCCTTTTCAATGACAAATACAGCATACCCCAGACTGTAGATGCAAGGGTGGGTGGCATTAAGGTTTTGTTGAGGGCCCAGTAATTTCTAGTTATGCCATTGTACAGCTGACTTCATTAGCTTTCCTATTGGGCATTATTAGGGGGGAAAACAACCATTTACATATATAAGTGGCTGTATATAGATGGATCCAAACAATTTGCATCACATGTTTAATATAGCGTTGATTGTATGTGGCAGTTTGATAGAAAGCAAAATAATGTAGCTAAATTTAGAAAAATCACAAAGAGATAAGAACAAACCTCAAACTTAAGGTGGGATGTATGTGAATTACTTTTTGATACAACCCACTCTACGAAATACTTTAGTGATAAAAAAAAAAAAAAACAAGAAAAAAAGCATCCTGGCCTTGGGCAAGCTATTTTACTCGAATAGAGAAGTTGCTGAATTTTAGAGTGCAGAAAATGGTGATAAATAAATCATTTTCTAGTTGAACAAATGTTGTTATTGTAGTACCTCAAGGGTCTGTCCTCGGTCTGCTTCTTTTTAACATATTTATAAATGACTTTGCAACAATAAGCAGCGCCAGTTAGTGTTTGTTATTAATGTATAAAGCGGAGGCTTAGAATAATTTTTTTTTAAATTCCATGGTAAGGGTGCATCTTTTGAAGCTTGTCTTTGTGTATTTAATAGAAACTTTTTATTTGATCAGCAATGATCATACAGGTAAAATGGTGAATTGAACTTGTTGGACGTATGACTTTTTCAAACAAAGATACATACACAACACTAGTCAATCACAGCAGCTCAAAAAATGCTGACCACATGTATGTTTATTTGCTTTTTCATGGATATAGGGCTGCTGAACTTTAAAGGGCATGTCTACCTTTAAAACAAAAAAAGTTCATTTTGTCAGTAACCTGACCCAAATTCCAACCAATATATCTAGAACATTATTAGATGTATTACTAACCAGATAATGATTGCTCCCTTTCCTGCAGAAGAAGATGGCTCCTCCCTCCATGCTGTCAATCAAGGATGTAGATACATGTACATGTATGTATAGTGTAAGAGATTATACGCTACCTACAGTGTAATATAAGGATATTATGCCACCCAGGAGTTCCGCAACCATGTAAAGCACGAGGCCGCAGGCTTTTATACAGGGCATGGAACTCCGAGGTGAAGTAAACCTGTATAATACACTGTAGGTAGCGTATTATTTCTTATAATACATACACCAGAGCCAAACAATACTGCAAAAGGCTCAAACACAGTTCCTAAACGAACAAGTGCAACAGACGCATTTTACAGTTGATGCTTTAATACACAACATCAGTAAACTAGAACAGAACCTGGCCTCACAGCTACCTGTGAAAAGAGTGATGTATTTCACCGAACAAGCACAGCTTTCTCAGCACTGTAAGGGCAAGCAAAGGCAACAGAACAAGTTCTCTATTCTGTCATTCCAGAACACCCCCAAAGGAGATGAACTATCTTGGGAATTTGCTTGTGAAGGTTCTCATTCATCCAGGTCATGGTATATCTGTTGTATTCAATTAGATCAACTGGACTTGAAGTTTAGTTCTTGAAGACGTTTCGCTAGTCATCCGACTGGCTTTCTCAATTCAGAATGACTTGTACAAGAATCTGTGGCAATTATGTACCCTGGAAAATCCCAATTAGCATATCACAGCCAGGTGTTAAGGGTGTGATTGGATAGTGGCTAAGAGGTGTTATAGGAACGCCCAGAGTAAGGTGTTAAAACAGCATTGTACATGGGGGGGTTCGACACCAACTGTCTGCCATGTACAATGCTGTTTTAACACCTTACTCTGGGCGTTCTTATAACACCTCTTAGCCACTATCCAATCACACCCTTAACACCGGGCTGTGATATGCTAATTGGGATTTTCCAGGGTACATAATTGCCACAGATTCTTGTACAAGTCATTCTGAATTGAGAAAGCCAGTCGGATGACTAGCTAAACGTCTTCAAGAACTAAACTTCAAGTCCAGTTGATCTAATTGAATACAACAGATATATCTTGGGAATTGTCATTTTATCAAACAAGGAAGAATGGGTGAGAAACTTGTCTAACAGGACCCTGACCAAGACAGAAATGAAAGTCCTGGCTAAGGGCTTGAATTTTGCCATCACTCCTAAAGCCATCCCTGTGGTGGATATTATACCATCCACAGAAGCCTCAGGATCATTCAAGAAAGATTCCAGTATCACCATTCTGCCAGCAGACAAAGAAAGATGCACAGCGGTACTCAACACCTCAGATAAGGTGACCACACTCCTGGCCGATAACACATGAGGCTTTAACAAGAGATCCCACCAGTCGCTACAAGAAAAAGGTCATAGACTTACTACAACAGCTTCAAAAGGATAAAGCCATTGATCGAGCAATGTATCATCGCCTCTACCCTGGTGAGGCACATCCATTTATATATGGACTCCCAAAGATACACAAGAAAGGGGCACCACTAAGACCTATAGGGCCATATTTATAAAGCCATGGTATCGCTTTTTAGCAATACAGCAGATTTGTTAATTTACGATCGTGGTCGTAAATGTCCAATCACGGTCGGACATTTACGACTGAACTTCGTTAATTAACGAACGTTCGATTGTAGAATACCGTGCGGTAGTAGGTATTCTATGGGGATATTGTAAATTTACGATCGGTTTCATAAGTTTACGATTGTTAATCTGATCGTTAATCTCCGATTGGTTTAACGATCATAAATTTCCAATACCGATCATTAAAGTCACGATATCGCTAAAAAGTGATACCGCGGCTTTAAAAATATGGCCCATAGTCAGCAGCATCAACTTTGTAACATACATGGTGGCAAATGACCTAGCCAACATCTTAGAGCCATTGGTTGAAAGTTCTAAGCATCACATCCAGAAGCCCAGGATTTCACCAACAAGATTGAAGATATAGTACTCGTTACAGAAGTAACTATGATGTTCTATGATGTGACATCTCTCTTCACCTGTATACCCACCAAGGAGGCTGTTGATATGGTGAGAAAATGGCTAGGCCAAGACAGCCCTCTTACTAGCAGAACAGATCTTAACCCAGAACAGGTTTGTTCCATACTGAACTTGTGCCTGAATACCACGTATTTCAAATAGTATCTATAAGCAAAAACATTGATCTCCAATTTCACCTATTGCTGCAAACCTTTACATGGAGAAAGTGGAAACACAGGCCCTTAATATATTTAAGGGCATAGCACCCAGCCACTGGTTCAGATACATGGATGACTCCTGGGTTAAAACCCACCAGAAGGAAGTATAAGCCTTCACAGAACACATCAATACTGTAGACCAGAACATCAAATTTACAAGGTAAGAGGTACAAAACAACACACTGGTTTTCTTGGTAAAAGTCAGAGAGAATGGTAAACTGGAAGTAGAGGTTTACAGTAAACCAACCCACACAGATCAGTATTTGATGTTTGACTCCCACCACCCTTTAGATCACAAGCTGGGTGTCATCAGAACCTTACAACACAGAGCAGAGAACATCCCCACTAGCACAAAGGTGAAGGCTAAAGAAATGAAACATCTCAGAGGAGAACTTAAAACTTGTGGATATCCTGATTGGGCCTTTGTCAAAAGAAGTAGAAGGAAAGAAAAGAACACGTATACCAACAGTGAAGGGGAAAATGAAAGACAGGAGGAAGAACATGGTCATCCCATATGTAGCAGGGGTCTTCGAGAAATTAAGAAGAATTTTCAAAAAACACTGTATCCCTGTCTGCTTTAAACCAAATAACACACTGAGGCAGCAATTGGTACATCCGAAAGATCCAATACTGAAACACAACAAAAGCGACATCATATACGCAGTGTAGTGCAGTGAAGAGTGCTCTGATTTGTATGTGGGAGAGACCAAACAGCAACTGCATCAACGTATGGCCCAGCACAGAAGACCCAATTCCTCGGGTCAGGCCTCAGCCGTGTACCTGCATCTTAAGGAAAAAGTACATACTTTTGAAGATTGTAAGGTCAACATCCTTTCAAAGGAACAGGATTGATTCAAGAGAGGTGTCAATGTACTGAATAGAGGTGGGGGGGTTTCGACGCCAACTGTCTGCCATGTACAATGCTGTTTTGAAACCTTACCCTGGGCGTTCCTATAACACCTCTTAGCCACAATGCAATCACGCCTTGCATTCATAATGTCCTTAACACGTGACTGTGATATGCTAATTGGGACTTTCCAGGGTACATAATTGCCAATAGATTCTTGTACAAGTCATTCTGAATTGAGAAAGCCAGTTGGAAGACTAGCGAAACGTCTTCAAGAACTAAACTTCAAGTCCAGTTGATCTAACTGAATACAACAGATAATTACAGTTACTATTGAAAAGAGAAAGAAGGACCAAACATAGTCTGTCAATAATAAACAGGGATTCCTATATATATGATAATACAGGGAGGAGAGACAGGGGGAGGGGCAGTGGAATACAGGAAGTCCCTCAGTGTGAGTGACTGTAATATAGATTCTTGCCACTGTACCTCCCAATTGAAAATGCCTAGCCTAATGTATTTTATAATGCATGCTTCTTTTTTATAATACTGCAAAACTCAAATCTCATGATGAGCAAGTTCTCGCAAAAGCGACGTTCCAAGAATGCAAGAACAGCTTCAGCATTTAAGTAATTCCCATTTTAAGTAATTTGTTTGATAAATAAAAAGATGGAATTTGAACAGCTAGAGATACTGGAACACACCCTGGTTTGATTTACCTCAGGTAGGGTGAACAAAAATATTTTACAAGTGGTCTGCCCTAGATCCTTTAACAAAACTGTGCCTAGATCAAAGAGACTACCTTCAAGTTAAACATTTTAATATAGTTGAGAAATAAATAGAAAATATCTGTTCTGGAGACTGGATTAATACATTTAGCATTTGTTCAGCATAGCTAATGCATGTGACCAACTTGATTAATTAGGAATCTAGAACCCATCCTTAACAATAAAATCTTAGCTAATGAACCAATTTAAATAAATGCTGCACAAGCACAACAAAATTTCTCACATGAAATTAGCAATCTGTAACAGCCACTCCATAATTCATAATAAAATTCTCCCCAGTATTCCTTCGACTTCAACGAGTGTTGCCCTTTAATTGGTCAGTGTAAAGGTGTATTGCTATTCAGCTGATGCCTTCTATTATATTACAAAAGGTTGTTGCAGCATATTCTGATTGTGACAGATGGTTTACTATTAGGAACATTCTGTAATTATTGTTTGGTGATACCACAGACCGATGCATCATTAACATGATAGACGACCTTAAAGATCAGCAAAAAAAATGTACTAAATTAATAAAAATGGCTTCATTCCAAACACTGTCAGAAAGCCAATAGTTGGAACAGTCAAGTATCATTGGTACTTCAAAGAAAGAGAGAAAATAGGAGATAAGAGCAAGGAATCACATGGTGTTCACAACTTCTGCTCTTCAAGTGTGCTAACACGGCAAAGAGTGTTGTCAGTGGTTCTGATGATCACTAAGTCAAGAAAAAGAGGCCTTTTATTTCTAGAATTTTTATAGCGAGAGAACAATATGAACTCAATTGAGTAATCAAACAAATGTGTAACACCAATTGGAATGGTGTAACACACCATGGTAACACACCAATTGGAATGGTATAGTGGTAAATCTATTTACCACATACGTATGCAAATCACACAGCCCTTAGGTTGTCTATTAAGGAACACATTTATCTTTCACTCCAAAGTAATTATTAATATTATAATATTAGCATAGACCCCACTCACTTGGCTTTGTGGGGAGGTTCGGGTGTGAAAACCCTGAACCTAGTGATTCATCTTTCGGAGGTGCCCCTGCTGCAATATAATGT
The DNA here is from genome assembly GCA_019447015.1 of Hymenochirus boettgeri. Taxonomy (NCBI): domain Eukaryota; kingdom Metazoa; phylum Chordata; class Amphibia; order Anura; family Pipidae; genus Hymenochirus; species Hymenochirus boettgeri. The sequence goes on along the minus strand of CM033471.1, from coordinate 210,968,640 downwards.
AATATACAAACAAAGTCAGACTCACCAGTCTCCCCAGGTGGTCCGGGTGCAGGATCGCCCTGGACCCTTCGCTTGGTCCAAATCCAAAATGCCAGTACTTACAAATGTGAAGGGTGTCCTGAACACCATATAACCATTCAATACGGCAGTAGTGCAGTAAAAACATATATCTTTATTGGAACATAGTAAAAAGTCGATACGCCTGATGCATTTTAGGAGCCATCCGCTCTCTTAGTCATAGGCATTAACAACATGTACTCATCCAGATTCTCAGAAGTTTATTCTCAGTAAGAAAACATTCATTCAGTATTTAAAAGAAAAGGTAACAATGAGGCAGATCCCTGTCAAATATGCCATATATCGCCAGTAGAGCTGTCCGAAACGCAAAATCCGGTCCGCTCGAGGATCCACGAATTTTCGAAAAAATTCTAAAATTCGAAAATCCGCGAGCGGACCGATTAAAATAAAAAATATCCTTGAAAATACGAGAAATCCTCGTAATTTCGAAATTTTTCGAAAATACGTATTTTTGAAAATACGAGTAATACTCGTAATTTAGAAAATTTTCGAAAATCCGTATTTTCCAAAATTTTCGAAAATACGAGGAATCTCGTAATTTCGAAAATACGAGAAATCCGTGGTTCGGAAGTTCAGAAGGCGGGAAAATCCGCCATTCGCGAACGGGATAAATCCGCGGCGGATCCGGGTTCGAATCCGTGAACCGCCCATCCCTAATCGCCTGCTTTCAGTGTTTAGATTGCATATTACATGATTACATAGATTGCCTTGAAGTTTAAAGGGGAAGTTTAGTGCAAATACATATGCTTTTCAGAAAAAAAGAACATTATTTTTTCATCCTAATGACCTTAATCTGCCAATTCAGCATTTTGTCTGTGTATAAATAAATGCAACTGAAATACTGACTTCCTGTTTGCAGGACCCCTATTAGAGAGCGTTATGGTCTTGCCCTTGACCCAGCGCCTGGGTTGATTCAGTTGCTCAGTAGAGATCTGAGCATGTTTGACCCATCCAACAGCCAATCAGTAGAAATTACTTTTAGTTGTGCATCCTGGGAAGAAGAAGGACCATTAGAACCTAAAATGTCAGCTCACTAATGTCAACAGCAGGGAACAGCAAAGGGTATGAAAGGGTATTGAAAGGGTATTTCAAAATGGAAGAAAATATGTAGAATAACTAAGAAGGCATTACACAAACTAACAATTTAACAAATATTGATAATTTCCACTGAACTGTCCCTTTAAATGCCTTCCATTCTTACAGACGGATTTTATTATTGTTACTGAAGATATAATTGTACATGTCAAAAATACAGAGCAAATAAATACTCCATTTTGACAGAGAAAAGTTCATTAGCAATGGTGACATTTTAGAAAGTATAATCTTTGGAAAATATGGAGATTGGAGCTCTGTTGCTTCAATAAAAAAAACCTTTAAAGGAGAACTTAAGTCTCCAGACAACATTGCCCCAATAGACAGAGCACATTCACAAACATACAACAAGCTGTGGGTGATTTATGAAAACAACCTGTGAGTTCCTCCTTAGCTGGGTAAACCCCCAGCTTAGTGTCTGTGTACAGGCACATACATGCTCTGTAGTGCTCAACAGATCAAAATAAGGAAGTTACAGCCTTGCTTCCTAGAAGCTGACAGCCAATCCCATTACAGCACAGAGGTCCTCCCTCCCCCCCCCCCCCCCCCACCAGCAAATCTGAAACCAGGGTCCCTCCAAGAAAAGGGGCTTAGGGGCACACCTAGCATTTTATATCTCTATTATCACTCATTTACTGTCCCTTTGTCTCTGTATTTAAACTTAGCAGTTTTCTCTGTTTTCTTAGGTGAAGGGGCCCACTGGAGGATTCCCCTGTAAACTTGTAGGCCAGTCCAACACTGTTTATAGATGAGGTCTTAATATCTTTTCTATATTTAACAGTACAGTGTTTCTCTTGTGGGATGAAGTTCATATGTCTATTAAGTAATGTTCAATCTGTTAGGAACAGTGCCCAATGGTATTGTACTTTTCAGCACATATCTATTATGAACAGGAAGAAAGATTCCATTTCTGACAATGTGACCTCAATCATTCTATACAATCTGACATGTGTCTTTCTGGGACTGCACCATTAACTGTTTATTGCTGGAAAACCGGCTAATTAAGTACCCAGAAGGCTATGCCAGAGATGTTCATCTCTGGCACCCAAGGGGTTACATTACTATGCTGTCTGGTTACTATGCCATGATATAAAAGAAATACTTCAGATACACTCGTACATCTTTTGCTGCCTGACACATCTCAATACATGATATGCACTGCTCTTTGAAATCTTGTGACCCAGCAAGGAGTCCTTTAAAACCATGTTATAACAAAGAACCTTTCTAGATGATAGGCAATCCCCAGTTTACACAAATAATTGAGCTGTCACACACTGATAACAGAGAAATATGTTCTGTATTATCTGAAGAATTGCAGAGAGAAATTCTGACACAGCTGACCTTTTTAGGGCAAAAATAAAGACCTAGCAGTCCTACTGAGCAATCAGGTAGGGAAGTAAAGTGCTGGGATTCAACTTTTGAAACACAGAGGTGAGGATAGTCATACACAAAAAAATCCAGCTACAGAAGGAGAGATTCCTTTGTCTACTCATAAGAAACATTGCCAGCCTCAAGTCTCTTAACAGCCACAAGATGTGTGTGATTGCTAAATCTGGAAGACAAATTAAAATCCAGCCTAAGGGTAGGGGTCTGATAATAAGTTCATTAACTGAGAGAGCTTTCACTAGTAAAGATAAACAATACAGGGTAATTTGATAGAGTGACTGCAACTACATGGCAAGTTTATTCAGAACTAGCAGTGCATACTTTATTATTGGAGGAATATTACATTTCCGCATACATGAATGATACATGATTAAAAGGGATATGGTCTTTATTTTTTCGCATATTAACAAGGAAATTGAAATTCATCACTGTAATGTAAAATGCGGTACAGAATGACCCGAAAGCCATTAATATCTTCAGGTAAAACATTATTATTAATAAAATTAAATTTAAAAAAATAAAAATTCAAATAAAACTATTCCCTGTAAAGGGCAGTTCTTAGAAAATAAAGATTTGATTACACGTTATAATTTCAGCTCTTGCCTAGTTACATATGTGAGCTGTATTTGTTCAGCACAGTACTTTACACCTTGTGGCATATAACGGGTGTTAACTATCGATGGACCCGAACTCAAACCCTTGAATATAGCTGGCGTAAACCCAACAATTTCCCAATTGTGGGGAGAGGTAATGTTTAGAGAAGTTTTGGTGATATGGACATGTTCCCCTGACCATTACTTAGGTGCCACAGCAATTTACAGTAAGTTACCATTGTTATTTTATCTGTTATGTATCCAAACTTTTCAAACTATTATCTCCCTATTGACTTAAATGGGTTCATTTCTGAACTTCCAAAATTTAACTGAAGATCTGAAGTTCGTAAACGAACCGAACTTCAGTAATTTTGGCCATCTCTAGTCTTAACATAGCAAACTGGACAATTGACCTAGGTTACCTCTTTTTGTTATATGGCTCAAATAATAAATATATGTATTATTGTTATTTTTTTATACTATTATGAATAGTCTCACAAGGGCTTTATGTTACAAAGGACAGCAAGGAGAATTGCACGACCAATACAGTAAGCTTACCCAGTGGGTTAACCCAGAAAATTGTAGAAGGATTGGATTGAGGTTAGATAACATTTCCAAATGGCAGCAAATTTGTAGACAGCAACATCAAATGACACTACATCTCTACCTAGAATTGAATGTTCTGTGACTTTAAGTGAAAGATGCGCAGTTGTTGGGCAAATAAATTTAAACCACTTAACATGGCAGAGAAGGTCAGGCAAGCTTATTAAAGTGATCATAGCGTTATGGCTATTGCGATTGACCGCTGCTCTTTGGAATCACCAATAATCAGGTGCCGCGAGCTGTGTTTGCTGAGAAAGGTCATCATTCATTTTTTCTAGGCATTAATATCTTTTGTTTGTTTGGCTCAACATGAAACAGGGATCGATAGAGGTAATTCACAGAGCAATTAGCCCCTCATCTGTCAAACTACATCTGGGTGTGTTTAACAGAAAACGGCCTTTGGAAATATTTAGCTGAAAGAAAAAAACCAGCCACCAATATATATGCAACACAACACATATGTACAAATATGTACATTTAACGATGTATAAAAACTGCATTGCCAGTTTGGACAAATATGCTAAAGCTTATAGACAACTTGCAGTCACAGAATAGATTTCACAATACACATTGACCTGGACAGATTGATTTGACCCTGAATCCTTTCCTGTGGCTAAATTGTGAAGAACTGAAACAGCAGCAAAAAAAAAAAAAAAAAAGCACAGCTATTCTAAAGCCAATATTCTTCCAAGATGTGAATGAAATTACTTTATTTGGTGTAGAATAAAAAGAGGCACACCCAGCAGCCCTGGTTTGTAAAGAGGAATGGGTACATTTTTATTTTTAAGGCTGCAGCACTTTTTTCTTTAGAAAAGTTATTAATACCCTAGTCCTAGTGTAGGTACCAGAATTAATAGTAACCGGCAAGAGAACGTTTTTAAGAATGACACTTTTCAATAAATACACTGATTTTGTTATATAGATATTTGATAATAAATACAATGCAAAAAAGTCTTGAAGAAAGACATGCCAAGTTGTCAAGGACATTAAGAGGTGTGTGTGCATGTGATGTAACAGTGTATGTATGTATGTATGTATGTATGTATATGTTTATTTATATAGCGCCACTTGAGGACGCAGCACTGTACAGTATTGTGCTCGTATTGGCTGCTGATATAGGGGGGAACAGATCCACTTCAAAGACTTTAGAGCTGATCTACTACAAATTAGATACAGGTTTTTGCAGGTTAAACAAAATCATGGCAGCTAAAGAGATAGCAATAGGCTAGAGAAGCATTCATAAATCCAGATATGGGATCCTAACTGCAAGCACATCTTTATAGGTGCACCCAATTTAAAGGTGAATGAAACCCAAAATACAAAGGCAGTGCTACAGATTCCATAATCCTCTCTTAGTAAAACCGTTTTGCTTTTTCCTCCCACCTCTGAATTCAGCCTCCTACAGGGGGATGCACTGAGCGCCGCTATCGGCAACCTGATGCAAACAGACCGGCGATGTTACATGGCGATAGCGGCGCTCGGAACATCTCTACCTGGCGCTGTTCTATTTTGGCACTTTCAATGCCAGCTATTAGCTGACGTTGAAAGTGCTGCAATAAAATACCGATTTCGGCATATAACATCGCTTGCAGCAGCTGCGCTGTTAACTTTTGCGTTAGCCATGCAGCCTCTGCAAGGAAGGAGTTAAAGTCACGCTAACCAATATAACATCGGTTAGCCAAATCAGGAGCGATGTGCTCGTTTGTGCATCGCCCTGCTGGTGTATTAATAATTTCTAGAATATTTCAGGTTACTGTTATTCTACTGTATAATGTCACTGCTGCTGTCTAGTGTTGCCTCTTACTGTCGGTCATGGACATAAAACTCCTTCTGCACATGCTAAACTAGGTACCTTGTGTTTGTATCCTCATCTCTCTTATTCTAAGCTGCAATTAAAAGTGGCATAGGAATCACTTGACCACCCTGCAAAACTATGATGGGGTCTCTATCCGTGCTTCATCTACACAGGCTATATCTGTCATAGGAAAAATAAGAAGATGGGGCCCCATGGCTCCCAGGCCCCCCTGTGGTTGCTCCCCCTGCTCCCCTGGTAATTATGTCCCTGCATTTAACTGTTGACCCAAGAGTCCCTACCTGCCGGTTTCAACCAGCCTTATCAGAGACAGCAAAGAATATGATTACCTGATTTGTTGGTCAAGCAGAGTGGTGCAAATGATTATTTAATTATTATATAATACATAAGGCAAGGCATTTTCAATGGGGGGGGGGTGCAGTGGCGAGAAGCTATATTACAGTCACTCAGTGATGTCACTAAGTGACTTCCTGTATTCCAATGCCTCTCCCACTGTCTCGCCCTCCCTGTATTAGTCATTTATATAGGAATCCATGTTTATTGTTGACAGACAATGTTCGGTCCTTCTTTTTCTTTCAATTGGAATGGTAATTAACTATTTATACACTAAACAGGGATTCCTATATAAATGACTAATACAGGGAGGGGGAGAGATGGTGGTAGTGAAAAGTGTTTTTTTGTTTGGTTGACCTTATGTATTATAAGGAATAATACGCTACCACCAGTGTAATATATGGATTTACTTCACCTCGGAGTTCCATGCCCTGTATAAAAGCACTCGGCCTGTGGCCTCGTGCTTTTATATAGTCATGGAACTGTGGCGTAATATCCTTATATTACACTGTAGGTAGCGTATTATCCCATATATAATATTCCTTGCCTGAGGTTCTGACTACCTAATTATAGGTGGTGCTTGGGACAGACAAAATACATATATCTAAAAAGAAGAGTCAAAGAGCAACTCTAGTGTCCCTTTTTAGCACTAGTGGAATCCCTCACAAATGTAACGGGTTAAGTAACAACAACACACAATCATGTACATATTTATTTCACACATGTATATCTTTTATTGCACTATTCTCTCAACTAGAAAAGCTTGTAAAAAAACAGTGAATTCAAGCACCATAATTATCACAAAAAAAGGAAACACAGACCAGCCAGTCTGTGGATTCTGTATACAAAAATTACCTTACTGATGGAAGGTAATTAAGTGTCTGTTTTTTTTACAAAAGCCCTGCCCTTTCTTGCAGAACATGTCTTCCCATTGGCTGCCTTGCGACCTGTCACTCAAAGTGCCAGTGCAGGACTTTTGTAAAGTACCCAGAGGTGAGGACTTAACGTTTTAGGTCCTCACCCTGGGTACTTTGCAGGAGTGGGGGGAAAGGAATGAGGGGGAGGTAAGTATAATTGTCCTTTAATGCAATGACACTTAGCACTGCAGTATGTCGATTTCATCTGTGGTTAGTTCTTAAAGGGAAAGTTGGCAACTTAGTTGTAAGTGATCCCTTTATAATGTACAATTATAAAAAAACAAAGTAGTGCACAGCGTCAGGTGCAGCATAATGCAGTTAACCTGATTTTAGCAGCAATGCATTTCTCAAAAGTGTATGCTACCTATTTAAAGGGCATCTCCACCCCCAAAACTATAATCCCCCCAACTACTGGCCCCATCATGTAGTGTAGTTTAATCCTTACCTCACATCCCAGCTCCATAAGGTTCTCCTGTAGTCCCCCCCCCAAAGTCCCAAAAACTGCCCACCAGGAGGATAGCAGAGTCCATATAGGACTCTACCTCCTACCTGGCCTCCAGGAGAAGTCTGGCATGCGTACTACAGCCCTTCTCCCCCTCCCTCTCCCTCCCTCTTCCTCCCTCTCAGGATTCCCTCTGCCTAGCATAAAACCCTTTAGCTATATGATTCCCCCTGTCCCCCGAGCCTCAACCGCTCTATTTATATTCTTAGAAAGCTCCCCAAACTTTACTTACCTTCCCTCTTTCCCCCGCCGAAATGAACTCCCGGCAGCCGCGTCTGTGATTGGCTGCCACTCAGCCAATCACAGACGCGACTGCCGGTCCTGCCCCTCTGCTTGAATTTTCTCGCAAGCAGAGGGCCGGCAGCGCGGCGGAGGAAAGAGGGGAGGTAAGTAAAGTTTGGGGCACTTTCTAAGAGTATAAATAGAGCGGTTGGGGCTGGGGGGACAGGGGGAATCATATGTGCAAAATTGTTTTTTAGGGTGGACATTCCCTTTAAAGGAAATTGTTGGAGGTAGGTTTGCCTGATCAGTAAAACATGTAAGGACACCTATTAAAAGAACATGTTGCATGGCTGAGTTAGAATAAACATTGCTTAATTGCAATCATTGTAGCCCTGCTTACTATAACCCAGTTTTTTTGTGATTGGCTGCCTCTCAGCCAATCACAGACGTGGCTGCCTATCCCCTGCTTGCAACTTCTGGCAAACAGAGAGTGCCAGGGGAACTAAGCAATGTCAGTACATTTCTGATGCTTTTTTAACAAAATAAACATGGCGGACCTGATCTAAGCGCAGCTTAGTGCAATGCATCTCTAATGAGTGTACCTTTAATTGGTTGGGGGCAACTGATTGGTTGGGGCAAAATTAGCACCATTTTAAACGATAATAACTTTTATTGAATCTGCCTGATGGTGATTAATGTCAAAGTTGGAGCAGCACCCAGGCCAATGTGTTGAGGTCACGTGCATGCAGCTTGAAATCAATTGATATATATAGATCAAAGGAAGGCACTCCAACTTAATATTACATCTGCCTGGGTGCAGTTCAGTACGATTCACATTGAAGAGATAGGAACACACTCACGGGTCTTCTCATTAATAATAGACTTTAATCACAAAAGTTTACGCGTTTCCGCTCACACAGGAGCCGTCGTCAGAACAATGTGGAGAATGGATATGGTGGGTCGACTGGGAATTATAGGGGCTATATTGGCAGTATCGTCTCTTATCTAGAGAGGTGTATACCTACATTCACTTGACACTTCCGGGTTGTGCAAGACACCGTTTACTAATGGTCTCCTAGCGACTGACCTCGCGAGAGGTGTAGCGAGTGGTTTGTGCTTGGGGGGTGGAGCTTCACTCATGAGTCGAGTGGTACACGGCACGGATAATGACAGTATTGGGGCCGGGATCCCGTACCAGGGATGTATGATATACTCTGGAGCTACAGTGAATGAGGTATATAGACTCTCTTTTTGTGATATTTATCTATTTTTGTATATTATAACATTTTTAAGATGGTGATAGGATGTCCACATGGGTGGAAGTGATGACACGGGGGGTGGGGCTATGTAGGTATTTTTAAAGGTGTTTGATTGTTACACACATTGTTCTGACGACGGCTCCTGTGTGAGCGGAAACACGTAAACTTTTGTGATTAAAGTCTATTATTAATGAGAAGACCCATGAGTGTGTTCCCATCTCTTTAATATATATATATATATATATATATATATATATATATATATATACAGCTTTGTGTATATCAGGAATGTCCAACCTACTCTGTTTTTAAACATCTGGATGTCCTCAGGTTATATATCTGTAGTTAATATGTTTACTTAAGAGGTTCTCCCCCCACACACACACACACACACATACATACATTTTTTATTTAATAAATAATATAACCATTAACTTGGAAAATTTGCATTTTATTGGGTACCTAGTGTTTTATTCTGCAATGTCTGAGGTTTTTGGAGATTGAGACTACAATGGACACTTCCTTAATGGCCTTTCCATATTATACACAGTATGAGACTCTACGTCTCTATCTCTAGCAATAATGCTGTATCAGGGTTTTTCCAATTCTATCAATACAATCTAAACTACATTCCAAGAAGCTTTGCAGTAGATTGAGTGGTAATGAAATGATATACTTAAACCTGTGCTTCATGCTGATTTCATCTGCAGAATCCACCAGGGGCTACTAGTTAGACTTATTTGGGATAAAAGCTTCATCAGTAATTCAGAAATGTTTAAGGTGAAAGTATATTGCTCATTTCCCAAAAACCATGCATCTCTAATCTCAATCACAGGAAATAGAGAAGTACATTTGCTTAAGCTCTATAGACAAATAGAAATCTAACTTTAAATTATGTCCTATTCTGTCTGCTTGAGAGCATATATTGTTTCCAGCCTAGAAGTATCCGATTTAGGAACTCACAACTATTATAGATAACAACCATGTATAATTCTTTGCACTATTGGCTCCTGTCCCCCATGTTTTAAACCTAGTCTCCTATAGCATTACTTTCCTGACACAACGGAGTATTTTTGACACATAATGATGTCTACAGCTTAACAACCGGATGTAAACTACAGCTCTCTGCAGCATTCACTTCCTCTCTCTCATTCAAACATTCTTATTTGTGTGTGCTGTTTTCCTGCTGCATATATGATTCACCGTCTTGCAGGATCCATGGCACATTCTGCTTGTCTACATTTGATTTAAACTTCCTGACTTAGCTCTTGACATACCTGTACATCATTTTTCTACCTCATTGAAGGCACCTTTGCTGATCCATACATTTCCTTTTATTTGATATTCAATCATACACTAAGACTATGAAACTCCCATTCCGTAAAGATTCTGTAACAAATTGTTCTTTTGTACCAATGCCAACCTTTCAGTCTAAAAACATACTGAGGGAAAAGTCTAGATAAAATTAAATGAAGGCAAAATTAGAGACCCGCTAATAAAATCCTATTTTCCTGACACTTTAAGTCAATGCAAAAATAATTGTGAGAATATAAAAGGTTTTTTATGGTCAATTATTCTTGTCTTTAGTAAGTATCTATAATCATAACCACCTCGGAATAGGTAATAATCTTCAATAGGCAGAAGGAAACTTCCCTGCAGTGCCATAAGACGGTAAAACGTTATCACTTGCATGCATAAAATATGCCAATATTGAAAGAATGCCGATGATAAGGTCATACGGTGAGACATCTTTCTCCAAGGTGATATACTATGCAACTTTATTGGCTTCTGACATCCAAAGTGATTTGCATTACACGCGGTTGGCAGTTGCACCTAGAAGACTTTAGTACCACTTCTGATAGGGGTTATGATACTTGTTAAAAGCTTTAGATGGATTTTTAGAAAAGTAAGGGTATTTAAAGAATTACACAAGGACATTTTTTAATGAATATCAAGTTAATATTTTTAAGAAAAAGTATGAATATAACCACATAAAAAAAGCAGATGAAATATAGAACCAATGACATTAAATAATGATGAGGATGTGATTTGGTTGATCCTTGAAAGACATAATAAGAACGTATTGCCTCCCATCCACCAGACCTTAATCAAATTTTAATGGCCCAAACAAAAGGCATTTTTGCGTGAAAGATCTTTTTTTCTTAGATTTCCAATATTTCATTATATTTAGGCTGTACACTTGGTCAATAAATATCACATATTTTAACAGAATAAAGGGGAAGTTCAGAGCAACTACATAAGATTAAAAGAGAAAGGGAGTGTTTTCTCAATTACCATAATCTGCCCATCCAGTGTTTTCTCTGTGCATAAATAAAATATTGACTTCCTGATTACAGGACCCCTAATCGTGCTCATTATGGTCTTGGTCCATCGATTGATCCAGTTGCTTAGTGGAGATCTGACCCACCCAGCTGTCAATCAGTAGACATTACTGCTAGGAACAAGAAAGTGTACATGAGAAGAAGAAGGACCGTTGTAGAACCTAAAATAGCAGCTCACTTCTGAACAAGGTGCATAGCAAAAGATATGAAATCGGCTGATTTTTCAAAAAAAGGCAAACTATAGCATACCTCTACAAGCATTGCACAGTCTCCCCTAAATTCTACCACTTCCAATATGCATCCATATGGGGTAATATAGTAATTAAAAACTATGAAGCTGGTCTTATAGATGTACATCATATTCAAAACCTGTACTGACTGTTTCATCTTTCTTTTTTATGCTTTACCTTAATCTGCTCTGTACTGAAGTTCAGACAAGTTCATAGAATGATGGATTCGCAAGGATTTGCCACCTTTAAAATTTTGCTCAATTCAGATATTTACGATATGTTCTTTAGTCAAGTTTTAAATGGAATCTGCAAGCATTTAAAGATTTATGATCTTCTCTATGATCTATAAAATGCCCTAACTTGCCCGGACCCTACTAAAGCTATCATAACCATTTAAAAGGTTTATTTCTTCATCATAAAAGCAGTCTGGGTTTAACAGGCAATAAATATGCAGCATTGTTGCCTATTGTAAAACATATAAAAATCCATTCACCAGATATTAGATTACAAGTTGGGAAGTTAGAATCACATATCCTCTAAAAGCACATTTGAAATATTTAATTCCATAAGTCTGTGATATGTTCATATTACATACTTCTACATTGGTTGTGCTCATTGGTATGTAATAGAAATTGTTGTAAGTGTGCGAGATAATTAGTGTATAAGGGAGTATACACCCACTAGGACATTATGGTATTGCAGTAAGATGATTGGGTGTGCCCTCTGCAACATAAACAGGAAAACTATAGTGTTAGTTTCTGATAACATTATTTTGTCAGTTTTTAAACAATAGCATTATGAAATTTGGTTTTAGTAAACAGAGAAATTGATTTTTGGACAGGTTCCGCAAGATTCACAAGGGCAATTTTTAATAGAAATCACAGACAGTAAAATTTTAAAAAAACATTTTTTTATCTACACCTAGTAGGTAACAAGTCACTTTCCATGTGTAGATAAAAAGTTAATAATAATAATTTCTATGTAAAAAAAAAAAACAGTTAAATCTGTGGTAAGAGGGTGCATAGACTGACTGATTCCTAAGTCTTGCAGTACATAATCAAATCACAGGTGGCACATTTATTGCAATTTCTGTAGTTGACTGCCACACAGGGCATTGGTGTTAAGTTAGAAAAATGACAGCCTGGGCCAGCTGGAAACATCCATTGACTAGGGTATATAATAGAAACATTTAGGATAATATTAAAAATGATAATGTTGATCGGTTACATTATAATAGAAGGTCTGTGGAAGCACTACTTAGGCTAAATTCCAAATACATTTAGCGGAAGTGCTACTGATCTGGTCAAACATTTATACAAACATAGAAAAGATAATCAATGCACATTCCTAGGCCCCATACAATATCATATTATCTGCACACTGGCATACTTTATAAACAAAGGAGTTTTAGTATACATTACTGTGATCACATAAATGAAAAGCCTTCCAACCACATCAAGGTAACCCCCTACCTTTTCATCTTTTTACAATAATTGCTGTTTTTTCTTGCAATTATTTATTTTGCATAACGCATACTTGCGCATTGGTATTGCAGACTTCTCACTTCCCCCCTGCCCGCTGGCTTTTTATAGTGAAGGAAGAGGCCATCATCCGGTGCTTCATTTTTAAGGCATAGGACCTCCAATGAAAGGGCCATGTTGGGGGGTGTTAAAAGCACATGGAGGCTAGACCACACTTCCTAACAAACACATACAATAGAAGGATTGTGGGATTACTGCTTAATTACAATTAAGTTTTGCAGAATAACAGTAAGAAGTTATGCAACACATTAGACTTATTTGTGAGAACAATATGACATTCCCTTTTTTTGATTAGCAGTTGTACAGATGCACATGTGATTATGCATCTAGGGCACAATCTTTGAAGAAAAAAACTGGTTCCTTTATTTAACTTAATGTAAATGATACATTCAACATTGAATGTGGTGCAGCTGTCACCAAGTCTTGGACTAGATGTCTATCGGCCACTAGGTTTTGTGAAAATACAGAGGTTCTAGGAATGAATAATGCCTTGGGAACATCTACTATGATTTTTATTTGAGCCAAGTTTCCTTTCCATCCTGCTCTGTAGCTAAATAGCCAACTTGCTGATAAAGATATCTCCCCCCCCCCCATAGATGTGTTGGTATTTTCTTGACAAATTGCATCTTCTGCATAGAACGGGATGATAGGTAAAACTAAGCTGACACAGAAGTGGGAATTAGGAGCAGTCGGAACACACTAATGAGATGGAATGACATGAAATGAATAAATGTTTTTCTAACATAACAAAGTGTGGACAGAAATAAAATTGGCTGAAAGCTTTTTCATGTAAATTTCACACTGTAAAGTTGATAATCCCACAGAGTGGTGATTCAAGGAATTAATTAAATTTCCTTCACTATTAAAGGAATTCCAAAGTCCTTGCTGTCTGAATATGTTTTTTCATATAGTGGATACTGAATTGATTAGAGCTGCTCTGCTCAGGCTTCATTTTAATAATTATCAGGGTTATTCAATAAAAGTTCTTATCGTTTAAAATGGTGCTAATTTTGCCCAATTTTGACCAATCAGATGTTAGCTTTCAAATGTTAAATAAGATCTGATTGGTTGGGGCAAAATTAGCACTATTTTGAGCAATAAGAACTTTTATTGAATAACCCTGTATGTGTTTAGCTTTCTTCCAGGTCATTTTCACAACCATAGTGCAAGCATTGCACTTTACCCCAGGTATGGAAACATTAATACTGCAATATCTGTTGTATTCAATAAGATCAACTGGACTTGAAATGTAGTTCTTGAAGACGTTTCGCTAGTCATCCGACTGGCTTTCTCAATTCAGAATGACACCAACTGTCTGCCATGTACAATGGCTGTTTTAACACCTTACTCTGGGCGTTCCTATAACACCTCTTAGCCACTATCTAATCACACCCTTAACACCTGGCTGTGACATGCTAATTGGGATTTTCCAGGGTACATAATTGCCACAGATTCTTGTACAAGTCATTCTGAATTGAGAAAGCCAGTCGGATGACTAGCGTACGTCTTCAAGAACTACATTTCAAGTCCAGTTGATCTTATTGAATACAACAGATATACCATGACCTGGATGAATGAGAACCTTCACAAGCATTAATACTGCAAGTGTTATTTGCACCTGTATTTAACTAAGGGGAGATTATCTTCATTAGCCAATAAAGGTATCACCTTTATACCACGTTTGTTATTTTTTTATTTCAAAAGGGTTACCCTGTAAACATTTTAAATGGCTAACACGGTACACCACCTTTTCCTGTATCTACTAAGGGGGGGCTACACATTTACAATTTTGTTTTGTAAACGTGATGCACAGAACCTTGAACTAAATACTTCCTTCAATCTGAACTCTACCCCACTACTTCTAATAGTCACTTCCTGCTATTCCAGCTTGTGTTCTGGTTCTTTACATAATGTAGATGCAAAGAGCTCATTATGGTTGATAGTTCTAAGAACATTTTGGGGTAACCTGAATATACCAGGTCATCTGCTGGGAAAATACCAAGTTTGGATATTTAACAAAAGGAGGTTTTCAAGTTTGATTGGGCCAAACTTGGATTATAAGAACATAAAGCCATTAAAACCAAATTTCTGCATTGAAAATAAGAAATTTTAATGGTCCAAATTTTGTTATTTCCATGTTACCTTAGTCAAAATTTGAAGCAGGACCAGGAGTACCCATCAGAATCCATGTCCGGGTCTAAACACTGGTACATCCCTATTGGCTAATATGCATGGTGAGGTTAGCCAACACTACAAAACATGCTTGATTTTCGGTCACATGCTAAATGGAAAAAAAACTGATGAGAAGTGTGGAGCAACAGTAATGCAACAGTAATGGTGCATCAATGCAGCGAATACAACAGCTTATGTTCATCTGTGTTTTCTTTACAGAACCTCTGCATCCAGGCTGTTCTTCTCTCTCTTGTGTGGTGATCCCACTTAGTACTTTGGGATGTTCAGATGCATTAGCTAGTATATTTATGTGTGTGTGTGTGTGTGTATATATATATATATATATATATATATATATATATATATATACTACACAAGTACTGGTAAATAGCTGTTGTCCGTTTCCTTTTTTTTTTTTTTACCAATAATGAGCTATAATAGACAGAATTAAACATGTGTCTTTTCTTTTTGACATTTGAACAATGAAGATCAATCATTTTCTGTGACTTCCCTACTGTTTTGACTGTTTTTTGCATGGTAATTGTAGGGCAATAAGGATTCAGCATTCATGGTTCATTACATTTGTGGATTTCTGTTACAAGTTGACTGCAAAGTGTCTGAGTCATAAGGCGACACTGCAATGTACTATGGGATACTACAATATTTTTCAATACTATGGGATACTTACAGAATTTGCTGACATTAAAGTGCTTTATTTTAACCCTGGCCTTGATGCTATTAAATAAAAATATTATGATATAACTGTACGTCACAGATAATACAGTATAAAATGTGACATGTAAAAATATTTAGGTTGCAGTATGAGTATTTCTTTATTCCTCAATTCTGTCTTTACCTTGAACATAAAGATTTAGTATTGCATTTTAAAAAGAATGTAACACACATGTTAAAATGGCTGCACATTACAGCAGTTTACTTCTCTTCACTCCTATATATATATTTACTAGAAGGTATAAATCATCCCACATAGCAGAAGCCTTTTTCTGGAATAATACATATTGTAAGTTCACTAGCTATATCAATTTTGCTTGCTTAGCTAATTAGATGTCAGGTAGAACCCACAGGACATCCTTGCACGCCCAAGCTTCCTAGTACTTCATTGAGTGAAGCCCAAAACGCCTTTATTTTACTGCCAAAAACTTTCACAAGGGAAAGAGATTCAGCATTAGAAACTGTTCTCTTCTTCATTCATGCAAAGAAATTTAAAATAAATTTAAATAAATATATTAATAAATAAATTAATGAGAAATAAAATAAATGACCTTTCTCCTTATTTGAGCACAGTCTCTGTTCATCAGTAAAACAAAATTACCACTTCACAAGCTCTCCACACATAGACCTGTTAGTAACCAGCAGAAAAAAAATAATGTATGGCTCCCCCTTACAATTAAGGTTCACTGAATCAATCTCATTTGGTATATTATAAAATAGTTTGCTGACATTTGCTGTTACTGTGTTTGCTTATTCAAGGCTTTAAACCTTCAGCCAATTTTGGAAATTATGTTTGATTTATGAGTCTCTTTTAGGCAGGTGTCTTGTGCCTTGTCACTTATATCTCAAAGCAAATGCTAAGTATACAACAGCTGATTTTATTAATAAAGAAAACATTTTCTAAAAAGTTATAAAGCATATGAATGATCTTCCAGCAAATGTTAAATTAACTAATAACATTTTTAATGACTAATAGTATTTGTGCCCTCATTGTTTGTAGCTTATTATATCAAATGTCTCAATATCTTGCTTGTGAGTGTCTTCTGTTCTAAAGCGGTTATATGTCCTTGCATATATATAGGGGAGATTATTTATAATATATGACTCTGCTTACTATGCCCCTCACATTCATTCGTTCCAAATCATTCTGCTAGATTGACCCTCTCTATCCTAGTTTGTTTTCCATATCTCTATAGTTACCCGGCTAGGGTTGACAGATCCACACCTGAGGAAGGGGGCAGATAGATCCCCAAAATGTATGTGATTAAAAATGTAATACACATTTATTAGTGTGCACCTATTCTTATGGTTATTCCTGTTAAAGTGACATGGATCCGAAATGGAACTCCTCCTTTTCGAAACCCGTCAGAACCAATTGGCACTTTTGGATTTTGGAACATCCGTATTTTCGGTAATTCTCTATTTTCAAGTTTCCAATCATTCTTTCAAGGGTTACCGAATATACAAGGCTACTTTTGAGGGTTACCCAATATACAAGGATACTTTCAAGGGTTACTGAATATACAAGGCTACTTTTGAGGGTTACCCAATATACAAGGATACTTTCAAGGGTTACTGAATATACAAGGCTACTTTAGAGGGTTACCGACTATATGTGGCTACTTTCGAGTAAGAGTTTGGTAATGCTTGAAAGTACGATAAGAAACAAAAAGAGCTTGCATGTAATGGAAGTTGATTTTTTTTCAGATTTTCAGATTGGGTGATTTAAATGTGTATCCCCTGAACATTTCCCAGGTGCCTGAGCCATCTTCTGTAAGTTACCATGCAATTACCACTCTTATTTTCTTTGAATTTTTCAGATTTTGTTTTTCCATTAAATTCTATGGGTCTATTTTCAGTTTTTCAAATTTTAATTTTTTTTCGAAATTCTGAAAATCTCATTTTCAAATACTTCTCCTTCTAACATTGAACTCCTTTTTCTTAGTACAGTCTACTCTCAACTTTTAGGGTGTGAAAAGTTGTCAGACATATCCCTGTTTTTCCAATAATCTATCATGGTCTTTTGGGCTCCCCTTTACCCTTTAAATCTTCTGACAATGTTTTCTGACAATGCAATATTAAACCTCTGTGATAACATTATTTTCCTTATATTTCTATTTTCTTCCACATTTACATACCTAGCACTTGCAAGAAGGGAACTCTAAGCCTCAGAATTCATTCTGATCGTGTATAGTACTGCATATTTCTGTAGGGCCATATAAATATATAATGATGATGATCACAACTCTATCCTTGCTCATGACTTTCATCTTTTTTTTCATTAATATCTATCTGGATCTTTATTAATTTCTGGAGTCAATATTTAAAGCTCTCTATTCACAACGACATGTTTAGTCTTCCACTGTGTTCCTGCACATGCATTAGAATTTGTTCATAGAATATTTTAGCAATATATTCTGTGTCAATGCTATCCTATTATACCCAAGGCCCTTTAAAGTCCCCAGTCTCTGGAACTCAAAGTCCATTAGTATAAACCACTCACCAAGTCTGCAAATGTTCAATTCCCAGCTTAAATTGTACTTATATTAAATACATTGTCCTTGTTGCTCTTTGAAATACTCAGACTAAAAACATCTTTTATCTGTGCTATCAATTTGTAATTGACTAATTGACATAATCGCACAACTCCTTTTTGATTGTATTTTGTAAATATTTTGTTATATCTTTTCATGGAACAATATTAAAGTTATGACACATTGATACAATGTAAAGTGTACAAATTGTATAACAGTGTAAATTTGCTGTCCCCTCAAAATAACTCAACACAGCCATTAATGTCTAAACTGCTGGCAACAAAAGTGAGTATACCCCTAAGAGAAGAATGTCCAAATTGTGCCCAATTAGCCATTTTCCCTCCCCGGTGTCATGTGACTCATTAGTGTTACAAGGTTTTAGGTGTGAATAGGGAGCAGATGTGTTAAATTTAGTGTTATCATTGGGTGTTCTAAAGCTAGGTGCACACACTAGCAATAAAGCTCCGATACTGTTGGATCCGACGGTATCAGAACTTTATCGGCAGTGTGTGTTGTGGCTTTCCCGAACAAAAATTTCCCCAAACAAAAAACAAAATTTTCCCGAACAAGTGTGTGGACGCCGAATGTTCCCGTCCGCCAAGCGTCGTTCGGAAAAAACTAACATTTACGAATCAAGGGAAAAACACAGGGGAAAGCACAGCCCCAAACATTCTCTCTATGCTGTGCAAGAGAGAATACATACAGAGGTTTAACGGGACAGGTTCCATTCAGACCAGGCCTCACTATGGACGACCAAGCAAGTTGAGTGCACGTGATCAGTGTCATAGAGGGAGGTTGTCTTTTGCAAAAAGATGAATGAATGCTGCCACCATTGCTGCAGAGGTTAAAGAGGTGGGATATGAGCCAGTCAGTGCTCAGACCATACTCCCCACATTACATCAAACTGGTCTGCATGGATATTGCACAGAAGGAAGCCTCTTTTAAAGATAATGCACAACAAAGCCCACAGAGAAAAGCAGACTAAGGACATGGATTACTTGAACCATGTCCTTAGTCTGATGAGAACAAGATAAACTTATTTGGTTCAGATGGTGTCAAGCGTGTGTCTGCAATTATCATACTACATCTCCCCAGGAGTATTTGTAATCCACACCCTAAGCAGCATGTTTGACAGCTCATCAACCTTCTCATTTTGCAATATGGGTGATAGGGATAGCTACATCCCAGGATAATATTAATTTAATATTGACCATGTTGGTTTTGGGCACTATAGCATCCTTTTACATTTGCTCTTAAATTAATCATGAAACTTATTCTGCACAGATTTCGGGAACTAAAAAAGAGAACTGCATCTTTATCATAGACCGACTTTAGCTTGGCCAGACTTTTAAAGATAAAAAACACTAGTGAAATGGGCAGTGTAGAATAAAAGTTCAAAGAATGTTCAGCGTAGTTTATATATCCCAGAGTAGCAATTTAGCCCAAATTTTATTTTTGGTTTATGAGTTTGCTGAAACCAGCAAGAGTGAATGGGACCTCCAGGAAAGAAAAACATTTGAAACACAGTTCTTCTACAGGCAGACGCTTACCTTTGTATGAGATATTGTTTAAAGGAGAACTAATGCTAAGAGATTAATAAGTCAGAATGGATTTTAGAAATAAATGCAGTATGAAACAATCTGCAATTTTGTCCATGTTTTTATAATGCTACTGAATTTGTTAGAAATATATATGATTTTATACTAATAGAAATTGTAGAATCCAATAATTTATTTTATCATTAGTTTTCTTTTAAATTTTTATTTTAAATGGTCTAGGGGGTAAAATAGCACTGTCTTAGAATATTGGATTAAATAATTTGTGTGCATCACTAGAAAACACATACAAAATCAGTGCAAATGAGAGAAATGGTGGTCTTTATTAAAAGCTAATTGAAAAAGCATTACAATATTGCCTTTAATAGGTTGCATAATTATTGCAGATTCTATGAAGAAAACTCACCATTTGTTTATGAGAGGAAAAATACCAAAATGTTTGACTCCTTTCCCACAATGCATTATTTATTTTTGCTTGATATTTCCAGATCTAATCACAGTACAGATATGTCTTAAACTGCAAAAATTCCAGTAGAATTCCATAGGCTCGAATTGTTGTGACTGTGCCAGACCGATACAACCGATACAAGTGAATATATCCCATGTCATTTAGCTTAAAAATAAAAATGAATTGTTAAAAGCCCTGTCAAGTTACCGTTCTCACAATTGAAAAGAAACTGTGAGAGATTTCCACACAATTATGTTTTGGGAAATGGGAACATGAGTTAAATAGTCATTGATAACCCTTTTGGGTCACGCATTGGTAGAAAAACCGCCAGTTCCATATTTAGCATTATTCAACAAAAATTAAATACAGGAAGGTGAATGTGATCTAAAAATCACTCACAGTCAGGGTGTTTATCTTAAAATAATACATTTGCCAAGATCTCCATATTTTTCTTGTAGTTCTAACAATAGATGGAATTGGTCCATGTTTTGTGCATGTGACATCCTAAAAATGCTGCAAACGTTCTTATCAAATGTAATCTAAATGCAGTATACCACTAAAAACATAGCATTTGATTGGTTGGTACGAATTAATAGTACATGCAAACGTTTGCACTTCTTATTACATAATTACATCCCTTATTACATATATAAAACAAATTAACACTGCTCTGAGAATAAGAACACTATTATGATAGTCTAGTGCGGCCGATGGAAACGCACAATCCCAAGCCTTCTCCCTATGATTTGTATAGGGAGAATGCTTGGGACTGTGTGTATGCAGATCTTTTAAATATGACAGACAGGATCTTGCAGATCTTGTCTGTCATCTTTCACTGATCTGTACTGTGTGTACCTAACTTTACCCAGAGCCGATATCTCTCCGGGTAAAGCGGGCCATACACTAGGCAGACATTAGATAGATTTGAGATATCTATCTAATGTCTAAAGACCACATTTTACAAGCAGATAACAAGCTTACTGATATTGGTCAGTTTGCTTGACTTGAACTACTTAAAACTGCACTCCCACTGGCGTAGGTAGCACAAGCAAATTATTTGCAAGGGGCACTCTTAGGTGAAGTTCAATGTCTTTTATTAAAACACATCAAAAACACAACGTTTTGGGGATCAAATGTCCCCTTCATCAGGTGACACCTGATGAAGGGGACATTGTGATCCCCGAAACGTTGTGTTTTTGATGTGATTTAATAAAAGACATTGAACTTCACCTAAGAGGGCCCCTTGCAAATAATTTGCTTGTGCTATAGCTGTGGGTCCAGGGTAGAGGACCAGGCAGGGGAGCACCTTGGAAACTACCAGCTAATAGCCAAAAAGGAGAGTGCCTAGGCATCTAATCTACATTTTCAGCACTGGCGTAGGTACCACGATCGCAAAGGTGGCATTCCCGACCAGGCCTGTGTACCTTTGGAGCCTGCAACAGCCAGTCATAAATGATTAATTAGTGCAGCAACAATTCCTGCTGCCTGCCTACATTTCCATTGCAGAAAATAAAGGTGATGCGCCACACACAGGACCAGTAAATGACGCCCGATAGACGGGAAGTAAGTACTAGAGGTCCGGTCAGGTCAAGTCAGCAGGTAAGGTATGCATGGAGGGGGGTAAGATGGGACTGCACCACTGTGACTGCTACGAACCTGCAAGTAAGTCAGTCAGCCCTCCAATAACATCACCTAAGCTCCTTTTTAGCATGTGTTGCTGTGGTAAGTAACAGCCTTTGGCTGCTGATTGACTTTACAGTACACACACACACACACACACACTCTCTCTCTCTCTCTCTCTCTTTCTCTCTCTCTCTCTCTTTCGTTAACTATTTACAATTACCAGTGTCTGTGTGCCAAGTATTTTACCAGTGTTGGTTTGTTAGTTATTTCAGAAGTGCAAGGTCTAAGTTTGCAAATACTGTTTGTGATGGAACTACATCTGTCAACCTCAGATCAAACACAGCTTTCCAAGATCACGAGGTCAAAACCAGGTTGAGGGCTGCCGTCACTTACATATACCACTTACCAGGTATATAAACTACTGCCACCACCCACTCACTAACCGCCATGGGAACCAATAACAATGATGGAGAGAGGACAGGGAGGAGGTGGAAACCTTTTACGCAGGAAGACAGCTCCTACTGTTCACTTTCTAGGAATTTGGACAAGCACTACAGGAGAACCTTTTGGAGCAGAAATGTAAGGTAAGGATTTTTTTAGATTACACAGTGGGGCCAGTAGTGGGTTAAATTTTAGTTTGGGGGTGGACATGCCCTTAAACCATAGGTCACGTTCCCAGGTCTGTTTGACCTCTTAAAGAGGTTAGGAGACTCAAGTCTACTGTATCATTTACATTCCTTGGCCCCCTACTGGGTTTATGATATATATAAATATAATAAAATTAAGGGAATACCATTAAAAATAGTGTATAATTAATAACTACACTAGATCTGCTTACAGCAGGTTCCATGTCATGACACTGTTGGAATCTAATTGAATAGTTTACTGATGAATTAGTTTTTTTTATGGGAATGATTATTTGTGTTTGCCCCCCACATGGCCCATGTCCAAATTTTGCATCAGGGCCCATAGGTCTGTAGCTACACCACTGTGCACTGATCTGAGTAAATGAGCCCCTATATATTTCTCCAACAATAAAACCAACAAGTGCTGTGTTCAACATTAGATCAGAAACTACTACTACATACTGTACAGTACTGTAATTAATATACCTGAGGACCTTTACTAAATGCCAGTAAATTAGGGAGCAGGGTGTTAGTTCATTGTAGGCAACAATCAATATGGTCTTAAGCCTCGAACACACGCTCAATCAGTTGGGCTGACTCGCAATGCAGAATGGCGTACAAACCATTTTTGTTTGTGGCATTTCCTGATTTCTGCAGTCCTCCTTCGATGTCAGTTATAATTAGTTTTCTCACTGCACAGTAATGATTACCTAGAGAACAGAGACAGGTTACCCCTTAGTTATTTTACAGTTCTCGTGAGTAGGGAAAATACACTGATCATGTGCAACTTTTCTGGGTCTGTGACACACTCTGAGAGGAGGGATGCAGAATTTGGGAAGAGCAAGAAACCTGTTTATTTCTCTGCAATTGTGCTGCATTACATGAATTATTATTATTATTAATGCATTAATTTAGACTTATGTTTATTTCAGCTTTAATTCTCCTTATTGTCACATTTGAACATGCTATATAAAATTATATGGCTGTTTTAAAAAATTTTAGGGATTCAATTTGACCAACATTGTTAAAATAAATATACAAACCAAAACAACATAAACAAGGGGCTGTTCCCATTCTAATATTCATCTGAAAGTGTGTTAAAAAAAAAAAAACGAGTTGTCCTTCTGGAAAATCAAAATGAATTTGCTCTGGTCAAATTAAAATTAATTAAAATTATGCAATGTTGCCCTTGTGTTGTGTTTAACAGAGAGGTTATTGTGATTTAAGGCAACAATTAGTTCTAGTGTTGAAGATAGAAGCCCTGTAATGGAGACAGGACATTTTAATAATCCTGGTTATAAACTTAATATGCATCATCTTTAGGGACTCACAAACACATTGTAATTAACTTTTACAACTGAAATCAGATTGCATTAGCATATTGTAAGAAGGAACAAAAAATATATCATTTGCGTGATTGAAAATTTTTTCTAGAAATGACAGAAGGACAAGAACGCTAGTATCATTTTTTGTTTTCATTTATTCCCTATAGAGCTGTTCAAAACTGTTGAATTTCATTCCGTTTTCGAATTTTCTAAATTTCAAAAAATTTCGAGATTCGAAGATTCGAAAAACGAACCCATAGAAGTCTATGAGAGAAAAAAATAATAAAGTTTCTGTCCATTTTAAAGGACAAATAGTAATAGTAAGTTACTGTAAATGACACAGAGACCTGGGTAAATAGAACCAAAACTTATTTTAAAACAATCTTTCCTCATGATCGGGCTGTGCTTCCGCATTCTATTTATTTATTTATTTTATTTTATTAGCGAAATCAAGCGCTACATTCGAGGGTTACCGATATTACAAATTCGAGTGTTACCGAAATCGTTTCTTGCTTTCGAGGGTTACCGAAATTGATCATTACTTTCGTTTTGCGATTTCAATTTTCGATAATCATCTATTTTTAATTTCGATGATTGTCGCAATTTCGTTAAAAATCGAAAATTTTAAAAATCCGGGAGTTCTGAAAGTTTTGTCAGGACTTCGAAACCCTTAGATTTGATTTGAAACCGGGTTCTATTCGAACCCACATTACATCTCTAATTCCCTAAAAACGAAAACCCTCAGACCAGTTATATCCCACAAAGTAAGTAAGTGATGGGTTTCCATAAAATGTTCACAACAGTACCGTAAATATCATCTACTATCCATACTGGGATTTATAGTTGCTTATATAAAGTAGCCTCTGGCTTCATAGTTCTGTATGAAGTGCACTGTAACATTTTGACATTCTTTAATAAACGTATTAATGCTTGTATAAGAGATGCGCACAGGGAGAAAGGATGGATTACACCTACCTCCCAATATAATACTTTTGAGGAGCAGCACATACATTTTTCCTTTGCCAGGATAGTCTCCTGGGCGTTCTTGTATTAAAGATAGTGCTGAAGCCGGGAAGAAGCTTGGCAGAAGCAGTTTTCTCGGTGCTGGTGCTCCTCACAGAAATAATATTGGGAGGTAGGAATTACTAATACCACTTCCCTGCTCTGGGTACTTTTCACCCTAACTTTATAGGCACTATAAAGTTGATAACACGGGCAAAATTATGCAACTTTTCTTAAATTAACCCAGCATAATAAACCACAAAACAGTGTGAGTTGTTTTGTTTTTCTGTGAAAAAAAAGAATCACTCCAGACTTGTCCTGTAAATTTGGGATTATGCTTATCAAATGTCTATGATATTTAAGATTTTTTTATTTTTGCAAGTGACCTTGCTAGGTTGATTTCTGTTTCTATTTTCATTATTCAACATTATTAGAGACTTTCCAATGTGAGCTGTTTACTATAGTTTAACATATGGCTGATATTGAGAATCTGGCATACTGTACGTATACTTTAATGAAATATTTACTTTCCTTTCCCAAACACTTAATGCTATTTTGTTGGCAAAGTAACAGTAAAATTTACTTGGTCCAAAAAGCAATGTTGGAAAAAAAAGTGGATAATGATTTTGTTTTTCATACTGCATTGTTAATAGGGAAGGGAATAGATGTTTATTTTTCTTAAATGGTTTCTCTATGAATTCTTGTTGTAAGAGATGACTGAATGTACGCAGACAGTGTAAGCCAAATACTGCCTGGTATGGGAAAGAACCCTGCTCGGGAAATTTCATTTTCGCTTTTTATAAACCTTGATCTCTAGCAAGATGTACGAGTACAAATAGAGATACATTATAAATAGAGTTATGTTTAAAAGACATACATTGATCCCTGCATAGCTGAATGCAGCGAGGGAATGCTGGGAGTTGTAGTTTTTAAATGTGGATTACTGTGATTATACTGCCGTGCACTAGATCTATTTAATTGCCAAAATGACATAATATCGGAGCAGTGTATGGCTGACATTACAATCATCTATCATCAATCTCTCAATTACAGTTCAGTTGTAATGACTAGTTCTATTACAATAATCTGATTATTACAATAACCTCATTATTACATCTCCCTGATAATGGTGAATGTGAAGTTTAGAAAAGAAATATTAATGAAATGTTGACACAGCCGTGCACTGCACTAGTCTGGGACAACAACCTAAAAAATGGCTTCTGTTTACAAAATACAAGTTCTAACTACTTACTACACCGAGGGAGAGATGCAATACTGACCTTCTGCACAGCTCTTTCTTCCAGGTCCTCACCAAGTACTACTCAATTAACATCTCGGAACCCAGCAGGTAAGGAACGCGGAGGGTACACTTTGTTATACCGTTTTTATATTTGTTTTCGCACTAGTAAGTAGTGCATCATTCGGCTGTGCCGTTCATAGAAAGCGCCGCTGGCTCCGGAAATAATTGGTTAAACCCTTGCTAACCATTATTTGCCAGGTTAAGCTCGACGGTTTTGGGGGGGGGGGGGCTTTGTCGGCAGTGTTGTAGCGGCTTTCCTGAACAAAACGAATGTTCGGGTCGGCCGTGGTAGTCTCCCTATAGAGGGAGTCGGCCGCGGTCAAGTGAAACACACAGTCCCAAATGTTCTCCCTATGCTGTGTATAGGGAGAACGCTTGTGACTAGAGATGGCCGAACTTAAGAAAGCCATTAAAGTCAATGGGAGTCAAATAGTTCGAAAAGTTCGAATGAAATACAACTAAAATATCAATGGTAACTTAACGTAAATGGCTGTGGGACCTGGGAAATGGTCTGGGGAACACCTTCGAATATCCAAGACTTTAAAAAACTCGATTTTACTTTCGAGCTCTCGTGTTCGAACATTCGATAATTATCACATGAGTGATTCGATGAGCGCGTCTATGTATAATGGACATTTTACTCGCAGATTTGATGCTCGTGTAATGGTATAATAGATATTTTACTTGCGGATTTGATGCTCACGTTTAGGCATAATGGACAGTTTACTCACGGATTCGATATTTACTCGCAAATAGGTATAACAGACATTTTACTCGCATATTCGCTTTCCTTGAACGTTCGATAATTATCGAAAGTCCGGAAAATATCGAAAATTCAGGCCCGGGATAGTTTGAGAATCCGAGTCCGTTCGAATTCGAATAGTTCGGCTCGAACTCAGGTTTGAGTTTTAGTCCATCTCTACTTGTGACTGTGTGAATCCTGATCTTTGAAAAATGACAGACAGGATCTTGCTGTCATCTGTGTACCCAGCTACAGTCTTGGACTAATCCTTTATTAAAGATAGTGCTGAAGCCAGGAGGAAGACTGGCAGAATCAGTTTTCTTTCGGCTGACCGCTGATGTTCCTCACAGAAACAATATTGGTAGGTAAAAATTACCAGTCCTATATCCCTGTCCCAAGTACTTTGGGAATTTTAACTGTATTTTTTAAAAAAAAAATATATGTATAAACAAGATAGTTATCCTTTAATAGTTTCTCTACTGTTTTTCTATTGTATTCTATTTAGCAGCCTGCACACTCTTTTTTTGTGTCATTCTTGAAATAATTAATAAATTGGACTGTCCAATGACTATTGGTCACATTCCACAGTCCAATAAAGATGTTTAAAACAAGTTTCATTCCAAAAATGGATTTTCTATTTTTCAATAAATGTTAAAGTTTGATATAAAATATTTGATTCAATAATCCCTTAACCCATTGAATATTCGAAGTTCCAAAATGTTTTGGTTTTAAAAGTTCTGAGGATTAGAACCAGGGGCCCTATTTATAAAAGATCGGTATCGTTATCGTAAAATACCGAGAGTTCCACTGCGCATGCCAGAGTCCTCCAGGAGGACAGGGAAGGGGCAGATTTTGTTTTACACACAGAGAGACCCTTAATCTCATAAGGCACTGCAGAACAACCATAGGGAGCTGAGGAGAAAGGTAAGGATTTTTTAACACTACACAGTGGGGCAAATTTTAGTTTCAGGAATGGACATACCCTTTAATGTTTTGCATAAAGCAGTAACTTAGATTTATCTTTTAAAACAAAATACAATAGAGGGACTGTGGGAGTACTCCCTATGCAAAATTATTGCATAATATAAAAGCACTCTTAATTGACTAATCTGGTCAAAAAAGCTATACAAAAAACCAAGATGATCAATGCACTTTCAAAAGACCCCATATACATGTAAACTTTCATACAGGGATGTAACAACCAGGGAAGCAGACCATGCCACTGCAGGAGACCATGCCACTGGCCACAATTGTAAAGTAGGGTTTTCATAGTTTTGCTGGAGGGGGGGCAGTAATTCCTAGTTATGTCAATGGGTTTTAGTTACATGTTTAGTATTAAAAAAAAAGGAAAGGCCCATCCAGCCACATAAAGGTAACCCCTATCTGGAAAGTCCTAGCTTGTTATTTTGATTGCTTTTTCTTGATTGTTTCTTTTTTGTGAAACAATTAGTTTAACCGTCTGTATATTATTAACCCTTTAATATGACTTTATAAGGATTGGCAAAGTTTCTGCCTTAATACAAGATACTAAAGCTCTTGCTCTATCTAACAATGTTTTTTTCTGCAGAATTGGATCTACGGCTATATTGACGTAACCAGTCAGTAATGCCCTTCACAATACCACTGAACATGCATGTTCATGGATCCATACTCCATGTGGAGTATACGACTCCGTTTGGTATGTGGGTTCCAGGTGTATATTGAATATTCTCTACTGAATTTATAAATTTACTATTTCTTAATCATTGTTGAAGTAAAATCCCCAACTACACCTGCATATTATTGCAGCAAATATTAAAATCCTAGCAGAAATTAGTATGTTCATGTAGGCACATCGTAAATTAATATAGCTTTACACAAATAATCCCAAGTTAAAACACATGATCTGCAGTGATACATGACTGTGCAAATTCTCAAGAGGATGTCCCTATTGATTTAAATGAACTGTGAGTTAATTAAAACAAGAAAAGGAACCTGTTTAATAATTAACAATCCATTTGCCTAAAATCAATAATCTAATTGCCACACCTCTTGTTCGGTTAGTGTTTCGGATATTGAAAACCGCTTATGTCTGTTTGTTAACATGGTGATTGGTGGTTTATTTGGACACTCGGCATGGGTTGTAAAGTGATCATTTACTGAGTAATCAATTAGACCTTTGTTTATTTGTCGGTTTTACGGACAAATCCAGAATACAGTCCTATAAACTCTATAAAAGAGTTACTTAGCAGGGTTGGCTACAAGATAGAACAGCTTGTTGATTTTTATTTTATTTCATTACTTTATAAGATATTAAATATTGGATTCTTTATGTCCTATTATTCCACTTAATGGATTTAACAGTTTTTCTCATTATTCCTTAGGTCAATTGTGACTGTATGACTAGATCGTAGCATTTTAAAAAGTGTGAATAAGAGCTGGTTGCATTAAAAGCTTGTTGCATTAAGCATGTCAACTGTTAGAAAACAATATAATCTGCTTTCCTTTGAAATAATATCGTATCAATCCAAGCATTGCTGCACTTTACAGAATCGTTGGCTTTTCATGTTCATGGCTGTTTAGTACTGCGTGTCCTTCCATTTCAAAGCATTTTTCTTTCACCGACTTAACTTGTGCAATAAGCCCCATTTATACAATATCTGCCGAAATGATGTCACAACGCTTTCAATGTCACATTTCTAGAAACAAAAAAGGCTATTTGTTGGAGTTGAAGAATCAATAAAAGGTAGAATAAGCTATAAAGTTAAAAGAAAATCCAACAGAAATGCTAATGTATTTTGGAGAATGTGCTTGATTTTTGCTTAGAATTCTAATCGTAGGTATGTAGAGCTCTGTTTTTTCTCGCATTTGGAATAAAACGTCTCTCATTGTTTGTGCTATGGCATATTTTGGTTCTAAGTAGAACTGTGTCTTTAATGATATGCATATTTTACCTTTCTCTATTGTAGTTCTATATGGTAAAATCCTTTTTTTATTAACCCTTTGAATATTAAACAAAACCATTACACAGCTGTAGAACTGTAGACGTTAGGAGCATAAAAAACAATTCATGATAATCTTTTCAAATTAGTACTGCAAAACCCTCAAAATTCTCATTAGAAGCACAGCTAAGATTTATCAGATCTCATTTGCCTAATATGGGGCCTAACTTTAGGCATTTCGCCCTTCCGGTAGGGGGTAAGAAGGAATAGAAAGAGGTCTTTTGTCAAAGCTGTACAAGCTCACTAATTTGCTCCTCCTAACACAATTACAAATGAACAGAGCTTTCCATGCACTGCCTTTATAGGTTATAATAACCTTGGAACCCCATAACCTCCCGCTAGCTGAATTAATCAGATCATATTAATATTTCTTCTTACTTTCTTTTAACTGGTTCTTCTCTTAATTAAAGGGGGCAAAGATGTAAATAGGTTAGGTGCCTAGAAATGTAGCATCGAATTATAAACAAGGCTCATTAAAAAGATGGATGTTCCAGCAGATTGTGAAAATTGCTTACTCCGCAAGTGCGCATTTTATAATTTCCTGATGACTAAAAGGGCTAATGCCAGCCTCGTTTTTTTCCATTTCCTATACATTTATGAAAGATGGTAATTTTTCGAAAAACAGGGGGTGGAGAAAAAAAGGCAAAACAGAACAACCTATTAATCAAAGAGAATAAAGGTCATTCATATGGCAAGAATATTCCATTCTACCAATCAGAAAAATAAAAAGTTCCATAACATTCAACTCTACTGCAATTCAACTGTAGAGAACCACAAAGAACTCAATGTAACTCCATTCTAGAATATTTTGTAACCCCAAAACATAATTACAACAGACGAATGGAAAAAAAAACACTTAACTATATATATGATTGATTGATTTGCAACTTTTTGCATCGGCTCCTGGTCATAAACTCAGAATTAAAAACTTAAAGTCACATATCACCTCACCAGAATCAAGTTTACCTTGGTACCCAAGCAGTTAGTCTATCTAGAATAACACAGTAGTGATGTATAGAGAGCTGCTATCGCTCTCTATTGCTCCCTTAAGGCAATGCACAAGCCAATAGCGTCTCTCTATGCATCGTGAATGGGGTTAACCCATTCCGAATCTTTAATAGCTGGAGTTAGAATTTCTATCTAAGAGAGCCGCTATCGGCTCAGTGTATTTGCGTTACCCTCTTTGCGCACCTCTGCAACTACCTATAAGTTACTCTTAAAGCTGTTAGCGGCTCTACGTAAATCTGCTCTTTAGAATCAAGAAATGAGAAACTATATTGAACACATTTTATTTATCTTGTTTGAAGACTAGGGGCTGATGGAATAAGAGGTGCAGTGCTTGCCCGTAAAAACATTTTTAACACTCTGTAGTTTTCTTTGGTTGGTAACCATTTCATCGTGGCTACCAAACTGTCTTGCACTCACAATTACCAATGTATTGATTTGAGTAATACAAAAAAAGTAGCGCACACCAGTCTTGAATAGTGAACAAACAAAAAGGTGTTTATTTAAACATGTAACATTTCGGTGTCACATGACATCTTCATCAGACATCATGTATTGATACATCAATGTATTGATTTGGGTTAATCTTGGATCGATACAGTACCTATTGAATATATGCTCTTTGCAAAACTATATTAAAATAGCAAGATGACCTTTAGAGAGAAATATTAATATAATATAATTAGATACAAAAGTAGAGATATTGAGGGTTATTCAATAAAAGTTATTATTGTTAAAAATGGTTCTAAGTTTGCCCCAACCAATCAGATGTTAGCTTTCAAATGTTAAATAAGACCTAATTGGTTGGGGCAAAATTACCACCATTTTTAACAATAAGAACTTTTATTGAATCTCCCTGTTTTTAAAAAGAAGTCTTATTTGGCAATATATATGTCTCATTAGGAAAAGCTACTAAACAGAGAGATTACATGGGAAAATTAGTCCGGAACGAAACTAGTGAGTTTCGGCCATCTCTATAAGAAAGCAGCAGCCAAATCCTCTAGCTGTACATCCTATAAAAAGAACCCTTATAAAGTTATGCTGGATTGGTATAATACTGCAGAAAAGCTTCACAAAATATGGCCAGAATTGTCAGACAGATTTTGGAGGGAGTGTGGTGAGAAAGGCATACATATTATGTGGGAATGCCCCTATATCAAGTAGGTTTGTCACAAGCATCTGGATTAATCCATTCATGGAGCCCAAACATTAGGTCTTGGGACTACCATATAAAGGACTTAACTCAAATACTCATAAACAAGTGGTGGTTAAATGCCTGATCACAAGACACTGGAAGAAGAACCATCCCCCATACCGAAATTAGAAGTATTAGAATTGTTAAAATATGGGCTCTGTGTGGTGTGTTGATGGATGTGGTGTAAGTGGTGTGGGGGCTCTCAGTGCCGGAAATCAGGGACAGGTTACTTCCCTCCTCCATAACAGGCTGAGATTTTTAATCTTCCTGAGTTTACTTGATGTTTTATCTTCTATGTTCTTTCTCTGTTATTTCCTTTACCTATTTCTGTGTGCAGACAATACTATCTATGCATGATTGTGATTATATAATCAGAAAACATAACTATGCTTTACTTGTGGTTCCAAGCAATCTAGTATATGATATAGACTTGGTTAGAATTATGAGCAACTCCCAACCCTACATCCAAGACGTTCTCGGAGATCCAATAATGCTTGATACTTTTTTGGGGAAACTTATTAAACACTTGCTGAGGACAAGGATGACCCAGAGGATATTTGGACAAACATACGATGAACATATACGATGACAATAGAGACTTTCTCATACCTAAAACACCATAAACAATCTGTTTGGCTGCAAATGTGGATAAAATTTTAACAATAAAAATAAAGCTATGTTAAAAAAAGAAAAGGAAGTCTTATTAACAGGTTAACCACCTGTTTGGCATATAAATCACTAAGGGAGAGATTTTATACTTTCCTCCATGCTCCTCCAACCTTTTCGGTTTCCCGCAATGCAGTATTAACTTATCGAACTTTCCTTACCGGAAAGCACCAGAGTAGCCCCTCTATTGAAAAAGTGTTCTTTTTCACGATACAAAGCAGTGCAAAAGCTAATGCTACGGTTATTGCATTGGGTTCTTGTTGCCATTAATGGAAATGCCACAGGCTCTGCAAAGTAAGAGGTAAACCCACTCTAACTCAATATTACACTGGTAGGTAAGGGGTTTAGCTCTTTTTAACTGTTTGCATTCGGAATTACATCTCCCTGTAAGAGTGCAAACATATGGATAAACAAACAAATTAAAATGACCAAATTTTGCTAAACTGTATTGAGTAAAATCCCTTCGCTCTAATGCAACTCCCTACTTTTCTTCTCTCTTTGTCCCTTATGTCCCAGGCCGTGCCCTCCTTTCCTCGCAAAGAAATCTTCTCCACAGACCCCCAACTAACACTGCTGCCTCCTGCCTTAAACCATTCCCTCTTGCTGCTCCCTACCTTTGGAACTCTCTCCCTCTCTTGCTTCACCTGGTGACATCTATTAATGCTTTCAAATCTAGACTGTTATCCTACCTTTCTGAGCATCAGCACAACAAATGATTGTTAGTCCTTTTAAGCACTTTGCACCCATCCCCCCTGCTTGTATCTGTATGTTGTCCCTCCCACTTAGATTGTAAGCTCTTATGGGCAAGGATCTCATTCCTAATGTGTCAAAGCTTGTTGCACTTATATCAATTTATACACAATTCATATATATGCTTTCTTAACCGATGTATGAAATTGTATTTAATTTAATTTTTATCTATCTGTATAATGGATTGCACTTATCCCCTTGTTTGTATACTCTGTAATTTTTAATGTACAGTGCTGCGTACCCAAGTGGCACTTTATAAATAAAATTATACATACATACATAAATAAAGGGCTTTTTAGTAACAGAAATGTGTAGGGACCATTTATAAACCTGTGATATCAGATGTCATACATTATGAGGTGATATCAGTAGTTTATGGATTTGCTGTAAAATACTGGAGTGGTCAGTAAAGACTCTAGTGGTCATTATTATTATTTGCAAAATAAGGATGGCTTTGTAAACTACTGATACCAATTAGAGATGGAACCTTAAAGTCTGTTTCATTTTTGAACTATAGAACTTCAGTAAAAGTTCTATAGTTTGAAAACTAACCCATTTAAGTCAATGGGAGAAAATAGTTCAAAAAGTTCTAGCCAAATACACTTAAAATAGCAATGGTAACTTACTGGGAATGGTCTGGGGAACATGTCCATATCACCAAAACTAATTAACTTTCCCCATGTTCAGGCAATTGTCGGGTTTCCGCATTGAGTTTTTGCTACATTTGAGGGTTATCGCAAATTCAAGGTTTACTGAACTGTAATAATCGTCCGGGAGGCCGGGGTACTTACAAGTACGCTTTAGGAGGAGGCGCTCCGATGGCTGGTGGGATTGCAGAACTGGATACAAGAGACTGCTGGTAACTGTAGGCTGAGGAATGCCGGCTAGGTGCTGCTGGAGAGAAGGCAGGATACTGGAACTGGCAAGGAGTCTCAGGAACAGGCAAGGTAAAACACAGATGCTGGTATGGCAAGGTAATTCTCTGGAACAGGCAAGGTAAGTCTCTGGAGCAGGCTAGGTAAGTAGTTGGTGCAGGTATGGCAAGGAGTCTCTGGAACAGGCAAGGTAAGTCTCTGGAGCAGGCTAAGTAAGTAATTGGTGCAGGTATGGCAATGAGTCTCTGGAACAGGCAAGGTAAGTCTCTGGAGCAGGCTAGGTAAGTAATTGGTGCTGGAGGAACAGGATGCAGGGCAGTTAAGTAGAAGGAGCCGGGGAGGTAGCTAACGCTACTATCAGTTTGTGACACTGAACTATACAGTTGAAGGTTATCGAATTAACCTCTACAGTCGAGAATCATCAACGAAACTCTACATTCGAGAGTTAGCGACAAACCTCTACATTTGAGGGTTATCACCGGTTCACACTTTTAAAAGGTTCACACTTTTAAAAGTCTTTATTTAATCAAAAAGACATAAAAACAAAATAAAATCCAATTCTGTTAATATCCCTTTAAGGTGATCTTACACAGACAGTGTGATCAACGAGTTTCGCTACGTTGGGTAGCTTCCTCGGGATCAATATAATTGCCATTTTGGGTGCTGCTGTGTTGTGTTGGATAATCCATATCTATTGGAAACAGTACAGCTACGTTTTGCTTCCCTTGCACCTGCTGCAGGTACGAATTCAATATATATATATATATATATATATATATATATATATATATATATATACACAACAATCGTAGAAAGGCACTGCACACCTTATATCATCATCTACCTGGTGCTTGTGTGGAGGAGATCGGCTGTATTGCTCCCAAAATATCCAGAGAACCAGTTTCAGACCGCACACAGGTTTTAATCTTCAACTTTCTTTAATGTGAAATAAAGAAAGTTGAAGATTAAAACCTGTGTGCGGTGTGAAACTGGTTCTCTCTCTCTCTCTCTCTCTCTCTCTCTCTCTATATATATATATATATATATATATATATATATATATATATATATAAAAGTATAGAAGTCTAGTGCACTCCATGGTCTTCTTAAACCAAACAAGTTAACACACACAGTGTATACTGTATACTGTATATATAGAATCATCCTTTGAAATGTCAAGACATTCTCTGACTGTTACAGTATGTCCTGGTCTGTGGCAAATGATTTGTTTTCTCTCTGTTACAGTAGTTGTTGTGTAGATGAAGAAAAGTCCTTTTGACAGAATGA
Source organism: Hymenochirus boettgeri (assembly GCA_019447015.1). Classification (NCBI taxonomy): domain Eukaryota; kingdom Metazoa; phylum Chordata; class Amphibia; order Anura; family Pipidae; genus Hymenochirus; species Hymenochirus boettgeri. The sequence continues at coordinate 210,932,910 of CM033471.1, read as the reverse complement.
TGTATAGCACTGCCATGCTCACCCTGTATGCTTCATGAATAAATTAGAAGTGAAAGTTCAAACCAATACCTTTGTCTGCTCTAAAAGGGCTGTAGCCTAATTTACCTAAACATCTTGTAGGGAGCATGGTACCAAAGGAAAATGTAAAGGGGAAAGGTTAATAACAGTGTTTAAATGAAGGAATGTATTCATTTCAGTGTGCTGATTAACTCTAAAATTGTATGTCATCATCCAATGAAAAATATTTTAATCAATTCCATGTAATGGTGAGTATTGATATGAAACAAATTGTGATGTCATGTATGATATCACACGGTAGACTAGTCATAAATTAGATACAGAAAGTTTTCCCTTATTTAAATCAAAGTATGGAATAAATTATTCACACTAACTGCCAGCAATGGCAAGTATAAGTATAAATAAAGGAAATCATGTTTTTCCCCTCATTACATCAGATTTCAGAACAAGAAAAAAATTATCTTCAGAAGACTTTAAGGGAGATATATGGGAGGCACTGCAGACAAGAAGTGCTCCCTTAAGGAGTTAAAATTGCACTAACCGATTTACGATCATTTAGCACGACTTTAGCCCCTAGGTTATGGCGGATGCATGAGTATTGCAAGGCTGCATGGATTGTTTTGCATAAGAATTTAGATTAAAAATTCAGCAAAATTGGTAAAACCCATATTAAAAGCATAAAGAAAAATAAAACTGCATGGATTGTTTTGCATAAGAATTTAGATTAAAAATTCAGCAAAATTGGTAAAACCCATATTAAAAGCATAAAGGAAAATAAAACTCCTACCTCTTGTTTGTACCTTTTCAAAGATAGTTTCATATGACAGCTTTCCCAATGTTCTTCCCACATTGCTTGCAAATAGATAGACAGATGGTCAGAGAATGAGAGAAAGAAAGATAGATATTGGTAGATATGGAGAATAATAGAGAGAGAGAGAGAAATTGAGAGAGATGAAGAGGAGAGAGAGAGAGAAAGAGTCTGATGGATGGATGATGGATAGATAGATAGATAGATAGATAGATAGATAGATAGATAGATAGATAGATAGATAGATAGACAGACAGAAAGACAGACAGATAGACAGATAGACAGACAAACAGGTAGACAGCAAGAAAGACATTTTTATATTGAGAATAGATTTTGAGACAGATATGTCTATCTATAAAATATACAGGGTTATTTAATAAATATTATTATTATTAATATTCTATCTATAAAATATACAGGGTTATTTAATAAATACTTTTCATTCTTATCGTTTAAAATTTTGCCCTAACCAATCAGATCTTATTTAACATTTGAAAGCTATCATCTGATTGGTTGGGGCAAAATTAGCCCCATTTTAAACTATAAGAACCTTTATTGAATAACCCTGAAGAACTTTTTTTGAATCTCCCTGATAATATGCTAATTCTGACTAGCAGTCAGAAAACCTATTGCAAAAAAAAAAAGGATTTTGAACTGCCAGCTAAGCTTTTCATATAACTTTTTTTCCTTGTGAACATTCAATGCCCCCTCTTCCCAAGTGTGTGTGATCAGAAGGGAAGAGGGCGTTTGTGATAGCGTGTGTGTGTTTTCTGTTTTTAAAAGTCTGAAATGCAGCTTGATGATTTCCACCCTATAAAGCTGCCGGCAGTCATGCACACTCCCACCCTCCTCTCTCTGAAATGTTATTTTTCTGTCATGGGTCCTTCTTAGACCAGGATGTTACTTCATTTCCACCTTTTGTTTGGGGCAGAAAGCGAATGATGCTCTTTCAGCAATATACTCCCCATAAGCTCTCTGCTGCAGCCTTACATAAATATACAACAGCAGCTACGGCCTATAACTCACTTCAGGGCTGGAAAAATACTGACTTCCTTTATTGGTCATATTTGCTTGCAATTCCCAACAGCTGTATGTTCTCACCTCGGAGGATCCTTATCTTCAAGTTTCCATTTGTCTCAGCACAATTCCAGTCGGCTGCCAATAAAATAATTCCCATTTTCATAACTCCTGAGAACGAAGGGAGTAGACATTTCAGAAAGGAAAAAGCCCACCAGACACGGGTTGGTATCAGATTTAGATATTTTTACTTACACAAAATAAGGGGAAGGGAGCAGCATAAGAAATTCAGCAGCCTGTGTTCTATTAAATGTGTTGATACATTAAAAAAAAGTTTATCTGATATTAAGGTGGCCATGTATGCTAAGTTAACAATGTATGTTCCTGGTATCCGAAAATAGAACAACTAGGTGGGGTGGGGTAAAAGAAACATCACCTCAGCTAAATACTAGACCCCAAATATCAGCACTCACGGCAGACTCAAAAGAATATAAAAAATCCCAACCTATGGTGGCTGTATGACATGTACTGTATAAAATACAGAGGGTAGTAGTAACATGGGCCTCAGTGAAACTATACCACATACAATATAGTAAACACACTTAATATTTATTGTATAGGAATAACACAATACATTGACTTCTATACCGAGACCTGAAACCCCTAGGAATCAAAAAGGCATAAAAAAAAGTCCATATAAACACACAGGATAAAAAGTATGTGAAAAAAAGTGCAAAAAAAAGTGCAGCCGATACTGCTGCCGTGCATACGGACCTTCATCTTTATGATATCTGTTCCTGGTATCCGCATGCATCAACAGCATGTAAGAATGAAGTTCACCACAAATACAAATTATTTTTAAAAAGGGAGTCATTTTTTCAGTTACCATAATCCAAAGTACCTACATATTTGCTGGACCCCTAATACTGACCATTATAGTCTCAGTCCCTGACAGGTCACTAATGACCACAGCAAAGCACAGCAAAGCACAGCAAATCAATTTATCTTTAAAAAATTAAAGGGCATGTCTACCCCAAAATCAAATGTCTTATACATGTACAGCACATCCCAACCATAAAACCATAATACTCAGCGCCCACCCTCCAAATGTGTATACGAGTAAAGCAATGAGCACCAAGTTTGCAATATTAACAGCTCCCAAATGCATCTAAAGGTAACCCTCAAATGTAGCATTCATTAACCCTCGAATGTAGCATGCAGAAACCCAACAATTGCCCGATTGTGGGGAAAGGTTGGACATGTTCCCCAGACAATTTCCCAGGTGCCACAACCATTTACAGTAAGTTACCATTGCTATTTTATCTGTATTTTATTCAAACTTTTCCAACTATTTCTTCCCACTTTAATGGGAATTAACTTCCGAGCTGAAATTCGTAAGTACGACAACGAACTGAACTTCAGGAAGTTTGGCCATCTCTAGTTATGACATGTTTGGGCCACTGCAAATTAGTGCTGTGTCTTACGTCATATCCGGTACCTGTTAACTAATTCAAAGGCACGGGTAAAATTAAGTAGCAGGTTTTGCATGCCCTCTGTAGAAAAGAGAGCAGGTGCTAACCCATTTTGTGCTGACTGTGTAAGGGTTTAGTGTGGGCTTAAAATGTGTGGGGCATGTGTGATAAACAGATGGGAATTTAGATGGTGCAAGCAATGTAATAAAAATTAGAATGGTATAGTAGTACAGTACAGTGTGGTATTTGAGATTGAATAAAGAAATATATGTCATCTAGTCCAACCTACTCGGCAATACCCACATTTCCTGCTTAACAGTTGATCCAGAGTTGATTAGTATGGGAATTGTTGGAATTTTGTGCACCATTTGTAAAGATCCAGGAGGGCCATAGGGACAGTAGGACACAGCTCTGACACAGCTGAGCCCTGGTGAAACTTGGCAGTGTAGAGGAGCTGGTTCATCTCTTTCACGTACAAGGAGATCATCAGGCAGTCAGGCAGCTTTCAAGAGGCAATCCACCTGAAATGGGGAGCAGGGGAGTGTCCTTACGTAGTAGCGGCCTATCCAGTCAACAGGTTGGACCAGGAACAAGCAGCTAGTGAGGTCTGCAGCATCCAGTGACATCAATGTGGCAAGAGCGGTTGTGCTTGGGTAACCCAGATTCCAGGTCGGCTTCCAATGAATTCAATTTGGCGCAGCTGTCTTCCAGCAGCAAGTCTGATTTAGCGAAGGGTGATCCATCAACGTGCCCTAGAAGTGTAGTGGTGGTGCCCAAGACAAATCATCAGAATGCATCCGTAGCTGTCGACTATCCACAAGAGCTGCCAGCCGGTAAGTACTCTTGTGAGTTACACAGCTTTGGGGGTAGGGAGGTTAGGGGACAAATAGCAACTGGGCTGGGGAGGGGTCAGGACATAGGGTTAATAATTCAGCTTGTTGGGTAATTTTTTAGGGGCCATGTGGGTCCGTTTCTGTAGTTGGGTGGAAGTGCCTCTCAAGTTTGGACAGCAGGTCAAGTAGGGGTGGTGACAGTAGGGGGGTCAACAAAGTGATGCAGGTTAGCTTACATTAGGGGGGAGTGATAGTGTAAGTATGTTATCCCCATCTCATTCAGGTTTGGCTGCCAATCACACAGCCTCAGATATGGTCTCAGAACACTCAAAAGTAAAGTTAGATCTATTTACTTTGCTGCCCCTAGAAAGGTTCCCTTATGAATGCAATAATAAGCTTGAGGAGCTAAAGAAAGAGGAAGAAGAGAATTTATTTATTTTATTTAGATATAGTTTTTGAAGCTTTTAGAACGTATGGAGGGATTGCAGGGCTTTGGTACAATGAACAATTTTGTCAGAGGAAGTTTATATGTCCTTCCATAAGATGGGATCACTGGGATGTTGGCCTTAAGCACAAGTATCCTAGCAGGTCTAGTCAGCCCCCCTGACTAGACTAGCAGGCAAGGCCCCTAGTGCAGCTGGGCTTTCAATGAAGGGGTCTGCAGGTTTGGCACAACCTATAGATTCAAACATGAGTGTTCAGGCTGTGGGCAGATGTTTCAGAAAGAGCAGTCAGGCTAATCGCCTATGAGAGTCTTACCCAAAAATGAACCACACCGGTGAATGTCCCCACGATGGGCCAGTATCTTAATTTTTATACCAATAAAGAGGCAGCAGATATTTTGGAGAAGGGGTTTTCAGAGGGATTTCCTTTTCAGCCTATGTTGTCATCTGTCAGTTGCAGGAATTTAAAATCAGCTTTTGCTAATCCCGATATTGTCAAACAAAAATTGTTGAAAGGAGTAACATTAGGTCGTATGGATGGTCTGTTTATTGAGTGACCCGTGGGGGGGGCTAAGGATTTCACCCCTAGGTAAGAAAAGTTCTGGTAAGTTCCATCCCAGGACATCATCAGTCAACAATGGTATTGACAGGGAACAGTGCAGCATGGTTTATGCTTCCTTTGACCAGGCAGTTTCTATGCTACAAAGCAAAGGCCGCGGGGACTTAATGCCAAGTCTGCCTTTCAACTGCTCCCTGTGGACCCAAGCTGATTTTGCTTATTGTGTTGTGAGTGGAAGGGGCAATATTTTATTGACAAATGTTTGCCAATGGGTTGCTCTATCTCATGTGCCTATTTTGAGCTACCCATTCCAGCACTTTCCTGGAATGGGTAGTGAAGTTTGCTTGTGAAGGTTCTCATTCATCCAGGTCATGGTATATCTGTTGTATTCAATTAGATCAACTGGACTTGAAGTTTAGTTCTTGAAGAAGATGTTTCGCCAGTCATCCGACTGTAGTACAAAACACTAGAATCTGTGGCAATTATGTACCCTGGAAAATCACAATTAGCACATCACAGCCAGGTGTTAAGGTCGTGATTGCATAGTGGTGTTATAGGAATGCCCAGGGTAAGGTGTCAAAACAGCATTGTACATGGCAGACAGTTGGTGCCGAACCTCCATCCCTCACCTCTATTTAGGCTTGGTTTCTTTATTTTCACATAAATGGCCTCCTTGACACCTCTCTTGAACCAGTCACTTTCCTTTGCCAATATGTTAACATTACAATCTTCAAAGGTATGTCCTTTATCCTTAAGATGCAGGTACACGGCTGAGTCCTGACCCGAGGAATTGGCTCTTCTGTAATGGGCCATACGTTGATGCAGTTGTTGTTTGATCTCCCCCACATAGAAATCAGAGCATTCTTCACTGCACTGCACTGCGTATATGTCGCTTATCTTGTGTTTCGGTATTGGGTCTTTTGGATGTACCAATTGCTGCCTCAGTGTGTTGGTTCAAAGCAGATCGTATCCCTGTCTGCTTTAAATCGAACAACACACTGAGGCAGCAATTGGTACACTGAGGCATGCAATCACGCCCTTAACACCTGGCTGTGATATGCTAATTGCGATTTTCCAGGGTACATAATTGCCACAGATTCTTGTACAAGTCATTCTGAATTGAGAAAGACAGTCGGATGACTAGCGAAACGTCTTCAAGAACTAAACTTCAAGTCCAGTTGATCTAATTGAATACAACAGATATGGTAGTAAAGTTTATTTCAGGTTTTGCTACAGTCCTGCATTACCTGGATGACTTTCTCTTTCTCTGCCCCAGGAACTCTGACCAGTGTTCACCATTACTACAGGTAATGGGGCAAATTGCTACCGTTTTTGTATTCCTCTAGCAGAGGACAGACTGAGGGTCTCTATACATTGAACAAATCGACTCGGTCGCTATGGAGTGTAGACTTCCTATGGACAAGCTGCAAGAGCTCCTAGGACCCATATCTCAGGCTTGTTCCAGTATGAAATCAACCTTATGGCAAATTCAGTCGTTGCTAGGGAAACTCAACTTTGCCTGCAGGGTTCTGCCCATGGGATGTTTTTTTGCAGTGATTGGCACAATTTACTGCCAGGGTCCACAGTCAACACCATTTTATTTGTCTAGGCAAGGACGTTAAGGAGGACTTGTCAGTGTGGGCTGCTGGTTCAGTTCAATTATAGGGTTTTATGGCAAGCTCGTAAAGTTGAGACCAGGAACATATACTTATTCACAGATACAGCTGGCAGCTGTGGTTCTGAGGCTTACTTGGATGGCCTCAGGAGTGCACAGCGCTGGCTCAGACATTGGCATGAGTTAGGCCTCACTAAGAACTTTGTGGAACACTTTCCCATCCTGATAATGACTGAAATGTGGGGATACGGTTTAGCGCATAGGAAGCTGGTTTTCTGTTTGGACAACTTGGGTGTAGTGCAGGCCATCAATAATCTTATGGCCTCTTCCCCTTCAGTGATTCGGCTGACATGCCAATCAATTTTGATGTGCTTAAAACTGAATTTGTTGTTTAGAGCAAAATATGTTCCAGGTGTGAATAATGTGATCGCTGACTCCCTTTATCATTTTCAGTGGGACCATTTCTGGGATGTGGCACCTATGGCAGAACGGTTCTTTGTCCAAGCTGGTTGTGGCAACTGGGGAAAAGCACGTGGCAGACCTGGTAGCAAGATCGGTGGCGTCTGCTACATGGGAGAAGTATGACAAGGCTTGGAGTGGCAGGCTGTGAAGGGAGCCCTCCAGAGTTATGGCATCCCTCCTACAAATTGCGAATTACTTTTAGCTTGGATTAGTCAGATGTATGTTGGTGGGGTTTCCATAGCATCATTGAACAGTAGAATGGAAGGTTTGTCTTTTGGTTTTTGGGTTTCTATGCAAGAAGATGTGACAAAGCATGTACTGGTTCGGCAAGCGTTATAAAAGGATGCAAAAAATATGGGGTGACTCGGGATAGGTGAAGGCCAGTTTCATTCAGTTTATGCCTTTTTGCTATTTTAGACCAAGTTTGCATTCCACCCTATGTATGGATATTGTTTCAAATGGCTTTCTGGTTGGCCTTCTTTGGGGCTTTTTGAATAAGTGAGTTGGCTATCCCTAGTAAATTTCATGGGACGGTACTACAGTGGGATGATGTTTGTGAAGTGGAGGGTGGTTTACGAGTCTTCTTTCAGCGGTCTAAAACAGACCAGTCAGTTAGGAGTACATATATATTTTTGTGGCCCTTAGAGGGGGACCGTCCTGTCCGATTCAATGCTTTAGGCAATATTTAGCAGTGAGATTGGGTCAGGCAGGACCTTTCCTAGCTCATAGGGATGGTTCCTTTTTGTTCAATTTTAAATTCAGGGCTATTTTTTGAATTTGTCTGGTAGCATGTTGGGTGGATGCAAGGAAATAAAGATGTCACTCATTCAGGATATTAGCAGAGACAGAGGTTGCATGGTAGGGATTAGCTGAGAATTCTATAAAGAGGATAGGCAGATGGGAATCCAACCATTTTAGACTATACGTCTGGCCAGGGCGAGCAGAGGTGTAGCCCGGGATTATTGATATTTTTTCTTCTTATTGTCTTCTGTTTTCTTTGAAATCTGGCAGTTAATTGGATTTATGGACACTTGTGTGTTTATTATGCAGCCAGGAGGGCAGCAGTATGACCTGGAGGCAAACAACTGGGTTTTAACAAAATGGAGGTAAAGGTGAAGTGGTTGGACTTGCATGGACTGCGGTAGTGTAAGTTTTTACCTTCATTTAGGGAGTATGCGGCCATGCATGGCCCTCCTTCTGTTCTTATTGTTCATTTAGGTGGGAACAATGTGGGGTCTGTTCCCATAAAAACACTTATTATGGATGTTACGTGTGACCTGCTCAGGTTATGGGCAGCCTTTCCCATTTGTTTTGGTAATATGGTCTGAAATTCTTCCTAGACGGTTTTGGCGGGTTGGGCGTGATTGCAAAGCCTTGGATAGGGTCTGTCTAAAAATCAATAGGGCAGTGGGCAAGTTAATTTTGTGTAACATGATATGGTAGGGACGGAGTGCTCTTGACTGAGTTAGGCTACGATTTGTTAAATATTGACTTTAAAGAGGTTGCTTAATTGTCAATGTCTCTGGTGGTGGACAGTAGGATAGATAGGAGGGCTGAAGGCAGTGGTCCATGAAGGACAGATGGAGTGGAAAAGGTATTAATCCGTTTTCTCTGCAAGAGGGTTACAGGTTGGATAGGTCCTTTTCGATAGGGAAGGGTGATCGGATGTTAGAAAGAGGGGCCCTCATTGAGCCGGTGTAGTGCGGCTGATGAGCTGCACAATGTTGGGAGAAAGGGGGGCACATGCCTTTATTGACCATGTTCATTGTTAATGTTTATCAGTGTTTACATTGTTCAGTATACTCGTTATAATTTGCACTTAATTATACATAAAAATTTTTGCACTTTAACTTGTAAATAGTTAAATAAAGAAAAGCTACTGTGGCCTTTTGTTCCAACAAATGGTCCTTGTCTTCTTTGGTATTTGAGGGAGAGGTTTAGATTCAGTGGGGAGTCAGGTCACTACAAAAGATAAGGCCGAAATCTGAATGTAACATGCGGTGCAAATGAGATGATAGTGTCAGATGTTGGATTGCCATGTAAGTGAATGCATTGTCCTTTACATTACATGTGTGTATATTTTTATAATATAGCACTTTTAAGTAGGAAATTTATACATTCTTCAAGTACATCAAACAGGCAAAAAAGGAGTCAGCTGAGAAAACAAATTCATAAATTATAGGCATGTAGATATTGTGTTGTATTTGGCAAGCTTTAAAAAAGAAGAATCCGATTCATGCCCCCAATATGAATTTAATGTATAAACTAATTTCCCTTAAAATCAGGCAAACAATTAAATATGTTTTTCATAATGTAAAGGCAACGGTGATATTTTACCATACTGAAAAATATAACTTGCTGTGAATATTTTAAATCTGCCCACTTTACATTTTAAATGATGTTTGGTCATATTCCATCACCTTTATTAAATTTTTAAAAATGCCACAGTATTGATTTTAGGAATATATGCATGCAAATTTATTTTGACATGAAACTGTTAGAAACTGATTATAATAAACTAATATTTGGTCTTAAAGGAGAACTAAACTTAATTTTTTTAAAGCCAAATATGAAAGTTTTTCTCCCCAGAACACCTACACATTGTAAGATTCTTCTCTAGTAAGTTGCATTTACTACATCTGAGAAATAGATTCTGAAACAAGGTTTCCATATTGTTACTAGTACAACCCACAGCCCATGAAATCATCAAAGAACCACACCCCCTGACCCCAGTATTCACTGTCTCGATGCACAGAGTGTTTTCTATACAGATGTCTCCACACCAATATGGAATCCCTGAAAAGACTTTGAAAGCTGCTTGATACCGGCAGTTTTTTTACCAGCCAGTGTGAGTTGCTGGAAAATAAACTGCAGGGTTAGAAGCAGCTTTCAAAGTCTTATCAGGCCTTATTCAGTGTTGGCACACTGGGTAAGGCACCAGGTTTAAAAATAAACAGTTCAGGTCACAAGTTCAATACCCCAGACTTTTTTTGTGTCTATCATGTTCCAATCAAAATATAAAGCTTCTAAATATACTTATATCCCCTGGTAATACGCCAGTATTAGAAACACACAGTTCAGAAGGTCGCAAGTTCGAATCCACAGACTCACCTTTATTTTTTTGTTTCCATTATGTTCCTAGTACAATACTCTACCTGTACCAATGGTTTACATAGTGCCTCTCTTAGCCTAGAGGTAAGAGCTCTGCTTTTAGCAAGACAGAGTTCTATTTTTTTTATTTTCCTTACATCAATGCTATCTATGTTTCTTACATCCTTGCTATTAGTTTCTTACATCCATGCTATCTATGAAATACACTGCAAAGATTACTTTTCTTTTTGTATGAGAAGTAAAGGATTATATCATTGTTAGGACAGGAGCATTGAATGTGTTTGAAAACAAAAAACTGAAATCCCTGTTCTGTGGCAGGGAGAGGGAGGATCTCTGTGCTGTATTGTGATTGGCTGCCAGCTTCTAGAAAGCAAGACTGCAACTTCCTTGTTTTGATCTGTTGAGCACAACAGAGCATGTACCTATACACAGGCACTTAGCTGGGGGTTTACCCAGCTAAGGATGGATTGTAGGAGCTGACATCTAGTACTCACAGGTTATTTTCATAAATTCCCCAATGGCCACAGCAAATGGAGTGGTGAGACACAGCTTGTTGTATGTTTGTGAATGTGCTCTGTCTATTGGGACAATGTTGTCTGGAGACTTTAGTTCTCCTTTAATACTGATTGTAGGACTTACCCAAGCTCCAACAGAATAGTTATTGGGCAGTGGCGTAACTAGGAATCACTGGCCCCCAGCAAAACTATGATGGGGCCCCTATCCATGCTTCATCCAACGTGTTTTTTTGGGGAGGAGGCTGTATCTGTCATAGGAAAAATAAGAAGATGGGGCCTCCTTTGCTCCTGGAACCCCTGCAGTTGATCCCCTGTAGTTACGCCCCTATTACTGCATATTACTGTGAAAAAATCCATACTGTGGTAGAAAATCCATAACAGATAGCAGTACAAGCTGGCAGAATCTGCAAGATACAAAAAGTAAAGTCAAGCTGGTAACAGAAATAACATGAGAGAAAGAAGGAGAGGCAGGTTAGAACCTAAAATGTGTATCAGTGCAACACTGCTGAAAGTTATTTCCCAGACAAGCCTTTAATATGCAAACATATGCTCTCATAACTGCCTTTTATGGACCCCTAAAAAGTGTAGTATGAAAAAATATATATATTTTTTTGCCCATTGAAGATTTGATAAATATGTTGCAGAATTCCACTTTAGACAAGAAATACATTTTAAAGTCTGGCCCACAAATGATAAAATATAAATAGGTAAGTCTGGGAGGACTGGACCAATACATTGAACTCAATTCTACTTAACATTAATTTGATTCTCTAATAAAAAGTTGTGAAAGTTACTGCCTTTTAATTAAGATATTAAGAGGGAGATTCAATAAAAGTTCTTATCATTAAAAATGGTGCTAATTTTGCCCCAACCAATCAGCTCTTATGTAACCCTTAAAAGCTAACATCTGATTGGTTGGGGCAAAATTAGCACCATTTTTAATGATAAGAACTTTTATTGAATAACCCTGTAAATTAGCATTCCGGGTTTATCGTATGCTTTTCTTTAATCAGCTGTTGTAAATAGTAGCAGTTAATTGTCAAAATAAGAAAACATACAATTTTTTATATTTTTAGATCCATTCAATATAAAAAAATAATTGATTGTTTGTAAACAGTAATAATATGAGGTGAATTATATATACAGTACATATAAACACACATATGTAAACACACACACACATATATATACAGCATGTGTGCCTAAGTATGTGCGTGTATCAAGCAATGTTTTACTATGCATAATGCATTATCTATGTGTATAATCACTTCAGACTCTGAATGGTTTCTTCTCCTATCAGTGAAGCTTGACAATGATTTATGAGCAGGGATAAAGAGACAGCTTCATTTCACAAGGCTGCACAACCTCCTGGACAGGCATGAGCTACAAACTTGTTTTGACTGTGAAACTGAAACAAACATGACACAAAAGTCAATAAAACAGCAACACAGAGTTATCATTTTACAGCCTTTAGTGCAGTGTCTGTGCTGCCTTTTAAAGGAATGTTAATACATTTCCTGATAGGAGAGTAAAATATTTTTTTCTAATTTGGCCTTTAAGATGAGCAATATCATTTTAACATTCAAATTCTTCAAGGCTTTTTTTTCTTTTCTTTTTTTTTTAAACTAAAAGATTTGTCTCATAGAAAAACATTAAGTACTGCTTAATCCTTATTGTGACCTTTTTTACAAGCACAATTAACATAACCAACTATAGCTTACAATTTGATGTTAACCCTATTTTATCTTAAAGTTATATACAACTAGATTGTAAGCTCTATGGGGCAGGTACCTCCTTTCCTCTTGTGGCAAAGCTCTAGCACTTCTATTTATATTATTTATACATTTATTTACTGAACTATCTATGTATTTGTTCCCCTTGTATGACTTAATTGTATTTTGTTATTGTACAGCGCTGCATCCCGAAGTGGCGCTTTATAAATAAACTATACATACATATAAATACATAAGTATAGCTCCACAATGTCATGAAAAAAACTCAAGGCAGCTAGATAGTTTAGGGAGAGGTGGGCCAAAAAGAGCAAAATGTCCTCCCCTTACTCTGGGGAATCTGGGAATAAAGCTGGGTACACACACTACAGATTTTAGAAAGATGGCAGACAGGATCTGCAAGACTGTACATACACACAGTCCCGAGCGTTCTCCCTCTTTAGGGAGTCTAGCACGGCCAAGGGAAATTTTCCATTTTGGCAGCCGCGCGCTCATTCGGGAAAAAATGCTACACACACTAGAGATAATGTCCCGATACCACCGGATCCGACTGTATCGAGGCTTTATCGCTAGTGTGTGTACCTAGCTTAAGAAATTACTTCTTGTTTCTTAGATTTTGTGGGAAATGCTATTCATATAGCATGCAACTGTAAGATGCCTTCTGTTATAAGAAGGTTCTGCTCCATTTTTATGCTCAGTGGAGGGCTTTTTGCTCCTTTTGGCCCACCTCTCCCTAAGCTGCCTTGTCTATTGTGCACCCAAGTCCTACTCCATAGAGCCATAACTCAGTATCTTGCACTGACAAGATCGAGACATGTCATGTCTGCAGGTCAGATGATTGGCTCTATACAATAGGCTATATTGCATGTTATTAAGCCAGAGTTTCTGGACACATGCATTAGCCAAGGGACATTAAGGAGAAATTTGCATATCTCCGCCCCTAACTCTGGGGACCCTAGGAGTAAGAAATTACTTCCTGTTTCTTAGAATTTGTGGGTAATGTTATTCAAATAGCATGATACTGCAAGATGCCTTCTGTTATAAGAAGGTTCTGCTCCATCTCCACGAAAAAACACAAAATAGCTCCACCTGTCAAGAATTGTAAAAGAAAAAGAATTGACATAGCCATACATTTAAAGGCTACAGACATGCTGTTTAGAAATGCTTTCACATTAATCACAATTTTTAATGATACTTTTAAAATACAGTGGCTGAAATGATTGCTATACATTTCTTGTTGAGTAACACTCATATCGCTGTGGTTTTATGTTAATTTAAACCTAAAAAGAGAAGAAAACTTAAAAAAAAAACTAATGTGAATGCTTATCTTCCCAGAACACTTATACATTGTAAGCTTCTTCTCTAGTAAATTGCATTTACTGTATGTACATGTGAGAAATGTAAGTAAGAAGGCCTTTGTGTTGTTTCCAGTACAACTCACAGCCCATGTAGTCTTTACATGGGCTGTCTCTTTGCACAGTGTATTTTCTATACAGATGCCTCCACACCAATATGGAAGTCCCTTTGAAAGCTGCTTGTTACCCTGCAGTTTTTATTCTCGACAGTGTTCACTACTGACAGCTTAGCTCTGTTGGCTTAACATATAATTATTATGTTTTAAGAATCACACAGCACACAAGGTCACAGGTTCAAATACCGTGACTTATGAAACAATACAAAATAGTCAACTGGCTAAATTTACTCTTTTTTTCATTTCAATAATGCTTGTGGGAAAATACAAAGTTTCTACCTGCACTGAATTTATATATAGAAGCTCTGTTGGGATAGTAGTAGTAACTGCCTTTAGCACAGAAGGATGCAGGTTTGATTCCCAGAATTATTTTTTACTACAACATTAAAATTTTGTTTCTTATAGCCATACTAGCTAAAATACATGGCAAATATTACTTTTCTTTTTTTATGGAAAGCATAGGATTATATCATTGTTAGGGACAGAAGCATTTAAATATGTTCACACAAAAACTGCACTTAAATCCCTGTTCAATGTCAGTGGTAGGGATGACCTCTGAGCTGTAACATGGTTGTCTGTCAGCTTCCAGGAGGCAAATCTACAGCCTCCTGTAAAGTGTGCTGCATATAGCTGGGTGCCCACAGGTTAATTTCAAAAATCACCCAGCAGCCACCGCAAAGGAAGAGGTCAGACACATCTGTTTGTATCTTTGTGAATATGTTCTGTCTATTGGGGCAATATTGTCTGGAGACTTTAGTTCCCCTTTAAGGATTCTAATATTTAAAGAAAATATGCATATTGGTAATAAACAGAAAAGATAATCAATGCACATTCCTAGGCCCCATACAATATTATATTATCTGCAAACTGGCATACTTTATAAACAAAGGGGTTTTAGTATACATTACTGTGATCACATGAATGAAAAGCCTTCCAACCACTTTAAGGTAACCCCAGTCTGGAAGGTCCTAACGTCTAACCTTTTCAATTTCTTTTACTTCAATTACGATTAGTAAACTTTTGCATTTCTCATTCTTACACACTGGATCCATATAACAGTGTGGTGAAATCAAACATTGAGGTGCTGTGACTATGCACATACAAACAAAATCTAGTAAAAGTATTTCAGACAGAAATATTTTAAGTTTAACATTTACTGAATGTGATATTTCATTGCTACTATGTTATATGTAATTGTTTATTCTATAATGCGGTCATATGTTTTAGGTTTGAATAGTAGCCTAAAGAATAATAACTCAGAATCCTTATCATTTAAGAAAGTGAGCTCTCTGCCCTCACCAATGCTTCTTACTTACTGGAGGAGTCTCTGTGATAAAGTGGAAAAAAATCCTTTCTACCACATGTAAGATGTCTATCCATGTGTTATCATTCAATGAGTTATGAGCTGTCCTATTCTGTATATATAAACTATGTTCCTGCATGATCTGTTTCCTATGAAGAATTGTAAAGACTGATGCTAAAACACAAGATAATATTTTATAAAATGTTGTACCAGATCATTTAAAAATATTAATATACTGTACGTTAAATTATTTTACTGAGTATCTCTCAGGTTCATAGGGCATTAGCACATTAGCATTAGACAAACATTTTGCAATCTGTAATAGAAAAGACAATCAGGGAATTTTTTTTATCATTAAAAATTGTGTTAATTTTGCCCCAACCAATCAGTTCCTTTTTAACATTTGAAATCTAACATCTGATTGGTTAAGGGAAAATTAAAACTATTTTTAACTATAAGAACTTTTATTAACTTTCCCCGAATGACTCTATCAGGGAGATTCAATGAAAGCTCTTCAGGGAGATTCAATAAAAGTTATTTTTGTTAAAAATGTTGCTAATTTCCCTCATTATTGTTAAATATGGTGCTAATTTTGCCCCAACCAATCAAATGTTAGCTTTGAAATGTTAAATAAGATCTGATTGGTTGGGGAAAAATTAGTACAATTTTTAACGATAAGAACTTTTTTTGAATCTCCCTGAATGTTTGTACATATTTATGTCCAGCTAGAGACGTGTCTCTGCCATTGTATATTGGGTTAATATTCTTCTAAAAAAAAAAATATTTAAGCTTTAGATGTTTAATAGACTAAAATAGGTTTTTGTCAAATTTGCAAGCGCTTTCCCTCTCATACATTCTGTTTTCACATCAGAAGCAGTGCAATAAAACAATGCAATAATGCTAACACCACAATGTTTTAAACAGAGATAGTATTAAGTTTGTGGTGTTCTGGTTAAGGTTTCCTCTCAGATCAAACATTTTCAATTTGTTCCATATGACCACAAAACCGTAATAAAACAGGTGTGTTATCCTGAAATCATGCAACACACCATTACTGCACACAATTAGGGGCCATGTAATTAGTTGTGTGAATTGTAAAAATGTAAGATTGGGAGCCCGAATGAGTTTAACTATACCACAGCAAAGAGACTAACGATCATGTAAACAGACATCTATGTTTTTAATTATTAATTAACAAAGGACTGCCCTGTAAACAGAAAAGCTTTATTATAAAGAAAGGTTAGTCAATTACCAGAGCATGAATAAGACTCTACTATTTAGAACACTGAATATACAATTCTGGTAGTTATTAAGTATTCGATTTTGACTACTCCAAGTCACTTTAGGGTCAATTTATGGATAGACATTTCCGCTTTACAAGTCGCGTTAACCAATCCACCAAGGGCAACTTAACGGCAGTTGTGGTGGTGCACAAAAAGAGGTTTTGCATTGCCTTAAGGGGGCAATAGAGCGTGATAGTGGCTCTCTATACATCGTCACTTTAGTTTATTATAATGTCCTTAAAAAGCAGTTCAAGGCAACTGGTAGAGATGTCCGAAACTGCCGGGTTTCATTCCGGTTTCTGGTTTTCAGATCTCAGCAAAATCCCAAAGATCTGAAAAAAAGAACTGCCAGGTTTCATTCCGGTTTCCGGTTTTCAGATCTCGGAAAAATCCCAAAGATTCGAAAAAAAGAACTTAAAATCATGACTTTAGAACGAGTTTTTTCAATTTTTATCGAACATTCGAGCTATTTTCAAAAATTCTCGAAAATAGCCTTAAACATTCAATAATCCTCAAAAATACGATTGGAAACTATTTTTGAGTTTCCAACCGTATTTTCAAGTATTATTGAACATTCAAGCCTATTTTCGAGAATTCTCTAAAATAGTTCTAACGTTCTGTAAAAATAGAAAACTCGCTCCGAAGTCCCGAAAACATTTGGATTTCGGAAACTGAGGGGTTCCGTGTCGGATCCAGGTCCAAGTCGTCCCATCCCATCTCTAGCGACTGGTTTCTCATTCAATTGAAGTCTGCACGATCAGTTGAAATTTATTTTTCTGTCCTGTCCGATTGAATGTTTAGGAAATTTGGACAAATATTTGACATCGGTCCAGTGTGGGAAAAAATGACAAATTATGTTTCTATCCAATCAACTGAGTAAGGCTAAATACAGCCCTAATCATCATTGTCTGTGGATGGTAACAAATTTAGCTTCTTTAAACATTTTCAGCATTGTAAAATGATAGAAAGTAAATAATAATTCCCAATGTGGTTTATCACATTTTCCTTCTTGAAATCACTGCAGAATATATCTAGCTCTTTACCATGGCTCCATAAATACAGTTGTACTGATACACCCTTTGTGTGTTTATAGTACAGATTTCTTCCTATGTGCAACAGCTTCTCTTTGATCTCTTTTTTCCCTTCTTTTTGCTATTGTTGAATCCGTTAAGCACTAGGTATATTGACAGCACTGTAATAAAGACACAACTGCATACAGGGAAAGTTAAATGATAATAATATTATTGGAATTCTTAAAGGATTTTCTGAATGATGAAATGATGCCTTTCATCTTCTGAAAGGAGCGGCCATCCTTAACTCTATATTTATGTGTTTTTATTTGTTAATCAATAAAAGAAAACGATCACTTTCTTTTGATTAAAATCCCACTGCTCCTTTCTGGGGCAAGCAGAGAATACAACATCCTGCATATGATGTATGATATTTTTCAGGGTGTTTGGAGAGCAGACACATTAAGAAAATAGTGCTAATGATATTAAAGTGCTTTCCTTAGGCTTGCTGCTAAGAGCTGACAAAACTGTCAAGTGTATAATGGAAGAGGCTATCGTAACATCTTCAGAAACCCATACCTCTACCCCATTTCCCTGCAATCTTCTAATAATGGAACTGCTATAAATTGCAGCCAGCTATGGGATAGAGCCCTGGCTTCTCACCCCAATGTGAAAACATGATAAATATAAGGGGGGGAAAGGCTGTCAGCTTTGGCGCCCGAACCTTATTACAAAGTCTTAATCTTACTGGCCTCAGCACCTTTTATCATTGCCTTGTTATGAGCTGATGGCTTTTTTATTTGCTTGGAGATGGAGGATGTGTCATTCTGTGTCCTTTTATAAAGAACAGTCTCTGTCTGTTTGAATATGTTTATTATTTTTTTTTTTTTACTTTTCCCATACATTTATATTGAATCATAATGCATATTAGTTATCATGAGATGGAAGTGTCTCCTTGTACACGGTTAGTTCATTAATTACCTGTAATCATGAGAATCCCAAGCAGAAAGGATCTGCCTGTTATAATGTATTTAGTGCAATACACAGTTATTAACCATTGTAGCATCACTGTAATGTAGCACAAAAACCTTAACATTATACACTGAATTATCCATAAACATTTAAAATTTTCCTGGGTGTAGCACATAGAAACCAAAAGAAATTGCCAAAACTCAATAGGAGCTGGCATGAGAACTAAACCTGACACTTGCAGCATCCTTTACATTGTAGCCACACATTCCTAAGAAACGGCTGGATAGACAGCAATCAATCAAAGGGTGATAACATGTGAATGGTTGTTTGAATTTGTGCAAAGTAGCTGATTTTGTTTCTGTTTCTCTTGGCAGGCAAAGTATTGGCTGGCAGATAGCTGTCTGCAATACAAAATTATATCAGGAAATATGAAAGTTGCATTAGAATTGTAAAAACTTGTCTGTTACCTGCTCTAATCCTAACCAATATATTCAGTACATTATTAGATGTATTACTAACCACATATTTAAGTATAATTATTGTTTCCATTCTGACAAAGAAGGCTGGCTCCGCCCTCCATGCAATCAATTAAGGCTGTGATTGCTGACATCACAAACAATGATTGACTGCTGTTTCACCTGCTGGCTCCTTTGCACATGCTCAAGCATATAAAAACCTCACCAACTTCATTGATAAGCAGAACCAGAACACTGCATCTCAGTCAATCATGGACTCTGCTGGCCCCTTCTGCTGCCATTGTGCACAGAAAAGGCACAGAGCAGGATCAGAAGACAGCCAAGGTAACAAGGGCTGGTATGTATCAATTAAAACTTGAGGTCAATGTTTTGAGGGGGGGGGGGTGATTAGCCTATATACATATTTTAGTTTGAGGGGGTTGAACATTTCTTTTAAATACATGGTTATAAATACAGTTAATTAACTGGTAAAATAGCAGTTGGGGTTGCAGGCAGTTAACTGACAAGTCACCAGTTTTTTGTTTTACGGGTTGACATGCTCTTTAATTGATTTTACATCCGGGTCAACATAATTCAAATTGTGTTATGTTCCTAATGTACCATATGATATGTTGAATGCAAAATAGGGTTTACATCTCAGGAGTAGAGATTAATGAATCTTCCCAGTTTTAATTTTCGAAAAAGATTTGAATCCGAAAACTTACCCAATAGAAGTCAATGAGGAGTCAAGTCCCAAAAGTTTAGAAAATTTAAATGTTTATTTATTTTTAAATCTAATATCAATATTATCTTTGTACAAATGGCACAAGGACCTGGGAAATGGTTTGCATAAAACCCACCCAAATCACAGGCCACACCCCAAACCAATGCCTGTTTTTACTTTTTTGGGGGGGGGCACAGACTATATTCACTCTGAAATACATGAATTGCAAAAACATGAACTGTTTAAAATATTAGATGCATTTTGAAAAATCTAATGTGCTGCAAATTAAACGACGAGCCCCCCTTCCCACAAAATGTTTAATTACCTTCCCCAATTACCTAACCCCTCCTCCTTTCTTTTGTTCTGCCAAGCCCCCTTGCCTCTCCCCCTCCCGTTTGGGTGCAGGGGATATCTGGCAACCCTGCTGTAACCAAAGAGCCACTGGTACCCCTCGACATGTGCCTACCGTGCCTAATTTTACATCTGGCGCAGGTAAATAGAACTGTTTTGGGACACTGAAATTATGTTTTGTTATCTCCAATTCTTTTTCTTTCTACTTTAAACAGAAGGAAAAATCTGATTAACCCTGTGCCCAAATATTCAGTTTTAAAGTAGTCCATATCATCACGCTATTATTTTAAAAAGTATCAAAAAAAATGTAAAGTGTCAGTAGGAAGTATTATGCATGGGATTGCTACTGTCTTCATCTAATTTATAAGAATCCCATGTAGAGGAATCAAGAGACACAGATCAAAGTGCAACACTTCATATCATTCATAACACACTTATGACAATAAGACTTTCACTTATCATCTATAAGATAGTTGTTGGTCTCCATAAAATATCTAAAAGATGCAAGATAGACACCAAAGGTGGGTACACATCATACAATTCTTCCTCTGGCCAACCAATCAAGTCTTCCGACTGGAGGGCCTGGAGAAAGGAATGTCGGTCACGGCAAAAGCAGCTGCATCTGACAGTTAGCCATGATCAATTGTACGGTTCATAGAGGACCGCACGATTGATCATGGTTTTCCAACTCATTGTGCTTTCGCCAATTCGGATGAAGGAATGGCCGGTGATCAGTCAAAGCCACCATACAATAATTTGGCCCGACCAACCGAAACACTGATATGTCAGTCGGTCGGGCTGAATTATTGTATGGTGTGTACCCAGCTTTAAAGGAGCACTAAACAGATTTCATGGACTTCTTTAAGTACATGAAATCTGTATCTATTATTCAAAGAGAAGTGAGAATGCTTATTCCCACGCCCTTGTGAGTAATAGAAAAAAAAACACGGAACACGGCAACACTTACCTTTCTGAGCTCCACTTGCGGTTTCTTGTCAGCTGTCAGGTGCGCTGTCCTGTCCCAACTCCTATCTTCGGCCCATGCACGCCAATACAAAAGATACAGGACAGTGCACCTGACAACTGAGAAGGAGCCTTGAGTGGAGTGCTGGTAAGATAAATGTTGCAGTGTTCCCCGGATGTTCTAGGTGGGAATAAAGCAATCCCACCCCCATGTGAATAATAGAAACAGATTTCATTTACTTAAAAAATACAGTTTAGTGTCCCTTTAAATCTGTTATCAACATTGGTTCATATGATATGCACTGATCACAAACGCACTGTATTGCTTGCATAGCACTGTATGTTTTCTTCTTGTCTTTGTGTGGTTTCTTCACATTGCCAAGCATAGCAGTTCCCTTTACCAGTGATTCTCTCATTAAGTATCATGCAGGGAAGATGAATAGAATGTAAAGTTAGCAAAAACCTCACTTGGAACCAGTTCACTTAGAAGTGAGGAGAGAAGATGTCTTACACTTATCTAAATATTGTTGTTATATCAAATGCCTCACTTCCTGCCTTCCTTATATTAGACCAAATAAAGAATACACTCCACTTTAAACCCCATCTCTTCACAGGGATCTTCGTTTTTAGACAAACAGATATATCTGGTATCAGATATTTGGCAAAATATTTGTTTGCAGTGCTAGAACTTTGAAGCTTTAAAAGTCACATCAGACAATAACAACAGAATTTGTAGCAGATGTAAAGTCATTTGTTGAAGTCGTGGCAATGAAAATCATAATAGAATTCTAAATAAGAAATGTACATGCATGCCACTGGCATCTCAATTCAATGTCAGTGACCATGAAACAATACTACTTATTTAGCTTCTCACACAGACTCTCTACAAATCTTGTTTTTTTTAGATTTTTTTCTTCTTCACTTATTTAATGAATACAAGTTTTTTTTTGGAACCTTAAGCAGGTAGTGAATTCTCATAAAAGTGAAGTCTTATAAAATCCAAGTACCTTATGTTGCTTGCTTCTTCAAAGTACTACATTCTTCCTTTATTTTACTTTGGTTACTTTTTAACAACACCAGATTACATGGTAATAAAATGTAAAACCATTTTATCCTGAACATTCTTCCAAATCTATTGAGAAGTATGTTTAATCAATTGATCTATGAATAAACAAAGGTTTACAGCCATTAAAATTTAGATTTGATGTAATTAATTAAGTCATTACACTTATAGTAAAAGTAAATTCCCAGGACTTCATATATTTGGCCTTGTCCAGTTTATATTGCCTTTATTTATTCCTTACAGGGATCTTTTGGAACCTGATAGATTTATCAAACAGACATTGCCTTGTACTGGCACCCTGCATCTGGAGTTTATTCCTCCTAACCATATATTTCCCATGCCTCAGGGTTAATTTAACTCCATAAGTGATTCCACTTAACAAAATAGTGAATTAGCAATATTGATTTCACAGCCCCATACACATGGTCAGTACCTGATTTAAAACAGGCATTTGAGCTATCAAACAACAAGTTCAAAGTCACCTCCACCCGCTATGTTGTCTAAAGAGGGACACTACCTGTTTATTGACCATATGTTATCCCATCTGCATCCGATCCTATATATACACTTCCTCATCAAAGCCAAGCAAGTTTGTTTGACAAGATCTGTTCCTCATAAATCTATACTAATTACTACTTATAATAATAAGAGATGGGATCCGGGTCTGACTCGGGCCCAGAACCGACACAGAACCCCTCGGTTCTAAAATCCGAATGTTCCATCCAAAATGGGGTGGATCATTCAAATTTCAGGATGAATTTTTGAGGGTTACCGAATGTACAAAGTTATTTTCGGTTACCCTCAGAAATAACCTCACACATTCAATAACCCTCGAAAATACGATCGGAAACTGGAAAGTAGTTCCGTTACGTTCCGAACCCTCAAAAGTAAGTACCGTTTTTGGATTTTCAGGTTTTTACAGAGTTCTATAAATCTGAACACGAAATCTCTACTTATAAGGTCAGTCCTTGAAACATACTATAGAATATGTTCCCTTATCAAACTTTCCAGTGTTTCCCCCACCACTAAAATGAAACTGGCTGAACTTCCTGAAGTTTGGTTTGTTTCCGAACTATAGAACTTTAATAGAAGTACTAAAGTTCGGAAACGAACCCATTAAAGTCATTGGGAGAAATTTTTCTAATAAAATACAGTAAAAATAGCAATGGTAAATTACTGTAAATGACTCTGGCACATGGTAAATGGCCTGGGGAACATTTCCATATCACCAAACCTTGTTTAAATACTAACTTCCACCCCCGATCAGGTAATTTGCATGTTTCCGCATGCTACATTTAAGGGTTATCGCCAATTCAAAGGTTACCAAATGCTACATTCGAGGGTTACCGAAAATCAAATGATACATTCAAGGGTTACCGAAATCAAATGATACATTCAAGTGTTACCGATTGATACATTTTAGGGTTATCAAATGATACATTCGAGGGTTATCGCCGAAACGAAACATTCAAGGGATATCACTGAAATGCCTCATTAGAGGGTTATTGCCAAATTGTAAGTTCGAGGGTTAGCCCCAAAACAGTACATTCGAGGATTATCGCATTGCAGGGTTATGGTACATTCAAGGGTTAGAGAATGGTACACAAATTTGATAATTATAAGAAAAATATGTAATAAAAATACGTCCGCAAGCTGGAAAACACGATCTAGTTCATAGTTCAGGAATTTCTTAAATTCTGAGTTCGTCCGAACTACGATATATGTATATATATTTTTAATTGGAATTAAATGAGCCTTTTTCCTTTCCAGAGGTATGCTTCCAGACATGAGAAAATCTGAGATCTGAGTCCAGACTGAGCAGTTGCTATGACCAATCCACCCATATTGTCTTCACTTTAACATCTATATCGATAGTTATCTCTTTATTTGGGGGGGGGGGCCTTTAACTCTTGTTTAACATAAATGCGTACCTCTCCCCTTTATATTTTCTCTATCATGCCTAAACAAGGGGTATCCTTCTAAATTTACAGCACCGTCATGAGAATAATTTAACCATGTTTCTGCTATACTCATTATATTGTACTTTTCAGTCAAAGCCATTATCTCCCATTCTCCCATTTTTGTCAGCCAGTCTTCTCGCATTTGTAGACATACATTTGGTCCTGTAATTTATCTACACACTTTAAACACATGCCTTCCTATGCACTATCCTACCCCCCCCCCTTTCCTCCTAACACTGGCCCATTTACACATTGCTTACCTCCTGTGCTATTTATGCCAAAGTTAAAAGTCTTTCAGGGTTATTCAATAAAAGTTATTATCGTTTAAAATGGTACTAATTTTGCCCTAACCAATCAGATGTTAGCTTTCAAATGTTAAATAAGATCTGTATAGTTGGGGCTAAATTAGCACCATTTTAAACTATAAGAACTTTTATTGAATCTCCCTATTCATATTCTTATTTTTGCAAGAATCCAACTTTAAAGGACATCCTAGATACATAGTAAAGTTACATACAACAATTAAGTCAAAATAAACAGAACTATAAAGCAGAAAGAGAAACTAGCTGTTTTATAGTAAACTAAAATATAGTAACTATAGTAGTTTTATATGCAAACTGTTAGATAGGTGGCAAAAAAAATGATCAGCCTCATATGCAGGAAGGCACTGAGCTCTTTTCCTGGATTAAAATCAGGCTAACTGATTTAATATCTCTTAATGCAACTTTAACTCCATCTTGGCACTGGCTGCATGGGTTTCGCAAAAGACACAATTGTGACCGGCACTTGTGATTTAACAACACACTGCGGCCTCACAAGGTTTATTGAATCGTGGATGGGAAATTTAGCCTGAGTGATAACGGCTCTGGGTAAATCTCCCCCTATATTTCTTTCTCCACAACTATTTTTTTTAATAATAAGATTTGCATTTTACTTTATTAAAAAATATCTATAATGTTTGTAAATATATTTTTTTTTTCCAGCAGATCAGCAGCACTAAAAACAATACGAAATGAAAGTGAAATTCAGTGTTGTTGAAATTTTGATCAACAAGGAAATTAAAAAAAAAAATTCTCTTGGGTCTATTAGGGAACAGTATCACATAGTAAAATGGCTGTAAATCCTAAAGAAACTATACAATGTCCATGTAACAGCAAATTAAATTTGAACTTTACTTTTCCTTTAAAAACATGACTAAATTAGTTGAACTTGTACCTGTTTAATACAATCTGTGCCATTTGAGCCATGCTGCTCCCTGATTCATTGTTCTCCCTGCAGACCTTTCTGGTTGCAACAGTCCCTTGTGAGTGTTTGATGAAGGTTAGGTGTTGTCACCCAGTGTTATGCTACCACCTGAGGTCAAGCTAGATAAATGGTTTGCACAAGGAACTGCATTTAAGTACATACTTAGAAAACCACCATTAACCTTTGCAGCAAAATTTGACATTATAAAGTGAAGCCTGCCTGCAACCAAATGGAAATGACACTGCAGATTAAGGGATCTTTAAATTATGCATCTAGTTCAGAATCCCGGAGAGTCTCTATATGGCTCAGTTTCATTGCACTAATGTTCTGCATTTCTTAATACATTTTATACAAAGCAATATTAACAACAGTGAAAACATTTACTTGTTCCATTTACATACACCTGAAAAGGAAATAAATAGTAGGCTGAGAGAAGCTTCTTGCAGTTATAGGGGTAGCAAATATTACGTTTGTTTAACAAGTCTGCTAATATGGATATTCTGGAGTGAGATATACGAGGGGTTGGCGGATCAGTGCAAAAGAGTAATACAGTTTAAATGTAATCAATGCAGCCATGCTAATTACCAGAGATAACAAAGCCAACAAATTTCATTCTGAAATTGGATTTTCAGATTTTTCAAACAAACTCAATAAAAGTCAATGTTTCAAACTGGCAAATTATTCCTAAAACTTGAATGATGATCTGGTAACCCTAAGTGCACTTTATGGTATTTTTTTTATATATATACATGAGATTGTTGGATTTTTAACTATAGATACATGTATCTATTTTATTATTTTATTGTTTACATGTACAGTATACATAAGAACTCACCTTTGTATATCTATATAGTTTATACAGACCTCAGGTAACAAATGATCTTTATATTTCCATTAACATACCTTCTTGCTTCCCTTTAAAGATAACCCAGAAATATTTTTTTTCTTTTTAATTTTATGTGGGTAAAAAAATTTTCTTTACACTGCTTCTCCATAATGCTAATTAATATGTAATGAATTTTTTTTTCTTTATCCAGTCTGACACTTGGCTTGAACCTGTTTGGATTTTATGTACACTCTCCCTTGCTTTGACTTGGTCTCTGGGCAATAGGTTGGCTCCATGTTATAAATCCTCACAGCCTCCTCTGTAGATGGTAGGCAGCATTTATGACAAGGCTGTAGCCAAATATACGAGTGTTCTCCCTGCCATTATTATCTTTGTTATCTCCAGCCTCTGGTTTGAGGGCTTATGATTCCAATGTACTCTGGTCAGATGACATTATATAGAGCAAAATAAGATCTCCCTTCACCGGTGTACTGCAGGGCTGATTTTTACAGCATTTTCCTAATCATCTCTCTATTCCAATTCAAAGATGTGCCCTTCATCTGATAGAATCCTCTGCTACCTTTTCTTTCCTATCCCTGACAGCAAAGCTTTGGCCCTGTGGATGTTTGTGGCGGTGTCACAATTGTGCTGGGAGCAGAGTTATTATACGGTATCATTTGGAGAAACATTGCGTTAATAACCAGAGTTCAAGGGCAAAGGATATAAAGGAAGCAAATTGCAGTCTGAACAGATATATGGCTTTTGCTAAAAGGGACAATGGCTGCTGTTTTATTTACTGAGCATCAGTGTATTTACAAAAATAAAATAATGCATTTTGAGAAAACAAAACTTCTCACCCACTGTAGAACTATATTTTCTATTCCCTGACATGCAAGAAAAAAAAAAAAAAAAGGGAGAAGGAGAGAGACAGAGAATGTCCTTTTTGTAACATAATAAGTTGAATCGCATTACCTGGAGATGGTTTGATTATTTCACAGCCAGCGATGCAATTTTATGCTAAGGCGTTAGAGACAGCAGGGACTTGAAAGATTTAATACAGTTGTTCTATGATAATGCTAACAGATCAACTAGGCTCCCAGGGCGATTTCTAATGTCGAAAAGTTTTCTCAGACCTCAGATCTTGTCACCGTGGATCCGGCCACTAAACACAAGCGTGAAATTACAGATTAGCGGGACCACTAGTTTTATTTCATCGCCACTTCACCTTTTTATACTGAAGCAAAATAACAATGAGATGAAATGGCCCTTAGGAGGGTGCAGTGAGAATCGCTTACATTTAGCTCTCTGCTGAGACAACCCTGGAAGTTGAGTAAACATTTTAATACAATTCTAATTGAGTCTTACTGAAAAGCCCAAAAAAAAAAGCAGTTTTGGATTTAAACAAACAGGAAAGTCCTGCAATATGAAATGAAGCTGAAACACTATATTTGATAAACAGGTTGTGAGATACAGAAATTGGAGAGGAAGAAAAACAATTTAGGGAGGACAAGGCCCCAAAGGGGTAAAGATGTCAGACATGTAGCCCTTTAAACTGTGCTTATTTGTAACACAGCATGCTGGGAGTTGTAGTTCAACAGCATGCTAGGGTTGGACACATTTACAATTTTGGCATTTCTCTTTCAATTAAACTGACCAAACATTTATTGGATTATATAATTACAGTATTTGATTTTTTTAAAAAATAATCTTTTAAATCGCACATTAAGCTGCTGTCAATACATGAGTCGTTTTGTTTGGTTTATACTGATCCTTAAAGGGCAATTCTAACCTTCAAAGTCCCCTCTCTCCAGTTAATAGTACCCAGGGTGAGGACCTGAACCACGGGGTAAGCAACCCTGGGACCTACCATAATTCTGCAAACGAGCCCTGCAAAGTTGGCATTGTGAAGCCACTTGCAGGGCTCCTCTTTCATAGTCCTGGACGATGGGAAGATATGCTCCTTGTAAAGCTTGTCTTGCCATTGGTTGCCTAAGGGGAAGTAAAGTGGGCATGGCCAGGGCCGGAATTCAGAATCCGGCATCGTTTATCACATAAATGTTACACCCAGTGGTGAGGACCTAGCGGTTTAGGTACTATCAACAGAAGAGTGGGCTGGGGGCAATAATTGCCCTTTAACAATGAAAGTCTACTTAAAGCTAGTAGGCACTGAAAATTTTTTGACTCAGGCCCCACTGCAATGCATAGAGATTTTGCCCAAACATTTTCCTTTAGATTAATGTCATTGAACCAAATACTAATCTTTACCTGGGTGCACACATGGGACAGGCGATGCTTGTCTTGATTAAATGGCAGATCTCATTGGATTATTAAGGTAATCTTAAGGCATATAGAGACATATATTCCCCCAGTTGGCTTCCTCATACCCTGTATCCGTTCAAGTCAACACATATTTCTGCAATTGCTATTGGCTCCATATACAAAAAGGAGGAGCCTGACATTACCAATTAATACAGGGAGATTCAATAAATGTTCTTATTTAAAATGGTGCTAATTTTGCCCTAACCAATCAGATCTTATTTAAAGGGCATCTATAGTGAAAAAAACACATTGCCCCTTTGTAAAGTTAAATTCATGTACTCTGTGTTGCCTTAATCCTATCTATGTCAGTGATTTGATTGACAGCCCAAGTAGGAGTAGAGGAATGCAATCACGTATTCTTCTAACTGGTGTATCTCAGGACAGAGAGGGAATCTGAAAAAAGTGAAGACACTCTGGGGGTTGTGGGGAATTATAGAACACATGGAAAGAAAGAAAAAAAAGTTCATTTTCCCACTATAGATGCCCTTTAACATTTGAAAGCTAACATCTGATTGGTTGGGGCTAAATTAGCACCATTTTAAACGATAAGAACTTTTATTGAACAACCCTAATAGTATTTTCAGAAATGACTGAATCGCCTTTCTTGATGATAATTGTACGTGTGGAGCCATTAGTCAGCCGCTTGTTCACTGGCAGTTGGGTACTTCTATTGCACATTTATAGAAGCCTCAAGAGTTAAAAAACTGAGGTTATTTATAAATGTCTTTATAGAGCTACATCCCAAATATAAATCAGTTGTCTGATAAACTTAGAACGGGATGTTCCCATGTGGAATTTGTTTCAAATGTGGACAGTTTTAATAGTTTCTAAGCACTGGTTGGAGATGGGTAAGCAACTAAAACTCCCATAATCTTTGGTAAAGGATAATTGTATTGATTCAATGCATTTTTTTTTTAAATTGCTGTAAAAAGAGTAAAGGTATGCAGCCCTCCTCATTTTTTTCCTCTCTCTCTAACTGTCACTCAAAGCCAGCATGCAAGAAAACACTTCTCCACCCACCCGTGATCAGCTTGTTTATGTAGGCTGTATCCTAGGAACAGAACATTTTAAGTTTGTTTGACTGGCAGAGGAGGAGAGAGGTTGTAACAGACATTCCCACCAGCCAATGACATTTCCACCAGCCAGCTAGGAGGTGGGCTTTTAGCACTCATCTTTGCTGTGTGATATTTAAGGGAGGGCAGCACAGTTGTAAATGTGAGTAAGCGATTTCAGTTGCTGGAAGTGTGGACATGTAATGGGGGTGATATTATTTATTTTTTATATTGTTGTCCTTTAAATATTCGCTCCTATTTTAATACCAACTGGTCAGAGGCAGGAGTGGGTTTTGGCCAATGGACAGCACTGAGTAAAAAGTTTTTTCTGTGCAGGTTTAGTATGATATGCTTACAGGAATCCTGTTAGATAGAGACGTAGCCACCAAATTATAAATTGCATAGTGTTACATGGTGTATAGTATAGTATTTGAGGTTGAATAAATACATACGTCCATCCAGTCCAACCCATCTAGAAATATCCTCATTTCCTGCCTAACTGTTGATCCAGAGGAAGGTACCTCCACCAAATTTATGAAGGGGAAAAAATTCCTTCCTGACTCCAAGTGGTAACTGGAAATTTCCCTGGATCAACTCTACTTTATGTGTCAATACCAGTAACTTGCAACATCCCTTGTTTGCAGAAACTCATCCAACTTTTTTTTTAAACTGACCAATGAACCTGCCATAACAGCGTCCACTGGAAGACAGTTCCATAGCTTTACCATTCTCACAGTGAAAAACCCTTTCCGAACTTAAAGCCTAAACCTTTTTTCTTCAAGTCTTAAGGGATGTCCACGTGTCCTCTGACATGCTCTATTAGTGAACAATGCCCTAGATAGTTTATTGTATGGCCTTTTAATGAATTTATACACAGTAATCATATCCCCACGCAAGCGCCCTTTCTGCAGCGTACATAATTGTAACTTTTCCAGTCTCTCTTCATATTCAAGCTCCCCCAATCCCCTTATTACTTTAGTTGCCCTTCTCTGAACCCTTTCCATTTCAAAGATGTCTTTTTTGTACACAGGTTTCCAAAATTG
This sequence comes from Hymenochirus boettgeri, assembly GCA_019447015.1. NCBI lineage: Eukaryota > Metazoa > Chordata > Amphibia > Anura > Pipidae > Hymenochirus > Hymenochirus boettgeri. The sequence goes on along the minus strand of CM033471.1, from coordinate 210,902,286 downwards.
CACTGCATATTCCAAATGAGGCCTTACCAATGCTTTGTAAAGAGGGAGAATAACATTTTCCTCCCTTGAATCCATACCTCTCTTTATAAAAGACAATACCTTGCTGGCTCTGGCTGTTGCCACCTGGCACTGCTTGCTTCCTTTAAAGGGCATGTCCACCCCCAAAACTAAAATTTAACCCCTTACTGGCCACATCAAGTAGTTTAAAACAATCCTTACCTTACATTCCTGCTCAAAATAGTTCCCCTGCTGTGCCCCTCCAAAGTCCAGGAAACTGCTGTGTAGGAGCAGTGTGTGACTCATGCTGTGCCTGAGACCTCCTCAACCTCATCAAGGTTGAGGCATGCTCAGTGCAGCCCTCCCTGCCTCTCAGCCAATCACGGACGCAGCTGCCGGTCCCGCCCCCTGCTTTCAATTCCATGCAAGCAGAGGGCCTGAACACTGCAGCAGGGGAGAGAGGGCAGGTAAGTAAGAATCGGGGGGCTTTCTAACAATTATATTAATGCGGTTGGGGCTGGGGGAGCATGCCCTACCACATATCAAAAGTTAAATTTTGGGGTGGACATGCCCTTTAAGTTTGTTATCCACCAAAACTCCAAGATCCCTTTCCAACAGGGATTTACTTAACACAGAGCCATTTATAGTATAAGCAGCACAAGGATTTTTAAGTCCAAAATGCATGACCTTACATTTATCAACATTGAATCTCATCTGCCACTTAGCAACCCAATGTGACAATCTATCTAGACCCCCCTGCAAAGATTGCACATCCTCTAAAGTTTTTAATAGTCAACAAAGTTTTGTGTCGTCAGCAAACACAGAAACCTTTCTGACAATATCCACTTCCAAATCATTAATAAATAGATTAAATAGAAGTGGCCCCAACACAGAGCCCTGTGGCACCCCACTTAGCACTTTAGTCCATAATGATGAAGCCCCATTAACAACTACTCTCTGCATCCTATCCATTAACCAATTTTCTATCCATGTATAAATGTGCCTATCCAGACCAACAGACCCTAGCTTGTAAATTAGTTGCATATGGGGGACTGTATCAAAAGCCTTTGCAAAATCCAAGTATACTACATCTCCTGCTATGCCAGAGTCTAAATTTCTACTTACTTAGTTTGGCAAGATCTATTCCACCTAAATCCATTCTGGTTACTACTTATAATGTTAGCCCTTGAAACATACTCTAGAATATGTTCCCTTATTAAAATTTTCCAGTATCTTCCCCACCACTGAAGTTAAACTTACAGGCCTGTAATTACCCAGCTGTGAGCGACTACCCTTTTTGAATATTGGAACATCAGTCTTTTTCCAATCCAGAGGCACACATCCGGACATGAGGGAATCTGCAAAAATAAGAAACAACGGCCTAGTAGAGATGGCCGGTTCACGGACCCGAACCGGGATCCGCCGCGGATTTATCCCATCCGCGAACGGCGGATTATTCCGGATTTTCCGCCTTCCGAACTTCCGAACCGCGGATTTTTTTTTTTACGAAAATTTTCGAAAATACGAGTATCTCCGCAATTACGAGAATCTGCGATCTTCCGGGACCAGGAAAAACCGAAGATCCTCGTAATTACGCGGATTCTCGTAATTACGAGAATTTTCGTAAAAACGAGAAATTCTTGTAAATTCGAATTTTTGGGGATTATTTTCAAGACGGAGCAAGCCACATGACCCAAATTAGCCAATGGCAGCTAACATGGTTACACATTTTTACGGGAATCCTCGTTTTTCGGAGATCCGCGGGTTTACGGAGGTCCTCGTTTTTACGGAAATCCTCGTTTTTACGGAAATCCTCATATTTTCAAAAAATACCGTTCTCGCTAGCGGACTGTAATTTTTAGGTATTGTAGGCATTGGTACGTGTTTCTAAGGACATTACCCAGGTCCCTGAGTGATTAAGTGTACATTACCAAGGCTATTTAGACCACTTTTAATGCGGATTTTGCCGAACTTTCATTTTAATACGTTTTAACCGGATTTTTCGAAGTTCGGACATCTCTACGGCCTAGATAAAACTGAACTTAGCTCCCTAAGTACCCGAGGATGTATTGTATCCGGTTCAGGAGATTTATTAATATTAATCTTATTTAGTTGTTTCTGTACCATATCCTTGGTTAACCAAAGTGCACTTGCATCTTTTTTACCATCACATTGCTACTATACTCTATGATATCTGTACTTGGACTATAGTGTATACAGAGGAGAAAAAAATATTTAAGAAATTTGCTTTATTGCCATCCTCCGTAACTAACTTATACCCATTAATTAATGGTGCCACATTTTCAGTCTTCATCTTCTTACTATTAATATACTTACAAAAAATGTTTAGGCTTAGTGATGCTTTGTTCAGCTATCCTAACTTCATTATTAATTTTAGCTAGTTTAATTGCTTTCTTACAATCCTTGTTACAGTTTTTATAATCCTTAAACGCCTTTTTCTTCCTTTTCATTTGCCTCTTTACATCAGAATTCAGCCACATGGGTGTGAATTTATTTTTTTACATTTATTTCCCAAGGGTATAAATCTAGATGTGAAATGGCTTAAAATCACCTTAAACACAGTCCACTTCTGTTCAGTACCTTTACCTGATAATACTTTATCCCAGTTCACATTCTGAATAGCTACTTTTAACCTGGGAAAATTTGCTTTCCCGAAAGTCTTTGTTAACCCAGCGCACTTTTCCCTTCGATAACATGTTTCAAATGACACTATTTCATGGTCACTATACCCTAAGCCTCCAGTTACCTTTATATCTATAATACGTTCCACGATATTAGATATTACCAGATCCAACAGAGCTCCTTTTCTAGTAGGAACTTCAACCACCCGTGAGAGAAAATTATCCTGGAGCAAATTCAGGAACTCATCGCCCTTTTCTGTGTTGGCAGTTTCACTCCACCAATCAATGTCAGGGTAATTAAAGTCCCCCATAATGAGTACACTCCCCAAACTTGCAGCCCTTGCCAACTGCATATGAAGCTGACTAACTTCCTCCCAGCTAGCATTTGGCGGCTTATAGCAGACACCAACAATGACATTACCACCTTTCCTGTTGCCTAATTCCACCCACATTGCCTCTGCTTTAACATCCATATTGCCTGTTATGTCTTCTTTTAAATTTGGCGTCAATTCTTTTTTAACATAAACACATACTCCTCCCCCTTTCCTTTTTTCTCTGTCCTGCCTAAACAAGGTGTATCCTACTAAATTTACATCCCAGTCGTGAGAACTATTCAACCATGTTTCTGCTATACTGATTACATCAAAATTTCCATTCTACGCCATTATCTCCAATTCACCCATTTTGTCAGCCAGGCTTCTCTCATTTGCAGACATACATTTTAGATTATGATCCTGTAATATATTCATACACTTTAATACACATGCCTCCCTACCCCCTATGCTAGCCCCACCCCCCTTTCCACCAACCACTGGCCTATCTACACCCTGCTTTCCTCTTGGGCTATCTATCCCAATGAGACTGCTAATACCCTCCTCCCCAAACCTAGTTTAAAATCTCCTCCAACCCTCTAGCCATCTTCTCTCCCAAAACAGCTGCACCGCCATCAGTGAGGTGCAACCCATCTCTATTAAAGAGCCTGTAGCTGACAGCAAAGTCTGCCCAGTTCTCTATAAACCCAAAGCCTTCTTCCTTACACCAACCTCTTAGCCACGCATTAATGCTCCTAAGCTCCCGCTGTCTCACTAGCATAGCACATGGCTGCAGAAGTATTTTTGAAAAAACTACCCTGGAGCTTGCTTTTAACTTGGCCCCTAGCTCTCAGAAATCATGCTTAAGGACCTCTCTTCCTCCTCTACCTTTGTCATTGGCACCAATGTGAACCAAGACTGCCGGGTCACAACCGGCCCCACCCAATAATCTGTCTACACGATTCACCACATGCCAAACCCTAGCACCAGAAAGACAACACACAGTTCGGCATGTGGGGTGTTGGCGGCAGATTACCTTATCTACCTTCCTTATAATTGAGTCTCCTACCACTACCACCTGTCTAGCATTCCTGATCCTAAGTTCATCCTCCCTTGTACTAGAGATGGCTGTCCCCTGGGTGCTAAAGGGATTAGCCCTCTCCATACATGCTATTTCTGAGCTGTTCTTCTCCACATCATCACATAAGATGGCAAATCTGTTGGGATGGGCAAGCTGGGAAGAAGCAACCCTACCCTTCCATCCCCCACTTCCCCTAGTAACCCTAACAAAATTACCTCCCCCTCAATGTTCCCTGTCCCACTTCCACCCAAATCTATACTGGCCCCAGCCAGTGCCTGCTGTCCCCCCAGATTTGCCAATCCCTGCAATGCTGCCCCCTTAGACTCTCCACCTCAAATTCCAAATGGGCAACCCACTCACACATGACACACATAGGTCCCCTGGAACGTCTGCTCCATGTTCCTATACATGTGGCAGGATGCACGTTGCATGGTACCCTTCTAATACACAACACCAGCATAGTGACACACCAACCTTGTTTAATTGCCCTTCTTGTTTCTATGTCCTTCTTTTTTTATGTCCTTAAGACATAGAAATTGTATGTATCATCTGTGACCTTGATAGCGCTAGAGTTGAATTAATGGATAAAAATTTGAGTCTGCATTAAGTAAACATTAAGTAACCTAATGAATTTACTGAAAACTATCTCAATTACTACTTTTTCTATTGGTTACCTTGTTGTGCCTGAATACCCAGGAAGTAGTGCACTGTTATGGTGTATTAATGAAGCCAGTGTATAGTTGATTCGGCCTGGAATGTGTATTTGTTATTCTTTAAGGCAGGGATCCTAAAACTCTTGCCCTTGTTTGAAAACTCTATATATCCCTTGGCTTCCCTCTGTAGTTGAGGAGTGCGGGGAGTTGTACTTTTCAAACAACTGGAAGGCCATATTTATGTATCCCTATTTTAGGGTTAGAAAGGAGCCAGACTGATTAATAAACATAATTTCTAAAACATGACATAGCTATTTACTGCAATATAATTCCATTACAATGTGGCACAACAGTATTAGGAACTAGACCAAGATTTGCTGGTAAGTTGGTTTTATAACAAAATATGTCACTTTATTGGAGTCACACGATAATCCAAAATATTGCAGCATCTTGTCTGAATATGTGTACTGGCCTTATGGCGGCCATAGACATACCAATATGATCAGCCGATTAGCATCCCAATTGTGTGGCATCTGTTGGTGAAGTTGCACCGACGATATTGTCCTGTTTTTTGTTATTGGGCTTGCCAAAATGTATTTAATTGACATAATATCACAATGTCTGTGTGCCACCTTTGGGTAGAGTTAGGGGCGGCAGACAATGCAGTCTATTACGTAATTCTAGCTTAACATTAGAATTCAAAAGTAGCATAATTCCAGGCAAGTTTCTTTTTTCTGCAACCAGGATAGTGTATAGACAAATGTATTGTAGCAATGCCCAGTACATATGTATAGTTTTTTCCCAATTTGAGTTTTTCTACTACAACAAAGGGGTGTCACTATTTTTAGGCTGATTTTATATTGTAAGATTGACACTATATAGTAAGTTCCAGACAGAAAATCTATGTACATTATCAAAAACTGGTACTTTTCAATAAGTAAATAAATACATGATACAGTACACCATAAAGAAACATCTGGGAATCAGGCAAGAGACATTTTCTCTAGCTTTGTCCATCAAATTAAAATAGTAGCTGATATTCAGAACTGAAACACTCAAAGTCCCTATGTGAAGTCATTCTGCTCATTTCATTTGATTTTGTTACAGCTCTGTGACCACTTGTATTTACATACGCCAGGAACCCTGCTGTTCAGAACTCTCGGCTTTCAAGACAGGGCAATTAATCATTCCCAAATCCTCCTGCCGAGCATTCAATGACTTTGACAGCATGTGCAGCCAATCACATTGTGCAGGTGGGATTCCAAGCCTGCAGGAGAGCCTTACTATCTACGCTCTTGGTTTGTATGTGTCGTATTCTACCTTACAGTGACTGACACATGCAAGTGCTATTGCAGCAGAAGTGCTTGTTTAAAAGAGAGGTTGTGTTTATTTTCAATTCTTTTTTATTATCTAGAATTTATTAATCATGCCAAGTCAGTTGTTGCTGCTGAATTCCCCTGCACAGTAAGCACCAATCACTGAAATAAGTCAGTTCTTTAGAACTAAATCATACATTTGTAAACTTGGAAATTTCTTCAAGGAGTCCTGGAACTAACAAGATGTTAATGTGCTCTATTAAGTCATCCCTTGCCATTGACTCTTTATATGAGGCTAAACTACAAAGATCCATCCTCTACCTCTTGTAAGATGTTGAGATTTGTAGAACTGGAAAACCACAAGCCTGTATGTATTCATTGTACTACAATTTGTCTCTTTAGGAATAAAGACTGTGGGGCCTTTCTGGTGAATCATTTGCAAATATTTTAACACTTGACAATACTCATAGACCTGACAAATTTGTATTATTTATTTTATTGTAAGGATGTCTTAGACACCTTGCTGTTATATGCTGATTGAGACACATTTCTTGGAATTTATTGCCAAAAGATTCTGAATTTAGAAAGCCAGTGGGATGACTAGCGAAAAAGTCTTCAAGAACTAAACTTGAAGTCCAGTTGATTTAACTGAATACTATACTGTACCATGACCTGGATGAATGGATGAATCCGAACCTTCAAATGCAGAATGTGATAGATGTTCTCAGGCAAAAGTAAACAATAGATGATAAGGCAATGATCAATTCTCATCCCAGATATTTTGCCTATTCATATAATCTGTATATATTACAAAATTAAATATATATATATATATATATATATATATATATATATTAAATATTAATGTCTTTTATATAAATTTCATAAAGATAAAAATAGCCCCTGTGTGGATTCATATCTTGGGTCCTTTCTCTGGGCTGGTAGCTCCCTGCTTGGTTGCATTTTCCTGGTTTGGTGTCACCCTTACTATTACAATGTAATAGCGTATAAATGACTCTTTATCTCTCTACCTCTTTACTGGACTCACACATCAAGCATTAGGCTGGGTACACACCAGAAGATATTTTCGGCCTATTCACGGCATTTTTGGTCGGTCAGCCAAAAATATCTCCTGGTGTGGGGCAGCTGGCCACGACCGACCTCGATCGGACGTGTCGTAAAATCCCGATCAATCGTGCGGTTCCCTATGGGACAGCACAGCCGATCGTAGCGAGTGCTCGGTCGGGACAAATAGTCCCTCCATGTGTACTCAGCCTTAGGCTAGTCGGTCACCAATTAAAGTCACTCTAAAGTGTTAATTTTTATTTGCATAATAATTAGGGAGGTAGGATTCAATATTCCTTCTTCTTGTTAAGCAGTACGTAAGCAATCAATACTGTAGTTAAAGTTGCCATGTCTGCTTCCTTTCCAGCTCTTTAGCCCAACACAAACCTATCCCTTTGCCAGTCCCTCCTAATTTGAGGGAGGATGGGCCTCTACCAGGTTGGAAAGTAGCAGTTACTATTAATTGCTTGCGTTTATGGGTTGATGAATAGATATTACAGAACCTGTTTCATAATGATAGTATCTCTGCAAGTTCATATCCTGCAGCATAAAGAGAGTTGCAATAAAGTTACTGTAGGTTTCATGTACAGTGCATGCAATCAACATCTTCTCTGCTGATGCATCTGCTGATTTCTGCCCTGAGAAATGTGATGGAGCAATGCCAGTGCAGAGTGCTTTGCAAGAATACATTGCAGCTGTAATAATATCAAGTGTTAATGGTTTTTCTATATGTTGCCAAAACAAAATAAAATGACTTTTGCATTGTAGCTGGGTGTGGAACCTTTTTTCCCCTTTTTTTTTTAATGCGGAGCTTCTATGAATCTGTGATTTGAACAGCAATGTGTTGTGACACATCATATATCATGCACCTTTCTAATGTGCCAATTAGAATTCAAGTCCTCTTAGCACATTAGAAGTTTCTAGTGCCAACCCCAAGTGATAACATTTAGTGACCTCTTTCAAGGATTCTGCACACTAAATGATAAAACGACATATTACCGATACATGAGCTGTGAAATATATTCTGAATAGCTGAATGAAAATACGTAAAATACAGCACACTTAGACAAAGTCTCTGTGCCGACCGCAGAATTAATTATTTCATGTGAAACGCAGCTCAATGGATTTTTGTCTATTCCACACATCAGTTATTGTGGAATCAATATCAAGGTTCACAAGCAGTCTACTTGTTTTCCTATTTTTTAGCATTCATTCAGGACATAAAGTAATTTGTATGTGCAGGAAGATCTGTATTGATTGGTACGATATATCACAAAGGGGATCTATGGCTGCATAATGTTACAAATTAAAGGCTATCGTTAGTATAGAATATGGCACAGAAAACTTAAATGATGAATATTCACAATGAATATACTCAACTCAATTAATGGCATTTCAACTCTGAATCTCAACATCCCTATTGTACTTGGGAGGGTTTCCCAGACCATTTCCCAGGTACCAATTCAATTTTATGCTGTTAGAAATTGTTTCAGACCTTCTTTTATAAATGAATATGAAAAGGAGGCACTGCATTTCTTGTGGGGGGGTTGTTTTTTTTTTACGGGAGATTTTATTTCATGTCTTAAGACTGTTTTTTTTTTTTAATGTTTGGGAATTTTGTTTAAAGTGGCAATGTTAATCCATATATATACTTTTAGACAGCAAGACTTACAGGGTGGTATCACCATATCACACTAAGGTGATTCATCAAATGTTCTTGATCTGTTCTGGTCATAGCACCCACTGACTTGACACTTGTGTAGGAGTTCCCTTCCATAACGTCCACATTAACACATAACAAAGACTGATGGATCATGCACCTCGATAGTGTGTGACTGATCACTGATTTGGAGACAGACCCACGGCTAGGAAATTCTTTTATATTCACATCTTTGATAATGCGCTAAGTCCATAACACTTCACATAAGCTATAACTTTTCTTTCCAGAACTATGAAAAAAAAGGGTATAACAATTACAGAAAGGCATTTTCACATAGTTAATCACAAAAGAAGAGGTCACAAACTGTGCTCCACTGATAGTAATGACTCCAGGCTGCTTTAGTTACAGCTAAAAAAAAAGGGAAGGACAGAAAAAGAAATGAATGTAGATTTTGAACTATATTGTTCACAAAGGGCAACACAGCAAATTACATTGACACAAACTGTTTGAAGGGCTTTGCTACATCAGGAAATATTTTTAACCATGTTATTCAGTACTCATGAGAAAGTACAGTTTAGCCACCCTCATACAGGCACAAGTAAATCATTGGTGTTAAACCCATGGCCTTTAAGAGGTGAACAGTAACTAAGCCATCCATTAAAGATGTGGACAAGACAATATAAATCGTATTATAACGCTTTACATGTATGATGAAAATAGTAATAACTATTGTAAATCCAACTGTTCTCACCCCTGGATTCACTTTCTAACTCGAGCTTTACTCACCTAAAGTTTAATTTAGTGTGCCGCTCCCTCTTCTGCATATAGGATCTGGCCAATGAAAAGACATGTTTCTTTCAGAGCGTGTCTCCTCATTGGCCGAGTTGCTAATGGACTTCAGGATGGAAGCACAAAATAAAAATTTAGGTAAGTAAAACTAGAGTTAGAGAGTGAACCCAGGGGTGAGGACAATGCGGTTTAGGTCCTCGGCCTGGGTACTTTCCAATGGTGGAGCTCGGTTTTGGTGAGTGAAGTTGTCCTTTGAAATGTAGCAATAAGCAACAAGACAGGAATGTAAAGTAAATGTATTAGTAAGATACAAGGGTCCATGGAAGGAGACACATGGGCAGTAGAGGATGGACCCCTAACAGTTAACTTAACCCAATAAAAATAAAATAACAGACAGTCACTAGGCTTTATCAAGCCTAGTCCCTTTCACTAGACTTGGAAAAGACCAGTAATTAAGGGTGTACCCATGAGTGCAAATAATTTCTCTATTGGATTATACATATATATATATATATATATCTCAGTGTCCTCGTTAGGTTGTCCCGAACACAGACTGCTTTCTAAAAAAATGCTAAGCAACTCCATCTGTCACCAAGGCTAATTTTATACTACACAGGCCAATCAAAAACTTTATGAACTTAATCCACTGCCAGGCTTTCCCATATATATCAGTCCTTGTAGAGCTTTACAGTTCATTTGCTGCTGCTATCTTTCAAAACTGGGCGCTAGACTGATGGACAAAAATGTTGGGATTAACATGGACAAATACTTCTTTATCTTAGTTATCCATATTTACTATTATTACTAATACTACTTGAGATCATGGAAACTTAACTGCTGGGGATTAGCCTTGTTAGCAGAGGATAGGAAGTTTCTGTCCTTTGTAGAGCTGCCACCTGACACAGCTTAGCCATTCAACGGGGCACCCGGTAAGGGCTTTGTAAGATACAGTAACACCAGTATATTTCAAGTCAGCCTGTCAGCTAGCCCATTATAATAACTGAAGTCAAAGAGTAGTCCGGGTTAAGATTAGTTGGTAAATTTCCTATTTGAGAATGGAAAAAAATCCTTATTTATACTGATGATAACTGTCTTTGACACAGAAATTCCTTTTTGGTAAATATTAGGGCAGCACAAGGTGTTCTGTTGCAATACTGTTACAATCCAAGTCTATTTCTTCTTGGGTTTCTTGGATATCCTATTTCTCATTTTGGATCCCAGGAGTTCATAATATCCATATTTTTAATTACAAGCCGTTCTTGGCAGTCCTAGGTTTTAACATCATCTGTTCTTCCCAAGTTATTTTCCCACTGATAGGAATTACCCCTTTGAAATTCTCCCAAGGCTAAAGGCTGAGAATTTTGATGAAGACATGAATATTATTTTTTTTTTAGAATTTTATCTCAGTGGATAAAAAGATATCTACAAATGACTATTTAATATTACAACAAAAATATTCATAATTAAAGGGGAAACAAAGTTTAAAAATGCCCCCCCAAAAAGTTTCAGCTTGTTTGCCTAAGTTACCTATATCAGTTACAGTATTAGCAGTCAAGTGCTTTAATGCATATCACCTTTACAGACATTTATGTTGTTTGGCTGCAGAAGGATCTATATCTACTTGAAAATAAGGAAAATGTGCGAGAAGGATATGTGTATATATAATAGACAAAGGATGCTGTTAGTGACAGACAATAGTTAATATGAAGACTTTGGGCTTCATATTATCACTTGGAATGCACTAAGGAGGCATTTAAATGTAACCATTTTGTGTGTCTAAGTATGTTTGAAGAAGGAGGAAATATGTGTCCTTTAATTAAAAACAAATGAAGATTATTTCAATTGTGCAGTTTTAATGAAAATTGTGTTTCATTTTAAAAAAAGCATTGTTGAAAAAAAAATCTTGCAAAGAAATACGGTATTTTTGAGGCAGTAAACGCAATGATTTGCCTTTACTGAGTGTCCTCTTGCCCTTACACATAATTATTTCCGGGTGAGGGTTTTTTATCCCTTGATCAATGACCCCCATATACTAAAAAATGGGAGTTCTGAGCCAATCCGATAAGAGGCCACTCTAGCACACTGTGGTTTGCTTTGGCCTAGTAGTTGGTAGATGCAATCCTCCAGTTCCCCCTACCCAGAGGGTTAAGGCAATCCAAAGAGTATATAAGCAAGAGGTGCACATTACTTAGTGTATTTTCACAATTTATTAGTTCATAAGCAAGAGTACAACGTTTCGGGGAGTAGTGTGCGCCTCTTGCTTATATACTCTTTGAGTTCTGAGCCAAATCTATATTTTAAAACCAGTAAACACATTTACTCAGATGTCCAAGTTGTTTTCCCCCTCACTTTAACAATCATAGGGAATTACAGCATTCTGCAATCAGTAATTAATTTACTCCTATAATAGGCTCTAACTGTTGGTCAAATATTACTTCCTCTTCCTCTCACACAGATTGTGAAATGCCTTCTCCATATGCTTTAGGAAGAAGCCTAATTATTATATATAACACATTAATACCTCCCCCTTATTTTATACATGTTTTGACCACAACACTAGCATAATTATTTCTCCTGGGTAAAAGCTATTAGAGATCTATTTTGCAGGTTTTACGATCAATATCTCTTGTGATATTTGTGTAGCAGGCACAAAATAATCAATTGAAGGTCGTATAAAGTAAATTACCATCTGCACATAATGATTTCTTCTCTTGATGAGAATGGTTTCTATTATTTCATAAGAAGCTGAAGACCTCGAATGATCTTCTCTTAACTCATTCAGACTTGTTTTTCTGAAGCCTAATGTATATTCGCAGTTCATAAGATGTAAGAATGGTCATAAATAGCAGGCCTTAAGTGTAATACAGGTTAATCACTAACCTCAAATTCTCACAAATGATGAATAATGATGTCTGCTTGTATTGTGATTCTTTAAGCAGTTTAATGTTTATTTGTGTTTTTTTTTTTCAAAAAGGCATGTGGGAGGGGACAGTTCAATTATATTTCAACCTCCTAGTTAAAGAGAACATATCGAACTTTCAGACTATGACAAACTGATCCCGAATTCCCCCATGTGACCTAAACAAATGCAGTTATGCCTCAAAAATGGATTTCTAAATGCCACTATTTTCATGCAGTAAAAAGTAACGGTCCATGCAAGCAGTAGATTTATGCTGGCAGCAAGTGGCTGCCAATCGCATATTTGTGGCCAGTCACATCAGCGTTATTTGTTAATTTGGCAGGCCAGGTGTCCAACTATGACGACGGGAATGGTCGTTCAGTGGTTGAACGTCTGTACATACCTTTTAAGCTGGGTGCACACATGCCAGATATTTGAAAGATGACAGACAGTATCTGCAAGATCCTGTCTGCCATTTTCCAAAGATTAGGATACACACAGTCCTGAGCATTCTCCCTATACACAGCATAAACACAGCATATACACAGCATAGGGAAAACGTTCGGGACTGTGTGTTTCCCACAACCGAGGCCAACTCCCCTATAGGAAGAGCTACTGCGGCCAAAGGAAATTTTCTGTCTTTCCTGAATGACCGTGAGGCAGACAGGAACATTGGGGAAGGCGCTATACACACTGACAATAAAGCCCGTCATATCAGGGCTTTATTGCTAGTGTGTACCAAAGTCAGCCTCTTTGTTTACAGATAAATTCTGGTGTGCAATTATTACAAAATACAATCTAAGCAATTAAGGGGCATATTTATAAAGGATTGTCTTTTTCGCCAAATAATTAGCGCAGCACATCGCAGCGAAAATAGCGCCATTTGGGGCTTCGTTTCGCCTTATTTATAAAAAAGCGAAAAAAAACACACTTCGCGGCTGAAAAAGGCGAACGGGCGCGATAAAGAGCGAAAAGTATTGCAGCGAAAACTTAACGCATCTAAGAAGACTGCATTGTGAAAACCATTCAGAAAAGCCCACTAGAAAATGATGTCAAGTTCAAAATGGCCACCTCACATTTACCAAGAAGTCAGCCATGTCTTATTTAGTCAATCTTATTAGAATTTCTCAATTGGAATACAATTTTCTTTTGCACTGCACATTCGCCTTTCTAATGTGCGTTCGCCTTTCTAATGTGCGTTCGCCTTTCTAATGCGCGTTTGCTTTTCCAAGGCATATTCCATTATAATGTGCGTTCGCCTTTCTAATGCGCGTTCGCTTTTCCAAGGCATATTACATTCTAATGCGCGATCGCCTTTCTAATGTCGCTTTTCCAAGGCATATTACATTTTAATGCGCGTTCGCCTTTCTAATGTCGCTTTTCCAAGGCATATTACACTCTAATGCGCGATTGCCCTTCTAATGCGCGTTCGCTTTTTCAAGGCTTTGAAAATGAATGCCCATTAGAATGCCTTTTCGCTCAAACAATGACTTTTCACCACCTTCAGGGTCGCGCTAATCTTTCGCTCTTTTTAACACAAAAACCACCTTTCGCTCTTTTATAAATCGCGCTATGCCTTTTTGCTCCTTTTTCGCTAAAATTACCATTGCGAAGTTAGGCGAAAAGGGTTTAGCGATAGCTTGCGGAAACGGTTTCGCCATTCGTTAACGCTACCTTTATAAATAGCGTTAACTGTCTTTTTGGCGAAACCCCATGCGAAAAGCGAATGCGAAAACATTTCGCTACTTTTCGCTCTTTTATAAATATGCCCCTAAAAGTCAGTTTGAAAAAATGTCACCCTTTGACTCTTGACTGCTGACATTTAGCTTATTCATACAGTATTTAAAAAACTTTTAAAGGGCATGTCCACCCCCAAAACTATAATCCTCCCAACTACTGGCCCCACCATGCAGTGTAGTTTAATCCTTACCTCACATCTCAGCTCCATATGATTCTCCTGTAGTCCCCCCCCCCAAAGTCCCAAAAACTGCCCATCAGGAGGATAGCAGAGTCCATATAGGACTCTGCCTCCTACCTGGCCTTCGGGAGAAGTTTGTCATGCGTACTGCAGCCCTTCTCCCCCTCCCTCCCCCTCCCTCTCCTCCCTCTCCTCCCTCTCCTCCCTCTCCCGATTCCCTCCCCCTAGCTTTATACCCTTAATGTATAAGATTCCCCCTGGTCTCCCAGCCCCAACCGCTATATTTATATTTTAAGAAAGCTCCCCAAACTTTACTTACCTCTCCTCTTTCCTCCGCCAAAGTGAGCTGCCAGCAGCCGCGTCCGTGATTGGCAAGCAGAGGGCCGGGAGCGTGGCGGAGGAAAGAGGGGAGGTAAGTAGAGTTTGGGGAGCTTTCTTAAAATATAAATATAGCGGTTGGGGCTGGGAGACCAGGGGGAATCTTATATGAAATTTTTTTTTTTTAGGGTGGACATACCCTTTAAAGATGAAAAAAACAAAAAAAATATACAAAGATAGTGTTATATGCCACAGGAAAGTGACAAAATCAGGGCACATACGGGGAGATGTAATACTTACCCTCCGCACTCCTTATCTTTAGCGTGATTTACTACATCGCAGGAACCTGTAATGTGAGGAAAAAACGAACTCAGGGGTTGCCTGTGCTGGTTGCTAGAGATGGACTAGAACTCGAACCCAAGTTAGAGCTGAACTATTCGAATTCGAACGAATTCAGTCTTTTCGAACTATCCCGGACCCGGACTTTCAAAAAATATTAAATGTTCGACCATTCAAATATGCGAGTAAAATGCCTATTATACCTATACACGAGCATCGAATCAGCGAGTAAAGTGTCCATTAAAACCTATATGCGAGCATCGAAACCGCGAGTAAAATGTCCATGGTATCTAGGCGCGAGCATCGAATCGGCAAGTAAAGTGTCCATAAATAGCGCGAGTGAGAGTAAAATTGATTTTTTGAATATCCTGGATATTCTAACATGTTCTCCAGACTATTTCCCAGGTCCCACAGCCATTTACATTAAGTTACCACTGATATTTTACTTGTATTTCATTCGAACTTTTCAAACTATTTGACTCCCATTGACTTTAAAGGGTCCGTTCAAACTTTCGACCTTTCCATATAGTTTGAAAGTTCGAAAACGGACCGAACTTTCGAAAGTTCGGCCATCTCTACTTGTTGCTTGTGTCGTTAATACAAAACAGCGCAGGCCCTTGAAAGTTGGCGTTAAACCCACAATAACCCGATGTTAAAAGCGTGGGTTTAAATCCTTTTTACCCCATTGCGTGGGATATTAAATCTCCCTGATAGTATGGTTTGAAGTCAAGATTAATATATAAAAGTTTACTACCATGTAAGAAAAAAAAATAAGAAAAGAATAATATTTCAAATACCTTTAGCTTTGTAGAACAGTCTCTTTAATAACTGAGAAAAACATGGTTACATGCACCACAGCAAGTGAAAGGTTGGCAGCATTTGCCACTGGATGATGGACTTTAATGTTCAACGGGAAAATAGTTATAATAGATGGCTATGCAAACCTATATACAGATGAAAATTCAAAACAGTTGTTCCATTGGGTATGTCGTGTGGAACAAACGGAACAAACAAATCCTTATGGCAACAGCTGTAGCAACATACATTAATGTGAATGAACTTCGTCCTTCCCTTGCAGATTGGTGGTGGCTGTTTCCTATTTAAACGGGACGACATAATATCATGACAGGAGATGCAGTGGGCAGAGATATCCGTTCCATTGGAATGTATGCATTGGGTATGCTTAGCACTATATAGCAGGGCTAAAAATTAAAGTTCCATTAAATATTGAATGGTCATATGATCATTTTCTTACAACCTTTTAAATTCAAACACAGTCTCCTGCACCAGATGCACTGGTATCGCAAAAGACACCCACACAGCCGCACGACTATATAGCAGCGCGACTATTATACGTTAGCTGAGATAATGATTGATAAGTCAACCTGTTTTCTGAAGAAAACCACAGAGAAAACATGTATGTTTTGTGTGTAGCGTATTTCGTTTTTCTTTCTCCTACTTTATTTTAAAGTCATCTAAAGTCATTGATCACCTAGAAAGTGAGAAAAATAAACTAATACGTTGATTGTTCTCAAAGGCCTTATGTACACTGAAGTTCACAGCTGTAATGTATTTAGTTGCAAAATTGTATAGCTTTCTAGCCCATAAGGAAGCTAAAGATCATAATCTTTAATAAGCATGTGAATGTGTTATTTGAGTAGCTCCTTTGGGGGAGATTTAATATGGCCCAAATCTGTCTAAAACCCACGTTAATTTCGGGTGGATTTTAGAGCACAGCACCATGCTTTTGTATGTATGTAGGGGCTCAGAAAATCAACATAACCACACATGAACTCCAAAGTGCAAAAGTTTATTTCAAAGTTAGAATTAGAATTTGGTTAGTGCACATTTTCGTCCCCTTCTATATATTCCTGGTTACATCTTGATGGCCGCTGCCGACCATAACAATGGAAACACCAATAATAAAAAAAAAACAAATTACATATATACAAATAAATATACACAGCTATCAAGAAGCAGTCCGAATAAAGTGCCCTAGTGCTCAGATAAATAAGTTTAAAGTCTATCAATGGTCCCAAAGACCAATATAATACCCAGTCAATATAAGCACTTTCAAATTAATCATGCTGAAACTATTATCTTGAAAACCTGGTGTGCGCTCTTTCGGCAGTGTGAGCCTTACTCTACCACCAGTCTGTCGCCGCTGAGGCAAATCAAGGGCCATAGTCAAACCCCAAACATCGTAGGTCTCCAACGTACGGAATGCCAATGTCATGTGACCCTCCTCAAGGACCCCATTGGTGTAGAACTATGCAGCCGTCCTGCTGCCCATGAACTTTGAAAGTGGTCCGTATCGGGCAGAGGGCTCTCTTACCTCCTGAGTCGCACTCCTGTACAAGTATGCACTTTGGAGTTCATATGTGTGGTTATGTTGATTTTCTGAGCCCCTATAATGTATGGGGATATCAGATAAACCTATATATAAAATATACCATAATGCTGAAGACATTGCTCCCCAACATTCTTTAGTGATCATTGTTTAATGGGAAGCTTGTACACACATTAGATTATCTGCCAAAGGGATCCTTCATTGGCAGTTTTGGCCGACAATTATTTGAAGAGAGTTTGGGTCTTTTCAGTTTGATTTCTCCTTTCAGGTCATACCTATAGAGTTAGAGTAGCATAATACATACTATAGAACATAAGAACGGTGCATAACTAAACAACTAGGTAATCCCTATACTGCTAACTTTTATTAAAGCAGAATTATCAGAACATGAATATGATCACATCTAGCCTGATAATACATCATTCAAATGCTAACAGGCTGCCCTTTAATCTCTGCTCTGAGCACCTATACAATAGTTTATATCATACCACATGGTGCTGGATTTCTGCATCTTCATTTTTTTCATTCACTGGTATAAATATGTTTAGTGGAAAGAAACTGATAATATCATTCAACGTTGTCATCCCAATTCAGAGGCAGTGTAATATCTGGAGAGTACTAAAATCCTTTTCAGAGAATGAATGAAGTTCAAGGAACAAGAGGAGTCCTTTTGCAAAGTATGCTACTCTGGCTAAAACGAATATGATATCATTACCATAGCGTCCCATCAAATGGGAAATCAAGAGGTTTTTGTGTTCACAAAATGTGAGAGAGACTTAGCTACTGCACTTAGCACATCAGAGAATCGGTTCAGCAGCACAGAAGGATAATAAAAAATGTATCCCTTAAGCTGAATACAACACAATGTGCTGCACAAACAATAATAACAAACAGAGCTAGCAGGAAATGTTAGCACGTAGCATCTGTTATGATCATATAACAATGAGACAGATGTTTAATCCCAACTGTTAACATAAGATCATTTGTATGTTTGAAGAGATAGATCCCTTTTGGGTTTTCTCATTTCTTTATTGTTTCTTGGATGTGTGTGGGGTTCTTTTCTGAGAAAGGTAATTTTTAACCACTCTGATTTCCCACCTTCAGAAATGGGGAGTGGTAGGACATTTGGCTAAATCGGTTAGCACAATATTTGCAAATTGTGTGGTCTTGTTAAATAGTCCATTGTCCTTTCACCTACACAATCTCATAAGAAGTCCTGGGGAAGATCATCAAATGTGTTTTGAGTCCAAATTATGAAAAGGGCCACACATATGAAGCCATGCAGTTCTATGATAGCAGCCAAGTTCCTGTGGAGTGAGATAGACAATCCCTTGATTCAAGTTAAATCTGTTTCTTTCCATTCAACTTGGCAACAGAAGAAGAAAAAAAGTGATTATCACTGGGAAGGAAATTTATATGCACTAGGAAGGTCTTAGCTTATTGGGTGGCCTTTCAGAACACTGTTAACCTATCAATGTTTCTTGAAATGAGAATATAAGGCAAATAATTTGACAAAATAATTTATTCAAAAAAAGGGTATGTAGTGGCAGATGGGGATTCAATATAAAAAAAAAAAAAGAATAATCTTATAATAATCAAATTCTAATCTTGGGAAAGGCATTTTATTTTCTCCATTGCGATTCGGCACCATTTCATCCTTCAATGTAAAACAACCGAGAGGAACAAAAAAATAACATGTTTTCTAAATGGGCAAGAATGGCAATATTAAAAGGCACGACTTGCTTAGAGCTTAAAACAATGCATTTAAATGGTGTGGCATTGTTTCTTGGAGACCTACTGATTCCAATTAATGTTAACAACAGGATTCGGTTGTTCACATCAGATACTCAGAGGAAGTGCAGTCAGGCCTGGGAACATCTCATCTTTCCTGGGAAACATAAGCTTCATCAGATACAAATTTAAACAGTGCTATTTGCTGACCTTTTACATGTATCAGACAATTTCCTATGTAAAATATACTAATTTGGGTAGGTATATTTTTAATTGATTTCTATAAATTTGCAGGGAGATTCAATAAAAGTTCTTATTGTTAAAAAGGGTGCTGATTTTGCCCCAACCAATCAGATATTATTTAACATTTTAAAGATAACATCTGATTGGTTGGGGCAACATTATCATAATTTTTAATGATGAGAACTTTAATTGAATCTCGCTGTTGGTATTGCTTCATAAACTAATAAATGAAACCTTAACAATAAGGATAAATAATAGTAGCTTGATCTTCACATTTTGTGATTTGGTATAATTTATTTAAAGGACAATTATTCTCACTTTTTCCAGATCCATAGCTGCATAGAACCCAGGGTGAGAACCTTAATTGCTAAGTCCTCACCTCTGGGTACAATACCTAACTAATGCATTACTTACTCAAAGTCTCCTTCGGCACCCTACTTTGTCCCGCCTCTCTTCCACTGTTAGTGACAATGAATGACAATGAAGCCAATGAAAATACACGCCTCATTGTAGAGCATGTCTTTCCATTGGCTTGATTTTTCACTTACAGCGGACGAAAAGAGTATCAGAGCGGAGTGCCGAAGGAGACTTTCAGTACGTATTGCAGGAGTTTGGTAAAGTACCCCGAGGTGAGTACTTAGGTATTTAGGTGCTTACCCTGGGTACTATGCAGTTATGAAGGAAGAGGAGCGAGGAGGAAAAAGAACGAGGGGGAAGTGAGTATAATTGTCCTTTAAATAGAAAAGATTGTTACCACCGAGTAAAATTTGTTTTGGTTACCTTGTCATGTAACCCTTCACTTTTAAAAGACAATGACACTTTGAAAGTTGTAATTTTTATGATTGGAATGCACAGCATGTGGTTGAGGTAGCACATAAAAATGGGTGCCGTGTATATCCAGTATTTGGCATTAGTTTGGCACTGGTAGATATTTGTTCTGTGTTTTATGTACTGTGATGCCATGAGTATTATTAGCAAGGCTTCACTGCTAGTTTAGAAAGGCTTAAGTGGGCTTCTTGCTCCCCTTGTATAGCAGTAGCTTTTGCTACATTTTCATAAATTCTATCTGCAGGATTAACTATACTTTGCAGTTAAACAGGTTAGGGCTTTTTGGATCCATAACCAGTATAAATGCAATGGGATATTTTATATTTAAATCAAAATGTAAATGTATTTTTGTATGGGTATTAGTTATTATAAACAAACAATTATTTGGGCCTAGGCACACTCCTTGGCAATTTTCTTATAAGTTTATAAGGTGCTATGCCAGTAGTGGTCCTCTACCTTTGGACCATTCGCTATAGCACAAGACAACAACAATTGTTGAAGCATTTGATTGGATTATCTTTACCACACCCCTAATGAGAGAAGGCATGGTTTTATGTTCACTGAGGGTATTTAATGGATATGGGATTGTTTTGTTATTACACCTGATGAAGGGGACAATGTGACCCCTGAAACGTCATGTGCGTGGTTGTGCATAATAAATGGAGTTTTCCACAATTTAAGTGTGCATCTTAGTTAACATTTTTGCTTGTGTTTGTTATTATACTCTGGTGAGGCATTGGAATTTGGAAAAGGAAGAATGAGAACCACTTTCTGACCAAACATTTAGGTTATAGGTATGTTGTATGTGTAAGATAGAGTTCTTAGTGAATAGATAAAACTAACCGTAAACTGTAAACTGCTGCTGAATTTGTTCAGTGCTATAATGAAAATACATAAATATATAATAACTACTGTAAAACCTGCTCTCAAGAGAAAAAGTCAAGATGAGCATATATAGCTAAAACAAACAAGGGACAACTGAATCTGTGCCATCTAGTTGTAACAATCAGCCCCTGCTGATCAAGTTGCCGGATGGTTCTGAGATTAGTTTAAGGGACAGTTGGGGCCCAGGCCCCTGTAGGTACACTACTGCATCTATGTTACTAACTAACAACAAAACCCTTAGCACAATAAAAAGAGGGCCTAATGTAGGTCCTCACCCCTTGGATTATCTCTTGTTGATTTTAATTGTTTGTGACGGGTTTGCCTTGGACCAGTCCAAGGCTTGACAGAACCTTTTGGAAGTGTTTTGCAATAAGTGCAGGTCTCAGACTGAGAGTGGGAGTGGGACAAGCCAGACCAGCAATCAGAGTATCAGAGGAAATCCGAAGGTGAAGATTCAACTATCTTGAATTTCTTGGAAAAAGTCTTGCAACCACACTCCATCTCTACACTATGATAAATAGACACATTTACCCAGAGCCGCAGCACTCATTGCTAGGGCGATAGTCAAGGTAACCTACTCAACATGCATTGCGCTGGCTTGCGGAATCAACCCCCAGGTGTAAATCTGGTATTAAATACAGGAAGGCAGGCACATCTACCTGGATTAATAGTGGCTCTGGGTAAATGAGATCCACTGTTCCTCTATCTCCCAATATATTTTACATATGTTTAGTACTTGCATTATTTGCTAAATATTTTCCACAGATTAACACAAATTATTTTACTGCATTTGTATAGTTTAAAATGGAATTCACTGTACAATACTAAATAATCAATAATAATCAATTCTATAGGTGACTACAAGGCATATGTGAACTGAACTACTGGGAATTGTAGGTACTGTATAGTATCATTAAATTATCTATAAATTATCATTTCTGTGATTGGCTTCTATGCAACAAATGTGTACTTCATTTAAGTGGTATACTTTGTCTCCAAGTGGTCGGAAATGTCTATTTAACCTCTTTTCTCGGACCATAGATTTCATGCTTGTCTAAGGGGGCCCAATGCTAGCATTAAGAAAAATCACCTTTTGCTTCTTTCATTTTCCCCATTGCTTTTCACTATTATATGTCTAAGTCAGTATCTACTCTGGTCATTAATTTCATTTTCTGCACACATAATTGATTGTTCAATTGTACTGGAAATGACAAAGGTTTCTATTATCACAATAATAGTTTGGTATATTGCACTGGAGATCTTAGATTTTAAACCATATATTTAAATTAATAAATTCATTTTACTTCCATCTTTCTGAATACATTTACTCCTCAAGACTCATTTCCCATACATTAATTTAGCACAAAGCAAATAAAAGAACAGTGCAGTGCGTGGTCCCTGGGGTCCACACACATCTATCTCAATAAGTCACTTCTCTAACACAGGTCAACTTAACGTTTGCAAATCCTCTGTTGACTGAATCATTTCCAGTTTTTGTTTAAGCTAGACAGGATATCCGGTAAGATGGCAAAAAGGGAGGGAAGTTGGCTCAATCAATTAATGATTTGCTATTAATTTTCCTGAAGTCTTGAAGTATAGTGTTACATTTAGTCTGCTCTGATTCCTGTGTTTTCTGAAGGATGCTTTGTGGTGGAACTCTGCCTATTGGCTACCAAACAATTATAAGCAGCATAACAGCCAAAAAGCATGGAAATGTTTTTACAGTTATTTTAAGGACAGGCGCCATTTACTAAAAAGGATGCATGATAATACTATGCATGATAATACAGTGATGAATTACTCTTTTTTGTAACATCACTTAAAGGGAAAGTTCAGTGGAAAAATATCATTCGATATATTTGATTATATTATGCATACCTAGTCATTCTACATATTCTCTTCTATTTTGATAAATCAGTTGAATATAAACCCCTTGCTGTTTCCTGCTGCTGACATTAGTCAGGTGATATTTTAGGTTCTGTAACCGTAACCGTCCTTCTTCCCAAAATGCACACTACCTTGGAATGTTCCTAACAGTCATTTCTATTGATTGGCTGTTGGATGGGTCAATCATGCTCAGATCTCTACTGAGCAACTGAATCATCCCAGTTGCTAGATTAAGAGCAAGACCATAACTGACTCTATTAGGGGTCCTGCAAACACAAAGTCAGTACTTCAGAAGCATTTATTTATACACAGACAAAATGCTGAATGGGCAGGTTAAGGTCATTAGGATGGAAAAAAAACTGCTCTCTTTTCTTAAAAGTATATGTGTTTGCACTGAACTTCCCCTTTAACAATATAAATGCATTTTGCAGTAGAAGGACAAGAAACTTTGCACTCCATGTATGCACAATGAAGCATCTTAGAATTCACTACTCTCCTGGTGATGACATCACTTTATATCAACTGTAGCGGAGCCCATTCTGTTTCATTCATTGTTTTCCTTTCAGTAAATTACCTGTTTACACTTTATGTAAATTTTTATGAATACAACTGTCAGTAAATGACAACATTTCATAACTTTCACACTGGTGTAGTATATTAACAAGAGCAATACTGCACCCTCATATTAGGTCATAATTAATTTTAAAAAAAGGACTTTATCCTTTCTTTTGCATGGGGGGGTAACAAGCTGCTGCAGGAAGTTATTTTCATTGAATTGTGAAGGGACAGGTCACAGAATAAACTTATTTCACTGACTTTACATATACTTCATATAGCACAACAACACTAAAGGGTTAAAAATCAACATTTCAAGCCATTTTCAAGGTTTAAACTTTCTCGGATTAATTAAGTTACACAAGCACAGGGTAACGTGTTCAAAATGGGGAATAATGGGTAGGGTTACTTTAACTATGTGTATGAATGCATAAAGTCTTCTGTATTACTGTAACCTCCCAAGCATAGAAAGGGTTAATGATAGACATTTTGGATCAAATCCAGGCATTAAATGAAAAACATTTCACAGGTCAGCAGATGGCTGACTTCTCCCGCAGGCACAAATTTATAAAGAAAGAGAAAGGGGGAGAAAAATCCATGAGAAAGAGCTCGAATAAGAACACGAATCATGGAATATCAGGAAAATAACTTTTCCCCCCTCAGATAATCATACAATGAATGGAAACACCAAATTGGTTTAAAAATACAGGACATGAGAATCCTGATGTCAAATTTGGCTTCCATCCAAGGTAATAAAAAAAGACAAAGCGGCGCTTGGTACAAATGAAATTTTTTTTTTTCAAAAAAAGGTCACGATTTCTAAGCAGCAATATAATACACGGTCAAATTATTATCTAAACTATGTGACCTTGTCACTCTGCTTTCACTATTGTTCGGATGACCAGTCCTTAACAATGTCCTGGTCTTTCTTGGCCGAGCGAGCCAAGCAGAAAAAAAAAAAAACCTGATGCAAAGGCCTGCATGCGTCACGCCAAGGGTTAATCTCCCTTTCGTCGAAAAAACTTACAAGCTGAGGAAAAGTTAAGTTGGCAGTCATCTTAAGTATTGACTATCTGTCTTAAGGCTGAGGGCTGTAAATTCTCTCTGCTAAGATCCAAGTCGATTTGTTATCAAATCAGGCATTGAGAGGCTGATTCATTGCTATTCAGCGCTATGCTGATTTATATGCAGAATGTAAAACAGATGCCTTATGTGATACATATTTATGGTGAGTGCTGTTCTAGGAAGATTTATTACGGATTCCTTTGTCGGGGTGTGCATGAGCAGAGGCATGATGACTTGTATTTCCTCTCAGCTGCCAATGCCAAACTCATTAAAAAGAGGTGTGACTATTAATATACATTGTAATACTGACATGCTCTAATTTATAACACTCTGGCAGGCTTGAGTATTCTCTAGACCTGTGAGGTGTTTTATTCATTTTTTCTCTCTGCTACTATAAACATGCACACAGTTACATGTGACTGTGTGCCTAATAATATACATATACATTAATGTGCCCGCATGCATTTAAATGTGCTTTTGTGTGTCAACTGTTTATGTTAAAGGTGATTTCCTATTTTAGAGAAGCAACACTAGGTCATATATTATTTATTGATACCAATAAATTGATTAGTGATAAATCACAGCTGAGTGATGTTTCTCTCACCTGTCATCAATCTTTCATCTCTCCGATAAATATACTTAAAGGGACGTCAGATTATAGGTAATATTGTTACAGATAAAGAAGAATCGATTGATTACTATGACAGTGATTGAAAGGAAAGGAATGTATTCTCAGAGAGCGTATGTGTTTCTTCTTCCTATTAGATGAGTAGGGTCCTGGGAACTACAGTGTCTGTCAATATAACTGTATAAAGTTTATAATACATGTTGCAGCCTTTTCAGGTCTTTACACTTAGCCAGACATCTAGAGACCTGCACTATTTGCTGCATGTTAGAGCTGGGTGTTCAGCTGGGTGTATAAATGCATGGCAACCAGAGTTTGGACAGGTCCTTATGACCAACCAACTGAAATGTATTAGGATAGTTATTGCTTTGGCAATTTTGACCTTCCACAGTCTTACCTTTAGCTGTGGTGTGCGTTAAGTGTGCTATTTAGCATGATCTTCACTGGCACTTTTTTCAAGCTTTTTACGAGCTCATTTACAAGCTTGTACATGCACAGATTAAGGGAGCAGCCGTTAGGCGTTGTCTTTGACATCAGTTGTCACTGTCATGACTAACAGCTGCTACCTGAAAGACACAGGTGCTGGTGAAGATCTGGGACATTACAGTTAAAAGGGATATAGTTGTCTTGCAGGTTGGGTGGGGGGGGGCTGCATCTAAAGTAAGTCGGACTGGGTGGTCTAACTTTCCCTTTAACTTCATCCCAAAAGCAAACATTTCTTAGCATCCATGTTGTATTAACTCTGTTAGGGATGTAGAATACTGTGATTCTTTTTATGGATAAACAGTTTATTTTAGTGGACAAGCATTTGAGGGATCGACCCTCTTCCTCAGGTCATAGCAGGTCTATTAGGGATATCAGTGTAAAAACAGTGAGGCATTTTCATGTTTTTAGATGATAGTTTTTCTGTTTCTACTTAAAGAAATTCCAGCTATAACAATCATTGTCTAACACTCAGCACAGCAGCTCTACATTGTGTTAAGAACCCAATAAAAACATTATGAAGTGGACACACTCTGCATTAATGACAGAGACCACAACTGGTCAGCGAACAGACAGTGAAGCTACACAGCATATGCTTCTCGATGGTCATAAGGCAGAAGTCCATTGCCCAAGGGAGAAAACTGGAGCAATAAAACCGATTTAATAGGATTTGTGCCATTGCTACGGTATTTGGTAGACTTTTAATATCTGCTTGGACTCTCTTTTACAGACTTTCCGATGAAAGCTATAAATTCCATCCTGTTAATGAATACATTATGAAATTACCACAGCAATTATTTTCTCTGGGTTAATTGCTCCTTTTCTTTACAGTCCTGCAGTCTAATGTAAGAATAGAAACACCTGTAAAGGTGATAATAAAACACATTAAATAGCCCTGAGAAAGGCAGTGGGTGTGAACCCTATTCTATAATGTGCTAGCCATAGTACGTGTGTAAATGTATATGCTGTTAGCCACATACTGTAAACCTCTGTTTCTGTGCGTGTGTATAACAGGATACTACTGGTGACTGACTAACTCTAAATAAATACACACTGAACACACACTAGTGTTAACATTTGACTCCCTTACAATATGTCTTTGAAGTAAAATATAAACAAGGTTTGTGAAATTCCTAAGGTTATGGGGACCTGAAATATTATATTTTAAACTTTAAAGGCGCTAATACATGCATTTAATCCAAATGATAAGTTGCCTCTCTTCCTGTTCCCCATGATTTTCTATTACTGCATATCTCCCAACTGTACAGGTTTTGTCCGGACAGTTACATTTTTAAGGGACAGTCACACTGAGCCAGATTGCAGGGCTTTGTCAGATAGTGTGTGTATGCCGGGGTGTGGCTGCATGTTCCAGTGTGTGTCGGGAGTTGGCTGTAAGCAGACACCTCAACATTCCAGCCCTCTCCCTCCCAAAGTTAGGATTGGCGATGTAAGCCTTAATTGAGAAGCAGATTCATTTGGGAAGGAGGAGCAATCCCTGCAATCATATATATATTTTTTTTTTTTTAAGAAAAGTCCTACAAGCTCATTTACCCAGAGTCACTCTTGCTCTGGGTAAATGCCCCTTCCGCAATTTAATAGTGTGTTTGCGAATGTGGGTAAATCCTGGTAAGGGATTTACCCACTGCAGGATTTTAATGCCAGCAAATTGCTGGCATTAAAATCCTGCGCTACAACTAGTGCAAACGTGATATTGAATAGCGAGCGTCGGATGCGTGGGTGATTTTTGTGTAACCTGTGCATCCGATGCTAATACGTACTAACGTACTAATACGTACTAACTATACGTACTAACGTACTAATAGCTAGCGAACCTGGGTAAATGAGCCTGCTAGTGTTTGAAATTACATTTATAGTGCCTAACTTTTCAATAATATTCAACATGTTAATGTTTTGGGCAGTACTCCACTCTTTCTTAAGCCTAAAATCTAAGTGGCCAAATCCTTTTATTACCCATGTTTATCACACTCTCACTGGGTGCAGTCTTGTTTAAACCCTCAATGGGTGGAGTCTATTTCTGCAACCATTTGTGAGGATCTCTTTAGAGATACTCTAACATAGAAGACTGTGTAATAGCCCACTTATTATTTTGAGCTTATATAATGCACAGTTTGTGGGAAAATAGCTAATGTGGTTTGAGGTCCAGCCTGCCTGGCTCTAAAATAATGGTAGTTGTGTAGGCCTACTTGTTACCAAGGGGCATATGTGTAAATGTATGTTTTTGGTTTTAAATTTCAATTATTTTTTTTTCAAATAGTTTAGCTATTGGTATGGGTTGCCAATATACTTGACATGCTTGCTCCTATGTAAATTTACAAAGTTCACCCCTTTCAAAAACATAAAATTCTCAAAATACCTCCCATTCTGTTTTCCTGATACTTACCTTTCTCACCAGTGCTCCCGAGTCAAGATATCATACCTTGAATCCAGGTCCCTTGCAACCCTCTTCTGGGCGGTAGCCATCAATCATAGCTGTGACGGTATTGTCAACGCAAATGACCTATGACATCTGCCTAAGTCAGCTTCTTAACAGCTGCACAAGCTCACATACTCACAAAGCCGTAAAGGAGGCACCAGAGAACAGCAAGGGGCTGGAGGACTTCAAGGTAATATATCATGACTCAGGAGTGCTGGGGAGAAAGGTAAGTATTGTGAAAATGGAGTTTGGATGGGGTACTTCCAAATTTAAAAGTGTTTTAATCTGTGAACAAGCCATTTAATATTTGTATTAGCTTTTAATTTAAATTGTGATAATATTAACATTTTGTCTCCAACAGACTTTTACAGGTTTGCAAAATGAAATTTCAGCTGTGCAAAATTATTACTGTTTTGTTTATGTCTAATATCCATATATTCAGTTAGATAAATGCTTCTGGTAGCTCTGCCTATTATGATAAAATATGTCTGCACCCCTGTTGAATCCTTTCAGTGGGTTTCTTCACACATACAGTATCTCTACAAACTGACAAGAAAATATCCTGCAGCATTAAATCATTAACTGAATCAAACATTCTAAGAATGTAAAATTGTGGCATTTGCGTAAGCAGGAAAATAGTAACCTGATAACAATAGCAACAATTGGTCTGACAAAGTTTTTTTTAGGATCATGGCAAATGTTTTTAATCTGATTAATTTCATTTTTAGGCTCATAAGAAAGATTTGTCAAAAAACATAATTACTAGTAGCAAAAGTCTCCAAACCCTTGGGTCTGAAGTAACTTTCTATGGCATATAAATAGATAGCTGTCTATAGCAGGACACTTGCAGGGCGATGCACCGATGTGCGGCACATTTCTGAAATGTCTGAGTACTCGAGCCGACCACTTGTGCCTAAATTATGTCTGATACTTTGGCCTGATTGATCAAGCTATGAATGATAAAATATCAGAGATTGGTTGTTCTATGCATATTGGTAAAAAAATGTATCTTCCTTTGCACGCACACTTAGATTAAATACATTAGGAAGAAATGTTGATTTTATCGAATAATGTATTATTTGGCTTGCATTTGTGAGGTAATAGATTTTTTTCCTCTTTACAGAGCAAACAGTTACAGGAATCGTTCAACGAGTATATTGTGTTGCATCTTACATTACAAGCCATAATCTTTACAGAAAAAGCTGAAAACTTTCTGTTAACGAAAAGCAGAAGATATCACTTTTACTGCACAGGGTGCTATGTTCTCAAACAAGTTTTTAAAAAATCAATAGCCCAATTACATAGTACTGGAATGACAGTACTTAGTACTGGAAAAATAGTCCATGTTTTTATAATACAGCAAGAAAAACCATTACTAGTTTTCTCTTCTCCAATATAAAATTACTTTTTAAAGTGACCTGCCTTTTATGCAAAGTGTATCTACCTTTATTTCTACTCACAGACAGTTACGGATTAATTGAGTCTTTATTCATGCAAAGGTTTTTGCTATTATGGGATATTCAATGATGTTTCTCACAGGAGATCACTTTCCACTAACAGTAAATGAAAGCACTCTAGAAATATCCCATGTGGCATTTCAAAAAAATACACCTGACTTGCCATTTGCCATTATCCTAAAGGATGGCATTACTAATAATTGTATAATATGGGAGGTAAAGATAAACGGACCATCTGGTGATAGCTTTTTAACAATAGCAATCCATTTAATAGACCTGCCAGTGTTGAGGTATTCTTTTTTTTTTTTTTTACTAGATCTTGTGAATTATTAATATATTACCCACCCAACTAGATTATAATCCTCAGTGTTTTCTATGTGCACTCCTCCAACCAATATTGTTTTTTTAGGTGTCACCAGTAGAGATGTCCGAACTTCACAAAATCCGGTCCGCTCAAGGATCCTCGAATTTTCGGAAAATATCGAAAATTCGAAAATCCGCGAGCGGACCCATTAAAATGAAAAATATCCTCGAAAATACGAGAAATCCTCGTAATTTTGAAAATTTTCGAAAATACGTATCCGGGTTCGGATCCGCAAACCGGCCATCCCTAGTCACCAGGTGTTGTGGTTCCATCTTTCACCTATTAACAATCCATATTTAGAGAGGACCCAGACACTCTGTATTTATTATTATTCTTTATTCAATGGTTCAACACTTTAATCAGTGTCTTCATCAGGGGTAAAAAAAACAATACAATCATCCCTGATTAAGGCACTTGTTGATGTGTCGAAACATTGAATAAAGAATAATACTGAATATACAGACCACCCAACTA
This sequence comes from Hymenochirus boettgeri, assembly GCA_019447015.1. Classification (NCBI taxonomy): domain Eukaryota; kingdom Metazoa; phylum Chordata; class Amphibia; order Anura; family Pipidae; genus Hymenochirus; species Hymenochirus boettgeri. The sequence continues at coordinate 210,871,917 of CM033471.1, read as the reverse complement.
TATACAGACAACCCAAATGTTGCAGCTGCACACTGTTACAAAGTTCTTGCGATCTCCAAGGGACCCGAATATCCCTATATATTATACAAAATAAAAAAGGAGCCGCACTCTTCAATATTCAATGCTCTGTGCAATTTTATTTCATGCTAACAAAACATTTCAACCTTTTGGGACATATAATTCCCTTTTTCAAGTTTGAAAGCAGGTGATATTATTATCTCTATTACACATCTCCTCCCTTAAAGGAAGTGACATCACACCAACAGTATTTTATATATACATATTGCATTATACACAATTGAATACATATATAATATATAACAATTATTAAAACCGATATGTTTTATATGTGGCCAGGTTGAGATTTATCGATGTGTTCCCCTGTGGCAGGGTGACATGTTTACCCTTTCGCGGTTCCAATAATAGGTTAATTAGTTCCATCCCTCCATAAAACTTTCAATTGAGAGTGTCATACACCTGGTCCATTTTTTTTACATAAAAATAGTAAAAAGGATTTAGGAGGAACAGAAATATAACTTTATACAAAGCCCACAGATAAAAAACAGTTACTCCATTAATAGAGTCATCATCCCATCCATTACAAAAAATCTATACCGTACAGTCAGTTAAGTCGAGTTGAGATATTGGTAACCCAAACAAGAAGAGAGAACAAATAAATTAGATCTGTAAAAAATCTGAGGGCAGAGGGTACCCCTATAACATCATAAGGGAAGCTAGTACACCACGTATGACTTCTATTACACAATTTAATGAACACAGTCAGCAAGTTAGTAATATTCTCAGACAGCATTGGCATATTTTAGAGAAGGCATACCCAGACATACAAGAGTTTAAAGCACCACCTATGGTCGAATATAAGAGAGGTAAAACAATCAGTTCAGTGGTCACTATCACAAAACATAGAGCTAAAATACAAATACAAACAACCAAAAGTATATGGTTAGAAGACAGACAACAAGGAATTACCCCTGTTATAACTGTGTACAACTGTAAATAGAGTTAAAGGAGAACTAAACTGAATTTTTAAAAATCCTAACGTGAAAGCTTTTCTCCCCAGAATACCTATACATTGAAAGATACTTCTCTAGTTATTTTCATTTAGTAGATATAAATAATAGATTCTGTAACAAAGGAGTCTTCCATGTTGTTGCCAGTACATCTCATAGCCCAAGTTGGCTTCAAAGAGCCACGCCCCCTGACCCCAGGATTCAGAAAGGTAAGTACCTTTCTGCAGCTTTTTTAACTTAAAAAAAATATGCCAGTTGGGGTGGGCTAGGGAGCCCTACACTACAGATTTTTTTTTCACAGGGTGGGGATATCCTTTAATTAAATGCAGTGCCAAGGTATCCGGAGGGGGGAGAAGACAAGAAGGAGGCAGGTACTGGATTAAACACAGAGAGGCTTTTCTGGACTTTCATCAGGAACTGCAGGACAACCATAAGGAAAAGAGGAGAAATGTAAGGATTTTTTAACACTACAAAGTGGGGCCTGCAGTGGGGCAAATTTTAGTTGGGGGGGGACATGCTATTTAAGATCCAGAGTCAAGGAAAATAAAAATACAGTATAGATACTGTAGTCACTGTATTCTGAATATAATATTAAGGAGCAAAAGACTAGGTAGACATCTAACAAAACTTAAATTTAATAGCTGATTCTGATTTGATGTTGATTTATAGTAGCATTGCCTTTAAAGAACCATTGGCATTTGAAAGCCCTAAAAGATTATTTTTTTATTACATGATGTTTGTAATGAAAAACCTCTATGTAGCCTCTCTTTTTAGGTCCCAGTTTGCCAAAAATAGTACTGAAAATGTCTTTGCATGTCCTTGCCTTCTATATGTCTAATTTAAGAATGTCCAGTATTTTATTTAGCGACTCTGTCAGTGACCTTTAAAGGGAGCTACTATTTTTATACTGCTTGACAGCAAAGACAGTTGCAGTAAAGCAAAGCATCAGTTACATAATTATGCAACCAATTGATAACCTCAAATCGTTTATAATGTTAAAGGGATAGTTCCCTTTAACATTATACATAATGCTAAATAATATAATAATAACATTATTATAAATACATAATAATAAATACTATTAAATACATACAATTTATAAAATAATAATAATATTTATTATTATAATTGTTTTGTTTTTTTTAAATAGCCATTATATACTCATCCAGTGATTTCTCTGTACATGCATGCTTCCCAAGTACTGACTTTCTGTTTGCAGGACCTCTAGTGGTGTCCATCTCAGTCCCTCGGTTGATTCAGTTGCTCAGTAGAGATCTGAGTATGTTTGACCCATCCAACAGCTAATCAACAGAAATTACTTAAAAGAACATTTAAAGGAAATGTGAATCCTAAAGAGAAAGAAGGACAGTTGATAGCTCACAGCATTGCATAGCAAGGGGTATAAAATCAATTGCTTTTTCGAAAATAAAGACAATATTTAAAATTCCTACTATTGGTATGTGTAATATAGATAAATCGTTTAAACAATAGAATTTTTCCCCAAACTAATTTGAAAAAAGCAAATAATTAAACTATAAAAATCATAGGAAATACTAATGTAAAAGTTGCTTAGGTTTATTTTAGGGTTCTCTGCTGTGGGAACTATTAACACAAGTTATTTATGACAGCTATTTTAAAAAGGATATGAATATTTTATTTCATGGGATATATTCTATCCAACACTAGGGGGCAGTTAAACAGCTTCCTGTAAAAAAGGTTGCTGGCAATCTGGCATATCTACTGTGTGAATAATATAAAAGACACCTTAAGAAAATTCAGATGTTTAACTGTTATGCCAGTGATCATACATTCAGACTGGGCTGCAGGCCAAATTAGGAAGACTGTAAAGCAAGGTGTTTGCAACTGCAGCGTTACAAGTTGGGAGAATTTTCTTCCTTGCAGGAATAAAGCTATCAATGCAAATTTGAAATGTTGTTTGTGGAAGATTTTCTTTAGCTATACTGTATATTTAGAGGGGGGGGGAAAGATCTGAAAGAAATTATATCTTTTTGTTGCTGATATTGAGTTATACTTTTTATGTTTTATTGTTTTTTTTTTTTTCTTACAATATTGCTCTTTCCATGCAAAATTTTCTTAAAATGTTCTTCATTTATTTCATTAATATTCATGATTGTTGCATGTTGGAGTTTACATAACCAATGTCCAGTATCAATCTATAAAATTATCCACACAAGCCAACAGACACCTGACAGATGATCCTCCTATTAACTGAAGGGGTTAAAAGAACTGAGGGGGTTAAAAAAGATCTGAACCTACAAAAGACATTTTGTTACAATGAATGCACCTTTCATCTTAAACCAGTCCCTATAATTTTTGTTATTATGCCCCTCACTGTGTACAATCAAAATGCTTGGCAGTGCATTTTACTTCACAAATGCACAAAAATAATGCACTAATAACCCTGCTTTAATTGGAAATAGCAGGGTATTTCAATCTTCTCTTTAAAAAAAAATCGTCTGACTTTCTGGATGACTGCTTCTGCTTTATTTTCCTATCTATCTTACCCATATCAACTACCTGTTGATCACTAAATACTATTTGCTTAAGTCAGTTCCTTCCAGGGATCTTTTGGCCTCCTGTCAACCGGTTAAGAGAAAGAGCTCTTAACACTGTCAAAGTGTGCAGCCATCCGTTTGTTTGGCTCTGGGGGTTCTTCATTGAATTCTCTTAAGATAAATTCCAACTTACACGGAGCGATTAGCCTCTCAGCCCTTATCCCTCTCTTACATTAGAATTCGAGACACCCCTGATCAACGTGGACTTGAGGTTGCCTTTGGCCGATATCTTCAAGGCGTTGTGTAGATGTAACAAAATGCAGCTTCTTTTTTTAGATTTTTTTTTTTATATATATTTATTTATTTATTTTAAAATGACAGCCTGAGCTTGACAATGTAATCCTCCAGGCTTGTCTTCATTACTGAAAAGCTGAAGCAGTGTCAAAAGAACCAGATGATAACAGTCTTGATGCCAAGCCTTACAGCTTCATTGCAGAAAAGAAAAACTTTCACATTAAATTTCCATATGTTCTTTTCCCCCTCAAATAGATAAGGAATCCCTGTTGCAAGAATAATGAAGTATTACTGTGGATTATAACCAGCAACGATATGGTCAAACATATTACGTTAAGGCAGATGCTTTTTTACCTCTGAAACTAAAGTGAGAATTAGAGGTTTCTATTTTATTAAAGGGACTGTTCACCCCTCTATGCAAAAATCATTTCCCATAAAAAAGTGCCAAAATCTAGACTTCGTTTTGTTACTAAACTTTAATTCTATTGCAAGACTTACAAGCTCCTCCATCCACCGCCGCTTCCGGTCTCCTCACACTGTCTCCACTGCGGCTGCTTTGTTCTTTTACTGTTCCTGAGCAGCCGCAGTGGAGAATGCTCCGGGAATGGCAGTCAGTGATTGGCCGTGATGTTTCTGTCGTGGCTGACACGGAAGTGAAGAGGAGATTACAGAGAAGCAGCGGTGGATCGCGGAGCTAGTAAGTATAACATCTCTTGCTGGGAGCAGAATTAAAGGTTAGTAACAAAATGAAGTCTAGGTTTTGCAACTTTTCAGATAATGATTTTTGCATAGAGGGGGGACAGTCACTTTAAGACCTTTAGCAGGGTGAGAAGGTGTTGAATGAAATGCTTCCTGAAATACTTTCATTTTTAGAGTCCCATGTTTTTTTTTAGGGTAGATTCTTGGTAATGTATGCTCAATAATAACTTGCAGTAGAACTGAATGGTTGGTAATGGTAATTAAAAGGAAAACAATAAAGCAAATATATTCTAACCAAAGATTTATGCACAGGTCAATATATTATATTTATGAATGAATGAAATACTATGTTGTAAAGGGAATGTCTGCCCATAAAATATGTTACCTGCCCCCAAGCCCTAAGCTTATAAAAAGATAAGTTGGGGATCTGGGCAGATATCTGATAAAACCACCAGTTTTTGTTTTAAAGGACAAATAAAGCCTCAGAACAACACTTAATCATAAGGCAGAACACGATATAAAACCAGTAATATGTATCTTACCTCTCATTTTGATACGAGCGCTGGGAAATTTACCTAAATAACATATGGTTTGTGCTTTACTTCACAGCATTCTAGTATCACACAGTTTGGTCAACGACCATTATGTTCTGCACATGCTCAGTCCTTACCTATGGCAGAAACTTTTTACAGTTGGTCAGACCCATTAATAATCTCTAGCCAACCATTTTACAGGGCAGATAGTGCAAGGAAACATGTCCAGTTCTTAAGAGGCTTACATTTACTTTAATACAATATACTGGAGTGGTATTTTATAGCTTATTGGTGTTTTTTAGTGAGTTGTTTTCTGGAGTATAAAAATGTGGGGTTAGTTCTCCTTTAAGGGTGTGCATGTCCTTTAAGAAAAGATACATGTGAACAATCAAACAATCACACTTTGTTATCAAGGCGGATTCCTTTACTGTTATTTTAGAAATAATTATCATGCATTTGCATTTGTGCTTAGCAATGAAAAGAATCTAAAAGTAATCAAAAGTTTATAACTCTTTGTTATTGGGTTACTATAAGAACATTGTATTTGTGATGCAATGTGGACAGTCAATGCATTACTGTCTCCTAATATGGAACCAGAATTACTTTTACCAACTGAACTGCAATGTAATGGTATCTGCAGAAATACTGACCCCTGTATATGCGTAGGGGTAATGCATCCCTTACTAATAATAATAGACGTTTAACTTGCTTTACCGTGTTCTTATTTTTTAAAATAAGGGGCACTTTATTTTGAATACATTAATTTTGTTTGCTGGGTTACATGCTTTGACATTTTTGTCATTTTGTTGATTTTTTTTTTCAAAAAAAATGTTTTAAAAAAAAATAAGTTTTAGTTCAAATTTTATTTACATTGCATTTTAATCATACAGTGTTGGCTGTACATTAAACAGTATGTGTAACACTTGGCAACACAACATGCCCTAGAATCAATTAATACCACACATATTTAGTGCAAGTGCCTTTATGTATGTGGGCTGGATAGAATGCCTATTCTCCTTGGCTGGAGTATTGACTGGAGGGTTCACTTAGTGCCATTAGAAACATTCTGCATATTAGATCTCCATAGGGCATAAGACCATGAACTACAAGGTAGAGGCTATGACAAATGTACCAGTAAGGGATGGGGAGGGTAGCTATGAACCCTTGATTATATAAAGGGTGTTTAAAACAATGGTAACATAAAATGTAAGCAGTTTAATTGGAAGCGCACTAGTCTTCTATTTTTCATGCGTATTATATTAATTTGGTCACTATTTGGACTCTGTGTTAATGTTTACTATCCTATTTCTATATAGATTTTGCTGTTGCATTGGGAGTTTGACCACACCTCTTGGAAATGTGTGTTTCCCCTAAAGTGGGTTATGAGCTGGAGAGTCAGTCCTAAAAAAGCAAGTGAAAGAGCAGCAGGGACTTTCATCTCATGGTTGGTATGGATATAAAGAAAAGGTTTGAGAAATATGTCCCCTAAGAAGGTAAAAAGTTACTAAGGTAAAAAAAAGGTTAAAAGTTAGTTAGGACCCTGCAGAATAAAGCAAACCTTGAAGTGGTTGCTGGGCTTAAAATAATTTGGCCAAGTTACTAAACTAATTGCTTTAATTTATCCAGAGAGAAGGGCAGGCTTTTAAAGTCGCAGTACAATGGTAACATATAATGTAAGCAATTGAATTGGATGTGCACTAGACTTGGATTTTTTTGTATATATTAAAAACAATGTAAGCCTCTCTTTTAAAAGTTTGTAATTTAACAGTAAGAAGCCCATGAAATAACCATAACCCTTTACAGTATATTAAATCACAGTGCAGGGTTTTTAGTGTCACTGAGGTTTCAGTAGAGCACTAATTCTATTTAATAATTTAGTACACTGCAAAAATGCACCTCAGGTTTTAGGATAAAATATGAGGATGGACTCCAAATTCAAGATAAGTATTTGTGGCACTAGAAAAAAGATCTCTTGACAACTCCAGAGAGATTCACTTAGAGCCACATGCGCTCTAGGCAAGATTCACCAGAGGATCTGTGGAAGAGATTCACCAGAGGATCTGTGGAAGAGATTCACCAAAGGGTCAGTGACTTTGCATGAATCGCACTCCACATAAGTCCATAAAGCCAGCTATTAACTGGTGTTAAATACTTATGCAAAAACGACCCATACAGTCTCAGGTGAATAGGCTGCGGTGGCTGAGTGAAAGTCACACTAACTGGTTGTAAAATAGTGCAACTTTAACCCCTTAGGAGAGTGCAGTAGAGAAGTTGGAGCTCTTCGTTAATTCTGTGGCTCTTCGTAAATTACCCTGATAGTGTGTTATTAAATAATTTTCTTTGAGTCCCTTTATTTATCTTCACTCCTGCAATTATCTGTATAATGGGAACTTAAAAATAAATTGGATATGTCTGTAATTTTCAGCTGATCATGTAGTCTTCAATAGTCCCTTCTATCATGGTTGCCTGTGTACCCAGCCTTAATGTGTCCTTTCCTTACCCCCATCCAATCTTATAACATGGTACTAACAGCATCTCTTTCAAATCTACACTTTTTTTAAATCTATTTTTTTTCTTTTCTAAGTACCCCTTTATTTACATACATCTTAGATGCTACAACAAAATCCAAAGGTATTGCCATTTCCTGTTTCCTGTTATGGTGGATTCGAAGCTATGTAACATTTTGACATACAGTATGATTTATGTATTTAATTTACATAATTTACATATTACATTTCAAAAACCCTTTTTCTTTTGCCTTCATTCTTAGAAAATACAGTAATGCTCTAATAATTTCTTTGGTAAGAAAAAGGTAATATTAAATATTATGCATTCCAAGATTGATGCCTTAAAATGCTCGGGATCACTGAAAAGTATAGGCTTACAAATGTAACTCCCAAATCAAATGGGCTTTTTCAAGATGAAACAGATAAGTAGTAGTACAAAAAAGGCTCAGGCAAAGTGCACATTTGCATTTGTTATACGCCTGGCTACATCTTAAAGGATAAAAGGCGGTTGCACACAAATAGTTAAATACATTGCTCAGATACTAAAAGCAAGCAGTCTCTAAAATATGGTCTTTAAAGAAGTGGTGTCATACTAGCAGCCTTCTATTATTGGAGAAAGTTGTATTTCATAATAATGTAGTACAGAATCAGTAAGAGGAAACCTTCATTTAAGTATTCCAGCTGATCAGTAAAGTACCCAGGAGTGAGGACCTAACGGTTTAGGTCCTCACCCTGGTTACTAGTCATAGGTGGAGGAAGAGAAGTGAAGGGGTGAGTATATTTGTCCTTCAATGCATTAATATTAAACCAACACCTTATTGGAATCTCACATTAATAGAAACACCCAGAAATCTCACTCTTGCATGTTCTACTTTCCTTTTATACCTAATACAACTAACGAGCTAAAGATTTTAGTGAAAACACATGAACACCTGAATAAAGATGAGCACACCAATAATTTAATATTAATATTATTATAATAAGATGTGATTTTTTTTATGATGCAGTGATAACAATTATTTTCTTACTAGTTTATTTGTTACTAGTAACCCTAGTAACACAAAGTAAATTGCCTCCAGTGCTGCTAAACCCCTGTTGCAGTAACATGGGTATATCAGTCCACGTCAAAGGCCAGATGTGCCAGCTCTATAATAATCCTTACAGAGTCAATGCAAAAGATACAAACACTATATCACTATAACAAAGGTACCAGCAATAGAATTATCTGAAAACATGTACAGCATTTCCTTTTGGAATTTGTATAGGATTCATTTGTTACATTAGTAAGCACTTTCACCTTTTTCCTTAATGTAATTGCCAAATGGTCCACCCATTGTGTACTTGGGATTTCTTTTTTATGAAGGGAATACTCTATGAAGAAACCTGATTTTCCTCCAATTATATTTGTTTCTCTCTTCTTCCTACCCCACTTAGCCTTCTGCTTTTGTCTTTATTTAGAATTGAGACCCCAAAATTCAAATGAGTTATCTATTCTGTGGCTGCTTCATTTTCCCACACAGAACTTGTCTCTAGCTGATACAGGGTCCTGCAAATATACTGAGAAGAAAAGAACAGAGTAAAAGAATTCTTTTCAGCTTCTTTTTTTTATGTTTCATTTCTCTCCTTGCATCCCCTGCCCCCTTCTCACACCTCCCCATCCCACTTTAGCCTCCTTTATGTTACACGATCACTCAGATTGAAACCCAGGAGGGTCCTATAGGCAATGCATAGCATCCCTGGGAGAAAAAAGCCCCCAACAATCTATACACCAGATGTATAATGTTAAATGGTCAAACTGGCAAACACAAAAGCTAAAAAACAAAGACGTGAATTAGGGAGAGGTATTCAAAGACATGTTTTCAAAACAGCCCAGCCAAGTGCCTGGCTAGTCCTCTGGAGACTAAATGTTTGAAAAAAAGGTGCTAAAGAACAAAAGAGAAAGAAGAAGTGGATAGGCCCTTTTTTTCTAATTAGCTGAGGCCTAACAGGCACTGAATATCACAACTCGTAGGGGGTTATGTGACTGATGAAATGAAAGACGCCTGCTTTGGAGCAAGTACACAGAGTGAAGAGTACTGATCACTGCCTTAGTCAATGCAAGAGCAAACAGCCTCATTTACAATGCTGTGAGAGGGTATTGTGCAAATCTAGCTTGTTTTATTTTGGAATATATGTCTTAATTTTAAGCTATTCGTGAATTCTACCAAAAACTACTGCAGCCACCGAAACATCCAGAAATAAAATTAGTAAGGGGGTTCTTTAACATTTAACATTACAGTTTTTTATGTTTATAGACAGTTATTTCTGATATATATTTACTTTTCCTAAATGTTTATTAGATTCCATCTAATCACATGCATATTCAACATAAGAAGAATTGGATTGGGTGAAAGCAGTAGTAGATGTTGTGGGTTCATTAGCACTGTGATTAAATACTATGGAAAGAAGCCAGGACCACCATAATCTCCTATATACAGTGGTTTATTTGAAATAATAGTCTCAGCATCCAGGACCCAGGAATAGGAACATGCACAGCCACAAGAAAACCTTGAACTACAGAGATACAGGACAATGGTTTATATAAAAAAGACAAAGAGAAATGTAAAATAACTAATCTGTGAAGGGCTGACTGAACAGGTGTAAACTAATGAAACCAATGAAACCTGTTATACTACAACCAGACAGACAGGTGAAGTAGCAGTGCTAGTTGGTTTAATGCTGCAGGCCCTTGGTTACAACATTTTTTAAACATGCTCTCTTGTCACTCTCTGTAACTTTTCTTATTTATTGAAACCCCTCTATGGATGGGCTCCCAAAACTGCATATTACAAGATGATGCTTTAGAAGGGATCAATAAATGTACAAAAACCTGTTGTCTACCTTGACTCTCCTCTGTTATTTGCTTAAAGGAAAACTAAAACAATTTTTTGGACTCCTCAATCTGAAAGCATCCCCCCAAATCCATCAAGAAACTGTAAATGGCCACTACAGTAAATGGCATTAATGTAAATGTAGCACCCTGAAGAACTGGATAAGATAATTATGTGTATATCCATTGCTTGGCCATACCAACTGACTTTAGTCATACCGCCTACTGACTAATACGAACTGTAACAGGGTTGGTTAGAAACTACTAGTAGGCGTGACCTGCTGTAACAAGTTCCTGCAGTAGATTAAAACTGGCCATGTGCAAAAAACACAATGGTCAGTGGTCACACTGCTAAACTAGAATGCTGGGAAATAAAACATAAACCCCAACAAATAAAACTGCTTTTATATCAAGGTGCTCTGCCTTCTGATTAAGTGTGGTTCTAAGGCTTCAGTTGTCCTTTAAGCAAACACTGCCTTACTCTATGTGGGAAATTATTCAGCATATTTCACTTTTAGAATTTAGCTTGACAGTTTTTTTTTATACTTTTGTCTTAGAGCATATTAATGCAGTGATGTAATTATAAAATGGCTATGCCTTTATTTCAAATATCCTCTAGTTATCAAAGAAGGATCAAAGAGTCTTTGGGACAATGCTACCATAATGTAAAAGTAAATTGCTTAATTATATCTGTCAAGAGAAGCTACATAGTAGCAGCTTCATATGAATAAAAAATAATGCAACACAATGGAAAAAAACATTTATTTTAATATTACTAAATGTTACACACTAATGGGCTTATCAAACCGTGTGAATAATTTGAAGCAACCAATCAGATTATGCCTTTTTACTGGTCTATATTTGATAACATTCGATTGGGTGCAACAGATTAAAAGCACAGGCAAAGTTTTATGTTAAATAATTCTTTTAATTCAGATTTCCTAGGTTTTAATCTCTCAATATCCTGCAATAATCCCCCTAGCTTCTTTAAACAATTACAATGAGCACAACAATAAGAACAAAACTGGATATTTTATGCAATATTATTTATTTAAAACTATAAAAAGAATATAGATTCATTATCATTACAAGATATCATTTATAGGTTAAGAGCTGTGAAACTACGTGGAACAACCAAAATTCTGAATGACAAAAACTTTATTGTGATAACAAAATTTCATAGTTATAACATATAACTTCAGTTTCAATGGGCGAAATGCTGAGTTGAACCTTAAAGGGTATGTCCATCAAAAAATGTAGTTTCTTTCTAACTGTTTTACTGAAGAACAGGAGGTAAATGCACTATTTCTTACCTCCCGTTCTTCAGTGAATCGAGAAGGAGAACTTACCGGGATCGTTCCAGCGCTGACAGAGCCACGGGCGAAATCCCCGACGACTCTGATGCTTCCACTCTCCTTAGCACAGTGTGCACATGTGCGCACAGTGCAAAGGACTGGATATGCGTCGGAGGCGTCGGGGATTTCAGACATGGCTCTGTCAGCACTGGAACGATCCCGGTAAGTTCTCCTGCTCTCCTGCAAGATTAACTGAAGAACGGGAGGTAAGAAATAGTGCATTTACCTCCTGTTCTTAAGTAATTTTTTGATGGACATACCCTTTAATCCTGATTTGCAGACTCACCAGCAGAACTAACCCTGGTAGGTTCATCCTTAAAGGACAACTCCACCATCATAAGAACATCTTTTAGAAAGAATGGCCTCTTTAAAACATGTTGATATATCCTAGTTTGTCCTATGAATTCATTACTGTATGTCTGCTATACTTCTGGATGCCTCATGGAATCTGAGCAATTTAGAAACCTGGACAGAGCCTGTACTGGGCCTGGGCATGCTTAGAAGAGGCAGACAGGGGATTAACATTCAGTCATTGGCTGTGATGTCAACTGTCAAATCCATAACTGACAGTTGTTAACTGGAAGAACCAGGAAGCAGAAACAGGGGCAACAGGACATTGTGCAGGATTTCAGGTTAGACATATATATTTCAGATTTCAAACTATTACACTTTAGGATTTTGGGGGGGTGATTTACCTGTATGTAAGTTTTAATTTCAGGACTGGAATTGCCCTTTAATGACCTTGAGTATCTAATACTATGATATAACATGAAAAGTCCAGAATCCATATGAACCGATTAAGAAAGGAAAAAGCATTGGATTTACAAATACAGTAACTACAGCCTTAATTGCAGCTTTAGTATTAACACTTATCTGTACTCTAATTCCCTCACCTCAACAACAACTCTCGTCTTCTTTTGCCTGCCCCACCACCTGCAGTTCTAAAATCTTTCACCCGTAACCCATTCTGAAGTCTTTGACCTCCTGTGGTCCTTGCCGCTTACAATGTGTACCCTTGATCCCATGCCCTCCATCCTACTCAGAAACTGCACTAAAATCCTTTCCCCTACTCTTGCTACATCTTTAATTCCTCCCTGACCTCTGGGATTTTTCCTGCTGCCTTTAAACATGTGTGTGTGTCTGAACACTACCTGTCTCTCAAACTACTGCCCTGTCTCCCTTTTACTGTTTGCTCTTAGAACATCCCATCTCTCCACACATTACTAAATACCTCCATGCTAATAACTTATTGGACCTGTTGCAATCAGGGTTCCGACCAAGTCTTTCAACTAAAACGGCCCTCTGCAAAGTCTCAAATGACCTTCACATTGCCAAAGCCAAAGGACAGTTCTCTGTCTGCATTCTTCCTGACCGATCGGCTGCCTTTGATACTTTGGGCCACGTTCTTCTTATGCAGATTCTATATTCTCTGGGCATCTGAAATCAAGCTGCGGCATGGTTGTTTTCTTATCTCTGTAACAGATCTTTCTTTGTCTCTTTTGCTAATAAGAATTCTTCTCCTGTTCTGCTTAGTGTGGGGGTCCCTCAGGGCTTGGTTTTAGGACCCTTGCTGTTCCCCCTCTACACTATATCTCTGGGAGAAATAATTCTTTTGGATTTAAGTATCAGTTATATGCTGATGATATCCAAATTTACTTGTCCTGCGCTAACCCTGAAGTTCAATCCCACATCTCGAAATGTCTGCACTCTATCTCTTCCTGGATGGCGCACCGCCGCCTTAAACTCAATCTATCCAAAACGGAATTAATAATTTTCCCCCCTAAACTGGGACCTAGTCCACCCTTCACCATCTCTATTGACAATATGGTCATTAACCCAGTTGAATCTGCACGCTGCCTCTCTTTCCTTCCATCTTCACATTAACAATGTCACTAGGACCTGTTGTTTTCTCCTTTGCAATATTGCCAAGATCTGCCCTTTTCTCTCTTTCTCTCTCCACTACTAAAATGCTCAACCATGCCCTTATAATTTTCTATCTTGTTACTGTAACATTCTACTACTTGGATTCCCGGCCTCTCATCTCTCTCCTCTCCAGACAGCTCGGATTATCTCGCTCTCCTCCAAAAGAGAACCCACAGCCCCGATACTTCAGTCCATAGGGTGGCTTCCCATCAAACAAAGAATCATATTCAATACCCTTCTTTTAAACTTTAAATCCCTTCAGTCTACTACACCTCCTTACTCTTCTCTCTTGGTCCCTTATGTCCCAGGCCATGCCCTCCGTTCCTCGAAAGGAAATCTTCTCCACAGACCCCCAACTAACACTGCTGCCTCCCATCTTAAACCATTCTCTCTTGCTGCTCCCTACCTTTGGCACTCTCTCCCTCTCTCGCTTTGCTTGGTGACATCCATTAATGCTTTCAAATCTAGACTGTTATCCTACCTTTCTGAGCATCAGCACAACAAATGATTGTTAGCCTTTTTAAACACTTTGCACCCATCCCCCCCACTTCTATCTGTATGTTGTCCCCCCAACTTAGATTGTAAACTCTTCGGGGCAGGGATCTCATTTCTAATGTGTCAAGGCTTATTGCACTTATATAGCCATTTATACATAATTTACATATATGCTTTCTTAACCAATGTATAAAATTGTATTTAATTAAATTTTTATTCATCTGTACAATTGCTTGCACTTATCCCCTTGTTTGTATACTCTGTATTTTTTAATGTACAGCGCTGCGTACCCAATTGGCGCTTTATAAATAAAGTTATACATACATACATACACTGCAGTTATTACCTTAACAATCATGCAGTAAGAATTTTTTTTTGTGCAGCCAGACTGTGACTAAAATCTACTTATCAGGGGAATGCAGTAAATATTGGGCTTGATACTTGATGTGCTAAACACTAGAGATGGCCGGTTCGCGGACCCGAACCCGGATCCGCCGCGGATTTCTCCCGTCCGCGAACGGCGGATTATTCCGGACTTTCCGGACTTCCGAACTTCCGAACTGCGGATTTTTTTTTTTTTACGAAAATTTTCGAAAATACGAGTATCTCCGTAATTACGAGGATCTACGGCACTTACGGGATCCGGAAAAACCGAAGATCCTCGTAATTACGAGGATTCGCGTAATTACGAGGGTTCACGTAAATACGAGTATTCTCGTAATTACGAGAATACTCGTAAAAACGAGTAATTCGTGTAAATTTTCAAGACGGAGCAAGCCACATGATCCAAATTAGCCAATGGCAGCTATCATAGTTACAGAAAGCCTCGTTTTTTTACGGAAATCTTCGTTTTTACGGGAATCCTCGTATTTTCGAAAAATACCGTTTTTTTAAAGTCACGCTAGCGGACTGTACTTTTAAGGTATTGTTGGCATTTATACGTGCTTCTAAGGTCATTACCCAGGTCCCTGAGTGGTTAAGTGTACGTTACCAAGGCTATTTAGACCACTTTTAATGCGGATTTTGCCGAACTTTCATTTTAATACGTTTTAACGGGTCCGCTCGCGGATTTTCGAATTTTCGGATTTTTTCGAAAATCCGCGGATCCTCACGCGGACCGGATTTTTCGAAGTTCGGACATCTCTACTAAACACTTCGCAAGATTTATTATGATCATGGAATCGTGTTCAGGTGAGCAGCATGACATGCGTTGAGATAAGATCCCAAATAAAATGCATGTTTAGTCTCCCACTACTAGGTATCACAAAACTTAACTAAAATGTGTATTGCTTTGGGTGCACTGGACAAAGTCCAATAGTCAGATTGCAGAGGTAATCAGATTTTGCAGCTCATTTTGCATTAAATTGAATTGCAGAGTCATGAAGGATTCAGAGCAAAAGCGTGAACTGGCCTGTTAATCAAATAACTCATTACAATAAAAGGTGAACTAAAGTCTCCAGACAACATTGTCCCAACAGAAAGAGTACATTCACAAAGATGCAAAAATCTGTGTTTCACCTCTCCCTTTGCTGTGGATGCTGGGTGATTTATGAAATTAACCTGTGGGTACTAGGGGTCATCTCCCATAATTCACCTTATCTGGGAACACCTAGCTAAGTGTATGCAGTACACTTCACATAAGCTGTAGCCTTGCTTCCTGGAAGCTGACAGCCATCATGTTACAGTTCAGAGATCATCCTTCCTTCTGACACAGAACACATATTTCAGTGCAGTTTTTGTGTTAACACATTATAAATGCTCCTTTCCCTAACAATGATAAATTCTTTTGCTTTTCATACAAAAAAGAAAAGTAATCTTTGCAGTTTGTTTATTTTCTAGCATCGATGTAAGAAACAGAATATTAACATTTCAGTACAAAATAAAAGTATGGGAAATTGAACCTGCAACCTTCTATACTGTGTCTTCAAAAGAAAGTCTTTCTACCTCTATCCCACAAGAGCTACTAGTTGGAATATCAGAACATGTAGAATCTTTTGTTAGGAACACAATAGGAAAAAAAAATAAGGAAGCCTGCGGAATTGAGCCTGTGTCCCAATGGTTTGTTTGTTTCCAAAAACAGCACTTTAGCAGCATGCCACCACTAAACATGCAATAGATGCAAGTACATTTCAGTAAATGCCAGTAAAATCAGTTCACTATTTTATATTGCTCCAGGAAGGCTGTAAGCAGTTCGTGCTGGTTGTAAATATAAAATCGAGCTGCTATATAAAAAGTTTGTACATGTAGAAATTTTATATTTTTCTAGAAACATGATTGTATTGTTTCAGACATGAACTAGGGACATATAGTATAGTATAGTATTTGAGGTCCATCCAGTTCAACCCATCCAACAATATCCTCATTTCCTGCCTAACTGTTGATCCAGAGGAAAGCAAAAAAAAACCCACCAAATTTATGAAGGGGGAAAAAATTCCTTCCTGACTCCAAGTGGCAATTGGAAATTTCCCTGGATCAACTCTACTTTATGGTAGAGTTGTGGGATTTGAACTTGTGACTTCCCAGGTTTAGAGATGGGCAAAACTGGTAAGCTCTGTTCGGGAAAAACCTGAAGATCCGAAAATGGAACTTAATTTCAGGAGCGCATTTTCGAATGTACGAGATTATTTTTGGTAATCCACGAAAACAACTTTGAACATTAGGTAATCCTTAAAAATACGATCGGAAAACTTGAAAGTAGTTTCCAATATTATTTTTGAGGGTTAACCCGAACGTTCAAGGGTATTTTAGAGGGTTACTGAAAATAACCTTGAATGTTCGGCAACCTTCGAAAATACGGTCCGAACCCTTGAAAGTAAGTTTTTCGGATTTTCAGATCTTCTGGTTTTTCCCAAGTACATCTCAAAATGGAACAAAACTTTAGAGTTTCAGCCATCTATAGTAAGCAACCATCAGTTATGGCTTTGACAGTTGGCATCACAGCCAACGACTGAATAATAATTGTCATGATATGGATCCTGCTGCAAGAAGCTCTACTGTAGTTATTAATTATATAATGTATGTAATAGCAGATTCCATTAGTTATATTATATTCGTACTTTTTGTTTTCTCCCTATTTATTCTATACTTCCTTAACCATTTGGCTCAGGTGCCATAAACTCAGCAGGGGACAGGGATTTCTGTAGCACCTCTGCAGACTTGAGGCCTCGAAACCAGCAGGTGGTCTGATAAGGTGGACAATTTGACCTCTGTGTTAACTGTGAGAGAAGAGAAGTAGAGCTGTGATACCTTTTATTGGCTAACAATTAAAAAGCAAGCTTTCGGAGTCCTAAGCCCCCTTCATCAAGCTGGGTGTTACCAGCCTGATGAAGGGGGCTTAGACTCCCGAAAGCTTGCTTATTTTTTTATTTAGTTAGTGAATAAAAGGTATCACAACTCTACTTCTCTTCTCTTACTTATGGCTAACACCGTACAAACCTCAACTATTGTTAACTGTGAGTGAGATTATAACACCAGGTTTTTAATAATCACCATAACTTGGCTTGTGGGTCAGATACCATAATGATACCATTTAAAATGGATTCTGGTGGATGGGAGAATCCCTTGGGACCCAAACACCATAAATCAAGGCCTTAGGGTATCCCTGAAACCCACTTTAAACCGTTATACAAATGTACATATTGTTGATGTGTCATGTTTGGTCTTGTTAGTTTTGTAAATTCATGTAAGTTGTTTGTAAAAAAAATGTAAGTTGTTTATTTTCCAATGTATGGGTATTTACAGCATTGTTAATTTTTTGAGTAACCCATACTGAGGGTAATAAAGTTTTGGACATACCCTGAGCCCAACCTACCCTTTTAAGTGATTGGCTGAGGAAGCCTGGGTATCACCCTGTGTCAGGGGTAGATAAGGAGACACACAACAATAGAATAGGGCTCCTGATTTACATCTTATGAAACATCAAAGTGGATTACAGCGAGTTACCTTTTTGGAGCCAAGGAACTCCTTTTCATCAAATGAACTTATTCTTTTAAGGACTTGGACTTTGACCAGCATATAAGTATTTTTTCCCTTATATACCTTTATTTTACTGTTGCTTGTTTTTATGTCTGTTAATTAATTTTGTATACCCTGTTGAACCGTTTTTGTCTTTCTTTCATTAAACAATATTTTATAAAATCGTTTAGCTGATTCTCCTAGTGTTCTTAGAGAACTAAGTAAGAACCCTGTCCTCTGAGATGCTACATATCATAGTTATTGTATTTGGTATTTCTCGTATTATCTGGTATTATTCCTGCCTGAGTGTGGCAGCGAGTGATACAGGTATTTAGTATTATTTTAGATTTATAGCCGTTAAGGCTGGTATCTGTTTCCATGGCCATTAGTAAGTGGGTTTTTGCAGTAGTTTATATACCTGGTAAGTGGTATACGTAATTGGCAACAGCCCTCAGCCTGGTTTCGACCCAGTGAGCTGGGAAAGCTCTATTTGGTCTGAGGTTGAGAGTTTTAGTTCTGTCACTGTTATCAGCTACCACAGCCATTAATGTGTGGGTGGTGGCAGTATTTTATATACCTGGTAAGTGGTATATGGTAAGTGACGGCAGCTCTCAATCTGGTTTTGACCCAGTGAGCTGGGAAAGCTCTGTTTGGTCAGAGGTTGAGAGTTGTAGTTTCATCACAGTAATCCCCTAGCTGCCTCTTCTGAGCATGCTCAGGCTCAGTACCAGGTCACTTAATTGCTCAGTTTCCATGAGGCATCCAGAAACATAGCAGGCATACAGTAATGAATTCAGAAGACAAAGTAGGATATATCAACAAATTTTAAAGAGGCCATTCTTTCTAAAATATGTTATTACGAGGGTGGAGTTGTCCTTTAAATATACTAAATGCAACAAACTAGGTGTTCTGGGGAGAAAAGCTTTCACATTAGAGTTTTAAAAATGTAAGTTTAGTTATCCTTTAAGAACTGCTAGGATTTATATTAATGACGATTCAAGCTAATTAGTTTGTACATGTTTATTTGACATCTCTTTGCTGTACACAGTTGGTAACATCCAAAAAGATAAATCGAAATACAACAAAAATGTTATTGTAAGGAATAGGGACATTTTAATTCACTTTTTGCCCTTTACTATGTTCACCCTTGTGAATTATTTAAAGATTGTATAATCCGTAAATAAATATATATGAGTAGGATTTGCACAAAGACTTCAAGGAATGTTTACAATGTGCATATGAACTCTCCACTCCTATGAACATACTGCATGTATTCCCTTTATTTACAGCTCACTTTACATTTGTGGGTGCACATTTTGTAAGCTTGAAATGGACCAAACAATCAGCAGTAATATTTAAAAGCTCCCGTATCACAAATGATTCAGCAAGTCACAAAGTACATTTAAAATAGGAAAGCTGCCTGTGAAACAATAAAAGGAAGGAAATTTTCCATCAACATTAACTACCTTGAAATTCCCTAGTGCACCTAGGGAAGAAAGAGGGAAAGTTTCGGCCTTAAAGTTCTTTTCTTTATAATAAAGTAAAATCATTGCAATTACCAGTTTTTTTTCATCCAGTTCTAAAAGTGCACATACATATAGAGAAATATAAAAATGTTTAAAGGAGAACTATATTATGTGTAACTTTTTTAAAATCAAGTAAAAATAAAAATAGGATTGGTAATTCTGTCCTCCCAATATTGGGAGCACCAGTGTGAAGTAAACTGCTACTGCCGGCTTCCCCGGTTCTTTATCTTTGAGGGGTATCAATGAGGCTAGTTGAAACTTGTGTTTCTGGGCAGCAGGCATCCTGCTCCCTGATAGGGGCAACTGTAGATTAATTAATATGTTTTTGTTGTTGTTGTTATATTACACATGGGGACTGCTTAAGTAAATGTATGGAATACCACTGTTTTCACACCTTTGCCAAAATTACTGCTAATTCAGTGAAGTTTTTTTATTTTCTTCTCTACTGATGGCTCCTCTGACATTTCCCAACTGGCTAACTAAATTATGGCACACATAAGCGTGCATGTGTTTAGTTAAAATTTGAAACAGTTGGGTCCTGACAGAGTTTTCTATCTTCCTTCCTAGCTACTGTTAGATAATTAAAGACATATCTCCTTTTTTTAATTATTATTATGGATTTATAAAGAGCCAACATCTTCTGTGATGCTTTATATAGTCATACATTACACACAGGGTAATACATGTTATACAAAGTCATACATATTACATACACAGGTAATACATAATATAAGTAAACCGAGTGATGAGTTTCTTAGAGCAACACCATGGAGAGAGGATAGGAGAGAGGATCCTGTCCAAAGAGCTTACAGTCTAGAGAATATGGGGGTGAGACATAAGGTGACTGGAATCAGTAGGCTGTAAATTAGATTGGCAGTGGAGTGTAAAACGCAGGTTGGATCATATTGGGTAGTAAGAGGGGTAATGTCTAGGCCAGGTTATATGCTCCTTTACCTTCCATTCTTCAATTAAAGGGTATGTCTACCTTAAAAAAGTTTTTTCTGTAATTTAGGAGCCTCTCTCCCAACCCTAACCTACATGGTTTATTTTTTTAAAAAGTGGCAGGAATTTTACTTACCAGCCTTCGTTTCCACAGTCACAGTCTCTAATGATACTTCCAGGAACAAAGTATCATTAGGGGCTGGACTGGATGCCACGTCAATAATTGGCTGAGAGGCAGCCAATCACAGTTGCTGCTGCCGGCTATGCAAAGAGACAAAGGAACTGGTAAATAACTCTCCTGGAATTTTTTATTCTATTTAAACTAAGCGGTTAGGGTTGGGAGGGGAGTGGCTACACTACAGAAATTATTTTAGTTTTTTAAAATCAAGTGCAGAGACAAGGGATCCGGTGGGTGGGAGGGAGGGGGGGAAAGGGCTCCACAGCACATGCCAGAGTCCTCCAGGACATGGAGGAGGCAGAAACCTTTTCTCACACAGAAGGGCTCCTACTCTTCAGTTTCCTGGATTTTGGATAAGCACTGGAGGACAACCATTTGTAGCTGAAGGTAAGTGGAGCCAGAATTGGGTTAAATTTTAGTTTTGGGGGTGGACATGCCCTTTAATGCAAAAAGGATAGGTTCATTTTCTGAGTGAACCTATCCTTTAACAAAATAATAAGAATGCGTTAACCAATCTACCATATTTTTGAAATGTCAGTGCAGTAAAAGTAGTTCATGTTTACACGGACCATCCAGGACATTTTAAGTCTATAAAAAGCAAAGCAGTTCTCCAGTTCCCATATCTTACAATCTGTATTTACTGGCCCACGGCTTATAGGGATTTCTTTCAAATCTATAAAAAAAAAAATTTATAGATCAAAAATGTTGTCATTGGGGGAATCAAAATTTTTTACTAAATCTGTTCTCCTTTAAGAGCAGAATAAATTAAATTGAACTTTAAACTTATCATTAAGAAAAGACACCCCAGTATATATATATATATATATATATATATATATATATATCAGCTTAATTATTTAGTAAAAGGAATAAAACTTTGGGAAACACTAAACACACATTGGCAGCTCCTAAACCACTCCCAATGCCAAAAACTGACAAGTTTAAATTACACATTTTCCTGGTAAAGATTGATATCAGTGTCAAATGTATACACAAAAAGATGCTGAAAGCAGCTTAGAAAATAGGGTTCCCATAATTTATTTTGTTTCCTATATTAGATTGGTAGACTGTATTTGCATTTTTATTCAAAAAGGCCCGCAGCCTGCTATAAAGTGTTGACACAACAATTCCTTCTGTCTCCTTTCACAGCACTATGCTGCTTTATTTTTTTAAAGAATTTGAGAAGAAAATGTGTATCTTTCTCATTACATATAATAATCCTTTCATTTATTTACTGTTAAGTAAGACAATTATTGTATATGTAATGTAAACTGTAACAGTATCTATATACAAGATAGACAATATTCTATTATTATTTTACACTGTTTTAAAGAGGTGAGTCTGTAGTTGATCAAAATATAAAAATACAGTCTAATATATACTTTAATGACAAACGTTTTGCCACAAAGGGTGAAGATCTATAGAAACTTAATAATGGAATGTGATTATAACCACCTTAAAGGGTATGTTCACCCTTATAATAAAAAAACTGGTCAATTGTCAGTTACCTATCCCCAAACTCAACTTACCTTACCTGCACTACTAGATACCTTTGCCAAAAAGGAATAGAACTTAGAATCAAATAACTGGTTACAAATGCATGTAATAAACTGGGAAATTCAGTTGGGCTTACAGGCAGATAATTGACAAGCCACCAGTGGACATGCCCTTGAAGTTATTTAATGAACAGTAAATTGACCTGACTTAGTAGTATTATTTAGAATTAAACATGGCATACGTGGGTTGATGGGGGCCAGATCTGGTATTCTTACAGATCCAATTTTGAATGGGAGAACTAATCAAAATTTTAGCTTAAAATCTGCTGAAAATGTGCATTAGGGTCAATAAAAAAAGTATTATTACACCTCCTACCCCCGCAATCATAAAGACATACTGATAGGATATATGTGTCAAATAAATCTTCTATTTTAAGCTCTTCGGTGCAGGGCCTGATGTGATTGAATACCTGTAATTGTAATGCGCTATGGAAGATGTTAGCGCTATATAAATCCATAATAATAATAACAACAACAATAACAATTCACCTGTTAGATATTAGATTTGATGTCCGAACCTAAAATCTAGCATTCCCATTCCACTGAATGTCAGCTGCAAAATGATTGGGTCAGGTGGTTGTCAGAACATCATGGGAACATCATAGGAATATCTCTGAAATGTTGGAAATTTTATAGTGTATTGCAATGTAAAGTTGCTTTGCTTTGAACTGATACAGTAAAGGTTCCCATACATGCGACTGAGGTCGCAAACTCACAATGTGATTCTGATGGAATCAGATCAAAGTACGCTGATGCAGACATACAGAGGAATAATTTTTCCATATATACTTTAAACAGATTGATTGTTTGTTTGGCCCATACATTCAAGAAATTGTTATCGGTGCACTATACTATAGGTAACAGGTAGCAATCCAACGGAAATTTTATGTTTGAACAATAGGTCATGAAAGGTAAATTCCATTGGATCCGATGGGATTTACTGAATATCGGCAATGTGTATGGGCTCCTTTAGTTTCTAATCCCCATGATGTCAATGGCTGATACATGCATTCTTCAAGCTGGTCATACCTTTTACATTTGTTTTCCATTCCATTCTGTCTTTTAAAGTAAAATATGACCATTTTTTTCTAGTAACAAAAGGTCCTTCTTGAATTTTTAAATTCACATTTGTTATAACATGGTTTTATGGCAGATTTTCCCATCTGTCTACGTAAGATATGCACCATGTAGTATGTTTGTCAATAAAATAGTGGACAAAAGCATAAATATGTATATACATACACACACACACATATATATAAATATATATATTTATATATGTTTATATGTGTGTGTGTGTATGTATATACAGTACCCTGAGGACGGCCCGTTAATGGTGAGCTGAAACGCGTTGGTTTGATACCGACTTTGCTTTATCTGATATCTAATCTTTTCCTACTGTCGGCACCCAGGCCGTTTGTTGGGGATCGGAGTGCAGCGGAGAATCTGTCTGTTTATATATATATATATATATATATATATATATATATAGATATATATATATTATATTATAAAAGCACAATAAGGGGTGTATAATATATATATATATATATATATATATATATATATACACATAGAACAAACATGTGTGTGTGTATATATATATATATATATATATATATATATATACATAGGCATACACATATACATATATGTGCATCAGTAGTCAGGCTTGTCATATACCAAGTTTTTCTAATCTATCAAATGATATCAGATATCTGGGAAAGCAAGTTTTGAATTGAGCCCTTTCCTTGATTTGCTTCATTGCTATGAGTATATAAGATAGTATAATTCTACATAGTAAAGTTTAATAATGGTGTTTATAAATAGAGCACATTACTAGAATGTAGGCCAATTTAATTAAAATGCATGCAGTGTTTAATCATTGTACCTACAAGAATTAAAGAAAAAACCTGTTAGGCTGTCAGAGGTGATTTTCTAATTTCATTACATGGAGCTGTGTTGAGATGCCCAGGTTAGCTCTACTTTGCATCAAAGGGGAATGTCGCATACTGTTGCTACTGCTTAGAAAATGCAGATAAAGGCATTCACTGTGCTTTCCCTGAGCAGTAGCCATTGCATTTGACAGGTAATGCACAGTTACCATTTATGCAAAGTGGAGCTAACCCAGGCTCATTTTGGTGCTTTAGCCCCTTGGGAAAATGCTGTTGGTGAAACTACCCATCTATCTTATTCACCAATTACTAGAGCTGTCAAGGAAGGATTCTGCATACTGAGTCGTTATTTATTTTCCCCTTTACCTAGCTTCATATAATGAAATGTGGATTTGCACACATCCCCCTTGAAAGTTCCCAATATTACATTTTCCATACTATGTGCTAAATATTACATAACAATGCATGTGATTTCTCCCTATACATGGTGACAAAAAGAACATTCAAAAGTTTTTCCTTGCTATAATCGTTTATTCCCTGTCAACATGTGCTAGAGGTTGGCCATCTGATGTCATTATGTCAATTTTTATGAAAAATGCATTGCTCCCAAGAGATGGTCAACTAGAATTTGCACACCAGCCATGTTTTTATGCATTCCGGACTCACTAAAAATTCTGAATTTTTATATCAGTTCTCATATAAAGAATTTGATTTAAAAATACATATTGTAGATAGAGAACTGTTTTCTCCTTATATTTGTCTTAATTATCTGTTCAAATGAGTATGTTTTACAGTAAAATAAAATCTAACACAACTAACAATGTATATCTGTTGTTCCAGGTTTCTGCATATAATTTAAAAAACAGTTTATTCTATATTCTTACACAGCACACACTACCCCATTGATTTTTGTGGGGGAGGGAAGGATGTAGCCTTAGAAGCCATGCATAGACACAACATTGTAACCTGTAAGTATTGCTGGGTCTGTGATGACCAAATTACTATTCCTATCTTTCCCTAATAATTGTGTTTTTTCCAGTCAATTGGGAAAAATTTGAGTTTTAATGTCCGATTTGCTGATGGATCTACCCGTGTGAAGAGCATGTGATGGATTTGTTGGAATCAGGTTATCAGGAAACAGCCTTTACCATTTTATTTCCCTTTTGACTAAATTTGATGTTTTGCTGTACAATAAATACTGTAATGTGTAGTATACAATAAAATGAGAAAGTATAGTATGTTATACTCTTTTTATTTGCACTAACAATAGTTTTCTTAATAGATTAGCTTTCGGGACCTTCCTCCCTTCTGTAGATCTTTACATCCCGAAAGCTAACCTATTAAGAAATCTATTGTTGGTGCAAATACTATACTTCATCATTTTTTTTGGTAACAATCAATTTATTATGTAATATGTGGTAAAATTGTCTATTTTATTTCTTTTAGAAACTAATTGGAACATTTTCAACTGCAGGTGGGAAGATACCTACGCTTTGCTTTTAAGGGAAGTTCAGTGTAAATACATGTGCTTTTAAGCAGTAATTTTCCATTTATATGACCTTCAGCATTTTGTCTATGTATAGATAAATGTTTTCAAAATACTGACTACCTGTTTGCAGGAACCCTGATAGTGTTTCTTGTGGTCTTGCCCCTGACCCAGCGCCTGGGTTGATTCAGTTGCTCAGTGGAGATCTGAGCATGTTTGGCCCATCCAACAGCCAATCAGTAGAAATTAATGTAAGGAAAATTCCAAGATAGTGTGCATTCTGGGAAGAAGAAAGAAACAGAAATGGCAACAGAGCATAGCAAAGGGAATGAAGAGAATATGCAGAATACTG
This sequence comes from Hymenochirus boettgeri, assembly GCA_019447015.1. NCBI lineage: Eukaryota > Metazoa > Chordata > Amphibia > Anura > Pipidae > Hymenochirus > Hymenochirus boettgeri. Next base: position 210,845,809 of record CM033471.1, on the reverse strand, counting down.
TAACTAGGTATGTGTAATGTAAACTAAAATTTTTAAAATGTATGATTTCCTCGGCTGCAAAAGTATTTTGCAAATCCTAATATGCCCAATATATTGACATACAAATTGAGTTTTCAATTCTAATTAGAAATATACAGGGAGATTCAATAACAGTTCTTATCGTTAAAAATGGTGCTAATTTTGCCCCAACCAATCAGATCTTATTTAACATTTTAAAGCTAACATCTGATTGTTTGGGGCAAAATTTGCACCATTTTAAATGATAAGAACTTTTATTGAACAACCCTAATAGATCTTCTTGGTAAAAAATATGAGATTTTTTTTAACATGGAGGATATCTGGAACTATTACATTTCCAACCATGAGTGTACACGCTCTGTTGTTTGGTTCTCCAGGATAGTAGATCATTAACTGTAGTCGGTCAATGGCTTGAAACAGCAAGATAAAGCTAGCACATACACTAGGTGATTCACAACATCCTAAGGATAAACAGAAACATCTGTATATTTTTCTCAAAATGTATTAGTTAATGCAAAGATAAACAAATCCAATTATCATAGCCATTGGTTTTAACATAGCCTTGCATCTATCATAAAGAATTATTATTATGGATTTTATAAAGCACCAACATCTTCTGAAGCGCTTTACAATTAATGACACTTTCAAATCAGGCCTGGCCCTTGGAAGAGCTTACAATCTAATCACATTATTTCACACATACAACCTATGAGTATGTCTTTATAATTGTGGGAAGTGTTTGGAGAAAACCCATATAAGCACAGAAAAAACATACAAACTGTAAGGGAGGATTTAAACTCAGTACTTAAGTGCTGCAATGGATCAGTGCTAACCACTTTCCTTTTAGTTGATTTAGAGGATGGGAAACAGATATAAGGTTATTGCCAATATGTCCTGATTTATTTACAATTAATCTTCTAGTTTTATGTAAATGGATTTTAGTACTTTTTGCAAACTTTTTTTTGTGTAATTCTAAATTCCATTTAATACAGGAATCCCATACAGCACTAAAAGAAAAACCTTCATAAAATCAGGGCCACGTAAATAGCATGTAAACATTCTTGAAAATCATTCTATTTAAACCCTGCTTAGTTTTACTATATTATTCGCCATAACAGAATCCTAAAGAGATTAAGGGAAGTGGCAAGTTACTGTTCCACGGAACGTATTGAAATTCCCCCCAAAAATCTGATTCAAACCCAATTGAATTGTAATTTTTTTGATTTTTCCACCACAATTATCCAATTTTCGACAATGATTTTTGACTCTCAGGTGTGTTTTTAACATTCAATCAAGATCTACACAATTTCTATAATCAAATTTTCAATGTGTACCAATTTTTCCAAATTCTGAAAATCCCACCGGATCTGTGGATTTTCAAAACTGCCGGTTCCACGGGCTCTTTTTAAAAAAAAAGTGGGGTTCATCTCTTCTGACCAGTAGCTGATGTTATCCTGGTTAAATCCAAGGGGCAGCATCACTAGAATCAGTTTATTTCCAGAAGAAGACTGCAATCATCTGCTATATGGCTCATATGTCAGCAAATAAGATCTCCGTCAGAAAACAAAATAACACAATCATAAATAGGATTATTGTTATCAAACCATACCTTAGGCTGAGGCCACACTACCTCAGGCGGTAGCATGTGTAAAAGCGCATTTTCGGAGCACATGCATTTTGCAAAATATTGTGATCACATGTGCTTCAAAAACCAATTGCAGCCATCCACATTGACATGCACTGCTTTGCATTTTTCACATGCAAATAGATCACAAATCACACGTAAGTAACGTAATATAGTGTGGCCTAGCCCTTAAGCTAGGTACACACCTAGCGATTTTTCCTCCTGACCGACCGTTCGATACTTTCGACCGGTCGGCCAGGAGGAAGGACTGTCGGTCGCGGCAAAAGCAGCCGTGTCCAATAGTTACCGCGACCGATTGTGCGGTCCATAGAGGACTGCACGATCGGACGAGGTTTTCCACCATGTCCGATCGTCCTTTCGTCCGATTCGGATGAACGGTCGGTCGGACATGGGACCATTCGGATGCGATAATTTCAGTCCGATCGACCGATACACTGAACTGTCGGTCGATCGGACCAAAATATCTAATCGTGTGTACCCAGCTTTACAGCTGCTGGTTTAGAAGTATGGCCTTTACTATATAGGAAAACACTTTCCCATCTGTTTACTTGAAATAGAAGTATAAGAAGGCTGGAAAGAATGCTCAGTCAAATCAAAGAAATAAAAGACAAACAAGCCAAACGCCTTACCTAATTGCAGTTTCAGCCTAGTGTATCTGAACCATTTCACTTCCCTCTAGCTATTATACATGGATGATCTGAAACATGTATGCATGCATTGCCTATTCATAACTGCCCGAGGACTTGGTAATGCATAGTAATATATAGTAATATACCCCATCTATATTAGTTCAACTCGCTATGTTGTTATTATCACACGGACCAAATCTACTGTATGTGGGGTTTTTTTGTTGTTGTTTTTTTAAGACAATAAGCCACTCCTGGATATTATTTTCAAATACCTCTACATTCTTTTGTAAGCTAACAGGAATTTATCCTGCTCACATCCAAAGTAAATATTGATTCCCATTTTTTAATGATTTAACCAAGCCAATAATGTCCTCATTTTCTTAAGACCACCCATAAAGAAATAATGTGTTTTATTTTCGCTTGGAAACAATCACACAGCAGAATCAATTAAAAGAGCTCAACACACCAGGCTTAATTAAGTTAAAACCTGCAGACTAAATTAAGTAGAGAGTTAACTACAGAGCTCTAATATAGTGAATCTATCTTGCTGCTTGACTGTCTGTCTTTTCATTCATTTATATGTATCTGTCAAGTGGAATATTCCATTCTAAAGTATGTGAATGAGGTGAAATGATTTTTGCTAGGTTTTGACGTAAAAACTGTTTTACCAAGCAAATAAATCAGTGTATTAAAAAATTATATAGAGAGGATTATCTGTTTGCGCACATTCGTTGTCTGTTTTCATGCACTGTTTTCTTTATAGATACAGCCCTAAGGCACATCGGATGGACCCTGTACTTAGATCAGAGATCCCTTGTCGTAAATCTGGGTATATTGTGTAACAGGTTGGACATCTCTGGTGTATACTCAAGTGTTTTTTTAAACCTTTGTTAAAAAGGGTGTTACACCCCCCCCCAAATCTATGTCAGTCTTTGAAGCTCCTTACCTCTCCTCTAGTCCCACGTCGTTCCCTCTAGCTCTTCGTGTGGCTCCACCTTTTCGGGTTGCACGTGGTCGCTTTCAGAAACCCTCCTCTCAATGGTTGGCCTAGTTTGGCAGCAAATTCAAAATCCTATCTGCCTATCTGGTTTCCTGCTTATTTTTATTTATTTATTTTTATATTGGTTCTGGTGCCCTTTTTAAGGTTTCTGCTATTAGTCCTTTGTTGCCCTTGTGGTTTCCCTAACTCGTGGTGTGATTTTCTATTTGCTCTTTCCTGATTTTAGATTCCTGTTGAATAAGAATAAGATTTTTTACCACCTGCCCTGATCTCGGACTGTGAACCAACTACTCTTTCTCCTGACTCTTTTGATACTGTTCTCCGCTGATTAAATACCCCTGTTCTGAATTTGGCTTTGTCCCTGACTCTGATTTTGGTTTACGATTTTGTACCATGTTTCTGACTGGTTTTGCCCTGTCAGTCCGTTGCACTCCCGGTATCACTGGCCCTAGTACAGACACCTTGCAATTGTCTAGAGGACAACCATTTACCCTTCCAGCAAATGGGGGCTTGTCTATTGGTGAAGCAATTAGTGTTAGATTGTGGTACCAGAGCTGAAGCAATACTTGGGGACTCCAGAGCATTATAGCCTCCTCCCTCCCAAACTTTTGCACATTTCACCGCATTCACCCCCCAATGACCTCCCTTCTAATGGTACATTTGATTGCCAAACCGGCGAACACAACTTTCTGTAAGTACTGCTAGCAAACTAATGTCCCCCCAGGGGTGAGGATCTAGTGTTGGGGGGGGGGGGGTTGGTTGATTTAATATTTCATTATGCATATTGTATTGGGACTGGTATACACATTTCATATGATACTTGTCATTTCTTAACAATGCTTTTAATTTTTTACCTTTTAAAGATTCAGTTTGGCAAGAAATACGAAAAAATAAGAACCAAATACAAACACAAAAATCAGTTTGTTCCTGCTGTGAGCCTGCTGGAGTAAGGAAAGAGTTTAAATATATGCAGGATCTTATGCCAGGGGAGTTTTCCCTGGGTTCCTAGATGATCCTGGGAGATTCACTGCATTGGGCCAGGGGCATTCACTGCATTGGGCCAGGGGCACAACAGAGGAGGATACCTTTGGCACTCTGAGATGGACAAGGCAGGTTTAAGTAATATATCATCTTTGGAAAAAGGATCTTTTAGGTTTTTCTATTCACATCACAGAGATGCTTTGCTTTCAAGAACAAAATACAAAAATTCTGGTTTTATTTAAAATTAAGGGCCTCATTCACTGAGAGCCGCTAATGCTGTAAGCAGGGCTTCCTGTGCTTATTCTTTATAGCAATATCAGCTCTCTGTGAATCAAGTTATTTTAGCGAAAAGCTTAGACCAGCCTGAGGCTGTTCTTAGATTATCCCCAAAAAGCCACGCTAATGGCATATTGAGTAGGGTTGCGCTGGCTGCACGGTTCATGCCCAGAAACAGATGCAGCACTGCAAACCCATTGTTAAATCTTTAACATCAGATTTGTACCCAGCACCTTTTTAAATGTGGCCCCAAGTGTCTTATATTCTACTGCTAACAAACATCTATTGATTTCTACACCACTCCTTTTTAACCTTGTTTTATGGTAAACCTTTATATCTAGTGGTGGGCTACCCTTTGGTTTGTTATTTTCTTCATCAGACATGCTGGAAAATGATCATCTGACCAACGCAGATCATAGAATATTAATATTAAAGATCAGTGTCAGTGCATGTAGGGCCAACATAACTCATGAGTTTGTATTTTATGTCATCTCTTCCTAACCACAGGTAAAATATGGTAAACTTTGCAACAGAATGACTGATTAGACTGGTGCTATTTTGTATTGTTGCTTTCTAACAACACAAATTACTACATGACAGATTGTCATATGATGGGATTGCATAGTAATTTACCTTAATTTTGCTTGAGTTGATACACAATAAAATTGTGTATTTTACAAACAAAACAATTGGTTGAAATTGCATGTGATTTTATTGCAAATCACCCGTGTACTATTCTCTATGTATTCCCTTGAATACACACATTTTGAAATTACCAGGAGAAATTGCATAGAAAATGAAATAAGGCCATTGCATGAAAAGCAAAAATTAAATGTTTTGGTTCTATTTCTTTGCAGCTGATAGTAAGTCCTTCTGGCTAAAGAATCATTGTTAATATCCATACACAAACCCATTGTCAGCCATAATGGGCATTTATTGGGCACGTACCTAGCTTTGGGGGAACTGACCAATCAGAAGAGAATAAGCACAAAGCTATATTCTTCCAGCTGCTGCTCTGAAAAGAAATAGTTACCCTTGTATGTATGTATTTTAATTCTTATATAGCACTACATATTCTGCAGCACTTTCCAATTATTTACTCAACCCACATCAGGCCCTGCCCCAAAGAACTTACAATCTAATCACTTTATGTACACATACAACCTATCAGTATGTCTTTATGATTGTGGGAGAAACCGGAGTGCCCAGAGGAAAGCCACGCAAGCACAGAGAGAACAAACAAACTCTTTGTAGATATGTCCAAGGGTGGAATCAAACTCAGACTTCGGTGCTGCAAGGCATCGGTGCTAACCACAGAGCCACCATGCTTGTTTTATGTATTACCATTGGTACACTCAGTAGTAAATAATATTTTACTATACACAAGAACCATGAATAGGCTATAAATTATACCCTTATAATGCACAAAAGCTGTGAACATTGTGCAAATTATTTCTTATAAATAGTGCTTAGCTATTTTATCAGTTTTAATTGGTGCTTATAGCTATGGTGTATATCTCATTGAAATAAATGCATTTATATCAGTAGTTCAGTTTCATGGCTTATACACTGTAAAAGAACGCAGTCTGAGGCCTTAACCTTTTATATAGTCATCACTTTCATTTTCCAATAGCGGATGGATTATTTACTGTATAAATTTTTGCTAAGTTATTTCATCAGTTATAATATGTGGTAACTTAAGTAATTAGTGGCACATAATTCTCTGAGGTATGTGCAATATAGAAAACAATACACATACTTGAATTTATAATGATATGAAAACTGACCTTGACCAAATAGCTTGTCCTTTTAAAGGAATATTTCACTTAGAAAGTGAACTATTCAGTGGCATAACTAGGAATCACTGGGCCTCCCTGCAAAACTATAATGGGCCTCTGTCCCTGCTTTATCTGCAGTAGTTTTCTGGGAGGAGGCGGTATCTGTCATAGAGAAAATAAAAAGATGCGGTTGCAGGGTCTGCACCCCTGGTAGTTACACCCCTGGAACTATTTTTTGCGTTAAACGTTTATGTCCTAATAAAGACTTTTAGTATGTTATGCAGGGCCCACCAAAACACAGGTTATGTTTTGCTTAAAATGTTAAATAATGTTCCCAGAACAAGATTTTATACTTACAAGCTCCACAATCCACCACCATGGCTCTCTGCCACTTCTCAGTAAAGAAGTAAGTCATGGCCGTGACATTGACATTACGGCCAATGGCTGACTGCCACCACTGGATGAGCCTCCATTGCTGCTGCTCGTGAATGAATGGAATGGAAAAAGCACGTAGCAGCAGCAGCAGTGGAGAGGGAGCTGCGGCAGTGGATAGTGGAGCTTCTAAGTATTTGTGTGACATCCAGCCGGTAAAATTTAATACATACATAAGTTTTGGTATATAGTACAACATTGTATAAGTACAGTAATATCAAATGAATTCATATATTGCCATCTTTATCTGTTAGAAATATTGGTTTCAGCTGGACATCAACTGTATTTTAAAGGGCAAGTCCAGCCCCAAAATGAAAACTTAACCTGAAATTCTGCACAATGTCCTGTTGCCCCTGTTTCTTCTTCCTGGTTCTTCCAGTTAGCAACTGTCAGTTATGGATTTGACAGTTGACATCACAGCCAATGACTGAATGTTAATCCCCTGTCTGCCTCTTCTGAGCATGTCCAGGCTCAGTACAGGCTTTTAAATTGCTCAGTTTCCATGAGGCATCCAGAAGCATAGCAGGCATACAGTAATAAATTCATAGGACAAACTATGATACATCAACATAAATTTAAAGAGGCCATTCTTTCTAAAAGATGTTCTTATGAGGGTGGAGTTGTCCTTTAAATATATAAAATGTACAAAAGGGGTATACTAACTGGGAGGGGAAAGGGAAAGCCATTTTGTGTTGTTATTTGTATCATGAGGGTAAGGGAGATCAAGAAGCATGTACTAAGTAGAAGTTAAGGAGGGAGAGCTTGGGTTCTATATTTTGTCTCTCAAAATGGGTTATGCGAGAGGAGGTTATACAGTGAGAAATTCCAAAAATAGATTGTTTTTGGTGACTAAATCCAATAAATTTATTTATATCACTCTTAGGTATGGGAGCATTTGGTCTATCATGTTCTTCCAGGTCTTCAATTTAGGGATTGTAGGGGGCATCCAGGATAATATTATAGTTCTTCTGGCATAAAATAGGGTCCCTCTTATAAATTCCTGTTCATATTTGTTCCAGACATCTATATCTGGGATCCCTAATATACATATTTTAGGTTCTTGGGGTATTGGATATGGTAGGATAGATGATATATGGTTTATAACTTTAAACCAAAATCTGGCTATCCTGGGGCAATTCCATAGTAGATGCCAAAAATTGGTGAGGTGAGAGGTAGAATTTGGTGTAATATAAAAAATTGCATCAATTTATTTGGAGCAAATGATTTTCAGCTAATTTCTCCCAGTCCTCCTCAGAGAGAGAAGGGATGAGTGCTTCCCACTTATTTAGAATTTTTGTAGTGTCTGTCTTCAATGTAGCATAAAGTAGACAGGTGTATAGTTCAAGCACTAGACACCTCTCCCCTCCGGACACCAAAATTTTTTTGTTTTTTTTGCATGAATTTTTCAATTAATGCAAAAAAGAACAGGTTAATTTTCTGAGTAAACCTATTCTTTAAATAGTGATGAAACACTTCAGCAAATGAGGCCACATAACGCTCCCAGCAGACCGGAAACACGCTTGCAAGTGAGCTAACACTAGTCTGCACTTTTTAACCAGGATTGGATCTCAGTTCATTAACATATGTTCCCAAGTGTCATCAATGGGAGAATCGTCAGTGACAATGAGTGTGGGAGGAGCCAGAAAGAAGAATACAACCTGATGACGACCACGTGCGTGGTTGAAACGCGTAGAACACTACAATAAACTGCTTTTTGATTACAAGCCCATGGAGTGCTCCGTTACTATATTTCTATATGGATCCTTGGGATGCACACTGGCCACCTGTGTAGTGAACAACAAGTGAGAGTGGGGCAATCCCAACACAAGAGTATAAGAGTATGGAGTATAAGAAGAGAACTGGGCACTCCACAGACTTAACAGCACAGTTTATTAAACAAACATGGTGTATCTGACCATGTTTGTTTAATAAACCGTGCTGTTAAGTCCGTGGAGTGCCCAGTTCTCTTCTTATACTGCATGTACTTACCTTGCTGTCGGCACCCAGGCAGCTGAGAGTGGACCGGAGTGCATCGGAGAAAACTCTGTTACTTATATATATACGTATTCTCCTTGGGACCCACACACTTGCTGTGTAAATCAATAGCCCCGGTGCTTCACAAACATGAATATATAAACAGCTATCAAGAAAGCAATTGTGGGACTTGTATCCGAACAACAGTTTACTATAAGAACATCCAAGCGTTTCGGTGAAAGTTACGCCGTCCTCAGAATGTTACCGCATAAAAAACCAGTGAACATTTAACAGGTACATTGCCCGCCCCATAAATATAAAATTAGAGGGAAAAGTATATATATATATATGTATGTACATTGCCCGCCCCCAATCACATGATCCCTCCTCCATGTCAGCATTAACCCTTAACATGGTTACTTGACAATAAAAGTGCTAGTACATACAAAGTGCTATAGTAAAGTGCTATATCAAAAGTGCTAAGTGCATTTAAAATGTTAAGTAAGTGCATAAGTGAACAAGTAGATTACGTTAAATAGCACAACATTATGAAGTTTCTTAATAGGATAAATATCTGTCATACAAAACACCATAAGTAATAATATACACCATACTAAGCCATATGATTAAAAGGCACACAGCACTGAATAAATAAACAAACAAACAAACAAAGTAATAGGATACAATGATGTAGATTATATGCAAAAAAAGTTTCACTATCCGGAGAGCATAAAAAATCATTCCAACATTAAATTATACATATCAAAACTATCATAAATAGACTATATTGTAATAACATTTATCTAGGATTCCTATATATTCTTATTATATATTATATTAGTAACCGCTCAAATGTGCCAAGAGGGTAAGTAATACCAAGAGATATCATGCTGATTTTCCAAGATACTTAATAAACTCCCACTATGTCTATCAACAATCTTAGTGTAAAGTCTAATATCATAGGTCTAAGAGAAAGCTAATTATAAGAACCAGGGTTAATATATATAGGCTGGACCTTTATATTAACCATAAAAGGTATACATTTACTTGATTTATGGAGGGGCACCATATTAGGAATCAAAGAAAACATGACAGGGAAAACTGTTCGTTTAACCCTCTAGGTGCCTGGGTACCTAATTTTTTGATCCAAAATGCCTCACTCTGTAGTAGCAGATTTCCTCTCTCTGAGGCACTGGGGACTCCGACTATTGTTGGAATGATTTTTAATGCTCTCCGGATAGTGAAACTTTTTTTGTATATAATCTACGTCATTGTATCCTATTACGTTGTTTGTTTGTTTGTTTGTTTGTTTATTTATTTAGTGCTGTGTGCCTTTTAATCATATGGCTTAGTATGGTGTATATTATTACTTATGGTGTTTTTGTATGAAAGATATTTATCCTATTAAGAAACTTCATAATGTTGTGCTATTTAACGTAATCTACTTGTACACTTATGCACTTACGTACCATTTTATATGCACTTAGCACTTTTGATATAGCAATTTACTATAGCACTTTGTATGTACTAGCACTTTTATTGTCAAGTAACCATGTTAAGGGTTAACACGGGTGAGGGATCATGTGATTGGGGGCGGGCAATGTACATATATATATATTTATATATATATACTTTTCCCTCTAATTTTATATTGGCCGTGTGCAAAGATATGTATTTTTAGTTCACCTACAAAATAAAATTCTTTGCACTGCACACCTTATTGCTTTTATTCCAACAGATTTTTGCATGCACATTGCTTTAATCAGTGTACACAGGCCCCTATAACTACGAGTTGTGTGAGTGTAGACGAGAGCACAGCTTGGAAGAAACATTGAACGTTTAATACTGATCTCCCTTTAACATTTAAAATAGTCACACAAGAAAGACATCTGTTTGCCTTTTTATAAGTAGTCAAGACAGTAACAGTCAGCAAGAAACCCGCTTTTATTTTTGCATAAATGTTTAGTTCAGTGGAACCATGTAAATAAATACCTGTCAAGTTTACTAATAAATAAATATATAACCATTGATGTTAACAAGCATTGCACGGATCCAGGCATGAAGACAGTACCCAAGACTTAGTGAAATAAATGTTACATATTGTCTTACCAGGACTGATAGAGGTCCAAAAGGAACAAGCCTAAAATGCTTTATTGTAGAGTCTTAAAAGATGATTGTGTGACATCAAATGCACAGATAAATTCCACTGGCTCTGGTCCATTGCCAGTTCTACACATTCTTTGCTATCTGTAACTGTACAGACCAAATTGCCATGTCAGTGACTCTGGGTAATCGTTTTATTAAGAATATGGAGATTTAAACTTAGACCCTGCCTCTGAGAACATTTAAATGTAATGTATAGGAATGTACTGGCTTTGGCTTTTAATTTTGCATATGAACTACAGCTCCCAGCAATCCCTGAAAATGAAAGGCTACAGAATGAAGATCCATAATCTAGGTTACCAAGCCAATTTGTTTATTAATTTTCCAGCATGGCTATAAAATCAGATTATCACTCACTTCCAGAGTGTTGGACAGTCCTGCGCCTGAGATTTTAGGTTTTGTATGTCATGTTCTCCTAATAACTTCCTAGATCAGGCACAATATTTCTATGTCTTACATCACTTTTTGAACCTCTGAGGTCACAGATGACCCTGTTAATAACTGTAATTTAAGTGGTGTGTTAATGATCATCAAACAAGCTGTGGCCTGATTTAAATATATCATTTTTATGTTATTTTTCTAAGCAGCTGCTGTAAATCTGGAGAACTGGATAGTTTAACAAAATTTAAGAATGGGAGAAAAAATACCCATAAATAGCTTATTCAAACGCTAGATGTTTCACCGTCTGTAAATAGATATGGTACATAGATATGATTATCTTGCACGAGCAGTAACGTCTGTGTCAGTCTCACATCTAACTGCTAGAACTGATTTAATCAGGGCTTCTTTTCTGTCAGCTGCTTGGTTTAACCTGAGAGCTTTATCTTGGTTCTTTATGAGATTTTCTGCTATGGAAAGAAAGGCTGCACAAAGTTTTTGCTGGTGTCCTACTCCCCCTGGTGGTTAGTAAGTAAAAAAAAAAAGTTGCACAATTCAACATCTACATAAACTGTATATAAACTGTATGACTAGAGCTTAATAAAGAGATGCTTCTTATATATTAGCTGTACACATTAAGAAGAATATCTTACGTCATTAGAAAACATAAATATTGAAATAAATAAATAATCACAGTTATAGGAAATAAACACATATTAAGGTTCTTGCGTTTTAACATCTCTTCATGTATTGATCATAAAAGAGGAATAAAATATTAAGTACTTTTTACCAGCAAAAAATTTCCATTCTTAGATATGGAAATTTTTCCCAATCTCTTGCAAGGTAAAATTGCCAATTTGAACGGCCTTAGACCTTCTCTATATTAGGCCATATTACTCGGAATTCCCACAATCTCTATGAGCTCTGTTTTCTTTAGTGGGAGGCCGATTGGGACCAATGGAAAATTCTAATCAGGTGATGCTTTGTCTGGATTGAGTGTTTCCATGCTATAGACATGGGCAATAATCAGAAAATGACAGCATTTGTAAATTATTGGCCATCTGTATATGAAGTTAGTATTCAGTAGTGAAAGATTGCAGGAACCCATTTAGACAAATGCCTTTGTTACATTTCCCCCCCCCCCCAAAAAAAAATTCTTGCCATAGACTATGCAAGTCCAGCAATGTCCCCACCATGTTCGGAGGACCGAATGGCCTGATTATTTTATGGTCGACGTTTGATTACAAAAGGAGTGCGTAACATTGCAGGAACATCGGGATCTGTCTAATAAGTGAATGGCCAGCTTAACGCTTTCTTTTCTTCCATTTAGAAAAATGATTAAAGAAACTTGCATTATTAAAAAAAATTATTAAAATTATTAAAAAACATGAATGGTAAAATGGTAATATTATTAATAATGTAATATTAATAATATTCGCTATGCAATGTTTATAGAGCAATGAAACAAACTAAACTTTAATTTAGTAATCTGACCATATTCTGTTGTACCAATTTCAGTCCTCCAATCAGACATCCAATAATAAATGCTTTTACTATTTAAGACTTTTCAATTGGCTGTTGCCACCATTTGATTTTAAAAGTTAAGCTGTTTGTTGCTTATTTTACTGCATATGAGCCATGTGGTTCCATTACATGCCTGGGGTTATTTATTTATATCAGATTCACAACCATATTTTACAGCCCCATTTGTTCATAAGCATGAAGCTGCACAGATGTCCGAGCTCCTAATTTTTGATGTTGTGTGACAATTTTCTTTCATGCACACAATTTCTTTGTCTGTGGCCATAGCTCTGGTTTTTTTTTTTTGTCACTCCCCCCCTTTTTTTGTTTTTTTTTACGGATCTATCAGAACATTAAATATGACCCAAAAATGTCTTAGTATTGATTGACAGATCTGCCCCAGAGATGTACAGATGGCAGCTTAGGGTGCGTTAGCAGTTATGTTAGCATGCTCGGCTGCCACCTGACTTGGTCCTGCCTGTTGCTGAGCCACACTTTTGACTTGCTCCTAATGTTCAGAGAGCATGGGGTGCATCAGCATGTGCTTGCAGCTGAGGTTTGGAAGCAGTAAATCCTGGCGGCTGGAAGCCATACAGAGTTCTGTTGGGTAGAGCTTTGCTTTAATTTACATCATAATACAACTGGCAGCCATACAGATTTAGTGCAGTAGCCTAATTTGCATAATAATGTTCGGAGATCTCCCAGTGTCACGGAGCTAAGTATGATAACTGATAGGCCTTCTGTGCGCTAATGTGTGAGTGAATGTGTGTGTGTATATATATGTGTGCGTTATATTTCCAGGGTGTGTATGCTGGTCAGTATGTAAAGGAGATCTGGGAATTTTCTTAACTAGATCAACAATTAATAATGATAATTTTCTGTATTTTTGTTTCACTGCTTGAATGGTACCTGTAGTGGTAAATCCCACAGTGTATACAGAAAAAAAGGGATATCAATCAGTGACCTTTTTGTAATTCAAACAAAGCGATAACAACATGGAACCCAAGATATTGCTCTGACATCCAAAACCATCATCAGTCACACAAGTGGAAAACAGGTGAGTGCAGGCGAGTGGCAGGCCTGTGTGCATGACAATATATTAATGTGTATGTGGGGTGTGTATGTTTAGATAACTATGACTGTTAGCCAGCTACAGGCTTATGGAGGTCAATATTTGCCAGTTAAGTAGAACTATAACTAGGTTATGACCCATTTCTAGTTACTACAACCTGGACCCACAGAGGGAGTAACCTGTGTAATAACTAACAGACTGTGTTGTGCTATAAGAGATAACCGGTTACAATGTATGTTGTATATTGATGGCTATATGAACAGTAAGCTTTACCTGTTTAACCAAGGGGTATAGGCCTTCTCTAGACAGCCTTTGGACAGTACCAGTTGAAACATTGCTTCTACTTTTAATGCTTAAAAAGCGCACACACAAAAAAAAGCTGCTTAAAAAAAATAAAATCCGAATTTGCATTCTAATTAGAACTTTGAAGAGCCAGCAGCGCTAAACATGCTAACGTTTTAATAATACAACATCCTTCATTGCTACCCAGAAGCCTTTCCCTCCTCACTCAACTTTAAAATATACATTGTTTGCTAATGTACCCATTTACCAAGTATTTCAAGAGCTTGATGAATTAATCCCTCCTATTCTTTTCATGCAGCCTCTCCTGAGATATTTGCTGATAAATGTATATCTTATAAATATGCAGTCTCCTAACCACTTTGCAAAATAACTGCTGCTTCCTTCCATAGAATTAATGGGGAGGAGGCCTTTGATTAATTCCTTGTTTTATGAATTCTTAAGAGGTCTGAGAAAGAAAGCACAGCGCATACAACGGTGTAGACAATCCATTTTTTAAAGTCTCTAGTTAGCTGGGTCGATGCTTGAAAAATGTTCGGAGTGCAATTAACATGATTACAGACACATAAACAAGTCCGCTTTTCTGCTCTTTAATAATAATAATAAAAAAAATCTCTATATCCTGACTCTGGATGTTGTTCTGCTTGATTGTACGATCTGGCTGTGAAAGAGTTAAAGACATGACGCACAGTGAGAAAGATATGTCGGCTGGTAGGGAATTCTCTGAAGGTAAGCCAACTCCTGCAGTGTCTAACTGCCAATAAAACCACACGTTCTATTACAAAACCATATAAAAGCCCAGGGATGTATTGTAATTAAACAAATTGTCTGGGCTAATCCTGCTGAATCTTTTCGCTTCCCACAAAAAAAGAAAAGCATTTCCTAGACCTTCTGTTTGTTATAACGTAAGAAACTAGATCGGAGTGTGTGTGTGTGTGTGTGTGTGTGGGGGGGTTGAATAAAATTGTCTATGATTATTTGATTATTTGGCATAGCTTATGTGTTTAATGCTTGAGAGTTTATTATGTTAGACACAAGGCATCCAGTTTGCAAAGGGCAGCTAAATAATTACTTGTATTTGTTGGGTTAAATCAATCCACTAATGGTGCACATCAGCCTGATGCCAGCCTATCAGCTTTTGTATGAACATTAGTCAGATATGTCAAAAAACTAAAGTTGAAAAAAGGCAACAACTCTACGTAACTACTGCCAAACCTAACAAAGTTAGGAGTTATTGCACACATTTTTCTATACATTTTTCATTGTTTATACATTATTTACAATTTGATATTAACTCATCCCTTGTAATTCAGAGATTATATATATTTAATAGTGAAACTGCTGGTCCTTTAATTATATACTAAGTTGTTCTTGGTAGTGAGACTTAAAGTTCACACCTTAAAGGGCAAGTTCATCTCTAATAACATATTTAGAAGGATAAACCTGCAAAGAACCCAACCCTGACTTTTGTTCTAATCTTACCTTTCTCTGATGCTCCCACAGTGAGTTATAGCCAAAAGAACCAAAAGTTTTGTGTACTCTGCTCCTGATGCAAGCTGGTTATGAGCATGCTCAGGAGCAGAGAGTGCTTATAACTGCTCATTTGGTAATGGTTGTCATCTATTGGCCATGACGTCACCAACACGACCATGACTGACAGTCATTACTAGGAAGAAGTGGAGGACGCAACAAGGGATCGGGTGTTTGTAAGTATCTATAATTCAGCGTGGGAGCATCGGAGAAATGTAAGATTAGAACGAATGTCAGGTTTTGGGGGTAATCCTTCTAAATATGTAAAGTTATTTGGGGCTGGAGTTGTAAAGTAAGTGGCAGAAAGCATGGTAGGGGTTTGAGTAGGAGCCAATAAGGAGGGAGTAGGACAGGCCAATTAGGGAAGGAAGGGGGCCTAAAATGCTTTCGTTCCCCTGGAATGATACAATGGCCTCCATTTACCAGTTAACTTCTGAAACAAACAAAGTAGAGGGTCGCACTCCAATAGATAATAAGTGTTATTTGTGACCACACATCATACGTTTTTTCCCCCCGAAATGTTGATATGATGTAAGGTCACAAATAAAACTTATCTATTGGAGTGTGACCCTCTACTTTGTTTGCTTCAGATGTACTTGATCCACTAAGGGTTGAATTTTGAGGCATTAGCACCCACACTTGACCAGAGTGCAGAGGACTGTATACCTTCTGGACCAGTTAACGTTTGGCCTGTTTCTTTTAAGTTCCCTCTAGGGCGGGAGGGAGGACTTCTCAGATTGTTTTTCTTCTTAAATATCAAATAGCTTTTAGCTGATTGGTAGCAGGTTTGAGCCCATTCATTGGTTACTTACCTGTATATATTCTGGTGAGAGTCTCCCCTAGTGGTCTCTGATGAAGCGGAAGTAACTGCGAAACGCATCAGGCCACACCCCCTTCCCCTTGGCGTCTTTTCCCTATCCATGGATGTCCTATGTTGCATTGTCTACCATTTTAAAGCTTGTTAATAAACGTGAAGTTGTATCTACTCTACTGACTCAGGATATATCTCGCTTTGGATGCATCTCCCTGCTCCCTACATATGTTATTTCACTTGTATATTTTCGGAGAGGTCGGACCGACCAGGGAACCACTGGAGATCTCAGCGATAGCGTGAACACCTGCGGTGTAGCTTCCCACAGTAAGTAGACAATCTGTGTTAATTTGTCACAGCTTGGCAGGTCCCTCTCAGTTGGCCAAGAACGGAAGGTGAAGCTATGACAACGGTTATGAAAAGTCTTGGTTCTGGTCTACACTAGGTGGGTTGGTCAAATGGTAAGGGTTAAGAGAGGAGTTATTTACCAATGTTAACCCAGATGGAAGCAGCCCAATGGGATCAATTAAAAGCATACTGCTTGGCCAACTAACAGGGATCAGGATTGTTATAAAGTTATAATTGTACTATAACTGTATCTTGAATTACCATCAGAGAAAGGTAATTTATTCATTTACAGGGGGTTTATATAATAATACCTTAGATGATTTTGGTTACTTGCTGTTTTTGTTAAGATGATTAAAGCTGCTTCCAACAATACATTTGAGTATATACAGGGTTATTCAATAAAACTTCTTATCATTTAAAATGGTGCTAATTTTGCCCCAACCAATCAGATGTTAGCTTTCAAATGTTAAATAAGATCTGATTGGTTGGGGCAAAATTAGCACCATTTTAAATGATAAGAAGTTTTATTGAATCTCCCACTAAATTTTTTTGCATTAAACTTGATCTTGTTATGCAGACATGATTCATATTCAATTTGGTAACTCTGCTGGTTATTTTCCATACTTTAACCAGTATATGTAGCTCTTGTTTTTTTAATGATTAAAAAGTAGTGATAGTAGTAGCGGGCAGTTATTATTAGCACAGGCCACTCATAATTCATGAAGTATTGGTGCAGCTAAGAACCTGTTGCTATTGGATTCATTATTGTCTTGTTGGTGGGAGCCATTCTGACTAATAAAACACAGAGAATATGTTCTTTGCTGGACAAGTACACTTTAGGAAACAAGAACTTGACTAATCAAGAAGTTACTGATTCAAGGGCAGGAATGATCTGCCTGCAGCTTTACAGCTGCCCACAGACAAACATATTATTATATTATATTATACTGCTTATCTATAGACTAGTGGGAGCAACATTACCTACAGCTGATTCAGTTACCTTAGCACACAGCTGCTGTACTCCTGATTCTTTTCATAGCCTGAAGAGGAGTGGTTGGGTGATTGTGAACCCCTATTATGTTTGGCAGTGGCACATAAGCAGATAAACAATGCAACTGATATTACAGATCATCCACTCCTTTTCTACATTCCAGCAATGTGTGTGGCTAGAACTGTCCCTTCATCTTTCATTTTTTTTTGCAGTCCTGCACGCAGTAGGGGTTTGGCTACCCTAAGGAAACCTTGCACCTGCTGAGTCCTCTTTTAAAGGCAGCATAAATTAAACCATCTGATGTTTAATGTTGTGTGCAGTACATTTATGGTTCCATCTAAAAGTGCAGAAAACAGACACAAAGTTTAATTCAATTTGAATATCAATCCTGATCTCTATTAACCATTTCACTATTAATACGGGTTCAAAGAATGTGGGTTTTTTTATTCAAATCCTCAAGTTTGCAGTGCCCTTTAAAGGAGAACTAAACCCAATTTTTTATACTCCAGAATCTGAAAACAACCCTAAAACACCAATAAGCTATAAAATCCCACTTCAGTAAATTGTATTAAAGTAAATGTAAGCCTGTTAAGAACTGGATGAAGTATCTGTGTGTATGTGCAGTGTCAGACCACACCTCCTGACCTCAGTCACATGCTTCCTTGCTTTATCTGTCTTGTAAAAGGATTGGCTAGAGATAATTAATGGGTGTGACCAACTGTAACAAGTTTCTGCCATTGGTAAGGACTGAGCATGTGCACAACATAGTTGACCAAACTGTGTCATACTAGAATGCTGTGAATAAAGCACAAACCATATGTTATTTATGTAAATTTCCCAGTGCCCATATCAACACAGATTACTGGTTTTATATCAAGGTGTTCTGTTTTCTTGTTCAGTGTTCAGTGTTGTTCTGTGGCTTTAGTAGTCCTTTAATACTGTTCCTATTACTGTTCAAGTCAGCAGGAAATAAGAAACCTTAACAAGAATAAGATGTGAAGGGTGCAGGATTGCTCTCTAAGCAATCTGTATCCTATGCCATTGTAAGTGTATAGTAATTTGGTTTCTAAAAAAGTTTGCATTAAATGTATTTGTTATATAGAGACTTTTATTTCCCATCATCAACATGAGATATAATTGGCATTTGCTTTTACCAAGGTATAGAAAAAAGTATGGAATACAAGAGAGCACACGTTAAGGCATTGGTCAAAATATTTTATTAGCATGCATCACAAGATGGCCTGAAAATAAGAAAGAAGCTATCATGACATAAAATTTATAGATGGGGGGAAATAGAACAATTTCTTTTCACCTCTGGCTGGTTTTACAAGATGGAAAAGATTACAGATGTTGTTTGCAGTGCTTTCTATTTGCAACTGAAACATCTGGTCTGTTAGCATCTCCAGAAAACATATTCTCCTTCCACTGATTGAATTTTACTTTTACTTTCATGCCCAGATGTTGTGCTTCAGAATGGGAAATTAAGTTGTATTTATGCGCTTCCTTAGAATAAAGCACGTACTGTGTACACTCTTCGGACATGTCTATTTCTGTCCAGTGTCAGTTCCCACAGACAGTTCAGTAACCTCTGTCATTAAAGACACCAGTAATATTATAAAACACTACAAAAAAGATACTGAAACCTGTACCGTGTAAAAGAAGGCATTTTTTCCATTGAGTGTGTTAAGTTAGTGTGTTATGCTAAAAAGTGTTATATAGTCTTTCCTGAAGCCCTTAGAAACCTATCAGGGACCATTAGTTTGATGCAGTTTTAGAAGAACAAACTAATTTATTTGGTTTCTATGACTCATACAGACACAAATATTTTTAAATTTAAAAATACCGTTAATTACCGTAATATTAATTGCTGCTGCTAACAGCACCAAAGTTTATCTGCTATAAGAATTAAAGGGGAAGTTCAGTGCACATACATATGCTTTTCAGAAAAAAGAGCAGTGTTTTTTCATCCCAATGACCTTAATCTGCCAATTCAGCATTTTGTCTGTATATAAATAAATGCAACCGAAATACTGACTTCCTGTTTGCAGGACTCCTAGTATAGACCGTTATGGTCTTGCCCTTGACCCAGCGCCTGGGTTGATTCAGTTGCTCAGTAGAGATCTGAGCATCTTTGACCCATCCAACAGCCAATCAGTATAAATTACTTTTAGGAACATTCCAAGGATGTGTTGCATTCTGGAAAGAAGAAGGACCGTTAGAACCTAAAATGTCAGCTCACTAATGTCAACAGCAGGGAATAGCAAAGGGTGTGAAATCAACTGATTTTTCAAAATGGGAGAGAATATGTAGAATAACTAAAAAGGCATTACACAAACTAATAATTTAACAAATATTGATAATTTCTACTGAACTGTCCCTTTAAATAAGACTGATGATACTGACTACAGGAAATTAAGGCAAACAGGAAAAAAACTATCAAATAAAGCCAGCAACAATAGTCTGAGCACTCTCTTGCTTCAATGATAAGTTTTAAAAGGACAAAGTTTGCCACTTGTGGCCCACAGCTGACAGCTGCCCTGCCCATCGAGAACAGAGATCTGCAGGACTTTCAAATGGGGCTATTGTTTACTT
Source organism: Hymenochirus boettgeri (assembly GCA_019447015.1). Classification (NCBI taxonomy): domain Eukaryota; kingdom Metazoa; phylum Chordata; class Amphibia; order Anura; family Pipidae; genus Hymenochirus; species Hymenochirus boettgeri. Next base: position 210,825,370 of record CM033471.1, on the reverse strand, counting down.
TGGCCCTTTACTACTACTATCTTACAAGAGAAATGGAAGGTATGAGTTATTTATTGTGATTTAAACTAAAGGAAAACATCCAGTTAGTTGCTTCAAGTTATTTAACATTTGTTTGCTTTTTTATGATCTTCAGTACTCTTATGGCAGATATGCTTGTGTACCTGCATCTTAAGGATAAAGGACATACCTTTGAAGATTGTAATGTTAACATATTGGCAAAGGAACGTGACTGGTTCAAGAGAGGTGTTAAGGAGGACATTTATGTGAAAATAAAGAAACCAAGCCTTAATAGAGGTGGTGGGGTTCAACACCAACTGTCTGACATGTACAATGCTGTTTTGACACCTTACTCTGGGCTTTCCTATAACACCTCTTAGTCACTATCCAATCACGCCATTAACACTTGGCTGTAATATGCTAATTGGGATTTTCCAGGGTACATAATTGCCGCAAATTCTTGTACAAGTCATTCTGAATTGAGAAAGCCAGTCAGATGACTAGCGAAACGTCTTCAAGAACTAAACTTCAAGTCCAGTTGATCTAATTGAATACAACAGATATCTAATGGCAGATACTTACATTAAGGCAATTAGAGAACATTATTATTATTGCTACCTACTGTATAAACTAATTAAAACCTTTAAAAAAAAATGTAGGCAAACCTTTTAAATCCTGCTATCACTATGCCTATATTCATTTTACCAATGTTAAATTACCATGGCAAAGCAAAGAAAACAAAGAAAGTTTCCATAAGACCACCATAAGCTTTAAAATCATACATGAGGTGCATGCAGACCCATTAAGAAATATTCACTGCTGCAGAGTGTAGTTTTGACAGATATCGTGCGTTCACAGCTACTATAATTATACAGTGGGTTCACCTCAGCCTGTGACTGGTTAACAGCGCATGAATGACCATCTGTAGCCTTCATCTGATTTATTAATATGTCACCGGTAAAGTTTAGTGCATCTATTCAGAAACTATGAATTTTGTTTTATTATAAAAGTGACAGCAATATCTCAATGTCACCTTGGCCCTCTGGTTCACAAAGATTAAGGATTACCAGATGGTCAGCAACCTATCATTGTGTAATGCTCAGCTGGTTGGACCACAGTTAAACTGGTGATCAACAATGAAATACAAATTCAGAAATGCAAAGGAGAGAAATGATTGGACCCTATAGTCCAGAGGTGAACATGACACAGTCAAACAGTCATATTATGCTCTTTGAAAAAAACCATTAAACATTGCCCCTAGAGTCATCCTTCCATATATTCACCACAGCATGAGGTAAATAAATACTCAAAGAACCCACGTTTATTATTCAGGTCTAGGCCACAATCCTTGCTACCCAAATAACCTTATCACCGGTTACCACCATCTTTTTTTAAATCTGTCACATCCCATAACCCCAGCTTGTAGGGTGTTATTTTGCAGCTAACAGTACATAGTATTAACCCTGGAAAACATAATCATTTGAGCCATGGGTTTTGCCCACTTGAATGCTAGACAGTGCTGCTTTTTCATAAAAATAATAGCAATCTGACAGACTATAAAAACCACAAGTTGCTTTCAAATGTAAACATAGAAAGTCTAATGTCAGCCACGCCTCTGTCTCTTCCCATTGTGCACATGCTTTAGCGATAAAAATAGACCATTTTCACCGTAAGAATTAGTAAAAAACAAAGATTTAAAGGAGAACTAAACACCATGCAGATTGTTTTGTATATTTTTGGGATCTTTCATTAAGGGCCAATACAATGTAATTATACAATCACTTATACAATACTATATGTGTCCAGTACCAGACCAAATTAGATCTAAAGATTTATTTTCCAATAGGAATAATGGATTGTAATTTACCACTGTGCCCCGCTGATTTTTCAATAAACCAATCGATATTGGTGAGTGGCCTATTAAAAATCATAAAACCACCATTGATATTTCACCCAATTGAATTGAATTTCTTGATTCAGTTGAAATATCGATGCCACGTATGGCCAGCTTGTGAGTTAATGTGTGGAAAACCTTCATAAAAAGTGTCTGATCCCTGATAACCTTCTTCAATATAAATATGTATTAAAAAAAGATCAAAAGCAAAAAAACATTGTATAAAACCTCTCACTCAATGGACACTGCGACCCCTGTGAAGAAGTGGCAGCTTAGCAGAGATTAATGGCCATTTCATCTGGTTATCGCACAAGTGTGGCCATTCGACTAAACTGCCATACACATCTAATTATCGGCAAAAATGGCAGTTTAATTGCCCTCTCTTACTTAAATATAGAAAAATGACTTGCTTGGAGGTGGTATTTGACGCTGAACACACTACATACTCGGTTCCAAAATCCAAATGTTCGCTCTGGACGGTTCATTCAGATTTCAGGACGCATTTTTGATTATTGAAAATAGCCTTGAACGTTCGATAATACTTGAAAATACGGTCGGAAACTTGAAAATAGTTTCCAATCGTATTTTCCAGGATTATCAAACGTTCAAGGCAATTTTCAAAAATAGCTTGAGCTTTCAATAAAAATCAAAAACGCACTCCGAAGTCCCAAATTTAAGTCCTTTTTTTGATTTTCAGATCTTCATGATTTTTCTGAGATCCGAAAACCCGAAAAACGGAAAGTTTCGGCCATCTCTACATACTCCTATATCTAAGGCCCCTAACTCCTTTAATCTCTTTGAAATAATAGCACCAACATTTTCTAATTTGTTTTTTACCCAAATCTAAACAGCATAATGTATTACAGAGATTTGCCACTAATTATTGGTAGTGGAAATGTTTTCTTTGATCTCACATACATTTACCTTATGTTGAACAATTGAAAAATATATTTTTTTAAATAAAATATTAGCAATATAACTGTACACATCATTGATTATATTCATATCTGTTTATAACATACACTGTGCATCAGGTATGGCTAATTACAATATTAAATCCAATATTAGGAACATACGTATGCAGCAAGATAAATTTGCCTTGCAAATGGTGCCAGTCAGAAGTAAAAAAATAACATAAATGTATTTAGGAAAATTACTTTTGTATTATTATAGAATTACGAATTTTTCTAAATTCTATTTACTAACCCCTAAAGGACAACATTAGTGCCTAAAGCCTAAGGGCAGGTACACCCCAAAACTAAACTCCTACTTAAGAGAAGAAGTCTGTCTGTGTGTTATAAGGTATCTGCCCCTTCCTTGTTCTCTTAGAGGACCCTGGCATGTGCTGTGGGTCTCTCCCCTCTGCCTCCCTCCCCCTTCAGGATTCATCATCTCTGCATTAATTACATTAAGTAATAATCTTTTCTGTAGTGTAGAGGACCTCCCCCCCAGCTCTAAACGTCATGGTATTAAGGTTAAAAAGTGCACAGAAACAGACTTACTGACCTTGCTCCCTCGGTTCTCTCAATGACTCTCAGTCAATCACAGACATAGCTGCCAGTCCAGACCCTGTTGCTACTCTGTTCCCCGAAGGTGGGTAAGCCTGTTTCTTTGCACTTTTTTAACTTAATACCATGGTGTTTGGGGTTGGAGGTGGTCCCCTACACTACAGCAAAAGTTATATTTTGGGGTGGAGATACCCTGTGACAGAATTTTCTGATCATGGGTGAATCTAGCTCTGCCCCCTTTCAGTCTGGGAACCAACCAATGGGAAGACACATTCTGTGCAAGAAGCTTAGGTGGGGTTCAGGCAGACCAACCTGCAATCAGAAAATAAACTAAGCTGTTTAAATACTCGCCCTAGTTAATCTTAATGGGGAGCACTGTTCTGTATTGTTGTCCTTTAGATAATGCCTTGTGATTTGGCACAAGATGTACCAGGGTCACTCTTTCCCATGAGGATACATTGGGGAAAAAACTGTTAAAATTTAGATACAGGAGAAAGGGCTATTTAGATATAATAGGAGGTGGGCCCTTTAAAGCTTGCTGGCAGGATAATGGTCCATATTTCATGATGGGCCTGACATTATGTGGTACAGTATAAAAGATGGGGGGGGGTTATTCACCAAGAGCCACTATCGCGAAAATCGTGATAAATGCTAAAAAAAAAAAAAGACATTGGGACAGTTCAGTGGAGAGTTTGTGCCAGTTGCATCAAGTTTTTGATAGGGCCGAAATGTTTAGATTCCATTAAACAGACAATATAGATACCTGCTCAGTAAGTGCCGAGCTGCAAATCTAAACCTAGCTGTACATTTTCCTTCATTATTTGTGTTTATATGATGGATAGGCAGTAGCATCCCAGGAGCCATTGGAAAGCTTGACCCTTTCAACCAGTTTCCATATGCTTATACCCTAAAACCTACAGGTTAGAAGATCTTATTAACTCTCACACCATTACGCTGATTGCTCATTTTGTTTAACTGCCATTTAATTGTTGTGTGGGGAAATTATATAGTTGCTACACACAAATCAAACTAGTAATTTACAACAGAATATAGAGAGATCATATTTCATGTTAGACACCCTTTGCAAATAGCCAATAGGATTATTTACTGGCAGCTAATAAAATGATGGAGAAATGCACTTAAAGCTGTCCTTTGGTGCTTTGACATGCAGATCTTCATTTGGACAAGATGTTTGGGTTTTTTTTCCCCACAGACATACTAGGGTTTTTAGAGTGTAGCCTTTTAATGTGATCACTGGCAGGGAATATTCTAAATATAGGAACTGCTGGAATTAAGGAACAGCTGTCCAGTTAACCTCTACAAATTCATCTTTTCCTCTTCGAACAGTTGTGGAATGCAGCTGGGTGTTGATTTTTCAGCTCTTCCTTACATCTGGCTGTGTTCAGATTCGTTATAGAAATATTAAAGGGCTCAAAATATCAATTTTTCCATATCCTTATTGAAGGGATTTAAAGCTTTGGACGTGTGCCCAATGCCAGCAAAAGAAATCTGTGTTTGCCACTCTCCGAAAAAACCACTGCATATCCTTTTCATACCACATCAGTTTGAGAAGTAAATCTCCTTCATGTTGAGGCTTCAGACAAGCTGCTGTGGTTTAAATTCATCTGTTTCTGTTCACAGCACAGAAAAGGGGGCATACTGATGTTATCAAGCTGCTGGAAACAACACCGCTATGTGTTCAAGGAGGGAGTAGACAAACAGCCATTGATGGCGTACACTAGGGCATTGGGATTGTAGATATAACGTTCTGTAACTAATAACTTAAGATTCGCAGGATTTGAAGGTCAGGTTGTGTGTTGTAGAGCATGGACCCTTTGTGAAAAACCTTTCATGCAAGATAGGCAGCCTGCACATATTTCAGACCTCGCTTTTCCCTCTTACATGACTGCGGTAAGACATAGGTTTGTAACATAAACATATTAATGCTTAACACTTAGAGGTTTAACAGATAACTAATCACGATTTCTTGGTTTTCCTGCTCACTAAATCATGCAACAGTAAACATTTCTGTAGAAAAGAAAGTCCTCCTAAGTTTCAGACCGAAATACTGTGCTCTTCTACAGGGTACAGTGTTTAAATACTGTGTTCTTCTACAGGATACAGTGTTGAAATACTGTGCTCTTCTACAGGGTACAGTGTTCAAATACTGTGCTCTTCTACAGGGTACAGTGTTCAAATACTGTTCTCTTCTACAGGGTACAGTGTTCAAATACAGGAAAATAATATAACAATAGAAAGTCTCAACCACTGACACTCAGGTGCAAAGTCTGTAAATTCTACTTAGGGAGGGGGTAGGACTGGGTGGATAAACCTTTCTGTAGAAAAGAAAGTCCTCCTAAGTTTCAGACCGAAATACTGTGCTCTTCTACAGGGTACAGTGTTCAAATACTGTGCTCTTCTACAGGGTACAGTGTTCAAATACTGCGCTCTTCTTCAGGGTACAGTGTTCAAATACTGCGCTCTTCTACAGGGTACAGTGTTCAAATACTGTGCTCTTCTACCGGGTACAGTGTTCAAAGGAGGACTAACCCCAGATTGGAGCTGAATGACGGTGGCAAGTTTCATTCTGATAGCAGCTTTGCAGAACCTATTATTTAAGTTCCTAGAAATCGGAAAATCCAATAAAATTTTTCGATAGGAATGTAATGAAATATTGAGTCTACCCAACAGCCTTCTGTGCATGGCCATGCATCCTGACCCCTGTTATATGCGCCTTTTTGAAGTTTTCAAATGTTCTTCTTTATGCTGGACTGGGCTGTATTAGAATTTTCTAGAGACTTTCTGGATTGTAAACTCTTCAGACACAGATCTTCCTCACGTTTTTAATTTAAAAATATGCTGTTTATAAAGGATGGATGGAGATGGATAGATGGATGGATGGATGGATGTAAAGACAGATAGATAGATCTACTATCTATAGTTATGGTGGGTACACAGTTTGTAACTAGTCCGCATAGCTCATTACTGGGCATATAAGGGGAACATAACAGTCTGTGTGAGGCTGTAAAACTGGGGATAAAACCCATGAGCCCCATGTTGATAATGTTAATTTTACTAGCAGCAAAAATGAAAGGTGGGACAGATAGGGCGATTTACCCTGGGTAAATCTTGAAAACGAGATTCAATTTCACCATTGCGCCCATGGGTAAATACCAAAAGGGATTTACCCACAGCAGGATTTATAAGCTGGCGTTAAAATCATGCTCTACAACCGGTGCAAACGTGATATTAAATCACAAATGCTGGATGTGCGGGTGTCTTTTATGTAAGCCGCACATCTGGCACTAACATGAAGTTAAAGTAGCAAACCAGCACCACTGGGTAAATCGCCCTAATAGATTGCAGGCAATTCGTCATGGTGCTTTCTCAGTATTGCTTTGGGGTTTTATTTGACCTTTCATATACAAAGAACTTGTCTGCTTTGACGATGACTTAATAAATTCAAATCTAGTATGCAGGTGGTTTTGCACTCAACTCATTTAGTGCTAAGTCTAAGAGATGCTATGTCATTCACTAAAGGGCTGCCATTGAAACATAAAAACTACCCAGAAATATACTGGTTTTGTATGTAGCCAAGATTCTCCCTATTTTATTCTCCCTACTGTATTTATTTTCCCTACTTTATTTTCAATAAAGAAATTTTGTTTGCAAGCCTAGAGCTGTGAGTGTTGTTATTCAACCATACTGTACATCCATACAACCACATAGCGACACAAACAAAGCAGGACTTGGTACACATGGGGAAAGAGTGTGGTCTGTTAAAATTAAAAGTACCTGGGACAGAGAGGTAGGTTTGGTAATCCCTACCTCCCAGTACTGTTTCTGTAAGGAGCACCAGCTCAAAGAAACTGGCTTCTGCCAAGCTTCCTCATTGCTTTAGCACTATCTTTAATATATGAAAGTCCAGGACAAAGTGTAATTGTCTTTTAATGTCTAGGTAATATCTTTAAATTAGTAAAAAATGGAGAAAAAAAAAGTGACAGCAGAAATAGCATTTCACATACATAATTTCCAACACCAGATACCCTGACCCAACCAGCCATGGCCCCAAAAAGACTCACTGAACACACCGGATCTAAAGGGGAAATGGGAATGAGGGGTAGGGGTTGCATATAACTTTACTGTGTTTGACTGGTATACCGAGAGCCCTGCAGAAAATATTGGACCATGGGCCCACCAGAAAGTTTAGTCCAGAACATGGGCAAATTGAAATTGTATTTGTCTTTTTACTGCATATCTCCGCCCCTTATTCTGGTGAACCTGGGAGTAATAAATGACTTCTTGTTTCTTAGATTTTGTGGGCAATGCTATTCATATAGCATGAGACTGCAAGATGGTCTGCTCCATCTTTTTACTGCACAATAAATTAAAATACGACCCCCTTTACAAAAGTTAACAACCTAGTGGGCATTAAATTACGGATATTTAGAAATGATACCTAAGACAAAACATACTGTACACCTGCAACGGTACTGGGCATTTAAACACCCCTCATCCTATACTGATGTGAATAATTATAGATGAGAAAGAGAAAATAAAAAGCAGAATGCCAGCTCAATTCCTTTCTAAAACATAACTGCCATTTTTAGTGCTACTTTGGGACTTAATCATTAAAATCTAATACTAGATTCAATGGGTAGAACTTCAGATCACATTTCGACCATATTTGTCTGGATAAATTAGCTAAGCACTTTAATGATGGCTTTAAATTGAGAATTGTTGTTTTGGTAATATAATTCCTTGTGCCTCAGTTCCTGTCTGGTTTCCATTACTCTCTCAATCGCAAGCCAAAGGCGATTTTCTGTCCAGCTGGTTTGGTAAAATGTTATTGGCACAGAAAGCATTCTCTGGGAGCCTGATATTTCTTTTTTTGTGTCATTCATTATTTCATTAAACATTTTTTTTTTTGCATACAATTTTAGTTAGAAGTAATAATTGCTAGAAAGAACTGCAGGGGGCTCATCTCCTATAACCCTTAGGGTATGACATAAACGATGGAACTTTAAAGAATTTCAATTAGAAAACAGAGAATGTTGATGATAAAGGGACTGGGTTTCTAATTGAATTATTATTAAATTAATTAAAATATCTAGGTGCTAACCCAGTTTACAGTCAAAAAACCAACAGAAGCAACAGATATGCAATAAGAGAGAGACGTATGAAGCACTGAGCAACCCCTTGAAACAGGAGGCCTCACAAGCGCATTCCTCGCGCACTTGCGATCGCGCTTTGCGATCCTTTGCATGAGAGAAAAGCTGAGCAGTGCGTTGGATGGCCACATTCCATGAGCTGCGCTGTGATCCATCTTCGGAGCACATGCAGTCACACTTTGTGTGCGAATCGCATGCACTGCGATTGTGCAACATAACACGGATTGCAGTGAAACGCGAGCATGATTTTTCCTGCAGGTTGCCATTAGCTGTAGTGTGGCCTCAGTCTTACATGTTACTGTTAGAGCTGCATCAAGCCCCGATGTTTGTTCCATGGGTTCGTGAAAAAATACCATAATACCATGGGGAAAGTGCAGAATTGTGGCAAACCTTTATTCATATAGAGACAATACCATGTAGTTGTGCCAAAATATTAAGAAAATCTACAAATGTCTGCCAATAACTAAATGATAATTCTATTCTCAGGGGTTATGTAACCTGAGAGATTACCTGGAGATTTGGATAAATTAGAGCAGTGGTGGAATGCAGAGATCAACTTTGTTTCAATAGATAAGGAAGGATGTATAGAAAAGTTGTAAAGGGATTTATATGCAAGGGATACATTTGAATGCAATATTAGAGAAAGAAGCCAGTATAAAGATCAGCAAGGTGTAGTGACAATGGGTACAAAAGAATGGACAGCAGTTTTCTTGATGGTCCATAGACCATGCATGTCAAATGACACACCAGCTTTGGAATTTAGAATGTTAGTAATTTTAGATACTCATACAATGAGTAGGGCAGAGGATTAAATAACACCCCAATCAAAAATTGTCACAAGGTAGTGTAATAGAGGCCATAGTAATATATAAAAATATGTCACAAAGATAGTCAATAGTCTTTTTCAGTATGGCTTTGTAAAAGGAGTACACTGTAAAGATCGTATTAAGTTATAATTCATTAAACTATATTTACCACTACAATTCAATATTCATAAATGTATTAAAGTAAAACTAAAGCTAATATGAAAATAAGCCAGAATGAATTCCATAATAAGAAGATAGCTGTAATTACAACTTCTTCAAACAACCCCTTAATAATAATAATAATAATAATAATAATAATATGTAATTGACCGGCAGCCGCGTCAGTGATTGGCTTAGACTTAGCCAATCATTTACGTGGCTGTTGGTCCTGCCCCTTTTGCTGATCTGGGGGGAAGTGCAGCCAAGGGAACGAGGTCTGGGAATTACCTTTAGCAAACGATTTTGGATTTTTAAACTTAGCGTCTAGGGTTTGGGGTCTGCTTTTGCATCAGATGTGATTAAGCCACCAAAGGGAGGGGGTTGAGCAACACTGCTCATGCCACAAACCTCTCAGAGGAGAAGCTCCTACTCTTCAGTTTCCTGAACTTTCCTCAGGCCCTGCAGGACAACCATATGGAGCAGAAGAGAAAGGTAGAGGTCATTTAACACTACACAGTGGGCTCAACAGTGGGGCCAATTTTAGTTGGGGGGTGGACATGCCCTTCAAGGGTTTTTTTTTTATTCTACTTAAAGATAACATTTTTAGTGCTGGACTACAATGAATTCACATAGATTGTTGACCTATAAAAATATGAAAAACACTTAATAAATCTATGTTTCAAAACAGGAAAAAAGAAAGAACAAACAAGGCACCTGCAGTTCATATCAATACAGTAAATTTAAATTAAACATAAAAGGATACATTTTAAAAGTTTCTAGAAACAGCAGAGCAAACATCCAATAAATGACAGACGTGTAGCATGCAAGGATATTAGTAATTTCCCCATGCTGCCTAGGTATCAAAAAAAATTACAATTGGCCCAGATAAGTCCCTGTAGATGGGTGTATCAGTCCCCCATATAGTTGTTTTCAGACACTAACACTGAGGATGCTTAAATCTGCCATGTTTATTCCAGTGGCAGGTTCATGGAATAGACCTAAATTTTGAGAGTCAAAACCAAAATTCTGAGCATAGCAATAGGACCAAAGATGAGGCATGGTGCTCTGAATACTGCACGTAATAGATAAAAGCCTTAATAGGCTGAAGGGGGACCTTGGCCACTGGGGCGTGAGAAGGCTAGAGGTTTAGAAAAGTTATAATGTTGCAAGTTTAAGGGGTTCTGATTGGCAATGCAGTTTATGGGGGTGGGTTTGGAGCAGTGGAGGGGTATATAACAGAAGAATTTTAGAAGAAAACCCTCTTCTTACCTGAGAGATTGTTAAATCTAGAGAGATGTCCAGTCGATATGCCAACATGGAGGCACAAGTCAGAGCTGTAGCTAAGAATCTGGGTGAGGGCAAGCTGCAGAGGAACATTTCAGCTCCAGAAGTGGTGTCCATCAGCCCTGCACAGGATAACACAGGCACTACTTGTAGTGCTCATAGATCCAGGCCACCTGAGCGTTTGAGCTCTCGCTGTGCCATGCCAAAGAAGGGTAGGATGGACGAGCATACAATGTTTTTATGTTTACATGTAAGTAGTTCAGTATAAGGTTATAGCTTGTTGAACGTAGAGAACACCCAGTTTCAACATATACACCAAAATACAGTATCCTGTATTTAAATGACTGCTTCCCTATTACATGTCTTGACTTCATTAATTTTACTATCTTCTGTTTATAGTTCTGTTACTATATTCTTCCCAAAGTAGAGAGATTACAGCAAAATAATCCCAAATAAAGAAAATTGTATTTACTTTTTTTCTGTAGTACAGTACAATTTTGTAACATACTGTTAAGTTTACACTTGGTTCCTGCATGGCTACTGCATCAAGAACTATGATGCCCAGATATGTGCTACCCCTGACTGGCTTTTAAGCTGGCCAGATCCTAGTTAGATGTTAGTGAATTAGACGCTTATTCCTTATCTAACCTTCAATGTTACCCGGAGGGAATACACTTGGTGATTGATGTTACACCTGTAATGTTGGTTGTAAAGTGGATTAGAAAATCCAATTGGGGAATACCGTGGGAATGTAGAAGTTAGTGTATGGGCACATTTAAATATGTAACCCTGCTATAACAGTATCCCCATCCACAGTTCTATTTGTGCACATAGCATTCATTTGGTACACATGTGGTTAATAGCTACACATGTGGTTAATCAGTTAAAATGGCCATTTGTCACACGCATGTCGCTCCTTTGGGCATCAGGCGATGTTTTAGACGTGTATGAGAATTACACCCTATCTACCTGTAATTATCACTTACTTATCCTCATTAACATGCAGAAAGCTACTGTGCATTTAGAACTGTGGATCAGATTTCATCCAGGAATGAAAATTGTTAAACACACTAGAATGACCAAACCATGATTCTCAAAGGAGTCTGGTCACTTGGTCTGCATGCATACACTGAAAGTAACCAACACCACACTTTGGGAAAAAATAGCACATTTTTACCAGTTATACCAGCAATGGCATGGCAATGCTATAATTTCCCAGCCCAGATATACAAACACCAATAAGTGGAAAATGCAGATAAAAGTTTGAGGAGTTCTATATAAGCCATATAAAACTTCTCTGACCCATGATGCCCGTTTTACTTCACAATGATAACTTAGATCATAGCAGAATGTAACCCTAAGGGTTAAAATTGGTGTCATAGTTTATTGAGTGATTTAAATAAAAGCCTGCTTTCATGTTTATGTCTTCCAGTTCTGTTACCGGTTCTTCATTAGCCATATGATACTCTCTGTGCATTTCTATTTGTCAAAATAATGACATTGCTACATGATTATAGCTTTATGTGCCTGTATGTGCAGTGTGTACAAGGAAGAAATAAACACAGCCGAAACATGTAAGAATACATAATAGGTCACTGAGGGATATACAGCTCACAGATGCAAGTGAAAGGTTACATGTTTATCTCCCTCATGTCTCTTCATCATTTATAAATTGAAGATCTATTACTTGCACTTGGGAATATGTATTGTTTATTTGAAACTCATTATGCCTTTCCTCTACAGGCTTAGAAAGTGGAATTTCTATTTATACTTGCATATTTATACAAGGTGATGAATTGAAGCACTCAAAGGACCAATCCTGTCCAAAAATAGAGGGCCAACATGATGATTAACATAGTAAAACAGAGTAGACTGCAATACATTGTAAACTAATATGAAAGAAAGGCACCTCTGGCTGCTGTATAGTTAATGAACTATCATCAAATACTGTATATCGGGCATTATTGGTAAAAACAAAAGTTTTTTTTTTTTGCTACTTTTAATTTCTATTATTAATTTATCTAGTAGATTTATGTTGGGATATTAAAATACCAAAGTGGTGACAATTGTGGAGAGAAGTTTGGAAGAGTGCTAAGAGCAGTAAGTGAAGAGATCAGCAATAGAAATGGACCAAAACGCAGACGCGAACCTGATCCTGAGGTTGATTTTCAAGATCCACAGATCTCCGACTTAGCGGATTTTAAAAAATTCCACTTTTGTGTTTTTTCGAACTACGTGCAGAAATATTTTAAATTCCAGAATGTTAGAGGATTTTAGAGTTTTCCATTTTTTGTGAAAACGATCCAGCACATGTCCCAGATTTACCAATGACAGCTATTTTTATGAGTGCCCAACCCCCTGTGAGCCATGGCAAGGAGAATTCTTGGGTTCCAAGGCTTAATAAGAAGAAAAAACAATCAATCCTTAAACACAGATTCCAATCCAGACTTTTTGAATATTCAGGATATTTTTACATTACGAGAAATCTTGAAAATACTAAGCGGAATGCCATTTTCCAGGTCCCTGAGCCATTGACAGTTACCATTGCTATTTATTCCATAAATGTAGGCAAAATTTTGGGATTTTTTTTTTACTCCCATTGACTTCAATGGGTCCGCTCACGGATTTTCATTATTTTCCCAAAATCCTTGAATTGTAAAATTCGGTAGAAACTTTCCATCTTGTCCGGTTAGGTTTTTTCAATAGACCAATTGATATCGCCAATCAGTCTATCGAAAACTTGGAAAAGTGTCTTCGATAATCCAATCAATTTGATCAAATTGATCAAATCAATCAGAATATCAATGCCGTATATGCCTACCTTAATAGGGGATTTTCAGCAGAGTTTAGTCTTGCACTATAATTCTTTGATCTATGTTTTGTCCTTGATTTGTGCTTGACAAATAAATGACAGTGCCTAAAATGTTGAAGTAATAGTTGAGATTTGTACCGTGCTAGCCATAAGTAAGAGAAGAGAAGTAGAGCTGTGATACCTTTTATTGGCTAACTAGATTAAAAAAAAAAAAAATTAAGCAAGCTTTCGGGATTCCTAAGCCCCCTTCATCAGGCTGGATGTTATAAAAGAAACTGAGAAATCACAAACTTATATACACATTGAGACAGTAAACATCAAACAAATTAAACAGATGTTTGTTTGATGTTTACTGTCCCAATGTGTATATAAGTTTGATGGAGCCTGATGAAGGGGGCTTAGGACTCCCGAAAGCTTGCTTAATTTTTTTTTATCTAGTTAGCCAATAAAAGGTATCACAGCTCTACTTTTCTTCTGTAAAATGTTGAAATGTTCTTACCAAAACCTAAATTTAAAGTTCATCAATAAGTATCTTATAAATAAAAGACATGAGTAAATGTTTTTCTTTTTGAAAGCTTGTCCTTTAATGCAGTCACCACTTGCTCTCAGTAAAGAACCGAATAAATGCAAAATGGAAATACAAAAAGTTGAAACTTGATGAGCATGCATCTTTTCTCAAAGTCAACCATGGTGGTTCAGCAATTCTGAAAATTTCAAGAAAGGACTTCGCTCACTTTTCAAGTTTTATAGTAACCATTTTCTGTACATTTTTTTTTTGGAAGCCAGAATAAGTCCTGGACATGATGTGAGCTATGTTCTTGCTCCAAACACTCCCCCAGCTCTTAAAAAGCCAACATCATAAAAAATACCAAGAGTTATAGCCTTGAAGCCAGGTTCACACATTTTCATCAGCAAACTTTTATAGCATTGTTCAGCAGTGACTGGATGTTCCATGGAGAAAACACAACTCATACACTCAACTGCCCTTTTCAGACTCGAGATGATATCTACTTACATCTGTGAGCTTTAAAATTCAAATAGAAAAAAAGAATGGTGAATCCCAGACCACTGTGGCATGTCTGAACTCTCGTGAAAAGACATATGGAAGGAAATACGAGCTCATTTTTATTTTTCATGCAAAAATAAAAAAATGGTTCTCTAAAAAACAATTCGACAAATGTGTGATAATACAGGTATGGGATCTATCATTCAGGATGCTCCATAAACAGGTTTAAGTACCATCTGTTTACAATAGATATTTTCTGTTTTCCTGATTCTCTCGCTGTAACAGCAAAAATGCCCCGCCGTAGATCAGATTTAACAAGCACCTGTCATGTTTATGGCAAAGCAATTGTATATATGTTTATTTTTAATTGTAAAATATTTTAGTGAACTCTTAATCAATTTGTTACAAAATACAAAGAAATCCCTTATCTAGAAAGCTATAAATCCCAAGCATAAATACAATTAAAGCCAACACATACTGTAAATTTAACTTAGCCGTGTCTATATTTTAGTAAATGTTTCTAGTTTGCAGAGTGTAAATGATAGTCCTTCCCATCTCAATTGTATAAAAACACACCCATCCGAACATTGCTTAATTTCACATTGTAGTCAGCCTCAGCCTACATTTCTTGGTCAAGCATATATATATATATATGGTGATACAAACCTGTACTTGTTTCTTTTTACTACAAGGGATGAATGAAACTGTACAGTTTAGTTTCTAGGATCAACCTAATAGGACACATAGTGAAAAACATTGAAATCATCTTTTTAGCTGATTTTTTGGTATCAAAACAGGTGTTTTTTTTCTAATTCTGAAAATGTGAAAAATTATAAAACTGAAATAAAATTATTTTACTGTAATTTCCCCTAATGTTAAAGGATATTGAAATATGTACTGTAACTTTTCATTTCTCCTAATGCACCTCTTATATATATACATTTCTGTTAAAAATTGTATAAAGAAAAAAAAAATGAAAAGGACTGGTACACATGGGCTGATATTTTTCAACAGATCAATACCTGATCCAATAATAAATCTTAATCAACTTAGCCACAGTTGACCTGTGGGAACAAAGCCTTAAAGTCCATGTCAACCCCCTAAATAAAAATTCTTGTGTCCACTGGAAAAACCCCACGCGGTGTCTCAGCTGCCAGTCTTCTTGCTTTCGTACACAGAAAAGGTACAGAAGTCAAGCAGAAGGCAGCCGTCAGAACGAGGGCTGGTAAGTACTGTATATTTAACCGCTGATTTGATTTGACCATGTGAGGTCTAGGCTATATAGGGGGTTTCCAGTGGACACAAGAATTTTTGTTTAGTGGGTGGACATACCCTTTAAAATTACTGGAAAACCACATATTAATAGGAGAGTTCAGTAAATAATTTTTTTTTTTACTTGGGCATAAGTTGATATGTATGTTTTATATTTACTGTTTTGAGAAATAAATTAGTATTAATCTTTTGCATCCTCTGTAACTAGCATATTATTACCTCAGCCATTTATTTCTTTACGGTTGATATATTAAACTTTTGGAGGATCTCCATATTTTGTTTAGCAGTGCATTTCCTGCCAAATTGTGCCTTAAAATTGTGATTTTTTTTGTATTTTCTAACACCCATCCCCATCCTAAACACAGAGAAACTTAAACAAGCTTACATAACTGTGCTATAGGTGTGATCATTACGTTGCAAATATGCTACCTTAGTTTTGTATCCTAATTCATCCTGTAGACAAGTGTTATTGAAATGCATATATTTTATATGTTGAATCAAAATGTATAGGACAATTATATTACTTCCTCATCTAATAGTACAAGGGCACGCACAGGATTCTTGCAGTGGTAAGTGCTTTGTACCACCACACACATCTTTTTAACTGCCACTCCAGTGTTAAAGTTATCATTATTATGGAATGGGTATTAGAGATGGACACAAAACCTGTGTAACTTTATATGAAGAGGAATAAGTTAGGACAGTGAATAAATATGTCAGCATGCATGGTAGCAGAATGCGGTTGCTGCATGTGATTTTGTACAGTTTATATCATCATTTAATGGCACATCACATGGTTTAGTGCAACAAAATGTTGTGCAAATTTCCTATGACATTTTTCTCAACTAAATTGTGTAATTTTAACACTATTTTAATCTACTGGGCTTATTTACTTCACAATACTTGCAAACCATCAAGCTATGTATAAAAATAAATTGCAAATAATGTAACAAACATGAATTTATGTTGAAATATGGTGCAAAGCTAAATGTAATAACTATCACAAATATTTAATTGAACACGGAAATCACATGTCTTTTTTTTTTAATGGGAAATTGGTAGTACATGTGTGTCCCATATGAGTCCTTTTCCTGTTTGCTAGCTAATGTCAGTTTTTTTATAGGGAGGGAGCGGGTTCTCTAAATAGTTATTCTCTAAATACAATTTGTAATTGTTGGATTAAATATTAAAGGGCATGTTTACCCTTTAAATGGAAAATGATATATAGGTATCGGTATATCTCCCCATACTACAATAGTTGGATTACCCTTAAACTGCAGTGGAATCAATATACTGTACACAGGATGGGCAGTCCAGCTAGAGAAAAAGTATATAAGCTCTGTAAGCTCACATGGTTCCCTGGAAGAGATCATACTAAATACAGAGAGAAGCAGGCATGGTCTTGTTCCCACGGGGATTGCACTTTCCTCACTATGTTAGGACTAAAGCTTGGATACTGCCTTGGAATGGGCCCGTCAGCTTACTGTAAGTGTGTTTGTACAAACATTGGGACAAAAGGTTAAGTTAATAACTGGAGTAGTGGAACTGTATTAATATGGTGAAACTCCGAGGTGTGTAAATACAAAATGTCTCACCAACTCCCTTTGATGCTGATTTCCGCTTTGACTCCTGTGAGTCAAAGCGGAAACAGGGGAGAGCAGTGAGGCAGCTTCACATCCACAGTGATCTGCTGGGTGTAATAGATTCTAGATTTCCTAGAGTCCTGGAGCAGTCCAAAAGGTAGAGTCCAGTTATGTACCGTATATACTAGAGTATAAACTGTCACGAATATAAGCCAAGGTAATTACTTTTAACCAATAAACTAGGAAAACAGCTTGACTCAAGCATATACTGAGGGTTAACTTTCTCCCATAGGCAGCCACATATATAGTTTCACAGACGGTCCTATAGAAAGTCCAATACACAGCCCCATTGAAAGTCCAATACACAGCCCCATAGAAAGTCCAATACACAGCCCCATAGAAAGTCTCATACACAGCCCCATAGAAAGTCCAATACACAGCCCCATAGAAAGTCCCACACACAGCCCCATAGAAAGTCCCATACACAGCCCCATAGAAAGTCCAATACATAGCCCCATAGAAAGTCCAATACACAGACAAATAGAAAGTCCAATACACAGACCCATAGAAAGTCCAATACACAGACCCATAGAAAGTCCCACACACAGACCCATAGAAAGTCCCACACACAGCCCCATAGAAATTCCCATACACAGCCCCATAGAAAGTCCAATATACAGACCCATAGAAAATCCCACACACAGCCCCATAGAAAGTCCAATACACAGCCTCATAGAAAGTCCCATACACAGCCCCATAGAAAGTCCAATAAACAGCCCCATATAAAGTCCAATAAACAACCCCATAGAAAGTCCCATACACAGCCCCATAGAAAGTCCAATATACAGCCCCCTAGAAAGTCCCATACACAGCCCCATAAAAAGTCCCACAGACAGTCCCATAGAAATTCCCATACACAGCCCCATAGAAAGTCCAATAAACAGCCCCATACAGAGCCCCATAGAAAGTCCCATACACAGCTCCATAGAAAGTCCCATACACAGCCCCATAGAAAGTCCAATATACAGACCCATAGAAAGTCCCACACACAGCCACATATAAAGTTCAATACACAGCCTCATAGAAAGTCCCATACACAGCCCCATAGTAAGTCCCATACACAGCCCCATAGAAAGTCCAATACACAGCCCCATAGAAAGTCCCATACACAGACCCATAGAAAGTCCCATACACAGACCCATAGAAAGTCCCGTACACAGACCCATAAATTGTTCCACAGACAGTCCCATAGAAAGTCCCATACACAGCCCCATAGAAAGTCCAATAAGCAGCCCCATACACAGCCCCATAGAAAGTCCCATACACAGCCCTATAGAAAGTCCAATAAACAGCCCCATAGAAAGTCCAATAAACAACCCCATAGAAAGTCCCATACACAGCCCCATAGAAAGTCCCATACACAGCCCCATAGAAAGTCCCATACACAGCCCCATAGAATGTCCCATACACAGCCCCATAAAAAGTCCTATACACAGCCCCATAGAATGTCCCATACACAGCCCCATAAAAAGTCCCATACACAGACCCATAGAAAGTCCCACTATTATATAACATTATAATATGCCAATAGCATGAACTTTTGCAGGGCAGGCATTACAAATTTTATACAGAATCACAATGCACCAGGATGGCAATATTACATTATATTACCTTCCAAGGCTTTTCATTCATGTGATCACAGTAATGTATACTAAAACTCCTTTGTTTATAAAGTATGTGTGCAGATAATATGTTATTGTATGGGGCCTAGGAATGTGCATTGATTATCTTTTCTATGCTTGAATAAATGATTGACCAGATCAGTAGCTAAATGTAGTTGTAAATAAGCCTAATTGGAGTGCTTCTACAATCCTTGCATTGTATGGATGTCTTGGTTTGCAGGTTAATTTGGTGAATACACTTAGGTCTGTTGAATACTGTAGGTAACTCACCTACATAATGTAAATAAGATGGTTTAAAGGAATAATATTCTTGTATGTAATAAGCAGGTGCAAACACATAATAACGTAAGAATAGATAGTTTTTACAATAACTGAATTTGTTTTAATTCAAGAAAAAAGACCCAGAATTTCTCGCTCAGTCCTCAGTAAAGCATTAAATGTATCATGTATGTGCACTTATTTAATATGGTCCCAAATATCTGAGCTTTAAAAAAAAAAAAAACACACAAAAAGACATTTATACTTGCCCTTGATTCAGTCTGTGTCTTTGCAATTGTTTTTCTTTGCCTCCTAGAAAAATGATGGAGGAAAGTGATTTTGAGGAGACCTTCCATTGTGACCTATGACC
The DNA here is from genome assembly GCA_019447015.1 of Hymenochirus boettgeri. Lineage (NCBI taxonomy): Eukaryota > Metazoa > Chordata > Amphibia > Anura > Pipidae > Hymenochirus > Hymenochirus boettgeri. The sequence continues at coordinate 210,805,568 of CM033471.1, read as the reverse complement.
CACAGTTCAGATCTGACAAAAGTCTCAAGTTGTTTGACAGTAAAATATGTGAAAACAGCAATCTGACAAAAAAAATAGCAAAAAATCCCTGGCTAAAAAAATAATTTTACCATCTGAGGCTCAAACAATATGATTTCAAACTGTGCTCGCCTTCTTAAGAAAGGAAATCTTCTTACACATGTGGCTTTGGTTGCAAATACATGAATTTAGCCAATGTGCAAATGCACTGGAACGTATATACTTTATATGAAATGGTTGTTCGTTATGCCTATACACACCCACAATGTTATCGGCTCCCTATACTGTAGTAAAGGGAGATGATAACGGTCCGATGGAAATGTTCTGTTTGGACTGATAGGTCATAATGCAGACAGCGACCTAACCATACACATGTCCAATTTTTAACAAATCCCATCAGGATTTACTGAATATCAGCCATAGGTATGTCCACTTTAAAAGTCAGGATGCAGAAGACTCCTACTCAAGATTAATTTACATATTTTTGGTTAGTCCAGCTATTCATACTCATATTTTCCCAACTCTAGCAGGAGTATTAGAAAAGTAATTGCATACATAAGAAGTTAGCATTTGTCAGTAACATTATCCAAGACCCAACCATGTCTTTACCACCCTGATAGCTTATGGTAAGCAAAAATCACTACAGCATAGCCAAACTTGGGGCTTCACCTCACCTACAACATAATGAAAAAAGTTTCATGCCCATTCCCATAAGTACATAAAAGTTCTATGAAAGATTTTCGCAAGTACTGCCACATTATAGTTGATCAGGTAGATATTACATATTAACTGTAATTTTATCCTAACTTCTTTGAACGTGTGCCAAATCGGACGTGTGTCCGGACCGTTAGAACATGTTATATCAAAGTGATTTAAGGAGCTTAGTAAACTGTGTTCATAAGTAAATTTACCACATGGTAATGCAACTATAGTGGCGTGATTTGTACTATAATTAATGAATATTTGGATTTATATATGTATTTTTTTATATTCTGTAGTCAACAAATTTAACTTTCCAGGAGATGTGCCAGCTAAAACACTCTCAAACTGGTAAAAAGTAGAAAATCCAATTTATTTGTAAGCCTGTTCTCAAGATTTATTAAATACAGAATGTGTCAAAATTGACTAAATGCTGAATTGTTGTGTGTTGTGCACTTGGCATAACTAATTTCCATTAGCCTAATTAATTTTGATTGAAATGCATTACTATATACTGTATAGGAATACCCACCCAACTAGATTGTAATCTCTACGAGGCAGGGACCTCCTTTCCTTTTGTGGCAAAGCTCTAGCACTTCTATATATATAATTTATATATTTATGTACTGAATTATCTATGTATTCTTAAGAAACTCCCAGTTTCAATAAGCCCTATCACACCTGGTCTAGCTCTATTACACCTAAAAACCGCGGGCTTGCCCCCAAAGGAAAGACTGATTATTAATCATACCATGGTAGCTACTAGAATGTCAATTATTAAAAATTGGAAGACCCCAAATATCCCAACAACTATACAAATAATAAAAAGAGTAGAATCTAATCTACTGGCAGAAAGAGCATACGCATTAAAACTAGGCAATATACAGTCTTTCCAAAGGAGAGCAAGCCTGTGGCCTACAATTTTCCCTGCAACCAAACTACTAGACATCTGAAACAAGTTAACTTTCAGACTAGACATTTCTGAGATGTAACCTCTCACATTCAATTGAAACAAACAGACCTGAATCACCGAAAATCCATTTGAAAAGTTCACATCTATACTTAAACATACCCAAACAATAAACACCAAACACCAAATACTATGATACTAATAGTATTTCACACTTGGAGATAGTTCCTGACTTTCCCCTTCTTGCTCTCTATTTTCTTTCTTCTCTATCTAGATTAATTTAGTTTAGATTAGTATAGTAATATGTAGCTCAACCTAGCAATATATATTAGATAAACAGACCTAATGCTGGAATTTATGTACCTAAGGGATAAATGACATACTAAATATACTAATCCCTGGAATTATATTAAGTTTTACAGTCCACTACATAAGACATTCATAATGTAAGACATAATAGGCAAATCGAACAGGAAACTACACAAAGTTTGGTCAATTTTAAGCAGCTCCTGGAGTCTCAACAAGGAGGCAACCCCTCCCATTCTCCAGAAGCAAACTATAGGAACTCCAACTATGGAGTACCGTATTGCACAACGTAAGCCAAACAAATATTAAGATTTGTGTAAATTTGAAGGTTTAGCCTATACTATAAACATATTATTACACTTTATATTAATAACATCACTGTTGTACTGTTATATTAGTTATACTGGTTATTAGTTATAAAAGAAACATACGTATTAAAAGTGAGAAAATACGCATTGATTTACGCATGTCCAACTTGTGTGAATATGAAGGAAACACTTACACCAACTCCAAGTTGCAAACGTCAATATTTACGCAAGAAAAAAATGCGTAAAGATCTCACAGGCCCTCTTAGTAATATATATATCGATCAATATATTAACATTGAATGGAATAGACAATTACGCATGCAATGCTAAACCCCACCAGAGAAAGTACGCTCAATCCAAAAACCTCAATTCGCTAACCCAAACCAAACGCGTATATATATATACGCAAACTCTTGACGCGTTAACCTTACTAAAAAAATTACGCTATATACCCGTCAAAATATACGCGTAAAGAGGAAAACTCCACCACAAAATGATAAAACATCAAACGTACCTATAGACATGGAAAATGAAACATCAGCATTGCATGCGTAATGGCAAAAAGCCTCAATTTTTGAGGTTAAAAGATAAAGAGTTCACTTCTACTCACATCTCATAAGGAAAAAACCCTTAAAATATATACACAAAATGTCTCCTTTTCTTAAATGAATAAAAAGTTCTGATAAAACAACTTATATCATTGTTCAATGTTTAATGTTTGAAGTTAAATACTTACATAAAAAATGAATAATACTGTAATAACAAAGACCTATGGATAATTAGATTATCAAAAATGCTTTAAAACTGATATTAATGTTAAAAACTTACATTTCATTTTCATGTCATTTTATTGACTGTTATGTTTATTTCTGAAAAAAAAATTCCAATAAAAATCATAGTAAAAGAATTATCTATGTATTGATCCCCCTTGTATAACTTTATTGTATTTTGTTAATGTACAGTGCTGCGTCCCCAAGTGGTGCTTTATAATATAAATAAACTATATGTACATACAGGAACATAGAGGGGGTGTTGGTTGGTTATGACATATCAGTCCACGTTCCCTCAGCCTCTGCACAATTTGATTATATACAATTTGGTTCCAGAGGCTTACTCTGGTCACTTGTAGGCAAGGATATCTGCTGTGTTACAAATATTTGAATATATATTTTTTTTATAAAAAAATATTTTTAAAGGAAAAGTTTGAGCAGACAATTATTATTTCTTTTTGTGTTCAAATAGGTGGGGATTGGCACTGGGCTCTTTTATGGAGTTAAAATCACGCTAACCGATTCAAAATCGGTTAGTATGACTTTAACTACTTCATTGCTCTGGCTGCGTGAGTATTGCTAAAGACACCCACACACCCTTTTAAATATGCGGTTTGCTCAAATTTGAGCATGACTATTTAACGCAAGCTGACAGCTGCTGGTCAATGATACGAAGTGGGTTGGAGCCAAATTTATTTCAGTTGTTTGTTATAAATAGAGATGGACGAACGTCCTAAAGCTCTCATTAAAGTCAATGGGGAGAAATAGTTTGTAAAGTTCGGATTAAATACCGAAAAAATAGCAATGGTAACTTACTGAAAACTAGAGATGGCCAAAACTGCTGGGTTTCGATAAGTTTTCGGGTTTTCGGTAGAGATGTCCGAACTTCGCAAAATCAGGTCCGCTCGAGGATCGGTGAATTTTTGAAAAAATTTGAACATTCGAAAATCCGCGAGCAGACCCATAAAAAAAAAAAATAGCCTAGAATGTTTGATAATCCTCGAAAATTCAATCGAAAACTATTTTCAAGTTTCTGGACATATTTCCAAGTATTATCGAACTTTTGAGGCTATTTTCGAGAATTTTCGAGAATTTTTGAAAATAGCTTGAACATTCGCTAAAAATCAAAAACACGCTCCGAAGTCCCAAAATCCAAACGATTTGTCCGGTTTTGGAAGAAACATTCGGATTTCGGAACCAAAGGGTTCCATGTCGGATCCGGTTCGTAGACGGACCCGGATCCCATCTCTACTGCAAATGGCTGTGACACCTGAGAAATGGTCTTGGTAACAACACATACATATCCCCAAAACTTATTTAAACACTTCCTTCACCCTCGATTGAGCAATTGTCAGGTTACCACATACTACATTCAAGGGTTATGGCCAAATTGAGGGTTACCGAATGCTACATTCGAGGATTACCGATTACCAAAATGAAATGCTACATTTGAGAGTTACCGCATGATACCGAAATTGAACAATACAATCTAGGTTTACCGAACAGTACATTCAAGGGTTACTGTAATCGAAGGCCAAATTTGAGGGTTACTGAAATCAAACACTAGATATGAGGGTTATTGAAACCAAAGGCTATATTCAAGGGTTACCAAATTCGAACGCTACATTCTAGGATTACTGATTCGAAAATTCAATAATTATCAAATTTTCAATAATTATCGAAAAAAAAGTCTGCGAGTTCGACAAAAACTAACTAGTTCCAATAGTTTAGGATTCGTACGAACTCGGGTTCGGGTTCGAGTTTGGATCCATCCCTAGTTATAAACGTTTGAGCTGTTATAGAGTCTCATAAGATCTGTTCAAGATTAGGTATTTAACATGCTGAAACATTCCTAGAACTTCCCAGAGCAAAAAAAAAATACCATTAGCACTAAGCCAATCTTTCACTGTATACAAATATTCCCTTTGTAAAGGTGGTGATCCCCAATATCAATTAGGGGCAGTGAATCTTGTCTGTGACTTTCTTTTAAAAATATTTAAAACAACTGTGGAAAAAAACTTTATGAAACAAACTGCATAGATCAAAGTAATCAATTCCTTAAAAACTACGGAATTTAGGCTACCCCATTAATATACTATCCCTTCCTGACATCTTTCAAGTTCACTCTATGACCTCTTGTTCTCTGTATCTCAGACTTGTTTCCTTCTTGTATTTGCTTGAACCTAAAATGAACTACTTCTCCCACTCCTATTTTTCTTTTAATGTTGCTTTTCTTTTGTAAAATAGCCCAACTTAAATTTTCATTACAACTTTAAATGGAATGTAAAACTGTAGTAAATTGTGCAATGAGTAGAAAATTATCAGTCAAGAACAACAACAAAAAAAAGCAGTCATATTTTATTTTAAACTGAGGTACAGTACAGGGCTTTAACAGTTGAAATGCCTGAAACAACTAGGAAAACAACTATAGTACAGCAGCAGGAACAAATGGGAAGGTAACCTAAACATATAGATTTATCTTCACCATCTCTGCCTTGCTGGATATACTGCTATACTGTAGTTGTAGGTAATACTGTAATGTATGTGCTTCCTGGGCTACCTACTATGTTCCTGCAGGTATTTAGCATGGATTACTGGCTAAGGGTTTACTAGTGCAGGACATTCGAAAATACAATTCTTTGTAACTGATTTAAAGGGTAATTGTTGTCTCTACACCTTTCAAACAAGCCTAGGATGATGTTTTTAGCTTCTCTGGATCTTAAGTTATAGACTTGTAAAGTTACATGTCTTTGTCTGTTCTGACTGTCTGAACCTGTGACAGTCATATGATGTGCTATATAAGAAACCCCACCCCCCAAAAAAACAGTCTTTTATTAAGCAAGTTACAGACCAGCAACCATTTTCTTTCCGTTCCTTTACCTTAGGGAGGGAAAAAAAAGATTTTCAGACTTGTGGCTAGCTTTAAATGGCATGTCCACACCCAAAACTAAAATTTAACCAACTGCTGGCCCCATTGTGTGGTGTTAAAAAATCCTTACCTTTCTCCTCTGCTCCATATGGTTGTCCTGTAGTTCCTATTCAAACTCCAGAAAACTGAAGAGTAGGAGTCTGCCAGTGTGTAAAAAGGTTTCTGCCCCTTCCCTGTCCTCCTGGAGGACTCTGGCATGCACATACCCTCCGGATCACTCGGCACATACCCTCCGGATCATTCGGCACATACCCTCCGGATCCCTCGTCTGTGCAGTTAATGTTTCAAAATAAAATCTTTTCTAAAGTGTAGGGACCACCATCTCAACCCTAACCGCCAGGTTTAAATTTAAAAAAGTGCCCGGATACTTACTCATCAGACCTTCAGCTTTCTCAATAGCCGGCAGCTGTGTCTGTGATTGGCTCAATCAAAAAATATTGATGCCACATATGGAGGGTTTAATTGTTTTTCCGTCAATCTACAAACTCTTTCTACTGAGTTAAAGTTTGATCCGTTTTCAAACTTTCGAACCTCAGTAAAAGTTCGAAAGTTCAAATTCAGACCCATTAAAGTCACATGTCACATGTCACTATCACTAAAACTTTGTTAAACACTTCTTAAACACGAGTGGGCAATTGTCGGGTTTTGCGCAGGGTACATTCAAGGCTTACAGACAATTCGAGGTTTACCGAACTATACTTTTGAGGGATAGCGAAAATAGAACCATAAATTCGAGGAGTACCAAAATTGAACAATACTTTTGAGGATTACCAAAAACATACAATTCTTTTGAGGGTTAGCGAACGATACATTCTAGGGTTAGTGAAAATGATCCGTTCCTTCGAGGGTTACCGAAAACGAACCATACATTCGAGGGTTAGCGAACGATGCATTCTAGGGTTAGTGAACAGCCCGTAAATTCGATAATTATCGAAAATACAGCGGCGAGTCCAGAAAGTCCGAGAAATCCGTGAAGTCCGAGTCTGTTCGGACATGTTAAGTTTGGCTCGAACTCGGGTTCGGGTTCTAGTCCATGTCTACTTGCAATGGTGTCATCAACTTCACAACATGAATAATCACAACAAAATCAAAAACAAGAGTGTAAAAATACATCGGAATCTTCAATTAACCAATAACACTGTGATTCTCCCAGATACTCTAGCAGCTGCCCCAACCTAGGCGTAAAGTCTTGCTACCGATATTGATTAGGTTAGCATGACTTTAACCCTAAAAATGAGTGCTGTGGCCACCCGGCAATCCCCCTGAAAATTTCATAAAGTGTCACAACATAATAAGAAATACTATACAATATACGTGCATATAAGACATGTTAAAAACATCTTCAAAACATGTTAGGCACTGATTGCACTGTTCCAATCTGGCTGATTATCACTGCTATGAGCAAATTTTTAAATGTGTAGGGTCACTGGCTGTTTATCTAAGTGACTGTTCAGAAAATGCTGGGTTATGCTTTGCAAACTTGGACTCGTAGATAACACTGATTATATAAAGCACCCAAGAATACACATTCTCTCTTATTACAGCAGACCCTGATGAAGGGACAATTGTAAGCCTCGAAAAATTGCATATGTGGGGCCATGCTAATATTATGATGTAATTACTTCTTGAAGGTAGTGCTGTGTCCAGTTGTCTTTTTTACCTATTGTTTAGGACTACCTTGCTAACGAGGAGTACTGTGTTGAATTCAAAAATGTTGTATTAAGCAACACCAATAAAAGTATTACCTGCAAACCTGAATTGTCTCCAGTTTAATGAAGAGAAAACAGTTCTTGCAAACACAAGGGAGGTGGGAGATTCACTGCTTATCTGAAGCTAGCCTGGTATAAAGCTGGACAGAGTTCCAAACTGCAGCTGTAAAATGACTGACCACAAATCATAGGGGGAAAGGTCAGCTGCCTGCAAGAGAATAAGATTGAGTTTAGGAGATCCCAGAAGTAATTATGGCAGACTTCCTATAGCCAAGCTACATGTGCAGAGCTACTGACAAGAATATCAGAAAGGAACTAGAAAGTGAAAGTTTAAGTACAAACTTTAAAGTTGACTTGAAGGGATATTTTTCAGGGGGGAGTGCAAATGCACAAAAGTTGCACCGCACCTTATTAATGGGAGTGTGGGTGCTGGGAGTTTTAAAACTTAATTACATTGCTGTGGCATTTAAAAAAAGCTGGTAAATAAAGTAATAATAGAGTAAATACATATATTTTAATTATTGTTACATATATTTTAATTATTGTGCTTTAATTTGAAAATTTGTGTGTCAGCTTTGTTTGTGTATTTGTGTCAGAGAGAAACATTTTATATAAGATATCATCAGTTCCCGATACTGTAGGCCTATACCAGCTACAATGGAAATGTACAGCGCAACCACAAAATATCAATCATCATTGAAGTAGGCATGAGCCAGTCAAAACTACTGACATATGAGTCTTCAGGGAAGAAAAGCGCTGTACGAATGTTATTGTTATTTATTCATTTATTAATTTCAAGGCGGAAATACCAACATTTTGACAACTTGGTTTCGACTAGAGACGTTCGAAACGCGGAAATTTCATTCTGTTTTTGGATTTATGGAACTCGGGAAAAAATCCGAAGATCCAAAAATCCAACAACGGAATGTACTTTGGGGGGTTCGGAACGTATTTTCGAGGGTTACCAAATGTACAAAGTTATTTTCAGCAACCCTTGAAAATAACCTGGTACGTTTGATTTACAGCCACAACATTATTTTTCAGCAAAATCTGTGGGCATCTATAGACTTTACCATCCAAACTATTGTGCAAAATAAGCATATAAAACATCAATCCCAAATACCTCAGAATGTGAGAATGCAGGTGTATTTTATTAAAAAGTGTTCAATTAAGGGAACTCTACACTAAAAAAATCACTTTGCCTCATTTCAATCCATAAATGAATACATGTAAGCAGCACTTACTCTGAAGTGTTTGTGTTGCTGCATGAGTTTAATACAGTACTTGTTTTGCCCCTCAGTCCCCCAGTCCCCCGCTTGACTATTTGACAAGCATGCCCTTTGAGGCAGCAGTGGGAGAGGAATTTATGATACTAAGGCGATTAATTGACGGATGAAATATAAAAAATATGAAATGTAAAAATATAGTACAGTGATAGTTGGGAAGAATTTTAGGAAGAATTATAGCAATATACTGTACAGTATAGCAATAATATAGCAGTATAATTAAAAAAAAAAATTCCAATGTACAGTATATATCTTTTATCGTTAATCACATGACCCTAAAATGTTCGCATTTAAAGGTTGTAGTTTGGTTGAAAAATGTTTGGAAAGTTGCAAATATCTTGGGAATATTTCCTTGTATTCCTCATATTATACTGATGCCACAGATGTTGAAATACTGTCTTTATCCTTAAAAGAAGATAAAGAAATAGGAATGTGTGAGGAGGAGTATAGTGGAGATGTAAGAGGTGATTGGAGAAATGGGGGGGTGCTGACCTAAAAAGTAAACCCCTTAAATCCCTTTTTTTTTAAAGCTAAAAATAGCATTTTTAGAGAGCCAATGGGAACACATCTTTTTAGTTTTATAAAATGTATTATTATCCAGATATTTTAGTAAAAGTTTTGCTTCCATTGTGGCAGAGGAAGCTGGCTCCTCCCTCCGTGCAGTCAATCAAGGCTGTGACTGCTGACATCACAACCAATAATTGCTCCGTAATGCCTGCACATGCTCAAACTTGCAAAAAAAACTCATTGAGCAGAGGAAAGAGGCAGACATTTTTGCCAGAACGGAACAAAACTTATCATTAAGTATCTGGTTACAAATGCATGTAATAAACTGGTATTGCGGACAGATAACTAACAAGTCTCCAGTTTTTTGTTTTAAGGGTGGACATGCCCTTTAATAAGAGGTGCAAACATTTGTCATGACTGTTTATTTGCAGCAACCAATATTTATTGCTCTACTGCAATTAAAAAACATCTGATGACATCTGATTGACTGCGGCAGATTAACAGCACAGGCAACATTTTGTGCCTCTCATTAAATAAGACCTGAAGATTGTGAAGGTTCTGAAATTGAAATTCTATTAATTCTATGGGCATAATCATGCTAGTTTTTATTTTATTTTTTTGAAGGGTTGTGTGTGGCAGTATGGACTATTAATTACTGCAGGAGACCATTAAAGTGGCTACTGTGTTCAAAACCATGTTGATTTATTGTGTTTTTTTAGCCACACCACAAAAGATAACATTTAACTCAAGCTAACAGCTTTATATTGATAAATCATAGAGTGCAATTTTTGGGGGGGATTTCTTAGGAATTGCTTAAGGGGAGATTAAAATGGCTATGATTGTAATCAATAACCCTATTTAACCACCCTGACTTCATATTATATGTTGTTGGCCCAGCTGTGATGAAACACAAAATGCAGATACAAAGTAGTAGCAGGGGGAAAAAATAGATTTTACATCAGTAGGAAACAATGAAGCAATTATCTAAGCTGATTTGACAGCTAATTATCATGTCAGCCTTTACAGGGAAGAGATGATTAATGTTGGGTAATCAATATCCTACTACAGCCACTGCTGTGAACTTAGCTGCAGTTTGAGTAATGCTTTAATAAACTCTTGGCTATGCTTCTTTCTTGAGTTGCAAGAGCTAAACAGCTGAGAGAGGTGAAGCCTTTTTATTGAGAGACCTTTTCAACTTTAGGGCTTTTTAAAACTTCTTTTCAAGTTGAAATGTGCCAGACTAATAGTAGGGATGGCTTTGCTCGATTAGTGTTTTGAAAGTTTGTATATAGTATTTTCAGATTTAAAAACAGCCAATAAAAGAGGTCACCTTTGACCGACAGTTTTAATGCGGGTTTTCTTTTTTTAATGCAGCTTGCATGGATAAAAGCACGTCATTCTCAAGTGAAAAGGTCACAAGCAAGTTGATCAGGGAAGCTTTTAAACTGTTTTATTAACCTTAAATTGGAGGAGCTCAAGGCCAGGGCTCTATGAAATTAGTAGCAATAATAAGAATCAATATTACAAAGATTCAGGTTATTAAATCTACGTAAATGATAGTGTATTCTTCCATAGTAGTTGAAGTTTAAAAGAGTTGTAATAATTAGCGCTATGTAGCTACTAACCATGTCCGAGTGCTTCTAAGCTGATATACATGGAAGCAATACAACAAGAGGATTACCCTTCAATACAGTAAATATGTAGCAGCGAGAAAAAATTATATTGCAGCTCATTTTAAATGAACGGCATGGTCAAATAATTTAGCTAAAGAATGGCTGCAAAGTGAGTAAGAATAAGGGGGTGTGGGAGATGAAGTATTTCAGAAACATTTCATTATTACTGGTTTCAAATGTGTTTTCCAGTGTATCCTAAAGAACAGATACAGTACTCATAGGGAAGGACAGTTGGGGCAGCTTTTGCACACATGCAGAGAGATGTATCAAGAGCCTGTTTTAAAATGTATTCCATAGATTGAGCCATGAAAACTCTTCTGCTGCACACTAAACTTAGGTGCATTGCAGACACAGTTCTGAAATCTGAATGTTCAGGGCGGATCGTTCGGATTTTGGGAGTTCGGACCGCATTTTTGATTGTTATCGAATGTACAAGGTTATTTTCTATTTTCAGTAATCCTCAAAAATAACCTTGAACATTCGTTAATCCTTGAAAATACGTTTGGAAACTGGAGGGTTATCGAACATTCGAGTTTATTTTTGAGGATTGCCAAAAATAACCTTGTACATTTGATAATCATTGAAAATGCAGTCCGAAGTTACAAAATTATGTTCCTTTTTTCGGATCTTCAGGCTTTTCCTGAGATCAGTAAATCTGAAAACTTACCAGTTTCGGCAATCTTTAGTTAAGGCCACATTGCAGAATCCTAATGATGATCAATAAAACTGAAACTGGTCTGTAACTAGCTCTCTCAGAAGTCTTTCCCCCCTTGTTTGCACATAAGAGGGGAGCGCTCCCCATCTTACTTTATTGCTTTGTGTGGTACTTTTACTTGTGCATGTAACCACTAAGACTAGTTAATACATAGGGATCAGCTAGACGGGGCAATTCTCCCTTGCTCCTAGGTAGGAATGGGTCTGAACACTCTACTTGTTCGAGGTCATAGCCAAGTAGCATCAGAAAGCCTGGGCTTTCCTTATTACATTTATCTTTTTCCATCACTTTTCTTTCAAGGCATTGGCTTTGGCAGAACATTTTTTAGCCCTTGACCAAAAGACTGTTGCCTAATTTGACCCACTTTACACATGAAGATGTATTTATTTCACTTATTTATTGACATATAGCGCTTAAAAATCATGTGCACTTTTTGCATGAAAATATTAAAATGTTTTACTGTTTGTTTGTTCACATCTGGGCCTTTTTAAAATACAGTATTTCTAGTCTTCCCAATCAAGTTCTTCCTGAAGCTTCCAGGTGCCAGATGGGAGCAGAAAGTGGGGAGAAGTTTGGAGTGGTAATGGATCCTGAACCACTTTTGTGCACTAGCTTAAGGGTTAACAAAAGCATGCATTCCCTGGGCTTTCTATTAAAGAAAAGGATATTTGCAAACTATGTTATGGCTTATCTAATACAGTGGAATCACTACTGTATTTCATCTCCATAAAATAGCACTTATTTTCTCAACAAAAATTGCTATCTAGAAACCCCCCAACCTAGTTTTTGATATGCTTACCTTTTCCCAAGATGCTTCTACAGTTACTTACAGAACCAGATCCCATCGCTGCAGCTTCCCAGTAATGGGCTACAGTCATGGCTGCCTACTCTGCTGAAATGCTAGCTCATAACCTTCTTGCAGCAGCAGAAGTTAGCGTGAAGTTGCAGGGGTTTCTCAAAAACTTTTTATAGTAAAAATATATATTTATATTAAAAAGCTTTTGGCTTCCGGCTATCCATTGAATTTTCAAAAAACATACGGACTACTTCAAAACTTTTTGGGTATTTTAAATCTAAGCTGTAGATTCTGAGAAATCATCATTTGAAATCACAGCATTTCCAGGGAAAGACCTGCCAATCAAGCAGAAATAACAATATGTGCCTGATTTCTGACCTTACTAGGATCTTGGGCTGCCTGCCAGCACACTTTCTGCAACAAATAGGAGAATCAGCAGAAAAAAAGGCAGGAGGGAGGGAGAGGGAGATGTGTAAGCATAGCAGTGTCAATAGGCTGTGCAGAACTTATGTCGCAGACACTACAAGGAGGCATTGCGTAAGGGAGGTTGGGGCAATTAGGAGCACTCAATAAACATTAATAAATTGGTGACAAAGCAAGCACAAATAAATGTTTGCGTACCAACATTTTTACTTCTCTCAGATTGTAGTTTCAGATAATGTAAAGTTGTTTAAATGAGTATAGTGACCCTTTAAAAACTGGCAGTAAACCAAATCTGCGATTGTAATTGTACAATCAGCGGTTCATGCAATATCATGCAGTAGTAGACTACTGCAATGGTATTGTATGGATAATCATACAATTATAATTGCAAATGTAATGTAATATGTAATATCGCCCTTTATATGTTGTCAAGATAGCAATACTGCCCCTTTATAAATACGGCCCAAAGCCTTTAATTTTTTAAACTATGCTATACTATCTTTTGATTAACTCAGTTGGCCCCAAAGAAGTATTGCTAACATCAATTATCGTATGTCTCCAGATGGTATAGAAAGTGTTAAAAATATCAGCGAATATTTGGTGACAGACCAAGAATTTCCAAAAAATAAAAGAAAAAAAAAGGAAAGGGAAATGTGTTTATGAATAATTGAGCATTTCACATCCATCTGCTTTCTTAGGCACTTGCTTTAGATCCCGTAGCCAATTATATAGCATGCTTGACTGATAACTGGTTCTTTTCCTTAGGCTCATTCTGCTCAGTAATTTCTTCACTGATAGTTGCTACCAACCTTTAAGGTTAGTAGCCATATGGTAGCCCAATATGGCTCTTTATATCTCCCAATGTTCCACACTTTGTAATACCGTGAGCTTGTTCATTTACGACAAGGTTCACAGGACAAAGTATCAAAGACATTACAAGGTTTGTTTGCCACTGGCTGTTTCTTATCATTGTAATCATGGAATCTGCTGCCATTTTTAGACATTCTGGAACAAGGTAACTAGTAGACTCCCTAGGAATGAATAGTGAAGACTTTGATTTATATGATAACAAACATTTATCAAAATATTTTACTGTTAAAACACCGCCTTGAGGCTTTGTAACATCAAGCACCCCCGTACTTCTCTGTGTTTACACAAAAAATGTATTACAATTCCTGACTGAGAAGGGCAGATAAAATCTAGTTGGATTTCAAAATGCTGTACTTTAAAGATGTTGTCTGTACAGTTTTATATTGTGTTGTGATTAATTGAAACAGATTCATATGACTTAACTGCCTTTGATCTCATGAGATATACCAAATGAAAAATAATTACTGTCTAGATTTTGTTTTTCTTTTTACTCTCTGATCAGTTCCCGTATATAATAGGGCTACTAGTGCTTGTTCCCAGGGATTAATATCTGGTTTTCTATCACAAGAGACTTTTGTTGGTACAGCAGTTGTTAGCAATCCACTGCTTGAAGGAAATCTATAGTTCTCAGAGACTTTCATACATGTATGAGCTTCAGACAAAACTGCTATGGTGTTACAATTAGTCATAATTAGAATAAATAAAGTAATTGGCCATGCCTCCCCCATGATGATTTTAGTAACACAATACCCAAGGACACACATTAAAAAAACTACATTAACTGGATTTTACCTGCTAAGAGAGTTTTCCATGGCCCCTAATTATTAGTTTAGAAAACTATTGGGCCTTCGAACTATGAGCATTATGCCACACTACACAAGGTAGCAAATGGTGCAATAAAACATGGGTCTCTGCAGCTAGAAGGAAGAAAAATAGATTTCAGTGTGTCTACTGTGGTGAATGCGGGGAGAAATAGGTAAATAAGAATGTTCAGAACATACATCCAGGAACATTGTGATTTAGGAAAGGAAACAAGTAGAAAATCACCTCAGCTTAAGTTGTATTTTCCATATAGCTGTTCCTAAATCCTACTGTAGCGATTGGAAAGGAATATTTCATTAAATTAATTATGTTGCAACAGAATAAAGAAAAAGAGGAGGGTACCCTTTATCCTTAATACTGAAAAGTCAATAGCAAACAACTTTTTGGGTTCTTTGAAAGTCAATCCTGCTTATGGGTGCTAAGACCAGAGGTGTGCCTCTGGATTGGAAAAAGGCTGATGTTATTCCAATATTCAAAAAGGGTAGTCATTCACAGCCGGGTAATTACAGGCCTGTAAGTTTAACTTCAGTGGTGGGGAAGATACTGGAAAGTTTAATAAAGGAACATGTTCTAGAGTATCTTTCAAGGACTGACATTATAAGTAGTAACCAGCATGGATTTAGGAGGAATAGATCTTGTCAAACTAACTTGCTTGGCTTTTATGAGGAAGTAAGTACAAATTTCTGGCATAGCAGTAGATGTAATTTACTTGGATTTTGCAAAGGCTTTTGATACAGTCCCCTAATGTATAAGCTAAGGTCTGTTGGTCTGGAGAGTCACATTTGTACATTGATAGAAAATTGGTTAATGAATAGGATGCAGAGAGTAGTTGTTAATGGGGCTTCATTATTATGGACTAAAGTGCTAAGTGGGGTGCCACAGGGTTCTGTGTTGGGGCTGGTTCTATTTAATCTATTTATTAATGATTTGGAAGTGGGTATTGTCAGCAAAATTTCTGTGTTTGCTGACGACACAAAACTTTGTCGACCATTAAAAACTTCAGAGGATGTGCAATCGTTGCAGGGGGATATAGATAGATTATCACATTGGGTTGCTAAGTAGCAGATGAGATTGAATGTTGATAAATGTAAGGTGATGCATTTTGGACTTAAAAATACTTGTGCTGCTTATACTATAAATGGCTCTGTGTTAAGTGAATCCCTGTTGGAAAGGGATCTTGGAGTTTTGGTGTATAACAAACTTAAAGGTAGCAAGCAGTGCCAGGCGGCAACAACCAGAGCCAGCATGGTATTGTCTTGTATAAAGAAAGGTATGGATTCAAAGCAGGAAAATGTAATTCTCCCTCTTTACAAAGCATTGGTAAGGCCTCATTTGGAATATACAATGCAATTTTGGAATCCTGTGTACAAAAAGGACATCTTTGAAATGGAAAGGGTTCAGAGAAGGGCAACTAAATTAATAAGGGAATAGGGGAGCTTGAATATGAAGAGAGACTGGAAAAGTTACAATTATGTACACTGGAGAAAAGGAACCATCTTCCAATGGACGTTGTTATGGCAGGTTCATTGGTCAGTTTCAAAAAAAAGCTGGATGAGTTTCTGTAGACAAGGATTGTTGCAAGTTACTGGTGTTTATTAATAAAGTAGAGTTGATCCAGGGAAATCAACGATCGTTAAAGGTGCAGTATAGCTGAAAAGGAATTACATGCCTTTTACAGCACTTTGACTGCACTTTACAACCTACTGTATCATAAGCACTTATTTGCCAGCCGTGAATCCAAGAGAAAGAATATAGTTTGCCATATGTAAGATCACAGTATTAGAGCGAAAGGCAGTAGAAGTTCAGATAACAGCATTGCTGAAGAAACAGAACTGCTGCATCCTTATCTAATTCTCTCCTAAACATACCAGCACCCAAAACCTCACTGGCTCTCACTGACTTCCTAGTAGTGGACATCAGTGAGAGCCAAAAGCAATGACATCGCAGGCAATCAATGGCCACTGTTACTAGTCAAATATCTTCTGCTGTTGCTAGTGCCTGGAATAGGCACGTAGCAGCAGAAAAAGAGAAGTGAGGGATTGGGTGCTGTTAAGTATGTTTAGGAGCATCAGGGAGAATTTAATGAGGTCTAGGTTTGGGGGATAATAAGGGTATCCCCACTAAAAATGAATGTTTGATTTCTTGTACCCTCTGGCCATATACCTCTTTGGCTGGTACTATCAGGTAGATGCAATATACTGTGCTAATGGGGAAAAACTAAACTCACGCTAACTAATATACTAATGTGACTTTTTTGCGCAAAATAAACGCCTTTTCTATTGTGTCTTTAAAGCTGTGAAAAAAGTTGCAACTTACCGTTTGCATTTTCGCAATGTATTTACGGTTGCAAAGTGGTAAATACATCGTGGGAAAGAGTGCAGGTAGGTTTGCGATTGTGACATATATTACATCTCCCCCATGTGCTTTACTCTCATGATCTGACTGCGTGGTATTGACTTTTTAATATGACCAAAAATGTGTTACAAGGCTTGACTAGGGACTATAACTTGTATCTGTTTCTGTGGATGTATTTGATTGCTGATATGAAAATGAGAAGGATAACTCTTACAGTGAAATCTGCAATGTGATATCACTTTAAGGCAAAATTGTGTGATGTCAGATTTGGTTATATAATGTAACATTGAATTACCCCGAAAGGTTGTTGTAAAACAGTGGTGGTGAACCAATGGCACGTGTGCCAGAGGTGGCTTCAGAGCCCTCTCTGTGGGCACTCTTGCACAGCAGAGTTCACCAGAGTTTGTTACCAGAGAGCCAGAAAGACATGGCCCGGTCTGCTTCCCTTTCTGCAATCCAGAGCTTTAGTCACTGTTTAGGATCTTAAACTATTGTCGGATAATGTAGGGGTTAATGGTCACTATTTTGGATATCAAACTTCTGTGTGGTAATGTAAAGGTTAATAGGTAATTTATCATTGATTCTATCAACTAGATCTGTCTGTGTCTACATATCTGAGTATTTCATTTGATATGCTGTACCTCTTTCTTTTATGGGATTGGGACCAACTCAGCGGAAACCTGGTATTGGCAGGTGCGACCAGTATTTAAAATTATAAAAGCCAACAGAGTCAAGTGCACACGTAGGAATTTTGTGAAAAAACTGCCTTTAATTGGCTTAATTACAGGCGACGTTTCGGTTCTGTGTTCCAGGCCTTTATGAAGCTAAGTGTAAAACCAAACATAAGGTGCTTAAAATATCTTTATATTATGTATGTATGTATATTTTTATTTATAAAGCGCCACTTGGGTACGCAGCGCTGTACATTAAAAAATACAGTATACAAATACGTGCAAGCCATTATACAGATAGATAAAATGTAAATTAAATACAATTGCATACATCAGTTAAGAAAACATCAGGAAGATTCAATAAAAGTTCTTATTGTTAAAATATGGTGCTAATTTTGCCCCAACCAATCAGATCTTATTTAACAATTAAAAGCAACATCTGATTGGTTGGGGCAAAATTAGCACCATTTTTAACAAGAACTTTTATTGAATAACCCTGCATATATATACATTATGTATAAATTGATATAAGTGCAACAAGCCTTGACACATTAGGAATGAGATCCCTGCCCCGAGGAGCTTACAATCTAAATGGGAGGGACAACATACAAATACAAGTGTGGGGGGGTACAAAGTGCTTAAAAGGACTAACAATCATTTGTTCTGCTGATGCTCATAAAGGTAGGATAACAGTCTAGATTTGAAAGCATTAATGGATGTCACCAGGCGAAGTGAGAGAGGGAGAGAGTTTCAAAGGTAGGGAGCAGCAAGAGAGAATGGTTTAAGGCGGGAGGCAGCAGTGTTAGTTGGGGGTCTGTGGAGGAGATTTTCTTGCAAGGAGCAAAGGGCACAGCCTGGGACATAGGGGTCCAAGAGAGAAGATATTGTAAGTAGTGAGGTGCAGTAGAGCGAAGGGATTTAAAGGTTCAAAGTAGGGTATTAAATATGATTCTTTGTTTGATGGGAAGCCACCCATATATATATGTGATATTTGATATTTATTTCTACCAGTATACCCCAATTTGAATATCAGGTATATATATTTCAAGCAGAGTAAAGAAAAGCTATTAAAATGTCAAAGAAAACTCTCTGGGCACCTTTCTTAAAAAGGATCCAGGACTAAACCTGGAAAGTCTGCAGTCCCATGTGCAAACACGATAAGTAATTTGCACCTTTGTACGAACATCAACAGAATATCTAGTCGCATTTCCAATATGGTGACCAATTTGCATGTTCAAAGAGGTGTAATCTTATTTAGATTTAATGTTTTGTTCCACTGCACTTCACCTGGAGAAAATAGAAATGCACAGCACACAATTCTCACATCCACAATTATGGGGTCTAAATCTCTGATTACTAGTTTTCATGCTTCAGTGAACTACAAAAACTAGATCTTTGAGATTTGCAACAAGACTTCTAATCGTTAAACACTTTTATTGACAAAGTAATCTTGGGTGATTGGGTCTGCTTATCTCAATGAAGACAGGATTTAGGGATTTGCAGTTAGCTGCTCAAATACATTCACACTGATTCCACAAATTAAGCAAAATATGCAGAGTGAGATGGCTGGTTTCTTTCTCTAAGAAAATAAGATGGACCTTTATGCTATGTAATATGACTTTACTGCTGCATTTTTGACACATTTGACTAGTTGATTAGCCAAGGTTCAAAATTAATTAATTCATTCATTTAAAAAAAAATTTAAATAAAGTTGAAAGTGCATGCAGTTACATACAGAAAAAATAGGCAGCCATTTATTTACCTTTGTGCTGGATCACTTTCTGGAAAGGGCCACCATGATATGCTACCCTTAGCAATCTTTATTGGGATCTTTCTTGTAAATATTGGGGTGAAACTAAAATTTAAAAGGGTTCATAAGTAGCCTTCCCTTTCATGTCAGAGACCCCCCTCTAGTTCAGAAGGATTCCATTGGTAAAGCTAAGGAGTGTACTGGTTCTTTTTGTAAGGGATTTAGCCCACTGATTCACAGACATTTTGTTAACATGAAGTTCGACTTTTTAATCTCGATTTCCACATTTTCAATATTTTTATTGTCAATAGGTTCCTTAATTTCCAAAAATTCCATTTAAAAAGTAACCAAGACTCGTTTCTGGTTTAAATAACTTTTGTACTGCCAGACAAAAAGGTACTTGTCATATAATACATGCTGGTTTGTTACAAAACTTTGGAAGAATACACTACTATCTAATGAGCAGTCCAATAATACCAGGTTTCAGGACAACTTAGATATCTTCATTGATCAAAACTTCTTTCCTGCGGGACACAGGAAAGCTTTTGAATGTTCCCAACCTGTATTACAGATAAAAGTGCATGTTCCACAATGTGATAAAAAAAAATACAGATTTGTTATGTAAACACTTTCCATCTTTCTTAATATAAACTGGTTTTGACAGATGGGCAGTGATTCATACTGTCTTGCCATTTAAATTTTGGCTTAGCGATTCAGGAGGAAATGCATATAAACCAGAGCATTACCTTGTTTAAATGTCTTATCTCTTGGGGAACCAGACGAGACATCACACAAATATGATATGTGGATAAAACACTAGGGAAGAAACCCAGCATGTTTTAAATAAGTCCTCTGGAACAGAATTAGCAGCATGACAAAAACAAGCCATATGCCAATAAATAGAAAAGTGACTCAATGTAATTCACTAACTGAGTTCCATAATTATACACATATAGTTGTAGAAATCAGATTCTACATGTCCTGTATTGCAGATCTAATGATTCAAAAAAGAACACACCTGCTGCAATGGAGGCCGAGGGTTCGAATCCTTTGGAGTACAAGTGATTGGGTTTATCTCCAGGTACTCCGGTTTACCACACATAAAAAAAAACTTGACAGTTGGATTGTGGGGAAAAAGTCAGGTTAGATTGAAGTGTTCTATTTTATAATAGAATAATAATGCCCCGCTTTCATTCGCACCTGTTGAGCATGCACAACTCCTCCACTGCGCTACCCTCTGCTGCAGCCCCTGATGACAGTCACAACAGTAATTATCATGGTAGTCTTCCGGTTTCCATAATCAGGTGTTTTAAATACTGAGATAAGCTGTATCATGTTATTTAAACAGTTGATCATGGAAACTGGAAGACTACCGCGATCACTACTGTAGTGACTGTCAGGCAATGCTGTCATCAGGGGCAGCAGTTGAGGGAACAGCACAGGGGAGGAGAAGTATAAGCTTAACAGGTGGGACTGTTTTTGCCTATGTGCCTCTGTACTGTCAGCATCTGCTCTTTAGAGTCCCCCCCCCCCCAGAACTGCACTAATACCTGCTAGCAAAAGGGTGGGAGAGGGAATATGTCCATTGGGTTTGGAGTTAAGTGTGGGTCCCTCTTGTTAGCAGGGAACTATTTGTCTGCCCCATTTGTGTGCAGTGACAAATTTGTGTGACCTATTTGTGTGCAGGGACCCATTTTGTATAAAGGGCCGCATCTGTGTGCAGGGCCCCATTTGTCTGCCCCATTTTTGTGTTGCCCATTTGTGTGCAGGGACCAATTTTTGTGCCCTATTTGTGTGCAGGTCCCCATTTGTCTGCCCCATTTGTGTTCAGGGAACTATTTCTGTACCCTATTTGAGTGCAGGGATCCCTCGGTTTCCAAAATCCATATGTTCCGTCCAAAACTGGGTGGGTCGTTCAGATTTCAGGACTTCTAAACATATTTTCAAGGGTTACTGAATGTACAAGTGCAGTTGAGGGAAAATATACCAAAAGATTGGGCCTAGGCACTCCTTGTTGGCAACGTGCCACCGATGTTTGAAGGTGCAGCTCCCGTTCGTCCTCTACCTGTAGGACTCCCAGCTATAGCACAAGCATTTAGATATGGAAGCGCACACTTATCTTCAGATTTGACTGTTTATTATATCACACAAACGAACAACGTTTCGGAGAGCACTATGTCTCCTTCATCAGTTGAGGGAAAAGCACAGGGAAGGAAAAGTGTAAGCCAACAGGTGGGACTGTATTTGCCTATGTGCCTCGGTACTGACAGCATCTTCTCCTTAGAGCTCCTCTCCCCCCCCCCCCCAGATCTGCACTGATACCTGCTAGCAAAAGGGTGGGAGAGAGAATATGTCCATTTGGTTTTGGGTGGGTCCCAGGGTGGGTGTGGGTCCCTCTTGTGTGCAGGGCCCCATTTGTCTCCCCCATTTCTGTGCATAGACAAATTTTTGTGTCCTGTTTGTGTACAGGGACCCATTTTGTGTACAGAGACCCATTTTGTATGCAGGGCCCCATTCGTCTATCCCATTTGTGTGCAAGGATCCATTTGTCTGCCCCATTTGTGTGCAGGGATCCATTTTGTGCAGTGCCCCATTTTGTGTGCAGAGCCCCATTTATCTGCCCCATTTATCTGCCCCATTTGTGTGCAAGGATCCATTTGTCTGCCCTATTTGTGTGCAGGGCCCCATTTGTGTGCAGGGCCCCATTTGTGTGCTGGGAACCATTTCTGTGCCCCGGGTGAATCGTTCAGATTTCGGGACTTCAGAACATATTTTCGAGGGTTACCGAATGTACAAGGTTATTTTCGGTAACCCTCGAAAATAACCTTCAATGTTCTATAACCCTCGAAAATACGATCAGAAACTATTTACAATCAATTTTTGACGGTTATCGAACGTTTAGGGTTATTTTCAAGGGCTACCGAAAATAACCTTGTAATAACCAAAAGTTATGTTTTCGGATCTTCAGGTTTTTCCTGAGTTCTGTAAATCCAAAAAACGGAACAAAACTTTTGAGTTTGGTCCTTCACTAGTGGTATGCACTGCACAAATTTTTTTAATTTATATCTGTACAGGTGATACATATTTACAATACACCTAAAAGCTGATAATAAATTAGAGATTAGAGATAAGTTCACTAGCAGTTCACTAGCGTGACTTTAACTCCTTAATAGCGCTGGAAGCGCAGATTACGTAAAAGACACCCACGCATCCGGCCCTAGCCATTCAATATTGCATTTGTATAGCATGATTTTAACGCCGGCTCACAGCCAGTGTTAAATCACGCTGTGGGTAAATTCCTTTTGGGATTTAGCCACGTGCACAAACACGATATTGAATCGCGTCTGCAAGATTTACCCAGAGTCCTAGCGGATCTGGGTAAATCGCCCTGTAATTGTCTAGGATTTTGTTTAACCTTAATCTTCCTCCATATTAAAATGTATTTTAATAATAATGGACATATTTATAAAGCAATAGTGGAAAAAATTTATAATGTCATAAAATGTTACCAAAATAAAAGAAAAAAAAAGAAAAAAGTAGCTAGAGAGCTTGTGTTCTTAGTATAAGAAGTAGTTACAGTATGATCTACTTTTGGCTCTGATTATCCTCTTTATCCTTTAAGTAATTATCTGAATAAAAAATGAATTGTGCATTACTATCACACAATTGTAAATTAGATAGTGAGATTGTAAATTAGATCTGGAATTCTATCGTAAAACATTTACAAATGTCTATCTAAAAATTAAACTGTTAGACAGCTCTTAAGCATCTTGTATTTTTTTTAAATTCATTTGTGGAGTTAATTTGACATTTCTTTTATGTTACTTTCAGTGTAAATTTATCTTAAAGGGTAATTCTTCAAAAAGTTACGCAGCAGACACAATTCCTCTTTCAAATTTGCAGGAGCCTGGATATCCTCCAGCAACCAATGATAAATTTGCCATTTCAGAATCTCTTTGTCATACTTAACTTTTTGCAATAGTAATTGTGTTTTAAATTAATTTAAGACACGCGGACTATCTTGGGGATTCATTTCTAGTTTTCAAGCCAAATAAGAAAAAAAAAAAAGATGCAATTTTAAATCTAGCCCTTATTTATAAAAGATCAATACACTTTTTATTTATCATACCAAAAACGTGTTCTGTTGATATTTAAAATGGAGAAAATGCCTTTCTACCATTTTAATGAACAAAATTATCGGACACAGAACTTATTTTGCATGTTTTTAATTGTGCAAATATGTCCTCAAAAAGTTATGCTCTGTGTCAAAATATCATCAAAATGTTCTCAAACACATTGCTCAAGACATATTTCTATTTTTATTCCTGATTTTGGCAGCAGTTGAAGATGATCTGCACTCCTTAAACTGAAAAACCATAACATGAAGGGGACGATCATTTTTTCAGTTTAGTCAATATTTTTAGAGAAAGGAACATCTCCAATTCTTTTATTGATACATTGCTGTGTTTTTCCAGTGTTTTAACTACCATCTTTCAAAAATAAAAACAATGCACATTATCTACATAGGTCCAGAGTGAAGCTCAATTGCATCCTTATCCTTGTAGTTTGTGTCCATCCTGACATGCTTACACTGCTGCCGTGTCGTACCATGTTGGCGTTGAAGTGATAAATACGTTATTTGAAGTTTTATTTTACCCTGGAGACATCTATTTCTAATTAATTTTTCTCACAAACTCAAGAACCTCATAATCTCAGTGTCAGAAAAAAAGTGAAAACTGATTCTGTTTGATTCTCAAAGGAATAAGAATATATATAAAGAAAGAAGTAAGAGATTTCCTTTTGTAAGCAAAAGCTTGTCAGGAGTCTTTGACAATCCTTAAAATAAACACATCCGCCTAGCATTATAAATAAAAAGTGCAGGACAGTCATTTGTGTGGATTAAAGTTGTTAACATTTATCAACAGCCTGGTTTTAAAAGAACTCCCAAATTCCTGTTAGAAACATGTCTTTGTAGTGAAGGATTGATGGTGGGAGTGCAAGGGAAAAAAAATCTGATGAATTTAAATCTGCAGATGGGAGGAAGCAAAGCTGGCTGGATCTATACTCCGATACTATTAGTGCTCTTCATAAATCATATGATGTTTATTGTGAGGACACAGTTGAATTACCATCTGGACTTTTTAACCTTAAAATGTAATTCTGAAGTCATCCTGAGAAGAGACCTTAACCCTTGCTTTCATCTATCCTTTTATTTTTTTGTAAGGTCAATATCAGTGAGTACACTACTGAGAAGGGTTTAATACTTTCATTAAAAAAACTCACACGGTTGCCACTTTCAAGATAATTTTATCTTTCTTTTGAGAAATAAGATGTATAAATATTATTTAGGAAGTTACATAACCCAGATGGATTTTTTTTTAATTTGAAGTCATCAATTCACTTCCACGGTGGCTCAGAAATGCCTTGCAGCACTGAAGTCCTGAGTAGAGATGGACTCGAACTCGAACCCGAGTTCGAGCCGAACTATTCGAATTCGAACAAATTCGGACTTCTCGAACTATCCCGGATGTGGATTTTCGATCGTTTCGGACTTTCGATAAATATCGAATGTTTGACCGTTCGAGCATTGAATCCGCGAGTAAAATGTACATGGTATCTAGGCGCGAAATCGAGCATCAAATCCGTGAATAAAGTGTCCATTAAAATCTATACGCGAGCATCAAATCCGCGAGTAAAATGTACATGGTACCTAGGCGCGAACAAACTCGAAAATAGCGCAAGTGAAAGTAAAATAGATTTTTCGAATATCCTGGATATTGGAACATGTTCCCCAGACCATTTCCCAGGTCCCACAGCCATTTACATTAAGTTACCATTAATATTTTAATTGTATTTGTTTAGAACTTTTCAAACTATTTGACTCCCATTGACTTTAATGGGTCCCGAACTTTTGAAAGTTCGCCCATCTCTAGTCCTTAGTTTGAATCCACCCTTGGACACATTTGCAAGGAGTTAGTATGTTCTCCCGTGCTTGTGTGGGTTTCCGTCAGGCACTCTGGTTTCCCCTAAAATAATAAAGACATACTGGTTTTATGTGTATTGTAAGTTCTTCGGGGAAGAGCCTGATGTGAATGTACACATGTGATTGTAAAGCACTATGGAAGATGTTGGTGCTATATAAATCCACAATAATAATAATTAATATGATGTGTGATGCAACAGAGACATTCCAGCTCAATGGTAAGATGCAAATGTATTGCAAATCCCCTAACCTTAAAAAGCATCTGTGAATCACATTTTATTTTCATCACTTAAGCTAAGGCCTTTTTACCCAGACACTTATTAAAGATAACCTTAGGGTTAATGTTTGGACTGAAGCCACAAAGCATCCTCTATCATTATTTGTAAATGTGTCCTTTCCTACATGGAAGTCTCTCTGTTTCCTGGATTTACCTAAACTGAAAAGGACCGTATTTTTTGTTTCTTATAACTCTACGCCTTCCGCTTGTACGCGTGTGTCAGATTATCTGCTAAAGGTTATAACCCATTTCCTGTGACTGTGGACACAGGAAAAGGAAATGAGCAAGAGAACAGTTAGCAATTTGATTTCAAAGGTCAGTGATCCCAGGAGGTAGAATAAAGATTTTTTGAGAATGTATACTGCAGCTTTTGCAACAAAAGGAAGAAAACCGCTAGGTGTGTTTGTGTGTGTGTGTCGGAAGCCACTTTTCATAACAGCTGACAAAGTAGACTTCATAACAATAGGCAGACAGTGATGTTTATTTTATCTATTATGACGGGAAACAATGTGAAGCTATCAGGGGCAGTAACTGGGCACACCTTGGTTGCTTAAAGGCCAATTAGAATGCCATTGGATTTAAATCATTTTGTCCAGAGGTTGAACACATAAATGTGTAGCCGTAGCCTTTTACTTGCAAGCAAAGTCTTCAAATCAAAAGGTTAAGTGTGTAAATTATGTTGAAAGAATGCATGTTTGAAGACCAGCAGGGGAGGATTCCAGGAGGCTGGGTGGGAAATTCAGAGACCCTTAAATCCTCAGCCAATTTCCATACTTTTGTACTAAGGCCAGACTTTATTTCAATGGTGCAGAATGATAACAATCAGTCATTTTCCCCAGTGGCTTATGATATGTTTTATAACTGGCAGCCACTTCTTTTTATTTTTTTTAAACAAATGGGAATGTGCTCTTTACATTTCCTTTTAGAGTCAGAATTGGGCTAAAGGTGACACTTTCAGCAGTTAAGATTAAGGAATGGGACACACTGTCAAGGCCCCTCAGGACTGTCACAACATATTAAAGTTATGGAAAGAAAATCATTTACAGACTATTAACAAAATGAAATTGGGAGTTGTGCAGCAATGTAACATTTGTAGTAAACATTTCTATCTGATTAAAACTAAATTCTTTCTGTTTGCTTTAACGGGATGCAAACTAATTGCATTTTCATTGTGCTAATGCCGAACTATACTTTTCTATTTATGTCATAAATTATACAGTTGTTATTCTTCTTCAAACTATTGAGCTTTCGTATTGCTTATTTGTTTTCTCTGCAAGAGAAATAGCCACTTGGATAAATGTACACAACATTGTTAGGACATGTTTCTGTTTGGCTTAAGAACAATTGATTTACCCAGAGGTGGTGCACTTTTATTTCAGTTAAAGTCACGCTAACCAATTCAATATCGGTTAGCGCGACTTTTGCTCCATTATTGCGTGAGTATTGTGAAACACACCCGCGCAGCAGGCACAACAATTTGTTGGCCCCTTTGCAGTCTGGATTCCGTACTGTACATTGCACTGAGACGGCTCTGTGTAAGCTTGGGAATGACCTCCAGGTTGCCAAGGCCAATGGTCACTTTACAATTCTTATTCTTCTTGACATCTTCTCTGCTTTCAACACAGTTGATCATTCCCTCCTAATGCAGATACTTCACTCCTTTGGCATTTGGAAGGAAGTGGCATCCTGGTTTCTATCCTATCTCTCTGACCGAACTTACTACTGTATCTTATGCTAATAACACCTCTTCCCTGGTTTGTCTTAGCGGGTTGGTGCCGCAGCCTGTTCTTGGACCCTTATTGGTCTCCCTCTACACTATTTCCTTGGAAGATGGGAGAATCACTTGCTTTCAGAGACTGACAAGCTGGTGGATAGTAACAAAGAGAAGGCAGAAATTTTCATCTCTTTTTTTGCTTCTCAATAAGATATTAAACCTCTTAAATTGAATCAAAGCCTGGGCCACATGGGATTCATCCTGGATTCTAAAGGAGCTAAGCTCAGAGTCAGTACTTGTCAAACCACTGTATCTTATATTTTTAAATTCAATAATATTGGCGGATAGGCGGATTGTTGATGTGGTACTTACTGTCTATTTTAAAAAGAGACTCCATTCCCAGCCAGGTAATTATAGGCCTGTCAGTTTGACATCTGCTGTGGGAAAGCTTTTACAAAATTAAGAGACAAGTTGGGTCATTTACCAGATGACGCTGCAGCCACGCAGTGCTGTTTTAGGCCCGCAAAGTCGCGCTAACTGATTTACAATTAGTTAGCACAACTTTAGGCCTTGGTTTGTGCTGTGTGAGTAACGGAAGACACTCGCACAGCCTTCGCAAGACTATGTACTGGAGGCTGCGATTATTTAATGCTGAATGATAGCATTGCGGGTGAGATTCACCCAGAGAAGGTAAATCACCCAGGTAAATCTGCCAAGGGCACGTGCGACTCTGGGTGAATTTCCTGAAAGATATTTTAATACATTTTAGAAGTATATCCCAGCAAGGTTTTAAGCTTAGAGGAGGTTTACACCCTATTTTTCACTCACCTTATATCTTTCTACTAACTTCAAAGTTTTCTTTTGCCCCTTTTTGCCCCCCCTTTTTTCCCTGTCACTTGGTAAAAGTAGATTTTATCACTTTTTCCAGTCTAACTTCATCATGAGTAAAAGTCTCCTCCCACCGGATTTCAGTGAGATCTCATACTAGCTCTCATTCTAGCTAAGGGCTAGGCCACACTAGCACTGCTTTTGCGATTCGTTTGCGCTTTATGATCCGGAATAACATTTTATTTATAATTAAATCGTGCGAAGTAGGCCCCACTGTGTGCAATGCGATGCATTCCATTACGATTTGCTAATGCATGGGATCATCATTTTTGGTCAGTTTTATCAAAATCGCACTTAATAAAAGTCTATGGGTGTGCAAAAGCGGACAGAAGCGGATTCAATTAATATGACATGCGTTATTTTATGTAAGTGCAAACGCATGTATAAGCGCATACAAGCAGACACAAGTGGATGGCAAATACAGACAGAAACACACAGCCAGATCCGACTCCCTAATGAGGCAGGGTGAAGCACACCCTGTAGGGACTCCTCCCCCTCACTTCTGACTGGCAATTCATTTGATCAGAATCAATGTTTGTTAGCTCTGCAGGTCAAAAATCAATGTTGGGCATCATTTACCAGTCACTGTGGGCATCTAATACCCCACTTGTGGGCCATACCCCACTTACGGACAAAGCATCACCCACTTTCAATTATAAAACCACACCCCTTCCGTCGACGCAGCGAGATGGCAGCATTTAGAATTTTAAATGTTATTGTATTTTCAGGTGCCAAAAAGTCTAGAGACAGCCCAGCGCACAACAATTTCATGTACGTTGTTGTGGGTCCTCAACCAAAGGGCTAGGCCACACTTGCATGATTTTCCTGCTCTTGGGCATGCGATTTTCCAATTGCGTGGGTTGTGATTCGCGCATGGGGTGTGTGTGAAGCAATGGTGCTGGTTATGTGCTAGCTGGAAACTGCTGTAACTTTGGATAGACAGCAGCTGGAACCATACTCCTAAAGGTAGGAATATGCTCTTTTCAATAAAGGGCAATTGTATGGAGAGCACAGTTACCCTTTTTGTTTGCACATTTTCAGGTGGCTTGTTTCGCTCATAAAAGCTCATCACACAAGCAGGAAAAAAAAATTCACCCTGAACTGAAAAGGGATGGACTAGAACATTGAGCCAAATGTTATGAGTTCATACCTCAAATGCAGCATTCGGTAACCCCTGAATATGGTGATAACCCTCAAATGTAGGGTTCGCTAACCCTGAATTCGACTATAACCCTTGAATGCAGTGTTCAGTAACCCTCAAGTTCAGCGTTAACCCTCGAATGGGGCGATCGATTTTGGTAACCCTTGAAAATTCATTGTGGCCCAATTGTGAGGAAGCTTTGCACCATGAGGTGCAGTGGCTGAAAATGGAGTTAAAGGCTATGTCCACCCTCAAATTTTTTTGATATATCTACTTAACCGCTGAAATGAAATTTCAATATTCAGCAACATTCTTTAGAAATCCTGTCTGATTCCATGTAGGCCGCGCTATGCTTGCACTTCCGTTTTTAGAACACGTACGAACCACGTTTCCTGGCTCCGCTTGTCATCTCCACTTTATTTATTCATACCCACTAAATTTCGTTATCATTGGACTGAGTCAGAACAGGTACTTTTGCAACATTGAATAATGAAATGTTATAAATAGCAATGCTCCACGCTCCAAATAGTACAAAGATACTACTTTTTTGCTAACAGCAGTTACTGGCATGGATCAGTATTTTCTACACTTCCTTAATTGATTTGCTAGATCTGGATTGGTCTGTGAGTGTGGATAATCCACTGACATAGGTGTATGTACGTCACCTCACGGGACTCCGGTGCTATGAGCGAGGATCCAGGTGGCACGGGAATGGCACAAGGATTCTGGTGACGTTTCCGAGTTTAATTTTATGCAGAAGTGCTCCTGCTCTTCAAAAAGAGCCTCATATGTACGTATGTATCTGGAGAATGGTTAGATGGATTTTAATGAAGTTTGGAATGTTTAAAAGCTTAAATAACAGCTAACATCATATTAAAATATGATTTGGGGGGTGGACATATCCTTTAAATGTCATGCTAACCGTGACTTAAACTTAAAATGTCATACCGGTTAATGTGATTTAAACTCCTACGTTGCGCCGTCTGCGTTGCTAACGCAAAAATTAAACGCGCAGCCGCTGCAAGCAATGTTAAATGCCAAAAGCGGAAGAGACAAACATCAGATATCGATGTTCCGAGAGCCGCTATCGGCATATAATATCGCTGGGCTGTTTGCACTGGGTTGCCAATAGCGGCACTCGGTGCATCGCCCTGTTTGTATTTAAACAAGTTTTAGTGACAGTGACATGTTCCTCAGACCATTTCCCAGGTCCCAAAGCCATTTACAGTAAGTTACCATTGCTATTTTAACTGTACTTTATCAGAACCTTTCAAACTATTTTTCTCCACTGAGTTTAATCGGTCCTTTTTTCGAACTAATGAACTTATACAATTTTCTAAAATTCTAAAACGAACCGAACGTAAGGAAGTTCGTCCATCTCTAGTCTTGAAAATCATTTCAGGAAATATCAATCAATCAACTTCAAATAATATGTTAGAGGTAAAATAGGCAAAAATGCTGCTCAAAATTGCTTTTATTCCATGTTAAACCAACATGTTTCGGGCCACATAAACCCATTCTCATTTGTAACATCTGAGGAAGGTGTTGACACTAAAACATCACGTGGTTAAATACACTCTGTGCTTCTAAAGCTAGCTATACACGCACAGACTTTCTTCCGCTCAGATTTCCGATTGAGGGCAGCGATTGGGAATTCAATGGGACGAACAGATCAAAGTTCCCTAACTTGAGGCCTCGACCCTTCTGCAGATTTCAGCTTGAAACCTTCCTTATCTTTCTCAAAGAAAATGTGCCAGTTCACTCAGATGTTTTGCCTGTCCTTTAAGATAAGAGGGGTTATTAGTATTAAAACTGATTCAACTTCTATTATAATATAGTATTATGATATTTACTGTGATAGTAACAGAAAAATATATGCAAACACTGAGATCCTTACAGAAGGTGGATAGTAAGAGTATTTTCTCTTAAAGGACAATTATACTCACCTCCTCCTCGTTCCTTTCCCCCCACTTCTGCAAAGTACCCAGGGTGAGGACCTAAAACGCTAAGTCCTCACCTCTGGGTACTTTACAAAAGTCCTGCACTACTTACTTGTATTCTCCCTCGTCGCTCCGGTCCGATCCTCCCCACTGGCACTTTGAGTAACAGGTCGCGAGGCAGCCAATGGGAAGACGTCCTCTGCAAGGAGGCGTGTCTTCCAATTGGCTGCCTCCCGGACTGTCACTGACAGTGCCAGATAGGAGGATGCCAGATGCAGTATCTAAGGACCGAGCATGTGTAAATAACATAATGGTCAATGACCACACTGTGTGCGATACCTGAACTTCTTAAAATTAGAGGTGAGACACTGGTTACTGTTTTTAAATCAAGGAGACCTGCCTTCTAATTTAATGTTGTTCTTAAGCTTTAGTTGTCCTTCAAGCTGAAAGACAAAGCATACAAATTTCCATTGCGTTTTATTTGAACAATTCTGCAGTACAAGAAAAACACAAAAAGGAATGGGAAAGGCTACAGACTTAAGAACCCTTTTTGAAGGTCATTTAACTTTTTAAAAACATTTTGTACAGTACTGCTCTTTTAAATCATACATTCATCTGTTTATAAATGACACAAATGTTCAGAAATCTGGATATTATGGCAAACCGTAAATATTAAGTAGAAGACACAATCATCCCATACGCTACAATGATTATTATTTAATGAACTGCATCCAGAATGCATAAAACAATATGCATTAAAGGATTTTTTTAATTTTCTAACTGTTTACTGAAATTTTGTATAAAGTTGCATAAATAAACCCACTCTACTTTAGCAACACTGTAACCAAACATACAAACCTAGCACTGATTCATTGTTAAAACCAAAAAGCTAGCCCTATGTGACATAACCATAGTCTCCACATACATATCAGACAGTGTTACTTAAGTCTTTTACATTCTCTTTTTTTGAAGAGTTTTATTTTAAAAGTGGTTTTAATTCGCCTTCAGTATCAAAATGAATGGCATTTCTGTGAAAAGGTCAGGGCGTTTTTTCTCCTGGGTCTGAACAGCCTATGTATCTTCTATAAGAGGCTTCAGTTCATTCAATGGAGAGGAGTGCTGGAAAAGATTTGCTTGACCGAAACTGCACATTACAGTCCCATTAGTACAAAGATCTCCACAGAGTCTTTAGATTTAGCCAGTAATAGAGACTCAAGAGAATCTTTGGTAGGGAAGACTGATCATGGAGCGGCATTATATAATTCCCCATTATAAACTGGATCTCTTCAAAACATTATATCATATTCAAAAATAATATAAACCGAATATATTTGATTGTTGAATATAAAAATATTGGCCTGCACACTCATTTGTCTAATAGGTTGACCAGCCCTGTGAAACACTAGTTATACATGGAATCAGAAACATTATATTTATTTTATATAAAGGAATCTTTCATTGGCTAAAAACAAAAAAGATTGGAAATGCAAGCTCACAAAGCACAGGGAGATTCAATAAAAGTTCTTATTGTTTAAAATGGTGCTAATTTTGCCCCAACCAATCAGATGTTTTTAACATTTGTAAGCTTACATCTGATTGGTTGGGGCAAAATTAGCACCATTTTAAACGATAAGAACTTTTATTGAATAACCCTGTATGTTTCTGTTTCTTCCTCATGCATGATCCAAAACCGAATCTGATAATGCACACTGGTTTATGCACAAAAGAAAATTAAATGGCAGAATTGTACAGATGGAATTTATTGACATACATGTCTAGTACTGTGGTTCATAAAGCTATACATATAATGATCACAGAGGGTTTAGAAACCAGCACAAGATAAACAAAAAAATGAAAAACAACAACAAAACAACTAAAAAACTGTCCAGAGACATTTACAATGTAGGCTTTAGTGGTGGTCCTTGAGCAAACATGATCTTACAGGGGGGGGTGATTAGTCTATTAGTTTATTTTGTGGTACCCCCTGTATCCCTGTATTATATATTTTTATAGTAACGCTCTAAATTAAGGTACAGACGTGTGATAGCACATACTACTCCCAACTACACAGCAAACGCCATTTTGGCAGACAATTCATTCAAGTATGGGCCTTCGGTCAGACTTTATTAGTGACCAGACTGTGCAAATCAACAACTATGCCTCAACCAAATGCTCATACTAAAACAAATTGTCACCTGACACATAACAGTAAGCTTATGCCTTGTACAGAAACAAGATAATTGTAGTCCAACACAACTCTTAACAATCATGCTGGGTAAAAACCTTGCATGTGTACCGGCATCTCCTAACCTCATTTAGCAATCTGCTGTGTCAGATGGATTAGTGAATGTTTCTAAATTTACTCTTTAATTTCATTTATACCTTTTTTGTAGATGTCTCCAAATATATTTCTATATACCAGTGCATCTCTCTCATAAGTAAAGGTACTAAAATAATTATTAATGTGGATTTCTATAATGCCAACATTTTCTGTAGTGCTTTACAATAACATGTATTCATTCACATCAGGCCCTGCCCCAAAGAGCTTACAATCTAAGCACATTTATTTGACACATACAACATGGGGAACATACAAACTTCTTCCAGATGTGTCTAAGGGTGGATTTTAACTCAGGACTTTACTGCTACATAGCAACGTCAACGTGCTGCCCCAAATATTTTGACAATGATGCAATAAAAAATGTTATTAGCATAGTTTTTCTTAACAACATTGTCTGTCTGTAGTAATGATACCAACACAGATTGGGAAGAACTCAACAAAAAAGAATAGCATTTGACTGAAGCCAGCCATATCTTGATAGAATCCCAAGACTTCATGGGACAATCTGCAGGTCTATGTAGAAATTGATTTTTTTTTTTACATTCAGGAGGGACTTAAGGCTGACTACGACATTAATAAATGAACATTAGTGGTTGAGTGGTACGTGTAAGGACTGGGTTTAATACCTGGCCAATGCATAGTTCCCATATGGTCCAACAGTTAGTTTTGGCCTGGGTTAGACTCCTGGTATAGGAAGGACATTTTAGGTGCACTCTGGAGTCCCCCACAAACATACCATAAAGACATACTGATGGGTTTATATGCAGATAAAGGGGCATATTTATAAAGGTTCGTTAAACTTTTCGCCTTCTTTATCGCAGCGTTTTCGCCTAATTTGGCCTTTTCACTATTTATAAAGCAGGGATAACCAGTGGCGAAAGGTTAAGTTCAGCCATTCCAATTCGCCAAGTCTGAGGTGGCGAAAACCCATAGGTGGCCATTTATTTAGCCTGCCAGTGGGTCCATGGAGGTGTCAGTACATTGTGGTGTGTTTCTCAATACTAATAAGTACCCAGGGGGGTGTTAGACTATTTCCCATCATTTACTGTAGTACGATCTGAGATTTCGCTTTTTTAAGGTTTATTTTTCACTTTTTTAAGGCCGTTTTTTTTTTTTTTTCTTTTTAAAGGTTTCTTTATCTACCAATAAAGTCAAATGGGGGTCTGAGGGACATATTTATAAAGGGGCATTATTTTTGCTTTTTTTTCCCCACCAGCCTTTACCATAATTTTTTAAACTTTCAACTTTTGCTTTCATCAAAGCTATTAAAAAGGCGAATTTTCATCAAAAGCAAAAATTATGTAGCAAAAAGTAGCACTAATAATGCTGAAAAAGCTCAGCACATATGATGGTAAATAGGTAACACTCCCTGGTGGTTTTTCAAAGTAGTATTAAATTGGTTAATACACACTGAACACCTGTCTTTGTTATTTAAAATAAAAATTTGGTGTTTCTTTTCAGCCAAAGATATAAATAGTATAAAACTCAAAAGGCAAATTTTCTCAATTTAAATAATAGGATATGGCAAATAGTGTAAAACTCAAAAGGCAAATTTTCTCTATTTCATTAATAGGATGATAAATAGTGAAAAACTCAAAAGGCAATTTTTCTCTATTTTATTAATAGGACATTTTTTAGCATTGCTTATTTTTAGCAAACTACAGCTAATTACCAAACCAGTGACATTAATATGGGAACATACCATAGTGCTGTGTAAGGAATAGTCATGTTAATGGAACATTCCAGTGAGTAATGATGTTTGGCGAAAATTTTGGTAACACTGCAAAAACATGCAACAAAAGGGAGAAAAGGAGCAAAAAGGTGAATCCCCTATTTATAAAAGTGACAAAGATAACTCTGAAATTACACTAAAGAGCAATCTCTCTTTTCGCAGTGATACCACACTTAACACAATGAATAAGGCGAAAACTATCGCTACACATCGACTCAGCGATACTTTTCCGCAAAGGTGAAAGCGAAAATAAGCGGGTTTATAAATAAGGCGAAAATAGTGCTATTATTAATGCTGCTTTTTAATGGGTGGCATTTAACTAATAGGTTGGCTTATTTCTTCTTTCTGATCATATTTTCCTTCTGTGCCAAAACACCTCAGTGTTAGAAATGGTCAAAGTTTTGGCACAATATTGGTTTGTGGTGAAAATATGACCGTTAATCCTTCCTGATTGCCAAGACTGATATTTTGGTCAGTCTACCCGGACAAGATTTGACCTGTGTGTACATGGCTTAAAGAACGCCTAAGAGGATGGAAGAAATAAAAAATCTGAACAAATATTCAAATAAGGGTGTATTTTCCTAAGCAAGACTATCTGTTTAAGAGGAAATAAACAGATGGTAAAACCATTTTATAATTTGAACATATTTCTCTATTAACAAGATAATCTTGCCTAGAGCTGTTGTGCTAACATAACACTAATTAACAATACTTACCCCCCACATTACTGATTTTTATATCGGCCCTTTTGGCCATGCTCCAATTTACACAAACCCCATTCATTTTTCCCCCGGCCATTAGGAATGGGGTGATCTAAAAAAATGATGTAAACAGTATGCACGACTATATATTTGCTTTGTGGAGGTGAATTTCTACTGTTCTCTTTGTTTATTGTTTGTTAGATCATGTACAGTATTTTGTGACACGAAATGTAATGGTTTTATGCTTGCATAACCATTTTCCTTTGTAAAATCCATTTGTTGGCCCCATAAAAGGTATCAGACCCTACAATGGATTAATTTGTCCATGGGGCCACTACAGTTTCAAGAAGTCATTATTCACCTAAAGAAACAGGCTTTGCAAACAAGCCATAAAAAATCAATGGAAGGTCATTGCTTAGTAAGACTGAGATAGCAGCTTCAGATTTTTTATGTCTTTGTCCTTCAGTTAACTCCTTTCTTCCTTCTCTGAACACCTTCTTCAATGGATCCTGAGCTTTGATCTAATTCTCAGTTTACGTAAATCAGTAAACTGGAAGGAAATTTCCAGTCATGATTTTCAGATGACTTTAAGAAAATGCTGTAAATAAGCATTGCCCTTCACTCTGTTTAGCACTGATAAGGTTTGGCAAGACTTGGAAGCTATTGATTTATACAACTGTTACAGTTAATAGTTCTATAGTAAAAACATTTTAAATGTAATCATTTGATGTATGGTCCTGCGGAAACATGAGTCCTGCAGAAACACTGCCCTGCTAAAAGAGCTCGAATTCAAAAGGTCAACCCAATTTTTTTCATGAGTAATGGGGCCATTAACCAAACCTCCCCATAATACAGTGCATTTAAGGCCTATTATATGAAAAAAATGTTGCAATTTGTTTTCAGGCGTCGTTAAAAGAAGACATTTCTAGCAGGTTAATATTCACTGGGGAAAAAAAACGAGAAATTAGCAAAATGCAAAGATCTTGCTAAAGTACAATCCTTAACTTAAACTCGTCTTATTTATTACTAGCTTTATTATTAAAACGCAGACAGGGCTTTTGTCACATTTATGAAATTCATTCGACTGCTGCCAAGATGCTTTTAAACACATTTGTTTGCTTGCGCTAATTGTTTGGTGTAGTAATATTCAGTGCACCTGATATTATTAACATTTCATGCCAAGACATTAAATTGAATAATAATTAATCTATCACAGATCACTAAATCTTGTCGCTGAAAAACACAAAAGAAATCTTAGGATTTTTCTAAATGGAACTTGCCTGTATATAGAATATACACAAAGAACAATGAAAGGTGCTAAACATTTGTCAAGTTATTCTAGCTGGAAGCAGCCATATATAGCAGGGGCTGTTTTTTTTACAGTGTCACTGCAGTTAGATAACATCTAATTGGTTGCTGCAGATTATTAACATGGATAAACGTTGGCATCTATTTATTGCATCAGGCACATGGTACATCGTCCAAATATGTTAAATTAGACACATTTATTTGTATAGCTATGTATTGTTTAAGTACTGTATCATTTAAATGTTTAGTGTTATCACAAAACCAATACCAAAAACTAGAGATGGCCAAACCTATTCCTCTTGCAGATTTGTGAATTTTCAAAAAACTCTAAAATTTGCAAGCGGGCCCATTGAAGTTAATGGAAGTTAAAAAATCCCCAAATTTTCGCCTAAAATTAAGGTATAAATAGCAATAGTAACTTACTGTAAATGGCTCAGGAACCTGGGAAAAGGTCTGGGAAACAAGTAACAATTCCCAAAACCTTTAAAATAAAACACCATCCAGTACCGGAAACGTTGTGCTTTTCCTGTTTTGGCATTCCGCATAGTATTTTCGAAAATATAAACATTTTCTAGAAATTTCAAATTTACGAAATTAAAACATTTTTGAAATTTCTTGTAATTTTCAAAATTTTTAGAAAATAGTTCCGCAGTTTGAAGGAATCCGAAAAAGACGAAAATCTGCAAAGTGCGAGTTCTGGCGGATCCGTGAAGTCCACTTCAGAACCAGGTTTGGATTTGGCACCATCTCTAACCAAAACAAATACAAAAAGGTCATGATGACTACACGCCACTAAAGAGATAAAATATAATGTAGATTTAAAATAGACGGTGTTAAAATAATTGTAATATAAAATAAATAAATAATTATTATCACACAGCTTTGCTGGATGACAAAACGCCGTGCTATTTCTAGAGAGGTTTTATAAAACCTTAGTATTATATAGTATTTTTTATGTTACAGAAGTGCAGTTTTATATTGTCACTCTTTTTCCTATGGAGAAAGAACCATGCTGTGTGACAAACTGGTAGATGTCATAATGTTGCAGTTAGCATGTCCAATATAAGACAATCATTTAAGTGGCTCTTGTGATTAAAAGACAGAAATATAACAAAGAAACTGGATCAATAATGCTTGGTGAAATAAGACAGAGAAGGTTATTTACTCTGCATTGATCCGTTGCTGCAGTACCATAAACTCGGCCTGTTTCTCTTTTGTTAACCTTTACGTTTAAGTATACTCACAACCAACAAGGGATCTGACTAACAGGTGTAGATTAAGGATCGAAGAAGGTCATTGTACCTCTGTCACCGCAAGGCACCCATGTAACAACATCCCTGAAGAAATTTAAACATCGATAGCCATAATAAGAGCAAATTTATCAAGCTTGGCCTATTTTTGCTGAGAGCTTAGGCTCTGTCCAGCTTGTTTTCTCTAGTGAGAACTCAATGCATCAGGACATTATTTTGCTGGGCCTGATTATCTTTTCTGACACAGCAGATTTGTTATATGGCATGCACGCTATTTGTTGTTGGCTTCCAAGCCTGAGCTTGCTGTTTATTTTCTTACAAAAGATAAAGATGAAGGAATCATTTCTGTATCAATTTAGCCTTCTCAGCTCAGCAGGCTGTATCTAGTGAAACATTATCTGTGCACCTGAGCCTGTGGTTCCTGATAATATTATTGAGCGATGTTCGGTGTAGCATAACCCCAGTCTAGAGCAATGGGTGAGGTATTAGATGGAGAGACATAAAGTTATTTGGAAATATTGATCACATTATGATTACATTGTATTGTGCTAAATTAAGCATCAGAGGGCTTTGCGACTACCTGAACCAAGTACTGCACTGATTAATATTATTTTTATATTAACTGGCTGATGACATTTCAGAGTGAAGTAAAGTACTGTATGCTTAACTAGTTGAAAAAATAAGAGTCGGACAATAATACAATGACTACAAAAGCTTGAAATTTTAGTGACACAGAGGTGAACGTTTTTTCAGTTGTTAATGGAGAAAACATTTTTTGCTTAAAGAGTATCTCCACCCCCCAAACAAGAAAATTGATATAATGTAAGGAACCCCCCCCCCCCGACCCTAAACACTAGGTTTAAAACATCTAAATCAGGCCCTAAATGTACTTACTTGACCTTGTTTCCTCGATCAGGGCCTCTTCTGCTGCTTCCATGCGATGAAGTTGTTGTGAGCGCTGGCTATAAGAAAGGCGTGAGATTTTTCTTTATTATAGCGTGCAAGTGAAACGACTATGTGTTATCTGCCAAAAGAAATGATGTACATAGGGTCTGCTGGTTAACCTACTTAACAGTATAACATCTTATTGGACCACCCTGGCCAACCCACCTCAAGGGTTAGACCAGTCCAATTAGATTGCACCCATCTCCATTTCCCAGTTATTATAAACAGACTGGCAAGGATCCCCACTTCCTTCACCTCCGAGAGTTTCCCCAAGCCGATCAAACTGTCTCAAGAACCCCTTGTAAGTTGAGATTGAACATATCGAGGCCCACCTCGATTATTTTTGTCTCCGGGAATCTTGACCGTATTCTTAAACAGTCTCTTTTGATGGCTTTGATCAAATGTTTCAGCGGACATCCCATGATGTCATTTCCGCCCACATGTAAAAGAATAACATTTTGAGTGCCCTGCCTCTTTGCATGTTCAATGACTACTGGCACTATTTCTGCTCTAGACATGCCCCTCCTGCTTATTCAGTCCCATCGTTTTTATTTAGTCCTTTTTATTTAGTCCCAACTGTTCGGCCTTAGAGCCACTCTCTTTTGAGCCCAGTGTAAAAAGAAAATATAATCAAAATAAGAGGAGTGGTGGTGGTAAATAATCTGATATTGTTCTACTGTTCTATCCTTGATGGCCTCAGCCTAACTGGACACTGGATGCAGGTGAGTAACTAGATACTGCATGCAGGTGAGTAACTGGACACTGGATGCAGGTGAGTAACTGGACACTGGATGCAGGTGAATAACTGATTACTGGATTCAATTTAGTGGATACTGGATGCAGGTAAGTAACTAGATACTGTTTGCAGGTGAGTAACTGGATACAGGATTCAATTTAGTGGATACTGGATGAAGGTAAGTAACTAGATACTGTTTGCAGGTGAGTAACTGGATACTGGATGCAGGTGAGTAACTGGATACTGGATGCAGGTGACTTACTGGACAATGGATGCAGGTGAGTAACTAGATACTATTGCAGGTGAGTAACTGGATACTGGATGCAGGTGAGTAACTGGACACTGGATGCAGGTGAGTAACTGGACACTGGATGCAGGTGAGTAACTGGACACTGGATGCAGGTGAGTAACTGGACACTGGATGCAGGTGAGTAACTGGACACTGGATGCAGGTGAGTAACTGGACACTGGATGCAGGTGAGTAGTACTGGGACACTGGATGCAGGTAAGTAACTAGATACTGTTTGCAGGTGAGTAACTGGATACAGGATTCAATTTAGT
Organism: Hymenochirus boettgeri; assembly: GCA_019447015.1. Classification (NCBI taxonomy): domain Eukaryota; kingdom Metazoa; phylum Chordata; class Amphibia; order Anura; family Pipidae; genus Hymenochirus; species Hymenochirus boettgeri. Next base: position 210,764,534 of record CM033471.1, on the reverse strand, counting down.
GGATACTGGATGAAGGTAAGTAACTAGATACTGTTTGCAGGTGAGTAACTGGATACTGGATGCAGGTGAGTAACTGGATACTGGATGCAGGTGACTTACTGGACAATGGATGCAGGTGAGTAACTAGATACTATTTGCAGGTGAGTAACTGGATACTGGATGCAGGTGAGTAACTGGACACTGGATGCAGGTGAGTAACTGGACACTGGATGCAGGTGAGTAACTGGACACTGGATGCAGGTGAGTAACTGGACACTGGATGCAGGTGAGTAACTGGACACTGGATGCAGGTGAGTAACTGGACACTGGATGCAGGTGAATAACTGATTACTGGATTCAATTTAGTGGATACTGGATGCAGGTAAGTGACTAGATACTGTTTGCAGGTGAGTAACTGGATACTGGATGCAGGTGAGTAACTGGATACTGGATGCAGGTGACTTACTGGACAATGGATGCAGGTGAGTAACTAGATACTATTTGCAGGTATAGTACTGGATAGTGGAATGTGCAGGTGAGTAACTGGATACTGGATGCAGGTGAGTAACTGGACACTGGATGCAGGTGAGTAACTGGACACTGGATGCAGGTGAGTAACTGGATACTGGATGCAGGTGAGTAACTGGACACTGGATGCAGGTGAATAACTGATTACTGGATGCAATTTAGTGGATACTGGATGCAGGTAAGTAACTAGATACTGTTTGCAGGTGAGTAACTGGATCAGAAATCACACATGCAATCACGTGAGATAACACTCGCGATTGCGTTCGCAATTAGGTGCGTTGTAGTGTGGCCTCAGCCTAACTGGACACTGGATGCAGGTGAGCAACTGGACACTGGATGCAGGTGACTAACTGGATACTGGATGCAGGTGATTAATTGGACACTGGATGCAGGTGAAGTCCTGGGATACTGGATGCGGTGAGTAACTGGACACTGGATGCAGGTGAATAACTGATTACTGGATGCAATTTAGTGGATACTGGATGCAGGTAAGTAACTAGATACTGTTTGCAGGTGAGTAACTGGATCAGAAATCACACATGCAATCACGTGAGATAACACTCGCGATTGCGTTCGCAATTAGGTGCGTTGTAGTGTGGCCTCAGCCTAACGGGACACGTGATGCAGTGAGCAACTGGACACTGGATGCAGGTGACTAACTGGATACTGGATGCAGGTGATTAATTGGACACTGGATCAGGAAAGTAACTGCTTACTAGATGCAGGTAAGTAACTGGACACTGGATGCAGGTGAGTAATTGGTTACTAGATGCAGGTAAGTAACTGGACACTGGATGCAGGTGAGTAACTGGTTACTAGATGCAGGTGAGTAACTGGTTACTAGATGCAGGTAAGTAACTGGACACTGGATGCAGGTAAGTAACTGGATACTGGTTGCAGGTAAGTAACTGGACACTGGATGCAGGTAAGTAACAGGTTACTGTATGCAGGTAATAAACTGAAAACTGGATACAGCTGAGTAACTGTACACAGGATGCAGGTGAGTAACTGGATACTGGATGCAGGTAAGTAACCGGACACTGGATGCAGGTAAGTAACTCGACAAGGTATGCAGGTAAGCTATTTCACTAGTCTCAGTTGGTCATCCATTTCACCAGTGTCAGTATGCTAGTCAGTTCCAATTTCCCAGCCAGATTACTATTAGCAGCTAGGTGTCATTTCTCAATTGGTGTGATCTTGAAAAGTGGGTATGGTTACATTTGTTTATGGGATGCTTTGCATACAGCTATCCCTCAATCCACCCGACCCTCTTTTGGATTTTCAAATATTGGGAGGTATGCAACTGCACCGAAGCAGGGGCGTAGGGATCTCTATAGCAACCGTAGCAGGTTGCCTTGCAGGAGAACCATAAAGAGCAGAGATGTCAGGTAAGGATTTTTTAACATTAAACACTGGGGCCAGCTTGGGGTTAAATTATAGTTTAATCTCTAACTTGCGATACCGCGTGTTTATGAATATGGCCACAGACCTTTATCTGTACAAGCAACAAATACAAATTTCGAAGTTGGAAGGGGGGGAAGGAAGAAAAGTCCAGACACCAAATAGTATTTATTAATATTTTTTATTTAAACAATTAAACGATTCCTAATTATTTCTAATTATTCTTTTATTTATTCCTAATTATTCCTATTTAATATTTGATCCAGAGGAAGGCAACCCCTCCCCCCCGAGGATAAAATGCTCAAGGGTGGGGGGGGGGATTCTTTCCTGACCCCAAGTGGTGATCAGATTAGTCCTTGGATATTGTGGACCTTCCACACACATTCCGTGGAAGCTCCTGTTAGGGCCAGCATGAGCGATCTGTACGACACAGTTTACATTAGCAGGGGGCGCTAGCTGGGAGACTTAGGTTAGGGACCTAGTAGTATAGTATAATAGTATAGTACAGTATTTGAGGTTGAATAAAGACATACGTCCATCCAGTCCAACCCATCTAGCAATATACTCATTTTTGCTTAACTGTTGATCCAGAGGAAGGCAAAAAAACCCCACCAAATTTATGAAGGAGAAAAAAAAATCCTTCCTAACTCCAAGTTACAATCGGAAATTTCCCTGGATCAACTCTACTTTATGTATCAATACCAGTAACTTGCAACATTCCTTGTTTGCAGAAACTCATCCAGCTTTTTTTTAAACTGACCAATGAACCTGCCATTTCCAAACTTAAAGCCTAAACCTTTTTTCTTCAAGTCATAAGGGATGTCCACGTGTCCTCTGACATGCTCTATTGGTGAATAATGCCCCAGTTTATTGTATGGCCCGTTAATGTATTTATACACAGTAATCATATCCCCACGCAAGCACCTTTTCTCCAGCGTACATAATTGTAACTTTTCCAGTCTCTCTTCATATTCAAGCTCCCCCAATACCCTTATTAATTTAGTTGACCTTCTCTGGACCCTTTCCATTTCAAAGATGTCCTTTTTGTACACAGGATTCCAAAATTGCACTGCATATTCCAAATGAGGCCTTACCAATGCTTTGTAAAGAGGGAGAATAACATTATCTTCCCTTGAATCTATACCTCTCTTTATAGAAGACAATAGCATGCTGGCTCTAGCTGTTGCCACCTGGCACTGCTTGCTTCCTTTAAGTTTGTTATCGACCAAAACTCCAAGATCCCTTTCCAACAGGGATTCACTTAACACAGAGCTATTTATAGTATAAGCAGCAGCACAAGGATTTTTAAGTCCAAACAGCATCACCTTACAATTATCAACATTGAATCTCATCTGCCACTTAGCAGCCCAATGTGACAATCTATCTAGATCCCCTTGCAACGATTGCACATCATCTCAAGTTGTTAATGTTTGACAAAGTTTTGTGTCATCAGCAAACACAGAAACCTTGCTGACAATACCCATTCCAAATCATTAATAAACAGATTAAATAGAAGTGCTTAGCACTTTAGTCTATAATGATGAAGCCCCATTAACAACTTCTCTCTGCATCATATTCATTAACCAATTTTCTATCCATGTTCAAATGTGCCTCCCCAGACCAACAGAGCTTAGCTTATACATTAGTTGCCTATGGGGGACTGTATCAAAAGCCTTTGCAAAATCCAAGTATACTACATCTACTGGTATGCCAGAGTCTAAATTTCTACTTATTTCCTCATAAAAGCCAAGCAAGTTAGTTTGACAAGATCTATTCCTTCAAAATCCATGCTGGTTACTACTTATAATGTCAGTCCTTGAAACATAAAATGTTCCCTTATTAAAGTTTCCAGTATCTTCCCAACCACTGAAGTTAAACTTACAGGCCTGTAATTACACAGCTGTGAAGGACTACCATTTTTGAATATATTGGAATAACATCAGCCTTTTTCCAATCCAGAGGCACACATCTGGACATGAGGGAATCTGCAAAAATAAGAAACAATGGCCTAGATAAAACTGAACTTAGCTCCCTAAGTACAGCTCCTAACTACCTGAGAATGTATTTTATCCAGTCCAGGAGATTTATTAATATTAACCATATTTAGTTCTTTCTGTAGCATATCCTCGATTAACCAAAGTGCACTTAAATCTTTTATACCATTATTGCTACTATACTCTATGATATCTGTACTTGGATCTTCTATAGTGTATATAGAGGGGGGAAAAGTATTCAAGACATTTCCTTTATCGCTCTCCTCTGTAACTAACTTATACCCATTAATTAATGGTGCCACATTTTCAGTCCTCATCTTCTTACTATTAACATGCCTAAAAATTTTTTAGGCTTAGTGATGCTTTGTTCAGCTATATAACTTCATTATTAATTTTACCTAGTTTGATTGCTTTCTTATACTCCTTGTTACAGTTTTTATAATCCCTAAAGGCCCTTTCTGTTCACTCTGACTTAAAGGTTTTAAATGCCTTTTTCTTCCTTTCCATTTGCCACTTTACACCAGAATTCAGCCACAAGGGTGTGGATTTATTTTTTTTTTTATATTTATTTCCCAAGGGTATTAACGTAGATGTGAAATGACTTAAAACCCCCTTAAACACAGCCAACTTCTGTTCAGTACCTTTACCTGATAAAACCTTATCCCAGTTGTGCATCAGTGCAATCATTTACAGCCATTCAATGATTGTTTGGCCTGGAAGCTCACAATAAAGGTAGCCTCCAGTGGAAAGAGACAATAAAAACAATTAGCAATCTAGTATAATAATAATAATAACCTGTGGCTGTGTTAATAGAATAGAAGCAAAGAGTAAGAATAGGGAGACCAGAACATGTGGACAGTACAGAGTATAATGTGACAGACAATGAAGAGTTAGTGAAAGGAAAGGACAGATATGTTGATATAGAGGTAATTATAAAACTTACCTCCTAAGGCGAATTTCCCGACGTCCAGGTACTTGGCTCCAGTCGATCTCCTGCTGGGAGTTCTGTTGGTGATCAATGAACTTGGCTGGTGATATCTGCTATTAACATGGGCAAGAGATGGGGCATCCATAGGCCTCACAAATGGAGGCACTGAGGGCAGAAGAGGTATCTTTACATTTTGGCTCAAAATATCTGCCTTTACCCCATCTTTCACAACGTCACAACGTTTTTTCTCAATTTGTATTTCTTGTCTATGGGTATCTTCTTTGATGGGGATATCTTAGGAAGATCTATAGGGATCTTACCTGCTTTATATGTTGTGAACATAAAATGCAGTTTAGAGAACTTATCAGATCCTCGCTCAACCCCATCTAATACCTCTGCTGCTTTCTTAACTGGCTGAACTGATACTAAGGATGTCAAGTCCTTCTCTTGTTTTTTTCTTATGTCTGTTTTTTGCCGAGGGGCAGCTTTATTAGATGGGGATTTCTTAGGTTGCACTGTAGGGATCTTATCAGATCCTGGTGTTACCCCATCTAATTTGACGTAGTTTTTACTACCTACTAAGAGATGAGTACTGTAGGATAAGAAGATACCTTTCTATTATGGACTAACAGTTCATTTGTACAGTCAAGCTTTTGAGAGATACACTTCTTTCTTCCTCAGGTACTGCTTGACCTGAGGAAGAGAAAAGTGTATCTCTCAAAAGCTTGTCTATAAAAAAAAAAAGCTTGTCTCATGCTACTGGACTAATACGGCTACAACCATTTTATCTTTTTACTACCTGTAATGTAATGGTTAATTGTCTGTGGTGATACCAAGGGTGGGAAGAAACTGTTATCCTGGGCATCAGTCAGTTGGGAGTTAACATTTTCACCCCAGTTCGTTAAAGATGCCGTTGGAGATAATAGTACATTTTGGAAAAAAGGCAACGCAATCAGCATTGTTGACAAATCTGGGGGTTTTCCAGCCTGCACAATCTTTTTCCAATCATCATCAAACAATGTGTTTGGTAATTCGGCTAGAAATTCAGATAGCAATAGGCCAAACTTGCAGTCTTCAGTAGCCTGCAAAATCAGTTTTACCAAAATATTATCAGCACTGAAGACTTTTCCCTGCATTGTGCTCTGGAACTGAACATTTTTTGATGAATTTTGAACTGAATTATTTGAAAATTCAATCAAAATTGTTGGTATGCCTTTTAGATCCACTCTTCTCTGAGACATCTTTTGCTTCTGCTTTCTCCAAATTCCTAAGATGAAATGAGTTATGACTCACCAGTGGCTATTTATTTACTTATTTGCTGTCATAATGACATCATCAATAGCGGAGTTAAGGTGACATCCTCGCACCTGCAGTTAGTGGTAGTTGAATTCCTCCCCTGTGTTTAAGTGAAAACAGTCCAGATAACAGTAAAATGTGATCATGCCATGTGACATTCAATTATATTGAAGCATATTGTAGGGAATATCTTTTGCTCTTGACATTTTAATGCCTATGAATAGCTCACACAGGTGAAAAGACCTGGGGGCATATTTATAAAGGATTGTCTTTTTTGCCAAATAATTAGCGCAGCACATCGCAGCGAAAATAGCACCATTTGGGGCTTCGTTTCGCCTTATTTATAAAAAAAGCGAAAAAAAACACACTTCGCAGCTGAAAAAGGCGAACGGGCGCGATAAAGAGCGAAAAGTATCGCAGCGAAAACTTAACGCATCTAAGAAGACTGCATTGCGAAAACCATTCGAAACCAGAAAAGCCCACTAGAAAATGATGTCAAGTTCAAAATGGCCACCTCACATTTACCAAGAAGTCAGCCACGTCTTATTTAGTCAATCTTCTTAGAATTTCTCAATTGGAATACAATTTTCTTTTGCACTGCACATTTGCCTTTCTAATGCGCGATCGCTTTTCCAAGGCATATTCTAATTATAATGCGCGGTCGCCTTTCTAATGTGCGTTCGCCTTTCTAATGCACGATCGCCTTTCCAAGGCATATTCCATTATAATGCGCGGTCGCCTTTCTAATGTGCGTTCGCCCTTCTAATGCGCGTTCGCTTTTTCAAGGCATATTACCCATTAGAATGCCTTTTCACTTAAACAATGACTTTTCACCACCTTCAGGGTCGCGCTAATCTTTCGCTCTTTTTAACGCAAAAACCACCTTTCGCTCTTTTATAAATCGCGTTATGCCTTTTCGCTCCCTTTTCGCTAAAATTACCATTGCGAAGTAAGGCGAAAAGGGTTTTAGCGATAGCTCGCGGAAACGGTTTCGCCATTCGTTAACGCTACCTTTATAAATAGCGTTAACTGTCTTTTTGGCGAAAACCCATGCGAAAAGCGAATGCGAAAACATTTCTCTACTTTTCGCTCTTTTATAAATATGCCCCCTGGTCAGGGTTTACCCATGCCTTAAATCAGGGTGTGCAATTCAATTTCACAGGGGGCCGTGTGAGAAACCTGAATTGCTCCGGGACGGGACAGGGGGGAGTAGAGTCCCATAAAAAGATAACGGCTCATCGTGTAGGGCCAGACCAATAGGTTAAACTCAATTCTCATTATAGAAATTGCAAAACTGGATTTTATAAAAATATTAAATTCACATTCCTGGTTCATTGGATATTTATTTTATTAGTTGCAAATTTTAATTGGTGTGTAATATTTTATATCCATTCCATCAAATTCAATTAATCAATTGATCAGGTCATCTTTTTTCATACAATAAACTTAATACAAATTAATTATCCAGCCTAAGACAATCAATTCAATTCAACACATCTAGTATTGAGGGGCCAGTTAGGGGCAGCCAAAGGGTTACATGTGGTCCAAAGAGCCTTATTTTGCCTAGGTCTGTTTTACATACAATTCTTGACCAAAACGAAAACCCTTTGCCAGAATATCTTTACCAACCAAGGGGTAATTTTCTAGACAAGACTCCATCTTATCTAGCCTCACTAGGAGCAGTCATGCTACAGGTACTGCATCACCTACAGATCCCTTCATTGAAATGCCAGCACGGTCCTCTTTATTGCCCCCCATCCCCCTGGAAGGCTGGCTCCTGCTTGTCTACCCTGAAAGGACTGGCTTCCCCATGATGAGGCCCCCTGGACATTTTGGAATGATTTATTATTCATGATGTGCATCCAAAGACCTATGTCTCGGTGGCTCCACACCAATTCATTGCACACTGCCATTTTTTGTCAAAAGGCCTAATTGTAGCAAAGCTACACCTGACCACCATACACTCTGTTTGTCTCCATTATCACATCTAGGTAGCAGAACAATGCTGAACACTGTTCCTTTGTGCGCTCACCTATCATTCTACCTAGGATCCAAATGTCCTAGGTATCATTCTAATGCACTTTTTTTCTTCATACTCTTCCTTTCTTATCTCTCTTAATCTGTCCCACGTATCCAATTGAAATCTCTCCAATGGCAATAGTGAAAAAATATCAACAAAATCTTTCTTCAATTTTTTTTGTCTAAGATGGAATCCTTGTGGACCTTCAAAGCAAACATAGGTATGCCCTCTAGGCATATCTGAACTCCTGCTCTGTACTGTGGATCAAATACCTTCCTCTTTTTCATTTGTCACTGGTCCTTCCCCTGTCCTCAACATTGAACTTTCTTCCTGCCCTAGCTCTAATTGCTGTCCCGTTTCACTATTTATATCTGCTCAAGTCTGTAGCATTTAAACACTAGCCCCCAAGTTTTGTTCTGTAATGTCCCTGCCCCCAACCCCTCGCCTGTGGCCTGTGCCCCTTGTTTTGCTTCTAACCATCCAAATAAGTTCTGTCATGTCTGTATTGTGTCTTATTTTGTGAATCATGAGTCGATGTTAGTGTGTGTGGCATATTTGTAGTATAGTATAGTATAGTATAGTATAGTATTGGAGTTTGAATAAAGACATACGTCCATCCAGTCCAACCCATCTAGCAATATCCTCATTTCCTGCCTAACTGTTGATCCAGAGGAAGGCAAAAAACCCCCACCAAATTTATGAAGGGGGAAAAAATTCCTTCCTGACTCCAAGTGGCAATCGGAAATTTCCCTGGATCAACTCTACTTTATGTATCAATACCAGTAACTTGCAACATTCCTTGTTTGCAGAAACTCATCCAGCTTTTTTTTGAAACTGACCAATGAACCTGCCATTACAACGTCCACTGGAAGACAGTTCCACAGCCTTACCGTTCTCACAGTGAAAAACCCTTTCCGAGCTTGAAGCCTAAACCTTTTTACTTCAAGTCTTAAGGGATGTCCTCGTGTCCTTTGACATGTTCTCTTGGTGAACAATGCCCCAGATAGTTTATTGTATGGCCCGTTAATGTATTTATACACAGTAATCATATCCCCACGCAAGCGCCTTTTCTCCAGCGTACATAATTGTAACTTTTCCAGTCTCTCTTCATATTCAAGCTCCCCCAATCCCCTTATTAATTTAGTTGCCCTTCTCTGAACCCTTTCCATTTCAAAGATGTCCTTTTTGTACACAGGATTCCAAAATTGCACTGCATATTCCAAATGAGGCCTTACTACCTTACTTAGTACCTGCAGGCATGTAGCTTGTTGCTCCATTTGCCGCATCAGATCATGATCCTGCAACAGATATCTGTTGATCGATGCCAGTAGTCTCGATTCGAGAACCCCTAAGGTTCACTGGATTGGACGTCACCCCTAAACCTGATATGGTCTGTGCATATGCTCTAACTTGGGGGCCTCCGAATAAATGATTTGTGATGGATGATTGTAGATTATCCTGTAATAAAGGAAATGATTTTGGTTGCCAGGCCCCTTGAGCCGATGTCGCACCGCCCCAGCTCCCAGCAGGCAAAACAGCACCTCTACCTTTTAGCACTTGGAAATATGATGGTAGCTCCTGAGGAGCTACTGACACACTGGTACTTGCCTGCCCCTCTAGTGTATACTTTGAAAGTAAAAATTTTGCACCATAATTTGGGGATTCAATGAGTATATTTTGGCAGAGTCACAGGACAAAATTTAATCTGAACTTTCGACAATCAAAGTTTATTGTTGAAACCAGTCATTTCATCACTAAAACAGTTTTGTGACAAAATAGTGGATATCTCTAGTAGTGATGGACTCGAACCCGAGTTCAAGCAAAACTTTATGAGTTTGGATGAACTTGGACTAATTGAATTAACTCAGGTTCGAACTAGTTCGGTTTTCCAAACTCGCAGACTTATTTTCAAAAAAATATCGAAAATTCGATAATAATTTAATGTAACGTTCAAATTCAGTAACCCTCGAATGTAACCTTCGATTTGGGTAACCCTCAAATGTAATGTTCGATTTTCGATAACCCTCTAATGTAGCCACTGATCTCGGAAACCCTCAAGTGTAGCCTTCTATTTTGGTAACCTTTGAATGTAAAGGTGGGTACACACTATATAATGCTTGCTCCTGACTGACCGTTCAAGGCTTTCGACCGGTCAGCCAGGAGGAAGGACTGCCAGTCACAACAGAAGCAGCCACATCCGTCAGTTAGTCGCGACCGAGTGTGTGGTCCATAGAGGACCACACGATCGGTTGTGATATTCCGACCTGTCCGATCGCTCATCTGTCCAATTTGGATGAACGAACGGTTGGTGGTCGATCAAGGCCCGCCCGTCCAAAACACTGAAATGTCAGGTGGTCGGGCCGAATTATTGTATCGTGTGTACCTAGTTTTATGGTCGGTAAAGGTGGCCATATACTATTACGATCGTAATTAAGATCTTAAAACCGAACAATACTTTGAAAGACAGATGTACAATGTTAATTGTACTAAGATGGTACAATTTATACTGTTTATATTGTTCGACATTCAATTTGTTTTGTGATTAATGTCGAATGTCGCCTATTGTGAGGTTACAATACATTAACATTTGATCAGAACTTCAGAAAACACTACAATCATTTTACCAATCAATTTAAAAAACCAACTTTCCCGATCGTAATTACAATAATTTTCCCAATCTTATGTCACACAATAAGATCGGGAAAATGTACAATTTTTCAGCCAATCAATGGAAATGTCGGATTGTATGTTGGATTGTACATAAAATTGGTCTAATGTATGGTCACCTTAACCCTCAAATGTAATGTTCGATTTTCGATAACCTTCGAATGTAGCCACTATCTCTGAAACCCTCAGATGTAGCCTTCAAATTTCGATAACCTTCGACTGTAGCCACCAATCTCGGAAAACCTTGAATGTAGCCTTTGATTTTGGTAATCCTCGATTGTATCGTTCGGTAACCCTTGAACGTAGTGTTTGTTTTTTCGATAACCCTCCAATGTAGCTTTCGAGTATATCCTTTGATTTTGGTAACCCTCGTATGTAGCCTTCAATTTCAGTAACCCTCGAATGTACCGTTTGCTAGCCCTCAAAGGTAATAGGTAACCCTTGAATGTAATGCTCAATTTTCAATATCCCTTGAATGTAGCCTTCGAATTTGGTAACTCTCGAATGTAATGTTCAATTTTAGATAACCTTCAAATGAATCTGTCGAATTCGGTAACCCTCAAACGTAATGTTCAATTTTTGATAACCCTTGAATGTTTGATTCAATTTTTGGTAGCATGAAGACTGTAGCATGCGGAAACCCGACAAATGCCTGATCTTGTGTTTAAACATGTTTTGGTGCATGATCCCCAGACCAATTCCCAGGTGCCACAGCCATTTACAGTAAGTTCCCTTTTTTAGTTTGTTTTTAGTCTTTAGTTTATTTATCCAAACTTTTCAAACTATTATCTCACATTTAATGGGTTCATTTCCGACTTCAGTAAGTTTGGCCATCTCTAATCTCTAGTCTGGAAAATGTTATGTATCCCTATGTGGTATTTATGCAAATATAATCACTTGCTACCTTTCCTAAACATGTCTCATTTTCACTTATATGTAATGCCTAACAAGTAAAGTCAATATGTACAGACTAATTATTTTTCTTAAATCTTAATCTATGGATTATTGCATATAAATATCACAGCTGTTTGCTGTACTGAAAGATTGCTGAAGTACACATTTTGTAACCTCGTTCATCAGCAGATAAAGATTATTGTATTTTTCTTGGATCTTTTTAACTCAGAGGGCCTGGTCACACTGACCTGTTTACTTGTATTGGCTGGTTGCTGAACTGGCTACTTTCCAAGTAGTCACAACCATGCAAACATCTCATCTATCACTGTTATAGTCAGTGAGATGGCACCTACCTGATGGGGTAGACTAAAGCTGCCTCTCTAGCCATATGCTGTAGATTGTCAGTTACTGTTTCATGCCAGGGCATTGTCTTTTTCATGCCAAGGTAGACTGCCTCCTGCACAGAGTGCCAATTGGAATGTGGCATCTTGTTAAAAAGACTTTTCCATAGGAAAGGAAGAAATTCCATTTTTACTGAAATTCTATTATGCTACAGTTTTCTGCAAAGCACAGGACTGCCTATTTCAAGTGATTAGTTTCTAACAGTATTTCGTTAACCTGCAATAAGGTTAAACTTCAGTTTTTAACAAAACATCCACGATAACAACCAATAAGATATTTAAAATCTTTAAATTTGCTTTTGTTTTAATACTTTAGAACAAGCATATTTGCATCTAATTTTATTTTATTTATTGTGGTTAACATTGCATACAATTTACATTTTTTTAGAACATTTTTTTAGAACATGTTATAATTTTTATTTACAAAAATAAAAGGTTATACATTGAAATTCAGAAAATAAGAAATCAGTACGTAAGATATTTAAAGGGTATCTTTACCCCCCAAACACAAAAATTAGTAAAATGGAAGGCATTACATTTCCATTAAAGGCTACCTTTAAAAGCGCTAAAACAGCCTTTAAATATACTGGCCCACCTTCGTTCCCTACGTTCTGCCTACTTCCATGCATGGAAAAGCAGAAATTGTAGAATTTGTGGCCATATTTATAAAGAGGAAAAATTTTAATAGCATTAATTTTTGTGACGGTGAAATTCAGCATTAACATTACCCAAAAATCTAGTCTTAAGTTAAAATGTCTTGTGAAAATAGTCTAACACCAACAATGACGCTGAGTGTAAACACGTTTTCACCTTTTCACTAAATATATATGAAAAATATTCTAAATAAAACCCGGGACACCTTTTTAAAATTATGTTCACGGGGAAACATACCATGGATAAATTTTAAGCAAAGATTGAATAATGAAAGAAAAAATTCCAGCCAAAAAAACTTGCATGGACAGATTATCTGGAAAAATTCTTGCCAACAACTATATATGAAGAATGGAACATAAGGGCGAGGAAATACCCCATTTTCTCATGCTTGCTATGCGTTAGCATGGGGGAATCACAGAGCATGTCAATTTGGGTGGCCACATTTCAATCACTGTGCTGTGATCCGTTTTCAAAGCACATGTGATCAGTAATGCATGAGAAACTCGCCCTGATGCATGCATGCTTTTTATGAGCGTTGCCTTCTGGCATAATGTGGCCTCAGCCTAAATTATAACTTAAAGTGGGATAAAATAATAAAGCATAAACATAGACAGTATTTGAGTAGATTAGAGATGATTAGGAGAGACAGGAGAGTGAGGTTAGATCTGACACGCTCTCCCTGACCACAAATGTGCAAATAAGAGTCCAGGATTCTGAAGGAAGGTGGAGCTTAAGTGCTGCATTTGGCTGAGATAAACTTGATAAACTTGGCATCAAGGAGCGGTACAAACAGAAAAAGTAAATTTTTTAATGAAATTTAACAGTCCCTACCCAATGCATCAATTTTTGCAGTATTGCAAAACTGTCAGATGCAGAAAAAGTAGCCACGGATGGCAGTTCATTGCAACCAGTCGTGCAATCATAGGGATCCACAGGGCTGGCTGTGATTTACCAACATGCTGTACCCTCTATAGAGGGGAAGCAGTTGTAACTATTGATAACATTGTATTCCTGGACGAGGCTAATAGGCAGCTATGAAACAGAGCCCACTATAGACAAGTTGATGGGGACCCACAAGTAAAATTAAAAAATTATGTGGATGATATCTTGCAAGATGCTAAGGAGTTTCTGAACATTCAGAGTACCATTGTTCTATCTATTACTTAAAATGCATGGGGGGGGGGAACAGAATGCTTCATTGGTTCAGGGATTAATTAATTAAAAATAACTTTTTTGGAAGCACTGCTAAAGTATATTGATAACTTCCATCAGCCAATAGTTAAAAGTAACAAAAATGGGTCAGAACACAACAGAATCCCTGAAAAATATTGGGGATCTGAATCCAGTGAAAGAGAAACCATACCTCTGCACCATGGACATTGAATCCCTTTACACCTCTATTCCACATGAATAAGGGATAGAGGTGGTTGAACATGCTCTATTGGTTTTGGGATATGATATAAAGAAGTATACTTTCTGATAGATTTACTTACCAGTTGTCTGACTAAGAACTTAAAATTTGTCAATTCGTACTTCTTTCAAACCCAAGGCACTAGCCCGGGTACGTATTTTACCCCTGCATATGCTAACATGTTTGTAGCTGAATTTGAAAGAAAGTATGTTTTAGAGAAATACATTTAAAAAAAAATATTGGAAAGTCTACTCAAGATATGTGGAAGATTACTTTTTGTTTTGGAAGGAGACTCACCCAACCATGCATTTTAATGTTATGGTAACTATGATCAAAACAGATAAATGATCTGGATGTGATGGTTGTAAAACAAGGTGACACACTGACCACAGATCTGCACACTAAACCAACAGATCGGAATAACTTATATGCTGAGAGCTTCCATCCAAAAGCGTTGTAGAAAGGGTATGCAGACTTGTAACGATGATCAATGCAAAGTGAGGTTGAAAGAAATGTACCAGAGGTTTCTGGAAAGGGGTTATAAACAGGATAACCTTTTTAAAAGATAAGATAAAAAGTTAAACTTTAAGAGAACAAAGGGGAAGTTACACAGAATTGAAAGGATCCCTTTTGTAACAACACACATCATTCACTCAAGAGAGATCTTACAGTTAGATCTGGAAATTAATATTGTTTTGTTATAAACAGTCCAAAAGCATAGGGGCACATATAGTCATAACTAACATTGTCCCGGCTACAGAAAAAAAGATATTACTATTACTATAGTAAGTAGACTAAGGGGCATATTGATAAGCGATAAACTATTCGCGGCCAAGTTTCTCTACATTTTCGCAAAAATTGCTATTAACGCGATTTATAAATGCGCGAAACCCGGGTGCGAAAAGTTAATGCCTCGTTAACTTTGCATCAGTTACTGCTCGCTTCTATTTATAAATCAGCGGTAACTGATGCGCCGCGTTAATCTCGTCCGTTTCCATGGCGAAAACGGCCGAGATTACAGGGGGCATTTATCAGAGGGGCGCGGCAGTGTTACGCTGTCTTTTGATTGAGATATTTTATCCTGTATAAATAGAAACATTCTAATTATGCTGTGAAAGAGGACTATGTACCAAAATTATATTTTAATTAATTATCTTCTCTTTAATGTATAATAATTTGTAAGTAAACTATGTATAAATGATATGTAATATTGCATCTTATCTCAATTATTATAAATGTTCTCTTTTTTAAGATTGGGACCCACATAACGCCCTCTGGTGGATAAAAAAAAATGCTATTTTTATATTTTAAAAAAAAAATTAAATAATAATATATCTATAGATGGATAGACATATATATAGATAAATATATAGATATAGATAAACAGAATACAATTTTGATATCCCAACAGTGCCCAGGCTCTCAAAGATGGTAGTGCCTATAATACTATAAATATAATAAATTCTCCAAGGCATGCTCACACTCCCAGACGGCACCACTCTCATATATATATATATATATATTATATATATATATATAGTAGCTGAGAGAACGGAGCACTCCTGGGGATCTTGTGAATATATCTTTATTAGTACACGTGAATCGACGCGTTTCGCGCCCGTCTAGGAGCCGTTCTCATATCTTGAGAACGGCTCCTAGACGGGCCGAAACGCGTCGATTCACGTGTACTAAATAAAGATTATATTCACAAGATCCCCAGGAGTGCTCCGTTCTCTCAGCTACTACGTTACATTGTCTCACGGAAGCACCTGGGCAGCTGTTTAAACAGATTGGAGAGTGCCGCTTCTTCCTGGTTATACTATATATATATATATATATATATATATATATATAGGTGAAGTAAACGGAGGCACTCCTTAATTTCTTTTAAGATCATGATTTGGACTCACCTATATGCGATAGAAGACACATTATTGCACACTAGGGTATGTGATGAGTTGATTACTATTGTAAAATGTGAACACTGTATGATTATTCACTAGACGGTTATGATGTCATATGTTCATCATCGTTTGTTTACTGGGTGGAGGGAGGATAAAGTTCCCGAAAATTTGTGTGATGTTTGTGTATTTGAACTTTGTTGACACAATGTGCACATCTGAAACAATTCCTCCAACATTCCCCTTTAATATTTACACTTATAGAATCAAGCTATCGAAAAGGCCACACAATCCCTTTTCGAAGAGAATGGGATGGCATCTTGAAGTGCAGGTATTCAAAAGACATCAATTTTAATGAAAATTAGATGTATTGATAAAAGTATAGCTTTGCGTTTCAGCAAGGTTAATTAAGGTTTTAAACTCAAGCTCATATAGGTCCATCAGAAGGAAATTATTGATCCTACAGGTCAAAGACACAAGCATTTTGGCTGGAAGTTTGGAAGTTATTTGGAGTCTTTTAGGACCAATCTTATACAACCCAGACAACAGATTTAAAAAAACAAAACAACACTGCTTCTACCTCCAGTGTTATTATAAATGTATATATATTTATATTACCTTTTAATAATATACATTATTTGTGTGTATATATATATATATATATATTCTAGCAAAAGTGTGCCCTTTGGTGCACACTGGAAATTATGTGTGTATGAGTTTTGCTATGTGTGGATATATAGAATCTTTACACATGTATATTTTAAACTGTTACTCAGACAATCACCAGCTTCCAGAGGAACCAAATAGGATAATCCTGGAGGTCTTAGAGTAGACCCAGGCAATCCTGCCACACTGTGTGGAACATGCTAGGTTAATACTTATTAGTATTCACCACGGCAAGTGGTGATGGTACCTCATTGTATAAACAAACATTTCTCATTCCCAGATTACCTAAAGAAATGGATTTATCCTTTATATACTCTTTTATACAGATCTAATTGAAAAAAAATTGCTTCAGAGCAATTTTCAATAACTGATAACTGCTTTTTATTTTAGTATTACAGTAAATCCTTGGTATACCTGCCTGTCTTTACCACTAAGCAAAAGGCTAAGGACTTGCAAGCGAGCACCTTCATCCCAACCATTAATAGTGGCTGCCAATTCAAATTGTTCTAGCCAATCAGTCCACTCCCTAGTTACCTCATCAAATGGATCAGATTTAAAAATAGGTTTGGCAACTGGGCCTGGTAGAGCTACTGAGTCTAATTGAGGAATTTCATCTGCAGGTACAATGACAGGAGGATTTAAATCAATACCTTTCAGTAGCAGCCTCCATAGCTTAATACAGAGAACAAATATACAAAGAAAACAGAATAAATGGTATTAACAGCTCTGCTGCCACCAATTTGTACCAGATCACTGCTTTATGGAAGGATTATGGGTGGCATGGCACACAGTGGGTTATTCTGGTGGTCTGGCACAAAGCAGACAGTGCACATAAACAGGTTCCCCGCATAACATGTGCAGTAATCAGGGGTGTCCCTGTCTATGGTGCACCACTTTGAATATTGACCAGGCCTGTATATTGTGTGTCCTTGTAAGTTGGTGTACACTTATCTGTTGCTTCAGAGTTTGTATTCAATAATGTAAATTGTCCAATAAGCTGTCCTCCCAATAGGTGGTAACAGGATCTTATACTCAGGATCTTATACACAGGATCTTATACACAGGGTCTTATACACAGGATCTTATACACAGGATCTTATACATGGTCTTATACACATAGTTTACATAGTTTACATAGTAATTAAGGTTGAATAAAGACATTCGTCCATCAAGTCCAACCTATTCACTTTTTTTTTTAACCCTACCTAACAGTTGATCCAGAGGAAGGCAAAAAAACCCAGCTAAAAAGGGGGGGAAAAATTCCTTCCTGACTCCAAACGGCAATCGGAAAGTATCCCTGGATCAACCAGATCTATATGCATTAATACCAGTAATTCTCAATATTTTTTAGTTTTAGAAACTTATCCAGGCCTTTTTTAAAGTTATTCAATGAACTTGCCATTACCACCTCTGCTGGAAGACAGTTCCACAGTTTCACCGTTCTCACTGTAAAGAAACCTCTCCTAACTTGAAGATGAAACTTCTTTTCTTCCAACCTTAAAGGATGTCCACGAGTCCTCCGATATGACCTACTAGTGAACAATGCACCAGAGAGTTCACTGTATGGGCCATTAATATATTTGTATAAGGTTATCATGTCCCCACGCAACCACCGCTTCTCCAATGTAAACAGCCCTAACTTGTCTAATCTGCCTGCATATTCAAGCCCCTCCATTCCCCTTATTAATTTAGTTGCCCTTCTCTGAACTGCCTCAATTTCCAAGATGTCCCTTTTGTATATGGGATTCCAAAACTGCACCGCATATTCCAAATGAGGCCTTACCAGTGCCTTTTAAAGAGGGAGAATAATATTTTTCTCTCTTGATTCCATTCCCCTCTTTATACAAGACAATATCTTGCTAGCTCTAGCTGTTGCTACCTGGCATTGTTTGCTACAGCAAAGTCTGTTGTCTACCAGAACCCCCAAATCTTTTTCCATTACAGATGCACTTAACACAGAGTTATTTATGGTGTAGGTGGCACAGGGATTATTAAATCCCAAATGCATCACCTTACATTTATCAACATTGAATCTCATCTGCCATTCTGCTGCCCATTTTGATAATCTATCTAGGTCTGCTTGCAGCACTTGCACATCATTGGAAGTTTCCAAAGCTCTGCATAGTTTAGTGTCATCAGCAAATACTGAGACCTTGCTCTCAATGCCCTCTTCTAAGTCATTTATAAACAGATTAAACAGAAGCGGCCCCAGTACAGAACCCTGAGGAACTCCGCTTAGAACTTTAGCCCACATAGATGTAGCTCCATTAACCACCACTCTCTGTTTGCGGTCCAATAACCAGTTCTCTATCCATGAACAAATGTTTTCTTCAAGGCCAACACAGGATGTTATACACAGGATGTTATACACAGGGTCTTATACACAGGATCTTATACACAGGGTATTAAACACAGGGTCTTATACACAGGGTCTTATACACAGGATCTTATACACAGGGTCTTATACACAGGGTCTTATACACAAGATCTTTTACACAGGGTCTAAACACAGGGTCTTAAACACAGGGTATTAAACACAGGGTCTTATACACAGGATGTTATACACAGGATGTTATATACAGGATCTTATACACAGGGTCTTGTATTGCAGTCAAAATCTCTCAAAAGCACACACCACAATCTACTTTCACTTTCTCTCCTCCTAGCCATAGAGAGCAAGGATGTCTTGTCTTTTATTACTCACTAAGGTCACCTGCAGGCTGGAGGTGGTATATAAGGAGCCTTGGTGTATGTGTCCATTACAATACACATCACGTCCTGTGTAGCAGACAGAAACATTTTTTGGATTACACTTCCTTTCACATAGAGCAGACACAGGGGTGTGGTTTAAGCTGCCATTTGACCATTCCATGTTGAAATAGGGATATCAGCTCTGTAAGTAAGTTTATGTATTTTGTATATTTTGTGTTGTATCTAATATAAGTCAGTGCTATTCTTTATATACATTTACTGATGGTCATTTAAATGGTAATAGTGAGATAGTACACACATACATATACACCTTTCCTATGTGTAATATATATATGGAACAATAGACGAAGGCACTCACAGGTCTTGCAAAATGGTAACATTAAACTTTTATTCACGGAGATAAAAAAGCTATATCGACGCGTTTCAGCTCAGAAGCCGTCCGTAGGATATGACGTAGTGGACAAGTACTGTGTTTATGTAGGTACTGTTCTGACACACACAGCATAGAGAAAATTAAAAACTATTAAACATTTACAATAAAACCAAATGTCCAAATCATGTTAATGCTTAAAAACCAGGAAGGTAATTTCTGAAGTTACAGTTTGCGGCACTCATATAAACAATTATATAATAAGATTGTTACCAATTCTAGATTATATGTTGGGACCAGATTTATAGAAATCAAAGTAAACTGTGTAAATTGTGGATCCATTTGGATTCTTTTTGTAACAATAACTTGTAATGACCTATATTTAGTTTTAGCTCTCCTTTGGTTAAAGGATATATCTGTTGTATTCAATTAGATCAACTGGACTTGAAATGTAGTTCTTGAAGACGTTTCGCTAGTCATCCGACTGGCTTTCTCAATTCAGAATGACTTGTACAAGAATCTGTGGCAATTATGTACCCTGGAAAATCCCAATTAGCATATCACAGCCAGGTGTTAAGGGTGTGATTAGATAGTGGCTAAGAGGTGTTATAGGAACGCCCAGAGTAAGGTGTTAAAACAGCATTGTACATGGCAGACAGTTGGTGTCGAACCCCCCCACCTCTATTTAGGCTTGGTTTCTTTATTTTCACATAAATGGCCTCCTTAACACCTCTCTTGAACCAGTCACGTTCCTTCGCCAGTATATTAACATTACAATCTTCAAAGGTATGTCCTTTATCCTTAAGATGTAGATACACGGCTGAGTCCTGACCCGAGGAATTGGCTCTTCTGTGCTGGGCCATACGTTGATGCAGTTGCTGTTTGGTCTCCCCCACATACAAATCAGAGCATTCTTCACTGCACTGCACTGCATATATGATGTCGCTTTTCTTGTGTTTTGGTATTGGGTCTTTCGGATGTACCAATTGCTGCCTCAGTGTGTTGTTCGGTTTAAAGCAGACAGGGATACAATGTTTTTTGAAAATTCTTCTTAATTTCTCGGAGACCCCTGCTACATATGGGATGACCATGTTCTTCCTCCTGTCTTGCTTTTCCCCTTCACTGTTGTTATTCGTGTTCTTTTCTTTCCTTCTACTTCTTTTGACAAAGGCCCAGTCTGGATATCCACAAGTTTTAAGGGCTCCTCTGAGATGTTTCATTTCTTTAGCCTTTGCCTCTGTGCTAGTGGGGATGTTCTCGGCTCTGTGTTGCAGGGTTCTGATGACCCCCAGCTTCTGATCTAAAGGGTGGTGGGAGTCAAACATCAAATACTGATCTGTGTGTGTTGGTTTTCTGTAAACCTCTACTTCCAGTTTACCATTTTCCTTAACTTCTACCAAGCAGTCCAAGAAAGCCAGTTTGTTGTTTTGTACCTCTTCCCTTGTGAATTTAATGTTTTGGTCCACCGCATTAATGTGTTCCGTGAAAGCTTGTACTTCCTTCTGGTGGATTTTAACCCAGGTGTCATCAACATATCTGAACCAGTGGCTGGGTGCTATGCCCTTAAAGGTATTAAGCGCCTGTGTTTCTACCTCCTCCATGTAAAGGTTGGCCACAATAGGTGAAACTGGAGATCCCATAGCACATCCATGTTTTTGCTTATAGAACTTATCCCTGTATTTGAAATAGGTGGTATTCAGGCACAAGTCCAACAAGGAACACACCTGTTCTGGGTTGAGATCAGTTCTGCTGGTAAGAGTGCTGTCTTGGCCCAGCCGTTTTCTCACCATGTCAACAGCCTCCTTGGTGGGTATACAAGTGAAGAGAGATGTCACATCATAGGACACCATAGTTTCTTCTACACCGAGTACTATATCTTCAATCTTGTAGGTGAAATCCTGAGAGTTCTGGATGTGATGCTTAGAACTTCCCACCAAAGGTCCTAAGATGTTAGCTAGATATTTTGCCACCTTGTATGTTACCGAGTTGATGCTGCTGACTATAGGTCTTAGTGGGGCCCCTTCCTTATGTATCTTTGGGAGTCCATATATGCATGGATGTGCCTCACCAGGGTAGAGGCGATGATACATTGCTCGGTCAATGGCTTTATCCTTTTGAAGCTGTTGTAGTAAGTCTATGACTCTTTTCTTGTAACGGCTGGTGGGATCCCTTGTTAAAGCCTCATATGTGTTGTTATCGGCCAGGAGCATGGTCACCTTATCATGGTAGTCTGAGGTGTTGAGTACCACTGTGCATCTTCCTTTATCTGCCGGTAGAATGGTGATACTGGAATCTTTCTTGAGGGATGTTAAGGCTCTTCTTTCCTGTGTAGTCAGGTTAGATGAAGGAGTTTTAGCACTGGCTAAGGCTGCAGATACCTTAAGGCGAAGTTGTTCTGCCTCACTCTGTGATACCTTATTACTGTGGATAGAGGCTTCTGTGGCTGCTATAATATCCACCACAGGGATGGCTTTAGGGGTGATGGCAAAATTCAAGCCCTTACCAAGGACTTCCATATCTGGCTGCCATGTACAATGCTGTTTTAACACCTTACTCTGGGCGTTCCTATAACACCTCTCAGCCACTATCTAATCACACCCTTAACACCTGGCTGTGATATGCTAATTGGGATTTTCCAGGGTACATAATTGCCACAGATTCTTGTACAAGTCATTCTGAATTGAGAAAGCCAGTCGGATGACTAGCGAAACGTCTTCAAGAACTACATTTCAAGTCCAGTTGATCTAATTGAATACAACAGATATACCATGACCTGGATGAATGAGAACCTTCACAAGCATATTTGGTTAAAGGACAACAATATAAAAAAAAAAAAAAAAAATCACCCCCATTACATGTCCACACTTCCAGCAGCTGAAATCACTTACTCACGTTTACAACCATGCTATCTTCTCTTAGATATCACACAGCAAATATGAGTGCTAAAAGCCCACCTACTAGACGGCCCTGGCCCATCATTAACATAGCACTTGTCATTGGCTGGTGTGAATGTCTGTTACAACCTCCTCTGCCAGTTAAACAAACTGTTCTGTTTCTAGGATACAGCCTACATAATCAAGGGTGGGAGGAGGAGTGTTTTCTTCCATGCTAGCTTTGAGTGACAGTTAGAGGCAGACAGAATTGTTACGCTCCCTTCACAGCATGGCTAATTGAAGGCTAATTGAAGGCAGAGAGAGGCTCGAAATCGGGGGGGGGGGAGAGGAAGTACGGGGAGGCTGCTTACCTTTACTCTTTTTAAAGCAATTTGAAAAAAAAATGCGTTGAGGCAATACAGTTATCCTTTAAGCCGTATATATATATATATATATATATATATATATATATATATATATATATATATATATATATACACACACACATACTTCCATAATCACTAGTTTATCACAGATTGACAAATGTAAGCATTTTATTTCTACAATTCTGCAAGGTTTTCTCCATAAACATGTATTAAGTAAAGCAAGAGCATAAATTCTGAAAAACTGGTCAGTATTTTTTAAACTAAAGTAATCTCAAGGTCACTTTCAGGGTCCTTAGGTTTCTATATTCAATTCAACCACATCTCATCTCATTGCTGTGCTTGCTTAACTTAGTAGAAAACTTGGGCACAAATGTGCTTACATTGGCGTTTTATAGGTATGGATTCATGCAGGCTATTTACAAGATGCCAAAGAATGTCAAATACTGAACATGTGTTTTGGTTCTGCAGTTACACGCTGACAGCAGAAACCTTCTGCATTCCATTGAGTCCATTTGCTGATTCTAAAACTCTTTTTTTTTCTCTCTCAAAAATGAATTTGGTAGGTTTGAATTTCAATGTCTTTAGATGCTAGATAGTGTGAAAAGAAAGCAGAAGGAAAAAATAAAGGAAAAAATAAAGAAAACTGTTTATATTTAAGGGTTAACTCATGTATAACAAAAACACATGCACAACACATACATTTGAAACTCAAGTATTACCATTTTAATGGGTTGTAGGCAATACTAATGTATTGCATCATGTTCTCAGGGGAATTATTATAATCATATTGGTATAGTACAATGTTACCTAACTAGTATTCATGGATGAATTTTAGAGGGCTTAGCTCTGAATTACAGAATGGGTAACTGGGAAGACAGGTAATGAGCAGGGTTATCTAGTGGTCAGTACTAGGTCCTGTTTTGTATTTAACAGAATTTTCATTAGTGTAGTGATAACTGCTCGGTGAAGTGGAAAGTATATCTGTATTTTGTTATACACTTGAAAGCCAATGTTCAGTAAATCAGAAAATCTATGAAATGCTAATCTAATCTAATTAAAAACTGAGGATTTTATCTTCCCAAGTCCCAAGACATCTTCACCGTTATCATAGGCTTGAATGGAACTGGCTCTACATGCTGCAAAGGACCAGCAAGAATCGGGAAGCAACAACAATTTAAAGTTAAATATATATATTTATAAAGTGCCACTTGGGTACGCAGTGCTTATGTCTCAGACTGAGCAACTATCTTGGTGCATTCGCACCAATACAAAAGATAGGCACTTGGTTGGGACATCACCCCTGACAGCTGAGAAGGAGCTGCAAGTGGAGCGCCAGTAAGGTAAGTGTACCACTGTTCTCTGGGCATTCTATTATTCACAGGGAGGTGAGAATAAGCTTTCTCACTTCCCTGTGAATAATAGATAGAGATTCATTTAATTAAAAAACCCGGTTTAGAGGTCCCTTTATGCTGGGTGGTGGCAGTGTTCATAGGGGGTTTGTGGGGAAGATTTCCTTGTAAGAAATGGGAGTTACAGCCAGGAACATATCAGGGGCCAAGAGAGAAGATAGGTAGGGGATGTAGCAGATTGAAGATATTTAAAGGTGAAAAGAAGGGTATAGGATCTTATTTTTTGCTTTATAGGAAGCCACTTCATAGACTGCAGCATCAGGGTTGCACGCAAGTGAGATGATCCAAGCTGCTAAGTTCAGGATCAACTGAATATATAGGGAATCACCTGAACTTACTAACAGGGTTATTCAATAAAAGTTCTTATCGTTTAAAATGGTGCAAATTTTGCCCCAACCAATCAGATCTTATTTAACATTTGAAAGCTAACATCTGATTGGTTAGGGCAAAATTAGCACCATTTTTAACAATATAAGAACTTTTATTGAATAACCATAAGTATATTAGTATGGGAAGTAGATGTGAGTGTTTCTTTCTTTCATTTGAAGACTAGCTGGTGTGGAATCGCTTCATCGGGATTCTTTTCTCAGTACCTCCTTCGTTTGAATACTCTATGAATCCTAAAGAAGAGTGCCTGGAGCCTGGAGATGACCTAGCAGCTGAAAAGGTGTTGTCACCAGGCAACTTCTTACAGCTGCCTCTTTGCAAAGGAGATGTTTGGGGAGGTAGGAATACTAAATCCTACCTTCCCTACTACTATACTTTGAATAACCTTTAAGAGCACAGAAATTAGACTGTCCAAGTAAATATTCCCTGTTCAAATTTTAGACACGTTGTGCATAAGATATCTTTTCCAGATGGTGATCCACTGCATCTGCAATTCATAAAGTTGCATACAAGTATAGAAACAATTTGAATTTTCGTATCATCCAAACTGCTGACTTCAATGGTTCTTTGTTATTAGGGAACAGTTATTACTCTCTGCATCCTAAAATTAAGCTGACCAACAGTAGTAGCTAAACTTAAGACACAATAACAGTCAACACATATATTAAAGAATATGAAAAACATTTTTAAGATGTATTGATGACCTATGTATGGTAATGTTTCTTCTTGTTTATAGTTAATATTTCAGGACTGACACTTCAAAGATAAAGCATGCTAGTGCTATCTGTGGTGCACTTTACCAGAGGTGCATACAAGATCTGTAAGCAGTGCTAGTTTTCCTTGGAAAAAGGAATTATATTTGCCTTGGGAAGCCAAGCAGCAGTCCCTGCATGTTATTAATGGATAAAATCTAAACAGTAGCCAACCCTGAGGTGAACCCTATGCATTTAAAACATTTCATCAGACAGCTAAGTATTTTTTTTTTCACTGTAGCGGATATCTTAACTGCTACCACTCAATAAATGCTGATAGGAATGAAAAATGGCCAAGATCACTAAATGTGAAAATTGATATTATGAGCTCTCCAATGTAGTTTAAACCCAGCAGAGCTTCTTATAAGCCTAACACCACAGGTTTCTGATAAATCAAAATACTGCGAGTTACAAAAACACTACATGATTACTACATGATAGTATGTATTGCTTGACTGTACAAACTTATTTTAATTTCAGGGGAAAGTATTGCATATGTTGGTTTGACTTCAAGTGAGGTCATTCAATTGAAGTAATTTTCTTAAGGCGCCTACAGATGAAAGCAACCCAGTCAGCCAATTATATAATTTTCCAACAAATTGCTAGCCTTTGGGCTGTGTTTAAGCCCCTGCTGCAACAATTTTAGAGGATGGAAATTCAATGTGACTCTTTATATTGTAATATTTGCCTAGTTTATTGGCCCATCTGCCAACCTGGCAGCAGGTGGAACTGCACATTCGTAATCCTAAGACAGTCTATAAGAATTCAGATCATTTTAAAAATACATTTTCTCACACAAAGGATAAAGCTTTGGGCAATTAATTCCAGAGGCCCTAACGGCTATGTACCGAGAGCCGCTGTCGCTCTCTATTTCCCCTTTAGGCAATGTACCCAGCCAATAGCATCTCTCTAGCGAATGGTGTTAAACCATCCCAAATTTTTAATGCCATCTATTTGCTGGCATTAATAATTTTTTCTTAAGATCTGCTATCGGCTAGTTACATTGGTTGTAACGGTTATGCAATAAAGTTGGTGCGCACCGCTGCAAACGCCTTTGTGTTTTAAAGCTGCGTTAACGCTTGGTACATTGGTATACATGGTTTTAAGACACAAATATCTGATAGCGTCTTTCCATACATAGCCTCAATAGCGTCCAAGCAAATCAGCTGACCATTGCAGTCCAAGTGTCAGTCACTTAGAAGAAGCAAATGAGCAACCTGCAGAGGAATTCTGTAAAAACAATTTAAAAATAACCAAAATTAGGCAGTATTACGATGTAAATGAAATTCCACAAATTATATACTGTAAACATTTGTTTAAGATGCTTCATTTATCTCAAAGTGGTTAAGAATGACGTATTGAGGTGTAAAACTTTTGCACATAATTACGCCCCAAACCCCCTTTAAAAAATTCTAACCATCAACTGCGCCAATCCCCGCCTGCTTCCTGACTCACTTGACGGTGACGTCAAAACCAGTGACTATTGATTGCTGCATTGCTTTTCAAAGAACTAAGATGGCTGTGAGAGCAAGAGGTTAAAGTCACGCTAACAGATCGTGAATCAGTTAACATGACTTTGACCTATAGCAGCTGCATCTGGCCTTGAATAACCCTATCTGTGTTTTGTAATGTGATTTAACCGAACCTTCCATCTGTTCATGTCCAGGCACTTACCCAAGTTGGTGGCTGATTTTATTTCATTTTGTGTTTGATTCTTTTTTTTGCGATTTTTTTACACCTTGATCCTATATGTGCACATTAGACAATCACAGATCATGTATGTGGTGGTGGTGGAATATTAGGATATGTGTAATCTATCTAACCTTCCAGAATAAAAAGCATGTCACTATCAGGAACGTTCTGTGTCTAAGTATGTTGTACACACATGATGGTGTGCCTGTACAGCTATTATGTGCCTTTCACGGCATTTCACCCTGTAATAATCTCAGTATGTGTGACACAGCACTTAATCACTCACCTCTGTTTATTATGATCCAATGCACATCCACTACCGGGTGCAAACATCTCTTCAAAACCTCTTAAACCAAAGGTCCAGCAATACAAGGTACAATAAAGTAATAATGAAGTGTAACACATTTAGTCAAATGATCCCCTATCATCAGGTGATACAAATCCACTTAATCACTCATCACATTTCACTTAGACTGTGCAAACTCCTATAATTGAGGGCTAGGCCACACTGAAACGCAAACGCAAACGCAATAGCATGCGATTTCATGTGCGATTTTCGTTGCGTTTGCGATTGCGATTTCTTCAATAAGTATAGGAAAACGCATGCGATTGCGATTAAAAATGCAGAACGCAAAACGCAATCGCAATCGCACCGAAAAACACGCGTTTTTTTTGCGTTGCCGCGTTTTCAATAATTTTGGAAAATCGCAAGCGCAATCGCAATCGCAAACGCAAGCGCAAACGCAAAAAAAACGCAGCAGTGTGGCCTAGCCCTTAAAGTGATTTTATATAACACTTCTTAAACACGTGCGTGCAAATGTCGAGTTTAGCACTAGCTACATTCAAGGGTTTTGGCCAGTTCGAAGGTTACCGAACCATACTTTTGAGGGTTAGCAAAAATAGAACAATATATTCGAGGGTTACCAAAAGCGAACAATACTTTCGAGCATTACCAAAAATGAATGATACTTTTGAGGGTTAACGAATGATACAATCGAGGTTAGCAAAAACAATCCATACATTCGAGGGTTACCGAAAATGAACGATACTTTCGAGGGTTACCGAAAATCGAAGGCTACATTCGAAGGTTAGCGAATGATACATTCTAGGGTTAGCAAAAATGATCCATACATTTGATTGTTATCGAAAGCGATACTTTTGAGGGTTAGCGAACGATACATTCTAGGGATAGCGAATAGGCCGTAAATTCGATAAATATCGAATTTATGATAATTATCAAATACAGCCACGAGTCCGGATAAACAAACTAGTTCGAACTAGCTTGAATAGTTCGAGTTTGTCCAAACTCATTAAGTTTATCCAGCTTTAGCTTGGATAAAATAAAACACATCAAATGGAAGGGATCACATAGTGCCATCAGCCTATAACCAATCAAGTTAATCTTCTCTCAATTTTCCCATAATGGCTCCATTTATCCATAATAAAAAAAAACAATGGGAATCTCTATCTTAAAAACAAATACACTGTAACATATAAAGCAGCTAAACATTGATAAGTGGTGCCTTCAGTCCAGTATATTAGCCCATTTGGCAGCTCTAGATTTGAATGGACATTTGCATGGTTTTCACAAACTTCCCCTACACAAATCAGCCAGCTGGTGCTGATGTTAAGACTTTATTAAATCCCCATAGGGTCATTTTCACTATTGCAAAACCTGTCAAACCCACACTATGAAACCTCAGGAAATAGCTGCAGATTCCAAATTAAAGTGAATTGATAGGTTTAACAGGTGAGACAAAGTAAACGAATTTTAGGGTTGTGTTGCCTGTTTTCATCACAAACACATTGCAGAAAATGCATTTGACAGATTTTATGACTGTGCAAAACTTTCATTTTGAAACTGAGCCAAGCGGTTAATATCTTGATACTTCACAGAAAAGGTAAAGCACAAAGACTGTGGTCACGAAAGTGGCAATATTCTGTTTCCAGATGATCAGAAACAAACCCCATTATTTCTGTGTTTGTATCACTTTCCAGTTAGATGCTAAGCCTTTAACCTCTATGAAAAAGGGGAAAAGTGAACTTTATGAAGGTGCGTTGTGTATTACGTTTGACTTTTTTTTAGAAACATATTTTAAAACTGTGATAAAACTTGTGATAATACGGATGTGGCCATACATTTACGCCGCTGTCATACATACCAATTACTGCATGTTTATAAATTTGGTCCTATGTAATTTATGCATCCCAAGTCTTGGATTGGTCCACCCGGTCTTATTGTACGTATGCTGATTGGCCCCACTGACGGAGGAGCTAGAGACCTGCATACTAAAGGATTGGAGTTCACATAGGACCCAGTGAGTTCATTAGCGCTCCTGTGTGAACACTGCGTCCTTTGTGTTTGGAGTCTTCTTAACGTGCCCTGGTATCTTGCATTAGCCTGTGCTGCCATTTCTCTAGCTTCAGCCATAAAACAATTATTAGTGCCCTTTAAGGATGCACAAATTGGATTGATTCAGGTATGTGTGTGCACAATTACGTCAACCACACTTACTGACCTATTTGGAAATATTGCTTTAATCCCGCCCATGAAAGAGCAACTGAGAAGACTAAAAATGTCCTTTAATTTTCCAGCTCAGGCCAAAGAGGGATGGAATGGAGTACATTCAGCTAAATCAGTTGTAGAGCTTTGCAGACCACTAAATCTAAAATAGACCTAAAATAAATAGGTTCCCACTTCCCACTTAATGATACAGAGAATGTTATCATATT
Source organism: Hymenochirus boettgeri (assembly GCA_019447015.1). Classification (NCBI taxonomy): domain Eukaryota; kingdom Metazoa; phylum Chordata; class Amphibia; order Anura; family Pipidae; genus Hymenochirus; species Hymenochirus boettgeri. Next base: position 210,734,480 of record CM033471.1, on the reverse strand, counting down.
TATTTTTAGTGTCAACTTCATTTTGTTTCTTCTACTGTATATCATGTTTTAATTTTGACTGACATGAATTATTATAACATGGATGATTTTTTACATACATTTTGAAATTAGAATACTTTGTAAATAATTTTTTTTTAAATAACTAATATAGACGTCCAGAGTTTTGCTGCGAAATTAGCAAATTGTTCCTGAATGAAATTTCCCAGAGACATTTTGAAGATATTTTGTGACACAAATGTTAGTAGTTTTATCTGGGCGAAATTTAATTAACATGTTTTGCACGTTCACATGCCATTTTGATTTAAGGGGGGGGGGGGGTTATTTTTTAGCTTAATGATCCCTTAACACAATAAAAAAAAATTGCAACATTTTCAGTTTAATAAATACAATTGCACCGCAAGATATCATTGTTTTTTTCTGACACTGATATTATTTTCCTTTTCTCCACATTAGCCCATACCACATAGAATATGAAGTTAGAGGCACTTCCACATTCCAAGGAGTTTATTGAATGTTTAAGGCAGTGGGCACGAAAAGCACATTTCTTTTCTTGATGGCTAATGCACAAGCAGAACATATTATTTTATAGTTTCTTGTCCTACCCATTAACCTAGGTTCAGTTGATGTGGAGGTATAGCTGAATAGTGAGGAAATAAGCTGAATAGTAGTTAGTAGAAGCAATTGCCCATTACTTTCTACAGTAAATCATAATAACGTGTGTACTGCCATAGAGATAGAAATACCTTGCAAAACAATCACTGGATTTCATCTCAGCTGTCTGTAGCAATGGGCTTTGAGGGTCAAGTGACCTAAACACATAACTTCTGTTGCGTAGCCCATATCTTACTTCCTGTAAATGCCTGTCCCTTGCTCTCAATTTCAAGGACTCAGCCAATCTCCTTCTGTAAATAGAACAATGCTTTATATTTTCCTATTACCTCCAGAGAAGCTATATCAATAATGCAGGAAGCACATCTGTCTGGCACAATGAGATTATTTTTCTGATTTCGGCTGACAGGTATGGTAATAGTTTGGCAAACAATCTACACTACCGTCAATGACCGCAGATTACAGCTGTTTTTTTCCCCTTTAATTCTCAGCTGCTCATGAAAAATATGGAAGATTGATTGCTCACAGCAAGAGAGATAGAAAGGCATGTCTTTGAGCAATAATACAAAAGACATTTAACCTTTTAAATCTAATTATTTTATTCAAAAATACATATAAGCACACATACAATGGGGAAAGGATTTCACAGCAGTTTTTTTTTGCTGTGGTTTTAAACAATGCCTAGTATTATAAAATGATTTTCCTTATATTATGAAATATAGGTTTTTTTTTAAAGGGCATACCTGCATAGCTTCTACCCCCCCCATTCTAGTACTTGTAGAGAGTGGCCAACACTAGAGATGGGCGAAACCCATTTACGTCTATTTGAGAAAAAATCTGCACATATCCGACTAAATAGTAGGCAAAATAGCAATTGTAACTTACTGTTATCCTCGAATGGCCAAGTTCAAGAATCCTCAAACATTTGAGGATTCTCGAATGGCCAAAAGTCCCACGGCAGGACGTTCAGGGGTCCCGCAGTTCAACCCGGGTCCTTAGAATGACCATTGTGGCCCTTAGAAGGGCCTTTTGGGGCTTAAGGGGTCTCACAGCTCAAAACTGGGACCCCCCTTCCCGGCACTTATGAGTGCCCTTGTGGCCCTTAGAAGGGCCTTTTGGGGCTTAAGGGGTACCACAACTCGAAACCGCCCCCCCCCTCCTTGGCAGCACAGTAGCTCAGTGGTTAGCACTGATGCCTTGCAGCACTGAGGTCCTGAGTTCGATTCCACCCTTGGGCACATCTGCAAGGAGTTTGTATGTTCTCCCCATGCTTGCGTGGGTTTCCTCCAGGCACTCTGGTTTCCCCCACAATCATAAAGACATACTGATAGGTTGTATGTGTCAAATAAATGTGCTTAGATTGTAAGCTCTTTGGGGCAGGGCCTGATGTGAATGTATACATGTAATTGTAAAGTGCTACGGAAGATGTTGGCGCTATATAAACCAACACTAATAATAATAATAATTTGAACAGCACACAGCAGGGAGTGTGCAATGTGTGTATATTTTTGTGTTTTTTAATGCCTCCCACACAGGGAGGTACTGTCACATGGTTTCAGAGCAGGAAGCATTGAAGCATTGAATTGTAAGGGATCTGGTGATACTGCTACCACACCACACATAAAAATGTAAATATCTTCAAAACTATGTAAAAAAAATTAATAAAGTAAATTGCAAAAATACTTCTAGTCAATTTACCTAAAGTCATTTTTGTACCACAGTTACCCTTTAATCACTTTTAAAAAATGATTTCAATGTATTTTTATTTTTATGCATCTTATTCAGATTTGATTCACTTTGTCTTCTGCCTTTTATAGGCTGAGTATTCTAAGAATACATTATTTTGCCATTTTTACACATTCTGTTGAAAAGCACTTTTTACATACTGTACACTAATAAGATACATGATCATAAATGCAAAAAATAAATACTAAAATAGGTATGGGATGCATTTCACGGATGTGGGTTTGCGGTTATTATTACTCATTCATACAATTGACCAATCATTATGAGTGTTCACTTTTTGCAAACCCCACTCCAAGAATTTTTTTTTCATCAACTACCTGTCTCCTGGTGCATCCTGTACCAGAAAGGTAAGCCTAATGCTGTTTGCATATGAGTAAGGGCAAGGTCCCACTACGTGTGTTTTGTTGTGCTGTCCATTTGAGTGCGTTTAGGACAATGCATTTTGTCCACGTTCCGGTCCATTTGCAGGTTAACAGACATGTAGTTTTCTATGCATTTGTCCGCATGTGTCTGCGTTTCCAGTCCGTTTGTGTGCGTGTGCAGTTTTTGGAAAATCAACACTTAAGAAGACACAAAAAAAACCCCAGAAAAATTAAGTTTGTCTGCGTGTGTCTGCATTTTTTTTGCGTTCCCATAGACTATTATCAAAGAGTGACACACAAGGACCAAAAGTCATGAACGCATGCAGATAAAAAATTGACCACATAGATTTGGAAGGGATTCTTGCGATTTCTATTATATTTTAAATTCGCAATTCGCAAAACGGACTGCAATGCTCATAGTGGGACCTAACCCTAACGGGAGCTTTAATGCCTTGTACTCTACCTATCTAATTTACTTCCTTAGTGACATCTGTACATATTTGCATAATCAGAGACCTATGTTACACTGAAGATGGCTCAATAAAACTGAAACTGGTCTATAGCTGGCTCTCTGGTTTTGCATTTAGCTTGTGGAACTCCTAATACTTTCCTTATTTTATTTAATTCCATAATGATATTTAATTAACAAAGAGATTTCAATATTTATTGTTTATTTGCATATCCTTTATTTATTGTTATATTATTATTTATTTTCCAATTTCCAGTCTAATTCATTGAGTCTCCATTGATGTCTTTGCCATCTCTCTTCTCCAAATATTATTAAAGTACGTACAGCACAGCAAAACAAACTTCGGCTTAACAAATAGCATATAATAACAAAAACATTAGGTGAATAAATATTCTTTCCTTGGAGGCAAAAATGTTTCCACTATGATTTAACTAGAATTATGAAACATGTCTATATTATAGCCACTCAGCTGATTCTGAAATAAACAAAGCTAATTTACTTTCATGACCTGTTAACAAAGGTGTAATTAAAATCAAATTACTATTTTTCCACCATGCCAGAGTTCTGTTTCTGCGTAATGCCTTGATGTGGCCTACACAAACCACTGTGGATTAAATATCCTGGCTCCAACAAATACAGAATTTGGCCTTTTTTTCATTGAAGAGCTGATTAATTCATCTGACAACAGTGAGTAATCAGGGCATCATTCAAATGTACTTTTTCTAGCTGTAGGTAATAGACGACACTGATTATTCTGAATGGAGCATTAAATGGCATAAAAAATATTTGTTTGATATTTAGTTATGTTTTCTATAACAGATAACAATAATAAACGATTCTGTAGAAGAGTTGTGCCAATATTTTGAATCATACATTTTTTGGACTGTGGGATGTAGAAGAGTTTTGACCCAAACTGGTTTTGGAGCATTTTATGGAGACAATATCTAAAGTAGGAATTATATTTTAATCTTCTATTCTGATCTACAGGGAATGCCATAATTAGGGAAGCAAATATGTGTCTGCCAATGTATATAGATGTAAACACACAGGGAACCAACTGAACTAATGTCTGGATTATCTTGGAACTATGCATTGATACCAGTTACATTACTATTAAATTAATTTGTCAGTATAAAACATAAGTCCCCAGCACATGGTCCACATGAAAAATTGTGTCCCACAATTCACACCAGATGGTTTTTGGCAGTAGTGTTTTTTGCATAGAACCTATGTCATAGGGTGGACATCTCCTTAAAGGCATAGTTGCTGTTGATCTGATCAATGAACATATAAACAAAGAACTAGAGCAGGTGGGATGTACACTCATTATTATACAGCCCCCCCCTCAGGTCAATCTAATAAAAGTGCAAGCCTACTGCATGCTTTTCATTGGATGCCTGATGACTAAGGAAGAAAACCAAGGCAGGAAAACCAGGACAGATATGGTGTGGCCAGAGCTGATCAATCTACCAAAGAAAATTACAAAGGGCTGCCTTACCTTATACAGTATAATTATTTAAAAGGTTTCCTTTCCCCTTTTAATTCTCCTTCATTTTTTATCTTTCACAATATATTTATGTTATATATGTATAAATATATCAACCTGCCTCATAGGCATGGCGCCCTTTTGGGTGACCGAGCATCCATACACTTACCGATAGACGGCAAAAATGGGTGTCTGTACACATCACGCATCATAGTTAACCCCCCCCCCTCCCCCTGAGGTGGCACGTGTGTACGAGCCTTAATCTAAGTACTTGACCTAAATTTGGGTGGAGCACAAATTCCCAAAAGGATTGGTCAAACCTTCAGTGTAACACACAATATACAGCAGGGATAGGCAACCAATAGATCTTCAGATGTTTAAAAAACATAGAATTCCTATATAAGGGTTCTGGAGTTAGGCAATGCTGGGAGTTGTAGTTTTCAAACATCTGGAGATCTACTGGTTGCCTATCCCTAATATTCAGTATATAAAATGGGGCTTTGTACATCTATTGTTTGTTTTCTTTCTGTCTCCCTCATGCTTATATTTAGAGATAAGCGAAAGTTTAATTCCGACAGTAGTTCCACGGAACTTATTGGAGTTTAAATTAGTATTAAAATTTTTATCAGATTTTTTTGGAATTTTCGCAATCTTTGAATGTTTTTGTTCAGTTTTATTTTTGTTCAGTTTTGGTATGATTGAATTTTCAATAGTAATTTGAGTATTTGATAACAATTTTTACATTTTTGATTGGAATTTTTTAGAATTTTAATTTTTTTGACTGTAATTTTTTTAACTTACAATTTTGTAATATTCTATTATCGAATTTTCGATGAAAAGTTTAGAATTAGAGTTTAGAGTTCAGAGTATAGAATATTTTGAAAAATCAGTCGCTTTTTGAAACCCACAGTTCTGTATCAAAACTAGGCTTGTTTCAAAAATACTCATCAATACTCATCATTAGAAATGGCTGAACTTCCGAAAATCTGGATCGATTTTGAATTTTCAAAATCGGATCCGTTAAAGTCAATGGGGAAAAATTTGTTTGAAACGTTAAAAATAAAATAAGTTAAAATAGTAATGATACTGTAACTATACATTCTGGGACCTGGGAAATGGTCTGGGGATCATCTACAAATATCCAGTACTTCTTTTACACTCTTATAGAGTTCATTCTAACTCGTAAAATATAAACTCGTGTATGAGTTCTAGTCCATTTCTAATCATCTCTACTTATATTCTGAGATTTTGTATATTCGCATGAATTTTGTTCACAATTATATGCCTAGAATGTAAGCATCTACAATGGCCTTTTATTTAGTGTTTTATTACGTATTACATACATAGAACATCACTGTTGATCTGTTCCGATGCTGATGAGAGATTTGAACTTAGAGAAACACAGAATTTTCTACATGAATAAATAAGCATTCCATCAAATTTCAAACTCATCCTTGATTTCTTGGACAGTTTGAAGCTGAAACACAAGTTTAGTAGGCCAAAGCTGTCAGTTTGGTGATGCTGCAGTGTCAGATTAAGAAAGTGCCTGTTTTTCTAGTGACCTAATGGACATTCCAGTAATAATGGCTTCTCTGGAAAACAGCAGAAGATAAAATGTAAACTTAATGGTGCAGAAAGGTCCATTTTATTGTCATCACTTCATTTCAGTTAGTTTTGCTCTTATCGTGCACTCAAGGGATTGTGCTAAAAAAGAGTTAACATGGCTTGAAATGTATTGTAAAATATATCATGGATATATTCTACATCATACCATGCAACTGATATATATCATAAAGCCTTTCATTGACAAAAAACATTTTAAGGGGCAGGGAATTGTCTGCCAAAATGGTAGACTAGGATATTTTTCAGCATAACTTCTATAGGATCCAGTGGCATATTCTAAACTGTCTAAGGGCACAGCCACACTACAACATGGAATTGCTTTTTTTTCATTAAGTATTAAAAAACGCATGCGATTGCGATTAAAAATGCAGAACGCAAATCGTAACGCACCCGAAAACACGAGTTTTCGATGCGTTGCTGCATTTTCAATGATATGAAAAAAACGCAAGCGCAAACGCAAAAAAAGCGCAACAGTGTGGCCTAGCCCTAAGGGTGAGGCTACACTAATGATGAGGCTACACTACATTATCACATGCGCGATTCTTGTGCGTTTTGCATTTGCGTGTGCGTTTCTGCCATTTTGTGTTAACCAAAACGCTACTGGACGCGCAATCTCATGCGCCTCGAAAACCGTGCTAGTGTGGCCTAATAAAGCATTTATAAAGCCAACCGGTGTTCTTGTACACACTGTAGCAATTGCATGTCTGCAAACACTTTAAACACTGTCCAACAAGGCAGTAAATATTTATAATGTTATAAAGCTAAGTAATGTGGCAACACAATTCATTTGTGAAATCAGAGAAGCCAGGAATTCACAAATTAAATTGAGGGTAGTTGTGTTTTCCTACGAGCAGGGTCGGGATATTCCTGGGTATGGAAAGAAACAAATTTCAACACCTCTGCAATTTAAGTAGATCAGGGTTATATTGTATGGCATTAGCAAGACTCTATGCAGTAAGTCTTTCAGACCTACTCCAAAATAGCAAATGGTACTATACATCTGCATAACTGATAAATTGTTTTACAAGTAGAACAAATGCATAGGTTGAAAATAGTGAAAATAATATGTATTAACATACATTGTAATAAACATACATATAAGACAGAACTCATAATATATTTATGAGACACATAAACACAAAAAGTGACCACATTAAACTACATAGTAGGTGTCCCCATGCCTCCATAGGAAGGGGCTACAACAAAGTTCTAGTGCAATTGAAATCCCATGTTATTGTGTTTAATGAATCTCAGATAATGGACTAGCCCTGTGTGTAAAATACATCTTTAATAATCATGGCATGTCGTCGTAAATAGACATGGATTTGTAGTAAAAAGTGCAATAAAATATCAAAATCCAAATTTCTAAAACAATAAAGTGCAAAAAGTTACATATGACTTTCTAATCTGGGTGGTGAGTGTTTGTGATAGATCATCTGTTATTGGAAGACAGGAGAGTTGGTAATATATAATCTGGGGGTTGGAGTGTTTGTTATAAATGATCTGTTATTGGGAGACAGGAGAGTTGGTGAAATATAACGGTGGCCAATTCCTTACTCACCAAAACTTCCCCTCACTAATCTGGTCTAGTTCCACTGGTCTGGTCTAGTTCTGCTTCTCACAGCTGTTCACAATCTGGGCAATGGGAGAATGTGCTTCTTGCACAGCACGTCACGGGCCTGTTAGTATAGTATTCGAGGTTAAATAAAGACATATGTCCATCCAGTTTAACCCATCTAGCAGTATCCTCATTTCCTGCCTAACTGTTGATCCAGAGGAAGGCAAAAAAAAAACCCCATTAAATTTATGAAGGGGAAAAATTCCTTCCTGACTCAATCGGAAATTTCCCTTGATCAACTCTACTTTATGTGTCAATACCAGTAACTTGCAACATTCCTAAACCCTAAACCTTTCTTTAAGTCTTAAGGGATGTCCGTGTGTCCCCTGACATGTTCTGTTGGTGAACAATGCCCCATATAGTTTATTGTATGGCCCGTTAATGTATTTATACACAGTAATCATATCCCCACGCAAGTGCCTTTTTTCCAGTGTACATAATTGTAACTTTTCCAGTCTCTCTTCATATTCAAGCTCCCCCAATCCCCTTATTAATTTAGTTGCCCTTCTCTGAACCCTTTCCATTTCAAAGATGTCCATTTTGTACACAGGATTCCAAAATTGCACTGCATATTCCAAACGAGGCCTTACCAATGCTTTGTAAAGAGGGAGAATAACATTTTCTTCCTTTGAATCCATACCTCTTTTTATACAAGACAATACCATGCTGGCTTTTGGCCTGGCACTGCTTGCTTCCTTTAAGTTTGTTATCCACCAAAACTCCAAGATCCCTTTCCAACAGGGATTCACCTAACACAGGGCCATTTATAGTATAAGCAACCCAAGAATTTTTAAGTCCAAAATGCATCACCTTACATTTATCAACATTAAATCTCATCTGCCACTTAGCAGCCCAATGTGACAATCTGTCTAGATCCCCCTGCAATGACTGCACATCCTCTGAAGTTTTCAATGGTCGACAAAGTTTTGTGTTGTCAGCAAACACAGAAACCTTGCTGACAATACCCACTTCCAAATCATTGGAAGCGGCCCCAACACAGAACCCTGTGGCACCCCACTTAGCACTTTAGTCCATAATGATGAAGCCCCATTAACAGCTACTCTCTGCATCCTATTAATTAACCAATTTTCTATCCATGTACAAATGTGACCCCCCAGACCAACAGACCTCAGTTTATACATTAGTCACCTATGGGAGATTGTATCAAAAACCTTTGCAAAATCCAAGTAAACTACATCTACTGCTATGCCAGAGTCTAAATTTCTACTTACTTCCTCATAAAAGCCAAACAAGTTAGTTTGACAAGATCTATTCCTCCTAAATCCATGCTGGTTACTACTTATAATGTCAGTCCTTGAAACAAACTCTAGAACATGTTCCCTTATTAAACTTTCCAGGATCTTCCCCATCACTGAAGTTAAACTTACAGGCCTGTAATTACCCACTGTGAACGACTAACTGGCCCCTCAATACTAGATATGTTGAATTGAATTGATTGTCTTAGGCTGGATAATTAATTTGTATTAAGTTTATTGTATGAAAAAAGATGACCTGATCAATTGATTAATTGAATTTGATGGAATGGATATAAAATATTACACACCAATTAAAATTTGCAACTAGCTGCAAGGCAACCTGCTACGGTTGCTATAGAGATCCCTATGCCCCTGCTTCGGTGCAGTTGCATACCTCCCAATATTTAAAATCCAAAAGAGGGTCAGGTGGATTGAGGGATAGCTGTATGCAAAGCATCCCATACACAAATGTAACCATACCCATTTTTTAAGATCACACCAATTTAGAAATGCAACCCAGCTGATAATAGTAAACTGGCTGGAAAATTGGAAATGACAAGCAAACTGACACTGGTGAAATGGATGGCAAACTGAGACTGGTAAAATGTATGACCAACTGAGACTAGTGAAATTGCTTACCTGCATCCATTGTCCAGTTACTTACCTGCATCCAGTTACTCACCTGCATCCAGTGTCCAGTTACTAGAGATGGCCGAACTTTCCAAAATTAAATACAATGAAAATATCAATGGTAACTTAATGTAAATGGCTGCGGGACCTGGGAAATGGTCTGGGGTACATGTTCGAATATATCCAGTACTTTCGAAAAATTGATTTTACTCTCGCGGGTGCTACTTTCGAGCTCTCGCGTTCGAACATTCGATAATTATTATTAAGTATGGGGAATCGAACCAGCAACCTTCTATACTGTCTTTCTAAAAAGGAAGCTTGACTATTGGATGGCCCACCACTCAGCTAATTATCTTTGTTACCTCACCCCCCTTTTTTTTCCCATGCTCAATTTAGAGGCAATTCATTTGGATATGAATGGTCACATCTTTATTATAAATTGTTCAGACAAGTTATTATCATAACAATAAAATTTTAACTTTTTAAAACCATACAACAAAACAATGTTAAAGTAAATAAGTAATAAAGAATCCCTGCTAAACCCTTTCTTGTTTTGCCATGGGGCCTACTCCTACCAGCTACGTCTGCCTAGCTCGGTGTGAAGGCATGACAACCACTGTCCGGCCTGCCCCTCTAGCTCTTGGCCGCCAACTGGCTACCCACCATTTTGGGTTAGCCCCACCGATCACAGAAGCTTGTACCATTGTAAATGTTAATTAACCACCAATATTTTCCAAAATCTACCCCCAGATAGACTGGCAAGGACCCACCCTGCTATGACAATATATCACCCTTACTCCCTTTCGCGTGTGCTCTATTTTACTTCTAACCCCTTTTTCGGGTGGGAGGGAGGGCATTGTGTGCTGCTCCTATTCTCCTTAAAAATAGTGTCATTTTCCCGCTCTCCTGCCTAGTTACCTGCTTAACCCCTCCTCTTTGTATCTATCTTCACCCGCTCCCCCCACCCCCACCAACCAATCTGCTTCCCTGGGGCCTCCTCTGTCATGTCACCCTTCCCCCAACTATGAGTGTTCCAGGGCTCTCTTTCTATCTCTATGACACAAGGGCTAATAATTAAATGTACATGTAGAGTCTTTATCATTTGCTAGACACATAATGAAAACAAAAAAAGGGAGCATGGGGAAAAAAAATCTGTGTCCCAAGAGTTTCCTAACCCAGCACTTTAGCAGAATGTGCCACCAGTGAACGTGCAATAGATAGAAGTACATTTCAGTGAATGTCAGTTTTTTTGATTCCCGGATCTCGGGAAAATCCTGAAGATCCGAAAACGGAACGAAATTTCAAAGATTTCGAATGTGCGGAGCTATTTTCGCTAATTTTCGAAAATATCTGCGAATGTTCAAAAATACGATCGGAGACCACTTTTGAGTTTACAATCGTATGTCGAGGCTATTTTCAAAAATTATCGAAAATAGTCCTGAACATTCGATTTTCAAAAATATGATCAGAAACTCAAACGTGGTCTCCGGTTGTATTTTCGAGGATTTTCGAACGTTCAAAGATATTTATGAAAATGATCGAAAATTGCTCCGTACATTCGAAAATCTTTGACTGAGGGGTTCCATGTCTGATCCAGTTTCGTGTTGGACGCAGATCCCATCTCTAATTGCTACTAGAAGACAGCAATTCCAGCTGGTTGGTAAATAAATAACTGAGCTACTATATATAAAGTTTGTACATATGTAGAAACATGGAAACAAACAAACAGAAAAAAGAAAAAAACTCAGGCAGTAGACTATGTTATATTGCTTCATAAGTAAACTAGGGGATTATAACTTATGTAAAACACAGTATTTACATTGGTGCGCCACCAGCAACTCTTGTCTGTAAAAATGAACTGTTAGTCCATAATAAAAAGGTATCACCTTATCCTACAGTACTCATATCTTGGTATATGCTACTGGACTAATACGGCTACAACCATTTTATCTACAACTATGTGTTCATAATGACCCAGGAGTGCACTTACCTTTTAAATTATGGATAAATTGATGTAAGTGCAGCATGCCTTGACACATTAGGAAAAAGGTCCCTGCCCCAAAGAGCTTACATCAGGTAGGTTTTGCACTAATTCAGGGCATAAGTGGCCGATATTTTATTTGCCTGATAGTAATTAGAATGCACAAAGTTAAACACAACAAAAATGAAAACTCTCCTTTGCTACATTAAGGCTGAATTTACTATAGCATATTGTTTGTATGTATATAATATTAATGGCTATTGCACGAAGCACAAAATAGAAGAAATGGACCAAGGGTATGACCCCTCAAGTTATAATGGGGTCCTGGTCCCTTCACTTGGTCCTTTATTATCTATATTGTATTTTCTAAAATGATGGCTTTGACATTTTTATGCATTTCTGCTCTGTCCTTGCAGTTTTTTTTGTCCTTGCACTGATCATATAAATAAAATATAGTAGTAAACACTGGTGGTATCTGGAGGTCAAAACATTTGTATCTCTGAGAATATTAGTTAGAAATATGTCATGAATGCAAAGGACTAAATTTGTGCAGTAGCAGCATTGACTTATAAATAAGTATATTTTAGTACTAATTCATTATAACTTATTAATATGACAAGTCAATCTAAATATAAAGGTCACAAAGGTGTAATGAACATGGTAGTTATCACATATTATAAAGGGTTATTTAAAATACGGCAATTGTACTGTAGCTTAGAAAACACATAGCGTAGAGTAATTTAAAGAATTAAAATAGATAATCATAAATAGCTGAATATTAACAATACTCTAGTATACTCTGTATCACAAAGCATAGGCATTCCAATAGAGTCTCTACTTAGAGTACTTAAAGGAGAAGGTGTTACCAGAATCAGAGTAGCCTGGGAAAGACAAAAGGAGTAGCAACCATAATCATATACATTTGTAGGCAACTGATAACATTTTTAAAGATTAAAATTTGCAGGGTTATTCAATAAAAGTTCTGTTTATTGAATCACACAAACAAACAATGTTTCGGAGAGCACTATGTCTCCTTCATCTTATTTTGCCCCAACCAATCAGATGTTACCTTTTAAATGTTAAATAATATCTGATTGGTTGGGGCAAAATTAGATGAAGGAGACATAGTGCTCTTCGAAACGTTGTTTGTTTGTGTGATTCAATAAACAGATTATTCTGAGGACAAGTGTGCGCTTCCACTTCAATGCTTGTGCTATAGCTTGGAGTCCTGAAGGTAGAGGACGAACGATAGCTGCACCTTTAACTTTTGTGGCACATTGCCAATAAGGAGTGCCTAGGCCCAAACCTATGGTATATGAATATTGCAGCATTTACAACATTTTTTGTCATCAGGCACAACACTCATTATCAATTAGCAGAGTATCGTACAATCATATTGCATGGGGGAAAAAGAAAGATGGCTGAGTCTAACATGGAAAGGAGAAAAATAAAAAAAACAAGACACTGGCATGTGTACATTTAGATAACATTTCTTATTTTAGACTCCTCCCCAACACAACGTTTGGAATTAAGGCTCATTAGTAACAGCTTAAACATTTTCATTAGAAGTCGCCATTGTACATACACTTGGAATTTCTCTTCTCCACTGCTAATTGCACCTATTTTTCATCTTGTGAACTTGGCAGGTCTGGTGACACTATAGTACAATTTCTCCCAACAGAACTCTGCCAATTTCAGCCTTAATTCCATCAGTAAACAACTTCAACTGTGTTAGGAAAATTCCATTAATCATTCATGTTCCACAAAGAATGATACTCAGAGGAGCTGTCAGGATCCTGAAATTTTCTCCATTTGTTTTGTAATTAAAAATTCCTAAAGAAGAGGCAAAAATGCAGAAAAGTTTCTTTGGAAAAAAGCCTTTGGGGAAGATGAATTTAGAATGACCTTTATGTAGCAGTCTTTTTACTACAATTAATAAACTTCAATAACATGTATTGTATAAGCATACATTCACTTCTGTAGTCATAGTGCAGAATGTATTGCAAAGTGGATAATATACCCCCTTAGAGTTCTTTTATATGGCCACAGAACTCCTTGGGTTAATTTTTAATTATAATTAACAAATACACCCATTATAAACCCCCTGCCCCTGGCTGTAGCCTCCAACAAGAAATAAATTACACACTAACCCCCCCCCCCCCTCCACATCACAAAAACTAACCTCATGCAAACAACCCCCAACTCCCCCCACACACACCTACCCCGGAGTACACATATTCTGGACACTGTGTGCTGTTCAGGACTGAATGTGGAGTGTCACTGGTCACCTTAATTTGAGGAAGTAAGGAGTGCTGATAATGTGTTTGGGAGCAAGGAACTGCTCCAGTAGCTACTTACATTACTACAGTAAATAGTTCAACAATCATAACAATATGGTTCTTCCACATACAGTAGATTAACTGTAAAAATGCAAATTATAAACAGATACACTTTATTAGGACTTCTTTATTACTTTTATATATTTATATAGTGCCAACATGTTTTTGTGCCAATTCAATGATATATACATGCATGGTAAAGACAAGGGTCATTCATGTTCAAAGCTGGGCTAGTGTGCCTTGGTTTGCTTGCCTGAGGTTAGTTTTAATGTTGTGTAAAGATATTGAGGAATTTTAAGGAATAAGAGTTTAAAAATAATTGTAAAGAAAGCCCTGAATGTGGGAGGGGGAAAGATGAGAGAAGTTTTGAGTGAAGGTTACTTTAACATGGCCCAATAGAATTCCTTAATTGTCCCAGGGAAGGAAACAACCAATTTCCTTTGTGGAAGATCCTGCTTTCTTTTTATAACTAGTAACAACCTTTACAGATCCTAAATGTATTATTTTGTGATATAATCCAATTAGAAATGATAATTTGCATTTCTTCTTATAGATTATAAATACATTTAGCTGACCTAGTTGTTTCTTTTTACATATCCCAAAATAACAAATACAACTGTTGCTGAAGTTATATAACTTTAAATATACCAGGCTGTACTTAGAGGAGGGGGACTTGCTTTTTAAAGAGGGGGAAGCAGTATGTTGCTGTTCATTCTTTTGTTATGTTTGTTATTATACTTTATTATACTGTAGATTGATGGGATTTATATCTGGTATGCATTCAACAACTGTTCCAAATGGAATGAAGTCAATATCATCTATCATGGATCAAATATACTTTTCAGAAAATCTAATTCAAATAGTGTTGGGAAAATTACTCACTCAAAAAATAAAATTAGAGATATGTAAAACTTAATTTATCATGCTTAAAGCCATCCAAAGGACATAAAAATAATGCAAAATCCAAATATTTAAGATAGGATGAAGCAAAGAATTTTTATGTTTTGCCAATGCATACACTTTTACTCAAGAACATAACTCTAATACGAATTAGTATACAGTATTCTCCTAACCACAATGCAGTCTAGTAAATTTGATATACCCAAAAATCAAGTCTACTGGCTTAATCAAGTTAAAGTTTGCCTTCAGACAGCGACATAGTAAAAAAATGTTACGGAATAGGTTCCGATTTACGGTGAGGCGGTGTGCTCATTTTTGGAGTTAAAGTCACGCTAACCGATTTGATATTGGTTAGCGATACTTCAACTCCTTTGTAGCACCAGCTGAACATATGTTGCAGAAGACAACTGCGCAACTGGTGTAAGGAACATTTAGGGATATTCAATAAAAGTTCTTATTGTTTAAAATGGTGCTAATTTTGCCCCAACCAATCAGATCTTATTTAACATTTGAAAGCTAACATCTGATTGGCTGGGGCAAAAATAGCACCATTTTTAACGATAAGAACTTTTATTGAATAACCCTGTTAATTTCATGTTTGCGCTAGCTTTAGAGCAAGTCATGCTAGCTAATAGCTGGCTTAAAACTTGTCTTTCAGAATTTACCCACACATGCAAATCCAATATTAAATTCCTGAGGGGAGATTTACCCAGAGCGATTGCGGCTCTAGGTAAATCTCAACCTTTGTGTCGTTTCAGAATTAACTTTGAATTGCTTTACTAAATTAATTAGGAGTTTTGCCTGGTTCAGATAGGGAGGGGGTGAATGCACGTGAAGGTGTGGAGCTGTAAATAGTGATGGATTTGGAGTGGCGTTCACAACATAGCAATTTATTTTATTTTGATCTCTGGGAAAATTGAAAGAATACTGGATAGATCAGATTTTTTTATACTGTCTTTAAGAAAATGTGCTACAGCTGTGAAAGTATCCTGAGAAGAGGGCATAAAGTTCAGCTGTTGGGGATGGACTAGCAACAGCAAAATGGTATATATGTGTAGTGCACACTCAGCTTAAATCTATTTAGTATGTCTCCATTTTTATGTGTGGGCATAGTATTGTTTTATATAGGACTGTAAAGAATTTAGCAGTCTGCCCATATTCTAACCTGACTAAGGCTTCGTTCACACTATTCTGTGTTTTGGTGTGATGTCATTGCGCCAAAACCCATGTGCAACTTTAGTGAATGGCGCCATTCACTTTCCACCACTGTGATTTAGTGCATTTTAAAAAACGCACTGCATGCAGGTCATTAACACACAGTGTTGCCACTGACTTTAATGGCTGCCTCTGTGCATTAACACAGCGGAGCATCGCACTAAATCGCAGTTCCGCTGCATTAAAAAATTGCATAGTGTGAATGTAGCCTAATGAAAAGGAGTGCATGTGCATATGCATTAAATACTGTACTAATGTCAGTGCTGCTATGAATGAAAATTACTGGTGCGCTAGGGGATTATTTGGGAACCATGAGCAAAATAAACTGGTGAAACATTCATGCACTATTTCCAGTTTTACTTAGTTTCAAATAACTTTGTAATAAACTCAGTCAGGTCATTCATTTCTAAAAACGCTCCTTTCAGAGCAGAAATGTATATTTTCTAGGTTTCTGTTTTTAAATCAGCTTTAATTTTGGCCATACGGGCATGTGAAAGTCTCTCACATAAGATATGTGCCGAAGATTTCTGTGTTTGTCTAAAAAAAAAAAAGTAAACACCATCTCTTAATTGAGTCTCCCCGACAAGTCCCTTGTATGTTAAGCATTTTAATGGCTAACTATGCATACTTGTATTATACCAGTACAGTGCAATATGTTACATATTAATGTGTGTTATGTACTGTTCCCGTTTACATATATTCATGCTAGAGCTATTATACTACCACAGATAAAGTTCAGCATTAGGGTCCTGTATCCCTATCTGCCAATACTTCTGTTTGTGCTACTAGTAGTGTTAGCGCACCAGGCTTCTGTGACATTGATACATCATAGGATTCTCATTATGCTAGTATATGCAAAAGAGGCATATAAGGACAGGAGACCTTGGTTACTTCTGCTATTTGGATGTGGACACAATGCGTCTAGACCATGTTTTAATTGCTCCCATGCCATAACAAACAGTCACTTCAAACAAGGCCACTCTATCACACCATCCAGGGCAAATGCCATGTGTCTGTAGGTGCAATCCTCCAAATACCCCCTACCCAGAGGTAAACTATATCCATAAAGAATAGAAATGAGAGGAGCACACTACTTTAAAACAAACAATGATTTATTGTGCAAACAACATGCAACATTTCGGGAGGTCTCTGTCCTCCTCCCTCAGGCATAACCAGTGCAAATTTGAACATACATTTGAACACATATATATATATATATGATTTGAGGGTGGTAGGCAGATTGAATCAATGTAATTTCCTGCTATTAGGTATAAATGGATGTAAAATTGATATAACCAGTTGATAACTGTTTGTGAGGGTGACAGCTCTCGAAACTCTGCTCTGTAACATACGTATATAATGCTGTTTAGATCACAACTAACCTGAGTGCTGCCTGCTTGGTTTGCACAGCTTCCACAGTCTTTTGATGCACTTGCACTTTAGCTGGCTGACTTTGAATAAGGGCTAGTTGTGGGTTAACTTGCAAGGCACTTTCTATATCTATTCAGCTGTTTTCTATTTAATTATTAAGGGAGGGTGTGAGGGGAGGGAGGTTGTGGTGTACTTAACGGTGTTTAACATGCAGATCTGTAACCCTGAGGACGGTCCTATGGACATGGGCTGAAACGCGTAGGTTATCTGCCTACTTTTTGATTTACAATAAATCTTTCTATAAGACCCAGGAGTGCTCCGCTTGTCTCTCCGTTGATGTATATATATATATATATATATTTGTAATATATATATCTATATATCTATATATATATATATATAGTTGGAATAAAAATACACAGCATATTATGGAGTGCCATGACTTCTTTTGAACTTTATATATATACAGCAATATTGGAAGGAGCACTACTGGGACTTAACAAATCCAATTTATTTCACACACAAAATAGTCAACGCGTTTCAACCTGCCCGGGCCGTCATCAGGGCCCTGATGACGACAGGCTGTAATGCGTTGACTGTTTTGGGTGTGAAATAAATTGGATTTGTTAAGTCCCAGGAGTTCTCCTTCCAATATTGCTTTCTATACTACCTCGGATGCACCCGGGCAGCTGCTACTGTATGGCGTGAATGTGACCCTCCACACTCGGTTCTATATATCCCTTATATTATATAAATATATTCATATCTTCATAGGAGATTGCATTGAGTTTTTAGGAACTACCAATGTGGTGGGGGGTATATGATATTACATATAGGAAAGTTGTATATGTATGTGTGTTGTAAATGTATATTAAGTATAGCACTGACTTATATTAGGTACACAAAATATAGAAAATAGGAACACAAAATATACAAAATACATAAACCTACTTACAGAGCTGAGATCACTATTTCAACATGGAATGGTCAAAATGGCAGGTTAAACCACACCCCATGGTCTGCTCCATGTGAAAGGAAGTGTAATCCCAAAAAAGTGTCTGTCTGCTACACAGAATGTGTATTGTAATGGACATATACACCAAGGCTCCTCATATACCACCTCCAGCCTGCAGGTGGTATCAGTGAGTAATAAAAGACAAGACATCCCTGCTCCCTAAGGCTAGGAGGAAAGAAAGTGAAAGTAGATTGTGGTGTGTGCTTTGGAGAGATATTGACTGCAAAACAAGATCGTGTGTATACAATCCTGTTACCACCTGTTGGGAGGACAGATTATTGGACAGACAATTTACCTTATTTGATACAAACTCTAAGGCAACAGATAAGTGTACACCAACTTACAAGGACACACAATATACAGGCCTGGTTAATATTCAAAGTGGTGCACCATAGACAGGGACACCCCTGATTACTGCATATGTTATGTGGGGAACCTGTTTATGTGCACTGTCTGCTTTGTGCCAGACCTCCCATAAACGACTTGCAGATTCGTTAATTCGATATTTACTCGCGTATTGGTATATAGAAATTTTACTTGCATATTTGTTAATTCGATATTTACTCACATATTGGTATAATAGACATTTTACTTGCATATTCGTTAATTTGATATTTACTTGCGTATTGGTATAATAGACATTTTACACGCATATTCATTAATTCGATATTTACTCGCGTATTGGTATAATTTATAGACATTTTACTAGCATATTTGCGCACCTCGAACATTTGATAATTATCTAAAGTCCGGAAAATATCAAAAGTCCAAGAAATCCGTGTCCGGGATAGTTAGAGAATTCCGAGTCCGTTCGAACTCAAATAGTTCGGCTCAAACACGGGTTTGAGTTCGAGTTCTAGTCCACTTTATACCCATGTGACGTGTGATTGATGGGTATATGGTTCCATAAAACTTTTAAAAATTCACATTAAAGTGCTATAAATGCACTTTTAACAAACAAAAATACAACTAGTTCAGTATTCATTTGAGCTCATGCTAGAGGTTATTTACTTATTCTAAGTTTAGGCTCAACATTGTTACACTTATTGTGTGTGATTATATATGATATGATACCCCTGTTTATCAACTACATTTAAGTATTTTGTAGTTGTATGAATGTGAAACCTGTTTTTAACTGTTTATTTTTGTACATGTAAATACCATTATCGTATTATGGCAGGAGCTGACCTAATTTTTTTACACTTGTTCCCTAAAGGTATACATTTAGAAATGTAATAGTTTAATACCACCTTAAAAGTAGTCCACTTCTGTTCAGTATCCTTACCCAAGGACATCCTTCCAGTCTATGAGCAGGAGGTTTTTTTTAATAGCATAAAATTAGCTTTCCTAAAGTTAAACGTTTTGTTAACCCAGTGCACTTTTGTTTTTGCAACCTATATTAAATGACAATATATCATGTTCACTATCCCCTAAACATCTCCATAATGAGCTCAGGGATATTAAATATTACCAACAACACATTCTGTCTGTGAAAGAAAATGCTCATATAGCAAATTTAGGAACTTGATACCTTTTAATGTGCTGGCAGTTCCCTTACTCTAATCTATGTCAGGTTAATTGAAATTCCCCACGACCAGAACATGCTCCATATCTGCAGCTTTCAGCCAGCTGCAAATGGAGGTGAATTTCCACCTCCTCACTGGAATTTGGTGGCTAATAACAGACCCCCACAATTTATTTACTCACCTTCTTGCTTCCCGTACAGAGCTGCACCCTTACTGTTTCCGCCTCAATGTTTCTCCCCCCATCTATTCCATTTTTTTAGATTTGGCTTAAAATCTTGTTTAACATACATACTTACCCCCCCCCCCCCATTCTTTCTTATTTACTCTATCATGTTTAATTAAGGAGTATTGTTCCAAATTTACTTCTCAGTCCTGTGAATCGTTTAGCCATGTTTCTGCTATACAGATCACATCATACTTTTCTTTGAGCTAGTTCTGAGCTATAAGTTCTGGTTCACCAGTTATTTCAGCCAGACTTCTTGCATTTGTAAACATAAATTTTAGAAAATTAATTTTCTTCCACACTTTCACCAATCACCTGTCACTGCTTAAAGTTCACAGACTATCGTTTTAAAATGTATTATTTATATTACCCGTAAATGATAGAATTTCATTTCGGGTTTAAAAATATATTTGAAAACATTGAGAATGCGGATGAAATCTTAAAAGGCAGGCTCAGGCTCCTTATCCCCACCCCTCTCTCTCTTAACGAACATTTTCTTCCACCTGACCAGACTTTCAATGAGGGCAAGCATGCTCAGAAATCCCTAGGCAGCATTAAAAGAGGGAATTTCCCATCATGCAAGTCACAGGCTGTTACCAAAATTGAAAACTAAATATAGCAGGAAAGAGAGATGCAAAAGGAAGATTAAGCTGGATACGCATAAGGAAACAAAAGGAAGAAAAAAGGACCAGGTTCAACTAGGAGCACAAAGCCCTCTAAGCACTCAACACTGCATAAAAGGTACTCAAATCAATATAAATGGGGATGACCTAGCATCCCAATATATGCATAAATAAATAAGGACCCAGTGGTGGACACTCAAAGCAATAGTAAAACACAACACCTTAATTATACATATCTACTAAAACATCTAAAAACACTCACACTGCGCAGTGAACCCCTCACAATGTCTAAAATGGGCAACAGATAAATAGATCTAAGATATAACTACATATACACCTCCAAAGTAACAATAAAACACCTCCCCCAAGCAGAAGCCCAAATACAGGGCAGTCCAATAGGGATCATCTCCAATAAAGCAGACAAGTGATGGTAGGCAAAAAAAAAAAGTCCGCCTGTAAGTCTCCACAATTTTTAACAAAGTCAAATGTCTGGGAGCGGACGGAACCAGCAAAGTCTCAGACCGTTTTCAACATATAATAAAAGGAATATCACCTTTTATTATTATTATTACCTTTTATCACCTGCATAAATCAGTTCGGTGACATCCAGGAGAGTTGATGAAGCGATATCCATACACAAGATGCACATCTAGGCTGCAGACGAATGTAGCTATCAAAGAGGCTCCAATCAGATATGGCCAGTATTACGGGAGTCCCATGGTTGACCTACTCCTGTTTCAAAGCAAAACCTGGGTTTTGAACCTCATATAAGTCAGTTCATTTGAGCGATTTAGCTTGATAAGCTGGTAAAGGAAGATAGATTTGTAAGGGTCACCAAGGGAAGTAGGGGACAGAAAGATAGGGGTGCTTCTTTCCAGCTGGTTGATCCCAACAGATTTGCCATTTTAGGTGAAGATGTGGAAGACGATGGCTCAGAAGCAGCATGTATGGAGCGGGCCTTTTTCTTGAGCACCCAGGGAACGACCATCTCCAATACAAGGGAGGGAGAACTGGGGGCTAGGAAGGATAGGCAGGTGGTAGTGGTAGGGGACTCCATTATTAGAAGGTTAGATAGGGTTATATTTCGCCAAGACCCTGCATGCTGAACAGTGTGTTGTCTGCCTGGTGCTAGGGTTCGACATGTGGTGGATCGTAGACAAATTATTGGGTGGGGCTGGGAGTGACCCGGCGGTCTTGGTTCACATTGGTGCCAATGACAAAGTTAGTGGTGGAGGTGAGGTCCTTAAAAATGATTTCCGAGAATTAGGGGCCAAGTTAAAAGCAAGGACCTCAAGGGTAGTTATTTCAGAAATACTACCGCAGCCACATGCTAGGGAGGCAACGGGAGCTCAGGAGTATAAATGCTTGGCTTAGAGGGTGGTGTAAGGAGATAGGGTTTGGGTTTTTAGAGAACTGGGCTGACTTTTCTGTTGGCTTCAGGCTCTTTAGTAGAAACGGATTGCACCTCAATGGTGATGGTGCAGCTGTTTTGGGGGAGAAGATGGCTAGGGGGTTGGAGGAGATTTTAAACTAGGTATGGGGGGGTGGGTACTACACAGGGGTAGATAGAGAAGTTAGGGATCAGGGGGCTAGTAACACAACGGAGGGAGGAGAAGGAGGAGGGGGGAGCATAGAGGATAAGGAGGCATGTACGTCCATGTATGGAAGTAAATCAATTGATAATCTAAAATGTATGTTTACAATGCAAGAAGACTGGCTGGAAAAACCGGTGAACTTGAAATAATAGCTTTAAAGGAAAGGTATGATGTGATTGGTATAGCAGAATCATGGCTAAATGATTCACACGACTGGACAGTAAATATTGAAGGATACTCCTTATTTAGACATGATGGAGTTAATCAGAAAGGAGGAGGAGTATGTATGTATGTATGTTACACAGGAATTGAAGCCAAATTTAAAAGATGGAATAGATGGGGGCGTAAAGTTTCGGCAGAAACATTATGGTTGGAACTCTGTACAGGAAGAAGGTAAGTAAATTAATTGTTGGAGTATTTTATAAACCGCCAAATGCCAGGGAGGAGGTGGAAATGGATCTCCATATGCAGTTGGCGAAGGCTGCTGGTATGGGGCATGTTTTGGTTATGGGGGATTTTAACTACCCTGACATAGATTGGAGTAAGGGAACTGCCAGCACCTCAAAAGGTATAAAGTTCTTAAATTTCCTATGAGAATTTTTTTCACAGATGGTAGAAGTTCTTACTAGACAGAATGCGTTGTTGGATCTGGTGATATCTAATAACCCTGAGCTCATTTTGGAGATGAAGGTAATGGGAAGCTTAGGGAATAGTGACCATGATATAGTGTCATTTAATATAGGTTGCAAAAAACTAAAGTGCACTGGGTTAAGCTTGTGAAGGTTCTCATTCATCCAGGTCATGGTATATCTGTTGTATTCCATTAGATCAACTGGACTTGAAGTTTAGTTCTTGAAGACATTTCACTAGTCATCCGACTGGCTTTCTCAATTTAGAATGACTTGTACACGAATCTGTGGCAATTATGTACCCTGGAAAATCCCAATTAGCATATCACAGCCAAGTGTTAAGGGCATGATTGAATAGTGGCTAAGAGGTGTTATAGGAATGCCCAGAGTAAGGTGTCAAAACAGCATTGTATATGGCAGACAGTTTGTGTCAACCCCCCCACCTCTATTTAGATTTATCTATTTATTGGTTTCTTTATTTTCACATAAATGGGCTCCTTAACACCTCTCTTAAACCAGTCACACCTCTCTTAAACCAGTCACGTTCCTTTGCCAATGTGTTAATATTACAATCTTCAAAGGTATGTCCTTTAGCAAGACAGGAGAAAGAACATGGTCATCCCATATGTAGCAGGGGTCTCCGAGAAATTAAGAAGAATTTTCAAAAAACATCGTATCCCTGTCTGCTTTAAACCGAACAACACACTGAGGCAGCAATTGGTAAATTTTCAAGACGGAGCAAGCCACATGATCCAAATTAGCCAATGGCAGCTATCATAGTTACAGAAAGCCTCGTTTTTTACGGAAATCTTCGTTTTTACGGGAATCCTCGTATTTTCGAAAAATACCGTTTTTTTAAAGTCACGCTAGCGGACTGTACTTTTTAGGTATTGTTGGCATTTATACTCGCTTCTAAGGCCATTACCCAGGTCCCTGAGTAGTTAAGTGTACGTTACCAAGGCTATTTAGACCACTTTTAATGCGGATTTCCGATCTCTTTAAATTTTTTTTGAAATTTGGGTCCTTACTATGATCATGTATTTTTTTTAAAAATGTTGTGATTACAGTTTCTGATCTGGTTTGTTAAGTCAGACCAGTATTCTTTTGTTTCATCCACTAAAAAGTAGCTGTGACTGTTTCATGGAAAACACTTTGTGACTGTTCTGTGAAGTGGTGATATGCAGAATTCAACACTAAAAAATTGTAAGTTTACAGTATGTTCAAATTTAAAATGAACTCATTTAGTGCTGAAGGAACCTATGAGCACCCAATTAAAGATGGTAAAAGAGCACGGCTCTGAGGTCTTACTAGTCCCTTGGTTTAGCTGAACTTTGGCAATATTGTTTCTGAACTAAAGCCAAGTCTATGTGCTTCACTCTTGACTGATCGAAAACCTTAATCAAGGAGAAACTTCTAACCTCTCCCCTGTGGGTCATGAACTTTTCCAAAATTAACATTTTAACATCACTTGGAAAATATGCTAAAACCCCAGGAAAAAAGCACCCATTGCTTAGAGATATACATATCAAAGCAAAAAAGGAAATGAGAAAATCCAATGAATGCTAAATTAAGGCCCTACAGAGGACTTGTCTTTGTTAAAATCTACATGGTACTATCTGTAAACTCTAGAGTATTCCTCCAAAGGCACAGGGCAAGTGTACCTGGCAGCCCAATCTTTTTGATTCTCTGTGACATAAAGAAAGGTCCTTATAAAATGTTAGATAAAAGGTCTTTTTTTTTCTCTCAAAGTACTGAGCTTTATAGTCGATCTCTCACTCTGTCTGGCTGTTCTGCATACTTAAAAGTCAAAGCCACCTTGGGTTGATTTTTTTTTTTTTAGAAATGTTATATCCATTAACTGTAAAAATTCTGAAATGCCCTATTGTTTGCAGGATTTCTATGAAAAAGAAAGAAACCTTTTGATTGGTTTTGTTGATGTGTCTGTTTATGCATCAATAGTATGGTATAAAATCAACATAGAGCCCTAAAAATAGACATATTAACCTTCTTTCTTTGCAAAGAATTTTTTAGATGACATTACAAAACCAAAAGTGGCATATGTTTTTTATTGCTTCATAAAGAACTCTCCTGACCAGGTCATCCTGCTCATAACTAGAGAGCATGATGCTTCGGGAAAAAAACATTCATCAATCTAAAAGGAGACACTGTCTTCTAGAGGTTGCTATATACACATGGATTGGCAAACTCCAGTTCAGTGCAAAAGCTAATTTACTATTCTACTGGTGCCTAAATACACTGATGCCACCCACTATTATTGTGACTAGGTGCTGTATTTATAAAGCCATAGTATAGTTTTTTAGAGATACCTTGCCTTTAACGATCGGTAAAATGATTGTTAAACCGATCGTTAATTTTCGATCGGTTTAACGATCGTTGATTTCCGATTGTTAATGTCCGATCGGTTTAACGATTGTAAAATTAAAATACAATCGTAAGTTAACGGTACCGATCATAAATCTACAATAACGAAATCCTAGATTTACAATCCCCATAGAATACCATTGCGGTAGTTTACTACCGCACGGTATTATATGACCGAACGTTGGGTAATTAACGAAGGTTCGGTCATAAATGTACGACCGAGATCGTACATTTACGACCACGATCGTACATTAACTAACCCACGGTATCGCTAAAAACCGATACTGCTTATTTATAAATATGGCCCTAGATGCGATTTGTAGGGATCTTTAATAAATTTACCTGGTAGATGTGCTTTGCATGGTAGGGATCTATAATAATTATAGGCTTTTATGAGGAAGTAAGTAGAAATTTAGACTCTGGTATAGCAGTAGATGTAGTTTACTTGGATTTTGCAAAGGCTTTTTATACAGTCCCCCATAGGCGACTAATGAATAAGCTAAGGTCTGTTGGTCTGGGGAGTCACATTTGTACATGGATAGAAACTTGGTTAATGAATAGGATGCAGAGAGTAGTTGTTAATGGGGCTTCATCATTATGGACTAAAGTGCTAAGTGGGGTGCCACAGGGTTCTGTTGGGGCCGCTTCTATTTAATCTATTATTAATGATTTGGAAGTGGGTATTGTCAGCAAGGTTTCTGTGTTTTGGCGACACAAAAACTTGTCGACCATTAAAAACTTCAGAGGATGTGGAATCGTTGCAGGGGGTCTAGATAGATTATCACATTGGGCTGCTAAGTGGCAGATGAAAATCAAGGGTGATAAATGTAAGGTGATGCATTTTGGACTTAAAAATACTTGTGCTACTTATACTATAAATGGCTCTGTGTTAAGTGAATCCCTGTTGGAAAGGGATCTTGGAGTTTTGGTGGATAACAAACTTAAAGGTAGCAAGCAGTGCCAGGCGGCAACAGCCAGAGCCAGCATGGTATTGTCTTGTATAAAGAGAGGTATGGATTCAAGGGAGGAAAATGTAATTCTCCCTCTTTACAAAGCATTGGTAAGGCCTCATTTGGAATATGCAGTGCAATTTTGGAATCCTGTGAACAAAAAGGACATCTTTGAAATGGAAAGGGTTCAGAGAAGGGCAACTAAATTAATAGAGAGACTGGAAAAGTTACAATTATGTATGCTGGAGGAAAGGCGCTTGCGTGGGGATATGATTTCTGTGTATAAATACATTAACGGGCCATACAATAAACTATCTGGGGCATTGTTCACCAATAGAACATGTCAAAGGACATGAGGACATCCCTTAAGACTTGAAGAAAAAAGGTTTAGGCTTCAAGCTCGGAAAGGGTTTTTCACTGTGAGAACGGTAAAGCTATGGAACTGTCTTCCAGTGGACGTTATAATGGTATTGATACATAAAGTAGAGTTGATCCAGGGAAATTTCCGATTGCCACTTGGAGTCAGGAAGGAATTTTTCCCCCCTTCATAAATTTGGTGGGGGGGTTTGCCTTCCTCTGGATCAACAGTTAGACAGGAAATGAGGATATTGCTAGATGGGTTGGACTGGATGGACGTATGTCTTTATTCAACCTCAAATACTATACTATACTATACTATACACCTGGAAGATGTGCTTTACATGGTAGGGATCTATAAACATTACACCTGTAAAGTTAGTTCACACTTTTTAATTACATTTTTTGTGTGAAAGCAGTCCACCTAGTCTACATTAAGTGCCTCACAATAATTGTAAAGTAAAACTGAATTGCATGGGATTACAGTGTACAAACAACAACAAGTGATGAGTGTGTTTGCAAAGTATAATATCATATGCTACTGACACTATTATAAGCATGGTCTGGGTGCTGGAACCCCAGACCCATAACAGTCAATATTCCACTCCTCATCTAAAACACTTTTCTACTCCTGGAAACTAGGGTAGTCAAAGTATCTTTGATATAACAGGCTATGCTGGTTGATGTTTCTGTACCTTCTATTCCCCCATTCCTTTCCTCAGTCCCAGTTAAGCAATTTACAGTGAAGGAATTTGTTCAAGGTTACATGTTATATATGTGTGTGTGTGTGTGAGTGTGTGTGTGTGCGCCCGTGCGTGTGAGATATATCATTTTAATCAGTGGGTTTTGGGTAGAGATGGCCAAACTTTAGAAAGTTTGGTCCGCTTTCGAACTTTCGAACTATATGGAAAGTTTGAAAACGGACCCAATTAAAGTCAATAGTTCGAAAAGTTCGAATGAAATACAATTGAAATATCAATTGTAACTTAATGTAAATAGTTGTGGGACCTGGAAAATGGTCTGGGGAACATGTTTGAATATCCAGGACTTTTGAAAACTCGATTTTACTCTCACGCGTTCGAACATTCAATAATTACCTCATGAACGACTCACGGATTCGAGAATTCGATATTTACTCACGTATTGGTATGATAGACATTTTACTCACGGATTCGAGAATTCGATATTTACTCACGTATTGGTATAATAGACATTTTACTCGTGGATTCGATAATTTGATATTTATTCACGTATTGGCATAATAGACATTTTACTCGCATATTCGCATGTCTTGAACGTTCGAACATTCGATAATTATTGAAAGTCCAGAAAATATTGAAAATCCGGGTCCGGGATAGTTCGAGAAGTCCGAGTCCTTTCAAACTCGAATAGTTCGGCTTGAACTCGGGTTTGAGTTCGAGTTCTAGTCCATCTCTAGTTCTGGGACATAAATCATGATTTTTTTCAAATCATTCAAGATAAATGACCCAAATTGATTAGTTAGGACCTTCCATACTAAACCAACCTTGACGTGGTTGGAAGGTTTTCACTTTTAAAAGCATTTTGTGATGAAATGATACTTCATCAAAGTCTGATCTGGTGAAGTAATATGACATTAAGAAACACGTCAGGCACCACCTCTGTTGTTCCAGTGGAGTATAGTTACCTTTGATATTGATTTTAATTGGAATAAACATTGATTTTAAACGCATTACGTGTACAGCCTGCTCACATCATTAATTTCACTGAATGTTTTCACGTTGCTGTTGGTCAAGTGGGCTTGAGTGTTAGTGCACTACAGAGCCTTCAAAGAGGAAGCTCCCGAATGTACAGTATGTTTATGGCATCCGGATGTATTGATTCCCCTATGTGTCTTCACTGTTTGCACTAGCACAGATATTATGATATTAAATGGGGCTCAGGAATGTGCATCGATCATCTTTTTCGTTGTTTGTTCTAATGTTTTGGTCAGATCAGTAGCACTTTCACGATATGTTATAGTAATTTTGCTCCCACAGCCCCCTAACTGAATGGCAAACCTGTTCATTGGATAGACACCTCTTTACTCAGTTGTAGTTTGCATCAAGTAACAGTATTGCATGATAGAAATAACCTTGATCTGTACACACATCTCTAGATTGTGTATTCCAGTCCTCTTCTGCCACACTCTGGGAGCGCTTTGCCTTACTATCCATGCTAAACACATGGAAAAATTAGTCTCATATTTATACTAATTAAATATTCAATTAAACAAAGATAAAATTATGAAAAGAAAATGTGTTCTTGCCTAATGGACTATATCGTTTTTATTGCTTTTGAGCAGATACCATTAAATCTGAAAGAAAAGCTGCAGGATTTTGTTTGCATTTGATTTTTCTCTGAAGACTTAAGTTCTGATTGCTTGCTCAATATTAGATCATTGCAGTTTCTATGCTATATTTTTTAAAGCTATCTAGTTAGACAAAATGTTAATCACATACAACCTGAGAAATTAAACCCTTTACCTGTGTAGGTTGTCAGACTTTTGTTGAAATACTGTATGATTTAAAAAAATAACTCTCCTGTCAATCCTCCAACTCTTCGGTTTCTCACCCATCCTCACTCGGCTACACAAGCATTTAGAACAGGCATAGGCAACCAGTAGATTTCCAGATGTTTGGAAACTACAACTCACAGCATTCACTAGCTGAAGAGAGCTTGTAGAGGAACACTCAGAGTTATAGTTTTCAAACATCTGGAGATCTACTGGTTGCCTGTACTTGATTGCACAGAAAATGAAGCATTGATTAAACATACATCTGAAACTCTATTCCTTTAAGAAACCAATTATAATGTATATAATATACAATAATTATGTGTGTGCATGTTTGTCCTGAAAACAAATTTCTAATTATTTAAAGAAGGTTGTGTTCTAGTCCATTAAAGGACTATTTTATAATACAGTATGTATAACTGATACATAAAGCTCTTTGAATACTATACATTAAATTAACAGCTGTTTTTTATATTAATTTCTATTTAAATTTTAAAACTTTAAACAATACAAAACATTTAACATAAATTGGACAATTCATATAGGCACATTAGTCATTCCTAATTTTCCAAATAATCCAATAAAAAAGTAATCATTTCTCACTCCCAGCATTCCCAGAAAAGTGTGCAGAGACATGCGAAATGTCTCATTTATATCCTTGTGACCAAAATGTGTGCCCAGACTAGCTAGTATTTTAACATGCAATGTAGACCGTATTGCATGACAAATAAAGGAAAATCTACTGACAAGCCTAATTTTTGCATTGACAGGCCAATTAAAAGCTACATTAGCTACAAAAAATACAGAGTTTAAATTATTTACTTTTTCGAATCATTTTAGGCATATTCAGAGAAAGAAGGGGTTTGCTAGCATTTTCTACACCTTTTTTTTTTGCCTTAAGTTTGGTATCGACCTCACCAATTGTTTTGGTAGGTTAGTAATTGGATGCTTATAGATGGGACTAAGTGCTCCTGACTATTTTAAAAGCATAATCCATTGCTTAGAATGATTGGATGTGCTGGTAAATTAGGCCTGATCTTAAAGGGCATGTCCACCCCCAAAACTAAAATTTAACCCCTTACTGGCCACATTAAGAAGTTTAAAACAAGCCTTACCTTACATTTCAGCTTAAAATAGTTCCCCTGCTGTGCCCCTCCAAAGTCCAGGAAACTGCTGTGTAGGAGCAGGGTGTGACTCATGCTGTGCCTGAGTCTGCTTCAACCTCGTCAAGGTTTGAGGCATGCTCAGTGCAGCCCTCCCGTTTTTCTCTCCCTCCCCCTAACATTAAAACCTTTTATGCTCACCCAGCCCCAACCGCATTAATATTATTATTAAAAATTCCCATAATCTTTACTTACCTTCCCTCTCTCCTCCGCTGTTCAGAACTCCCGGCAGCCGTGACCGTGATTGGCTGCCTCTCAGACAATCACGGGCACGGTTGCTAGTCCCGCCCCCTGCTTGCAATTCCATGCAAGCAGAGGGCCGGAACACTGCAGCGGAGGAAAGAGGGAAGGTAAGTAAGGATCAGGGGACTTCCTAACAATAATATTAATTGTTAGGAAGTCCCCTGAGCATGCCCTACCGCATATCAAAAGTTTTTAAAAGGGGTGGACATGCCCTTTAAGTTGTTCTTAAGGAATATTAGGCTTAAGCATGCCCTTATTCTCTTTTTATAGCTCTAATAGTAATAATTTTATATAATTTTTCACATGTGTTTTATCACATAATGCGTACAGTAAGCTTTTGCACAAAAAGTTTTAGTTTGGTCTTGTTGGTCTTTATACTCTACCTAATGTCAGGCCATGTATTCATTTGAAGTTTGAACTAAAAGATAGGGATCAGCATCTAGTAAACAAGGCACATTAAAATATTTTTTATTTTTAAAGAATGTAAGCTCCTAAGAACAGTCTCACTGCAAAATAAAAACATGGATGGTTATGTATTTATCTTCTTTTTTTGGGACATTGGGCAGGCATCAACATTATATATTAATGTCTTGATGTTTAACATGATCAATAAAGCAGATTACAGATGCTATTTTATGGCACATTAACCACTAAAGGCAACACAAAATCTGAGTAATCATTCCTGCTGTGAAAGTTATTTGCCAAACTGTTGATGATTGAATAAAATTCTGTGGCATTATTAATGAAAGTAAATCAACTCAATATAACTGTTTTGTTTTGTGGTGGGTACAAAAGAAATTGCATTAAATGAAGTATGTTTTGATAGGATTCAAAAAGGTTAATGATGGGTATCTTTATAAAGTCATTTTAGAGGTGTGTGTTTTAAAATCAGGTAATAATAGTAGCCTTAGTGGCCATGTGTTATAAGATAGATCCAAATGTATTTACTCCAAGGAAAAACTTTTTGAAAAAACTCAATATTGTACTAATGAAACTGTTATTATATGGTTAAAGAAGTTAATTATTTGTAAAATATAATCAATATGCTCGTCAGGTCCAGTCTGTCCTGCCTCCTTTCTCGAGTCCAGCCTCATCCAATGGAAAAATGCACTTTTGGTAGAATGTGTCTTCATATACAGTAGGGCAGGCACAGGACACATTCTAAAGGCAGGGCAGACCACTTTAGATATAAGTATAACTGCCAAACTATCGTGGAAATCCCTTATCATTTCAGGTTCTCATCTTGGGTACATAAATGGGGGAGATGGAGGGGAGGTGGCAATGTTAGGCTGGAGTTCTTTAATACAAGCAGAAACAATTGGAAAGGTAACAGAAATTCTAATAATAATAATAATAATAATAATAATAACACTAATTAATAATTTAAAAAAACATCTCACTGGAATGTTGATTGGTTTAAATATATACGTGTTTACAAAGGTGCTGCTATTAGCAGTCATAGATAAGGACTTACTAGCCTAAAATGGCAAGACAACGCTGGTCTGGGATATTTCCTTTAGATAGGAAACCAGGCAGTTTACAGTGAGTAGCCAATTGATGGAGACAATAAAAGCAGAATTGATGGACCATTGATGCCTAGCTAACCTAGGAAACGGTATCTCCAAAGATTTGCCAGGGTGCTCTATTGAGCCTTTAGTTAGTCACAGGCTATAAAATTTAATAGTGAAAATAATTTTGCTAATGTAAATAAAATTATTGTCACAGTTTACTAAAATATATTTACCATAATTTGAATGTAAGCAATGTTGATATACTTTACAATATAATGATTATTGCCAAATTCCAGTACAATATACCAAGTGTATACAATACTTACAATACTATACAATTCATGGAAGGTAATCATTAAAACCACATGTTTACCACTACAGAAATTTGCATTGTCAAGTGAGCCACAGTTTGAAAATGTCTGAGAACCATTGGCCTAGGAAATGGCATTCCCTGTAAATTCAAATCCGTAATTTTTGTGTCAGCACCACACTTTACCGTATATATATTCGAGTATAAACTGACCCAAGTATAAACCGAGATACCTAATTTTAACTGAAAAAACTAGTAAAAGTGATTGACCGGAGTATAAGCCGAGGGTAGAAATTATGACTACTACTGCCTTCTGATTCTGTATTATTTTGAGGCTTTAGTTGCCCTTTAAATGGATAGCAGAATTCCCATACAGTAGTCCCATGCAGTAATAGCCAAATCCAGTATGGTTATTACTGTATGGGAATTCTGCTGTCCATTTAAAGGACAACTAAAGCCTCAAAACAATACAGAATCAGAAGGTAACAATAGATTCCATCCTCCTTCTGATTATTGAAAAATTACAATTTAAACATCCTACTTGTATATTTTTATTGATTATTATTTGTGACTGTCTAAGGCTTTTGGTAAGTTCAATCTTAACTGGTATTCTATTGGCTTAGAGGGACCCAAACATGCACACAAGCTAAGCTAAGCCATAAAATATATGAAGCACAGATGTATAAAACATCAAATGTGTGACATTTAAACCTTTTTTTAATTAAGACTTTAACATCTCTACCAGTGGTGGCAGTTTGACATTTGTGTGATTGTTCAAGGTATATAGTTTTAGGTTTAAAAAAACTTTCTTAAGTAAAAAAAAAAAAAGTGGTATTTTCCTAAAATTGTTTATTAGAAAAGTACTGTGGTTTTGCTTGCTTTGTTCATCCAATATTTCCTATTTTTGCAGCTTGAGGCTCAGTCTGAAAGATTGTATCACAATCTAAATTCTAAAAGAGAATCTTAAGTTAGTGCTGCTTCCAGAAGGCAAGAATGGCAAAAGAACAGGAGAAAATACTTCTACTGGACAACCAACTGGCTTAGTGAAATATGAGAGAATCACACACTTTATTTCTTAACATGATTTTATTGAGACATATTTTTCCACCTGAAAATAAAGAATTTGCTGTAGTGTATGCATTCCCCTCCCAACCCTAACCTCATGGTTTAAATGTAACTTATTTACCAGCCTTTGTTCCCGCAACCACGGCCTCTAATGTTACTTCCAGGAACAAAGTAACATTAGGGGCTGAGAGGCAGCCAATCCCAGACACGGCTGACGGCTATTGAAAAAGCCGACGGAACGCAGCCTGCTAAGTACGTTTTCTGGCACATTTTTTACATTTAAACCATGTGGTTATGGCTGTGAGGGGGTGCCTACACTACAGAAAATAATTTATTTTTATAACACTTACTGAAGCATGGAGGGATTCAGAGGGTGGGATGAAGGGATTCAGAACTGTACTTACCCACCTTAGTTCCCTCAGCGTAAGCCTTTTCTGTTTCTTCTGGGAACGGGAGATCAGAGGTGAAGTGACCAGCAGCCACGTCTGTGATTGGCTAAAAGTTAGTCAATCACAGGTGCAGCTGCAGGTCTTAGGAAGGAGCCGAGGGAACGAAGGAGCATAAGCCATTGTCTCCACAGTGCAAGCCATTGTCCTCTTAGAGGACAAGAAGGAGGCAGAAACATTTTAATGCACAAATAGGCTCCTGCTATTCAGTTAACTGAACTTTCACAAGGCACTGCAGGACAACCATAAGGAGCAGAGAAGTAAGATAAGGATTTTTTTTACACTAAAAAGTGGGGCCAGCAGTGGGGGAAATTTTAGTTTGTGGGGTGGACATGCCCTTTAACCGGTGCCTATCTGGATCAAAACACAACTTAGGAAAATTTTCAGTAGATAATTCTAACATTTGACTTCAATAGGATCATCAAAGTTCCAATATATCAGTTTAAATGAGGCCTTACCAGGAAGAACATTTTTTTTTTTAGTTCAGAATGGGTAGAGGGAGACAGCACAGGTAAGAAAATATTTTATACCCTATTACATTTTTTAAAGGACTTGTGCATCCCCACTAAAATTTGGCCCACTGTTGGACCTGTTGTGCAGTGTTAAAAGCGCAGCATCTGCATGTTCTTTATTTTAAAGAAAAAACAAAAAACACTTCTTGTAAGGTAAGGCAACCCCTCCAACCCCAAACGCTAGCTTTAAAACATCTATATCAGCCCCTAAATGTACTAACCCGACTTTGTTGCCTCTGCTGACTGACTGAATCTCAGCCAATCACAGACGCGGCTGCCGGTCTGGCCCCTTCTGCTCTTCTGTGCACAGAAGTTGCAGAAGAGGCTGTGGCAGAGGAAACCAAGGTGGGTAAGTACATTTAGGGTCTGATTTAGATGTTTCAAAGTCTTTAGGGTTAAGAGGGGGGGGTGCCTTACATTGTATGAAATCCTGCAGTCCTGGACATGGCCTGGGAGACAGGGCTTGCAGAATGGTGGCAGGGCATGGATAGGCCATGATTCTTCTCACTTCTTATGAATCAGTGGTTATGGATGGGACATAACAGGTGGACATACCCTTCATCAGTCCACAAATCTAATAAATATGAATAAAAAAGGATACACAGTTATAATATAGCAACAGAAACAGAAAGGCATTCCTGGCACCATCTCTCCTCACAAAAATTCCGAGGTAAGTTAAAATTTAATATCACATAGTATAGTGCAATGTAGCATCTAACACGTTTCAGGCTGGTTAGCCCTTATTCACATTTATGAGTAATGGCTAACCAGCCTGAAACGTGCTAGACACTGCATTGCGCTATATTCAATTGGGCTTGCTCATCCTTTATAGTTGTGTTCAGTATTGGATTTTTAAACTGTTATAATTTAGGTACGTGATTTAAATCACTTTGTGTATTTGAGGGAGAGGAACGCTCCTTGATTCCCCCGATCACACCGTCCTCACATGCACACAGAGCCGCAAGGCAAGGCTGATGTTATTCCAATATTCAAAAAGGGTAGTCGTTCACAGCCGGGTAATTACAGGCCTGTAAGTTTAACTTCAGTGGTGGGGAAGATCCTGGAAAGTTTAATAAGGGAACATGTTCTAGAGTATGTTTCAAGGACTGACATTATAAGTAGTAACCAGCATGGATTTAGGAGGAATAGGACATCCCTTAAGACTTGAAGAAAAAAGGTTTAGGTAAAGCTTCCAGTGGACGTTGTTATGGCAGGTTCATTGGTCATTTTAAAAAAAAAGCTGGATGAGTTTCTGCAAACAAGGAATGTTACAAGTTACTGGTATTGATACATAAAGTAGAGTTGATCCAGGGAAATTTCCGATTGCCACTTGGAGTCAGGAAGGAATTTTTTCCCCCTTCATAAATTTGGTGGGTTTTTTTTGCCTTCCTCTGGATCAACAGTTAGGCAGGAAGTGAGGATTTTGCTAGATGGGTTGGACTGGATGGACATATGTCTTTATTCAACCTCAAATACTATACTAATAGGTTTTTTCTCTGTTGTTTGTTATAATATATGTTTGTTGATGTATAACTTACCAGTTAGGAATTAGTGGTGTGGCTTAGTATCCCTTATAGGTCTGGTCGTTCAGGTTACACTTTAATGCTTAACAAAAGCGCTTTAGCTCTAGTTACAAAACCTGTTGCTCTGATCAGTAATAAAAAGAATTTGCAGAATATCTACCAACAGCTCCCCCATGAGGATGCCACTCTGTGGTCTAAGCAGGTAGCACAGATGCACATAAATGCAATTGTTTAAAGGAGAACTATAGTGTATAATGCTTTTGAAAAGTACCTGGGGCAGGTAGGTAGGATTGGTATTTTTGGAGAGGCAAAAGAAAACTGCTTCTGCCAGGCTTCAGAGCTATCTTTAATACAGGAAGGCCCAGAGCACTAACCTGGCAGATAAAAAATGTATGTACTGTAGCTCCTCAACGAAAGAAAATTGGGAGGTAGTAATAATCAATCCTACCTCCCTGCCACAGGAACTTTTTATAGTATAGTTGTCCTTTAATACATTTTTGATTGAGATTTTTTTTTCACCCTAGAATACCTATACATTGAAAGATTCTTCTCTAGTTATTTACATTTAGTAGATATAAGTAATAGATTCGGTAACAAAGGAGGCTTCCATGTTGTTGCCAGTACAACTCATAGCCCATGTTGGCTTTAAAGACCCACACCCCCTGACCCCAGTATTCACTGTCTCTATGCACAAATTTCTAGCTTCTCTTTCTAGCAAAAGATAACATTTCTAAATGTACCTGTGATCACAGTTGAGTTGCTGGTGGCGCACCATGTAAATGCTGTGTTTTTAGGAACAAGCAGACATAGAATAGGGATGGCCGGTTCGCGGATCCGCCGCGGATTTATCCTGTTTGCGAACGGCGGATTTTTTCGCATTTTCCGCCTTCCGAACTTCCGATTTGCGGGTTTTTCGTATTTTCGGAAATTTTCAAAATTACGAGTTTCACGTATTTTCGAAAATTTTTGAAAATACGAGTAATCCTCGTAATTTCGAAAATTTTCAGAAATACAAGGATTTCTCTTATTTCCATAAATCCGTATTTTCGAAAATTTTCGAAATTACGAGGATTACTCCTATTTTCGAAAATACATATTTCCGAAAATTTTCGGAAATACTAGTTTTTCTCGTATTTTCGAAATTTTCGAAAATATCCGAAAACCTGTATTTTTGAAAATTTTCGAAAATACGAAAAATCTCGTAATTTCGAGGGTATTTTTCATTTTAATGGGTCCGCTCGCGGATTTTCGAATTTTCGAATTTTTTCGACAATTCGCGGATCCTCGAGTGGACCGGATTTTTCAAAGTTCGAACATCTCTAACATAGAAGTCTCAAGTTCTAATCCCCTAGTTTTCTTATGAAACAATATAACTTAGTCTACTGCCTGCTTTTTTGTTTGTTTGTTTGTTTGTTTCCATGTTTCTAGAAAAATATAAAGTTTCTAAATATGTACAAACTTTATATATAGTAGCTCTGTTATTTATTTACCAACCAGTGGGAATTGCTGAGTCTTCCAGTACCAATACAAAATAGTGAACTGATTTTACTGACATTTACTGAAATGTACTTCTATCTATCACTATCAAGTTCACAGGTGGCACTGTGCTGGGTTAGGAAAAAATCAGACTATTGGGAGACAGGTTTGATTCCCCATGCTTGCTTATTTTTTGTATTTATTATGTGACTAGCAAAAGATAAAGACTCAACATGTACTAGATATTTACTTATTAGCCATTGTGGCATAGAGGTAGAAAGCTTACTTTTTAGAAAGACACAGCATAGAAAGTTGCTGGTTCGGTTCCTGGTTCGGTTCCCCATACTTACTTTTATTTTTTGCTGAAATGTTAAATGTCCTGTTTCTTTCATCCATGCTAGGAAAGATATACACTGCAAACATTAATTTTCTTTTTTGTATGAAAAGCAAAGGAATTTATCATTGTTAGAGATAAAGTAGGAGCATTTGTAATGTGTTTACACAAAAAACTG
This sequence comes from Hymenochirus boettgeri, assembly GCA_019447015.1. Lineage (NCBI taxonomy): Eukaryota > Metazoa > Chordata > Amphibia > Anura > Pipidae > Hymenochirus > Hymenochirus boettgeri. The sequence goes on along the minus strand of CM033471.1, from coordinate 210,696,281 downwards.
CACTGAAATCTGTGTTGTGTGTCAGAGGGAGGGATCTCTGAGCTGCAACATGATTGGCTGTCAGCAAGACTGCAGTTTCCTGTGAAGTGTACTGCGTACACTTAGCTGAGTGTTTCCAGGTAAGGTGAATTATGGGAGCTGACCCCTAGTACCCACAGGTTATTTTCATAAATCACCCAGCATCTACAGCAAAGGGAGAGGTGATACACAGCTTGTTGTGTGTTTGTGAATGTGCTCTGCCTATTGGGACAATGTTGTCTGGGGACTTTAGTTCTCCTTTAAGTTTATTCTACACTATGTTCTAGTCTCTAACTATTATAAATCACACACACTTTCTGTTGGTTCCTGTTTTACCTCTTATCTTTTGGTAAAATAAAGGCACAACACATCAATTCTTATAGATATATCAATAGTCCAATAAGGGCCATGAAATAAGACATCAGCGGCAAGAAAGCTTATATGAGTAGTTACGACTTGTGGATGTGGACTGACTGCCATTATTGAATTTATAATAAACCGATAATGACCCAGGTAGAGAACAATTTCCAGCATGGTATTACATTTGCCCAGAAGTTATTGCTATTATAAACCATAAAGTTTCAGCTCATATATAACAAAGTGTGTACATTTTCCAATGTGTGCATTAAAGGCAATCTTTATTAACTATATAGATCTATTATTTGGCAAGCATCTTTCTTCTCTGCTGCTAAGGAAGGATATAAGTGTTTCTTTTACCGTATAAATGGTTGTGTTCAAAAGATTTAGTGGGGACTTTTCAATACCTTTGTTCTCTGTTTCAATCAACTTTATTTTTTTATTTTTTATGCAACAGAAAAATTAAAATTATTCAAGTAAGGTCCAACCTGAATTGTCTTTTTTATACTTTAATAGGTCACGGCAACAGTGACCTAATTTAAAGTATAAAAGGTCTAATTTTTAGGCCTAGTATTAGTCACGGCAACAGTGGCTGTGGCAGACAGTGACCACACGACCGGATGTGATTACCAACGATTTACCAACGGGCCGGATCACCCGTTAATCTGATCTGAAAGAATGGGCGACGGAGCTCGTCATAGCCGCCCCACACACGCTGTAAGATATTTTTTGGTCAGCCGAAAATATCTTACCGTGTGTACCCAGCCTTACAGGGAGATGCAATAAAGTCTATAATGCCAAAGAAGTGTAAACACACTATACTTGTGATATCAGGTTACTGTGGCCTGCGCTGTTCCATTAAAGGAATTATACTCATGCAGTATAGTCCACCTTAATTCTTTACATATATATCTTGCAAAAATATATTACTTACTAATGTATTACTTGCTATATAAGGATTTTTACTTACAAAGTATAGTAGGGATTAAAGATTTGCATAGTGTACTCCATAATGAATTTATAATAATTTTTTTAAATAAAAGTAAATGTAACTAATGGTTTAATGGGCATGTCCACCTTCAGAATAGAATTTCATACTTGCCTTCACTACTCACCCAAACCCCAAGATCTTTATATTCACCAGCAAATGGTACCTGAAGTAGAGATGGCCAAACTATTAAAGTTCGGTCCGTTTTAGAACTTTCGACCTTCAACAAATTTGAAAGTTCGAATTCGGAGCCATTCAAGTCTATGGGGGGGTGATAGTTCAAAAAGTCAGAGTGATTTACAACTAAACTAACAGTGGTTACTTATTGTAAATGGCGGTGGCACCTGGAAATGGTCTGGGCACATGTCACTATCACCAAAACTTGTTAAACACTTCCTGAAGTCAGGCAGGCAATTGAAGATACATTCAGATTATCAAACGAATGAACAATCCTTCCTGTTAGAACAGTCCTTCCTAGGCTTAGCAAATGGTACATTCGAGGGTTGGATAGTTTACTGGTTAAAGCCACCACCTTTGATATGGGAGACCAGAGTTCGAATCCTGGCTAGGGGCAGCTATACAAATGTTTGGATTATTATATAATCTAGTATAATAACCATATAATACCCTAGTAATATAATATTACTAGGTTATCATATGGTTATTATATTACTAGGTTATTATAATAATCCAAACATTTGTATAGCTGCCCCTAGCCAGGATTCGAACTCTGGTCTCCCATGTCAAAGGCAGTGCCTTTAGCCAGTACTATCCAGCCACTACATTAAATGCTCAATATATTACTAGGTTATCATATGGTAATTGTATGGTTATTATATATATATATAATGAAAAACCAGGCTCCCAGGCCCCGCCGCAATTGTGGGAGGCTATGCGGGCTTCCTGCGGCACTTGGAGCCATTCCCGTAGTTCCGTCTTCCAGGGGTAGTTTGCGGTTGTTCGCGGCCGAAAACCAGGCTCCTAGGCCCGCTGCGAGTGTTGGGAGGCTCCGTGGGCTTCCCGCGCACTTGGAGGCCTTCCCGGTAGTTCCATCTTCAGGAGAGAGAGACAGACCAGGTGCAGTCAGTTGTATACATACAATACTGTACACACATTAACTCCCACCTCCAGCTATCCCCAGGGCTCTCAAGCCGGAACAGGCAGCGTTTCAATACCTACAACAGCAGGATCGCCCACCATTTCTATGGCAATGCCTTCTCTCCCGTTAAAACGGAACACTATTGGCTTTTACCTGGATTCCAACCAATGTGGAAGGTGTTTGTTAGATGCTGTAGTTTACACACATCGGCAGTAAGGAGGAACCTGGTGCTTGTTTAATATGGGGTTTCCTATTGGCTGCTAGAATACAGTTGGCCACTATTAGAGTAATGTGACAATTTATAATAATTGTACTAACCTGGAAGCTGATCATTGTGAGCACTGCTGCTAACAGGACAGGAGAAGAGAGAGAGAGAGAGAGAGAGAGAGAGAGACCACACACACACACACACAGAGAGAGACAGAGACACAGACAGAGAAAGAGAGAGAGAGAGACAGAGACAGACAGAACAGACACACACAGAGACAGAGAGAGAGAGAGAGGTGTTAAGGAGGCCATTTATTGAAAATAAAGAAACCAAGCCTAAATAGGGTGGGGGGGTTCGACCCCAACTGTCTGCCATGTACAATGCTGTTTTAACACTTCTACTCTGCGTCCTATAACACCTCTTAGCCACTATCTAATCACACCCTAACACCTGGCTGTGATATGCTAATTGGGATTCTCCAGGGTACATAATTGCCACGATTCTTGTACAAGTCATTCTGAATTGAGAAAGCCAGTCGGATGACTAGCGAAACGTCTTCAAGAACTACATTTCAAGTCCAGTTATCTAATTGAATACAACAGATATCCATGACCTGGATGAATGAGAACCTCACAAGCATGTTCACACTAATATCTTTATTTAGGACAGATTAATAAACAATTAATGTTTACCTTTTACATTACAATATACACTGTAACCATGTATAATATTATTTTAGCCTACCCCCACCTACATAGTACAGTCTAAAAACTCAATGCAATCTCCACAAAATGGAAAATATTTTTATATAAAGGAAGGATATATATATCATATGATAACCTAGTAATATATTAACCATATAATAGTGGCTTGATAGTGTACTGGCTAGGCACCGCCTTTGACATGGGAGACCAGGGTTCGAATCCTGGCTAGGGTACCAATACAAATGTTTGGATTATTATAATACCCTAGTAATGTAATAACCTAACAATTTAATAATTTAATAACCTATCATATAATAACCTAGTAATATAATATCCATATAATACCCCATATAATACCTATTATATAACCATATAATACCCAGTAAATAAATAACCATATAATACCCTGTAATATTATATGGTTATTATATTACTAGGTTATCATATGGTTATTATATTACTAGGTTATTATAAAACTAGGGTATTATAATAATCCAAACATTTGTATAGCTGCCCTAGCCAGGATTCAAACCCTGGTCTCCCATGTCAAAGGCAGTGCCTTTAACCAGTACACTATCCAGTACATTCGATAATCGAAAGTCTGAGAAATCCGGTCTGGTCCGGGATAGTTCGAGAGTCCGAGTAGTTCAAAATCATAACGTTCGGCACGAACTTGGCTCGAGTTCGAGTTCTAGTCCATCCCTAACCTGAAGCAACAGAAAAACTGTCACAAGAAAGCTAGTATCCGTGCGAAATTCCAGCTTTCTTCTAGATGAAAAAACTCAGCCGTGATGGTGAAGTCACAGCCAATGACTTCTGGGCATCAAAACTGTGTAACTATTTAGGGATTTACAGTAGGGGTTTGCGGAGAGAGGGGAAGGTAAGTATGTTTTTTTTCATTCTGGAAGTCGGCATGACCTTTAAAGGGGATGGTTATAAATGTTGCTTTTTATTCATAAATTTTTTGGGTAGATTTATCTTTTTATATTGAACAGAAAAGGTTCCAATTTACTGGATTACCAATTAAATCACTGATAGTTATCGGTACCCAGAAATCATTTTTGTTATGTCTATGGTCACCTTTATATAGATCTATTATTTGGCAAGCATCTTTCTTCTCTGCTGCTAAGGAAGGATATAAAAGTGTTTCTTTTACCGTATAAATGGTTTGTTCAAAAGATTTAAGTGGGGACTTTTCAAATACCTTTGTTCTCTGTTTCAATACAACTTTAGTTTTATTTTTTATGCAACAGAAATAATTAAAATTATTCAAGTAAGGTTCCAACCTGAATTGTCTTTTTTATACTTTAAATTAGGTCACGGCAACAGTGACCTAATTTAAAGTATAAAAGGTCTAATTTTTAGGCCTAGTATTAGGTCACGGCAACAGTGGCTGTGGCAGACAGTGACCACACGACCGGATGTGATTTACCAACGATTTACCAACGGGCCTGATCACCCGTTAATCTGATCTGGAAGAATGGGCGACGGAGCTCAGTCATAGCCGCCCCACACACGCTGTAAGATATTTTTGGTCAGCCGAAAATATCTTACCGTGTGTACCCAGCCTTACAGGGAGATGCAATAAAGTCTATTAATGGCCAAAGAAGTGTAAAACACACTATACATTGTGATATCAGGTTACTGTGGGCCTGCGCTGTTTCCATTAAAGGAATTATACTCATGCAGTATAGTCCACCTTAATTCTTTACATATATATCTTGCAAAGAATATATTACTTACTAATGTATTACTTGCTATATAAGGATTTATTACTTACAAAGTATAGTAGGGATTAAAGATTTGCATAGTGTACTCCATAATGAATTTATAATAATTTTTTTAAATAAAAGTAAATGTAACTAATGGTTTAATGGGCATGTCCACCTTCAGAATAGAATTTCATACTTGCCTTCACTACTCACCCAAACCCCAAGATCTTTATATTCACCAGCAAATGGTACCTGAAGTAGAGATGGCCAAACTATATAAAGTTCGGTCCGTTTTAGAACTTTCGACCTTCAGACAAAGTTTGAAAGTTCGAATTCGGAGCCATTCAAGTCTATGGGGGGGTGATAGTTCAAAAAGTCAGAGTGATTTACAACTAAACTAACAGTGGTTACTTATTGTAAATGGCGGTGGCACCTGGGAAATGGTCTGGGGCACATGTCACTATCACCAAAACTTGTTAAAACACTTCCTGAAGTCAGGCAGGCAATTGAAGATACATTCAAGGATTATCAAACGAATGAACAATCCTTCCTGTTAGAACAGTCCTTCCTAGGCTTAGCAAATGGTACATTCGAGGGTTGGATAGTTTACTGGTTAAAGCCACCACCTTTGATATGGGAGACCAGAGTTCGAATCCTGGCTAGGGGCAGCTATACAAATGTTTGGATTATTATAATAATCTAGTAATATAATAACCATATAATACCCTAGTAATATAATATTACTAGGTTATCATATGGTTATTATATTACTAGGTTATTATAATAATCCAAACATTTGTATAGCTGCCCCTAGCCAGGATTCGAACTCTGGTCTCCCATGTCAAAGGCAGTGCCTTTAGCCAGTATACTATCCAGCCACTACATTAAATGCTCAATATATTACTAGGTTATCATATGGTAATTGTATGGTTATTATATATATATATATATGAAAACCAGGCTCCCAGGCCCCGCCGCAATTGTTGGGAGGCTATGCGGGGCTTCCTGCGGCACTTGGAGCCATTCCCGGTAGTTCCGTCTTCCAGGGGTAGTTTGCGGTTGTTCGCGGCCGAAAACCAGGCTCCTAGGCCCCGCTGCGAGTGTTGGGAGGCTCCGTGGGGCTTCCCGCGGCACTTGGAGGCCTTCCCGGTAGTTCCATCTTTCAGGAGAGAGAGACAGACCAGGTGCAGTCAAGTTGTATACATACAATACTGTACACACATTAACTCCCACCTCCAGCTAATCCCCAGGGCTCTCAAGCCGGAACAGGCAGCGTTTCAATACCTAGCAACAGCAGGGATCGCCCACCATTTCTATAGGCAATGCCTTCTCTCCCAGTTAAACGGAACACTATTGGCTTTTACCTGGATTCCAACCAATGTGGAAGGTGTTTGTTAGATGCTGTAGTTTACACACATGCGGCAGTAAGGAGGAACCTGGTGCTTGTTTAATATGGGGTATTCCTATTGGCTGCTAGAATACAGTTGGCCACTATTAGAGTAATGTGACAATTTATAATAATTGTACTAACCTGGAAGCTGATCATTGTGAGCACTGCTGCTAACAGGACAGGAGAAAGAGAGAGAGAGAGAGAGAGAGAGAGAGAGAGAGAGACACACACACACACACAGAGAGAGACAGAGACACAGACAGAGAAAGAGAGAGAGAGAGAGACAGAGACAGACAGACAGACACACAGAGAGACAGAGAGAGAGAGAGAGGTGTTAAGGAGGCCATTTATGTGAAAATAAAGAAACCAAGCCTAAATAGGGGTGGGGGGGTTCGACACCAACTGTCTGCCATGTACAATGCTGTTTTAACACCTTACTCTGGGCGTTCCTATAACACCTCTTAGCCACTATCTAATCACACCCGTAACACCTGGCTGTGATATGCTAATTGGGATTCTCCAGGGTACATAATTGCCACAGATTCTTGTACAAGTCATTCTGAATTGAGAAAGCCAGTCGGATGACTAGCGAAACGTCTTCAAGAACTACATTTCAAGTCCAGTTGATCTAATTGAATACAACAGATATACCATGACCTGGATGAATGAGAACCTTCACAAGCATGTTACACACTTATATATCTTTATTTAGGACAGATTAATAAACTAATTAATGTTATACCTTTTACATTACAATATACACTGTAACCATGTATAATATTATTTTAGCCTACCCCCACCTACATAGTACAGTCTAAAAACTCAATGCAATCTCCACAAAATGGAAAATATTTTTATATAAAGGAAGGATATATATATATCATATGATAACCTAGTAATATATTAACCATATAAAGTAGTGGCTTGATAGTGTACTGGCTAAAGGCACCGCCTTTGACATGGGAGACCAGGGTTCGAATCCTGGCTAGGGGTACCAATACAAATGTTTGGATTATTATAATACCCTAGTAATGTAATAACCTAACAATTTAATAATTTAATAACCATATCATATAATAACCTAGTAATATAATATCCATATAATACCCCATATAATAACCTAGTAATATAATAACCATATAATACCCTAGTAATATAATAACCATATAATACCCTAGTAATATTATATGGTTATTATATTACTAGGTTATCATATGGTTATTATATTACTAGGTTATTATAAAACTAGGGTATTATAATAATCCAAACATTTGTATAGCTGCCCCTAGCCAGGATTCAAACCCTGGTCTCCCATGTCAAAGGCAGTGCCTTTAACCAGTACACTATCCAGTACATTCGATAATCGAAAGTCTGAGAAATCCGGTCTGGTCCGGGATAGTTCGAGAAGTCCGAGTACGTTCAAAATCATAACGTTCGGCACGAACTTGGGCTCGAGTTCGAGTTCTAGTCCATCCCTAACCTGAAGCAACAGAAAAACATGTCACAAGAAAGCTAGTATCCGTGCGAAATTCCAGCTTTCTTCTAGAATGAAAAACTCAGCCGTGATGGTGAAGTCACAGCCAATGACTTCTGGGCATCAGAAACTGTGTAACTATTTAGGGATTTACAGTAGGGGTTTGCGGAGAGAGGGGAAGGTAAGTATGTTTTTTTTCATTCTGGAAGTCGGCATGACCTTTAAAGGGGAGTGGTTATAAATGTTGCTTTTTATTCATAAATTTTTTGGGTAGATTTATCTTTTTATATTGAACAGAAAAGGTTCCAATTTACTGGATTACCAATTAAATCACTGATAGTTATCGGTACCCAGAAATCATTTTTGTTATGTCTATGGGTCACCCGTATATAGATCTATTATTTGGCAAGCATCTTCTTCTTGCTGCTAAGGAAGGATATAAAAGTGTTTCTTTTACCGTATAAATGGTTTGTTCAAAAGATTTAAGTGGGGACTTTTCAAATACCTTTGTTCTCTGTTTCAATACAACTTTAGTTTTATTTTTTATGCAACAGAAATATTAAAATTATTCAAGTAAGGTTCAACCTGAATTGTCTTTTTATACTTTAAATTAGGTCACGGCAACAGTGACCTAATTAAAGTATAAAAGGTCTAATTTTTAGGCCTAGTATTAGGTCACGGCAACAGTGGCGTGGCAGACAGTGACCACACGACCGGATGTGATTTACCAACGTTTACCAAGGGCCTGATCACCCGTTAATCTGATCTGGAAGAATGGGCGACGGAGCTCAGTCATAGCCGGCCCACACACGCTGTAAGATATTTTGGTCGACCGAAAATATCTTACCGTGTGACCCAGCCTTACAGGGAGATGCAATAAGTCTATTAATGGCCAAAGAAGTGTAAAACACACTATACATTGTGATATCAGGTTACTGTGGGCCTGGCTGTTTCCATTAAAGGAATATACTCATGCAGTATAGTCCACCTTAATTCTTTACATATATATCTTGCAAAGAATATATTACTTACTAATGTATTACTTGCTAATAAGGATTTATTACTTACAAAGTATAGTAGGGATTAAAGATTTGCATAGTGTACTCCATAATGAATTTATAATAATTTTTAAAAAAAGTAAATGTAACTAATGGTTTAATGGGCATGTCCACCTTCAGAATAGAATTTCATACTTGCCTTCACTACCACCCAAACCCCAAGATCTTTATATTCCCAGCAAATGGTACCTGAAGTAGAGATGGCCAAACTATATAAAGTTGGTCCGTTTTAGAACTTTCGACCTTCAGACAAAGTTTGAAAGTTCGAATTCGGAGCCATTCAAGTCTATGGGGGGGTGATAGTTCAAAAGTCAGAGTGATTTACAACTAAACTAACAGTGGTTACTTATTGTAAATGGCGGTGGCACCTGGAAATGGTCGGGGCACATGTCACTATCACCAAAACTGTTTAAAAACACTTCCTGAAGTCAGGCAGGCCATTGAAGATACATTCAAGGATATAACGAATGAACATCCTTCCTGTTAGAACAGTCCTTCCTAGGCTTAGCAATGGTACATTCGAGGGTTGGATAGTTTACTGGTTAAAGCCACCACCTTTGATATGGGAGACCAGAGTTCGAATCCTGGCTAGGGGCAGCTATACAAATGTTTGGATTATTATAATAATTAGTAATATAATAACCATATAATACCCTAGTATATAATATTAATAGGTTATCATATGGTTATTATATTACTAGGTTATTATAATAATCCAAACATTTGTATAGCTGCCCCTAGCCAGGATTCGAACTCTGGTCTCCCTCAAAGGCAGTGCCTAGCCAGGATACTATCCAGCCACTACATTAAATGCTCATATATATCGGTTATCATATGGTAATTGTATGGTTATTATATATATATATATATGAAAAAAAGGCTCCCAGGCCCCGCCGCAATTGTTGGGAGGCTATGGGGCTTCCTGCGGCACTTGGAGCCATTCCCGGTAGTTCCGTCTTCCAGGGGTAGTTTGCGGTTGTTCGCGGCCGAAAACCAGGCTCCTAGGCCCCGCTGCGAGTGTTGGGAGGCTCCGTGGGGCTTCCCGCGGCACTTGGAGGCCTTCCGGTAGTTCCATCTTCAGGAGAGAGAGACAGACCAGGTGCAGTCAAGTTGTATACATACAATACTGTACACACATTAACTCCACCTCCAGCTAATCCCCAGGGCTCTCAAGCCGGAACAGGCAGCGTTTCAATACCTAGCAACAGCAGGGATCGCCCACCATTTCTATAGGCAATGCTTCCTCCCAGTTAAACGGAACAATATTGGCTTTTACCTGGATTCCAACCAATGTGGAAGGGGTTTGTTAGATGCTGTAGTTTACACACATGCGGCAGTAAGGAGGAACCTGGTGCTGTGTAATATGGGGTATTTATTGGCTGCTAGAATACAGTTGGCCTATTAGAGTAATGTGACAATTTATAATAATTGATACTAACCGGAAGCTGATCATTGTGAGCACTGCTGCTAACAGGACAGGAGAAAGAGAGAGAGAGAGAGAGAGAGAGAGAGAGAGAGAGACACACACACACACACAGAGAGAGACAGAGACACACACAGAGAAAGAGAGAGAGGAGAGACAGAACGACAGACAGACCACACAGAGAGACAGAGAGAGAGAGAGAGGTGTTAAGGAGGCCATTTATGTGAAAATAAAGAAACCAAGCCTAAATAGGGTGGGGGGGTTCGACACAACTGTCTGCCATGTACAATGCTGTTTTAACACCTTACTCTGGGCGTTCCTATAACACCTCTTAGCCACTATCTAATCACACCCGTAACACCTGGCTGTGATATGCTAATTGGGATTCTCCAGGGTACATAATTGCCACAGATTCTTGTACAAGTCATTCTGAATTGAGAAAGCCAGTCGGATGACTAGCGAAACGTCTTCAAGAAACTACATTTCAAGTCCAGTTGATCTAATTGAATACAACAGATATACCATGACCTGGATGAATGAGAACCTTCACAAGCATGTACACACTTATATATCTTTATTTAGGACAGATTAATAAACTAATTATGTTATACCTTTTACATTACAATATACACTGTAACCATGTATAATATTATTTTAGCCTACCCCCACCTACATAGTACAGTCAAAAACTCAATGCAATCTCCACAAAATGGAAAATATATATAAGGAAGGATATATATCATATGATAACCTAGTAATATATTAACCATAAAAGTAGTGGCTTGATAGTGTACTGGCTAAAGGCACCGCCTTTGACATGGGAGACCAGGGTTCGAATCCGGCTAGGGGTACCAATACAAAGGGATATAAAACACCTAAGTAAAACCAACAATTAAAATAAAAAACCAACAAAAAACCTAAAATATCCATATAAACCCCATATAAAACCTAGTAATATAATAACCAATAATACCCTAGTAATATATAACCATATAATACCCTAGTAATATATAGGTTATATATTACTAGGTTATCATATGGTTATTATTACTAGGTTATTATAAAAACTAGGGTATTATAATAATCCAAACATTTGTATAGCTGCCCCTAGCCAGGATTCAAACCCTGGTCTCCCATGTCAAAGGCAGTGCCTTTAACCAGTACACTATCCAGTACATTCGATAATCGAAAGTCTGAGAAATCGGTCTGGTCCGGGATAGTTCGAAGTCCGAGTACGTTCAAAATCATAACGTTCGGCACGAACTTGGGCTCGAGTTCGAGTTCTAGTCCATCCCTAACCTGAAGCAACAGAAAAACATGTCACAAGAAAGCTAGTATCCGTGCGAAATTCCAGCTTTCTTCTAGAATGAAAAACCAGCCGTGATGGTGAAGTCACAGCCAATGACTTCTGGGCATCAGAAACTGTGTAACTATTTAGGGATTTACAGTAGGGTTTGCGGAGAGAGGGGAAGGTAAGTATGTTTTTTTTCATTCTGGAAGTCGGCATGACCTTTAAAGGGGAGTGGTATAAATGTTGCTTTTTATTCATAAATTTTTTGGGTAGATTTATCTTTTTATATTGAACAGAAAAGGTTCCAATTTACTGGATTACCAATTAAATCACTGATAGTTATCGGTACCCAGAAATCATTTTTGTTATGTCTATGGCCACCTTTTCTCTTACTATAGGATATTGTATTCATTGTATTCATTTCAATCAGATAAGCAGAATACATGGATATAGTGAGACATAATAGTAAATCAAGTTAAAGTTTGCTCATTTTATATAATATTATTAGATATTCATAGGGGCATATTTATAAATGATCGCTATTTTTGCCATTTCTCTATCACAGGACACCGCAATGGCAAAGAGCGCTATTTTTGCCATAATTATAAAAACGTTAATTTTTGCTTCCTCGGGAAAGGTATCGCTGTGGGGTTGTGTGGTGGTAGTATCAGAGATGTGACAACTTTGCATTATTCATTGCGTTAAGTCTGGTATTGCAGCAAAAATAATAATTGCTCTATAGCTTCTGCCATTACTAGACCAGGAACTTCTGTGTTTTTGACAAGTACCGATCTGAATGCTTTTTTAAAGAAAAAACATGGCGGTTAGGGATGGGCAGGGGGGGGGTCACATAATTTAAAAAAACGATTTTAATGTGAGCATGCCCTTTAATGAACCTTTATAAATATGTCCTATAGTTTTCCATGGTTTAGGACTTTACCAAAGCAACTTTTTTCACCTTTAATTCCTTAATTTTACTTCCATATAGTAAAATGACATGTCTGTCAGCCCCATCGCTATCCTTTTCCTACAGAAATTCCATTAAATTGTATTTGCACACTGGAGATCGAACAGACAGGAAAGGTCAATATAAGATGTTAAGCCAAGCTTATATTTGGTCTCCTTATACAGTAAGCACCAATGAATAATAATATAATCCAATACAAATCTAGCCTACGTCTGTTTAATTTGTTATGGATCCAATGCAAATCATTGTAAGGGATTTGAATATTCACATTCCTTATCCCAACTGATTTGTAATTAACTTCATCAGTAGGATAATATTAATATGAATGGAGTCGTATAGTTGATAAACCGTGTATGGAAACATTTACTACGTAAGGCAGAGGAAACTACAGAAAACCTTCATTGGACTTTAAAAGGCCCATGAGAAAAAGAAATAAGATTTTAAATAATTTATTTGGAGAAACAGCCAGCGAAGGGGAACAAATAATGCCTCACTATAAGAATCAGGACCTATGGCTTTCCCCTTTTCGCTCTGGTACCTGATGCCCTGGCCGATTGCATTAGTGAAATTTTCTTCTGATGGCATTTTAATATTCTGGCTTGATGACTTCTTAGCAACATTTACTTTCAGAGGTCTCTAGTGCTCCCTCAGAGGAAATGAAACATGTCAAAACCCATTACAAAAATCAAAATTTAAATACCTTGGCCACGTTAGGGCTTACACACAATCCCATCAGCGCTTAAGCTGCAGCTCACAGCTACTCATTCACTTGGTCTGATGGTAATGAGTACATTTTATAAAGCATTCTTGGGTCATGAAACATGCGATACCGATCTGGCTTAACCCGTTGATTGCTTAGACTATCCAATTGCTGTTTTTAAAGTTTAATGGAAAATGTATTTCCAGGGCAGAAACCTTCTTTTATTTATTTTTATTGTGCTTCTTAGCAATAAATGTGTAAAATCAATGCACCAGTATCTGATGATTCGCAGTTACCTGCTAACCTTGATAGCTATGCAAAATGGTGTCTAAATACCTGGATGTCAAAATGACAATGTCATGATGAAAAGAAGGAATGCAGAATGGACAGTGATATAAAAAATTTGTTTTTTGTTATTATCGTTTTAATAAATGGACTTACTGTATATGGAATGTAGTTTTCCTTTAAAATGAATTGTAATAATTTAAGGGTTAAAACTGAGCTTCCCAGATTTTCTTTTCTTTATTCTTGCTGTGAGGTCCAAATTGATAGTTTAAAAGCCTTATTCAATTATTATAATAATAATATTGGGTCTGTGTTCTAAATTTGCAACAACCAATCAGATGTTCTCAAATGTTTTCTACCTGTAGTAGACCAGTAATAGTTAATATCTGATTGGTTCAGAAAAAAAAACAGCTTAGGCAAAAAAATTTGCACCTCTTATTGAATAAGCCCGTAAGTGTTTGGATAAACTAGGATAAAGATGCCAGTTGGGGGGAGCATGAAGACAGCTAATGATTTCATAGTATCTTAGACTGACTCTCATTTCAATACAGGGTCCCACTTAGGGAATCAGATGTTGATGTAAATGTGTACAAAAGCTTAAGCCCTTTTTTATTAAAATAAAAGGATTATGGCAGAAAGGCCCACTTATTAAGTAGTGGGGCAGGGGTTGGCTGGTCAGAAAAATGAATGGCAGGCCCATATGTACATAATTTAGCAAGTCATTAACAATTCATAAATTCTTGGGATCATATACTGCTGATTTAATATAATGTTTATGGCTCCCTGAAAATATTAATATTAACTTGGTTTGCAGGTGGGTAGCTAGGTCCCGGTAACTGCAACAGCCACTGCAAAGCTCTTCTTTGCTCATCTATATTAAATAGGTGAGTATGACTTAAAGAAGACATATTTTAGCATACCGCCTCTGCGTAGATGCGCCTAGAGTCTGTGCTCTAGATCCATGGGCAACAAGTCGACAACATCTAGTAGAAAATCTGGGAATGTTTTGCTTCATTTTAGGAGCTTTGCATATTCCTTGAATTAATCTGGTGCTGTATTCAGCCTCAATTTCTTACATTTGTAAATCTAGTTTCCATTCTCATGTTGTCTATGCCACATACACTTTAATATATATTTTCTTCACAGACACTAAGGGCAAAAGGGAGTACAGCTTTAAAATGGAGTGTAAATACTATTGAGGCAACGTTTGGGAGTTCCTTTATAACTGTAATGAGTACAGCTGTAAATCTAACAGAAGAGTTAAATGTATACATTATAAAAACATTACCATATACTGTACATATGGTTAATAAGTAATTAAATGATGTTGGAAGAAAAATAAGCCAATCAAAAGTATAGAATTGGACATGCACATAGCCAAGGGATATTAAGACTTTCTAAATTTGCCATGCATCTTAAAATGTTGTTTGGTCTGTCTCGTGAAAAATTACCTTCCTTGGATACAGTAACTAAATGCAGTTTACCTAAAAATGATGACATTTCAAACATACAATTCATGTGGAAAAATGTATTTGATGCAAACACTAAAAAGGAGACTATGGTATAAGAGGTTCAAAGATCCTCCTTATCATCCAATGCATTATTGACATCATACTCTGTATAAATAAAGTATAAATAATTCCTACAGAACACTTTCTAGAATTGCCTTTGATCGTTGCAGTATAGGAAGGCATTTGTTTCTCCAAAGATTGCCAAAAGGTCACCTATCATCAGTGCCCCTAATGTAAATATATCTAGCATCTAAAGGGTTAAGGAAATACATAAAAAAAAAAGTTGCATTGAATGGAATTTAAGGATGATGCACTGACCTTTGTGCAAGCTTTACTATATATGGCGCTTATTCCTTTCCCAAAATTAGAATTTCTTTTACTTTAACTAAAGTTTGGACATTTTACAACCTTTTGCAATGTTCATCTTTCTAATTTCCTATTGTTTATGGGGTAAAGTAGTAAAAATGAAAGGGAGAAAAAAAATTTCTTCTGCAAAAATCATAGTACAGTACATGTGCATAATTTTCTTTTAAATAAATATGTACCAGCTTGATAAAAATAAAAAATCTCCTAAAAAGCTGTAATGGTCATTTTTTTGTTTTAACTGTCTGTCTCCTAGCTTTCTTTTCTCTTGAACATTTATAGGTGATCACTTTGACAAAGATGATAAACTGTTTGATTTTCCTGTATAGTTGACTTACAAATACAAATTAAAATTTAGAATAGTACAATAGGCTGTTAGATGTTTTTTTCATTTTCCAAAGTCTACCTTATCGAAATCTTTGTGAATCTTCTTAATCCAACCACAGGATTGTCTAAGCATAAATAATAAATATGTATTGGATGGTTTCAACACTGAATTAAAAAAAATATATTTTACCCCACTGTTTACACAATGACTATAGACAGTTGTGCGGTGGGATAAAAAGTATCATCATAGACAATGACTGCTATAATGTATGCCTTCAACTACGACCAGATAAGGGCATTGGGCATCCCTGTACCATGTGGGGAGCATAGTAATATAGTACATGATATCACCAAAAGAGATGAAGAAACTAGTGAGTTTTGTACCGCTGGAAGGTCCGAATGTGTAGAAATTTTGCAGAATTGAAAATTTTAACGAAATCCAATTTAAGTCAATAGAAAAAAAATATTTTTAATTTCTGCCATATCCATGAATTTTTAAAACCAGAAATTCCATGTTGAAACCAGGTTAAACTGGGACAGTTTTACTTAATTAATTGTTGCATTCATTCCAGTATCACGGTCAAATAGAGAAATAGCACCAGAACTTCCCACTAATACCAGACCAGGGCTGTAACCGAGGGCTATATTTATAAAGGTGTGATATTGCTATTTCAGCTACCATCATAATTACAATGCCATAGATGTAGTTTACTGCTGCTTGGTATCGTATGTCCGAACTATTGTGACCTTACAATTACAATTTCAATCAAGCATTTACAATCATGTTCGTAATAGTATGCTAACCTATACAATACCATGTATGATACTGCAGGTTTTTAAATCCTTCCCAAAGAATGAGGCAACATTACATGGAGGTCTTAAGCAGTTAAAAAACTGCTCCATTCAACCTAATAAAAATATTAAATAGCGGAAGCAGAAACTTAAAGCAGAAATTCGACAATAGAAAAAATTGGAATTTCGAAAATTTCCACCATCCCAGGCTATTTCACCAGTATTTTCACCACTTTATAAATTTCATACAGTGGTTACTTATGTATGGTGGTATGCGGCAAGAAGCAGAATGGTAATATGGGGCAGAATTTTCACACCGATTATCGTCCAATTTGGGCAGAAACAGCAGTGATAATGTTGGCAAAAACTTAAACTTTTATAAATATTGTATGCCCCTTAATCTTGGTTAAATGATTAACAGATTTTATCGGGGAGATGCTTACCTTCCGCTCTCCTCTTCCAGCTTCTCCCAATGCCGTAATCACTTGATTAAATGCATCACAGAAACCCAGCAGGTAAGGAGTACGGAGGGTAACACCACAATTTAAAAGGCATTCATTTTTGCGATACTATGCTAAAATGAACGCTGGGAGTTATTAAATTGGGTGCCTATGCCATTTAGGGAAAATAGAGCAAGCCCCAGAATAATGGAGGTAAATCCAAGCTAATCAAATCTTACATCGGGAAGTGTGGGTTTAACCCATTTTACCCCATACTGTGAAATATTTCATATCATTCAGTTCTTTTCTTTACCAAAAGTTAATTTGAGCTTTTTGTACAGCTTTATACGGTAAAACAAGATCTGTTTAATACAGAGTGAGGGTTCCAATTTGACTTCTAACCTATATGCCTCATTGAACAGTTAACAAAAACCCTTATTAATTCCGAACAATACAAAGGAGTTTATTCTAGGATGAATAGAATTTTCAGGTTGATAATGAATATAAAATTCTCATACTCGTAACGTAAACATCCCTTGTAGAATAGTCTGGAAAGCTTTCAAAGGGGCACTGCAACTTTAAGTGAGTGGAATCATCAAAGTGAAATTCTCTATCTTCTCCCTGCAGCTGGGAATCACAGTAGGAACCCAATATATTTTACTTCTGCCAGCTTGGAAAAATGAATAAACTGTGAGAGAAGCAAACAAATACCTATCCATGGGGAAATGAAAGAAAACACAAGCAATGCCAGCAACTGGCTTCACATTAATGCCAAGTTGGTTTGAAATCAAACAATAACACAAATATTCAGTAAGAATCACAAGCCGGAGTCTATGGCATTATCAGGAAAAGGGGGGGAAAAAACAGGTTCCCAGAAACCCACAGTTCCATTTTTGTGGACAGACACCTATTCTAATTTAATATTTATTTCTGATCCCACAAAATAACATTTATGAATTAGTAAAAATGCAAACTCATTAAATAGCTTCAACAAAGGGTTGGGTATGTTTCTAAAATTCAAAAATATTGAAAATTACTGGTATTAATACATATAAATGGACATTCACGGTGAGCTGCTCATGCAGCCACTATGGGTTAAAATCATGCAAAGTGATCCATGATTCATTAGTGTGACTTTAACCCCTTGCGTGTGGCAGCTGTGCGACTTGCACAAGAGACACACCACAAGCTAATCACTAGGGATGGCCAGTTCGCGGATCCGAACCCGGATCCACCGCGGATTTATCCCGTTCGCGAACGCCGGATTTTTCCGGATTTTCCGCCTTCAGAACTTCCGATTCGCGGATTTTTAATATTTTCGGAAATTTTCGAAATTACGAGTTTTCACGTATTTTCGAAAATTTTCGAAAATACGAATAACCCTCGTAAATTGAACATTTTCGGAAATACAAGGATTTCTCTTATTTCCATAAATACGTATTTTCGAAATTACGAGGATTACTCGTATTTTCGAAAATACATATTTTCGAAAATACTAGTTTTCCAGTATTTTCGAAAATTTTCTAAAATACGAAAAATCTCATAATTTCGAGGGTATTTTTCATTTTAATGGGTCCGCTCGCAGATTTTTGAATTTTGCAGAAAATTCGCGGATCCTTGAGCGGACCGGATTTTGCGAAGTTCGTACATCTCTACTAATCACCAGCTGCTGGTGAATCTTACTATGGGAGATCTACCCAGAGAGGTTGCGGTTCTGGCTAAATCTCCCCAATAGTTGATCCAGGGAGTCTTTCCGATTGCCATTTGGAGTCAGGATGGATTTTTCGTCCCCTTTATACTGTTTTTTTAGTTTTTTCCTTCCTCTGTATTTACTGTTATTTAGGGTTTATGGGTAGGCTAAAAGGTTTGGACTAGATAAACATGTCTTTATTCAACCTCCAATACTATGTTACTATCAGGCTGATATAGAAAGGAACAGCACATGTCTTACCTGACCACAATCTGGTGATGCTATAAGCTTCTTTGTGAGACTGCATTGCAGGATCCTGGCCCCTACTCCTCCATTAAAATGTGCGCTAAATATTAGCTTTTACTTCATAGGCTACACCACGAAATTTACTAAAAGTTCTGCAAATTATGCAACCATCAATAAAGTAGTAAAAAACCCACGCCAGCCCGATAGTACATTGGATAGCGTGGGTTTTGCACTAATTCGCCCCAAAATGCCCAATATATCATCGCCCCCTATGTTACTCTTAATAGGCTTTGTTAATTTTCAGCTGTTAAACTATCTAACATAAAATTCAGCGGGACAGTAAAAAAATGCAAGGTGCCTCTGCCTTGTCTGTGCTAATGCAAGCTTGCTGTAAACAGATAGACAGACAGACAAATAGAAAATGTGTTTCCTAACGCTAACTGTTAACATAATAAAATTTATGCTGAAGAGAGCTATTGTGCTTCCCTAATTACTATTTGGTGGCAAAACGCAATTTGCAAAATAAGAAGGTTGTGCCAAACTCTCCGTGATATCTGCTTTGTGACTTTGTGACCCTGTGAGCCTCTGATTTCATGCTACAACCTCACGCCATAAATCTATTTGGCTGTATGCTGCAGTAATTTCCTGTAACATGGATTTATGCTAATGACTGTCTGCATATGCTTATATTACATATTTATATTAAACCTAATAGCCTGTTACATTGCTTCTTAACCCTCTGTCCACACATGATTAACTTTTCTGATTTCTTGAGAACCGTTATTAAAACAGAGTTGTGTTTCCCTCAATGTGTCATTGCATTTTGCTCAGTTCTTTGATGTTACAACAATTATCATTCAATGCTCCTGATATTTTTAACAAAGGAAATTCCATTTTGTTATTGCAACTCTGATCCATGGTTAGTAGTAAAATGGGGTATCTGTGTGTGTGTGTATATGGTTTCATCCTTTGAAAATGGAATGTTTGGTGGTTTTATATATTTAAGAGTTCCCTTTAAAGAAAATGCCTCAGGGTGTAATTTCAAAGACTCTGAAAGGGCAATGTTAGATCTGAAACCCAGTTCATGTGCCCTAGATCTCGTGTTTTGAGCCCAAAGTTACTGTGGGTTGGAAAACATCAAATATCAAAATAAACTGCAATTTGCTGTGGCTATATATAAGACCTGCAGAAGATGACAGAGTAACATCCATAGGACAGGAACATTGATTGAGTTAAGCACAACTTTTATGTATTTTGATACTGTAGCAAGACAGGAACTGAAAATAATTGGAAACATTATTGGAAAAAAAATAATACTCAAAACATTAAATGACTTTAGAGAGCGAGGATTCACAGAATTCTGTTGGCTGTACGTACAGGTCTCTATCCACCAGTGGCACTTGTAGCTTTTATATGTAATGTCAATACCACCTGTTAGTTGCTCCACTGCCTGCCAGAAGTAGCAATGTCAACTGCTAATTTGTGGCACTCATTGGCATCTTTGGGGCACTTGTTTGTCACCCCATATAAAGCATAAAATCATTTCACATTAACTTCCCGTAAGTAGACAGAGTGTAAATTATAAATTGCACAAAACTTTTCTTATTATTTTTGGTGCCTTTGGGTCAGTATTATACTGTTTGTAACCCACCCAAGCATTGCTACATTAATCCAAGGTCCAGGAGTCTGCCATTTACATCTGATTTATGCCTTAAAGGGTATGTACACTGGCAAATAATTACTGTGCAATTATTTTGTTGATCTGCCCCCTATTTCATGAGATATACAATCTGAAACATCTTACATTTTAGCATTTCTGTAAGAAGTTTCGCTGTAGCTGGAATGGTTTGACTGTTGGTATGCTGAATACGGTATGCAGTATTGACAGTTGGTATACGGAAAAACAGTCAGGTCAGGGGTCAGAGCCTAAACAAAAAAAGTACTTTAATGAAGGCATGCAGCAACACAAACACCTCAGAGTAAGTGCTACTTACATGTATTTATATATAGATTAAGATTACGCAAAGTCATTTTTTCAGTATACATACACTTTGAATGAATCAGACAATATTTGATTCCTGGTCAATAGACTCCTCATAGATTTTGATCAGTCTATTTACTAGAAATCTTTCTAGTGATTACACCAATGAACTTGAAATTACAAGTTAGCACATTAATTGCTATCCCCCAATTGATTTTTCAATTAAAAAAATAAATGCTTTATTTGTAAAGGAATACTATATTTGTGCAGTAACTGACAGCTCTCCAGCTCCACCCTCCTCTACATTAACATATACTTGCCCAAGTCTGAGATCGGAGAAGCGTCAGTGACACTGACTGGGGGAGGAGCCAGAGAGTAACCAGTTACTGCATGCGGTGTTCTTCGAAGAGATTTGTGCAGTTAGCTTTTATCAGGCAGCTGAAAGATAAAGCACAGTATGCAAACTGCACAATTTGTTGCTCCAGATTACATGTCACCTTGGTATACAAAATGGCTTCTGTAGCTAAAAGTGATAAAAATTTGCGATAACAAGGTAAGGACTGATATTTAGAATGTTTCATAAGTAGCTGGCCTATTCATTTTAGGGGTATCATACATGTAATATTGTAAATATCTGTAGCTGGCAACTCCTTTAGATGAATATTTTTGTACTTATTACTACAAATCTGAAATAAATCTTAATGAGTAACAATAGCCTTTACTAATATACAGATGCCACTTACTGCTTTCTTTGCACTGAATATACACTTCAGACAGCTGTTTCTAGCCGGGAGCTGTTCGCTAACTATTGTTCAATTTGTGATATGTAATTCACAGAATCAATGCAGTCTGGAAGAGCTACATTTCAATTAAACGAATAATCAAATTCAAATGTTATTTGAATAATCTTAGTTCTTAAATTAAGCATGCATTTTTTCTAGCAGACTATAGTATAAATTACATTTTCCGCTACATTGGCAGTGAACGCATAATTAATATCCCAACTTTTCTTCCTTTGCAGTGTTCATTTTTTTTTTCTTTGCTTGCAAACATGTTGCATTTTTACTCTTCTCTAAAAACACTAACTACACATCAACTTTATATTTGCAGCAAACACAAAAACAGATGTCAAGTTAGTCAGTCAACACTTGTAGCATTTGCCTAACAGTCCTCTCAAGTAGAGAATATTGGGAATGCACCAAATAACTGTTGCTCTGCATTGCTTTCATATGTAATATTTGCCTTGTTGCTTTGCACAATAGAGAGAGAAAAAGTGCAATATCTAATCATTTTTTAGAATACCTACTGAAATAAAGAAAGGTCTATTATTTTAAAGGCAGGTAATTATTTTTCCTTTTGGAAAAATACATTTGGTAACTTAATTTCTTGAAAATATATCTGTGCAGGAATTTGTTGCGCATAATTAGAGGTGGCCGAACTTCCTAAATTTCAGTTTGTTTTCGAATTTACAATTTTCCGAAAACTGACCCATTAAAGACACATAGTTCTAAAACTTCTGATAAAATACAGGTAAAATAGCAAAGGTACCTGTACATGGCTGTAGAATTAACAAATGGTATGGAGAACACATATAAATCACCAAAACTTGTAAATACTAAGTTTCCTCACAATTGAGCTATTTTCAAGCTTCCGCATTGGGTTTCAAGCTTTCATGAAGGTTTGTGAAATCGAACGCCACATTCGAGGTTTATCGGCAAATTCGAGGGCTACCGAACGCACATTTGAGGGTTATGCCCATATTTGAGGGTTAGCTTAAGCCACATCTGAGGGTTACCACCAAATTCGAGGGTTAGCGTTCAAGTATTATCGCTGAAATCGAGGGTGCAGCATTCTAGGGTTATAGATCACTAAAATAGAGCGTTATCGCAGAATTTGAGGGTTATCGAATGCTGCATTCAAGGGCTATGGAGCACTAAAGTCGAGGGTTATAAAATTTTCGGTTATTATAAGTTTGAAAAGTCCAAAAGTTCGTAGTTGGAAGAGTTTAAAAAGTGAGAGTTCAAACTCTACTCCATCCCTACACATAACAATTATAATTTGTCATTTAACAGTGGACTGGGGGATTGTTTGCCTTAGTAACTAGAGTTTAACAATTTTATAGGTGAATGGTCTGTGGGTCCATTGGAGGTAGGGTTTCTCTTATATCATGTTGACCAGTCTGACCAACATTACACACCCTAATGTAACCCAATGATATGATTGCACCAGTTCAGACAGAATAGATTAATTAACATTCTCATTGTTTTCAGAATAGAAATGGTTCATTTAGAAACCGGGACTCATTTCTAGTTATGAGATCCCTGCTTCCCTGGAAAAGCTTCTTCTAAATCTGTTGGAAGATTTAACTAAACCCAATGGGTAAGCTAAGTTAAAAGCTAGTTGCAAAGATATGTTACTGTAAATGGGAATACAGTTAAAGATGAGTTTGTAGAATGTCTATATTTTTTAATGTAATTTACGCCCCCAGACACACAAATCTGGTCTTCAGGTTGGCATATTCAGCCTATTATGATGCACCTAAACTTACAGTGGGCAGGTTATGTTTAGTATTCAGGTTTTCTAGTGGCACCATAATTATTTAAGTTACTGACAATGACTTTGATTAGAGATGTTCGAAACTGTAGTGTTTCATTTTTGAAATTTTCGGAAATTTCAAAAGTTCGATTTTTGAAAATCGTCTATTTTCAAAAATCGTCTACTTTCGATTTTTGGCTTTCAAAAATTGTCTACTTTCGATTTTCGAAAATCATCTACTTTCAATTTTCGATTTTCCAAAATCCTCTATTTTCGATTTTCGAAAATCGTCTCCTTTCGATTTTCGATAATTATCTACTTTCAATTTTTTGATAAAAATCGAAAATTCAAAAAATTCAGGTTATGTGATATTCCGGAGTTCCGAAAGCTTTGTTGGGACTTCGATTCGATTCGAAACTGGGTTCTAATCGAACCCACATTACATCTCTATCTTTGATAAATAAACTAAAATGCAGAAAAGATTATGTCCTTGTGTCTTGTATAGTAGAATGATTTTTCTCTCTACAGTGTGTTTACAAACGTAATTGTTTTAAATAAGGCAATAATGTGAAAAAAATCAATTCATTTATTAAAGAATCATGTTACATGTAAGGTTGTCTAAGTATTTGCTAGACATTATTTAACAATGAATATAGGTTATATGGGTTATTATGAATAAATTGTGATTGTTGTGTAGAGATTGAATAGTGTCAGAGGTCCCATGTTTTAAATCCTTCCAGCGAAGACTTTTCTTCTCTTTAAGGACATAGGTGCATTGTAGCCACATATACATCTTTCTCTGTGCCTCATCCCAGCATCTGCTTTTAAAGCTATTCACCTTTGACTATTATCTTTTATGCAACATCACAACTAAGGAGTTTGGTTACTCAAGCCCATAGACATTATGCTACTTTGGGATTGGACAAAAGGTAAAAAAAAAAAGTCTTCTGATAACTGTATCCTTCTATGAGTTTCCATTATCATTTCATAAAGCAAAACAGGAGGTGACATATGCCCACTGCCATTCCTTAGTTTTTGACGGAACATATTCATCAAAAAGCATTGCAGTCCCATGAGTTTCCAACCATATGCTACAGGAAAATGTCACCAGTTAAAGATGTATTCATTTGCTGTTTTGAAAACTCTCTTTGATATTCATGCATTCCAAGTGTTTTGACCTAGATTTTTGTAGCCGTATTAGATCCAGCTCTGAAGAGGAAACTAGGCAGCTGTTGCTTATGTAGTCAAAGGAAGAATTTAAAGTAAGTGCAAAAAAAGAATAAAAAATGAAAACATTTATTAATAGGTGCCAACATTTTGCACAGCCAATATGTTTAATACCAGATTAGCTAATATAAGCATATGGGGTTGTGTTTGTTGTAGAGCTTTAAAGAAAAGAACAAGGAGAGAAGTTGAAAGTGCCTAAGGTTCACAAGAAATCGCATTTAGAACTTCCTCTAAGAAACTAAAGGCAGCACAGCAGCGGAAGGAGATGAGGTAAGGTAGCTTAGCAAACAAAATCCCAAATAGAGAGTGAAGTAGCACAAATTTAGGCTAGGCACACACATGTTGATATTTCAGCCTGACCGCCCACCCAGTGTGATAATTTACTGTAGTTGGTTGGACCAAAACATATATATATTTTTTTTTGGGGGGGGGGGGGGGGGGGATTTTTGCCAAATTTGTAAAAAAAAAAAAAAGATCGGATATGTCAGTAATTGTGGCAAAATACTGTCTGCACAGCTTTTGACTATTGAGCAATATATTGGTTGGTAGGTCCATTGTGAGAAAAAAAACAAAGAAACAGGCAGCATTTATTATTATTATTATTAATAATAATAATATTAATAATAATAATAACGTAATACATATTATAACAGAATATAAGGTTAATTTGTATAAACAAAAAAAAGTTCTGCTGTGCACCTCAAAGGATTTTGCTATGTTCCATTATCATATGGCGATATTAGTTCATGTGAATGTGAACTTCTTGGGGTTTTATTTAACAAATCATTCAAATTAATAACATATAGTATGCTTTTAAGCATTTTCCTTTTTCTTATATCCAGTATGTATAGTGTATTTTTCATAGAAATTGAAACAGAGGCAGGTGTTGGGCAAAATGTTGCCCTACTATCAATTTGTAGCTACCGTATATACTCGAGTATAAACTAAGATTTTCAGGCTGTAAAATCAACCTGAAAACCCAACCTCAGTTTATTCTCGAGTCAGTAACGTACATTAGAAATCCGTCAGCCTCTTGCTCACTTGCTCCGTGAACTGACGCACCGGCTAACAAAGAAAGTTGTCTCTTCTAAAGGTACCGGTATTCAGTTTGTAGACAGCTCATCATAGGTTAATATTCATTATCACCATAATCAGGGGTGTCTCTATAATAAGGCAATATGAGCAACATGCTCAGGGCGGCATCCCTGATAAATATCAGAGAGGCGGCAGGCAGAGCTCTTAGAAAAGTGTCAGGCAGAGCAGAAGGAAAATAAACATAGCGCCTCGTAGTACATAGGGGCAGCATTCAAAAGTTTGGATCAGGGGACAAAAATCCTAAAGACACCCCTGACCATAATGCAAACAGTCAAGGGTCTTTGGATCTCTGTTACAGCAGTGCAGAATGTAGTTTGCCATTCTGTAGGTGGTGTTTGTTTTCAAACAGAGGCTGTACAAGTTCTAGAGGTCGAAAAAAGGTGAAACACTAACACAATCAAGAACAAAGTAGAATCACTATAGATTCTGCACCCATTATACTGGTGAATCCCTTACATAGAGGGTTAAATTATATATCCAGTCCCACTCCTGTTAATAATTATTTATTTTTGTCAGTATTGCTTTGTGGAGGGGTTCAAAGAAATAAACTGACAATACAGAATCAGTAGGCAGTAGTGGTCATAATTTCTACCCTCAGTTTATACTTGAGTCAATCACATTTAATAGGATTTTCAGCTAAAAATAGGTACCTCGGTTTATACGGTACCAATCAGATTTCTTCTAAATGCACTAAACCGCATTAAAATCTGATTGGCTGAATCAAATTAATGGCATGAGCAAACCTTTGTACCTCTTATTGCAAACTTTTAACATCACCACATACCCCTGTCTTATTAACGACTCAGATTTGAATGCAATAAGCATTAGTAAAAGTTTGAAAGTTTGAATTCGGACCCATTAAAGGGGAAATTGTGGTCTCCAAACAAGTTGAGTTTAAATGAAAGGCCAGTTTCCTACCTTTAAAACGACCACCTCTCTACGTACTCCCCAGACCAAGATATAAAGACATTACTGACCAGAAAGTTAATGGGTGGGAGTCTGACATGTGACATTCCTAAGGCTTCTCCTGCACAGTGCCGCCAGCAAGCACAGCCTCAGACTCCCTCAGTGTGTACACGGCAGGACTTAGGCCCCCATGAGTGGGCGGGTCATATGGGGCCAAGAGAATGGGCCAAGGGGGGCCTGCAACTGGAGGGACCATGGGGTCCATTAGTGGGAGGGACCAGGGGGGCTGCAAAGGGGAGGAGGAGACACAGGGCAGATTGACTGACATGGTTTCAGAGCAGGAAGTGCAGGGGACCTGGTGATGCTGCTGACATATCACACACAAAAATGTACATATCTTCAAAACTATGCAAAATAAACAATGTAAATACATAGCAAAAATTCTCAGGAGAGCAATTTCTACCAATTTAACTAAAGTCATTTTTGGACCACAGTTCACCTTTAAAGTCAATGGGAGAGTGATAGTTTGAAAAGTCCGGATGATTTACATCAAAACTAACAATGGTAACTTACTGTAAATGGCTCTGGCACCTGGGAAATGGACTGGGGAACATCTCACTGTCACCAAAACTTTTTTAAACACTTCTTAAACAGCGAAAATTCCAGATGATTTACATCTAAACTAACAATGGTTACTTACAGTAAATGGCTCTGGCACCTGGGAAATGGACTGGGGAACATCTCACTGTCACCAAAACTTTTTAAAATACTTCTTAAACAGTGAAAATGATCTATACATTCGAGGGTCACCGAAAACGAATGATACTTTCAAGGGTTACCGAAAATCGAAGGCTACATTCGAGGGTTAGCGAACAATACATTCTAGGGCTAGCAAAACGATCCATACATTCGATAATTATTGCATTTTTGATAATTATCAAAAATACAGCCGCGAGTCTGGAAATTCCAAGAAATCCGAGTCCGGGATAGTTCGAGAAGTCCTTGACTTGTTGTTGTTGAACTCGGGTTCAAGTTCGAGTTCTAGCTCTACTTTCTATTCCCATTATTTAATGGCCTCATTTTCAGCTCTCATCTTCTTATTTATTACTATTAATATAGTTGAAAATTATTTAGGCTTACTCTTGCCCTCTCCCAATTCTCCGCCATAGGAGAATTGATTACTGAGCAAGCTTGCCCTCACAGAGAGCCAGATAGTCTGACAGGGGGAGATTAAGGGACTAAGCTTTTGAAAAACAAGTACTGGTTTGAAGTCTTGCAGCAACACAAACACATCATAGTAAATGCTGCTTACATGAATTCATTTATTGGTTAAACTGTGTAAAATTTCTTTAAAGTCCCCCATAATCAGAATATGCCCAAAAATTGCTGCCCTTGCCATCCGCATATGAAGCTGACTCACTTGTAGCAGACACGACAATAATGCTTACCCCTCCGCCTTTTCTATTGTCTCTATCATGCCTTAGTATACTTCTAAATTTACAGCCCAGTCATGAGAATTATTTAACCATGTTAAAACCATGCTATAACCATTACTTCAATCAAAGCCATTATCTCAAATTAACCAATTCCATTTTTTCAGCCAGGCTAGATTATAATCCTGTAATTTAATTACCCAGTTTAATGTATATGCCTCCCTATCCTCTATGATAGCCCATCCCCCCTTTCCTCCCACTACTCACCCCGGTGAGATTGACAGTAAAACTATGGAACTGTCTTCCATTGTACGTGGGGATGGCAGGTTCATTGGATAATTTCAAAAAAGCTGGATGAATTTCTAAAAACAAGGAATGTTGCATGTTTCTTGTATTGATACATAAAGTTGCATCAACCTTAAATACTATACAACATTGTTTTACTATCATTACATACAGTCCAAATCTACTATGAGACTTTTACATAGAATGCTACAGTACATTGAAGAACAATGTTTGCACCCTAACCTGTTCACATAGATCACTGTTCTAGACTTTTTTAAGGAATCCTGTGTTTGTGATATACTTGACTTTTCTTTAAGCAATTTTCCCTGATCAGATAACCTGCCGTACATAATCATTTTACTTTCAGACCACCTACTTGCAGTAGGTATCAGAAGTTTTATTGTTGCTGACAGAGTCTAAAGATCTGTATGATATTTAGTGTCATTCCTTTGTATTTGTTCCTTTAAGACATATTGCAGAGGCAAAGACAATAAGATCATTCCAAAATGTATAGAAGACCACCAGGTTTGGGAAGACCAAAAAAGGATGTTTGAACAGCTTTAGTTAATCTAGCATTTCCGGGCTCTGTTAGGAATTAGTTATCTGAAACTATCTTTAAAGATCAGAATTTCAGACAGAAAAATTAAACTGGGGATTGGATGGTTAGGCTTAAAAATAGGAGACTGTAAAATAATCCCTTTTCACTGCTGAGTGAGATGTTCAAATTCTTCCACTTAGCTGTGATCTGTTGTAGTTAGATGTTGGTAATATTTCTTATTAGAATATCCTTGTTACTATTCACAAACCTATCAATTACATTAGCAAAATGCATTATTTGTACTGCTATTTTGGAACAGATATTTGTCTCAACCAAAGCATGCTAAGATAATGCTATTAGCCATAGAAAAAAATGTTAAATGACTGGGTTTTCTCTATGGTTCCCTTCATACAGACATGCGATTGCAGGGCCGCAAAATGTCTGTTTTGACCATTTCAGCCAAGTATCTACGTCTACGGACGTTTGATCAGGTGTCGTTGATCATCCGCTGGGCTGGATCATCAACGATGCCTGACCAAAAGATGAAACTAGAGGGGAGCAGGGGGAGCAACTGCAGGGGGGCCCAGGATCCAAGGGGGCCCCATCTTCTTATTTTTCCTATGACAGATATAGCCTCCTCCTAGAAAACCACTGTGGATTAAGGATGGATAGGGGCCCCATCATAGTTTTGATGGGGGGCACAGTGATTTCTAGTTACGCCACTGAATAATCATTGCCCGAAACAGACGTTTGTCATATGGCCGTGTATCACGAGTAAGCCCCACGACCGCACATCTGTACAGACCTTAAGACGCTGGTAAATTTCTTACAACACATACCTATTCTAGCATTTTTTTGGAAATCATCAGATGTATTTTCTAGGGCTGGGTAAACACCATGGGATGTATTCGATCCAACTAGTTCACTAGCAAGTGGCTGGCCGGGAGAAAACACTGTTTTGGGTAAGTTTGTGGGAGTTTGAGATACTTTCCCACAGTATTATCATTAACTCTTTCAGTGCCAGCAGATTTTCCCCACAGTATTTCAATGAACACTTTCAGTGCCAGCAGGCCTTACCAAGGTATTATTATTAACTTTTTCAGTGCCAAAATACTTTCACAGAGTATCACAATTAACTCTCTCAGTGCATCACACTTTCCCTGAATAGTACAATTAACTATTTCAGTACCAAAAGACTTCCCTATGCTATACTTGTTAGGTCTTTCAGTGCCAGCAGAATTTTCCACTGTATTGCCATTGACACATTCAGTGCCAGCAGCATAGTATTACCGTATATACTCGAGTATAAACCAAGGTTTTCAGGCTTTAAAAAAAGCCTGAAAATCTTACCTCGGTTTATACTCGAGTCAATGTTTCTCCTACCTTGTCCGGTGGCCGCGCGATCCGCATCCTCAGCGTGCATCCAGATGATGTCACTACCTGGCGCCTCTCACTTTGCTGCGCCGAGTAGTGACATCATCCTGAAGCGCAGAGGCTGTGGAGCGAGCAGCCGCCGGACAAGGTAGGAGAAACATTGACTTGCAGGACTTGTAGGAGAATAGCACAGGGACACAAGGGCAACATCTTAAGTGGCAAATACTTACAAATAAGAGTAAAACCTTCTTTATTTGTGCATACTGTTTGCACAAATAAAGGAGGATTTACCCCTATTTGCAAGTATTTGCCACTTAATATGTTTGAAAACTACAACTCCCAGCATGCTTTATTGCTGGGAGTTGTAAGTTTTCAAACATCTTAAATGGCAAATACTTGCAAATAGGGGTAAATCCTCCTATATTAAAGCATGCTGGGAGTTGTAGTTTCCAAACATCTTAAGTGGCAAATACTACCCCCTCGGTTTATACTCGAGTCAATGTGGTTTTCCTCCTTTTTACCTAAAACTAGGTACCTCGGTTTATACTCTGGGCGGTTTATACTCGAGTATATACGGTACCATTAACTACCCAAAAGTTGAATTCAGGTAACCACTCACTGTTGTGTGGAGGTCCTCAATTTTCTGTCCTTAAGAAAGGGCAGTGTTTTACCCAAAATGTTGCTGTGTTGTGTGCAGAAAGGGGTTAATAATGTAATGTAACACTTTTTTTCACCCATATTCATTAACTCTTTAAGTGTCAGCAGACTCTCCCACAGTATTACCATTAACCATTTAGTGCCAACAGACTTTACCACAGTATCTTTATCACAGTATAAAGGTTATCTCCACCCAGAAAAAACTTTTGCTCTAGTGTAGGGCACCCAAACCCATCCGCCATGTTCATTTTGTTAAATAAAAAGCCCCCAGCACTCTGATGTAGGCCCTCTGCTTGCCAGAACTTGCAACTAAGGGCCAGACCGGCAGTCGGTAAAGTTTTGAGGTTGGACATGCCCTTTAACACTTTCAGCTGCCAGCATTGACATGATTAACAGTATGTGACAAAAGGAAAAGATGCCTAGCACTCATTAAATAATTAAGTAATAAGGCACAAGACCAAAATGGGCATGATGTATACAATCTTATCTCATAGGGCAATTTAAGGCTGGAGACACATGATGGCATCCTTCGTCCCGACCAACCGTTCAACACTTGCGACCGGTCGTCCAGGACACAGGCCCATAGAGGACCTTACAATTGTCAAAGGTTTTCCGACCTGTCTGATCGCCCATTCATCTGATTCAGATGAACAAATGGTTGGATGTCGGATGCAGATGCCTGAAAAATCTATCCAATGTTTGGGGGTGATCGACCAATACACTGAAATGTTGGTCGGTCGCCCCGAAATATTGCATGGTGTGTAATAATTTTAAAAATAAAGTCAAAATTATCCCTGGAACAATCCACCAACATTTAACTAAAGGTCAGTAAACTTATCTGTCCAAAGTCATAGTTTGCTAACCTGGGCTGGGATCTTTATATGTTGTCACATTTAATATATTTGGGGCATAGTTATAATGGTATAATGGTCCATTAACATCGAAATTTTATATCACCGCACATCGGCGCAAAACGATATTAGCGCCATATTTATTTAGCCAATCGTTTTCGTGACAAAAAGTATCGCCGCGGCATCTGTGTTTTATCTATTCCCTGCAATACTGCAATTAAAATATGATTGGTTAATGTGTGATTGCAAGGATTGAAATATTAAGCAATCACAATTAAATTTGGTCCTTCAGCAATCCTACATAAAGAGGAGCAAACTTGAGCAGAACTCAGAAGTCCTCAGAGTGACGACAGATGAAAGAAGACTTCGGGATCAAGATGCCAGCGACATTGACATCGCTGGTGCCGCAGTGACATTGCCTGGCGTCATTGGCAACATTGGCAAAGTTGGTGTCAGAGAAAAGAAGACATCGGAGACCTGAAAAGGTTCTTTTTTAGGAGTAGGGGTCGTCCCGGTTTCGAGCTGCATGACCCCCTTATCAGAAAGGCTCTTCTAAGAGCCAATAAGGGTTATGATTATGGTTTTAAGCTGCAGGACCCCCAATAAAGGCACTTTTAAGTCCCGTAAAGGCACTGACTATGGTGGGGTCTGGGGCCCCTGTCTGTGGAGGTGCCCCCCCTGCTAATGCACATTACCCTATGGGTTGTACCACTAGCATGCTGCCACCCCTACCTCACACCCCTTGCCCCCACGTGCGAGTGATGGAGCTGTTGAATGTAGTATAAGCAGCTTTTTGACAACTCATTAAGAGGGAGAAATGGAAGGTAGGTGTAACATCTCCTACATCCCTACTCAATGTACATTTCCAGTTTCGAGAATATTTACTTAATTTTACAAAATTAACTGAGTGTCACAGTCTACCTCTATTTTTAGTGAGAGGGAATTGTAATAAACATTAACATATTTCTATTCTAAACCTCCATATTTTTCCAAATTAGATCCAGTGTAAATAAGGTTTTGCTAACATATGCAGCTCATAATTTATAATTAAAAGAAATGAATCCAGGAAGGTTAAAGAAAAAACAATTCAGATGACTTGGTGCATGTAAAGGGAACTAATTAGAGTTCAGTTCACAGCTGATTTTAGAACTTTCATAGTTGATGAAAGTTTAAAATGCTAATGAGTTCTGATGAGCACACAGGGAGTCATTCTGTAGGATCTTCCTTAAACAGCCCTGGGAGCTGTCATTCTTGGATTCACTAAGGAGCTCTACCATAAGCTAATCACAGTCGGAGGGACTGACAATTGAAAACACAAAATAGAGACATTTATTTTACTCAGCGAGGAAAGTAATATTTTTGACACCCACTTTGCCATTACATATAATTTTGAAATGATCTATTTTACACTAAAGCAAGATTTCAGCTAAGTAAGGAGCAATCAAAAACTGAAATCTGTACAATTCTGTGAGTTTTGTGAATTGCTTTTCTTCAACTGGGTGTGGAAATCCAACAATAGCAGAAAGTTCACAGATTTAAAAGGGAACTGTGGTCCAAAAATGACTTTAGGTAAATTGACAGGATTTGCAATTTATTGTCATTGTTTATTTTGCATAGTTTTGAAGCTATTTACATTTTTGTGCGCATCACCAGGTCCCCTGCTCTTCCTGCTTCCTGCTCTGAAACCATGTCAGTCAATCTGCCCTGTGTCTCCTCCTCCCCTTTCCTGCCCCCCTGGTCCCTTCCACTCATGGACCCCATGGTCCCTCCAGTTGCAGGCCCCCCTTGGCCCATTCCCTTACAGCCCCATGTGGCCCCGCCCACCCGTGGGTGCCTAAGCCTAAGCTCCGACCACCCCCGGGTGCCTAAGCCCCGCCCACCCATGGGTGCCTAAGCCACACACACTCGTGGGTGCATAAGTCCCACCCACTCGTAGGTGCAGTGGGCCACTCAGAACCCCCCACAGAAAACTCTGTGGAAACAGCCTTTTCAGGCAGAGTGAAGTTTTTTTACATAGTGAGAGAGAAGGGCTGTAGATTCCCTTACCTTCACTGTCAGGACTTCCCACAGCAGAGAGGAGGAGGGACTTCCTGTCTCCCTCACACACTAAGGGAGTCTGAGGCTGTGTTCACCGGTGGCACTGTGCAGGAGAAGCCTTAGGAATGTCACATGTCAGCCTCCCACCCATTAAGTTTCTGGTCAGTCATTTATTTATATCTTGGGCTGTGGAACACGTAGAGACTAGAGAGGTGGTTGATGGCTCGTTTAAAAGGTAGGAAACTGGCCTTTCATTTAAACTCAACTTGTTTGGAGACCACATTTCCCCTTTAAGAACAGTGTTGATTCCTAAAGTAACGAACCGGATGAAATTTGCTGATTATCAACCAAATGCGGAATCTGACATGTTATATGTAATGATTGTAGCATGTTTAGGACTAGCCTATCTAACTTGATTATCTTTTCCAACAGCAGTAATTGGAAAAATCAGAATAGATTTATGAAGTTTCACTTGTTTAATCAGTGCAAAACTGCACGCAAAATCAATTTTCTAGTACTAAATTTTTCTACCACAATTTCTGATACTTTCCGAGTTTTAAAAAATGTCTAAAATTTGTATCAAAACCAAGACTTTTCACTGGTGTTAAATTACTTCCTTTCATTGTATTAACAGTTATTCAAAACAATTAACCCTTTTGAATGTAAGACTATATTCCTGACAAACCTGCATAACATCATATCTGGACCATCCCTTTTATTTCATTCTCCCCACCATTACCTTTGTCCTTTCCCCACAAGTATCAACCCAATACTCTCCCATCAGGACCTGTTAATCATTCAACTTCAGCAATTCCAGTTCACCCCCCTCAGCTAATGCCAAGTCCACCCAAAACCACTGTAAGCCTATTTGAAAACTGCAATGTATGAATTAGAAATGCACTTGGGTTTCACACATATTGATTATTAGATATTATACATTTGCATACTAATGCAAATGGAAAATATCCTTGGTAAAACACCTATTTCATTGTAGAAAGGTGCTCTGCTGTGTTAAGAGTCAAGAGAAATGGAATGTTCACATTTAAAGAGACATACCTGTGAACCAAAACCCAACTTTTGCAATTAACAGGTTGAATGTGTGAACTGCGTTTCATGAAAAAGATTTTTGCAAATCTCATCTTGGGGTGTTTATTGTTCCACTGACTGTAGCAGAGCAGGATTTGTAATGTCTATAGACTTAAACCTACCGTGGGTAAAAAAAATTAAATATCTTTTAAATTAAAGGTTGTATGATAATATGACCTAAATGCTTATAAATAAGGGATGAAGTATGTAGTGACACTTACACTGGGCGTGACGTCAGAAAATAGAATGTCTGTTAGCCACAGAGCAGAGGAGGAGCAGCGGGGGACCGGGTCAGGTAAGTCCCTTCAGAAGCATCTTTGAGATTTCTTAATATTGCAAAAAAGGGGTTTGAGGGGGTCCTATACCAAATTATTAAAAGTTTGTATTAGACTGGACATGCCTTTTAAAGCATCACAGGAGCATAGTGAGGTAAGAAGGTCAGAGAAGCGATATTACATCACCCAAATCATGTTTTCATCTTGCAGTGTATATATCACATTTCCTTTTTTGAGTGCATTATTTTAACCTGTACGTGTGAATCAAGTATATGCGCATACATTAGAGGGTACACCTCGCCTAGTATGTAATTTTACAACAAAACATTTTTTTTGACGAAATTACTAGTTTCTGTATAAAAATATTGCAGATGGAATTGTACAATTTCAGTGCTGACTAAATTTTGATGGTAAATTACACGCATATCAGAAACTTGGCAGTGGAATTAGTATTATTATTATTTTGGATGTGCATAGCGCCAGCATCTTCCGTAGCACTTTACAATTACATATGGTCATTCACATCAGGCCCTGCCCCAAAGAGCTTACAATCTAAGCACATTTATTTGACACATACAACATATTAGTATGTCTCCATGATTGTGGGGGAAACTGGAGTGCCCGGAGCAAAGCCACACAAGCATAAGGAGAACATACAAATTCCTTGCTGGATTCAAACTCAGGGCTTCAGCAAGGAAAGGCATCAGTGCTAACCACTGAGCCACCATACTGCCCGGAATGGAACTTGTTTAGTTTATATATTGGGAAAGGAAAAAAATGTAACCTGAACCACTTATGAACAGTATTGTTTTATTTATATAGTGTTACTTACAGCAAAAGCTGTCGTTAAAATCTCACACTGGGTATATCCCTTACCGGGATTCACCCAGATTTGCAAACACGATATTGAATGGCGGAAGGAGCATTTACCCAGAGCAAAAAGTTCTGGGTAAATGAGCCTGTAAGTGTTTAGATCCACATGCTGGGTACTGTATATAAAAAGGGAGGGGAGGTTGATCTGGAACATTAGCTCCCATGATTATTACGCCTGAAATCTACTAAATTTTGATGGTAAATTACACGCATATCAGAAACTTGGCAGTGGAATTAGTATTATTATTATTTTGGATGTGCATAGCGCCAGCATCTTCCGTAGCACTTTACAATTACATATGGTCATTCACATCAGGCCCTGCCCCAAAGAGCTTACAATCTAAGCTGGATGAATGAGAACCTTCACAAGCCTAATATACTAAACAAAAGACTTTTTACATTTCCTAGAATGGAACAGGAGAATTTTCTAAACTGCCTTGTTTAAGTCACTATTAGGAGCAGTGATCCTAATCTATCTATTCAGATATTTATCCTAATATATCTATTCAGATATTCATCCTAATCTATCTATTTAGATCTATTCATTCTGGGACTGTCAGCTCCAAGCACATCCCTCTGTGCATGTGTGATTATCTTTCTAACTTTATAGATAGGAGATATAGTCAAGAATGAGGGACAACTGTCAAGCTGTCAGCTGCGGCCTCCAGAGAGGGAAAGTTGTTAATTTTATTGTTGTATATCTGATTAAATAAATATTCCACAATAGAGTCACTACATTCTCACTCCTTACAGGACATGTAAACTGGGACAAATCATTTTTTAACTAATCACATAGTAATAAGGATTAATTACCACCAATCTTAAATATGCTTTTTTTTCTTCTCTGACCTTCCTATCCTTTGTTTTTTTAGCTCTGGAAGTTTTACTTTTTAAAGGGGCAGGGCACAGCTAGTCAGTAAAGAGCTATCAATCACCCAGCCCCTCCCCCTGGCACACTACATGTAAAACTATCCATTATATAAAATTAAAACTTATTTCTTTGTCACTGCGTGGCTAATTGATTCAGCATTTAGATCAGGAAAGGGAATAAGCATTATCTGTTTCTCTGTGCTCTTTCTGTGCAGGTAAACCCAATCCTGCAGTTAGCTGCTGTCTGTGTTACTAAAGTCCCAATGTAACACTGTACCTAAAGAAATCAATAACTAAGCATCCCACTCACCCACCCAAACACACACACACACTCTACCGTCTACTTGTTAGATTCGATTTCTCTTTCCAATTGATAAATTCTTTAATCGCTACTTCCTATGTTACATACGGGGAAAATTCTCCCCTGAGAATTTTTGTAATTTATTTCCATTGTTTATTTTGCATAGTTTTGAAGATATTTACATTCCCTGCACTTCCTGGTTCCTGCTCTGAAACTGTCAGTCAATCTGTCCTTTGTCTCCTCCTCCCCTTTGCAGCCCCCCTGGTCCCTCCCACTCATGGACCCCATGGTCCCTCCAGTTGCAGGCCCCCCATGGCCCAGTATCTTACAGCCCTGTGTGGCCTCGTCCACTCGCGGGTGGCATGGCCCCACCCACTTGTGGGTAGTGTGGCCCCACCCACTCACAGGTGTCTAAGCCCCGTCCACTCACAGGTGCCTTAGCCCAGTCCACTCACGGGTGCAGTGGGTTACTCAGACCCCCCCCTACAAAAAACTCTGTGGAATAAGCCTTTTCAGGCAGAGTGAGAACTCTGCCTGAAAAGGCTGTTTCACACAGTGAAAGAGAAGGGCTGTATATTCCCTTATCTTCTCTGTCAGGACTTTACACAGCAGAGAGGAGGAGGGACTTCCTGTCTCCCTCACACACTGAGGGAGTCTGAGGCTGTGCTCGCGGGCGGCACTGTGCAGGAGAAGCCTCAGGAATGTCACATGTCAGCCTCCCACCCATTAACTTTCTGGTCAGTCATTTCTGTATATCTTGGGCTGTGGAGCATGTACAGAGGTGGTTGATGGCTCATTTTAAAGGTAGGAAACTGGCCTTTTAGCCTTTTCACTTGTTTAGAGACCACAGTTCCCCTTTAAATTCCAAGACCAGGACTCACCAGTCATGTGGTGGTCCGGGTGCTGGACCTCCCCAGACCTTTCGCCTGGTCCAAATGTACCGGATACAACAACAGCAATAAGAAAGTTCTCGGTCCGTACTCCTCAGTTAGTTAAAGCGGTCACTCAGCTTTCTTTAAAAACATCAGCTTTTATTTAAACAAATATTTAAAAAACAGCTTAATACGCCTGATACGTTTCAAGCGTACAAATACGCTCTTAATCATAGGCTCCTCATAGGCATAGCAGCCTATGATTAAGAGTGTGTTTGGATGCTCGAAACGCGTCAGGCATATTGAGCTGGTTTTTAAATGTTTGTTTAAATAAAAGCTGATATTTTTAAAGAAAGCTGAATGACCACTTTATCTGCGGACCGAGAATCTTCTTATTGCTGTTGTATCCAGCACTAAAAATATAGAAAAGTATAAAGGCAAGGCATTTTTTTCAGTTCAGTGTCCCTTTAAAGGAATTGTACACTGAAAAAAATATTTACATCATTACATTCTATAAATGAATACATGTAAGCAGCACTTACTTTGATGTGTTTGTGTCCCTTAAGCTGGGTACACACACTACAGATTTTTGAAAGATGACAGACAGGATCTGCAGGATCCTGTCTGCCATCTTTCAAAGATCTGCATACACACAGTCCCGAGTGTTCTCCCTATGCACATCATAGGGAGAATGCTCGGGACTGTGTGTTTCCCTCGGCCGCGACAGACTCCTCTATATATATATATTATATATATATATTCCCTCTTTTTCAAACGAGCGTTCAGCCGACCCGATCGTTCGGAAAACTAAGGTACACACAGTACCGATAAAGCCCCGATACCATCGTATCCAACGGTATTGGTGCTTTATAGGCAGTGTATGTACCCAGCTTTAGTCCCCCAGAACAATATCTGACTATCTGTGAAGGAAAACATGCTCAATAATCACTATAAGGGCACGGCCACACTGCAACGCAATCGCACACGGAATCACATGCAATTTCATGTGCGATTTCGTTGCATTTGCGCATGCGTTTTTTCATTAAGTATTGGAAAATGCATGCAATTGCAATTTAAAATGCGGAACACAAATCACAAGCACAATAGCATCCAAAAATGCGTGTTTTCGGTGCGTTGCTGCGATTCCTATGATTTGAAAAAAATGCAAACGCAGAAAAATCACAGCAGTGTGGCCTTGCCCTAAGGCAGTGGGAGAGACTCCCACCATGCAGTTCACATACCAACTGTCACTATTCCAGCAACAGCAAAGCTATACATAACAGAAGAGTTTATGATACTAAGGCACTTGATTGACAGCTAAAATGAAAGATGTTTCAGACTGGATATATAAAGAAATAGGGGACAGATCAACATTTGTACAGTGATAGTTGGGGAAAATTATACTTTCCAGTAACGGTCATTTAAAAAAATAAATATCCTTTAAAGAAAAGGAGAACCATAGTGCATATACAGTTTTAAAAAAAAAATTCTGGGACAACAAAATTGGTATATGGTCACCTTTAGCCTTAATTACCAATCTATAGGCTATATCCTGAAATGAATGTTATTAGTGAAGTTATTTGAGTTTCACCACACCTTGATGTATTGCGCCAGCATTGTTAGTAAATGTGCAGCCTATCAATGTCATTTATACAAAATATACATATATTATTGATTTAAAAACTGTTGGGGCAGTTTAGCATGTCTTTAACACTAGAATAGTAAACTCTAGGTAATTTCCCCTGCACGTAATAACAGAAAATAACATTATCCAAGTATTTAGCTATTTTTCTTCTTGTAAAGCTGGTTATATTAATTGTCCTTCAAATGTACGTATCTGTTTATAACTCGCCTATTAAACTTGCAGCCCATTGTGCAAGTTTTAGTCTTTTTTCTCTAATGGTTCTCTGTAATGAAAACTCAGGATGTGTTGAGTTTTTTTTAAGTCTTTTTACTTTTTTTCCTTTTCCATTGAACAATGGAGTATAAAGAAAAAGTGTCTGCCTCCGTCCTGCTGATCTGTAGTCCTCATGCTGCTTAATTTCCTGGTGTGTGATCCAGACATCCCTCTTTTGTTTTCCGAGTTCTTAGCCTGCGCGTGTTGGTGCTGTGGCCACCAAACAAATATGCTAACTGAGCCCCCCACACCCTGGAGAGCAGGGGCTGATGGACGGCTTACTTCCTGAGGCCAGGAAGCTGCAGCTCCTCTGCCACCACCCTTACAGGAAGAGATAGAGGGCCCGCGCCTGTAAAAAGGGAATCAATGGGAAATCCCTGCAGCTGGCAGATTGTTCTACTCTCCTTCAGTGCTGAAAGTCAGAGGTGTTTTATTGGGCTGTAATAGACCTTTCCTGTTGGGAGGATTTGCACGTGGACTCCTAAACACACACTCAAGGGAAGTTCTGGGATCAAAAGATAAGCTCTTTCCTACTTAGTCTGACACAGGGCTTTATTGTTTGAACTTCAGTGACATTTCAGTGAAAGTTATCAATGCTAAGGGAAAGATCAGCATAGCTCATCTGATCTGGAAGGAGCTGGGCCCCACCTGCAAACACTACACACACACAATAAGGTTTGTATTCCTTAAAATTGATGGCCCATCCTAAAGCCACAGGAAAGGTGGGAAACAATTCAGCCTTTACTGCTCTTTAAGTATTTCTTAAGTCTCATGAAATGTTAAAAATAATTGCTGTCAATCCTGCAAGAGGTCACATTATTGTTAAAGTGATGATTCCCTTGTGTATCAGTTGGAATTCTTTTATCAGCTTCAAGTACTGGAAGGACACAATGCAATTGTAATTTGATTAACAGGATACAATTGCATCTGTTTCATAATGGTTTTTATATGCTGCTGACTATCTCTCTAACTTATAGCTATAAAAATTTAACAATAGTCATTCGGCGTTGAGAATGGTAAAAATACATTTATTAGAACATTTTTGCTGAATAGAAAAGCTAAAACTGAGAAAAGATATTTTATTAATTGCCTTTTCTTAGCTGCTCCTTTTAACCAAGTAGCAGCAAAATACATCTATAAAGGTTTATTTAGAAGTTTGCAACCTACATTTAATAACTTTTTTGTGCAAGGGTCCCTAACAGAAATGAACGAGGTTCCTCAAGGAAACAACATTTTATTTGCTGAAAGTTTGTAGTTCTGCATCAAAATTCTGCCAGTAGTGGAACCAGTAATTTCAATACATCCCTAGTCTAAAGTATCCATAGTCCCTACCTATTTTTTCCATTTTTAGGGAAATATTTATTTTTATATACAACAGGCATGGCTATTATTTTTTAGAATCTGCAATGGGGTGAAACATAGGACACTGATTCTGCTTTGCTGCTGTTCTTTAAAATGTTTCTTTATAAAGTTTTGCCATGACCTAGGCTATTTCTTCCGGTCAGAAACAGTAGGCCAGGCCAAAAAATCTGGCCATGTGTACCAAGCCTTAAGCACCCAATAAACAGGATCGTCATTTCATGCTAACTGTTGATCCTCTGGACCTTGAAACCCATTTTACGATCAAAAAATTTTGAGCAGTTTATCAGAAAAATTAAGATCGCCGTGCCAGGAGGAAAATTTTCTGCCAACCCCATCTTCTGTCCCAATATCTCTGCAGGTTTCAAGCTGAAATCTGCAGAAAGAGCAATGCCTTAAACTTCTTCCGATCGGATTTCAGATCTTTGCCCACAATCGGAAATCTGATCAGAAGAACGTCTGCCTGTGTATGGCTAGCTTTAGATCTAAAATGAATTTAGAATTTCTATCTAATCTCATACATCTAAACAATGAAATCCAGAAAGCAATCATTATTTTGCATCTGCCCAACATTCCTGGTGCAAATGGGTAAAGAGAGAAACAGAAAGTAAACCCCAGATAAATGTCAGCTCCACCAAACCATCATATCCCTAATGCCAGAATATTATCAAAACATCTTCAGATCATAAGTACACTCCTGGACACCTTCTCTAAAGGTCAATCTATCTGTATGGAAAAATTCACAATATACCCTATTCACTTCAGTTGATTTGTGCTTCTAAATAAATACGTCTTATAGCTCACAGATACACGCTGCGCTGTACTTTATTAGATCAGAGGCCAAAACTGAATTCTAAAGCATGTGGCCTTTAGTTTACAGTGCCCATCATATTAAAAACTTTTTAAGCTTTCAAGATTTTTATCAAAGTCTAAAATAGTGTGTTAAGGACTCCATCTATAATCGCATATCATTGAGAATTTTCTTTTCGGCATGTTTATTTATAAATAATTCTCAGCAATTTACAGTCTAATATTCTCAATGCATTGAAAGGCTGCACTGATTTTTGCAACCAAAAACACTATTTAAACCTTTTACCAGGTCCGAGCTTTAAAGGGCAACTCCACCCTCATAAGAACATATTTTAGAAAGAATGGCCTCTTTAAAAAATATGTCGATGTATCATACTTTGTCCTATGAATTAATTGCTGTATACCTGCTATGCTTCTGGATACCTCATGGAAACTGAGCAATTTAGAAACCTGTACTGAGCCTGGGCATGCTCAGTAGAGGCAGCTAGTGGATTAACATTCAGTCATTGGCTGTAATGTCAACTGTCAAATCCATAACTGACAGTTGCTAACTGGAAGAACCAGGAAGCAGAAACAGGGGAAACAGGACATTGTGCAGGATTTCTTTTTCTCTGACTCAGATTTCAAACTATTACCATTTAGGGTTTTGGGGGATGATTTACCTGTATGTAAGTTTTCATTTTGAGGCTGGACTTGACCTTTAAAAATTAATTGCAGCTAAAGGTACGTGACTTAGGTGTAATGTTTAGTATG
Organism: Hymenochirus boettgeri; assembly: GCA_019447015.1. Lineage (NCBI taxonomy): Eukaryota > Metazoa > Chordata > Amphibia > Anura > Pipidae > Hymenochirus > Hymenochirus boettgeri. The sequence continues at coordinate 210,653,223 of CM033471.1, read as the reverse complement.
GGAAGTATTGGAAGTTTATTTTAACCCCTTTCAATGATATTGTCAAAAAAATTATGATATCACTGACTTCATGCCACTTTACATAGGGGAATCCTATATACAAAAAGACAACTTTAAAGCATATGAATCACGGATGCAAAAGCTAGAGCGACGCGTCATCAATCTCCTCACACTGTCTGCTCGCCTTTGAAGAAGCCGGCGCATTCCACAGTGGAGGAGGGTTCATGACGCAGCGCTCGTGCGCGCACCCAAGGGAGTAAGAGAAGTCTCGTAAAGGTAAATGGAGAGAAGCAGGGGGGGAGAGACGCGCAGGGGAGGGGGGGAGGAGGAGGTTTGGCCAATTCTTAAAAATAATTGGGGTTTGCTAGTTGCTTTATAATGGGGCTTCACGAGTCCTAGTGCATTATATAAAAATAAATCCCGTAAAATATTATTCTTATCTAAATTCTTCACTTGGACACATGGCGCCCGTTTCAGATAACTATCCTTTAATGTATGGACACACAGTCAGACATCATTGATGATCTCCCGGGCAAGTACCTAAAGTTAGACATTCCAATACGTTGTGTTCTGCCTTTGACGGAACATTTGTATGTCACATTCAAGTTTTTTAACACAATTGAATAAATTCAGTTTTTTTTATTAATTTTATCAGAAATTGGAGTATAGATTTTTCAGAATAAAAAAAAAGTGTAAACATTTCCTAAACTTTCCTAAATAATTACCTTCAGTTTTTAGAACGTTCACCACAATGTACGTCTGACAAAGCCTTTGCTCAAGGGAACTCGATATAGATGGCAGGTGTAATGTTATCTTATTCGGTTCTGCTCTTCTTCCAAAGTGATCTCTCAACTGTCCATAGTGATTAGGCATTTTCTCTTTTACATTATACCTTGGTAAATGTCAGGCATAACTGCATTTTTATTTGCAGAGGTAGCGGGGCTGACTGGAATGAGTATAACAGAATCTCAGCTTCTCATCTCCCTTCCTTTGGCCTGTGTGCTTTGTACTAATATGATTTGTTGAACAAATTGTTCCATTAATCTGGAGCTGTTTGACAGAGTGAGAAAATAAGTGCCAAAGTGAGAAGATTCACAAGAATCGGAAATCTCAGGCGCTCTTTCTCAAGGTAAATAGTTATTATATCAGAGTGTCAGACTGGCGAAATGGATGTGCTCTCATTCTGGGTTTGTAAATGTCACTTCTCGTCAGGCCATCAGTGTGACAAATGGGCTGAGGGTTACAGTGAGAGTTCATTGCCTTGGCAAGTTTTCCTGTGACTTATTTCAAAGGTAAGGGCCCTTCCAAAATAAAAAAAAATAAATAAAAAAAAGACATTCTAACAAAGACAGGCATTATTGCAGGTTTACAATAAGGCAAAATGTTCAGCCACGCAACATATCGTTATTTAACAGGACACTGACATTAAAGGGTAACTTTGGTTTTTTCAAACAAGTTAGTTATTAAAAGCCTTCAATAGTACCTTCCAAATTGAACCCTTAATCACATCTCTAGCTAAAAAGTTATTGCTGGAAAGGTTCAGCAATATTACATATGACATTACACATGGCTTTCACTGTAGCAACCATAGCAGTTGCTATGGGGCCCCCCTGCAGGCATGTCCACCCTCATAAGAAAAAATCCACCCCATTTTTGTTTTACTTAAACCTTTCAAAGATGCTCCCCGTGCATGTCCATCCCCAAAACTAAAATTTAACCCCATACCTTATATCTCTGCTCCTTATGGTTCTCCTGCAATACCTTTTCAAAGTTCAGGAAAGTGAAGAGTAGAAGCTGTCAGTGACTCATCCAGTGCCTGTTTCTTCAATAACCTCAACAAGGTCTGAGGTATGCGCAGGGGAGGGCGAGGGCTCCCCCCCCCCACCATCCGGATCCAACCTCTGCAGCCATGGCACCTAGAGTGAATCCCTTTTGGCATAAGGTAAGTGATCCCTGCCCACCCCAACCGCCATAATATTTGTTTTAAAAAAAATCCTTATATTGTTACTTACGGACCCTTCTCTCCCGAGGCATCTTTAATGACATCAGTCCCATCTGTGGGCGCGTCTTAGCCAATTACAGACGCGATTGCCGGTCTGGTCCCTGCTTGCAACTTCCGCAAGCAGGGAGCCGGATCAGAGACAGCGTGGGAGAGAAGGGTTTGTAAGTAGTAATTTAAGCATATTTTTACAGAAATAAATAGGCGGTTGGGAGAGGGCAGGGGTCATCTATCTTATACTAAAAGCTATTTTTTAAGGTGGACATGCCCTTTAAGAAAAATTAAAACAGAGGTTTGTAAAATTTTTCTTAAAAGGTTAGACATCCCCTTTAAAAAAATAAAAAAACTTGCTGCAATTTGTCTGGGTTAGGTTGAAATGTACCAAACTGATTTTTATTTGGGGGGCTATGGGGCCCAGTGACATCTAGCTACGCCACTGTCTAAATTGTCAAAAAACAGTGTCTTTGCAGTTTCCTGTTTTCCTCATCATTGTGTTTTAACTGAGCATGTTTTTCTCACAGGGGCAGAGGGGAGGAACAGAGGTCACTCAACCAACTGCAAGAAATTTGAACATTCATCACAATAATTTCTCACTGGCTGCAGCCAGATATGTGATTATGGGCTCATTTTAAAGGGAAAACTGCAGACTTTTATTTAACCCTAACTTGTTCAGAGACAACAGTTGTCCTTTAATGATATGTCCTCTAAGTGTTTCCTTCTTTGTTGGGACTAGTACTATAATACTATGCACTATGGGACTTTTGTGCACTACAGATATACAGTACTACATACCTTTGCAAATACCACTACCCAGCCTTCTTAACTAAAGGACGTCATACACACAAATATAAAGAATTTTATAAAACTAAGCAGAGGTTAATATTAGAAATTAATCAGAATTTCTTTATCCACATGCTATGTAATTACACAAATTACACAGGAGCTGAAACGTTACATTTATTTACTGGGGAGAAGGGAAAGCTAAATAAAAATACCTATAGGGCAAGTGGAAATGTGAAATGCCATCTAGCCACATATTTTAGGCTGTAAAATGTAAGTTCACAAAATGCCATATATGTATAGTATTATGAAATAAACTGTATTGTTATTAACAATATAATATATTGTATAGTTGTTTGTTCGTGTGCTTATATCACCTCTAGGCTAATCCCTAGTAATATTTAGACAAAATATGTCTGAAGCTGCCTTTTACGCCACCCACTGGCATAGATAATGTGTAGTTAGCTCGTACATGACATTACTGTACAAAAAGGGTCTCTCAGAAACAGTCAGACTCCATGATGTAGCCAAGGGGGAAGCATTCACATAACAGAATTCAAACTTATTATTAGGTTGCAGCCATCTTTGTAAATGGTCTCTGCTGTGCAGATAATAATCTGTAGTTTCTTACTGGTTCAATAAAGTCTGAAAAAACAAATATATCATAATCAATTCCCTATTTAAAAAAAAAAAAAGCTAATGAATAATGTATTATAATAAGTAGTAACTAAAAACACTAGAATAATGTTCAATAATCAACTGGAATTTAGGTCAGGGTCATTTTCACTCAGGTAAAGTAAACTGTTCGGATTTCTGTTTTTGCTGTAATGCGAGGCAGCAAACGGTTCCTTTGCTTTAGAATAAACCATTCTTTTCAAAGGCTGCCAGTTACTCTCGGACTACAATGCATTAATCCCTTCACTGCTACAATACATTAAATGCCCTATGTGCCCTTTCCATTTGCACCCAAGGGAAATACAACAAAGTCCACTCCATATTAGCCACACATTCATGTTTAAGGAGCTTACGCTCTCATTTCCTATAAACAAGTTACGGCGTTTTTTTTATAAAGTATTGTATTTTTCCTTAGATGAAAATCATAAATTTGAGAGACTTTAATCCTCCAGGAAATCGGATGTAGACATCTTATCTGGGATTCATTGGCTGCTATTTTAAACAGACTGTGGCCTGTTTTTGGAAGTATATCAGTATATACATTATATCGAATGGTCATTCTTAGCAGTATAGCCCTTCCTGTTGCTGTTAACCAATAAATAGAATGTTAATGGATGTTGTTGGGAAATACTGTCCCTAATGCAAAATAATGGCAATTACAAATTATCAGCAAAATGTCATTGGATAGAAATTACTTATGTGCAAACATTAAACATGCATTACTAGCAATAAAGAATTAAACCACAGACTTTAAGCATGTGAGTGTTTTGCCATTGCCAGCAAACTCTGTAAGATCATTGATTATTAGGACAAATCAAAGAGGGGATTATTTACTAATCTGGCACTGAACTGAAAGTCTTTTTTTTTTTTAAGTATGTCTCAGGTCAACTTTGGCAACTGAAAATACCTGTGTTATAATATCTGTATTGCTAACAGGGCTCAGCTCACCTCTATTATGGATAGTAGTCAGTTAAAGGGAAATTTTACCTTTTTATTTTTCCATTATTTTAGTGTTGTGCATGGTTGTTCCTCTTAAAGCTGCATGGAGGTGGCTCGTACCGAACTTCAATAAAAGCTAACAATGGTAACTTACTTTAAAGGACAACAATACCAAAAAAAACAACATCACCCCCATTACATGTCCACACTTCCAGCAGCTGAAATCATTTACTCACATTTACAACCATGCTGCCCTCCCTTAGATATCACACAGCAAAGCCTGCCTCCTAGACGGCCCAGGGCCATGATTAACATATCACTTGTCATTGGCTGGTGGGAATGTTTGTTACAACCTCTCTTCTCCTCCTCTGCCAGTCAAGCAAACTTGAAATTGCTAGGATACCACATATATAATCAAGCTGATCAAGGGTGGGTGGAGGAGTTTTCTCACATCCTAGCTTTGAGTGACAGTTAGAGGCAGACAAAATTGTTTCATCCCCTTCACAGCATGGCTAATTGTAGGCTAATTGAAGGCAGACAGAGGCTCGAAATCAGTAAATAAATGCATGGGGAGGGCTACATACTTTTACTCTTTCTAAAGCAACTAAAAAAAATGCATTGAGGTAGTACAGTTATCCTTAAATGGATGTGGTTCCTGTGAAATGGTCTGGGGAACATGTGACTGACGAAAGAATAACAAAAAAATGGAATGAGCGCACATGGGCGCTACTTTCGGTTTTCCATGAGCAATTTTCGGTAATCCTCCAACATTCGAATTCAAGAACCCTCGAACATCCAAAGATTTTCGAATTTGGTCATTTGAGGAGTATCGAACGGCTGAAAATCCCGTGGCCGGACGTTCGGAGGTCCAGTGGTTCTACCCAGGACCCACTTGTGACCCTAGGAAGGTCCTTTTGGGGCTTAAGGGGTCCCGCAAATTGAAACCATGATCCCCTCTCCCCAGCATATATAAATGCCCTTGTAGCACTGATAAGTGCATTGTTGGGCATCCTGCAGCTTGTGGTGACTACTTCGCCAACAACACCAACCAAAATGGTTGGGAGGAACAAAAAGTAGTTGTTGGGAAGAATGACAGTTTCCAATAATGGGCAATTAAAAAAAAAACTCTAAGCAATCCCCTTTTTGATGGAAGGAGAGCCAAAGTTTTCAAAATATGAACTCTGCAAACAAGACCCACAAGAGAAATACGTGAACTTTTGAGATTGAATTTCGGAGTACGTATTTTGAAATGCACAGGTTTTATCAACTCTCCTCTAGTCAAAGAGAGGGCTGTTTAATGCTGGTCTGGAGCATATGCTTGTATTTCTTTAAAGACCTGCCTGTTGGTGGTCTGTTTTATCCTTTGTTGGAAATCTATGCATGACAGATTGCAGATACTTTCTAAACCTGGGTGTCTTGCCCCCCAAAATGGATAGTTTTATGGTCACCTTCCCAGTTCTGTCTGCTGGTGTATCGTATGCTGGTTCTTGGTCACTGGAAAGTATTTCTTGATCTACAAGAACAATTTTTATTTATACCAGTCATTTTAAATATCTTTGCATTTTAGAAACTTATGCTGCCCACTCGTGAAACTATTTAATGAACTTGCCATTACCACAACTGCTCCTCCCATCACCGTCAAAGCCATGACTGACAGTACATACTTTGAAGAGAAGGAGGAGGCGGTGAGTGACGGATGAATGTAAGATAAAAACTTAAGTCCACATTTGGGGGTAAATAACCTGAAAATATTTAGGGTTTTTTTTTGGTGGACATGCCCTTTAAAGGGACACTAAACTCCCATATTCCAAAAAAACAACTCTTTGCCATTTGTTTGTATTATTCACAGGGAGGTGAGAACGCTTATTCTCACCTCCCTGTGAATAATATTATGCTCGGGGGACCTGGAACTTACCTTACCGCCACTCCACTCACAGCCTCTCCTTCACTGACAGCCGCTCTGTCCCGACCGCACGCCCTATCTTAGGCGCATGCGTGGCAATACAAAAGATAGGGCACGCGATTGGGAGAGAACAGCTGTTCAGTGAAGGAGCGGCTGCGAGTGGAGCGGCATTAAGGTAAGTTCCAGGTCCCCCGAGCGTAATATTATTCACAGGGAGGTGAGAATAAGCGTTCTTACCTCCCTGTGAATAATACAAACGATTGGCAAAGAGTTGTTTTTTTGGATTTAGTGTTCCTTTAAATAAAAGTGCCACATTTTTATTTAAGTTCTGGTTTCAGTTTTTTTCTTTGCCACAATTTTAACCTACCACAAGAATTTTTGCCGTTGTTATAGTCAAAAATTATGCAGCAAAACTTCACTGTTTCATAAAATGTCTGGTTGAAAAACAGTAGCTAATAGGGTTCCTTTATAAATATCCCTAACTGTGGGGAAAATAGGAACAGAAAACTGCTCCCACTCATATTTGCAATATGGGCTTATTAGTTCTTGTCTGTCAAATTCTGTCACTATGTTTTTAATACAATAGTCATGGAGTTCATTTTGATAAATTGGAGTTTCTTTTGTCTGCATCTAACTCTGGGATTTGCAGAGAACTAACTTGAATCTGTTCACCTTTATACACTGGATATTCTCTTCCTTTAGCTAAAGCTCAAACTGTTACTAAGAGGCCCGCTCTGAAAAAAGACATATTTCTTATACATCAAATAAATCATGTTGAGAATAAAATAACGGCAATTATATGGTCATTAAAACTATGTAAACAAGGATACCCTGCCTAATTGCTCAGTGCAATATCACTGCAATAATATGCAGAGTAATCTTTCTCAGAACAGAAACTTTTGTGTCAAAATTTTCCCCGGAGAGCCGCCATTAGCACTTTTTCCACTCTTATGTGTCTTATGAAGGTCTGATAAGTGCTGAAATACAATAATAGGTAATTAAGTGTGGATTTGCCCCTTGTAATTAGCAGAGCTCTTGAAATGGTTGATTAGGTAGAAGTATTTATGCCTTTTCCAACAGGTCTTTCTACAACTATGCACAGTTGGTTACCACAACAAAAATTTTTTTATCAGACTTCATCAAAATGGAAGTCGTTTTATTTATTTCAACAATATTAGAGCAGAATTTTATTACAACCTCAATGGCTTGCTTGTATGACCTAAGAAATCAGGAGACATACATTACCAATGCAAGGCAGGTTGCTTCTGGCTAAGCAATTAATCACTGACACTAAGGAATTTCTCCTCTCCAGATGGGGAATCCATCCAAAAACCAAGAAAAATAATCGGGCTAATTAATTCTTATCTGCAAAGAGCAATTAGATAAATGACCTAAAAAAAAAGGCCTGTCACCCCTAGTGAGTCACAGTGCTTCTAAGTAGAATAATATATTTGAGCATCTCTTCACAGAAACACATGTACTGTGGAGAAAAAGAAAGATCACAGAGAAAAGGAAACAAATCGAATGAAGGTTAATTAGCAGATCAACCAACATTTAATATAAAAAAATCAGTTCCGGCTATTCAGGTTGGGGGGGGGGGGAACTATTTCTAATATAGTCAACCATTGTTAAGCATCAAATATTTTTGCTTCATATTAATAATGCTAATTACCGTATATACTCAAATATAATCTGCCCCGAATATAAACAAAAGTACTTATTTTTAACTGATAAACCAGGAAAATTGCTTGGCTCGAGTATAAACCGAGGGTTGACTTTCTCCCACAGGTTCCACAGACAGTCCTATAGAAATCCTCATACACAGCCCCATAGAAAGTCCCATACAGCCCCATAGAAAGTCCAATACACAGACCCATAGAAAGTCCAATACACAGACCCATAGAAAGTCCCATACACAGGCCCATAAAAAGTCACATACACAGGCCCATAGAAAGTCCGATAGGAAGTCCCATACACAGCCCCATAGAAAGTCCAATACACAGCCCCATAGAAAGTCCCATACAGAGCTCCATACACAGCCCCACAGAAAGTCCAATACACAGTTCCATAGAAAGTCCAATATACAGTCCCATAGAAAGTCGAATACACAGTCCCATAGAAAGTCGAATACATAGTCCCATAGAAAGTCCCATACACAGTCCCATAGAAGTCCCATACACAGCCCATAGAAAGTCCAATACACAGCCCATACACAACCCCATAGAAAGTCCAATACACAGTCCCATAGAAAGTCCAAACACAGCCCCATAGAAAGTTCCAACATACCGCCCCATAGAAAGTCCAATACACAGTCCCATAGAAAGTCCCATACACAGCCCCATAGAAAGTCCCATACACAGCCCCATAGAAAGTCCAATACACAGCCCCATAGAAAGTCCCATACACAGTTCCATAGAAAGTCCAATATACAGTCCCATAGAAAGTCCAATACACAGTCCCATAGAAAGCCCAATACATAGTCCCATAGAAAGTCCCATACACAGTCCCATAGAAGTCCCATACACTGCCCATAGAAAGTCCAATACACAGTCCCATACACAACCCCATATAAAGTCCAATACACAGTCCCATAGAAAGTCCAATACACAGCCCCATAGAAAGCCCAATACATAGTCCCATAGAAAGTCCCATAGAAGTCCCATACACAGCCCATAGAAAGTCCAATACACAGTCCCATACACAACCCCATAGAAAGTCCACCCACAGTCCCATAGAAAGTCCAATACACAGCCCCATAGAAAGTTCCATACACAGCCCCATAGAAAGTCCAATACACAGTCCCATAGAAAGTCCCATACACAGCCCCATAGAAAGATCCAATACATAGTCCCATACAAAGTCCCATACACAGACATATAGAAAGTCCAATACACAGCCCCATAAAATGTCCCATACACAGACCCATAGAAAGTCCCTTACACAGACCCATAGAAAGTCTAATACACAGTCCCATACACAGTCCCATAGAAAGTCCCATACATAGACCCATAGAAAGTCCCATACACAGTCCCATAGAAAGTCCCATAGAAGGTACCATACACAGACCCATAGAATGACCAATACTCTGTCCCATAGAAAGTCCAATACACAGCCCCATAGAAAGTCCAATACACAATCCCATAGAAAGTCCCATACACTGCCCCATAGAAGGTCACATACACAGTCCCATAGAAAGTCCCATACACAGATCCATAGAAAGTCCCATACACAGACCCATAGAAAGTCCAATACACAGTCCCATAGAAAGTCCCATACACAGATCCATAGAAAGTCCCATACACAGCCTCATAGAAAGTCCCATAGACAGAATTATAGAAAGTCCCATAGACAGATCCATAGAAAGTCCCATACACAGCCCCATAGAAAGTCATATAGACATATCCATAGAAAGTCCCATACACAGTCCCATAGAAAGTCCCATACACAGTGCCATAGAAAGTCCAATACAGAGCCCCATAGAAAGTCCCATACAAAGTCCCATAGAAAGCCCATACACAGACCTATAGAAAGTCCAATACAGAGCCCCATAGAAAGTCCCATACACAGGCCCATAGAAAGTCTCATACACAGGCCCTTAGAAAGTCCCCAAGACAGTGCACCTTGGCTGTAAGAGAAATGCGTTAGAAGCAAAGTGGCTGGCAAAGGACATACAGACTGATGTTTCAATGAGTACTATTGTGTGCAATTAATTTCTTTGCAAATGGGTGGTGCCTATTGAGATATATCATGTGGGGAGAACAAGGTATTGAACAAAAATTTAGGCCCACTGCCATACTGAGCTGATTTTTGATTGTATCGCAGACATATTGATTATGGCCCTGTTGTGCACAGTCCGTGCAAGTCAGGGCCCAAGGGACATAACTATATGCAAAACTTCAATTTAGAATTATATTGGTTGTTGGAACTCAGACTTTTATGCTAGCATCAGGTGTCTTGTTAACTTTCAGCGTGTTTATAGACAATTTTTTTATTATCCATGCATTTTTTATTTATTTTTTTTGATGGGACTGGGTCATGTGTAGAGATGGCCGAAACTCACCAGTTTCGTTCCGTTTTCGGATTCCCGGATCTCTGGGAAATCCCGAAGATCTGAAAATCCAAAAACAAAATGAATTTTCAACTATTATCGAATGTTCGAGGCTGTTTTCAAAGATTATCGAAAATAGTCTTAAACATTCAAAAACTCTCGAAAATATAATTGGAGACTTCTTTCGAGTTTCCAATCGTATTTTCAAGGATTATCGGACATTCAATAATTATAGAAAATAGGTTCCAAAGTCCTGAAATCCGTATAATCCATCCGGATTCGGACGGATCATTCAGATTTCGGAACCAAGGGGTTCTGTGTCGGATCCGATCCCATCTCTAGTCATGTGATAAGGATTTGAACCTGATTGGCTGCTTCTTTCACCCAGAGCTGAGCAGCCAATCGGACCACAGTGATGGATTAAAGGGGAGGGACCACCTGGGACTGCTTCTGGAGTGAAAGAAGAAGCCAGAGGACAATGCTGAAGTTTGCCAGTGCCTCACTAACACCAATGTCTAGGCTCCCTGTGTCACTGTCTCTGTGTGAGTCTGTGTAAATGCCTGAATGTCTGTTTCTGAATGCCTTGTCTGTCTGTGTGTGTGAATGTCTTGTCTGTTTCTGTGTGTAAATGCCTGTATGTCTGTTTGTGAATGCCTTGTCTGTCTGTGTGTGTGAATGTCTTGTCTGTCTGTGTGAATGCCTGTCTGTCTGTGTAAATGCCTGTCTGTCTGTGTGAATGCCTGTCTGTCTGTGTGTGAATGCTTTGTCTGTATGTGTGTGAATGTGATGTTTTTCTGTGTGTTTAAATGTGTTGACTGTGTGTGTGAATGCTTTGTCTGTCTGTGTGTGTGAATGCCTTGTCTGTCTGTGTGACTGCCTTGTCTGGTCTGTGTGAATGCCTGTCTGTCTGTGTGTGAATGCTTTGTCTGTATGTGTGTGAATGTGATGTTTTTCTGTGTGTTTAAATGTGTTGACTGTGTGTGTGAATGCTTTGTCTGTCTGTGTGTGTGAATGCCTTGTCTGTGTGTGTGAATGCCTGTCTGTCTTGTGTGAATGCCGTCTGTCTGTGTGTGAATGCCTGTCTGTCTGTGTGTGTGAAGCGCTGTCTGTCTGTGTGTGAATGCCTGTCTGTCTGTGTGTGTGAATGCCTGTCTGTGTGTGTGAATGCCTGTCTGTCTGTGTGTGAATGCCTGTCTGTCTGTGTGTGGTGAATGCCTGTGTGTCTGTTGTGTGTGAATGCCTGTCTGTGTGTGTGAATGCCTGTCTGTCTGTGTGTGAATGCCTGTCTGTCTGTGTGTGAATGCCTTGACTGTCTGTGTGTGAATGCCATCTCTGTCTCTGTGTGAATGTGAAAATATGTGTTAGTAACACAGCATTTTTAGCTATTTTTAGGAAGAGCAAATTTGGGGAAAAAACCTATAAATTATATATATAGATATAGCTGACGGTCAGCACTCTATTACAAACTAAATACCCGGGTGCACATTTGTGCAATAAAAGACCCGTCTTATCCAAAGACCTGTGAGTGCTGCTTTTTCTATGTTTCTATATATAATACAATTTGAAAAAAGTTCAGTGCACACAGGGGACTTACTTTACGAAATATACAAAAAATTTATTCAAACATGATGCAACACAGGCAATGTTTCAGTACTATATCATGGATCTTTATCAAGCCAATCTAAGTGCAACAATGTGATAAACATATATATATATGTGTCATGTGATCAAACTCATGGTGGATATGTGATCCAAAACCTCCCATTACAAGGATGCTAAATTTAACCCTTTAACACAGGGCCAGTTTACACCTCAGGAGCCTGTAGGCCCGAAGAGCCTTGCGCCCTTAGCCCCACCCCTAAACACAGACCAAACCCTTAAACCACACCCATTTTCTCTTTTTGGGGGAACAAAATAGACTATAAAGGGGTTGGATTGGTGGGAGGAGATTGACAGCTGCCCTTCCAACCTCAGGCGCCCCTAGGCGAGTGCCAGCTTTAACAGGTTTGTGAAAGTGACCAAATCCATTAAGCCTGAAGCCTTAAGTGACTAAAGTGCTAGTGTTAAAAAGTGCAATGTGCTGAAAATTATTAAATATTCATAAATATTATTAAAAAGTATTCTAATTTTAATCCAGTATGTGCAAATACTATATAATATATGTTAAAACTTCTAAACCAGTTGCAAAGCATTTTTTACAAGTTGGCCATAGCATTAAGGACAGCTATCGACCATGACCCGGCCTTGAGAAGGGGAGGAGGCAGGTCGAAAATTCTTCAATGGATAAAAACTTTGAATACGCTGAGCCCATTAGGATTGAATAAGTACTGTTCTTTCAAATGCTTTTTAGAAGAGAGATAGGTATTACCAATAATGACTGATGGACCTTTTTACTGCTGTTTTGTCTGATATTTATTACATTACAATATTTCTACCTCTCAGTTTAAACTAATATTAATATATTATAGTCGTAAATTTTAGTTGACTACACAACTATAGTTGATACAATAATAACTCTTACACTTATAGTTTATAGTATTTGAGGTTGAATAAAGACATACGTCCATCCAGTCCAATCCATCTAGCAATATCCTCATTTCCTTCCTAACTATTGATCTAGATGAAGGCAAACCCCCCCAACCCCCCCCCCACGAAATTTATGACGGGGGGGGGGAATTCCTTCCTGACTCCAAGTGGCAATCGGAAATTTCCCTGGATCAACTCTACTTTATGAATCAATACCAGTAACTTGCAACACTTATGGAAGCTAAAACTTTATTTCTGGTTTTAATCAATTAGAAATTAGATAGATATTTTATTGTATATACTGAGTTTCACTTTATCGGTTTTATAAATTGGCACACCTTTTATGCACATTTTAAAATATATACAGGGAGATTCAATAAAAGTTCATCAGGGTTATTCAATAAAAGTTCTTATCGTTAAAAATGGTGCTAATTTTGCCCCAACCAATTGGATGTTATCTTTCAAATGTTAAATAAGATCTGATTAGTTGGGGCAAAATTATCACCATTTTAAAGGATAAGAACTTTTATTGAATCTCCCTGAATATCGTTTAAAATGGTGGTAACTTTGCCCCAACCAATCAGATGTTAGCTTTCAGATGTTAAATAAAATCTGATTGGGGACTTCCGGGGGCGGGGCGCTGAGAGCGGCCGCATTTTAACTGAGCTCCGTACACCCAGGAGCACAAAGAGGGGAAAACAGCCAAAAACCAATACAAGGGATCGAAAAGTGATATCCCCCCAACAGATAACATCAATAACCACCCAGCTGTAACCTCCACCATCCCCGAAGTCAGGCTGAGCTAGCGGGAGAACACACCTAACACCCGCCCTACAGCCAGAGCCCGCCACAAAGGAGCTCCACCACCAACTCCATTACCCTGCTGACCTCGCAACCACACCGGCATCAGACGAGGTTCCCACAGGAAGACCCAACTGCATTGCCGGGCCCGGAGGGAGACCCGCGGCCGACACCGACCCCACACCGCTGGAATCCAGGTACTCGCCGCATCACACACAGGCCCTAACCACGTGGCCAGATCCCCCAGAGCGGACCCAGCCAAGGCCTGACTCTGACCAACCAAAGAGGGACCACGTGAGACCCGGGCCCTAGTCATCAACCCATAGACTTAATACCCGACCCACCCGCACGAACGCTGAGACTGTCCGGGGATCCGTGCGACCCGGGGTCACCGCGGGGCCCCAGCCACCGACCCCGGCACAACAAGCGGCGCCCCACCGCAAACCATCCAAGGGCCCAACTACTGGACCCCGGGACGACCCACCCACGACCCCGTCCAGGAGACTGGAGGGTCGCGATCCACGTGAGAACCAAAGCGAAACCAGAGCCAGGGCCCAAGCCTAACTCTGGAACAAGCCCACGCGGCCTAGGCCTCACAGCAATACTGGGACTGACTGCCATCTATAACACCAGTGGCCATACAACCAATTGAGGCACCTGCGGTCCCGAGTGGACCCCTTAATACCTACCCCCTGGCTGCCAAGCAGATCATACCCACGCCGGGTCTGGGTCTGCCTCAGGAGCAACTGACGCCTCCACCATCACCTATGCGCAAGTGAATCCGGCATCGAACCTAAGTGATAATAACCTGCCACTCCCAAACCCACTACTGCTAAACCTGGACCACCACACCACCTACATCTAACTCCGAATATTCCCCTTTGAAGGTACCTCTGCTGAACCCCCATCATTAACGCATCTATAACTGAACCCAATTCCCTCACCCCACAGTATTTACCCACGTTGAACTCCAGTCACCACCCCATCTGTATCCAACTGAAACAAGTCATACCGATACAAGGACGATACACCAGAACCCTGGATATTCTCCACAAATACTCCAACTTGAACCCACAAATCCCAATTAAGAATGTCAAACATCGAATGACCTAAACATGTAAATAGACAATCCCTAAGAGCCCCCGACATCTATCTTACAAGATCCATCTACCATCGAAACACATTTATCTCACCACGGAAAACCACTAACTTATAGTATGGACAAATACATAGAAAAATCAAACTCAGATATGGGTAAAAGAAACAAAAAAGCTGACCAACAAACTTCCTCCGGCACTGCTACCCACAATACCTCAAACAATAAAGACAAACCACAAACCCCAAAACCACAAAGACATAAGGATATGCCCAAGAACTCAAACAAACTACCTGCCTCACCCCTAGAGGAGAATGATATATCATCCGAAGATGAAACCCCTATCTCTCAAACCCCTAACCCACAAACAACTCTTACAGACCAAGCAGCCAAAATTGCAACGGAAGTATCTAATCTAATAATGCCACTACTCGACAAAAGACTGGAAGTACTACACTCCTCCATCTCCTCTGCCCTTTCCCAGGTTACGGATAACACCCAAAGAATCTCAACCCTGGAGAACAGAATCAACAACATGGAAGACTCTTTAACCCCCATGGAAAACTCCTCCAGACAACAACACAATATGCTTCAACAACTCCAAGACAAATTGGATGACCTGGAGAATCGCACAAGGAGAAATAACCTGAGAATTATTGGCATACCTGAAACATACAAAGGCCAAGCCCTAACCCACTTCATCACCCATGATCTAATCAACACGCTTGGAATAACACCACACCACAATGAACTGCAGACTGAAAGAATCCACAGAATTGGTCCTGAGAATAGACAAAACAACGAGAAACCCAGGCCAGTGATTATGAAACTACTGGACTTTAAGGACAAGGAACTAATCCTACAAGCATACCGGAAAATGAAAAATCTTGAAGTCAACAACCACAAACTACTACTATTCCAGGACTTCTCTGCAATGATAAGCGCCAAAAGGAAAGCATTTAACCCTGTCTGCCAATACCTACACGAACATAATATAAAATTCCAAATGCTGTATCCTGCCAAACTGAGAGTAACAGACAATGGCAGATCCCAACTATATAACACACCGGAGGAAGCTTCAACCCATTACCTGGGAAATAACTAAATTAAACCCACTGACAAACTTTACAACACCCAAAAGGAACCTACACAATGTCTGGGGCTCGGACCAACCCACTCTTCTAATAGAGCCACCTTAATTGTTTTCCTAATGAATAATAAGTTATTATGTATTTCAATGTTATGTTTAACCAGTTTAAATTGTTTTTATGTCTTGCCTAACCTCTTCTTCTTTTTCAGCCATCACCAAGTCGCCGGGGGGGGGGGGGGGGGGGCCCCACAGGAGACACCCCACCCACAGAGAAAAGCCCTGATACCTCCCTGCTCGCTGGGACAGGGAATACAGGCAAGTCCATACACATCTCACACATATTCAAACCAAAAACAACACACTAACTGACCATGATAAACTAAACCAAGTCAAAATGGTCTCCTGGAATGTTGACGGACTAAACACACCAGTAAAACGCAGTAGGGTCCTCACCCATTTAAAGAGGCTACACGCACATATAGTCCTACTACAAGAGACACATTGGAAACAAACCAAAGAAGGAACATTAAAGGCACCATGGATCTCACACTGCATAACAGCCTCAAATACATCTAAATCAAAAGGAGTAGCCATACTGATACACAGAGATATACCAGTCACAATACTGGACGTGGTGAGGGACCCTGCGGGCAGATTCCTGATCCTAGACCTGGAGATTAAAAACACAACATACACCATAGCAAATATATACGCCCCAAATGGGACTAACACAGACTTTTACTCCACCCTTCTGAGACAGCTGCTGGCCAAACCAAAGCACCAAATTTTCTTAGGCGGTGATTTTAACACGATTCTAGACAGCTCCATCGACAGAGTGGGACCTAGACAAACCCCTGTCGCCACACCCCCCCCCCTCCTGGAAATAATCTCACAGCTAGGACTTTGCGATCCCTGGAGATTACAACACCCAACTACCAGACAATACAGCTTTTACTCCCACCCCCACCACTCACACTCACGTATTGATAATATCCTAATATCCAATGAACTATTCCCGCTCACAGCCAACACATACATGAACAACATCCTAATTTCGGACCATGCCCCAATCGAGCTATCAATAAACCTGAACACCCAATCTACTAGAACAAACCATTGGAGATTTCCGGCATACCTTTATGACTCAGAAGACTTTAGAATATACATAACCACCCAGTGGCAGAACTATGTAGACGACAACATGACACATATGGAGGACCCTGCTCTCTTCTGGCAGGCCTCCAAGGTGGTGATGAGGGGACACATAATAGCTTATGTTTCACACAAGAAAAAGGCCTATAGAGAGAAATTCTCTCAACTCGACCGTGACCTTCGAGAGGCGTGCAGCCGGTATATTAATGACCCCACTGAAACAAACAGAGAACACTATACATCGACAAAAAACCTACTAGACACATATCTTCTAGGTCAGGCACGGTGGTCGGTAGACGCCAGAAGAAACAAATACCACAGATGGGGAAACCGAACAGGCACATTACTAGCAAGATTAACAAAACCGCAACGCTCCCGCTGCCCAATACTACAAATTCATAACACCAACACAAACCAAACCATGACCGCCCAGCCAGAGATACAACAATATTTCCTACAATATTTCGGGTCTCTGTATGCCCCACGCGCCTCACCAGCTAAAGAGGCGGATAACTATATAGAAACATGCTCCCTTCCCACACTTACAGTGGAACAACAAGAATCTCTCAACCGCACAATAACCCAACAAGAAATCTCCAAAGCCATTAAATCACTTCACAACACCAAAGCCCCCGGCCCAGACGGCCTCCCCGCAGAATACTACAAACTACTTAACCCCCACATACTCCCTACCCTCACTGACCTATACAATAACATACTCACTCAAGAAACTCATATCCAAAACTTCAATGACTCACAAACTATCCTCTTACTCAAACCAAACAAAGACCCACTACTGGTCCAATCCTACAGACCAATATCACTATTAAACCAAGATTATAAAATCTTAACAAAAATAATAGCAAACAGACTCAGCCAAATTATGCCAGACTTAATCACTGACTCACAACTAGGCTTCACCAAAGGCAGGAACACCACCAAAGCCATACGCACCGCCATAGCGGCTATTTCAGCCCACTCCACCAGACCCCATTCCCAAGAGATCTTGTTAAGTCTAGATGCAGATAAGGCCTTCGATAGAGTTTCTTGGGAATTCTTACATAAAATCCTCATCGCACGTAACTTTGGACCCAACTTCATCAGGTTAATTACATTCCTACATAAAAATACCAACACCTCCTTACTAATAAACAACACCAACTCACAAACTTTCCAAACCAGCAGAGGGACAAGACAAGGTTGCCCTCTTTCTCCCTTGCTGTTCAACCTCAGCATAGACCCACTACTCAGAACTATATCCAACAATAAACAATTCACTGGCATCAAAATTGGTAAAGAAGATCTAAAACTCTCAGCTTACGCAGACGATATCCTTCTATTCGTGTCCAAACCCCTACAATCCATACCAGCCATAATAGACGAGCTGACAGGGTTTGAGAGACTCTCAGGACTACAGGTCAATTACAACAAATCAGAAGCGCTTCTCCTAGGATCAGGCGGCCCCCCAAACTGGTCAGACAACTTCCCATTCAAATGGGCCACCACAACCATAACATACCTAGGAACCCTCCTCCCCAAACAAATAGACCTGTTATACTCAAAAAACATCCCACCACTCATAACTAGAATGACAGATACATTAAATGCATGGGGAAAGTTTCCCCTTTCTTTCACAGGTCGAGCTAATCTCATTAAGATGATATTGTTCCCCAAGCTGCTTTACTTATTACAAACCCTACCAATATTTCTATCCCGGAAAGACATGAAACACATAAATACCATTTTCCGCAAATACATATGGCATAACAAACCTTCACGAATCAAATACAACACTCTTACTCTTCCCAAAAATAAAGGAGGCATCGGCTTCCCAAATATTGAACTCTACAACATAGCCTCACATCTCAGAATAGTCAGGGACTGGCTGCACGCCTCCTCGAACTACACCCGCACCGACCTAGAACAACAACTGTGTAACTCCCAGTCCCTATCCTCAATGCTGCATACACGTTACTCAGATCTTCCGGAGGAGAGTAGGAATAACCCTTTGCTGATGTCGGGCTGGAAGGCATGGAACAGAGCCCGCTCCGCGATGGGCCTGAAACAGCTTCACTCATTGTGGCTGCCACTCACTAAACACCCAAATTTCCAGGAGGGGAGGGCTCACGTGGTATTCTACAGATGGAGAACGGGGGGGATAGAAACGATTCGAGATCTGATAGATATGACCACTAAAAGACCCCTGACTTTCTCACAGACAAAGAATAAATTTCCAGTTGTGGGACCTAATCTATTCCACTATCTACAAGCCAGCAGCTATGTCTCAAAATCAATCTCCAATCTGAAAGAAGCAGACTGGAATAACCCACTAGACACAATACTGCGATCCCCAGAACAGAGTCTGAACTCTTTATCTAACTACAATAAACTCCTGCAACACCACATCAACACTCAAACCACACACCCAAAGATAAACCAATGGAGACAAGATATACCCACGCTAACAGAAAACATCACACAAGAAATCATCAATCTACACATAAAACATCTCCCCGCAACCTCATACCACGAAATGACTCTGAAGTTATTGCACAGGGGCTACATCTCACCATATAGGCTGGGGAAGATCAAGGGTCTGCCCCAGACTCTGTGCCCAAAATGCAAGGATCCCAAACCAGACCTCTTCCATTGTATGTGGTCCTGTCCGGTTATCCAGGACTTCTGGAAACAAGTAGCTACATTCTCCACACAACACTTAGTCAACTATGTCCCCCTAACACCACTCTGGGCAATATTTGGGCACACGAACACACAAACACCCATTACATTAGGAGCTAAAAAGTTACTTCTCAACATATCAGCAGCAGCCAGAAAAACCATACTCCAACAATGGATAACACCCACCCCACCATCCCTAAAGCTATTCAAAACCAAACTGTCATACCTATTCCGAATGGATTGGGTGGAAGCGACATTAGACAAAGAAAACAAAGTCAAACAATTCTTCAAACTCTGGGAAAGCTTCATTGATATTTTACCCACGCATATCAAACAAAACATCCACAACTGCTTCCACATAACAGTGTGGTACACAGAACAAACCCTGAGCCATAATCCCCCAATCTCTCTAACATAAATGGATACACGGTCAGCCTGTGCGTTACTCCCCCCACTCCCCCGGCCCCCTCCTCTAACCACCGGGACTGGGCCCCACCCGATCTTTGGCGACAGAATAACGACGGTAATGATACTGTTGTCACAACTTTGAATTAGGCAACTAGTTAAATAAGTTCATTTAATGTTATAAACCCGCAAACTAATTGCGGTAAGTTAAGTAAAATAATAAAATAATGTAGAGTTGGAGATGTGGACCAAAATACTTTATAGGCACAAATAATAGGATAATGAACCAATGTGGATGCTTGTGCATGACCTGTTCAGTAGCCGCTAATAGAGAATACACAACGGCAGAACTACTGCAAAGAAAATCTCGAATCTCTCTTATCTGAACCCCCTCCCCAATGAACATACCAATACAAATGTATATTCTAACCTGTCTTTTTCTATGTGATTGCTGAGTATATCTGTACAGATATTTGTGCTAACTTGCGCTACCTACTGTTTATTCTGTAAACTCCCATCTCATTTCTCCAATAAAATATTTATTAAAAAAAAAAAAAAAATAAATAAAATCTGATTGGTTGGGGCAAAATTAGCACCATTTTAAACTATAAAAACTTTTATTGAATAACCCTGCATATTGTTTAAAATGGTGCTAATTTTGCCCCAACCAATCAGATGTTATCTTTCAAATGTTAAATAAGATCTGATTAGTTGGGGCAAAATTATCACCATTTTAAACGATAAGAACTTTTATTGAATCTCCCTGAATATCGTTTAAAATGGTGGTAACTTTGCCCCAACCAATCAGATGTTAGCTTTCAGATGTTAAATAAAATCTGATTGGTTGGGGCAAAATTGGCACCATTTTAAACTATAAAAACTTTTATTGAATAACCCTGCATATTGTTTAAAATGGTGCTAATTTTGCCCCAACCAATCAGATGTTAGCTTTCAGATGTTACATAAGTTCTAATTGGTTGGGGCACAAATAGCACCATTTTAAACGATATGCAGGGAGAGTCTATAAAAGTTCTTATCGTTTAAAATGGTGATAATTTTGCCCCAACCAATCAGATCTTTTTTAACATTTGTAATAATAACCCTGATGAACTTTTATTGAATCTCCCTGTATCAGATAGATTCAATAAAATATAGGGATATGCTGCTCAAAACTTTATTCAAAAATACTTACAGGTGTGGTGCAACGGAGGAACTTCAATTTATACATTACACAAAAGACTCCAGCACTCAACTACACATACAATTATAAATGAATGGGGTAAAAGAATTAGACATGTACTGTATGTAAGCAATGAAGATTAATCACCTGCACTGTAGTTCAAATGGATACCTTTAGTTACATTGTTTGTACAAACATGCGTCAGCTGATGCGCCACTCCAAGGCAGCATCCGAGCATCAGTCCTAACCTAATGAAAATAATATATGTTCCCTGGGGCAACAAGACCATACCTGTTTCTCTCTTTATTTAGTATGATCTATACCAGGGACTCATGTGAGCTTACAGAGCTTATATAACTTCCTTCTACTGGGACTGCCTGGCGGAGAATACATTTACACAGGGAGCAAAGCATATAATAGGGCTTTGGCTGCACTGCCCTTATTTAAATACAAATGTAGAGATATGCTGCTCAAACCTTTATTCAAAAATACTTTCAGGTGTGGTGCACCGGCAATTTATACATTACACAAAAGACTCCAGCACTCAACTACACATATAATATGTATATATATATATATAACAAACGGTGGCCGGATGCACTCCTCCCTTGCCCTTGTACGATGCCCGGGTGCTTCCAAAGTTTCACAATACAAGTAACAGATAGGAGCACTCCATGGACTTGCAACAAACAGGTAATTTGTTGTAACATCAAACGGATCGACGCGTTTCAGCCTACACGTGGCTGTCGTCAGGATACGCCATATGGACGTAAGTGCCTTAAATATATACAATATAAGAAACCCCAGCACTCAACAGCATAATATAGGATTAAACATATAACAGTTACAAAAAAGTCACTTCAGATTAAAAATGTACCTTTGGTTACATTGTTTGTACAAACATGCTTAAAGCCGACACGCCCTTCACGGCAGTATCGCCGACGCTAGGATACTGCCGTGAAGTGGCGTGTCGCTTTAAGCATGTTTGTACAAACAATGTAACCAAGGTATCCATTTTTAATCTGATGTGACTTTTTTGTAACTTGTATATTTTTAATTCCTATATTTATAGCTGTTGAGTGCTGGGGTTTCTTATATTGTATCTATAAAGCCTAGCCCCTTTGCACCAATCAATTTAGAATAAAGGTGAGCAGCTATATATATAAATATATATATATATATAAACAATAGAATCACACTCGCACTCAGTCCAAGTTCAAAAAATAATTGGTGCTTCAAAGGATACGTGCCTCCATCTGTAGATTAACCATAAAAGGAATAGTCCTGAGCACACCTCACTTAATCAAGTTGAAATTTTATTAACGTTTCGGAACTGCCTCGAGTCCCTTCATCAGAATAGTGATAAACACAATACAAACACAATATATTCAAGTGACCACACCTACTGTGTCTCCCCTTCAATTAGCACATTCTATCTATTAACCCCTAGTACATTTCTCATGAAGATACATCTATTCACATCCATAGTAAAAGTGCATAGTGCATATAAAGTGCAATGTACATATAAAGTGACCAATATGTGAAATGTACAGTAAAGTGACCATGATTTGGTGCAATATGCATATAAAATGACCATGATATATAAAATATTTGCTGAAATCTAACCAATTATACATTCTTTTGTATGTTTCATAAAATCTAGTCCAATCTTCTGTGAAATCCTTTATCAAAATATCTACTGCTGTGCATAAAAACATGTATAGCAAATACTATGTGTCAAACAACATACATATATAACAAAACCAATTTCTCATACTAAGCTAAGGAAAACGGTGTCTCTTATACATGAATAAATTATGTCTAAAATTTCAAACCGGGACAGTTACATACTTCTTATACTTATCCTGTGATTACATGTCACTTTATCTGTGCCATTTTAAGCTCAATTAGAAAGTCATTATAAGAAGCATTTAAGGATAGCTGTGTATTAAGACCTTTAGGGTGTATGGTGTCAAGGCGATATCCACCTCGACTCCCTACATAACAATTCCTTATTTCTATCTGCCCCAAGTTGAGTTCTTTTACTTGATCAATTATCATCACTTTTAGGGAACTAATCGGATGATTAGCTTGGCGAAATGTACTGCTACTGGGTTTTCGTCTCCCTTTAAAGTCTTGTTGGCCAACCTATCCTTCGCCATTTTAATGTGTGATTTGTGGTTAGCAAAACGTATTTTGAAAGGGGTAATCGTTTTTCCTACATATACTAGTGCGCAGGGGCACTTGATCAAGTAAATGCAGTAATCCGTGTCACAATTATATCTTCCCCGTATTTTGATCTCTTTTCCTTGGTGAGGATGATAAAAAATATTCCCTACGTGTCATATTGTTGCACATGCTGCATTTTCCACATTTAAAGCACCCATTTTTTATCGAGTACTATTTTGTGTTATGTTTTCTCTTGCGGATCTGCATTAATTAGATGATCCCTAATGCTTTTATTCTTCTTAGACAATAAACGGCTTCTTTTTTACTTTCCAATGTATTCTGGCGTCACTTTTCACAATATCCCATTGTCCTGTAATATTTTGTTCATGTTCTAGATGTCGATTATACTGCACTATTAGAGGAACGCCTTGTGCCTTTTTCTCTCTTTGTTCTTTTTGTTCCGCATCTTTTGATACCGTTTGCTTAGCTTTCTCCAAAGCTTTTGTTAGCACCGTTTGTTTATATCCACGTTCGAGGAATCTCCTCGTCATGGATCTAATCTCGTTTTCTGTGTCTGTTTTATCACTACATTCCGTATTACCTAGCATACTGGGACACTGGTAATCCTTGAATCAGTTTTAGGGGCATGGTAACTGTCCGCATGTAAAAGGTTTATTCTATCGTCTCTTTTTCTATAGAGGGATGTGCTTAAGTTCTTACCATCTTTTTTAACTAGAACATCCAGAAAGTGTATTCTCTTATATCAATTCTGGATTAAATCTGATTTTTGGACACAGACTATTGATGTCCTGTATGAAGTCTGTATTCATCTTCGGTGCCCTCAGATCATGAAGACATCATCAATATAGCGCCACCAGCAGGTGGCGCAATTTTTGAATGCCTCAGCTGTATACACACCTTTTTCCTCCAAATACCCACAAAAATGTTTGCATACGTGGTGCTACTGGGCTACCCATGGAGGTACCTGAGACCTGTAGATAAAAATCCTTTTCAAATCTGAACACATTATTTTCCAATATAAATTTTAATAATTCAACCAAGTATTCATGTTATGTTTATCGTCTCTTTGGATAAAGCATTTCTCATTGCTTCTATCCCAATGACCCCTCAATGTTTGTATACAGGATGCGATGTCCATCACCACTAAGAATCCCATCTTTGATTTCTTTCACGCTTTTTAATTTGGTCAGGAAATCTTGGGTGTCTCTGATGTATGATGGCAATTGTAGACTATGGTTTCAGAATCCAGTCCAAAAATTGAGATACTGGTTCCAAACACAAGTCCATAGCTGCCACTATGGTTCTCATGGGGGGATTTTTCATGTCCTATGTATCTTGGCAGTCCATAAATAACTGCCCCTTTAGGATACAAGGGACCAAGAATTTTCCTTCCCTTCCGATCCAACCACCATTAATCCCTAATTCCACCATACTTCTCAGTTTACCTAGAATTTAAACAGGATATGAGAGTTTAACAATACATGCATCTTCAAGCAATTCCAAAATTTTCTCTCTATAACGCAGTCCATAACGACATCCCCCCTCCTTATCGCCGTTTAGAATAGCTATCATCAGACTTAAACTTTTCAAGTGCTTAAACAGGCTTTGGATATATCATATATGTCTCGTTCTAGGACCCAGTCACCCGCCGACAAAGCTCTAGGTATTGTTGGAGGAAAATTGGACTCCCTAAATCAGGCGTGATGTCCTTTCCCCTTTGAAAAAACAAGAAGTTGTAACCTCCTCTCAAATTTAATAGATCAGCCACAAATGAGAATTCATCAAATCTTGCAGTTGGACAGAAAGACAGTCCCATATTCAATAAATCCACACTCACCCTTGTCGAGTTCTCTCGATACAAGTTGAACACTGCACTTTCTAACAATCCTATCTCCTTCTCGGGTATCCTCTTTCTATTCCCCCTCCTGTGGGTCCGGTTTTCTGCTTCCACCTAAAAAAGAGAATCCTATTGGTCTTCCAGCTTGAGGAGTCATTTCCTTCCTCCGTTCCCCTTGGCTCCTAGTAATCCGGCGATCCTCGTCCTTAGAATCCTCAGCCGCGCTGTTCTCTGTTCCTGTATCTCCACTGGAGTCCTCCGTGATGACGTCACTTTCCCGCGACCGGAAGTGTTTTGTATTGCGTTCCACGGCTCGTTCCCTGCGTTGCAAGGTTCTATTTCGCCATCCCTGCACATATCTACCTCGGGACTTTGGGTGAGTGCCGGTATCTAGCCATGTATACACTCGGTCTTCACTATAGTCCTCACAAACTCTTTTATATTTATCTCTCTTATATTTCTTTATGCGATCCGCATATATATTCAGGTCAGTGTCCAGCTTCTTAAGGAGTGTTTCTATCTCTTGTGTATCTCCCGTTTTTTTGATCTCTATTTCAGCATGTAACATGTCTTCCTTAAGCAGTTCCATCTGTGTACGCACCTCCTCTATGACCAAAAGCATAAGGTCCAGGGAGCATTTATTAAGTACTTTCCACCATTTTTTGCAAAACTCTTTATTGTTTCGTCCAATGGTCGGTAGGTTCTTAATTCTAAACCCTCTAGGGATTCTCTTAGCTCTATAGTATTCCGACAAACTGAATCCATGTAGCTGCAATTCGATGAATCTTTTCTAATGTTACTATGGGGTTAATAGATAGAATGTGCTAATTGAAGGGGAGTCACAGTAGGTGTGGTCACTTGAATATATTGTGTTTGTATTGTGGTTTATCACTATTCTGATGAAGGGACTCGAGGCAGTTCCGAAACGTTAATAAAATTTCAACTTGATTAAGTGAGGTGTGCTCAGGACTATTCCTTTTTATATATATATATATAATTAAACCGGAGTCACACGTGGGGGGCGGGCTGGGGGAGTGTAGGGGGGTGTGTTTTTATCTTTTTAACCTCGTTTGTCCACAGGTCTGTAACCCTGATGACGGCCTAGGACTTCCGGGCCGAAACGCGTAGGTTCACTTGACCTATTGTTGTTCTAATAAAGAATATGTACAAACCCTCGGAGTCCTCAGTGTCTTCGGTAACTGCATGTTTTTTAACCGAGCACCCAGGCAGATGTCTTTGAGACCGGAGTGCAACGGATTCCCTTAACCTATATATATATATATATATATATATATATATATATATATATATATATATATATATATATATTTACAGCAAGTTAGTCTATGGGCCAATTTCCATAAAGGCACGGTATCGCTTTTTTAGATAACACAGTTGTAGATTTATGATTCCCATAGAATACCATTGCCGTAGTTTACTACCTCATGGTATTGTATGACCGAACGTTCGTTAATTAACGAACCTTTGTCGTAAATGTATGACTACAGCCATCCATTAATAAGTGCTGTCTTACATTACCGATAAAGTGTGGTATCGCTAAATTGCTTTACAAATATTTCCCTATATCAGGCTATATTTACATCCAGTCATCACTAGGTGTAATTATAGCCTGATATAGACTGTGTATAGGTGTAATTATATAGTGGATAATGCACCCCCAACTGTAAATTATAAGGTTAAATATATGTAATTTATAGGTTTTTCCCCCTTAATCCATATACCTGCTAAAATGTAAAATATAAAGTGGGTGTGGCCTGTGGACTTGAAAAGGGGAGTGGCCTAAAAAATTGCACTGATATTTTCTTAATCTTCCCTATTCAAAAGGTCACCCTCCACCTCTGTGTCTAAGTGTCTGACTGACATCACTTTTGGTATTAAACCCTTCGAGGTACAGGTTTGGGTGTGGGGGGTAATTAGCTTAAGTACAAATTTTAGTTTTTATTACACATAGCAAAACAGGTAAAAACCGTGGGTTTAGAATGATGTTGCATTCATTCATCAGGAAAAGGTAAATTGTGTGTGCCTCTGGATTTTGATCAGTGTGCCTTGTGGTAGTTCTGTATGTATGCAAATACACAGATATTTCTCAGAGCAGAGGAGTTGTTCCTCTCATTGTTATTTCGTATGATATAGAGCACTTTTTACTTTACTACATAGAATGTAGCACTTACAAGATAAATATCATAATAATGACCATAAAGGTGTCAAAACATACTGTAGAAATCACCAAAGCAGACAAGGCATGAGATATAAAGGGACAAACTGCACTGGGGAAGACCACAGAACCAGCCGTGTGTTCATGTATAAAGTCATTGGCTTCACACAGTAATCTGGGCCATTAGAAATTAACCCTGCAGAGTGCACTATCATTCTGCTACCTATACAAATCTGTACAAGGAGGTGCCAGTATAACACTCCAAAATAAATAGGCATAGGAAATACGGTATATGGATATTAATATGGTGGGGAAGATACTGGAAAGTTTAAAGGCTATGTCCACCCCTAAAATAGAATTTTAATATTCTGCTCCCCCATGTCCCCCAGCCCCAACCGCATTTTTTTGTTTTTCAAAAAGCTCCCCAAACTCTACTTACCTCCCCTCATCCTCCGCCGCACTGCCGGCCCTCTGCTTGCGAGAATGCAAGCAGAGGGGCGGGACCGGCAGTCGCGTCTGTGATTGGCTGAGCGGCAGCCAATCACGGCCGCGGCTGCCGTTCATTCAGTGCAGCGAGGAAAGCGGAGAGGTAAGTAAGAGTTTGGGAGCTTTTTAAAAAAAAAAAACATGCGGTTGGGGCTGGGGACATGGGGGAGCAGAATATTAGGTTTTAATGCTAGGGGAGGATAGTAGAACGGAGGGAAGGGAGGAAGAGGGAGGGGAGGGGAGGGGGAGGAGGGGGGGAGAAGGGCTGCAGCACGCATGGCAGGAATCTCCGGGGCCAGGTAGCACAGTGTCCTATATGGACCTGCTAGCCTCCTGTGGGCAGTTTTTGGAACTTTGGGGGGGACTACAGAACCAGTGGAGTTGGGATGTGAGGTAAGGATTAAACTACACTACATGGTGGGGCCAGTAGTTGGGGGGATTATAGTTTTGGGTGGACATGCCCTTTAATAAGGGAATATATTCGATTAATGTTTCAAGGACTGACATAAGTAGTAACCAGCATGGAGGAATAGATCTTGTCAAACTAACTTTGGATTTTATGGATTGGATTTTATGAGCAAGTAAGTAGAAATTTAGACTCTGGCACAGCACTAGATGTAGTATACTTGGATTTTGCAAAGGCTTTTAATACAGTCCCCCATAGGCGAGTTGAGGCGACTAATGAATAAGCTAAGGTCTCATGTACATTTGTACATGGATAGAAAATTGGTTAATGAATAGAGATGGCCAAAACTAACCAGTTTTGTTCCGTTTTCGGATTCCTGGATCTCGGGAAAACTATAAAGATCCGATAATCTGAAAACAGAACAAATTTTCGATTATTATTGAATGTTTGAGGGTATTTTTGATAATTTTCAAAAATATCCTCAAACATTCGATAATCCTCAAAAATACGATCGGAGACTATTTTAAAAATTTACAATCATATTTGCGGGGATTATCACACGTTCAAGGCTATTTTCAATAATCCTCGAATGTACAAAAATTATAGAAAATAGGTTCTGAGGTCCCGAAATCCGGACAATCATTCAGAGTCTGACCCGGATTCCATCTCTATTGATGAATAGGATGCAGAGAGTAGTTGTTAATGGGGATGGGGCTTCATCAATATGGACTAAAGTGCTAAGTGGGGTGCCACAGGGTTCTGTGTTAGGGCCACATCTATTTAATCTATTTATTAATGATTTGGAAGTTGGTATTGTCAGCAAGGTTTCTGTGTTTGCTGACAACACAAAACTTTGTCGAGGATGTGCAATCGCAACATCAGGGGGGATCTAGATAGATTGTCACATTGGGCTGCTAAGTGGCAGATGAAATTCAATGTTGAGAAATGTATGGTGATACATTTTGTACTTAAAAATCCTTGTGCTGCTTATACTATAAAAGCCACTGTGTTAAGTGAATCCCTGTTGGAAAGTGATCTTGGAGTTTTGGTGGATAACAAACTTAAAGGTAGCAAGCAGTGCCAGGCGGCAACAGCTAGAGCCAGCATGGTATTGTCTTGTACAAAGAGAGGTATGGATTCAAGGAAGGAAAATGTTATTCTCCCTCTTTACAAAAGCATTGTTAAGGCCTCATTTAGAATATGCAGTGCAATTTTGGAATCCTGTGTACAAAAAGGACATATTTGAAATGGAAAATGGAAAATCGATACAGTCCAGATAACACTCCAGCACACCGCTGTTCGCTTTTTGCCAGACAATTCAGTAGGTGCAGTCCCCCTGCCCTTCACTCCTAGGGCCAAGTCTTGTGCTATGTTATTTAAAATCGAACATTTAATTTGAGGGTTATCGAACTATACATTACAGGGTTACTGAAATCATAGACTACATTCGAGGGTTACCAAAATCAGTGGCTACATTCGAGCATATACATATCGAAAATCAAACATTACATTCGAGGGTTACCGACCATTACTTTAGAGAGTTACCGATATCCAAGGCTACATTCGAGGATTACTGAAAGCGGCGGCTACATTTGAGGGCTACCAAAATCAAAGGCTGCATTCGAGGGTTACCAAAATCGATGACAAAATACAAGCGTTATCAAAAATCAAACATTACATTTTAAGGGTTACCGAAATGAAAAGCTACATTCGAGGGTTGCCAAATTCGAAGTCTACATTCAATAATTATAAAAAACAAGTCCGCAAGTTCAGTTCACCAAACTAGTTTGAACCCGAACTAGTTTGGATAGTTCAAGCTTGTCCGAAACTCATAGTTCGGCCTTAACTCAGGTTCAGGTTCGGGTCCATCACTAATTAACAGCTGAAAATGAGCAGTTTCCTAAACTACTGTTCACCTCTACAAAAAAAAAAAAACAGTTTGGGCAATTAACGGAGACACAGCCAGTAAATGTAGCTTGAGTTGTCATTTACCTGATAAATCATATTTTGGGGGGTTATGGCTCTGTGTTACAGAAAATACTATATGTGCATTGGTAGTTTGTGACAAAAAGCAAGTCATGCAAATGGTATGTAGGGAATAAAGGTTATGGTCATTATTTTTTACTAGTGACTAATGCAATAAGGGCCTAAAAGATAATACAGCTAGAAAACAATAAAGATAATACCCCAGAATACAATAAAGATAATACCCCCAGAATTACATCATGGCTTCTCTTTAGCATAATTCTAGTTCTTGTGAACCTTAAATCAATCCCTGCTTCTTTTTTATTTCTTGATATATCTACATATGTGTTCATTGGTGTCAATTTCTTTAGTTTTTCCTAGTTAATGCATCATTATCTTGTTGACTGAATACAAAGCAGGGTGGCTCTAAATTTTAAAGGGGAACTGTGGTCTCCAAACAAGTTGATTTTAAATGAAAGGTAAGGTTCCTACCTTTAAAATGAGCCATCAACCACCTCTCTACCAGCTGCACAGTCCAAGATATGAAGAAATCACTAATCAGAAAGTTAGGGTGCGGGAGGTTCTGAATTTGCGGTGACAAATACTAGTTCCTCCCACGGGCATACCCAGAACCACCCCCCTTCCCTCTCCACAATCACAAACTATTCCACGATCAGCCATTTTTTAAAAAACTGATCAGCTGTTTAAAAGACTGGCCCCACAATCAGCAGTTTAAATCAGCTGATTGTGGAAGAATTTGTGGGCTTGTGGCGGGCCCTTCTACCATCTGCCGAGGTGGCGAGGGTGGTAGTTATGCCACTGGTTCCTCCTTCTTAGTGCGGTTAGCACATGGTCAGTGCAGGAGAAAGCAGAAGAAACCAGGAAGAGATTGACTTACAGTCACTGAAAGAGGACTTTTGAGGAGGGGGGGCAGCACAGCCCACAGCAGGGAGTGTGGGAGTGTATAACATCTGTACATTTTACAGGGATTGTCACATGGTTTCAGAACAGGAAGCAGAAGTTCAGAGGATCTGGAGATGCTGCTACCATTTGAAACATAAATATCTTTAAAACTATGTAAAAAAAAAAAAAAAAGTAAATTGCAATACTCAAAGCAATCCTGTCAAGTAACCTATTTTTGATTTTCTCAAGATTTTGTTTACATGGTAGGTATATATACCAGTAAAAGAATTTTATGACTGAGCCTTTTGCATTCATTCTCAATATTTCTGCTGGGGTATGGATTTCTATTTGGACAATGTGCCAGGAATGTCTGCACCACCATCACCAAAATATGCTTTGGTTTTGTGTGGATAGTCTCTAGAGGAAGCTCTTTCACAGCCAGATCAATCATTCTTACCTCTAGTTATGTATTTGTCACAAAAATGTAACCTGTTTCAAAGGCTGAAGATCAAACATACCAGGCAGTAGTTAAATCACAGTTTTGTTAGGGATTATCCTGTACTATTTCCATTGGGCTTTATTTACATGCTTAAAACTGTGCAAAACATTTAGAACATATTTCTTGGAAGCGTTATTTTTGGTGATTGATGGATATTTCTGTTTCATAAATATTAAGGCCTTTGTTTCTATTTGATCTAAGTTATTGCCATCCCATCCCCAGACTGCCAAGTTCCCTATTATTTTCCAGCATTTTAGAGGGCTAGTGCTTTAGCTACTGAGGCAAAAACACATACCACAGTCAGATTCGTAAACCCGGTTGGTTGAGCCTATGTAAACCTTGTCCAAGATGATAGCATTTCTCTAACCCATCTGCAGCTGAAGGGGAATCTATTATTTTCCTATCCCTTGGGAGAAAAAGGTCTTGAGCATTATTATTTCTAGGCAAATGTAACTGAGTCGGCTGCACACCCTAATTTGCTTTTCATAATTATAGGTCGCTCACCCTTTGTGTTATTTATAAAAACCTTTTTTGTTCTTATCAATAATAAATGGAGGACAGTGAATCACGCTGCTGTAATATTTTAATATTATGAAAATGCTAATAAGAGGTATCGTCAAGACCTGGGTCTTATCAGCTGTTGAGATGCTCTATTAGGCAGTCAGTGAGGAGTTCAGCCAAATTGGTTATGTTAATGTCCTGTAGTACTTGGAGAAGATGAGGAGCTGGCAATTAATTTTTTCCAGGCGGCAGGCCGACAGGCAAATTTATTTTCCTTCCTCTCTATGGGACCAGGCTAAGAGGAGGTGAGGTGGAAAGCGAGCTTCTTCAAGAGCTTTTCTACGACCTAATTGAACATGCTAAATAAAGACTGAAGAGGCAAAAGGAAAAACAATAGGAGAGCAGCCCGCATCCCCATTCATTCAGCTGACAGTGTTTTTGCAACTTAAACCTGTTTTATTAATTATGTTTGACATTTCCTTAATTAGTTTCATTTACTTCCCATCAGCCCTTACTATACGATTGCCCCATACATCATTTTACCATGGTCCTGGTATGCCTGCAGATTTACAGTGTAATTATCCTGTATTAGTTGGTCAGATTTTCCTCTATTTCATATTTGCTGCTGTCTGCATAGGCCCCATTTTAATATTCATGGACAAAATAAACAGGGTCAATGGATATCTTCTATCATTAAGTTTACACGGGTGTTGTTTAAAGAAAAATGGAGAATTTATTGTGCTCTTTAAATGGAAAGGAGTGTTACTTTTAAAAAATTAAAGAAATGCAGAATGACATTCTTTTCCCATTGGTTTGTAAGTGGTTGGCATCAAGTCTGCACCCTTGCTTTACCCCAAACAGCTTTGAAATCAGTTCCCTATCAGAACTTACCTGCACCCTTTACCAAGATGTAGAAACCTCTTTGTGACCATTATTACATTGTGTGAACATGAGTGGTGAGATTGTTTGCACAATTTTAAAGCCCCAATTGAAAAAGGCTTTAATTTTCATTTCTAAAAGAATGACATCATCTAAACTATCAATGCAGGGCCTCAGTGCTAAATACCATGGTGTTAATAAATACTATGCAGTGTGCATTATCACTCTTATTAATATGGTCCTACATATTTTGCACCTTCTGTTATAAAAAAAAGATTTTTGAGGTGTTTCATAGCATCTTTTCATTAAACTTCATATTGTGTTTATTACCCTTGTGAGGGTATTGAAAAATTGTGTGGAGTAGGGGGAGGTTGCACTTTAGGAATGAGGCAATTGCATCCCAAAATGTTATGTATTTTGGCACATTCTAAATAGCATTAAGTGTACCACTTTCCATTAACAGCATTTACACTTTCAGTGACCAAATGATTATCTTAAAGTCACACTAAATATGTTGTCACCCACGCAGTTTCCCAAGTGATAAAAAATTGTGGCAATTCCCCTATAATGCTTGATTATTACAATGCATTATTATTGTGGTATCTATGAAGCGATTTCTTTAATGTCTAGACATGTAATAAACTCTGTAAATTGGTTCACTCAAAATAAAATGGTTAGAAGAGGAACTGCTTTGATATAAAACTCGACTGGAATCTCTCCAAATATAGTGTTATTTCCAAAAATAAATTGTAATTTTTCTATTTTAATTTACAGAACTACTAATTGCTTTGAGAGTTTGTTAAACTAACTTTCCGTTTCCATTTATTTTATGTAGGGACAGCAAATGATCAAACAGAATGTAGGAGAACAAAATGATATCACATTGTCTATCAAGATTCATGGTATAGCTTTGCACTTATAATTCATGTCACCACTATATCTATTCCGTTAATTAACTAAATGATTTCCCCACCTTTTATCATTATACAATAGCACTGAAGGTGCTCCTGCTGGCATTTTAATTTAAGTGTTATATTGAATTAGAGTTTTAAAAGAATGTTTCAGGTGACTCTCTCTACATCAGTTGCCAAATTCTCTATTCCTAAATCTTGGAAAGCTTGAAGCTTGGTACAAAGGTCATCTTAATTAATTAGAGACAAAAGATTTGGAGAGTCTTGTCAATTGAGTGGTTATTGCTTTATAACCTCACAAAGGGACACACATGGCTCTTACTATGGAATATCTATCTATATATCTATACTTACTTTTAATACATTTAAGATGTTATAATTACAAAGCATGCTTTTTTTTACAAGTTCACAATAAATATAGATCCAAATAAAATGTAGGTTAAAGCAAATGTAATCTAAATCATAAACTATTATGATTATAAACACATTAAATGAAAGGGCTTCAAATGACCCATTCTTACCATAGTGACATTTAAGGACTGCACTATATTTTTGTAATGAGCAGCAACATGCAAAAAAATTGTACAATTAGTCAAAATTGAAAGAGAGAGTCCAGTTTATTCGGGAAAGCCAAAAAAAAAGATAAAATCAACTGGTATCATTTTTTACTTCAGTGATATAAAATGTTAATTACAATTACAATACATTTACATACCGTATATACTCGAGTATAAACCGAATTTTTCAGGCTGTAAAACTAGCCTGAAAACTCGGACTCGGTTTATACTCGAGTAACTCACCATTGAAGATCAGCGTCCTCTCCATTCCGGCAGCAGCATCCTCTCCATTCCGGCAGCCGCACGATCATTCCATGTACTGGCGCGCCGGCCGCCGTCACTGCCCGGCGCCAATTAGTGACGTCAGCCGGCGCGCCAGTACATGGAATGATCGTGTGGCTGCCGGAAGGAGAGGACGCTGCTGCCGGATGGAGAGGACCTTACCTTCAATGCCGCACCCAGTCCCAGGAAGCCCTTGGATTTAGGAGAGCCCACAGCTCTGGATGAAGAGAGCCCACAGGTACAAAACTGAACGGGTGGGAGGGTGAGGGTGGCATTCAAGATGTTTTGGAAACTACAACTCCCAGCATGCTTTATTAGCTGGGAGTTGTAGTTTCCAAACATCTTGAATGCCACCCTCCTTGGCATTCAAGATGTTGGAAACTACAACTCCCAGCTAATAAAGCATGCTGGGAGTTGTAGTTTCCAAAACATCTTGAATGCCAAGTGAGGGTGGCATTCAAGATGTTTGGAAACTACAACTCCCAGCATGCTTTATTAGCTGGGAGTTGTAGTTTCCAAACATCTTGAATGCCAAGTTTCTACCCTCGGTTTATACTCGAGTCAACAACTTTTATTAGATTTTTTGGGTGAAATTTGGTACCTCGGTTTATACTCGGGTCAGTTTATACTCGAGTATATACGGTACATGAAAAGGAAGTATGATTTTTTTAAACCACAAGGGTTACTTACAGCTTTGAGAAATAGGGTGATTCTCCCTGTAACAAACTATGGGGGTTACTCAATAAAAGTTCTTATCATTTAAATTGGTGCTAATTTTGCCCCAACCAATCAGATGTTAGCTTTCAAATGTTACATAAGTTCTGATTGGTTGGGGCAAAATTAGCACCATTTTAAATGATAAGAACATTTATTGAATCTCCCTGTGTGTGTCTAACTGAATATGAACAAGGTTAAATATAACATGTAATATGCCACAGGATATCTATAAATAGTAAACTAAAATCATATAATAAATTAAATATATTAAGGTGATTTCCTATGTAACCTGAATTACTATTTTTTTTCTTTTCTTAAGGTAAGAAATGTTGGCCATTGATGCTACTTGTCATGGTCCTCAGCATCAGGAGATATCAGTACTATTCAAGTCTATGGGCTATGAGCTAAATGAAGATTCATCAGACTAGTGCACCATATGTTTTGACCATATGCTGTAAACAATATATAGGAAATGTTAGTATTTGTAAATGTATCACTGAAAGCTTCTGGTTGCACTTATCAAAGTACATATTATATCATATCTTCTGGGCTCTTTTCTGCTTTAATAATTAAAAAAAACACTTGAACCCCCTAGGGTAAAGCATTGTGTAAATATGCATTTTTTGTAAGATACCGATGTAGTGCCTCACAAAATACATTTTTTTATTTGTAATTTTGGCTGGCAATGTGTCATTAATTCTGTATTGCAATTTTAACAGTAAATTTCAAACAAGGAACTGGTAGTTTTGACCCAAACTCTAGTACTTCCCTAAAAATCACCTATGATAATGCATTTTAAATTAGACAGTCAATGCAGTCTTTAAAGGGCATGACTGCTGACATCACAGCTAATGATTGACTGCAATTTTCCCTGCTGCCCCCTCTACACATGCTTATGCTAATAAAAAAAACTCACTGAGCAAAGGAAGGATGATATCTTTGTTAGAACGGAAGATATCTTGTAATTTAATATCTGTGTAGGGATTGACTTAAAATATACCTGCTGTATGAACTATGGGCAAAAAGATCTGTGATCAGAATGAGGCTGTGGCTTCACTGTGTCCAGGTCATGAAGATGAGACATTGGAGGGAATGATGAGATATTTACTAAGACTATAAAAGCCAGAGAAAAAGGGGAGTCTCCCTCTCTTGGGACCTTCC
Source organism: Hymenochirus boettgeri (assembly GCA_019447015.1). Classification (NCBI taxonomy): domain Eukaryota; kingdom Metazoa; phylum Chordata; class Amphibia; order Anura; family Pipidae; genus Hymenochirus; species Hymenochirus boettgeri. The sequence continues at coordinate 210,616,480 of CM033471.1, read as the reverse complement.
AGCAACAAGGTGGGAGAACTGTGCTGTATTTCTGAGGGGGATACACAGACCCAAGAGTCTGCCTTTCTGACTGCATTTGGGTAAATAAGGGAGACACTGTCCCTGCATCCTGACCTGGCTGGATTACTGACTTTCTGCAGAAGGGGTTCTGTTTTTCGAGATTGTTCCAGAATCCACCTGCTGCACCATCCCAGGGATTATCTGTACCCAAATGAATAAAGATAAGGAGTTGCCATCCACTACCCTTTCTGTGCACCATTAAGTAACTGGTACCTTACAATATATACATAACCCACAGGCCTGCAACTGGTGTGGGGTCCTCAGGACGGCTGCTGTGTCAGCCGAAATGCGTTGATGCATGAATAAATATTTAAGCAAAAAAGACCCGCGGGTGCTCTGTCTGTTGGAAATATATATATATATATATATTCAGTTTTGCATTATCTTTTACCTTACATTATACCAAAAGTCCTTACACAGTTATATTATCTGCTGCTTTTGTGTTTATTCTAAAGTTGTTTATTGGTCCCACTAGGGGTGGGTGGAGGCACGCCAAATAAGACTGAACCCCCGCTCTCCCATTAAGTAGAGGCTTAGGACTCTGTAGAGACAGGTAGCACCACCCCTCGGGTTACTCACTACACAGTGAAATTAGAGGGCTACTTCTGGTTACAAATTAATGTACTAAACTAATAAAAATAGCAGTGGAGGTTGCAAGCATATAACTGACAAGTCACCAGTTTTTTGTTTTAACGGTGTACTAGTTCTGTATTTAATGGTTGAAAAAAAAACTTTGTATTCCTGTAAGAAATATTTTTATACTTTAGCTATAATATGTTAAATTAATAATTAAAAAAAAACTATTGACAAAATACTAGAGCTGTTAAATTTTACTTGGCATGGAAAATCATTTAAACATTATTCATTATATAGTGTGGAGTGTTAAAGAAGACTAATTCATACTATTACTGTAGTAATGGATTGCTTTCAGGCAGTATCTTCCTTCATCATTTACATATGTTGTCCAATGTCAGAGATGGGAGAATCTTCAGTGACAATGGGAGGGGCTAGAAAGAAGTTAGTTACTGCATAAATATAATTCTCTTTAAAGTAATTTCAGATTGTCAGTTGACTTTCTGTTCATTTACATGGTGGTTACTTTCCATGTGGTTTTCTAAACACAGAATTATTGCTCAAGTGCATTTTTAATGGAGTGGAAAGGTGTGTTTTGGACACTAGATTCCATTTCCTAGAAGGCTAAAAGACAAAGGGGCATATTTATAAAGGATTGTCTTTTTCGCCAAATAATTAGCGCAGCACATCACAGAGAAAATAGCGCCATTTGGGGCTTCGTTTCGCCTTATTTATAAAAAAAAAGGATAAAAAAAAGGCTAAAAGACAAAGGGGCATATTTATAAAGGATTGTCTTTTTCGCCAAATAATTAGCGCAGCACATCACAGAGAAAATAGCGCCATTTGGGGCTTCGTTTCGCCTTATTTATAAAAAAGCAAAAAAACCACACTCCGCGGCTGAAAAAGGCGAACGATAAAGAGCGAAAAGTATTGCAGCGAAAACTTAACGCATCTAAGAAGACTGCATTGCGAAAACCATTCAAAACCAGAAAAGCCCACTAGAAAATGATGTCAAGTTCAAAATGGCCACCTCACATTTACCAAGAAGTCAGCCATGTATTATTTAGTCAATCTTCTTAGAATTTCTCAATTGGAATAACAATTTTCTTTTGCACTGCACATTCGCCTTTCTAATGCGCAATCGCTTTTCCAAGGCATATTCCATTATAATGCGCGGTCGCCTTTCTAATGTGCGTTCGCCTTTCTAATGCACGTTCGCCTTTCTAATGTGCGTTCGCTTTTCCAAGGCATATTCCATTATAATGCGCGGTCGCCTTTCTAATGTGCGTTCGCCTTTCTAATGTGCGTTCGCCTTTCTAATGTCGCTTTTCCAAGGCATATTTCATTCTAATGCGCGATCGCCCTTCTAATGCGCGTTCGCTTTTTCAAGGCATATTACCCATTAGAATGCCTTTTCGCTCAAACAGGGACTTTTCACCACCTTCAGGGTCGCGCTAATCTTTCGCTCTTTTTAACGCAAAAACCACCTTTCGCTCTTTTATAAATCGCGTTAAAGGGTTTAGCGATAGCTCGCAGAAACGGTTTCGCCATTCGTTAACGCTACCTTTATAAATAGCGTTAACTGTCTTTTTGGCGAAAACCCATGTGAAAAGCGAATACGAAAACATTTCGCTACTTTTCACTCTTTTATAAATATGCCCCAAAGATCCTGTATTTCAGAAGCAAATTCTACAGGCAGTAGAGACCCATCAACCATGGTCAACAAATATGCAACATAAACAAGATGGGAAGACAAGGAGTTAACGGTTGCTGTCAAAGGCTTAAAGGGAAATTCAGTGCAAACACATATGCTTTTCATAAAAAAGAGCAGTATTTATTCATCCCAATGACCTTAATCTGCCAATTCAGCATTTTGTCTGTGTATAAATAAATGCAACTGAAATGCTGACTTCCTGTTTGCAGGACCCCTATTGGAGTCTGTTATGGTCTTGCCTTTGACTCAGCACCTTGCCTTTGAGTTGAGTCAGTTGCTCGGTAGAGATCTGAGCATCTTTGACCCATCCAACAGCCAATCAGTAGAAATAACTGTTAGGAACATTCTAAGGATGTGGTGCATCTTGGGAAGAAGAAGGACCATTACAACATGAAATGTCAGCTCAATAATGTCAACAGCAGGGAACAGCAAAGGGCATGAAATCAACTAATTTTTAAAATGGTAGAGAATATGTAGAATAACTAAGAAGGTATTACACAAACTAACAATTTAACAAATATTGATAATTTCCACTGAACTGTCCCTTTAAGACAAGTGATACTTACAGTAGCCTCCACTACAGTTCTAGCTATGACATCCTATGTTTAACATATATGTTTGTACTACAGTATATCAGACCTTAATTAATCATAGCTCACTACTTCATTGTTTGTGCCAGAATAATTCCATAGTTCACATGTATTCCATGTATCACATGAGAATCACATGCCAGTGTTTTTTTAATGTGGGTGGCCACACTGCAAGGGAGATGGCATACATTTTGCTTTTGCAACTTGCCTGCATTCTTTATTGAGATGTATTAAAGGACATGTCCACTCCCAAAATTAAAATTTAACCCCATACTGGCCCCACTGTGTTGTTTAAAAAAATCTTTACCTTATATCTCTGCTCCTTATGGCTCCTTTTCAAAGTCCAGGAAACTGAACAGTAGAAGCTGTCAGTGACTCATCTGGTGCTTGTTTCTTCCTCAACCTCAACAAGGTCTGAGGCATGCAGGTTTTTCACTTATTTTTTGATTGCATTGGATGCTGCATCTCCCTGTTTTTGCACTGCGATCCATTTTCATAGTGTATGCGATCATTTTTTTGTCAGGCTTGCAAGCGCTCTGACAACATATTATTGCCAAAATCACTGTGCAAGCGGTAACATGTATAAAACAAACTACGTTGTGATCACCCTTTTCAGGCGCGTTACTGTGTGCTGATAGTGTGGTTACAGCCTTAACTAAAGTTAAATTATTTTTACAATGATTGAAAATGCCATCAAAACTATAATGGGATATTGTCATCCTAGAAAAACAACATTGCTAGATACCTAGAACATGTTTTAATGAAGTGGAGCATTTTTTTTTTTTTTGCTAAATACCTAAGCACTTTTTAGCCATGATCAACAAATAAAACAAAACTAAACTGAGTTCTGTCCAAATGTTACATATTGGAAAATGGAGGATTAAAAATAAATAATCTACCTTTTTTTCCTGTGTAACCTGTTGGGGTGCAAACTGTGTACCTGGAGTACTAACCCGAGTCAATAGAATAATTTCAACTTCTCCTTTAAATACAAACCAGGCTCTGGTTTTATATTATATATGCGAGGGTTCTAGCATGAAATAACATTATAAACTATTATTTTAATTTGAGCTCTATTTAATTAATGAAGTAGATCTTTGGCCATTGAACTGCTTATAGTAGAAAAATCTAGTAGAATTGTTGTATGTACCCTACTGAGTATAATCTGATGTATCCCTCTGTAAAATCATGCATGTTACCTAAAGCAGGCAATGTAAAAGTGACTAGTCTACCTATGATCTCTACTATGCCGCTAAAACCTCTTTTCTGCTGAGCCTAATGAATTGTCAGAACTGTCAGAGTGTTCCAAGGAATGACAAATGTTCGTGATTTGCAGGCGCTGCTGCTGCCGTTATACTGCACACACCTGATATATGGGAGGGAGCCTCTATTTTGCTGTACTTGATTGCACATGTTGGGAGCTAATTAGCATTGGAAATATAAAGGTTTAATTTGTACACTTTCATTTTACATAGGATATGAGAGAAAATGTTAGGTAGTATGAACCAAGTCTAAGCAACAACAAAAAAAAATAACCCACAAGCATTTATTCATTTTACAACAAACAAATCAACACAGGGGACTATTAATGCTATGAACGTCAGTTAGAACATTTCCTAGAACACTACCGTTGATTGCCATACAGTGGTACAGGGATAAGGCTGAAATACATCTTTTCGTGTGGGCACTGGGCATGCTTGTATTAATGAAGGGCAAAAGTTACCACAACCAGAAGTGGGACTTCTCCATATGTTATAAGATATACTGGGGTTTAATCAATGCTCTGCCCTCAGCATCTTTGTCTAATCTTCTGTTAAAAGGGAAAGCATTCTAAGGTTTGGGCAGGGGTCATTAGCGAATTGACTAGGCTGTGATCAGACACTATATTCCCTGACTGGAGAGAGGGGCTGGCCAATGTAGAATGTAATACCTTCACAGGGAAATATTTTAGAAATTTCAGATGGCGGGAAAAACTCCCCATAGGTCTCGCTTTAACTTTATTGATAAATATATATTGGATCATGATATATCATACGTCTGTAAATAGTTTTTAGCTTTTGAATCCAGACGTTGTTGGGTTTCCTGTTTTGACTTTGACCATGAAGAAGGCCCATGAATCTGGACTTATGATATTATTTTTATTTATTATTTTTAAAGGTTGTATATCATGGATCGAGTCCCTACACTAAATGTAAAGGGCCTAAGGTCCAACCAAAAATGGAGATTAGTAGAAAGGGAAACTAAGAATCTCAGAACTGTTTTTTTTTTTTTTTTACAGGTGACACGCTACACCCCTTCCGACCACTGGCACTTTCTTAAGGTGGGCACACACAGTACCAATTATCTGTCATCTGGGAGTACAGATGTGAGTACACACTGTCATGATTGTTCTCCCTATATGAGGTATCGTAAGAATGTTTGTGACTGCTATGCTCCCTACGATTGCGGCCGACTCCCTATACTTTAGTACAGAGGGACGCCCATGACTGGGGGAAATTTTCCGGTCAGAACAACCGTTCCCAATGCTGACGCAAAACGTTTTTCCACAACAGAAACGGTCATTTCGGCTGTACACACATTAGCAATATAGTTACTGATCCTGTCAGTAACTACAGGATGGGCCCTATATTGCTAATGTGTGCCCAGCTTTAGAAGGACATATACTACAATATATTCCTCAACACATGATGCCAAAAAAGCTGGTGTTGCAATATTAGTTTACAAAAACTGTCCTTTTCAACTTCTTACGCAAAACATAGACCCGAAAAGTCAATACATAATCCTCACTGCAATAGAAAGTTGTAGGCATCGGTTTCCAGACACTGGATAGTTTCTACTATACCGGATACTATATGCAATAAAAAAATTAATAGATTGGCATAGAAGACACAGACTTATAGCGGTGATCAATTTGTTGTGCAACATGTTTCGGACCAAACGTCCTACATTAGGATATGCAAAACACGTTTCACTGAATAAAACCAACACTTTGATCACAGCTATAAGTCTGTGTCTTCTATGCCAACCTATTAACTTTTTATTTCAAAATCCTCACTGCCACCATAGCCACCCAAGATATAATCCTCTGTATGCTCCAAATACAAGACAAAAATCCTTCTTTAGCGTCTCTTCTAACCAAACTACAAAATATCCCTATTCCACTCTAAATGTTTAGGGGAGATTTTCACATGCATATGTTTGACATTTTGAATAGAATGATGTAGACTGCTGCTCCACTGTCATGAGATACAACTAGCCTCTGCCGAAGATTTTAAACTATGATTAGTTGCCATAAACTATAGGACACCTTGAGAATATGTAATTACACAACTAGAGCATATATATTTTATTTCCCTCCCCACCAAACACATATCTAGATTACATATTCTCTACACATTTAGGCCTAAGGGCATTAAATAACAATTCCCTAGGATTGTCTGATCATGGGCCAGTCACAGTAGAGGGGAACTATGATACCAATACAACCTTTAAAGGACAATTGTACTCACCTCACTCTCACTCCTCTTCCTCCATGGAAGCATAGTACCCAGGGCGAGGACCTAAAATCGCTAAGTCCTTACCCTGGGTACTTTCCCTAACTCCTGCACTACTTACTGCAAATCTGCTTTGGCAATCGCTCCATTCCTCCACTCTTCCTTCTTCAGTGACAGATCGTGATTGCAGCCAATAGGAAGATACGCTCTGCAAGGAGGCGTGTCTTTTAATTGGCTGCCCCGTGACTGTCACTGACAGTGGAAGAGAGGTGGAACAGTGCGGTTCGCCGAAGCAGATGTTAGCTTTCATATGTTAAATAATATCTGATTCGTTGGGGCAAAATTAGCACCATTTTTAACGATAAAACTTTTATTGAATCTCCCTGTATGTTTGCCAAAATCCTTATTTTATGAAAAAGGCAATAAGGCATCCACCCAACTAGCAAACCTACTTAGAGAGCAAGCCATACCATCCATGATTAAAGATGAATTGGGAATATCAATATACAACCCCAGACAGATCACAAATAGATTCTGGAAATACTATAAAACCCTTTTTTGATTGAGTCCAAACCACCAAAGTGAAAATCACTCCTAAGTTTACAACCTAAAAAGCACATAAGAGAGCATCAATGGCACAACATGTTTCAGACCTCAACAGGGTCCTTTTTGAGTTCTGGGTTTACTTTACAGACAAATTGAACCCATCACCCTTATATACCCAATAACAATTTAAAAAACATAAAAAAACATTAAAAAAAACATTTGTGAACAAAAAAAAGGTTTCCCATCGGTTTGTGCATTTTTTCTGTTCCATCTCAAAATTTTATAATTGACATTTTGTGTTCTGTTATTCTGATCTTAACTGGTCTAGATGTTTGGCTTACATACATCATTCCACATGGGCATTTTAGAACATATACTACCGATTCAGTTTCACGGGTAAATAAGACTTTATTGAGAGTCTTATGTATTAAGTAGATGTGTCACAAGTAGATATGGGATGTGTCGAGATGGTTTGGAGTAGAGATGATTTGTGTCGAACCCGGATCCGACACGAAACCCCTTGGTTCCGAAATCCGAAAGATCCGTCCGAATCCGGAAGGATCCTCTAGATTTTGTGGCTTCGGAAGACATTTTCAATAATTTTTTAATGTACAGGGCTATTTTCGGTAATTTTCGAAAATAGCCTTGAACATTTGAAAATCTTAGAAAATACGATTGGAAAGTCTAAAACGGTCTCCAATCCTATTTTCGATAGTTTTCGAATGTTCGAGGCAATTTTCGAAAATTTTCGAAAATAGCCCCATACATTCAAAAATTCTCGAAAATTCATTCTGGTTTCAGATTTTTGGATCTTCGGTATTTTCCCGATATCCGGGAATCCGAAAATCGGACGAAACTAGTGAGTTTCAGCCATCTCTAGTTATGAGTCACCCATGTTGGGTGCCCCCCCCCCCCAAAAAAAACAACTTTTCTTTCTTGGATGTTTTTAAATCAGAGTGTATTGCCCTGTGTGCAATGTTTCTCCTAATTTTGTAGGAAAATAAGGTTCTTATTTGCCAAATTGTCAGCATTATTCAATAAAAGTTCTTATTGTTAAAAATGGTGCCCCAACCAATCAGATGTTAGATTTTAAATGTTAAATAATATCTGGGGCAAAATTAGCACCATTTTTAACGAATAACTTTTATTGAATCTCCCTGTGTTTATCTTTTTGTAGACTAGAGCAATGTTTAAATAGCATGTCCACTCAAAAAAAAAAAACCCTTTGCTTTAAACTATAGATGACCCCCAACCCTAATTTCGTCATATACAGAGAGATTCCAAAGATGATTGGTCATCTACATTTTGCACCAAAAATTTTTTTAGTGGGGACTTGCCCTTTAAAGCTGAGTACACACAGTAACAATAAATCACTGATATGTAGCACATTTTCTGAACAATTGCGAGGCCAACAAATGTACACACTTGGCCTTGCAGTTGTTCGGAGAAGCACAAAAATTTCCCTGCACATTAAAAATAGGGAGTAGACGCAGCTGGGGGAAAACTGCAGCCCCTAAAGGATAGGGAGAAAATGACAGAATTTCGATCGTGCAAGTGCATAAACAAGCTTAAAAGAATAGTTCACTGTGAGCATAGACCAGGTGGGTTCAATAAACATTTATATAAATACTATATGAGGGGGAAAGGCCACCCTCTAAACACAGTAACCCCCTTAGACAGCACTCACAGCCAATTTACAGCCCAAAATAGTAATATCCAAATGACAATCATGCATGATTGTATATATAGTATACTATAAATATCCAAGTGTACGTTGAGCCTTAGTTAACACATACATAAGCGCAATGCAAAGAAAAGCTTCATCATCTTTGTCATCTTTGATCATAAAACATTTATATACCTTGGGTAAAAGATAAAGTACTTGGGCCCTGGGATTAGCTGTACACAGAAAGTTCTGTGTTTATTTGTTTAGAAGACCAGTCTTAAATGCATTTGCCACAATATCATCCACATATTTTATTAGCCAGTTTTGGGTCAGTATCCAGTACTTTATATAGGTTATCAGCAGATAACTGCCTTTCTGCTTTACATTCATATGCTGTAAAGACAGATTTTATTTAACACAAGGAACTTCCTTAACTTTTTTTTTAATTCATCCTAAACAACAGTTTTAAAACACATAAAGAGCATCATTTTGAATATCGGCAACAGTCACCTTTTTCCTTCAGAAACCAGACTACAATGCTGGTAATCAGCAAAAGACAATTTAATTTGCTTAATGAATTTTGAAAATAAAAATTTTTAATCAAATTCCTCTGTTTTATAGGTTGGAATAAAACCAAGTCCTTTATTTAAAACCAGTCTTTCCTTTGTAAACTATAGTCAGATTATAGTCGCATTAAAGCTGGGTACACACAACTATAACATTTTCACCAAGCTCCTGGCAAACAGGTTAGCTCCTTTCTCACCAGGGATAGTAAAGAGGGACCAGGTGGGCTTTTTGTGCCATAGACAGGCAGAGGATAATAGAGTAGAGTTAGTAGAGTTATTGATTTGATAGATGTCCTCAACAAATTTTCACATGCAGCTGTATTTCTTAGCCCTGATGCTGAAAAGGCCTTTGACAGGCTCAGCTGGCCTTTCCTGTTTTACAACCAGAAATGAGTTGGGGAATGAGAGGGCTATAACCAACTTAAACTCCACAGCTATGGTACTGGTAAAATTTCCCTTGACCATAATATCTTTAATTGTACGATGAAGGGATGCTCCCCTCTATGTTATTATATGCCCATTGCTTAGCGCCATTAGCCTGCCATATTAGGCTAAATCCTGATATCACAGAGATACAAATATGACGATTCTCTTACTTTGATGATGTTCTCCTTTGCCATAACCAACCCCCCAATTTTCCAACCAAATTTACATAGATAACTGACAGTGGTATTCTGTCCAGTTATAAAATCAATCAGAGTAAGACAAAAGCTGTGCCCGTTAATATACCCTTAGCAATGCCGCACACCCCGACACAAAGAAGAAATCCAATAAATACATATGAATACACATCACCCTGTCTTTTGCCTCTCATCTCTATGCTAATTATCCACCACTTCTGAAAGACACAACCCAACCCCTGAAAAACTCTCCTCCTATTATAGTTTGCTAAAATAACAACAATCAAAATATTATCCAAGTGGTTATACCTTTGTGAACCCAGTCAAATGTCTAAAAACCCTACAAAATGTTATTCTAGACTTTATTTTGGGTCATAGAACTCATAGGCTATTTAAACAAATAAGAATGACAAGACAAACTCAGGGATGGCTGACTGTCCCACATATGCTTAAATATTATCAAGCAGCTCAACACTTTCACACCATTTATTGGTGCAATACCACGCTGGGAACCCTATGGGCCCAGTTAGAACAGGAGTGGCACTGCCCCCTTCATCTGGCGATGACACTTCTGGAAACGTCTGATCCCATACGTGTTTTAAAGACATATCCATTTTGACCCCCTTAGTGGGTAATTCCGGACATCACAACATTAAGAACTAGATGAATGCCCGACTTATGGTGTTGGAGGATCTGATAGACCCCACCCATACATTATACTTCTTCCAGTTGGCTGCTGACTGCAATTTTTAAAATGTTGTAATAAAGTTTTTAACTACATTTTTGATCAAGCCTGAATTTATGGGATATAGTGGAGGAATAGGTGCTGGGCCACTGTTTTTCTGTATGTGTATCTGGACAAACCTTTCCTCAAAAAACTCTTTTGAACAGATAGCAAGACAAGGCCCCCTTGCAAAGGAAACAGATATCCCAAAAGTATAACTTACTAACCGCAATGTTCTCCATAACCCATCAGATGACATACAAATAAATGACCCATTTGGAATTACTGTTCAATAAACAAATTACCCAAAGGAATGGAGAATTATTAGAAAACAAACAGCTAGGTGTTCCATATGTACAACCGTCTCTAATAAATTAAATAGGATAGGGAGAGAATATAGGCTTTGAAACTCCCTTTTCAGCAATATGCAAATAAGGAACAAAGACTTCTGGGAATTTACCATGTTCCCATGGAACCTCTTAGGAAGCTATATCTTTAAAAAGACTTTTACAGCATTCCACAAGCTAAATGCAAAACCAGAGTGCCAACTACAGACTGGTTTCGGCTTTATTGAGCCATCATCAGTGTAGTGCAGGCCACTGGTTTTGCAGTGTGAAGCACCTATGGACAGACGTCACTAACAAATGCCAATAAAATACTACTGCAATAATAATAAACTCCAGAGAGGCTTCTTCGGATATGGCCAGGGGTGTCAGACAGGTGTTGGAGGGGTTGTGGTGAAGACATTATTTGGGAATGCCCCTATAATAAAAAAATATTAATACAGGCTTCTTAATTGATTTAGAATTTAGAAGCCTAAAATCTATGTTTTACTAAGATGTTTCCATGGAGTCTATTCACTGGTTATTAGGCCTTCCATTTAAAGGCCTTTACTAGCCTCTACTAGACTATCATGGAGATTCAATAAAATTTCTTATTGTTAAAGGATAAGTGCACTGTAAAATCAAGTTATGTTTATTTGGAAGCTGCAGCTTTAAAAATACCGTTGCCATATTTTTTTTTTTACCTATGCCCCCCCAGAGCCTAGCTTTGTGCCTTGAAAGTTGCTGACATCTTGTTACTGGTTTGCTGAATGTTAAGCTCCGCCCCTCTGAGATTTCCTTTGCTTTCTCCTGCTTGAGCCTCAAACAGTAATGCCTGTGAGTTCCGTGCACTCTCCTGCTTGAGCCTCAAACAGTAATGCCTGTGAGTTCCGTGCACGTGCGTGTGCACGGAACTCACAAGCAGTACTGTTTGAGGCTCAAGCAGGAGAAAGCAAAGGGAAATCTCAGAGGGGCGGAGCTTAACATTCAGCAAAACAGCAACAAGATGTCAGCAAATTTCAAGGCACAAAGCTAGGCTCTGGAGGGGCATAGGTAAAAAAAATATGGCAACGGTATTTTTAAAGCTGTAGCTTCCAAATGAACATAACTTGATTTTACAGTGCACTTATCCTTTAAAAATGTTGTAAATTTGGCCCTACCAATTAGATCTTATTTACCAAATCTAACATCTTTTAGCAACATTTTTAACAATAAAAATGTTTATTGAATCTCCCTGTAAGTGCTCATATCCAAGTAGCCGTGAGACAATTGATTGTGTGTTTTTGGTAACAAAAATCTCCTTCTAAGGTGGAAGATGTATTACATTCTATAGCGGAAAAACATAGCAAAGAAAATGTGATAGCTATGGTCCTGGATCAGATGGATAGGTTTACAGAGGGGTGGGATCTGTGGGATGTGGTGTTATGTGTAGACTGAGAGATACATGAGTCTGCCTTCCTTAAGGCATTTCTGAAACCATGCCTCTTGTTAATTATAATGTCTTACCGTACGAAATGTTCAATAACTTTGGTTAAAGCATAATGACAAATACCCTAGTATTTTCAAAATGTTGGTTTATTTATTGTTTACTGCTAATACTGAAACTAGTATTAACTGTTTAATTTAAAGTTCAATGGTACGGGTGGACCCCATCATTTTTTGCCTAACTCACTTTCCTACCTAAAGCCGACACAAATCCCTTCATGCTATCATGACTGCAAGTCCAGTCATATTATATCTAACACCACAGACTCAGGATGAACAAAGCCAAAAAAAATTGTGAATTTCAACCCTGACAGGGGAAGCTACAAGATAAATTTGGTTATACACACTACCACACAATGGATGTTTGGACAATAATCGCCGGTCTCAAGAGACCCAAAATTACTTCCTGATAGCCGGGATTGTGTCAGTCATAAAGAACTTAGAAACTCTACCATAGGATCATAACGGATTATAGGTTCAACTATGAATTTAAAAATCTAACTGATGTTTGTTATGTATTTACAAAAAAATAAATTAAAGTTATTTAAAAAAGGGACTATTTACAAGTATTGCCTTATAATGTTATAGTGGGAAGGGGAATTGTCACCTTGCTGGTCACATGGTCCTCATGCACTTCATTGGGTCCTAGTGCTGCCCAGCTTGTGCATGTTAGGCATTACGAGATACCAAATGTAGCAAGTCTGGAGAAAACAATAATCTGGAGTGCCTCTATAAGAAGAGCGACTTTCACTGTAGTTTGTAGCTTTATTCTCCTTCAACACAAAAATAGATATAAATTCCCAATTTTATTTTACAATTTGTTTTTAAAGGGGAGATGTGGTCTCCATACAAGTGGCCTTTATTAAAAAGGGCACACTACAACCTTTAAAATGACTCCAGGATTGGGATCCTAGCTGCAGTCTATCCAAAGAGACAGCAGTATAAAGGGTGTTTTTTCTTACTAGTACTGAGAGCTGTGACATCAGAAACACCACTGATCTGCCCTAAAGCCTTAGTCTTGAGCATACACAGCCCACTGCTGGGATAGAGCATCATCAGCTGCATCATAAGCCTCACCCCCAAATTTTAAATTGTTTTTAAAACTAGCCACAAACCTTTAATGGTTTTGTTTTCTCTCCCTAAGGTGCCCAAAGGTAAAGGAATGAACAGAGAATGGTTGCAGGTCTCTTACTAGCTTGAGAAAAGATCGATTTTGGGGGGTGGGGATTTTTACACAGCACATCAAGTGACTGTCACAGACTCAAACAGTCAGAATAGACAAAGAAATGTAACTTTACAAGCCTATAAATTAAGCAAGCAAGACATCATCCTAAGCTTGTTTGAAAGGTAAGCTTGTTTGAAAGAGTTCTTTTTAATAGAGGATACTTGTATGGAGAACAAAGCTACCCTTATAATGAACACACACTTTGTCTATGCCATTAATATGCAGCAAGCAATATGATGTTATAAAATCTTGGTAGACTGGTGGTAGACCAGTTCAAAGGTAACATCTGATTGGTTGCTACAAATTAACCTCACAAGCAAATTTTTAGCCCCATTCATTAATATTTTATTTATATAAACTTAAAAGAGGACAGCATTTAAGAATCATTAAGCCAAAAATAACTAAATGTAAAATCTACATATTTCATTTAATCTTTATACAACCTTATACTGCTTTAACTTTGTCTTTTTGTGAGAAGTGCTTAGAAGTCTACACATTAGTGACTGCTCCAAGATCATTTTGCCGCAAAGTATTCATTTCAGTGGCTTAAACATACTGATATATCATCACTTGGCGCTGTCATATAAATAACTACGTTTTAGATGCTATTGAGGAAATCCTCTTGTAGAATGGACTCCCAGTATAGCAGGTGATATATCTCTTCAGAGGGACAGATATATCTTATTCAATGCCATCAAGTAGCTTCTTAAACAGCTCTTCGCTATACACCAAATCAACTCAAATAAATGTGATCCCCCCCTTCCAACATGTTCTCATAGTAATTCCTTCATTTTTAAACACATAATGGAAATGTATAACTAGTGCTCATAAAAATTTATATCTCGATTCTTTGCTTTAATTTATGACAAGCCCTCTAGGCAGTTATTATTCAAACATTAATAAAATGCCTATGCATCAACGCAAGCATCCATTTTTCACTTCCTTCCATCTCAGGCTGGTATAAATAAAAAGCGAGATTATACTTAATGCCGGCTTGGACACTTGTGCGTCTGAAAACAATTATGCTCTTAATAAGATAAGTCCCAATGAAATATTATATTAATCATAAAAGGAACTTGGCTGTTTTTGTAGACTTAAAGTCCCATTTGTTGCCGTCTGTTCTTGTTTAATATTCTATATGTTTGTAGATTACAGTTTATGTAAATGATGACGTTCTATAAATTTTAGATTCATCCTAATTTATCACCCTTCCAATTTGCCTATAGAGGAGCGATCTGATTGGAGGGTTAGGTGTGATTTCAAAGTATTTAAATATTTATTTCAGTTCAACAGAAATAAATTCCCTTTTCCCCCATATAAAATAAAAACTGCTTTTAAAGGTCACTAAATTTTTTACAGAAATAACTTTCTATAATTCGGACTTTTCAGCTCGGAATGGATATACTGGCATTTAACTTTCCTAAATGTAATTATATAGAAAAAAATATATATCTTTTCCGATACTAAATGCAACAGATGTTAGAAATCCAGAGGGCAAAATGATGAATGTTCACAGCGAAACCAATATATATTTATGTACCTGCTAAAAACATGTAATTTTGAAACAGCTTGGCATATCTGTACTGCACTTTTTGTTCATGATGTAACAACACAGACTTAAATTTAAACTTATAACTAATTTGTATGAAATATAATATCTATCAAAGATTAACCATACTGTACCTCTAACAACCAAATCCCAGAATAAGATAGATCAAAAACAAGGGTTTCTCATAAGTGTGAGAGAAGACAATTTTTTTTTCAAAATGTTGTAACTTTCATTCATGTATAAAGGACCTAGTGAAACATATACAGATAGGGGAGCAAGGAAATACATCATTAGGCAATAATAGGTAGAGATAAAAGGTTTAAGGAGTTTAGGAGGGAAGTCAGTTACCTACTAAAATACATTTGTTGGAAGCAATAGGATGCTAAAATCTAAATGGGGTAAGGAATAGCTGAATTTTAAAAGTAACAAATAAACAGAGAAAATTCTATAGTAGACATATGTGGACTGATGCTAGATTTTTGGGCCGAATTAATGTAAAACCCACGCAACCCGATGTACTATCACTATAACTAGATTGTAAGCTCTACGGGGCAGGAACCTCATTACCTATTGTGGCAAAGTCCTAGCACTTCTATTTATATAAGTCATATATTTATGGACTAAACTATCTATGTATTTATCCCCCTTGTATGGCTTTATTGTATTTTAATACTGTACAGCGCTGCGTCCCCAAGGGGCGCTATATAAATAAACATATACATACATATGTAAGCGTGGGTTTTGCACTGATTTCCCGCTGGCCGCACCATTTCCAAAAAATGTTGATAATATAGTGGCAAAGCCTATTCAACATAGGTTGTGTTAAAGTAGCTACAAGGTAACGTGAAACTATTGAATTGAGGTGTACAGGCCCATGTAGTAAAAAAAAGTGTACGTCTTACGTGAGGATCCTGCGGTGCAGTAAATCTCACAAAGGAGTTTATAGCATTGCGGTATTGCAGTACGGGGATACTTTTTTTACTACATCGGCCTGATAGTAAATTATGATTGAAGCAATCATAGAGAATAAAGGACAGAAGGTTACTACATCACAGTAAAAGTGCAATGTAAGTTGCTTTAATTTGCTTCAAGTACCATAAGGATCATTTTATCTATTACATTATATGGAGAAAGTATTTTTAATAGACTTATTTGGATTATATTCCTTTGAGATGAGATGATATGAAAGATGAGTTTTCCAAGTAAATGCAGAATATGAAGGTTTACACTTTTATTTATAACATTTATAAAGTGTATTAATTATTGAAAAATGTGGTTGTGCTAGTCAACCATTTTCTTTTTAGTGACTCCACCTGGTGCTTTTAAAGGGCGTGTTCGCCAACTAAATGAAATTCAGTCTACAGCTAGAGAAACCTTTAATACCCTTACAGGGTATACTAAAAAAACAAACATTGGCTAGCCAAACTGTTATAGCAGGGTTTCCCCACTCAATTCCTTCTGAGAGACTGTCAATGCTTCTGTGTATGTTTCTTTATAGCAGGACCACTTAAGTAGGCGCACTCTGTACCAGGTAGGGCAGACGGGCACGTTTCTGTATGTTTGCGCAAATGCAGCATCACTGGCCTTCAATGAAATACAGATTGTAAGGTCGGAATAGGTTTTCAGTGGATGCATGGTAAGTGGCGCCAGTGTTCTAACCAGAAATTGTTTCCAGCTCGGTGGCATGAAAAAGTAGCCAGGTGGGGCAGAACATGGAAATTTGGTGAGATCTGAGATTGTTAACCACAAATATACACAAGGTACCTCCTAGGCGTCCAGTCCCTTCTGGCTACCTCTCTGCCAGATAGACAATACTTCACACTGTAAAGAATAGGGTTGTCCAGTCATTTATATTATTGCAAGGGGTAATCCCATTTTATTGCAGATACACCACAAGACAACGTTTCGGCCTCTTGGCCTTTATCAAGTGTTCTTGATAACACTTGATAAAGGCCTAGCGGCTGAAACATTGTGTGTTGGTTTATCTGCAATAAAATGGGATTACCCCTTGCAATAATATAAACGACTGGACAACCCTATAATTTACAGTGTAAAGTACTGAGATTGTTCAGTGCCAGCAAACTTTCACACACTAGAACGCTTGTAATTGCGCAAACACAATTGCACATGTTGATCAGCGGACACCAACAGAGGTGATGTGGCCATCCCCATAGGCGAACACTACTGTGTGCTTTTAAAAATGTGATCAAATCGCAATCCCATCAAGCAGTAGTGTGGCCTAACCCTCCAAGAGTATTGGCATTAACACTTTCTGTGACAGCACTTTTCCAGAGAATTGCCATTACCACTTTCAGTGCCAGCAGAGCATTACCATTAACCATTCAGTGCAAGCATATTTTCCTAATAATAATTTCAGTGCCAGCCCTTTCCAAGAGTATTGCCATTAAAACTAAGTATTATTATTAACACTTTTAGTGCCAGCAGAGTATTACCTTTAATAATTTCAGCTGCCAGCATTGACATAATATACAGTATGTACCTGCTTTCTATGTCTCCTCCATTGAATTTTTAACTACTCATCTACTCAAGTTATAATTGAAGAGTTGGATGGAAGGAAGAAATGGGCAGGGATAGGGATCCCATGGCTGCTAGTCAAATGGGCCACTGTTAAAAAGTCTGCAGCAGATTTTACTTGTCGTTTTAGAACTTTTCTCCTCAATTCTTTTAGTTGAGCTCATCTTCCCCCCTCCTTCCTTCACCTTCAGTTCATTTGCAACATTGTCTCCAAGTAAAGTGAGTTGAGTTCAGGCTCTCTACTCACTACAATGTTACAAAGTACAACAGCAGAACAGGGAGAGCAGTTCTAACACAGCAAGTAAAAGCTGACAGGGAGATGCTAGGGAGAACACTGGGCACCCTAGCTCAACATAGGCGCCCTAGTTCTTTGCCTAGGTCACCTGTGCCCAAAAACGGCCCTGGATAACATCGTGGCCAATGACTGCATTGTATTCACAAATATTCCTGTGTTGGGCCTGCGCAAAAGGTCCCCCTTGATGGGGTGGGAAGGCAGGCATTAAGCTTAATTGTAACAGCACAGTGAGTATTATGCTTTACAGTTATGGGGGGTGTTTGGGGGGGTGCTCAAACTAGGTAGATATGCCCTTTAAAATTGTTGTGTGGAAAACTTAAATATTAATTGCCAACACATAATTGTTTCACTGTCTTGGTCTTGGACATCTTTATAAATTTAAGCAATTCAAATTACCAATATTCTTATAATTGTAAATAAAATGACTGTTCTTCTAAAAAAAAAAAAAAAAAAAATCTGTTATCAAGACAATGTAACACATTTTTGGGGGAAATTCCCCAAAGTAAACATTTGAGATTTTCTGCATTGTTTACTGTATTTATTCTAATTGCAAGCTCAGAAAATGTAAAGTAGCAAAGCAAAAATAAACAGGCAAATTTGAATGGATGCATGTACCCAAAAATCCATCTGAAAAAGATAAATATCTATTGTGTGCATTATTATATTAAAGTTAAAATATTTATCCTGTGGCTTTTTAACATGAGATAGTTTTAGAAATACACAGCATTCATATATCAAGTCAAATTATTATCTTGGAAGGCACACAAGAAATTGCTGACCAGTGATATTCTGCAGATAAGACTTTAAAGAGATATAAATACCCATCTATTTCTTCATCCTGTAGAACAAATTATGACATCATGTGTGTCAGCGCTTCAGCCCACCAGCTATTATACGGCCTACAACAACTGCTTAAAGAGGTCCTTAAGAAGAACATTCCAAGCTTTAAGAAAAACATGGATAAGGACTTTATGTTTCTGAAATTCTGAGGGGCTATGCTTTATTCTGTAGGGGGTGATAATTTTTAAATGATGTGTGTAGGGATGGTACAATTTACCAAAGGTTTTTGAGAGTAAGAAGTGTTCTATGTAATTCTGAGTAATGTGTTTATACCTAAGTATAATACATACTCTCTTCACATCTAGAGGGATATTTCAAGGCTGACACTGATATCTCATCAGCCCTGTTTCAGTGACACCAGAGAACACTTTATTTCTTTATTGTTAATAGACATGGAGTAAGTTTTTTCTTCCTTCAGTGTGTTATTATGATTTAGACAGATAAACACTCTTGCAGACGGGAATCATATTACACAACCTTGGTTTTCTTTGTGTGGACGTCAATCTGAACTTAAGTGAGTGTTGAGAGTTGATAAAGTTGATAAATAAATCACCTCCATTGTAAACGGGTTCTTGTTATCGAGAAACACAAAGCACCAGAAACTTTTAAACAGAGAACACAATTGTATATAAAAATGATACCATTGCATCAATTGATGTAACTAGAGGTAAACTTTTTATTGGCTTAAAAAGACTTCATTAGAATCATGCAAGAATTTATAATAATACACACATTTGTTTGTTTCTAATGGGTGGATTTAAGTGAATATTTATATTTAAGGTAAAATGCTCACACAGCTACAAAATTCCACTTTTAATAAAATGAATCAACTGAAGAAACTGTACCATACAAATAAAAATGACTTTCCCTGAATGCCACACCAAATAATAGATAATATTCCATTAAACTGCCTCTTTAAAGGACAACTCCACCCTCATAATGACATCTTTTAGAAAAAATGGCTTCTTTAAAATGTGTTGATATATCCTACTTTGTCCCATGAATTGATTTATGTATGCCTGCTATGCTTTTGGATGCCTCGTGGAAACTGAACAATTTAGAAGCCTGTATTAAGCCTGCACTGAGTCTGGGCATGCTCAGAAGAGGCAGACAGGGGATTAACATTCAGTCATTGGCTGTGATGCCAACTGTCAAATCCATAACTGACAGTTGCTAACTGGAGGAACCAGGAAGTTCCTCCAGGAAACAGGGGCAACAGGACATTGTGCAGGATTCCAGGTTAGACTTATATAATTCAGATTTCAGACTATTACCATTTAGGGTTTTGGGGGTTGGTTTACCTGTATGTAGGTTTTCATTTCAGGGCTGGACTTGCCCTTTAATCTGTGGTCAACAAATAATTAACCAAGCAGTGGTTACTTAAATAGTGTTTACATAGATATTCTTCTTAAAGGAGAAGCTAAAGCCTTTATGAGAAAATGAACCAGTCATTTTATTCTTAAAGAGGGCAAAGACCCTCAAAGCTTCTCTCTACAAAAAAATGGTTGCTATATGAGAAACCCTAACATCTCTGACCTGTTCAATGGTTTGTTCACCAATGTAAAGCTAAATGTCTTCTAGAGTTAACTTAAAGAGTCCCTGGAGAGCATTGCTGCTAACAACATTGCAAGAGACAATGCAATTGTATATGAACTGCTGTAAAAGTGTTGTTTACAGTATAGAAAATGCTATCTTTTGTAGTTCATTAACAGTAAATTGTGTATTTTTTTAGATTTTAGATGTTTTAAAGAAAAAGGGACTTTCTGGTAAGTTATTAAAACAATGATCAGTTTAGGTAACAGCATTGTACTTTAAAGTAATTATTTACCATTATAACAATGTTAAAGGGGAATGAAATTGGAAGACTCAAACTCTAAAGCTAGGTACACACAGTACAGATTTCTGAAAGATGACAGACAGGATCTGCAAGATCCTGTCTGCCATCTTTCAAAGATCTGCATACACACAGTCCCGAGCGTTCACCCTATGAATATCACAGGGAGAACGCTCGGGACTGTGTGTTTCCATCGGCCGCGCTAGACTCCTCTATAGGGAGTCTAGTGCGGCCGATGGAAATTTTCGGCCTTTCCCGAACGAGCGTTCGGCCGACCTGATCGTTTGGCGGCCGCGCGCTCGTTCAGGAAACGGACGTACACACATAACGATTAAGCCCCGATACCGTCGGATCCGACGGTATCGGGGCTTAATCGTTAATGTGTGTACCCAGCTTAAGGAACATACAGTAAGGGCTAGGCCACACTAGCGCGTTTTTCGCGCGTTTGCGCACGCGTTTCGCGCTCGCATTTGCGCCCGCGATTTTCGCTAAAATGGAAATTGCGGGAACGCAAAAATTCCCGCGATTTCCGTTTGCGTTATGGTAACGCATGCGTTCACCATTTTTGGTGCGTTAACGCATGCGTTTCCATAACGTGAAAAGGCGAAAACGCATGCGCAAAACGCGAGCGTGAAACGCGCAAGAATCGCGCACACAATCGCGTGCGATAACGCTCGCGATTTTGTGTGCGATTCCTGTGCGTTGCAGTGTGGCCTCACCCTTAGGCAGCAATTTAGGAACCCAGATTGTTGATTATTTTAGTGTGCTTGTACACACTGACACTCAAAAAATCCTGATTATGCTAAGTCAATGTGATACTGAAACAAATATTAATTCTTATTTTCATGGCTGCTCTCGGAGAGCAACTGTAATCACTGTTCTTATTGGTGCTATAGTAAGTCATTTTACAGAGTGAATTTGCACTTTTTCTTTTTAGTATTCTTTTTAGTAAGCCATACACGGGATGATTCTTCCCAGTCGAATTTTCAATCAATTCATTCCTATTGAAAATTTGATTGAAAAAACAGTCAGAATGTATTAGTTTGTCCATTGATTCTTCGGAAGATTTGAAGCTGAAAATTGCAAAATATGGATTGGAAGATGGGGTACACGAAAAAGTATCTGCCTGACCAATCAACATTTTTTTCAATTGGCCACAATTAGTTAAACAAAAAACATAAATTTTTCTACCAATTTGACAGAATTCGTCGAGTTGATGGAAAAATTTACCCCTGTGTATGGCATTGTTTAGTTATGGCAAACAAAATAAAAACATTTGTATTTAAAAATAATAAACAAAGCAGTCGAATGCAATCAGAAGATCAAATACACAATTTACTCTCAATGGTGAATATTGTACACGTCTGCACAGTATCTTTTACTCCCAACAGACAGATTAACGACTGAAAGTGGGACACTGATTGTACCACTCTGTCAAGTGCAAAATCGGGTTAAGACAGCCCTTAATCATCATTTCAGAATCTTTCTGAGAGATCTTTTGTTTTCCTTTAAACAATTAGATTTTGATCTGACAGGGAAAGACATATTCCCATTTAGCAAAGTGATCGGTAGATCTTCTACCATTAGGGGAAGTGGGAACTTTGTCCTGGTTTGCAGGATCATGGCGGTGCCAGATTCATTATTTATCTGGGCAATTCATTGAAAAATTAAGTTTCCAGGAGATCGGAGTACTAGCAAGGCCATATTTGTACAGTGCATTCCATGGTGGGAATTTGTCACAGTAGTTACAACAGGGCTCAGCTGCAGCAAATTGCCTATTTGTTTTCATCAATGTTGATCTCCCTCGATCATTCCATTTAACTGTGGCGATGACATTACTTGTATTGTGGTTACTATATTGTATTTTATTATGTTAGTACATATCTCAGCATACTATATCATCACATCAGCAGTGAAAGACACAGTGCTCAATTATAACTGTTTGATCCCAGTTAAAGAAACAGGAATTGAGATATTCCTAAAAAGGTGAAAATAATATATCCACACAAACCTTGTAAAGTGACATGTTACAACACCGCAGATTATATTGGTTATAACCTTTTGCTAATGTCATTTAGGAAGAGGCTGAAATAAAATTTAGTTTACACTATACACTATAGCATGCAGTAAAAGCTGCCTTCCTTAATGATGTATTAATAGCAAAAATAATTGTATTGTATCTCTATATTTAGTAAATTATCTATGCCTTAATTTGTTATATTTAGAAAATTCTTGTTATCTCTGACATGTGTATAAATCAATTTTTGTTTTGTTTTGTTTTGCAACTATTTGGAGCCTTTCTACCTTTCACATTTAATTCCGGCTTCAAGCACCTGATACTGCCATCCGTATCAACCTGACTCTAATTGGTTATCTACAAATGAAGTAGGCTAGAAGACACATTGAGGGTGATAAATATTAATACATTGTTGTTTGTTTTCTTCTCATTGCTTATGAATTCATACAAAGACAGTGCTAAGACATTAACTCTAGTCTATTAATTGCCACCTGATAATTGCCACCTGATACTTTTCTCCTGGATAATTAGGTACCCATTAGTTCTAATCAGGTAGTTACTTAATTATCGCAGTAATTAGTCTAATGGGCTAGCAAATTGAAGCTTTATCACTTTTGGATACTTAATGTTGCTGACAGAATACTTGATAAGTGTCAGGGTTCCTGATTTAGGTGCTCAGAACCTTGGTTTTCCTTTAGAAGTTTTGCTAGTGTGTACAGACTTTACAATGAAATAAGAACAAGAAAACAAATGTCGTTTCTTCCAAACATGAAATATTGTTGTGGGAAATAGGTGCGGGTTTCATGTGGAGTCTTCCTATGCTTATTCCCAATCCAGTTTCAATATAAAGTACTGTTTTGTTCAGGTAGGCACTTTAGTCTATAAAAATAGCAAGTAGCACTGCATCGCATAGTGTGTTTTTTTGTACCACAACCAGTACTGAGCTGAAGGGTGTGATAATCATTGTTTATTGTAAAACAAGTAAAAAATGGAGTGATAAATTCAGTGAAATGCTTATATTTGTACATAAAAGGCTTATTGTGTCTAATATGAATATATACTGTATAATTTAGTATATTAAAATAACAATGTAGATTTTTATTAGTAATGTGATTTCAATGAGAACTGCAGAACACAAAAAATAGCCCAGCTTTATAGATCTGCAGACAGAACGGGGGAATGGCAGGCTTAAGAGATCTTATTTTAAGGGCCTGATTTACCCACATGTGCTGTGCTAAAAATAGGGGTTAAAATTGTGCTAACCTATATTGAATAGGCTAGCACAAGTTTAACTCCATATTTGCACTGGCTGCATCAGTTTCACAAAAGACACCAGTGAAACCGGTGCAATGTATTTAATAAAGGATTTGCACCACTTTTAATACCAAAATTTATGACCAGCTAATAGCTGGTCTTAAAGTGGCGCTGGGGTAAAATTGCTTTTGGGATTTACCACAAGGTGCAAATCCAATATTAAATACTGAAAGCCATGTTTGCCCGGACAATTTGTGGCTCTGGGTAAATGAGGCCCTAAGAAAGATGAAAGTTACAAAAGGTTAAAGTGTTAGATTGCCTGATTGCACAAGGAACCTCAATCTCATAGTAACATAGTAACATAGTAATTAAGGTTGAATAAAGACATTCGTCCATCAAGTCCAACCTATTCCCTTTTTTTTTTTTTTTTTTTAACCCTACCTAACAGTTGATCCAGAGGAAGGCAAAAAACCCCAGCTAAAAAAGGGGGGGAAAAATTCCTTCCTGACTCCAAACGGCAATCGGAAAGTATCCCTGGATCAACCAGATCTATATGCATTAATACCAGTAATTCTCAATATTTTTTATATTAATATTTTTATAATTTAATCTCCATAGCAGGGGTTCTCACAAGGTGTGCCCTCAGATGTTTGAAATCTACAATTTCCAGTATTCCCCAAATACAGGGAATTGTAGTTGTGGAATGCTGGGAATTTTAGTTTTCAAAACATCTGAAGGCACACGTTTGAGAAACCCTGCTATGGAGATTGAGGTTACCTTTTGTACCTTTCATCTTTCTTACAAAAGAATGGCGGTACGTTGTTTGAGAATCCCTGCTCCAGAGCATTGATTATCTAGAGTGTACTGACAAGAGAAGAGGTGTTGCCACAAGACCATAAATTCCCATCAGTTAAAATTAGTAGCGTACAAACTGTTTGCAATTAATATCGGTTTATGGCTTGTTAAGTCGCTGCACATTTTAATAGGTGCCTAGACAAACCGCTGTGAGTTTTCTCTGGGTTGTTTTTGTCAGTACTACAGCCATTTCACTTGCAATCTGATTGTGTATTAAAAAGAGCACACTAGTACTGGCCAATTGGTCTGTCCATACTAGGTGCGCTGTGCTGCGTTCTGCCGTAATCCACCTTCCAGTGCACATGTGATCACCATTTTTTAGGTGAATCGCATGCACTCCGCAACATTGTATGGATTGCAGCGCAATCGGACAACATCTGGAGGAAATGCGAACACATGCCAATGCCATTTGGTATAGTGTGGCCTCACCCTAAGGGCTCTTTCACACTTGCTCGTTTTTAAGCATTGTAACACAAGACATATAATGTTGGATAAAGCAGATACAAGTACAATTTAATGTGCCTTTTTCCCATCAGTGCCATTGAATAGCGCTGTGATAACACACCGCTCCAATAGGAGTCAAATGGAAATGTTTAAAAATCAACACTTATTACATCATTTGTTTGCAATGTTTTCATAACTTTCTTCATAAATCTATGTGCTGCACAGCTCAAGATATTAAGAAATCACTGATCATAAGTAAGGGGGTGGGAGGCTCCTTCTTCTAATTTGCGGTTGGCACATGCTCAGGGAAGAAGAAAGAAGAAGAAACCAGGAAGTGATCAAGTTACAGTGACTGAAGAAGTGGTAGGGGCTACAGGGTGTTTCATGGGAACTGTAAGGGGAGGGACCATGGGGGAAAATGAGGAGAAGACACAGGGAAGAGGGACTGTCTGATGGGGATCTGGTGATGTTGCTTCCATATCACACATAAAAATGTAAATATCTTCAAAACTATGTAAATTAAATTGTAAAAATACCCAGGAAAGCTATTCTTGTCAATTTACCACACTTACTCTTTGAGGTTTAACTAGGCATTTTTGCATTCATGTGTGCTTATCCATTGCATTTATGTCTACATGTCTGTTTTTGTTTGCGCTTCACTATTTCCCCAAAATTGGGGAACACACTAGTAGTTCATTTGTCTGCACTAGAGATGGCCGAAACAACATAATTTTGTTCGAAAATCCAGAAGATCCGAAAACGGAACAATTTTTCAAATGTACGGAGCTATTTTCGATAATTTTCAAAAATATCTTCGAACGTTCACAAATCCTCAAATACAATCGGAGACCACTTTTGAGTTTCTGATCGTATTTTTGAAGATTTTAGAATGTTCAAGGCTACTTTCGAAAATAGCATTGAACGTTTGATTTTCAAAAATATGATCGGAAACTCCAAAGTGGTCTCCGATTGTATTTGAGGATTTTTGAACGTTCGAAGATATTTTTGAAAATTAATAAAATAAAAATAAAATCTTCGAAAATTTATTCCAAAGTCCCTGATTCAGACGGATCTTTCGGATTTCGGAATCGAGGAGTTCCGTGTTGGACCCAGATCCCATCTCTAGTCTGCACTTTTTTCTGCATTTCCATATAGTTGAATTGAAGTGCAGAACGGACAGGAATAAACACAAATGCACCAAAAGTCACGCACATAATGACTTTTGGTTCCTGCAATTTTCATTAAAAACAAAATGTAATGTCTTGCGGGCTGGAGTGTAGGGGGAGACCAGCATGCATTTTAGTATGAATGATAGGTCAAGCAGCAGTTCTGCAGAACTTATTGATGTTCCTAAAATCTGATTAGAACCAAATTGAATCAAAGTTTTTTAAACTTTCACATGGAGTATTTTTTTCTCATTTTGATAGGATTTACGATTTTTTTAAAAGGTCTTTTTCATTTTCAAATGGAATTTTCTATTTTTAATTTGCCATAAATTAGCAGCAACATTGAAATGTTAGCTATTTAATGGTTCTGATTGGTTGCTGTAAATTAATAGCATGGGCAAACATTTGCATAAGAAACGAGAACTGAAGTCTAATGATAATTTCAGAGATGTTCTTGTATTTGTAATACTGAAGCGGGGCTGCCTTATGTTTACTGGGCAGTAGACACCTGCATGGGTTGCCTTAATGTATAATTCTGCTCTGAATAATTTAGGTTTGGGTAATTCACCATGGAATGGGTATCAACAACTTCAACTTTACATATTTTTCCAAATTAAGAAAGACAGCATTATAATTAATTCTGCCTCTTTTACTGTTTTTCATGGTCTTGGTTCAATAGCTTCTGTTGAATACCTAATTGAAGGATGATGTACTGATGATGCAAGTCTCTCAGAATAAAAATGTATATACTTAATTAGTACACCCTTATACCCACTTTTCTCTATACTTATCTTTACCAAAGACACTTTCAGTATTACTTACAAAACACAAACCTTCACAGTGACTATCCGCTACCGTGCCTGTTCCACAGTCAAATCCGTGATGCTACAATGGCTGATAACTAGACTCGAGGCTGCCTCCTCTGCTGCTGTGTGGCACATAAATTATAGGTACAGCAGCAGGAGGTGTTTTGTAAGTAATGGTAGAAGCATCTTAATAAAGAACAACATCATTCTTCCCCCACACAGTCTGGGTATATCTTCTCATTGGTTATGCCCTAGCAGTAGGGGTGGAGCAACAACAGTTGTTCTTTAAGTATATCAGTTTTCATGCCTATTAAGGATGTTATAGACAATGTGTATATTCCCTCCTTCAAACATGGATCTTTGGTTCTACCAATTCAATACCTAATGTAAAAGAAAATGAGAGCGATGATCCCATCTTCAGGTTTTCATTTCTGCTTACTGATGTTCAGATGAACGAACATATCTTTTCACTTGTAACAAGCTTCTGTTGACATATTTATTAAAAGATGAACACAGAAAAAAAGTTCTACCTATTAATAACAGCATTCCTTCAGTATAATGAAATGTCATTTTCATAGTAATTTCACTGAAAAATTCACAGCAGGAAAATATCTATTTATAAACTAAAAATGGAAAATGGAAGAAGCAATATTTTTAAATCTATGTGAAGCTAAATTTATGGACTAGCAAAGGAATCGTTACTGTATGTGTGTTTAAAATATATTCTGGAAATTACCAATTTTTCCATTTTATAAGCGAATGATTTCTATTTCATTATTAAATCTAATTGAACTCGCTCTTTAACCTGTTTTTATATTTTAAAAATAAATGACCATTTTATGGGTGGAAAACAAGTTTCCTTGAGAAAGTCATGGTAAGACTTCCCACAGACCTACCCGTGTCAAATTAAAATATTAAAAACTAAAATAAAACCAATAATTGTTATTTCAGGATTTCTTCAGAGCTAAAACATAAAGGGCATGTCAACCCCCCCAAATAAAATTGGCTCCACTGTTGGCCCCACTGTGTAGTGTTAAAGATCCTTACATTTCTGTTCTGCTCATTATGGTTGTCATCCAGGGCCTGATGAAAGTCCAGAAAATTGAAGAGAAGGAGCCTCTCTGTGTATAATCCATGCCTGCTACTTTATGCTCCTCTTCGAGTACGCTGGCATCGGTAGTGGAGCTCTCCCCCCATCCTCCCTCCAGATCCTGACTTACTCAACCTCATTTCCTTGGCTCCCTCTGCTGAATAACAACAACATTGGGGGCATTTAGGGGCTGTTTTAGAAGTTTTTAACCAAACATTTAGGGTTGGGGGTTGCTTTACATTATATCAAATTCAATGTTTGGTGGTGGAGATACCCTTTAAAGTTTTGTTATGTTGTACTCTAAAAATATATATTCTGTTAAAAATCTGTTTAGCGTATTGTACACATAGATTAAAATAAAATTCGATTAAACTATACAATGTAAATTGCATAAAATACAAGTAATTACAATATTTTAAATGTGAAAAAATGTGAAAAAATTACATTGCCAAGTGTGTCCCGGTATGAAAAAGTTTTAGAACCACTGGGTTATTTTACCTAAGATGCACCAAGAGTTTTACCCTTTTTTAGTAAGTATATTTTCTATTTGGTGAAAGGAGCTGGCTCTCCATTTGGAACTTAGAGCTTACTGGCTCCACTCTGGAGTGGGTCACTAAATCAATGCAATTCTACAATCAGAGCCGGGTGAGGAGTCATGTGACTGGACAGAGGACTTTCATTTGCCCTCACCATTCGCAACTGACACCAAGGGAGGGCAAAAGGATCTGGGTGCCTCTAAGATAAGCCTTCAATTAATTTACTTTTTAGTTGCCCTTTAAATGTTTTTATAAAACATTTTATCCTATTCTATTCTAAATGTAAGAAAAATCAAACTAAGAAAGTCTAAATAAATATTTTTTGTAAGACTTTTATTTCCTCATTTACTGAACTCTTTGAGGCCTAAATTGTGATCACCGCAACTGTTGATAACATTTTTTTACACCTGCTGCAAGCTATATCTGTTCAGAATCCATTTTTGGTCAGACTGAAATACAGTTTTAATAGAAAACATGCAATTATGAGGTTATTTTTCTTCAGGGAAAATCTATACTAGATTCTCCAAAGGAAAACATTGTATAACACTGGTGTACATAGTTTAATGAATATTTAGAGAAAAATGTGCAAGAAAAAAAGAATCACTGTTGAAGAAATATTGACTTAATTATTTTAGATCAAATCCTTAGCTGCTGGGAGTTATCTAATGTTATATATCACAAGTATCACGAGTACCTCATGTCCTCTTATTAATGGCCAGCAACATAAAAAGCTTATTTTCCTTAAGTTCCTTTGCTTGAATGTGAGGATTATTATACAACCAATCTGTCTGCCTTTCTTTTTTTAGAAATGCGTTAATTAGGTTGCAGTTTTAATAAAACATATTGGAACAAATCAATTATAATGAGAGACAAAATCTAGGGAAAATGTATCTCAGATTTCTGGTTACTGGTGCTTTGGAGGAAATGAGGGACATTTGTGGGAACAGTTTAGTTACAGTATGTACACATGTTAGTTACTTGTCACTCTTGTCACTAAACAGATAGGGGTCAGTGAAGAATCTTGAGGTTGCACCCCTTCCCTCTCCATGGAAAATAAATGGCACTAAGAATTGAGCAGGATTGGTACTTCCTACCTATTAGAGATGGGCGAAACTGTAAAGGGTCGCTCCGTTTCCGGATTTACGGAAATCTTGGGAAAATCCGAAAATCCAAAAACAGAACATACTTTCAGGACTTCAGAGCCCATGTTCGATAATTATCGAACATTCAAGGCTATTTTTAAAAATAGCGATTGGAAACTAATTTCGAGTTTCCGATCTTATTTTCGAGGATTATCGAAGGTTCGAGGCTATTTTAGATCATCCTTGAATGTTCGATAACTATAGAAAGATAGGCTCCGAAGTCCTGAAATGATGATGTTACTAATATATCTAGCAGCTGATTTCTTCTCTAAAGATTATAAAGCATTCTGTACATTATTTAT
This sequence comes from Hymenochirus boettgeri, assembly GCA_019447015.1. Lineage (NCBI taxonomy): Eukaryota > Metazoa > Chordata > Amphibia > Anura > Pipidae > Hymenochirus > Hymenochirus boettgeri. The sequence goes on along the minus strand of CM033471.1, from coordinate 210,586,229 downwards.
TACATATGTGGGATTTCCAATAATGCTATTTATGTGAAATTATTAGTAATAATGATAAGTATGGGTGTCAGTTATGCAATAATAGGGCAAATAGTTTTACTGCATCACCATGCATTTCTTTTTTAACACTCGTGGTCGTATACACATTTCATTTTCTTTTTCTAGGGATTGTTTCTTTTTTTTTTTATCTTTTTTTCCCCTATTTTTTTCTTTTTTATTCAATTAGGGTAAGATTACATTTCATCAAAGAAAACCCTCAGTAAAATGTAATGTATAACAGTGTGCTGTAACGTGTTCATAATTGTATTTTCCATTGAAAAGCAGATGAATCTATTAAGGCTATTAAGTTCATATTACTAGCTGATGCTTAATAAAATTAAATAACAAACAAGAACAAGTCTTGTTACCGAACTTGCAGTACAAAGCAGCACGACCTCAAAGATATAATCTTTCTACTTATAAAAAAAAATCTGCTTTTTAGGATCATTCACACAACATAAGCCCTGTTCTAAGATGTTAAGAGTGAACTGAAAACTGCCATTCTTTATTATGGATTCAGGCTTTTTCCCATAACCTCGTAGGAAAATACTCTAAGCTAGTGTTGTTTCCTGTACTTTGGAAGGTCACCCAAGGCATTATAGGCATTTTTTCCTGAGACAGGTGGAAGCCAGAAGAATAAAAGTTTATTTCATTCAACACCAAAGAAGCAGAAAGAAATAAGAGACAAATTAAACTTAAATGAATAAGTGAAACGTGTTTACTAAGTACAGTAATACAGTTTGCATTCCCTAAAAAATTACGGTGTGTAATGTTCATTCTCAGTTAAAATAAATGGTTTATTACAATATATCCTTCTGTTTTCTAGGCTTATACAGTCAAAGTCTGAAAATTCTTACAGCAGAAGGATCTGTTGACATCACTGAGTCTATATCCCACCCTTCACCCAGTGGGTAAAAATCATGACACCCATCCTAGTTTACATTGTCAGTAAACAAGTAATTTTTGAGTGATTTGCTGGAGGAAGCAGAGAAACCACAAAAATGGATAAGAGTACACAGGAAATCAGAATGATTAGGATGTGGGTATTGTCAGCAAGGTTTCTGTGTTTGCTGACAAAATAAAACTTTGTTGTCCATTAAAAACTTCAGAGGATGTGCAATCATTACAGGTGGATCTAGATAAATTGTCACGTTGGGCTGCTAAGTGGCAAATGAGATTCAGTGTTGATAAATGTAAGGTGATGCATTTTGAACTTAAAAATTCTTGTGCTGCTTATACTATAAATGTCTCTTTAATTGAATAACCCTGATTGTTTAACATTTGAAAGATAACATCTGATTGGTTGAGGCAAAATTAGCACCATTTTTAATGATAGGAAATTTTATTGAATAACCCTGAAGAACTTTTATTCAATCTCCCTGATTGTCTTGTATAAGGAGAGGTATGGATTCAATGGAGAAAATGCTATTATCCCTCTTTACAAAGCATTGGTAATATGGAATATACGGTGCAGTTTTGGAATCCCATATACATAAAGGACATCTTGGAAATGGAGAGAGTTTAGAGAAGGGCAACTAAATTAATAAAGGGATTGGGGGAGCTTGACTATGAAGATAGACTGGATAAGATACAATTATGTACACTAGAGAAAAGGCGATTGCTTTTGATCACTGTGTATAAATACATTAACAGGCCATACAATAAACTATTTGGGGCATTGTTCACCAAAAGAATACATCAGAGTACACTCTGTCATCCCTTAAGACTTGAAGAAAAGAAGTTTAGTATCCAAGTTCCGAAGGCGTTTTTCATTGTGAGAATGGTAAAACTTTGGAACTGGCTTCCATTGCACGTTGTGATGGCAGGTTCATCGGATAGTTTCAATAAAAAGCTGGATGAGTTTTTGAAAACAAAGAAAGTTGTGTATTACTGAATTGGGAAGGAATCTTTTCCCCCCTTCATAATTGCATTGTTTTTAATCAACCTCAAATACTATACTATAGAATGTAAACTCATATTAGCATGCACATCTTTTAATTTCATAATTTTGTGTAGTTCTACAGGTGCAGCAACAATAAGTTGTACTATCACTACAGTAGAGATAATATTGTGTAAGCCATGGATTAGCTTTGGTTTAACCATCAATACGTTTCTTAATATGTTGAACTCTTTTTAGATATCATATCATATCATAGACCCCCATAAACAGATCCCCCATTAATGGCCACTATCACTTGTTGGTCTAAAAAATTCTCTTTATTAGAAAAACACACAAACCATTAATACCCGATCCCCCTCAATAGTAGCCACATAACAATCATATAAAAACACATATACCGGGCATCCCCGGATTACTGTTTTAAGCAATATAACTGTGTATGATTCAAATACACAGTATAAGTTGATCCCTCTGGGTGGTTTAGAACTTGAGATACTGTATGTATCGTATTTCTAACACGTTGTTGCAGATTTTATAGGGGAGTAACTAGTGACATGGAGGAAAGGCATGTCTTCATTATTAGACTGTTAAAATGAACTCCGGAAGATAGTAACATAACCCTGACAAAGCCCGCTTAATACGTGATAAAGGGTGAAACTCATATAGGTTGAGGAAGGATTCCAGTGGAGGAGTGTTTGTAGTGTGGCAGCTTACACGGAGTGGTAGGCAGAGTGTGATATAATCCGTAAGTATGGCAACAAACTTTTTACTTGTCCAATTGGTACACCGGTTTGTTGGGGCGAAGAACGGTAGCTTACCCCGACCTATACGTTGGTGGTGTAGGAGGTGGCTTCTTGGTTTTGCAGACGGGTTGACCCGGCCAAAGTGCCCAGGTGTAAGTTGATGTTGTGACTATAGTAGACTATTGTGTCAGTCTACTGATGGAATCAACACCGTTTATTTGAAAAAAGCCATAATAGTGACACTTTTGAGGGGGTCTTCACACACTCTGCCGAGGCCCGTGTAGGGGTTTCATGCAGTCCGGGGATGCCTGGTATATGTGTTTTTATATGATTGTTATGTGGCTACTATTGATGGGGATTAGGTATTAAGGGTTAGTGTGTTTTTATAATAAAGATAATTTTTTAGACCAACAAGTGAGAGTGCCCATTAATGTTGGATCTATGCTCTTTAGGAGTTAATATGGGACAATTTATCCCTTGGCAGCACCGCACACATAGTGCGACTCACATGGTCATAGAAGATATGGTGCACCATCCAGTATTATTATTGAACTCTTTTTAGAATCTTGTGGTAAATTTGTCTTTCCCTAAATTTCCCAGACATGTGTTTTACACCGGCAGCATGCCCACCATTGGGCTGAGCCTCCAGTGAAATCGCACTGATGTTGTGGAGCGACCTCCCAAAAAACAAATAATGCATAATTTGTTCTTATGATTGTGGGCGATTGTGAACCCAGAGGAAACCCACAAAAACAAAGGGAGATGTACATTGCAGATGTGTCTAAAGCCGAGGGCACAAGTGATTGTGCACATGGTATGTGAGTGTTGGGGCCTCAGTAATCGGAGCACATGCTAATCGCATCAAAAATGATGAAAGCTTGAGTTCCTATAATTAGATTGCAGCAACGGACAACAGCACACCTAGTGTGGTCAGCCCAATTGCCCAAAACTAGCATGCACTTTTCCACATACGTTCAGATCGCTATCGGATCATGTGTTAAAACTGATCTGATCAATTATGGGCACTATGTTTCTGCAGCATAACTAAAGCATTGAATAGACCAAGTTGCAGCCATGGGGTAAATTTGGGGTAATGTTTTGTTCTCTGCTTTTGTTTCCTGGTTAAGATTTGTAATGTTGTATAAAACCTTGTTAGAAAACAACTAAACACTAGAAAACAGAATCCAACACTAGAATGTAAGCTTTGTGGATCAGGAGTGCTATCACGGGGCTGTTTTGATGTGATCACTTGTATCTGGTGTGTTTCTCAAAATACATTTATTTACCCCCCCCCCATACCTTAACTTTTATCCAAAATCAATTACCTGACAAGATGCATGATGTGTTTTATTATTACATTAACCTTCAAAAGATAGCACCTCTGACATTTTGTACTGTTTTTTAAATAAAGCACTAAATTAAAAAACTAAACTTTAGTGGCAACAAACACAAGTTGGATTTTTTAAGGAGAATTGTAATCACGTTCACTTGAAAGGGCCTAAGAAGAGTCTGCTTGGAAATGATAACTGTCCTTTGTCTGGATCAAAGCAATGTACATTCAAAAGAAAAAATCTTTTAGTGTCTTCAAATAGCAGTATCCTAACTGAAAAAGCATTGGAAAATGGTAATTTACTTACCTTCCATACAGTATATGCAGACTATTCTTGCCCAATAAAAATACTGTAATAGAACACAACAATAACATTCATATATGGTATAATGATTTATTTACATTTTTAACTGTAAAACAATTGTATTTTAGTTTGGCTGTAATTACTCTATAAGAAATCTGTTTTTTATTTTTTGTTCTGGAATTCAAAGAATGAGAACTTAGTGAAAAGTTCTATTTGTAAAACATTACATATCATTGTGGGCCATGGGCATTGCCACCTTTATGATGGGAATTTGAACAGCCACATCTGTTCACTCAACAGAAAGCCTTGAAAGGGAAAATCAAATACTTCATACAGACAGCAAAAGAAACACATCAGCTAAAAGATTGACTGACTGGTCTTTCTAAAGATCTGATGGATGCTTCCAACTGACCTGTAAAGACATTGGTTGAGCTTCCAGCCATAGCAGCGAGACACCAGAAACTGCTAGCACTTATTAGTGACTAAAGGAAAACTTGTCAAGCGTGACTTCAATTTTAGGCAACTGTATTTTTTTTTTTTTTTTTTTAACCAGCATCAGACTAAGGAAAGGTTATATTTCGACATGTCTAGGGAGATGCCAGCACTTTAAGTAAATAAAGTGAAGCACTTTTAGCTGGGTAGGAGCAAAATGATAAAATTAGAAGCACAAGTTTGGAAAAAGAAAAACCTTTCATATTGCGAAATAAGATCCAGGAATCCTCATGTCTGAGTGTAAAATGCATGATTGACTTGAAACCTAGTCTTCCATAAAATTCCAAAGCAGAGCCTTTCTACAATGTATTAGGACAATGGATTGCATATTTTTAAAGCACCTTTATTCCTCTTCTACATTCTACAAGAAAAAAAAAGCTCTTAGACTATTTCTTTTACCCACCAATATAGAAGGGCAAAGATGTCAAGCCACATTCACAACAATGAGACTGACATGTCTAAAGTTGCATTAGATGGAGCTGCCCTAAGAGGTACCTTGTTTTACTCCCAGTATCTAAACATTTGACATGCATTGACAAAAAGCTAAAATGTTTTTATGTCCGGTGTATTTTATTAACCTGTAGAAGTAATGGTGTAAGGTTTCTGTAATGTAATCAGATGCAGGGAAGCTAGATACAAATAAAAACATTGAGTTAATATTGCATGTGTGTCTGATCTGGTTTTACCCCTTGCATGACTTTAATGAAAGCTATTTGAGTTATGCAAAAATTAAATCCTTCTGAAACCCACACAGCCCCCACAAATCCTGCACTGGCCACCAAACAGCAGGAGGATGGATGGCACAACATAATCCCATCTTTCCTGATCCACTATGGCCTTAACTTTAACACACACACATTTTTATGGATGAAAAAATGGCCACAATTTTTTATTAACTAAGCATTACCATATAAACTTTACCAAATTATGCCAGCAATTGCTAAGCAACCAGTATATATGAAATATCTCCAAGGATCTCCTGCCAGTAAGAGTTAGGCCGGTCAGACACTAACCACCACCCCCCTGCCAGCTTAACTCACCATATTTACCCAGGGCCTTAAGACTGGACATAAACAATGTCCATTTGTTCTGCACTGGTAATTCATGATACATTGCAAACAACCATGCTGTGACAACAAAATAACAACAAGATAACAAAACATAACAGCAATTCAACAAAATTATCTTAATGTATTTATCCATTTATATTTTAGTACATTCAGAAAAAAAGAGGTAGGAAGAGGGTCTCTTACTAATATTGTTAAGTTATATACCCCCCTAATTCTGCCTCACAAATCTGTCCTGCTTAACTGGCAACTATGTACCATTCCATAACTATTTAGCCATCTGACCCCTTCCTCCAGTGGCCATTTTCCTCCTCCAGCCCATTCAGACTTCCATCTAATACATAACCCTTTTTAAACCAGCTAACCTGCACCTTTTAAAATTTCCCCAAAATTGTATTTAGGCCAACAAAGGGTGCACCAGTGGCCTAAGCCTCCCATGAAATCTCATTGATGATGCTAGACAAACTATGGAGACTGATAATGTATCTTCCTTACTACTATATTATATATTCAATCAGTGTATATAACTTTTTTATTACAAGGATTTTATAATATTTAAAGAGGCCATACACACATTGAAATTAATGGACAATCAACTAATCATACCGACAATATTGCTCTGATAAAAAGAAAGAGTTTCCCCAGTGTTGGATAACAAAAAGTACATATTTTGTTGTCTGATTTTATATACAGTCACCCCACACAATATGTTTATTTTCCAATACAGCATAGCATACTGTATGTTATGATATTTTAATTATAGGAAATAAGACTAGGGATAATATTCATCGGAACATAGAAAACAATTCAATCCCATTCCCTTATCTATATATATATTATATATAAACATCTATAAATAAATGTTTAAAAAAAATCCATTTGGGTGCATTTACAGTACTTACTGCTTTATACAGTGTATACATGATATATTTTTTATTGTAGATAATTATTGACTCCTGCAGTGTTTTAATCACATTTTTATCTGCAGCCTAGTCACTCTAGTTTTTCAGAGTTTTCATCACGTAACAATCAAGTACACTATATTGAGCCCTTTAAAGAAAGATGTTGTCAGTAATAGAACTAGGAGATCTTCAAGTGTGCAGTCCTTTTTTTGGTTAGTCATTGGAACTGACCTAAGAAATAAAAGCATTTGCCCTCTTTGCTTTTCCATAAAATTCTCTAGAGAATTAAATAACTAAAAAATCCACAATAACACTTACTCGTCATACTCTAGACAACTCAGATATGTTCCATTTCAGATCAAGAATGTATTTTTGTAAGTTCCTTGTAAGGTGGTAGAGTAATGGCCAAGGGACACATAATACATGTTTCTTGATTCTAATCAGATCCTGGCTTCAGTGAACATTCTGAAAGGAAATCATTAGCTTTGGGATTATAATACTGCTCCAGCACAACAAAGTATTCAAATATTCACCAGACAGCTGAGCTGAGATTTTATTGTTAGATGCTGGTTATAAAGGGAAAAAAAGACATGAGAAATAAAGAAAAATCACACAACTCTGTTAGTCCATTATCCTCCAACTATAAAGAATTTTAAAATAGGAATAACGGATACATCAGGCCATGAACCCAAAAGATGAGATCCCACAATTCACAACAAAATATTAGCACTGTGAACCATCCTATATACTAAAAGACAAGTATAAATCCCATGGAGATGCATGGGGGGTGGAGGAGAGAGATGGGGGGGGAGAGAGAACAGAGACACGCTGGGGGGGGGAGGAGAGAAACTCGGGAGGGGGAGGAGGAGAGAGACTCATGGGGGGGAGAGGGTTGACCGATTCTTAAAAAGAATGGGGGGTTTGCTGGATTTATATTATATTTAGCCAATATGGTTCACAAACTTATATTACAGTGTGGGACTAAACAATAAAAGGTGCAAAGTGTGTTTGATATTAATTTGCAGTAACCAATTAAATGTTAGTTCTTAACAGGTTTACTGCATTAGATAAAATCTGATTGGTAGCTGGAAATGAATAGCATGAGCAGCAAACTTTAAAGGATAACTGTATCGCCTCAATGCATTTTTTTTTATAATTTCTATTAAAAGAGTAACGGTATGCAGCCCTCCCCATACTTTTTTCCCCTGGTTTTGAGCCTCTCTCTGCCTTCAATTAGTCATGCTGTGAAGGGGGAATAACAATTCTGTCTGCCTCTAACTGTCATTCAAAGCTAGCATGCAAGAAAACTCTCCTCCACCCATCCTTGATCAGCTTGATTATGTAGGCTGTATCCTAGCAACAGGACATTTTAAGTTTGTTGGCACAGGAGAAGGAGGCAGGTTGTAACAGACATTCCCACCAGCCAATGACAAGTGTTATGTTAATCACGGCGCTGGGCCGTGTAGGAGGCGGGTCTTTAGCACTCATCTTTGCTATGTGATATCTAAGAGAGGGCAGCATGGCTGTAAACTTGAGTAAGTGATTTCAGCTGCTAGAAGTGTGGACATGTAATGGGGGGTGTTGATTTTTTGATATTGTTGTCCTTTAAGTCCTTAAAATCAATTAATTCTATGTTGTAAAGCCCCAGAATCTTGTGACAACCTAATGGTGTTCACCAATGTGGCAAATCCATTCAAAAAATCTGCTTCTGAAACATAAGAGTATATTTAGTGTTGGGTTTTGTGACAGTTAAATGTTTATTCTTTGTTTAGTAGGTGTTAATGCTTGTGGAAAAGAATGTCTAAATTTATTTTCATCACAAATAATAGATGAATACAAGCACTAAGTACTTTGCCTTGATTTATGAAGATTTGTGTCACAAAGTAAAGTGCATGCTTTCCTGAATATTTTCCAGGTTGTAGACCTCATCCCATTTTCTTTACTCAGTACCAATCTATGAGGTCAATCTCTCTACTTCGAAATGCACAAATCTGACCCCATACTGCAATGTCTAGGTTTTAAACTCAATTGCTGTTGACATAAAACAAATAAGAGGTTTGGGATACTTTCATTGACTCTGCTGAAAACAACCAACATTCTTATAAGGTCAAATTGAGTATTAAGTGGCTTTGACCTGGTATTGGAATAACGCTTCCTGGTTACAAATACAACTGTTTTGTTTTGGTGTGCACAAAAATAATAAATTACAAAACTGCTAATGTTGCTATAAAAGGAAGAACAATGGAGAAGTAAAATAGTTATTTCTTATTTATAAAACCTTCACATGTAAAGTAATTTATTGCATAGGTTAATTCTTGTCTTTGCTTGTTGCTAAGACATTTTAGTAAACTACTGTAAGTCCAGAGGATGAGACAGGGACATTTATATATTTTATATGTGGATCTTCCATTTGCAACATGGTTAAGATTAAAGTAATTGACTTTAACTATGTATATTTAAACTGGCAAATGAGTAATAATAAGAAATTTCCTGTTATAGGTTGAAATACTGTATATTAGGTGCAGATGTTACAGTCCCATGACTGTAAGAATTGCCTTCATATGGGGGGGCTTGGTCCATGACTAAATGATTTATTCAAAACAATGGAATAAAATATTTAGTTTTCAGTAATTTAGAGTTGATAAAGGGTAATTTACACTTATTCCAGCTAGATAGATAACATTTCAGAAACAGGTGTACCCTATCTTCCTCAAACTAACTATCAGTAAGTCCAGCACCAAGGGAGAGGACCGGCACCTCCAACTTTTTTAATGAGTGGTCAAAAATGTTTTTTGACTTTAGTTACCCTTTAAGTATGGCTGCCACAGGAATGAAAGGGTAGGTCAGTAGGTGTGTGTAACTGTGTCAGGTTGGGGGTTAAAAAAGCTGAAGTTTTGCATGATTGGTCATTTGTTTTTTGAATATAGTTATTATGGCTACCACGAGAATAGAAGGACTCTTTTTGATTGGTCAATATTTTTAGGTCAGTAACTTGTTGATGATAGATCAAAATATATTTTTTTTTAATTTAGTTACCCTTTAAGTATGGCTGCCATGGGGATGGAAGGGTAGGTCAGTAGGTGTTAGTACCTGTGTCAGTGGGGGTTGGTGGTATCTCTTTTTGTGTTTATGAAACTAACTGTTTTGATTACCTGACCCTTAAACCTCGAAAAATCCACATTTGAGGATTGTACGCATTATAATCTATGGGGAAAAAATGTCCCTAAATTCACTGATTATTAGCTGGTAATAGCACACTTCTCCTATGTGTCCCTTATATCTCTACCGAATTTTGTGTCTCTAGCTCAAAAACTGTGTGAGGAGATACAGTCCAAAAAAGTGGAAGAATAAAACAGAAGACGAAGAAGAAGAAAAAGAAATAAAAAGAGCAGTAATTCAGCTTTTCAAGCAAAATTAAGTAATAAAATAAATAATAAAAAGGCTGAAGTGGAAAGTTTGCAAAAACACCAACTTTGTTGTACTGCATTCGCCCAAGCGCTCCTTAGCATATCACTAAATGCCATACTGTAAAACATACGGTAGAATATAAGAATATACGGTTAAATTGAAAATAAGTGATAGAAAGTGAGATTCATTCAAAACACTTAATTCCAATTTGGTTAATTTAAATATCAAAGAGCGTTAGAAAACGTTATTACTACCAACCTGATCTTTACAAAACATGCCATAGCAATTTATCTATAGTTAGTTACGGTAAAGGAAAAACACACATTTTGACTGGGAGTTAGCAAAAATCATCGACAGACCCGGATCAGACCCCTTGGTCCTGAAATCTGAATGCTCCATTCGAAACCGGGCAGATCATTGGGATTTCGGGACTTTGGGAAGTATTTTCAAGAGTTATCAAATGTAAGTGGTTATTTTCTGTAATCCTTGAAATAAACTTTAATGTTCTATAACCATCGAAAATACGATCGGAAACACGAAAGTAGTTTCCAATCGTATTCTCGAGAGTTATCGAATGTTCAAAGTTATTTTCGAGGATTACAGAAAATAACCTTGTACATTCGGTAAGCCTCAAAAATACGAACCCTTGAAAGTAAGTTCCGTTTTCGGATCTTCGAGTTTTTCCCGTGTTCCGTTAATCCGAAAGCGGAACAAAACTTCCGATCTTCAGCCATCTCTATAAATCAACACAAATAACAACAATTTGATGATGTTTCATTATTTGTGCAGTAAATATGCAGGATCCATGCTGCATCTAACACTGGGAATTGTGCATTTATATGTTAAAAATGACATTAATTATAGATTTCCTGATAGATCCAGAGCAATGGAGGGGGGGCAGATATAAATCACCTCCCAAGGAGCCAAGAATGATTTCCATAACATTTCCCATATGACAGCGATGTGGCGAAAATTGACAAGAGGATTTGAAAATTGGGACGGAAGGAACCCGAGCATAAAATAACTTCAATTTTGCACTTTCTGTGGCTCTCAGAGGAATAGCTCTAAGGACTGACCAACAACACAAACAAGTAAAAAAAAAGCAGAAGGCAAAGTATAGGAGTTATTAAAGAAAGAACACACTCCTCTCACAGACAGAAAGGATGATCAATGGGTTTAGTCAGGGAGAAATTCAAGCAGAAAATTGATGCTGTCTTTTTTTTTTTTATCTGTGAAGGAAGGAAGAGGAATTTTCTTTCCAAAGCAAGAATTTTTTAACTACCGATGGTCTGGTTAAGCTAAAATCAAGTTTTAATCCAAAATAAAAAGTGGTTGCTACAGTATGATAATGCCAGTGTGTGTGGGATTAAGAGCTGTGATATTTTTACTGAAATGATTACAGTGTAAAAAATAATACTCGTCTGTCTTTATAAACCTATCACACTGCTATACATGTTTTATTGCCTACTGCCTGATATTATGTAACCATCATACTGTATAATTTACTGAGAATATTGTACATTAAACTTCATACAAACCTTTCTTATTTTTTTAGACTGTAAATACCAAAACACTGTTTATAATATGTTGGTATTTCAAGGAATAGAATATGAATGGATATCAAAATATTTAGGTGTTAATAGTAACAGACATTTCAAGGCTTGAAAAGAATGCTTGACATACATCCAGAAGACATTTGATAGATTTAATGTTCAGTCTTCAATTCTATCAAATGTCTACAGTCATTGCCCTAATGGTCCCAGCCAGGTTCATTAATTTTGAGATCAGAAGTAGATCAAAACATTGGGCCAGGCCGTTCTGACATTGCAGGAACATCAGGAGAACATTGCTGTAAAGTTGGAAGTTAAGTTCCTAGTGTATGGCCAGCTCCACAGTTTTAAAGGGTATGTAACTGGACATTATTTTTTTTTAATTGCCCATTAGTGGAAACTGTAATTCATCCCAACTATCAATGTATCATTATTTTGTTGATCTGCCCCCTATTTCATGAGATATCCAATTTGAAACATCTTACGTTTTAGCATTTCTGTAGCTGGAATGGTTTGACAGTTGGTGTGCTGTATGCTGTATGTAGTTTGACAGATGGTACTGTATGTGGGAAAATAGTCAGGTTAGTGGTCAAAGCCTGAGCAAAACAAGTACTTTATTGAAGGCATGCAGCAACACACGCACCTCAGAGTAAGTGCTACTTACATGTATTTCTTTATAGATTAAGATGCTGCAAAGTAATTTTGTCAGTATACATACACTTCAAGGATATCAGATATATCTGTTGTATTCAGTTAAATCAACTGGACTTGAAGTTTAGTTCCTGAAGACCTTTCGCTAGTCATCCAACTGGCTTTCTCAATTCAGAATGACTGTTGACGGAATGACTGAATATGTTGGCAATAAATACCAGGTGATTGCATTGTGGAGTTGTGATCGAAATTGCCTAGGGTAAGACATCAAAACAGTATTGTACATAGCAGACAATTGTTGTGGGAACCCCCCACCCCACCCCATACACACACCTTTATTCAGGCTTTGTTTCTTTATTTTGATATACATGTCCTCCTTGACACCTCTCTTTAACCAGTCCTGTTCCTTTGCCAAGATGTTCACATTACAATCTTCAAATGCATGTCCTTTTTCCCAAAGATGCAGGTACATTGACTGTGCTGGGCCAAATATTGGTGCAGCTGCTTTTTGGTCTCTCCCACATGCAAATCAAAGTACTCTTCACTGCACTGCGTATATTATGACACTATTCTTGGTATTGGGTCTTTTGGATGCACTAGTTGCTGCCTGGTTATGTTGATTACATAGTTATATAGGAGTTAAAGGAGAATGAAACCCCCCAAAAAATCAAAGTTTGAGTTAAAAAGTACTTGCCTCAACAACCTTCTATGCATGGAAGATTCCACTCAGGTGCCTTTCCTTTTCCTGTGTAGCTCATTTTTAGTTCTGTTTGTTCCCAAAAACTGAAGCTGACATTTTCCCTTCCTTGGCAGTAATTTTGTATTCATTACATTTTCTGCACCTGTGGTAGGATGCAATTGTGAAAGCGCAATTTCCATGCACGGAAGAGTGCATCATTGTGCATCATTGCAAACATGTGTTCTCCCATGCACTTAAGTGGAACCACAGCCTCATGAAACTGACATGCTGCAGTGCTAAGTGCTATTGCATTATATACATGCTGTATAGCTACACTGAAATCAATGCAGCTTGCATTACATTTCCAAATGGACAATCACTTTGTTGCCTTAGCTGTGTGTTTAGGGTCATTGTTATGCTGTAATACCCATCCACAACCCATTTTAAAGGGAATGTCAGGTTTTGGGGGTGATAAGCATTTTAAAACAAACTTGTCTTTAGGCTGGACTTGCCCATTAAATGCTTAGGAAAGAGGTCCATCATTCCTGCAGACCTTTCATGAGGCCTGGGTAACTCTAGGTAAAACTTGTGAGAAGTTATACTGCTGGGAATATTTAGCAATGCAGTTTTTCTGAATACTTCAACTGTCATATTTTTTGTGCCGGTATTGGATCTGTTAGATAAGGTTAAAGAGGAGGGTATAAAGGTTGAACTGGGTGGACACAAGTCTTTATTTAACCTCAATTACTATGTAACTAAGTACTGAATTGAAGGCATTTAAAACATGGCCAGCTTAAGGGGAAATTTAGGGGAGCCTACCTCCACCAGAAGATAGAATTACCATGGAAAAATAATACATGAGCTCAAGTAGAAATAATAGTCTATCATATAGGCTAGATAGAGCTGCAGTGTTGAATGAAGTTTACAGAAACTGGTGGTGGAGGTTTTCCTTGATAAAATAGTAGTGAATTAATTAATCTTAGCTCCATTGCAAGAGATCTGTGATCTGCCCTTGATTCCAAGGTGTGTTTTGCCTTCATTGATTCAGTTATTCCATATGACAAAGTAAAAGAGAATTGTGTATAAGTATGTGTAGGGTTCCCTATTTATGACCCTAATCAGAAAGAAAAACAGTCACTTGTCGCATAAGGTGATTCATGCTTTTGACCTCACACAGTTAAAAGTCAGCTTGTGAGCAGACTGATCCAATAAAATGGTAATTTTCTGTTAACAATGTTGCCAGTACAAGGTTTTTACTTTAGATTACAATTGTTTTTTCACCCCTTTCCTGTCAAAAGGAGAGTTTTAGTCCAGTGGCACATTGCAGGTCACTGGTCGCCTACAGAGCAACCAACAGTCCGCATAGCAAACAGACTGGGGACGTGTAATGACATTCTTTAATTGCCTCCCCTTACATGCCTCACACAATCCTGTCTTGCAAATGGATGGCATTGCTCTGTTTGGATACAATACAATTTTCATGCGTACAAAAACAAATACTGTATTTATTGCTTTACATATAATAAATATGTTATAATCCATTTGAATTTGATTTGATTACTAGTTTGTTTTAACAAAGAATTACTTTCAATACTAATACAGATTCTGTCAGCTAACCTACAGAGGGCTTTAAAAGCTCGACTCCAAATTATTGACCTGCATTAACCATGCTTTTACTAACTTGCTCAATTATAACATTAATTACCAAAAATGCATTTCAGGAGCGTGTTGTTTAAAGCAAGTCAATGTACGTTACTTTACATGTCACTTGACTTTTTCCCCACATCCTATTTTCTTTGTAACTTACTTCTACATTTCCCTCATTTGAAATAATCTTCACCAACATTTTAGAATTATATGTGGTGTCAAGGTAAAATAATATACATTCAAATAGATGTCAGTCCCTAGGCCTGACATATATATCGATATATCACAGCTGTGAGAGAACAGAACACAAGACACTGGAGTCTCTTGAGATAGAACTGTTCTGGTTTATTGTTACATTACAAGATTATTTATACCATTTGCAATTAGTCATATACGTCATTATTAATTAGTTACATATTTAGTCATGTGATTAAATTTACCCAATCAATGGTAAGAATTTAGCTCCAGATCATTGAGAGTTAAAACATAGTTCCCCTTATTCATCAGTTCCAACTTGGACTTTAGTGGACTTGTCCAACTTTCATTACCCTATTATTCTATCATGGTCATTTATGAGGGTTACTCTTATCAAACTTCTGAAATACAAACATCTGTGAGTTGTCACTACTACCTGCTAAACAGGGTCAGGGCAGCCTTATTCTGTAATTAACTGCTTAGTAATACCGAATCTTGTATTGAACTTATTTATTATATTTATATTGAAATAATTAACTATAATTATAAGACCACCTTATCAGTGATTACCAATATTTAATTTGGTGTGTTTGAAAATTATGTGACCCTTCTTAGTAAACATTATAGTCATTTGCAGTCTTTACAAAGACTGCTACCGAGCACATTCAAATATGGAACTTCAAATCATGGGGAATTTCAGCAGCTATTACCAGCTTATACATTTACTTGGGGATGTTAAACAAAATAATGCCACTCCATAATGCCAGAGGAGTGTAGATTCAAGCTGTTATGGTTTCATTAAAAATAGAACATGATGTATAATCGCAGGGATATTAACAGATATAAGATTCATAACTAGAGATGGGACACGGAACCCCTTGGAATCCGAATGTTCCGTCCGAAATCCGAATGTTCCGTCCAAAACCGGACAGATCGTTTGGATTTTGGGACTTCGGATCCTATTTTCGAGGATTATCTAACGTTCTTGCTATTTCCGATAATCCTCGAAAATACCCTTGAACGTTCGATAATACTTAGTTTCCGATCGTATTTTCACGGATTCTCAAACGTTCAAGGGAATTTTCAAGGATTATCGTTCGATAATCCTCAAAAATGGGATCTGAAATCCCGAAAACATATTCCGCTTTTGAAATGGAAAGAAACAAATTTGTGCATCTCTATTCATAACCTTTATACAAATAATTATGTTGAATTCCCTTCAGATACTTTTGCACAGTATGAGTCATGGTTAAATCATTTTAACACTTTTCATAAATACCAATATATTCCTTTTATGTACAATATTTTTCTAGCAGTCTATTGGGAGTCACAATTTCTTTGTATCACTGTGTTCAATGTTGGACTGGGGTGTTGGGGCCCACCATAAAATTAGAGACCAGGGGCCAACCAGGACGAGTTTAGAGGCCCCCCTTACATTTCAAATCTGTATTGTCACATATTTCCATATCTATCTTACGTCTACTGACTTATATTATTTATTAAATTGCATTTCTTATTGTACTTTTGGCTCTGTGTTTAAATTTTAGCAGTTTTCTCTATTTTCTTGGGTGAGTGAACTGTGGGCCCACCGGAGGATTCCCCTGTAACCCTGTGGGTAACTCTGACACTGACTGTCTTTCTATTTTTCCAATTATTAGGCTTTACTTTAAGACCTAAATCATTAGAACCAAGATTTAAATGCTGTTTTATGAATGGCTGTTATGCCCCTGTATCCTCTTTGTAGGGGTTTATTTGCTATACCTAGATGGACAAAAGCAAAAGAAAGCAAACTGAAATTCCTTTTCATTTCCAGTTAAGTTGCAGTGGTCATCACAGCACCACAGAACAAGGGTTAATTCCACTTCCAGCTATTTGATAGGATTCACGCTTCTAACACTGTACACGGTTAATATTCAAATCTTCACCCTTTGCCTTCTATACCTCGACAAGCCTGTTCTATTATTGCTATTCTGTTGCCTGAGGAATTGTGTTAAGAATTCAATTCTCCAGTGTGAGGTCATTTTTTTTCTCTTTGGTTTTGTTTTAACACTTATATTTCAAATGCTTTATAATGCAACTGAATAGTCTTCCAACAGATCCCAGTTGGCTGATGTATGATCTTTACTGTCCTTTTTCTACCACTAGATACCCTTTTTTAAAAAAGGGCCTGCATTTCATGTTGGATTTTTTATATATTTTACTTCATCTGCTGCTTGAAAACATTTTCTTGAAATACATGATAGCACAAATAAATGGCCTCCAATATATTGATGCGATTTGTTGCAGAAAGGGTGAATTCTCAGAGAGCCTCTGTAAGAAAGAAGTTGAGGAGCGCTCAATCAATAGAGCTTCAAAACACTCTTCAAAGGCTTATACTAGAGTATGAAGGGGTTGGATGTTAGATCTGTGATTTCTGGAAAGAACAGTGAAAGCCCAGGATTTTAAGAAGTATGTTTGATTTCAAGGTTATTTTATTACTTTTGAGAGGATTTGCCAAAATTACATGGAATGTGCTGAAATAAAAGTAATGTAATTCCCTCAAAACACATATAATCAAAGTTTGGATTGGTAGAGTTTAGAAACAATCCGAGACAAGAAAAAAACCTCTTGTACAGTACTACTTTTTTGACTTTTGTTCATGTAAACTGCACATTAAAATTAAAAATGTGTGTATGTATATATATATATATATATATATATATATATATATATATATATATCTTGTAGAATGATGCAGGTGCACTCTAGGGACATCATTCAAACCTTTATTGGGTATAAAACACAAACATTGTGCAAAAGCAACGTTTTGGTCATCTTACTTTGACCTTTAGCAAGCTTGCTAAAGGTCATAGTAAGAAAGAGGACATCACTTTTGCACAATGTTTGTATTTTATACCCAATAAAGGTTTGAATGATGTCCCTAGAGTGCACCTGCATCATTCTACAAGATATATACATCTTATGCCATTTATGCATTCTACAAGATACAGTATATACATCTTATGGGTAGCACTGGGGGCAACTAATCACTGTATGTGAGTGCCCACTCATATGGACCTATATATATATATAACCCTAGAATGTACCGTTCGCTAACCCTCAAATGTAGTCTTCGATTTTCGGTAACCCTCAAAAGTATGGAACGTTTTCACTAACCCTCGAAAGTACTTGTTATCTTTTGAAAGTATCGTTCGTTTTTGGTAATCCTCTGAAGTATTATTTGATTTCTGCAACCCTCGAATTTATGGTTCTATTTCCGCTAACCCTCGAAAGAATCATTCGGTAACCCTCAAATTGTCCATAACCCTAAAATGTAGCTTTCTGCAAAACCCGAAAATTGTCCGCTCGTGTTTCAGAAGTGTTTAAAAAAGATTTGGTGATAGTGACATGTTCCCCAGACCATTTCCCAGGTGCCACAGCCATTTACACTAAGTTACCATTGTTAGTTTAGCTGTAAATCATCCGGACATTTCGAACTATCACTCCCCCATTGGCTTTAATGGGTTCGAATTCGAACTTTAGAACTTTTACTAAAGTTCGAAAGTCGAAAACGGACCGAACTTTATGAAGTTCGCCAATCTCTAGTCAGTTTACTTTTTTAATATATACAGTATATACAAGAAAGAATGAAGCAGCACATCTATATAATAGAAAAAAAGCATGTATTCATTTATATTAGACAGTCACATAATAGATAAGCAACTGCTTATCTTTTATGTGACTGTCTAATATAAATGAATACAAGCCTTTTTTCTATTATATTATACATAGAAAATATAATATATATACAGTATTATCATACTTTCTTGTTTGCATTTAGACAGGTATGCAGAAGCTATAGAGGAGCTTGCACCCGCGGACATCCTTTAGATAAAGTGCTGCTGTATTGCTGTATTGTTTTATAGCTATCTATATATAATAGATAGAGGGACTGAATAGAGGTGGGTGGTTCAACACCAACTGTCTGCCATACAGTATACAATGCTGTTTTGACACCTTAACCTGGACAGTTTCGATAACACCTCTTAGCCTCAATGCATCCACACCTTGTATTCAGAAGGTCCCTAACACATGGCTGTCATATGCTAATTGTGACTTTCCATGGTACTTATATTGCCAACAGATTCTTGTACAAGTCATTTTGAATTGAGAAAGCCAGTCAGATGACTAGTGAAATGTCTTCAAGAACTAGACTTGATCTTACTGAATACAACAGATATACCATGACCTGGATGAATAAGCATTAGTTAGGAACAGTTTTAGGGTCATATTTATAAACTTGCTTTATTAATTATTACAGATACCATGGGTTTGGTTCATTCATACGGCATTGTCTGAAAAAAGATCCCTGTAAGGTGTCAGTATCTTACAGTATGTTGGGTTTCCCAATACAAATAAAGGTCCAGGAGGAGTGTTAGACTATTTCTGTTCATTTATTGCTTATCAAATTTCCGATGTCTGCTCTTCAAGATTCCAATTTTAGCTATTTCACAATAAAGTTCCACATATACACGCTAAAGACCATACGGTAATGGTGCCTAATTTCCCGTTACAGCCCTGGTCTGGTATTGGTAAACATTCGGGTGCTATTTCTCTTTTCGCTGCGATACTAGACTTAACATAATGAATACAGAGATATAAATGCTGAAAGGTAAAAATCTTTGTGGCAATAATGATCCAGTTTATCAATTCAGTAAAAATACTGCTGTTTTCCACAGCAAAGTCTGGTGTTAGCGAAACGGCAAAGATAGCTCTCATTTATATAAATTCCCCTAATGGTCCATGCCAAGCACTATTGAACATACTCTCTAGTGCACAGCAGATCAAAACACGGAAGCTGCCTTGCCCTCAGAAGCTGAAAGAGACCTTCCTCTATGGGCGGTTTTGGGACCTTTCATAAATGGTTCCAATTCGAAGAGTTATTGATTATTTGATATCGACAAGAAAGAAAGCAAAAAATAGTAAATCAACTGCAGGATAACAAGCAGCCTTTAAAGTCTTATCTGGTACTTCCATATTGGTGTGGAGACATCTGTATAGAAAATGCTTTTTAAATAGAGACCGTGAATACTGGGGTCAGGGGCTTGGCACATGCACAAGACAACTTCAATATTCTTAGCTACAGAATCCATTTCATACCCTCCCATAAATGGGAATGTTATATTGCATGGCATTACATAGAAAAGTTGTCCCTTTTCTTCATACGTTCTTAAAAATGTTTTGATCTGGATTTATTCTTTTCCTTTTGTGTTAAAAAAAAAAAATCTCCTGGACACCAAATCACATCATGTTTCTTACTTTTAATCTTACCTGCACCTAGTGCTCTTAGTGATAGAACTTTCACAATGCTAGAAAGTTAACTACTGCAAGAGGTCAACAGCAGCAAAAACAAAATAAAGCCCCAGGAAGTTTGATCTGTTCTAAGCAACCGAGAGAGAATTTCCTAGAGTTAGAAAACACAGAGGTCATTAGTAGGTTATGTTGAAATAAAAGGACACCCCAAAACGCTTGGGATTGATTGTTTAATGTTATTGATCACTTTGTATGTCAGACATAAAACATTTGTAACATGATTTGTCTTTGAAAAAGGTAAAGATATTCCATACTATAGTTGTAGCCAGTCAAAAAGTTACAGGGCAATACTCTGGAGATAAAATGATGGAAGGATGATAGCTTTATTAACTAAGATGATAGCCATACCAAGCTTGCAGAGCATTTTAGTTCATTTTGAAAGTTTGCAATACCATTTCAGTATCTTTATTTGGAACTAGAAATTATTGATGTCAATAATTGCGTTATAGATATATATTTATGATATATAAGCCATATTTTGTTCATAGATGATGAGGCTGTTATTTTTGGGAAGAGATGTATTCATACAGAAAAGACTAGTAACACATTAGGTGTATTAATAAATAGTTCTTACCAGTTTTGACCAACATCCAATTCTTCCTACAGGTAACAACAGAACAGTTATTTTGCCACATTCTAAACTGTTACAGATAATAGATGGGGCTTATTTAATAAGAGGTGCAAAGTTTTATTCTGCAGCAGCAACAATCAGATGTTATTAAATGTTTTCTAATTGTAGTAGACCAGTAAAAAGGAAACATCTGCATGATTAACAGTTCAGGCAACATTTTGCACCTTTTATTAAATAAGCCATGGGACTGGGAGGTGCAAAAAAAAAAAAAAAGCTAATATTTATTACAGATGGCCGAACTTCCTAAAGTTCAGTTAATTTCCAATAATGTCAATGGGAGAAAATGTTTGAAAAGTTCTAGTTAATTACAAATAAAATAGCAATAGAAACTTACTGTAAATGACTCTGGAACCTTTCCTACGATCGGGCAACTGTCGGGCTTCTGCATGCTACAATCAAGAGTTATCAAAATGATACATTCGAGGGTTTCTGCTACATTTAATGGTTATCGCAAAACCACTACATTCTAGGGATATTGACAAAATGGTACATTCCAGGGTTATCGAATAAAATAAGTCCGCAAGTTTGAAAAACCCGAACTACTTAGTAGTTTGGGAAGTTCTAAAGAGTAATAGTTCATCTGAACTATTAACGTTTGGGTCGAACTTGAGGTTGGGTTCTAGTCCATGTCTAATGTTTATTAACCAATCCGATAATATATTTTTAGTGGTCTACTACAGTTAGATAAAATTTGAAAACATCTAATTGGTGGCTGCAGATTAATAGTACAGGCAAAGGTTTGCACAGCTTATTAAATAAGTACCATTGAGTTGTAAAGCTGGGTATGCACAAAGGGATCCTTTGTCCTGGCCAACCATTCGGCACTTCCGACTGGTCAGCCAGGAAAAATAGCCGCAGCTGACAGTTCACCGCTCGCCAGTGGTTTTCGGACATGTCTGATTCGGACAGATGGTCACTGCACACACTAACCCTTCAATATTTTGAACTGATCGACTGATCGACACTGAAATGTCAGTCGGTCAGGCGGGCAGAATTATTTGGTGGTGTGTACAAGAAATACTACCATTACAAAATAGGGAGTACTGTATCACCTGCTGGCAACATTATTTCAGGGAGATTTATCCAGAGACGCAATTGCTACAGGTAATTCCACCCACCCAAATTTATTATCAGGTTTGCAAGCATAAATCGATCCAGAAAGGAATTTACTCATAGCGCAAATGCAATATTTAACCGCGAGCGGTAATTGCATGGGCGTCTTTTGTGAAACCCATGCAGCCGATGCAAAGAAGGAGTTTAAGTTGTGCTAACCGATATTGAACTGGTTATCAGGACTTTAATTTCGAAAAGCTTAATAAGCTTTTTATAAGCTTGAGCATTTGCAGAGGAGGCAGCAGTTGAAACAGCAATCAATCATTAGCTGTGATGGGAGTTTTAACATCCTTGATTGACTGCACGGAGGGAGGGGCTAGCTTACTCTGCCAGAATGGGGACAATAATTATCTTTAAATATCTGGTTACTTATGTAGGTCATAAATAAAGATGGACCTGAACCTGGTTCCAAATCGGATTTCACGGATCTACTGGTACAATAGGAAGGAGGGCCCTGCCCAAAAGAGCTTACAGTCTAGAGGAGATGGGGATGAAACATAAGGTGAAGCAGATCAGTAGGCTGTAACTAAGGTGTCAGTGGAGTACAACTAGCTGGTCAAATTTATAAATGACAAATTTTCGATATTTTAAAAATTTCTAATTAAAATTAGAAATTTACACAATTTTCTCGAAAATACGTGAATTGCCAAAACAGGAAGCGCATAAAGTTTCAGGTAGTGGCCAGTGTTTTTTTTTTAAGATTTCGGCATTTATATGTGTTCCACAGACCATTTCCCAGGTCCCTGAGACATTTACAGTAGGTTACCATTGCTATTTATACCTTAATTTTAGGTGGAATTTTCAGATTTGTTAATTCCCATTGACTTTGATAGATCCATTTGTGGATTTTTGAATTTCCGGATTTTTTTAAAAATCCGTGAATCTGCAAGTGGAAAAGGATTTTAGTTTTTAATAATAAAGTGCAGAACACAGTTGTGGTTGGGGCAGGTAACTGACAATTGACCATTTTTCCCCTAAGGGTCAACATACCCTTTAAAACCATATTATAGTTGAAACAGTCTCCTGTTTAACTGTCTAACAATCTATTGTGGAGTTGGCAAAGTAAAATCTATGACAGAAACACCAATGAAGCTCTATATAGCAACTGTAAACCCATTATAAACGAAATCATTACAATAAGAGGTCCATAGCAGAAAATTGGCCTCAAACCTCCACATTTGTATAATCCAAAATCTTTTGGAAGCAAAAGTGCTTGCTTATTAATATGTCAATTATCAAAATGAATAATCACGGACCAGCACTAGCAAGCTACCAAGGTGAGTGTGTTGCTCTAAATAAGGTGACCTTTCCTATCGATTCAGGTCTATTAATAAGCAATAAAAATAAAACTAAAACACTATGATGCTTGAAGTGAGAAATGTCCTACAGCACATCATGTGTCCCTAAGGGTAGCTATATAATTGGTTATGTTATAAAGCAATAACCAGGGGTATCTGAATACTTAAAGTAAAGCATGAGAACAAGTAGCTAGATAATTTATAGCTCACTGATGGTAGTCTTATTGTATCACTATAATACAATTAGTGATGGACCCAAACTTTATCTGAAACTATTTAGGGTTTTCTGATCTCAGAGACTTATTTTCAATAATTATTGAATTTGCGAATCAGTAACAATCCAATGTAAGTAGAAAGGGCTCCCCTGTGCATGCCAGCAACCTCTCAGAGGACAGAGAGGAAGCAGAAACTGGATGACTCACTGACACCTCCTACTCTTCATTTTTTTCAGCTTTAAACAGTCACTGCAGGAGAACCATTTGGCGAAGAGATGTAAGGTAAGGATTTTTTAACACTATACAGTGGGACCAATACTGGGTTAAATTTTAGTTTTGGGGGTGGACATTTAAACGAGTGTTCCCCAGAGTGTTCTTCCAGGTTCCTACATGCAGTAAGTTACCATTGCTATTTTATCTGTATTTTATCCAAACTTTTTAAACTATTTTTTTTAAACTAATAGGTTAGTTTCTGAACTTTAGAACCTTTACTGAAGTTCGGAAACGAAACGAAGTTCAAGAAGTTCTGTCATCTCTAAATACAATATGACTGCTAGCAGAATTGTATTATTTTGTAGTAATTCCTACTTCTGAAAGCAGATCTTAAAAGCTGGTAAAGCTGGTAAACATAGCAGACTTGTTTAGGGAAGGGAATTTACTACTGTGTTTTCTAGGTAAAATAAGCAATGAGATAGGCTTTCTATGTTTAATTAGTGTGTCCTTTCTGAACAGTTCAAATGTTTTTATTATTTAAAAAGGGGTCTCCTTGTCTCCCATACATAGTATATAATAATAATAATAATTACTATTATAAACCTATCCCTTTATACTCTTTCTCTTTGCCTAGCTTACTATACCTGTGCATTTTTCAATGTGCAATATTCATATTAAAAATTGAAAAGGGTAACTGTGGTCTCCATACAAGTGTTCATTATTAAAAAGAGCAAATTAAAATTACTCCAGAATCATGCTTCTAGCAGCAGTCTATCCAAAGTTACAGCAGTATAAAGGGTGGTGTTTCTATCTAGCACATCACAAGCACCATTGCTCCGACCCCCTGTCTGTGGCACTGAACATGCCCAGTTATATCATACTGCTGTAACAGAGCATCATATGCTGCATCATATGCCCCACCCCTAAAATTCTATATTATTTTTAAAGCTAGACACAAGCCTGAAAATAAAACTAGGTGAAGGAAATGACAGAGAATGATTGTCTGTCTTCAAATAGCTTCAGAAAAGATTGTATTTGGGGGTAGAAAGTGCCCTCTTTTAAATAGAGAAAACTTTGATGGAGACCACAGTTACCCTTAAAGATTTGAACTGAAGATTATAACTACAGTATAATATCCACGTGGTACTTACAAATGATGCAAGACATTTCAAACCAAAGGTCAACTAAACTTTAAAAATAACTTTAGCTTAGCTGACCACCTTATGGGTTAACATTATAATAAAACTTCCTATTCTGCAGCAGAACCTGTTGGCAGTACCAGTGAACTGGCTTATAGAAGGGAATGAAAATAACATCAGCAAAGTGGTTTAGTGGAAGTGGTTTAGTGGAAGAGGTTTAGTTAATTATTTATTAATTATTAATTATTATTTAAGGGTATAAATGGTATTTCCATTAATGAAAAAACTTTTTTTTTAAATTTAGTTTAAAGTACACCATCCCCCAATCCTACACCTACCCCCCCCCCCCAAAATGTCCTTTTGTTTGCTTTCAGCAGCTTGGGGGAGTTGTGCTAGTTCCTGGGGGTATAATTATCAAATAGAAAAAGAAAGAACTCAAGCACCCTTAATTGTATGTGAAAAATCTAAAAATCCCTTTAATGTGCATATAAGGGGATCTATGACAGTGATAGCTTATATATACAAATAAAAACAGTTAAACACAGTTTACAGTACCTATGGAGGTACATAATGGAGACAGCTAAGCAGGGCTGGCAGGAAGAGGGACACAAACAGCTGGACGCCGAGAAAGCCATGTAGGTGAAACACACCCAGATGTTTGTGTCCCTCTTCCTGCCAGCCCTGCTTAGTTGTCTCCATTATGTACCTCCATAGTATATGCTGATTGAATATACTGACAACGGACTGATAAGTATAGATAATCACTAGTCTATATATACTATATTGACTCAGACTGGAGGGTGACTTCATGGCAGGTTTTAGAAGGACTTGAGATGTGTTTAAACTGTTTTTAACTGTTTTTATTTGTATATATAAGCTATCACTGTCATAGATCCCCTTATATGCACATTAAAGGGATTTTTAGATTTTTCACATACAATTAAGTGTGCTTGAGTTCTTTCTTCTATTTGATTGTTTTGTTAAATTATGCTCTTTAGCACTTAATTTCCAACTTTTGGGATAGCTACATAAATCAGTAATATGTAATTGTTACCTGTGCCTAGATCAATTGCGCTTTAATATTATAGCTCCTGGGGCATGTCTCCTCCTGTGCTGGAAGTGCTGTCACTCAAATGCATCATCTGTGGTGACTGCAATAAACAAACCCTTTCCTCCCTGTTCCCTGTCAAAACACACACACAATGACTGAGCCAAGGAATGAGTGGCATCCATTGGCTGTGCTTGCAAGAAGCGACTGAGGCTTTCCCGACGTGTCCTCTGCATTTCTGCTCGAATCGTGAACGCGCATAAGCGGTTGCACAATCAGGCACAATCAGGCAGAGCAACAGCCAGCAAAGTGCTTGTGACAGAGGAACATCAGTATCTTCCACAAGACTGCAAAGAAATTGATCATATTGCAGATACAGCTTACTCTTCTGTATAGGAATCATTTGAGGCAAAGTTGTTTGTAAGAGTGGAGATACCCTTTAAATGTAAATGACCAAACCTTTGATTACTTCTAAATGCTGTTCTAATGAGCACTAAATTACCTGGATGAATTACTGCAATATGGGAAAAACAAATCATATATTGGTATTCAAAATGCATACTCTACCGCTGTTTTGGTCAATCATGGACATGGCTCCATCTTTATATACCTTTATGGACTAGCATATTTCTGGTTAGATATACAGTACCTGCATACTTCCGACTAGGCAGATTTGTAGCGCTTCTGTGTCACCTGTGAATATATGCAGGTATGGCTAATATTGCTATTATGCCATCTTGGATATGGGAAAAAGACAATATGCCAGAGCAGCCAAATATATAGTGTTCCTAAGCCACTTACCGCATTTAATGGAAAAGTATAGGCCAAAAGCCCCCCTAAGCCAAATATAACCCAAAGTATATATACAGTATATTTTGTGCAATATAATGTATATAGAGCTCTATGCAGGAAAACTATTTACAATTCAATTGTACACTCCATACAGTTTGTCCATTGCAAAGAGGTTATAAAACCATTAATTCTTAAATCACCTATGTTGATTTATCCAGTTATGCCATCTAGGCTATCAACTATATTACAGATTCCCAACATTGTAGGACAATTATATACATCTAAACCCCGCTCCTGCCATCCATGCCATCAGTAGTATCCAGGGTGAGAACCTAAACTGCACTGTCCTCACCCGAGTTGACTTTCAGGATCCCCCAACACTGTTTAGCGACCTGTCCTGATGGGTTTCTAAACAAAATTGGAAAACTATGGCATTATTCTCCAGCACCATGGAGAGGTCTTTCAGTCACTCCTCCATTTCCTATAAACAGAACAGGTTGCTCAACATCAATAAAGATGAGAATGGTTAGATAAATGATGGTTGGAACAATAGTTTATTTATAATATTAATCTAATGGATGTACCTAGTTTTACATTAATTTAGCTACAGTTCTTACCTTTCATTGATTGATCCATGTAATTAAAGGTAAGGAGAATCTGCCTGCTTCCTGAACTTGGAGCTTCTTGCTAGTTACCTTTTCACAGCTTCATATGGTTTCTCTGTGAAGAAAAACCAAATATTAATTTTATAGGGAAATGCCTTCTATACTTGAACATGAATTGATATAAGCGCTATAGTTCTTCTTTAACTAGCAATGGGAATTCTCCCATAGACAGTAATTAGCTGGCCACAGTAGATGCCTGAAACTCCAATCAGTTTCAATTTAACCCTTATTTACACTACTTGGCAGAGTAATAAAGAAACATCTGTTGTAGCAGTGCCACTTATCAGCTTTGTAAAAGCCATTTGCCAAAAACCCACACTGATGAAATAAATTACAATATTAATAGGTATCTCACTGCAATAAAAATGGGAAGCCTTTCATAGCACCTTGGTCCTGTGCCTTCTCCAATAACACCACTCACAATTTCACATCAGATGGCGACTGATTCACTAGGGGCTCTTCAGTGTGACCCCTGTTTACTCTACCTTGGAGAGCTGCTCTCACATCCACATGAATCAATTAACATCATCCGTTTATGTAAATGGTATATTTAGAAAGGGCACTGAGTAGTTTGCAGAGGACTTTGTGGCTAAATAGAATGATTGCTAAGAGAAAGAAGCTCATTTACATAAATTAGTTTTTCTCTCACATTTCTTTTCTTCAGATAACAATATGATTTTTATTTTCCAACAGACCACAGGATTACAGCATCACTAAACCTTATGTCTGTTCTGGGGCTTAAACTATTGCTTGTCACAATATATACAGTAGAATCGCCAAACTCGCAAGAGCACAAGTACATGCACAGAACAAAGAAAAAAACAGTAGCACAGCAGCAAAATACCATATTTAACTGAGCAGAAGATTCTGGAATGACCCATTGACCATGGCTGACTTACTATTGTAAAAGAGCTTATAGAAACCTTATAACTGGGGAAATTCAAAGCCTTCATTCACATAATAAAATGTGAAAATCCAAACTTTGATTTTGCTGTTCCTACAATAAAAAGCAGAGGAGGTCAGGCTGGTTTCTTTGTTTTCATATCAGGTGCTTTTATAGTTTATCTGAACTTTTTTCTGAATTTTAAACAGGTGCATGCTGACTGCGTTAGATGGAAGCAGAATTAAAGGACCAGAAAAGTGCAAATAAAAAACTTTCCTCCTAAGATCCTCCCCCTCTTTCAAGTCTGTTCATTATGCTGCTGTAAATGTGGTTAATTTTGGCCCTTTTTGCGATGTATTTGATAATCAAACGTTGTGACATCTATTTCAGAAATCTTGATTCTTTCTTTTTAATGCACTTAAATGCCTTAAGAATTTACCATCAGTGGTAAGTACCACAGTGAAATGTAACTATTACTATATTTAAGCATTATATAGCAGAGAATTACTGCACTTACAGGCAGTATTTTATATTGTTGGATAGATTGGAATCATGGTACAGTAAAAGGGTAAACGTGTTTTATGGACAAGAGTCTTGATTAGATTTTTATAACCAGTGGCACTTTTTACTGTCTAAGGTAAGTCACACTCACCTGTCCCCCCACCCCCCTCAGGGAATAGGCACTTCCCATTGAACTTTATAGGGGCAGAGTTCTGCTGGCCGTGGCAACTTGACTAATATCAAAAGTACCCCTAATGATAAATATGCTACTAGGTTTTAACCCTTAAAAGCTTACATCTATATTAATATATTGAGCTTTTTTTCATCCAAAATTCTAATAGTAAAAGCCCCTAATAGAAAAAGTACCCCCTAAAGTGTCAACTATGTACATCCGTTTGATTAGGTGATGGAAGTTAGGGGGTTAACAATAATGCAAAAAGAAAGAGAAACATCAAGACAGGGAGGTGGCTTGCAAGCTTCGGCAGCTGATGAACAAAGGAGCAACCGTGAGCTGTAACCTCTTGGAGCTGCTGCCTGAAACATGACACATGTCAGCCTATGATAAATGGTGCAGAGTGTGTGCAATTTCAAGCGCAATGCCCCAGAGATGCACGGGACCCCTCATCACAAATGTTATTGTTAAATTAAACCTTAAAAGAAGGATTTCAGATATGACCACTGTGTTGTGCTTTTATTCTTATAAGCCATGCATAGATAAAGGGGGCACCAGGCTTGTTTGTCGCTATCTTTCTTCCCACTTGATTGGAATAACGATACATGCTCTTCTATTACTCTTTTTTCCCCACATGGCATTACTGACTTTCACATACTGTAAATTGGATAAAGAGGACAATCCATTTAAAGAAAGCTAGAAATATCAGCAGGAAACATTGACGTTAACATTTTTTATTTTTATATTTAAGTTTTTTATTGTAAATCAATAGAATTTACACAAAAACGTTCCTGCATTTTTTAGTTTACATTATAATACAATTAGCTTGTAGTTTGATAGGAGTGACGAAGCATTCCAAAAACCACCAATTCCATTGGTCAGAAAAAAACATGTTGATCTAGGCAGTTTCTCTAAATTGAAAGAACAGTGGCTATAAACCATCAGTGTAAGGTTTTCATTGTTTATAAGGGGAGGAAGTGGGGCAAGTAGTATTGGTGATCCTTCAGCTCCCTGGGTTGCAACCTCTGGGGTTTCTCTCATTTTCCAGAACTCTAGGGTCCTGGTTTTGCCAGTGCTTTTCACAATATTGGTGGAATTGGGTAACAGAAAGGGTGGTAATGTCATTGTTGGTGTCTTCTACCAGCCGCCAGATGCTAGCAGGGAGGACGGGAGTTAGCTTCATATGTGTGTTCTGATTATAGGGGATTTTCATTTTTAATTACCCTGACATTGATTGGCCTAGTGGAACTGTAAACACAGAAAAAGGTGATGGGTTCCTAAATTTGCTGTAGGATAACTTTCACTTTCAACAGGTGGTTGAAGTTCCTAACAGAAACAGAGCTCTTTTGGATATGGTAATATCTAAAATCGTGGAACATATTATGTGTATGAAGGTAACTGGAGGCTTAGGGAATAGGGATCATGAAATAGTGTCGTTTGGAGTATGTTATCAAAAGGGAAAGTGCACTGGGATAACAAAGACTTTTAATTCCAGTAAAGCAAATTTCCCCAAGTATCTCTTCAGCATGTCAACTGAAATGATATATTATCAGGTAAAGGTACTGAACAGAAGTGGACTGTGTTTAAGTTAGTTATAGAGGATGGCGATAAAGCAAATCTCTTAAAAAAAATATTCTGTCTGTAAACATTAGTATATGCTATCTGTACTTGGTTGCTAATATGGAATAAAGTTTTAAGTGCCTCAGAGTTTTCTGTTGGGGCCACTATTTAATCTGTTTATTAATGATTTGGATGTGGGGTGGGTATTGTCAGCAAGGTTTTTTTGTGTTTGCTGAGGACACAAAACTTTGTCAACCATTAAAAACTTCAGAGGATGTGCAATCATTACAGGTGGATCTAGATAAACTGTCACATTTGGCTGCTGTGTGGAAGATGAGATTCAATGTTTATAACTGCACGGTGGTGCATTTTATGCTGCTTATACTATAAATGGCTCTGTGTTAAGTGAATCCCTGATGGAAAAGGATCTTGGAGTTTTGGTGGATAACAAACTTAAAGGTAGCAAGCAGTGCCAGGCAGCAACAGCTAGAGCCAGCAAGATATTGTCTTGTATAAGGAGAGGTATGGATTTAAGGGAGGAAATGTTATTCTTCTTTTCATCCTCTTTACAAAGCATTGGTAAGGTCTCATTTGGAATATGAAGTACAAAAAGGACATCTTGGAAATGGAAAGGGTTCAGAGAAGGGCAACTAAAATAATAAAGGGAAGGGGGGAGCTTGAATATGAAGACAGATCGAAGAAGTTACAATTATATACACTAAAGAAAAGGTGCTTGTGTGGGGATGTGATTACTGTGTATAAATACATTAACGGCCATACAATAAACTATCTGGGGCATTGCTCACCAGAAGAACATGTCAGAGGACATGCAGACATCCCTTAAAGGGGAACTGTGGTCCAAAAATGACTTGAGGTAAATTGATAGGAATTGCTCCCCTGGGAATTTTTGCAATTTATTTCCTTTGTTTTACATAGTTTTGAAGATATTTACATTTTTGTGTGCGTTATGGCAGCAGCATCACCAGGCCCCCTGCACTTCCTGCTTCCTGCTCAGAAACTGTCAGTCAATCTGTCCTGTGTCTCCTCCTCCCCTTTGCAGCCCCCCTGGTCCCTCCCACTCATGGACCCCATGGTCCCTCCAGTTGCAGGCCCCCCATGGCCCATTATCTTACAGCCCCATGTGGCCCCACCCACTTGTGGGTATCTAAGCCCCGCCCACTTACGGGTATCTAAGCCCCACCCACTCGTGGGTGTCTAAGCCCCTCATGGGTGCCATGGGCTACTCAGACCCCCCTTACCTTCTCTGTCAGGACTTCACACAGCAGAGAGTAGGAGAGACTTCCTGTCTCCCTCACACACTGAGGGAGTCTGAGGCTGTGCTCACCGGCGGCACTGTGGAGGAGTAGCCTCAGGAATGTCACATGTCAGCCTCCCACCCATTAACTTTCTGGTCAGTCATTTCTTTATATCTTGGGCTGTGGAGCACATAGAGAGGTGGCTGGTGGCTCGTTTTAAAGGTAGGAAACTGACCTTTCATTTAAACTTAACTTATTTGGAGACCACAGTTCCCCTTTAAGACTTGAACAAAAGAAGTTTGGTTTTCCGAAAAGAAGTTCGGAATTGTTTTTTTCACTGTGAGAACAGTTAAAATTATGGAACTGTCTTCCATTGAAAGTTGTGATAGCAGTTTCATTGGATAGTTTCAAAAGAAAGCTGGATGAGTTTCTGAAAACAAGGAATGTTGCAGGTTACTGGTATTGATACATACACAAGTAGAGTTGATCCAGGGATATTTTCAATTGACACTTAGAGTCAGGAATACATTTTTTATCCCTTCATAATTCTGGTGGGGTTTTTTCGCCTTTCTCTGGATCAACAGTTAGGCAGGAAATCTGGGTATTGCTGAGTAGATTGAACAGGGTGGACGTGCTGTATGTAATTTTTTTTACCTCAAACAGTATGCTATACTATACTATACCATATTTGGTTTCTGAATTTGATTTTTGGTGGTGTACTGTACTGAGTTTCTTTCCATTTTTAAATTTTTCGGAATTCTGAAAAAAAAAAGGAAAATTAAATAAAAGGACCCTTAGGAGTCAATGGAGGAAAAAAATCCAAAAGAGTAAAGTAAGGGCAAATAAAGCATGGTAACTTACTGTAGATGGCTTAGGCGCCTAGACATTGGTCAGGGGAACAAGTACAAATCACCAACACTTAAATAAAATTGAATTTCCTTCCTGCAAGCTATTTTTGAGCTTCTGCATGTATAGTCAGGGAATATACATGCAACCCTTGAAAGTAGCCTTGAATATACAGTGAATTTTGAAAGTAGCCCCATATATTCAGTAACCCTCGAAAGTAGCCCTGTACTTTTGAGGGCTATGCGATTTGTACCCAGATTCCATCTCTGTTGATGATGAATGAAATAAATAATTTAAATGTAGGTATACGAAACTTCACAGATGATTTTGAAACCTTCCTTACTGCTTCTAAAACAGTGGTGATAAGTTGGAAATGAATAAATTGAGTCAGTTTGGACAGTGTGATAGAGCAACAGCCTAATATCTTGTAGCTTTTTTTCTTGAACAATTAAATTGTATTAAAACAACACTTGTGCAAGTTAATTAGTAAGTCTGTTTCTATTCTACTTTAATATTATAACATAATATAATGTGTCGATTTGTGATGAAATCTGTCTTGATGAACCAGGTAATTTACTTTGAGATTACACTCAAACCTGTGGGTGAGGTCAAGAATAATCTCTTTGTTAGTGGTAAAGTAATAGAGATGGGATTCTGGTTTGAATCGGATCCAGTTCTGAATCGAAACTCCCGGAACTGTTTTGTTTGACTTCTATGGGTCTGTTTTAGAATTCTCGGGTTTTATTGAATTCTGAAAATTTGAAAACATAACTTAACTCGCCGACTTCGAACATCTATAGTTATGTAGAAATACCTAGATGTTCTAGAGGTTTCAAAGCAAAGCGACTTGTTTGAGAAAACTGCAAGCACTCTTTCTCAGGGAAGCTTCATAGAGACTTGGCCTGAGACCAGGCCTGAGACCAGGTAAGTACATTGTTTACATTTACTAGATGGTATCATCTGTTTATTCCTGTATAAATATTTTTAAATAATATCTTTCATTTTTATGTTATCCATAAATCCTGTAAACTCCTGTCCAAACAGATTACAAAAGTGATGTTTCAAAAACTAGAAAATTAAGCCAATTACCAGGAGAAGCCACCTTAGGTATTGTCCTGTGTAACTATGACCATCACGTATATTGAACCAATGGTAAATAGGGTTTGATCAAATAATGCAGATACAGTAAACTAAAGATCTAAATATTTTGTTGTTAAAACATACCGATCCAATACCTGACATCAGTGTAATTAGTCATTTTAAATATTTCAACAGTATTTTCTCTTGGCACATCAACTATGCACATGCATTATATACAATTAAGAGATTGATATGAAAATATTTAGAGATCAGGTACTTTGTGATAAAATTCCATTGAATTATGCTGCATGCTGTGAATGGCTTGTGGGGATGGCAAGGAAAAGATCTGAATAGTATCTGTCTATTTATCACAAATATAGTAGGTCAATGTACATAGATTCTAATTTTGTCTCTTGATGAGGAATAGTATTTAATCACCAGCATTCTGTTAAGTGGGGCAGAATTTACAGATACTAGACTGTTCCCCATTCATTGTAACCCTCCATTTATTCCATCACACAGAGTCATTTTTATAAAAGTAATCCAAAACAAATTTGTATTTATCAGATACAAATTCAGTCAGTTTAACAAATAGTGCACAAACTTTTAATTGGATGAAAGCCAACTGAGACGAACATGAGTTTCCTTAGTGACAGATGAGAAAAATCAGGAGGTCTGCATATATTCTGTATTTATCCAATGATATTCAGAATAATTGTTTTTAAAAATTGGAATTTAAGTCAGTGGCTAGGAAGCTCTGCAAAGAGTAGATTCTCTGTAAGTAAATACGTGAATTTTGTTGTCCTTATATATTCTTTTACTCCTTTCCTCTTTTGTTTTAATCTCTCAGCAATGATGACCTATGTACAAGGATGTGCATTCTTTGGATCATGGCTTATAATGATTAGAACCAACTTTGAGCAATGACTCCTCGCCTTCTGCAGCTTTCTGCGATAACACTATAATGTGTTTGTTTGTCATGCCGTGAAATGTATGGCTTGTTCTTAAAAAATACACGTTTGTAAAACAAACTGGTAGATGTGCAAATTGCAAATACAATAGTACCAAAATGGTGCAGTGCTCACTTTAATAGATTCATATGGTGCCTCATGTATAAAATGTGTATATGTATCTATTCAGATCTCTCAAAACTTCAGGCTAAAGTTGTCTGAGGGTGATGACTGCAGCCAAAGAAGCAGACCCTAAATCACATTTACTTGAAAAAAAACTCTGGTAATGAGGAAAGAAAAATGGAGAAGGGTACAATAGTGTAACATAAATGTGTTAAGGTGCCCATACACCTTGCCGATACCAGACAAATCCTGTTGGATATGACATGCTTTGAAGAGTATCAGCAATATGTGGGGTCAAAAACGACTGATAATAACATTTGACCAACACGTGTCATGGCCATTGCTGTTTTTGTCGGTCAGTATGGGTTCCCTCTACTATAGCAGAATGAGCCAATATTATTGGCCGTGTGTGTGGATGCATGGCCAAACAATCCCCATACTGTGTAATCACATGTTTATGGGCACCTTTAGTGAGGCATCTCTACCTTCAAAACCAACCAGGACCACCAAACGTTAACTTTAGCAGTACTTGCCCATTTATCTTTAACATACTTTCAGAGACTGATTATCCTTATTGGCGGGTTCATGTCCCCTCTGCTGCTGTAATGAGCTGCTTATAGGCTTTATCAGCAGCAGAAGAAGAGACATTGGTAGCGGCCATCAGCCATTGGCTGTAACATCACCGCCATGGCCTTGACTGAGCACCACTAACATGGAAGAGACAGAAAGAAGAAGATAGTTGTGGAATCAGTCTGTGTATGTATGTTTAGGAGTATCGAATAAAAAGGTAGAATTAATAGGAATCTATATAAACAACATCTTATTTTGTAAACATGGTCATTTATTAAAGTACTTTCATTGAGTTCTGTTGCCCATGTGCCAGAACAGTTACATTAAAAACATTACATCCATGTAAGCAATCATTCTAATACCTTTTTAAATATTAGATTTCAACTGTTTTCTAATTTCTAGTAAAGAGAAAATAGGCACTAGATCTCCACCAGAGAAACCTGGAAAATGAAGACAAAATCCACTTACAGATGGATTTAAGAAATTACCTCTATGGCCAACCATTCAAAATGTAAGTTTTTCTATCTTTGTCATCTGTATGGTATTCTAATTTCTAACATAAGCATCATTGTCATATTCATAGATCTAGTTTTGCTACAATTATGTCAAGGTAGAATGGAAGATGCTGCAGGCAGTGCATTGTGTTAATGTGCACACATGTATAGAGAAGGCTAGTTAGAGAGGTGTTAGAACCTCGCAGCTGAAATATTTGCTCACTCGTCCCTTGAGGATGATATTTCACCCCATCACAGTTAAGTGAGGATCAAAGTCTAATTGCAGAGGGAACTGTCCGAACACTTGCACAGTAATTGTGTGGGAGATCTCACACCTTTTTCTCTAGAATTCTTATTATGCCCTGGTTGTTGTTAATTGAAGTTGAAGAAGTTAAGAAAGGACATATTATCTTAGTAACTGGCTAAATGCAGGTCGGTCTTCTGTATTTATAGATTATTAAATGCACAAAGATTTTTTTCTGCTGTTATTTTACAGCAACAACAGCAGAAAGGTGACTTGTTAATTTAATAAAAATATCTTTGCTTTTATTTGAAAATGTGTAACATAAGGGTGTATTACTTTTACCTGCATATAATATTCTATTCATGGAGACTGGTTAATGTTCAGGTAATGTTGTCATCGTTTCTTTAACATTTCTATAAGCTTAAAAAGACCAGTGTGGAGTATTTATCACATCTACTGTATATGGCGCAGTACTAAAGAGAAGTGTATCTTATCGTCAGAATACCTTGGATTGGGATGCCCCTACTCAAATATGTGAATGACACCTGGCAATTCCCGAAAACAAACTGGACTTTTTTTAAATAACAAGAAACAAACAGTATACAATATGATCATTAACCTAGGTGAATCTGCACGCTGCCTTGGAGTAATCTTTGACTCCTCTCTTTCCTTCCATCATGACATTAACAATGTCACTAAGGCGTGTCATTTTCTCCTTTGCAATATTGCCAAGATCAGCCCTTTTCTCTCTCACTCCACTACTAAAATGCTCATGCATGTCCTTATAATCTCCTGTCTTGACTAATGTAACATTCTGCTACTTGTATTCCCGGCCTGTTTTTTCTCTCCACTCCAGTCTTAAACTCAGCAGCTCGGATCATCTCACTCTCCTCCAAAAGAGAACCCGTAACCCCGATACTTCAGTCCATCAAACAAAGATTCAATACCCTTCTTTTAACCTTTAAATCCCTTCACTCAACTGCACCTCCCTACTTATCTTCTCTCTTGGTTCCTCACAAGGCAATCTTCTCTACAAACCCCAAATGAACACTGCTTCCTCCCAACTTAAACCATTCTATCTTGCTGCTCCCTACCTTTGGAAACGCTACCTCTCTTACTTCGCCAGGTGACATCCTTTAGCTCTTTTAAATCCAAACTGTTATCCTACTTTACTGAAAAAACAGCACTATTAATCATTGTTAGCTGTTTGAGCACTTTATCCCTCCCCCCACTTCTGTATCTGTATGTTGTCCCTTTCCACTTTGTAGAGATTTGTAAGCTCTTTGGGGCAGGGAGCATACCAAAGCTAATACAGTTAACCGGCACCTGGCCCGTGGGATGACATATACTGCAAGAAGCAAATCTTTCCACAGATCTGTTACCCCAAGAAAAGGAGGTGCTGGCTGGACAGGTATAATGAGCCCCCAGTAATGGGCACCTATCGTTTCCTGGCAGCATTAAAAAAGGGAAGGGGTGGTTTACATATGTATAATACTAATATTAGATGAATAAGATAAACATCTGCTTCTTTTTTTGCCATTACCAGTGCTGCCTATCTATTACTCTTCTTTGAAATTATAAAATCCAAACTCTAAAAGGAGACATACGCATTCTGTGGTCACCTACTTTTATTAGGCGGCTGTTACTTTTATTTTGCCAATATTCTGCACCATGTCAAGGAACCTCTATTGTCTTTTCTGCTGTTATAAATGATAATAATTAAAGCCAAATACACAATAATTAGTCACACTAGGTTTATCCATCTGGCGTACCTGCATAACATCACTCTGTCTTTGAAACCAGAGACAAGCAGCATATTGTGCCTCATCCTGGAAATGCAGCTTCTGAAGCAGAAGGGGAGAAAAAAGGTTGATTGGGAAGGTTAAAATCCTCAGGTCATATAAATGAAAAATACAATATCCTTAAATGCGTGCATGTGTATGTGTGTGTTTCAGGGTTTGAGCATGCATTGGGGTAAAGGTGTTTGTGCATGGTATGTAAGTTGTGTACAATTCACTATTTTATTTTTAAATTTCCACTAACAATCTCTCCACCATCAGATTTCACAGTTAATCAAATAAATTCCATATAGGATCATAGGGAATGCTTATAACTAAGACCCTTGAAATCACAACCTCTGTTACCTTCTTTTAATCTTAGAGTCTGTTATTTTGGAAAGAGTAGGTGGAAAGAACAAGGAGGATCTCTAGAAAAACAAGCAAAGTTTGCCTCAGTCCAATAACCTATTGCAATCTATCAGAAGTGAAAATAGAGATGTCTTATTGATTGCAATGGGCTGCAGGTCATATTTTACTCATATCTCTGCAAGTTCTCTTTTTAAGGCAAAATGCACACAAATCTATGTGGACCTGAAACTCTAGATTGAAATCTTTACAAATCCTGCTGTTTACATCTAACATGGTTCTTCTGGCTTCTGGTTCTTTATATTGCAGGGCCCTGTACATTTCTATGTGATAGAAAATACCAGCTGTAGAGTGGAATCCATGCCAATGATGTCATGGCAATGTAAGGAATTTTATTTTAAGTAAATATTTAAACTAAGACCACCCTGGATCACTGCCTTTATTTTTTCAATGAGTAACTATTCTCAGATATTCTGTAGTAGAGGACAGCCATTGTACAGTAAATTGGATAGTTGCAGCTGTAATTAAGGATAATGTAGAATAAGACTTACATCCTACAAAGGTATGACTTATAGTGCTATGACTGTTTTCCATTATATATATTCAGTTAACTGTTCCTTTAGGTTTTTAAAAGAACCCCACTTACTGTCAGTGCTGTGAGCCGACATCAAATGTCCCAATTATTGTATTAAAGGACAACAATATAAAAAAAAACATCACCCCCATTACTTGGAAACTCTTCCAGCAGCTGAAATCACTTACTCACATTTACAGCCTTGTTGCCCTCCCTTAGATATCACACAGCAAAGATGAGTGCTAAAAGCCCGCCTCCTAGATGGCCCAGGACCATGTTTAACATGGGAATGTCTGTTACAACCTCTCTCCTCCTCCTTTGCCAGTTAAACAAACTTGAAATGTCCTGTTGCTAGGATACAGCCTGATCAAGGGTGGGTGGTGGAGAGTTTTGCTAGGTTTGAATGACAGTTAGAGGCAGACAGAATTGTTACACCCCCTTCACAGCATGGCTAATTGAAGAGAGAGTCTCGAAATGGGGGGGGGGGGGGAGTATGGGGAGGGCTGTATACCTTTACTCTTTTAAAAAAAAAAAATTAAAAATGCATTGACGCAATGCGATTATCCTTTAATCCTCCCATCACCAACTGACTATCATTGTCAGAATACAACCCCACACACACACACCCCACTGCACCACCCCACTTACCCCCCCACTTACCCACCTCACCCTGTTGTTGGCCCGAATGCCCAAAGTGAATGCCACACTGCTGCATTATCTTTTTGCATTTTAGATTTTGTTCTCCTTTATGAAATGAAGATCCCGGTACCAATTATGTACATATTTAAAAACAAAGCACAAGACTTACAAGAAATGTTTTTTTCCACAAAAACCGTCAAAAGGAGTAAGAATTTGGACCCTATTGTTGCAGTAGATGTGATGTACTTGGGCAATTATTGTATAAAATAGGGTTGGGTCATGTAGGGGGAGTAGTTGTTAATAACGCATCATCTGTGCATTTAATTTAGAAGTGTGTACTATATTGATGTAAATTATAATTGCAAAAAAGTCTAGATATTTGTCCTCTGTGCCTCTGGGTATGGTTCTTTTAGGGGTAATTTAGGTTTACTGCGGAGCTCAGTATCCACTATTTGAATGTCTATAGATCTGTTCCTATTTCTCACTGCGTGATCCTCCTCCCCATGTGTATTTAATACGATTAGAATAGCATAAAAAAGAGATAAAAATATAAAAGATGTAGATTTAGTCTTTATCAATTTATATCTTAAACACTCCATATAAAATAAAAATTAGAAACTTACATTTAGTTTCCAGTGTTTTTAATGTCTCCAGTCTTCATAAGAAGCGTAAAAATATTAAAACTTATGCAGCTTTAGCCAAACTCCTTTTTCAGGGATATCCTCAAGATCTATAGGGCAGCTTCTACAGATGCTCTAGGTCTGGGAGTTACAAGCTATTGGTCTCAACGCGTTTCACTAGCTTAAGCCAGCTTTTTAAGAGTGTATCTGATGATCCAAAAATAT
Organism: Hymenochirus boettgeri; assembly: GCA_019447015.1. NCBI lineage: Eukaryota > Metazoa > Chordata > Amphibia > Anura > Pipidae > Hymenochirus > Hymenochirus boettgeri. The sequence continues at coordinate 210,545,975 of CM033471.1, read as the reverse complement.
GAAGGGTTTATCAGATATAGCTGCCTGAAATTATACAACACAATGGGAGGTTCTGGTTTGGGAGGTTTCCCTTTTTAGGAATAAGCTAAACAACACAGGCAGATACAGTCTGCAGAAGCATGTCTCCCCGTTGGCCAGTCTGGCCCATAAAGGTGTGTTTTTGTATAATAGTTATTTTAAATGATTTTTAAATTTTTTTTAAGGCACATTTCAGTGCAATGAGAGTTTAAAAACAAAACTGCGGAGCCCATAGTAAACCATTGTGAATAATGGTAAACAATTGTTATTAATAGTAAACAATTGTGAATCGTTTCAATGTCTTATTTATATTGTGTATGTCACCAGTGAGAGGCAATTTCCATATGATTTCTTTACCTAAACATCTGCTAGCTATTATTTTAAATGTATGAACTATTTTTTTTAGCATTTCTTAATGACAATTTCTTAATTGCAGGCCTCAACACACATACCTACAGGTACAGTTCTATTAATAAACAGCCTCCTGGTATACAACATGGAAATATCTATTTGCATCAGATAGAAACAGATGGCTGAAAAGAGATTGAGTAGGATCATTGTGTTTGTGCACACTGGGGTTTACCCTAAATAATGGGCTTACATGCAGTATGCCAACATATAGGCATGCAATCCTTTCGGAAGATTTATATAAGGATGAATTGTCAGATTACCCTTTAGTTTGAGAAATTTCCCACCTTTGCAGGTTGTATTTGTTGATTTAGCTGTAAAGGAACAATTTCAGTTTTTTACCAAACAGAAACCTGCACTTCCCTCTGTGTACCATAGACATAGTTATTTAAATGAAAGGGAATAGGAAGACAGTACTGACTACTAGGCATGTGCAGTATTTTGAAGTTTTGACCCGGACCTGGTTTTCCAGTCAGAATTACTGGTTCTGCTTGTGGAATTTAAACAACAAATTACAAACAGATCCAAACGAATGAGGAGGCGTGCATGCAGAAAGGTACTTCTAAGACAAAATTTATTGCGACATGTTTCGGATTAATCACGATCCTTTCTCAAGCCTTGAGAAAGGATCGTGATTAATCCGAAACATGTCGCAATAAATTTTGTCTTAGAAGTACCTTTCTGCATGCACGCCTCCTAATTCCTTTGGATTATTTGGCAAAATACCTGCAGGTGGGAACAGGAGAGTGAGGTGCAATAGATGGTAATTTTATACACATAAAATTACCAACAGAAATTCAATGGGGAACTGACGGAATTTCCAACGCAGCAAGCTTGTTTTGTCATTGAAATGTCATAGTTAATGGGCTTGTCCATTGAAATGGACTTGCAGCCATTTACAAAGCAACAGATTCCTGGTAAGTTGACCCCTTTTATTTTTTTCAACAGAGCATCAAGTTCTATGCCTTGCTTGATATATAGTAGATAATGCACCCCTACTGTAAATTATAAGGATATTAGAAGTCACAGAGGAGTTCTGTGACCCCTCTCCTCCTCACTTCCCCACCTCTGTTTTCTCACCCCTTCAGGTTTACCTTCAGTTCCATTGCCTCTCACTGAGTTCCGCATCTCCTGCACCACTGTGGATGGCACGGCTCCTCCTCTTCGTTTTACATCCTGCAGAGTGCATTTGTGCAAGTGATTCGGAAGTCACTTGTGCGATTGTTCATCACTGTGCACTAACTAAAAGGAAGAAGAGGAGCCGCACCATTCACAGCGTTGCAGGAACCGAAGGTAAACCTGAAGGGGGGAGAAAACAGAGGTGGGGGAAGTGAGGCAGGAGGAGAGGGGAAATCAGTGCCAGAAAGTTATAATCAGCTTGCTATTATATAATAAGATTATTATTTACAGATTGGACCCATTGAGTTCCATGGAAGGGGTGGATTATATAGTAGATAATACACCCCCTACTGTGAATTATAAGGATATTACAAGTCACCAAGGAGTTCCATGACCATATAAAAGCACAAGGCCGCAGGCCGAATGACTTTTATACAGGGCGCGGAACTCCAAGGTGACTTCTAATATCCTTACAATTTACAGTAGGGGGTGCAATTATCTACTATATAATCCACCCCCCATTTGAGAACCTTTAGGTTTACCTTCTTCGCATTGTCTGTCACTTAGTTCCGTGGCTCCCTTACCACTGTGGATGGCGCGGCTCCACCTCTTCCTTTTGTAAAAGGAAGAGGTGGAGCCACGCCATCCACAGTGGTGCGGGAGCTGCGAAACTCAGTTACAGACAATGCGAAGAAGGTAAACCTAAAGGGGAAAGTTAACGGAGATGGGGAAGTGAGGCAGGGGGAGAGAAGAGGGCAAGGCAGTTCCGTAGTAGTGCGCCGATTATAAGATTATTATTTACAGGTCAGGTCCTTTGCGTTCAATGGAGGGGGTGGATTATAAAATAATAATTACTGGGGGCGTTTGACTATTTTTCTTCATCTATTTTAGAATTTTCCATTTTCGCTATATTACAATAAAGTTGACTGAGATTCTTATTTCCACATGTACAGAATTGTACCCTGAGTGTTTTAACTTTTGAAGACCCTTCTGCTATGTTGTCTACTTCTCAGTTACCGCCTTTGTCTAGCATCGGGAAAGGTTCTGATGAAATTTCTCTATTTCACTGCAATTCTGGAATAACACAAAGAATATACCCGTATATACTCGAGTATAAACCGACCCGAGTACAAACCGAGGTACCCAATTTCAGCTAAAAATCCTAATAAAAGTTGTTGACTCGAGTATAAACCGAGGGTAGAAACTTGGCATTCAAGATGTTTGGAAACTACAACTCCCAGCTAATAAAGCATGCTGGGAGTTGTAGTTTCCAAAACATCTTGAATGCCACCCCTCACTTGGCATTCAAGATGTTTGGAAACTACAACTCCCAAGCTAATAGCAGCTGGGAGTTGTAGTTTCCAAACATCTTGAATGCCAAGTGAGGGTGGCATTCAAGATGTTTGGAAACTACAACTCCACCCAGCATGCTTTATTAGCTGGGAGTTGTAGTTTCCAAACATCTTGAATGCCACCCTCACTTGGCATTCAAGATGTTTGGAAACTACAACTCCCATCTAATAAAGCATGCTGGGAGTTGTAGTTTCCAAACATCTTGAATGCCACCCTCACCCAGTTCAGTTTGTACCTGTGGGCTCTTCTCCATCCAGGAACTGTGGGCTCTCCTCCATCCAAGGGCTTCCTGTGTTCCAGGGACTTGTGTGCCAGCATTGAAGGTAAGCGTCCTCTGCATTCCGGCATCCGCGCGCTCATTCCTGAACTGGCGCACCAGCTGACGTCACTAATTGGCGCCGGGCTTGGCGCCGGGAAGTGACGTCAGGCCGGCGCGCCAGTACAGAGAATGATCGTGCGGCTGCCGGAGTGCTAAGGTAAGTAGTGACTCGAGTATAAACCAAGTCCAAGTTTTCAGGCTGATTTTACAGCCTGAAAAACTCGGTTTATACTCGAGTATATACGGTAGTGAAATTACCACCACATATTGTTTTGGTGAAAACCTTTGTAGAGAAAACCATCCGTTTAATAAATAAGGCGAAAACAATATTTGCCATTGCGACGTCTGGTGTTATCAAAATGGTGAAAATAGGGATCTTTAATAAATATGACCCTAAGGGTTGTGGTACTCAGGATCTCCAACTGTGCAGGCTTCTAACCAGTAGTCAGTAATAAATATGGAGTTAACTCACTATTCCCTATAATTAAAGGAGAACTAATCCCAATTTTTTATACTCCAGAATCTGAACACAACCCCCCTAAAAACACCAATAAGCTATAAAATCCCACTCCAGTAAATTGTATTAAAGTAAATTTAAGCCTGTTAAGAACTGGATGAAGTATCTGTGTGTATGTGCAGTGTCAGACCACACCTCCTGACCTCAGTCACATGCTTCCTTGCTGCATCTGTCCATTAAAGGATTGGCTAGAGATTATTAATGGGTGTGACCAACTGTAACAAGTTCCTGCCATAGCTAAGGACTGAGCATGTGCAGAACATAATGGTCGTAGACCAAACTGTGCGATACTAGAATGCTGGGAAGTAAAGAACAAACCATATGTTATTTAGGTAGATTTCCCAGCTCCCGTATCAAAATGAGAGGTAAGACACAGATTACTGGTTTTATTTCAAGGTGTTCTGCCTTCTGGTTCAGTGTTGTTCTGTGGCTTTAGTGGTCCTTTAAATACACATCTGTTGTGTCCTACGAAGCAGCTACTGTAAATGTCAGATAACTCATCTTTTTCCGAATAACCTAACGCTTCAAGACATGCTGACTACCCCATTAGACAGGTCAGTGGCATTTGTAGTTATGGTGAATAGTGAGTTAAACAACACTTCCCTGCTTCCCACTGCTCTTCAGGGCTTCCCACTGCACCAGCTACTGCTTTGTGGAGAGAATTGTTAGTATCAATCCCACCAGCATTGAGGAAAGTTCCACAATTCCCCAAGCTAAATTAAGAAGACAGAACTGAAATGTAATTAATATGGAATCAACAATCTGATTATTTTACTGCCTCAATCCCACTATGCACAAGGTTGGAGAAGGAAGGGACAAGGTCTTGGTTCTCTGATATAATGGCTGTCCATCTGGATGCATGTGATGTTGATATTGTGCCCACCACATTTGTCATTGGGTGAATGAAGATGGAGGTTTCAAAAATAATTTTCTAGTTAGTTGCTTAGGAAGTCACACATTTTTAAAAATGTATTGTTGGTTTTTTTTAAAGATGTCACCAATTCAATGTTGGACAATTTTTGTGGATAGAAGATAAAACATTTATATCTAATATATAAAGTGTCGAAATCATGTGCTTGCAATTTAATTTTCCATTGTTAAAGAAAGTATAAAGTTGTTTTATAAATCCTTTAAAGACCATATGTGGGTTGCCCATTCTCTGTGAAAACACCCCAAGGAAGAAGAACAAAATGAACAGCCAGGTAAGGGTGAAACATCTTCAAAACACTAAACTTTATTATCAGTTCCCTTCATCTCTTCAGAGAGCGCCATTGTGGACGGTTACCATGGTAACTCCGGTTTGACCTCTTGCTATGCTAGGAAAGGTATTAAAAAAAATCCCTTTAATGTGGGATGAATATCAGGCAATGTGTCAATATCCCTTTGCTGCAGACAAGGGCCTCTAATGCACTCCAGACCTTTGTTTCTGTCATGATGTGAAAAACCATATTTCCTTTTTTAATTAGTAAGGTTTTTTTCTCCCCCTTATTCCTCAGAAGGTCATGGATTGTTACATTCACTAGCAGGAACAGAGTTAATATTTTGGCTCATATAACTGTTGACTTGGATGAAAGCATTCTGATTCAGTTCATTAGAATCAAGCTAATCGCTTGTCCAGCCTGGGTAAGACGCCTTGCCACAAATTAAGCAGGGGCCAATGTGTCTAAATCACTGGTTTAAACATTAATAATATACCATAGTCAGGAACTTAAACCCACAGTGCAGCAATGCATAACTCAGTCCAGGCCATAGAAGAGTGAGATTGACAGGAAAACACTATTACTATTTTCCCAGAACTTACAATTTGCATTTGGTGCACTTCCTACTGCTTGAGCCATTGCGATGGCTCTTTTTTTTTTTTTCTTTGTAATGCCACGGGCAGGAAATCAAAATATTGATTGAGCTTAAACTTAAACCACATTACAATCCATTATTGGTTTCCCGGCCATATGTGCAATTGTAAAGGATAAGTTCATTTATATTCATTAATATGTTCAAGTCCCTGTCTCCAATAAACAGCTGTTTGCATTGCTGACAGGGTTAGAATGAGAGGCATGAAATAATTGACCTAAATTTTAACCCTTTGCGTCCCTATCAGCTAAATGCATGAGAGTGGTGCCTCATATTCCCGAAACAATACATGCAAGGTGATTCCTATCATACAAGGGTTAAACACATGAAAAAAAATGTTCCCTTCATCTTTTCAAAACAAAATTCAGGCTACTTTTAACAGGAATAGACCTTCAGTTAATTGCCCATAAAAAAGGTAGGATGCTTCCAGTGATAGAAACTGTAGATACCAAATGCTATGGTGTGTCTGCTCAGAAAATCTTTCTTGATTAACCCATTTGCACCTAGTAAAACACGTTCTGCAGGTTTCCTATTTGAAGCTCTCTCTTAGGATTTGAGGTCTAGTGAAATGTCTCCCTTTCCTATTCACCCCCCTCGCCTTTCCCTTGGCATTTTACTTATAGCTCATGCAATTCATTATGAGAACTTGATGCAAATTTCCAAGCCTGTTAAATACATTTGTCAAACCTAATCCTGCATGTGAATTGGTTATAATTACAATAAGCCAATGTGTAGCTACTGATTTGTCATGAATGGCTCTGGTGGGCCACATATTCTACATATTCCATGCTCTTTTCACTAAAAGTCGGATAGGCAAATGGTATTGATTATTTTTTTCACAGCTTCTCAAACTGGAAACATATTAGCATTGGTACATCTCTTCTGATCAATTACTCATTCATTATTTCATTGCAAGAAAAGAATGCAAAATCTAGTAAAATCAGTTTACAAAATATGCTTCTACCTCAACACTGCCATGAAAGTTGTAAAGGGAGTGCCAATCATTAAGATACTTGCTTAATGTTTCAGCTAAGTGCATTTTTCTCTCAACATAACTACCCTATGTCCATATTAGAGATGGATCCAACACGGAACCCCTCGGTTCCGAAATCCGAATGTTTCAGATGGATTGTTCGGATTTCGGGACTTCGGAGCGTGTTATCGAACATTCAAGCTATTTTAGAAAAATCTCGAAAATAGCCTCGAATGTTCGATAATACTGGAAAATACGGTCGAAACTCAAAAAAATAAATTCCGAGGACCATTCAAGGCTAATAGCTCGAATGTTAGATAAAAATCTAATATGTGTTCCGAAGTCCCAAATTTAAAGGGTATCTCCACTCATAATATTGACTTTTGGGAATCCAGTTCTATTGAAGAACGGGAGGTAAAGGACTGTGCCTTACCTTCCGTTCTTCAATAGAAACAAACAGAAGCCAGAGAGAAGGTAAGGAACGTACCCGCTCGCTCGCTCCCCCGGCGCTTAGTCTGACAGGTCCCGACCTACCATGTCTTCTATGCGCATGCGCAATCTATGCGCATAAGAACAAGGTCCGTCGGGACCTTTCAGAATAAGCGCCAGGGGAGCGAGCGAGCGGGTAAGTTTCTTACCTTCTCTCCTGGCTCCTGTTTGTTCTATTGAAGAACGGAAGTTAAGGCACAGCTCCTTTACCTCCCGTTCTTCAATAGAACTGGATTCCAAAAGTCAATATTATGAGTGGAGATACCCTTTAAGTTCCATTTTTGGATTTTCGAAACTGAAAAAGGAATGAAATCCGGCAGTTTCGGCCATCTCTAGTCCATATGCGTTTTAGATTAAACTTCTTATTCAAGCTTAAACCATCTACTGAGTTACAGTATGTGTCACAATAAACTGCCTGAGATGATGTTTGGATCATTCCTTTCTTTCATGAACAGAACTTGTTTTAATGCTCCTGTTTTCTCCCACATTAGGACACATATTTTTGCACATTTGCCATTAAACTGTGACCAGACCTGCTACTGTCTTGATGCAAGGCTTCATGGGGCACTTTTGTGTTTTTGCCTTCTTTCTTGTGTTTTTGCCTTCGTACATTCTCTAATTTCCTTACATTGCCTAGATGTCCAGGTCTCCTTGATACTGGATTCAGATTTGGATCCTATTAATGATTGCCAGATTTCTACAGCTTAATCCAGGTTCCTGTAGCTAAATCCTGCTGCTAATGCTTTCTCTTGCCTGTCCTGGACCTGCCCCTCTTTTTTGACCTAGACCTATTTTCTACCAAAAGACTTTCATTAAGCTATTACTGCACCTTCTGATTTCAATCTTGCATATTTGACTTTGTTACAATCAACTAAGAGGAATATTTCTATTCCTTTGGGTTCATGATTCGTCCAGCAAGACAAAATTTCAGAGATAAACAAAGTAATCATGATAAGCTTAAAGTAAAAAAACAAGTAATAAGTAAACGATACATTGGCTCTTCCTTCCAATAAAGTATACAGGGTATTAGCCATATACGTGCCAATTATAAGAGTAAACAGGAGAACAATTACTTGAAAAAGAAAATGCAGAGTGCCGATACAGGAGCGCTCCTGAACTCACTTCCATCCAAACTGAGGTCACGTGTCCGAGCATGCAGTTTCTCCCCTCCATGTCTGGGCCAGCTCCCTGTACAGGGGCATAGCAAGATATCATAGGGCCCAATAGCAAGATTTTAGATGCCCCCCCATAAAAACCAGTTTGGTTCTGTTCTACCTTATCCGGCAAAACTGTAGTCAGGTTTTCTTAAGGGCATGTCCTAAGAAAAATTTTACTTCACGTATTTCAGCCTCTCAAATCCCGTTTGCATTTTACTTAAACCTGGGAGCATCTTTGAAAGGTTTAAGTAAAATAAAAATGAGGTTTGTGGGGGTAAACTACGCAAAGGTAAAAATTTTCTTAGGAGAGTGGACATGTCTGCAGGGGACCTGGACGGAGCCTCCCTGTCCCTGTGTGATACGTAAGTACAGAGAATAGTGAAGGCAGACCTCTTCCAGACTTCAGACAACCAGGACCACAGATATCTAAGACATCAATGTTTTATTGTGCAAATATCAACACAAACAATGCCACATGTGTACTCAGAGGAAAGTCTTGTTTGTTTTGTGGAACAGCCTCTGCTTCCTCTTTGTCTGTGAGGATATCTATTATACCAGTAATTCTCAATATTATATAGTATCCCTGTACCACATAGAACTGCAGTATATTTAATAATACCAGTAATTCTCAATATTTTTTAGTTTTAGAAACTTATCTAGCCCACTTTTAAAGCTATTCAATGAACTTGCCATTACCACATCTGCTGGAAGACAGTTCCACAGTTTCACCGTTCTCACTGTAAAGAAACCTTTCCTAACTTTTTTTTTTTCTTCCAATCTTAAAGGATGTCCACGTGTCCCCTGATATGACCTCTGATACTTGAAACCTGAAGCAAAAAGAGACTAATGTTAAAAACCTCAGACACGGGCTTCCTGTTCTGTGATATACTGGTGTAATAATTATTTATTTTTCTTGAGACCAGATTACCCTCTTTATCTTCTTTTTTGCATTTCTTTCTCACATCTTTTTCCATTATATCTTTCACTTCATTCTTTTTTAAATTAACCTACATTAAAAATTGCACCAACTTGGAGTGATGTCCTTGAAGCACAATTTTCATTGTCCTAGAAGGAAAATGTGCCATCTCTTTGTACATCCAGATACTGTGTGATACCTTCTTCAGAAGAAGTAACAGTTGTAGTCAGGAAACCAACATACAGGCTTGGCTGTGCACAGATGGTCTCCTGTCTACAAATCTTGATTCTTATATATCATGCATAGTTGTTTTGATCTTTCTTTATAGTCATCTTGTAAATAAAGTCAATTACATATCAGATATATCTAAAAAATGTGCATTCTTTACTTTAAGCTACTTGCACACAATGGGATCCTTCATCTTGAGCAACCGTTTGCCTGACGTATGTTGCTGGTTTGCGCAAAGCCATGCAATTTTTTCAACCTGATCAATCAATACACTAAGTTTTTTTGCCCATCGGGCAAGAAAAATCGTATGGTGTGTACACAGCTTTATAGGAAATGAAACAGATCACTTTTGGGGGGATCTGTGGAACTTTATTTTTTACTTGATAAGATTACATCTCAGATAGAATGTTTAAAGAACTATATATAAATGTACATACCCCTGTATCCCCACTAAGAGTAATAATGCAGTCTAAGGTGTAATAAATATCATTTAACTCCAGTAAATAGTTTTACCTATATACTTACTTACAGAACTGAAAGTGCCACCATGTTTCTAACTTTTCAGCACACCTTGAGCAGTTTAAAGGGCATGTCCACCCCCAAAACTATAATCCCCCCCGCTAATGGCCCCACCATGTAGTGTAATAAAATCCTTACCTCACATCCCAGCTCCATATGTTTCTCCTGTAGTCCCCCCAAAAGTCCCAAAAACTGCCCACCAGTAGGATAGCAGAGTCCATATAGGACTCTGCCTCCTGTCTCGCCTCCGGGAGAAGTTTGGCATGTATACTGCAGCCCTTCTCCCCCTCCCTCTCCCTCACTCTCCTTCCCATTTTGCGATCCCTCCCCCTACCATAAAACCCCTTGCCCATATCATAGTATATCTTCCCCCAGCCCCAACCGCTAAAAAAATAATTTTAAGAAAGTCCCCCGAACTCTACTTACCTTCCCTCTCTCCCCGGCATTCTGAGAAGCCGGCAGCCGTGTCCGTGATTGGCTGCCTCTCAGCCAATCACAGACGCGGCTGCCAGTCCCGCCCCCTACTTGCAGTGTCGGAGGAGAGAGGGAAGGTAAGTAAACGTCGGGGCACTTTCTTAAATTTATTTTATTGCGGTTGGGGCTGGGGCAAGATATACTATGATATGGCAAAAGTTTATAATAAGGGTGGACATGCCCTTTAATTAGTCTTGTATGTAATTTTGGTCATGTCTTGTGGCTTAAGTCACATGCCCCCTTGTGATGATTCCAAACTTTCTTTTCTTTACTGGTTTGTAACATGACTGCTGCAATCAACTCCTGCAGTAACTGACTGAGCATGTTCAAGACACATTACAGTCAGTAACTTAAATTATTGGTGTGTCGGTAAGATTTGAATGCTGGGCAATGAGGCACAAAACCCACAGCAAAATGCGAATCAAGACACAGATGTGTATTTTTAATTCAAACATCTCCGTCTTTTGATTTAATATTGTTCAGAGGCTTTTGTTTAACTTATAACTTTTTTAAGGGTGGATATTTGAGGTTGAATAAAGACATACGTCCATTCGGGGTGGGGGTGGGGGGTTGGATGGACAATCGTAAATATCCCTGGATCAACACCAACTTTATGTATCAATACCAGTAACATGATGCAACATTCAGTATTTTTAGAAACTCATCCGGCTTGTTATTTGAAACTATCGAATAAACCTGCCATCACCAACTCCAATGTAAGACAGTTCCATAAACCCCTACCGAACTTGAAGACTAAACTTCCTTTCTTTTTGTCTGCATGTCCTCTCACGTGTTCTATGTGAACAATGCCCCAGATAGTTTATTATGTGGCCCATTAATGTATTTATACACAGTAATCATATCCCCACGCAAGTGCCATTTCTCTAGTGTGCCTAATTGTAACATATCTAATCAGTTTACATATTCAAGCATCCCCAGACCACTTATTAATTTAGTTGCCCTTCTCTGAACCGATTCCATTTCCAATATGTCCTTTTTGTACAGGGTATTGCAAAATTGCACAGCATATTCCATTTGAGGCCTTACCAGTGCTTTAAAAAAGATGAAAAATAATATTTTTCTACTTTGAATCCATACCCCTCTTGATATAATTGCTGTATATCTACTGCTGTTATAACAAGCTGTCGCCACCTGTTATAAAGAATATTAAAATAATTGACAACAATTTAGCAAAAAACATTTCCTTTAATTATATATACACTGCCAGCCTTCCACTAAAAAAATATCTCAACCTCATTGTTTTGAAAGGTTTTGCATGTTGTAATTATGTTTGCACTTTTTGTCTTCTTTTTTTTTTTAATAGTTACTCATGTAAAAACCTCAAATTGGCCAGTGAGATAATGAGGTTTCCTAGGAATATTACCAAACAGTCTCAACATTGCTATGTTATTTTCTATTGTGGATCCTTGGTACTACAATTACAGTTGCCAAAAAAGAACCAATTTCTGTACAACAAAACAGATATCCATGTAAGGTTTTTAAGGGGTCCCTATAAGGTTTCTAAGGTGACCTTACAAGAGTTTTTAATGATGGTTAACAAACCCCATAATATGAAAAATTTGAGCTTTACATGCCAATGGAATGAATATACACTTGACCGTTTCTGTACTACTTCATTTCAACGCTTTGAAGTTACTAGGTATATTATGTGAATATATTCAGTATGATCTGTGAATTCAAGCTCCGTGTTGGTATCCCTCTAGTTCTCTTTTAACTAGCTTGGCCCCGATCCCTTTTTATTTTGAACCCCTTTATAAGTAAGGATAATGATATTGCTATGGGGAATCATTTTGAAGGTGTTCTGAAAGGCAAAGTATAGATATTATAATATTTCTGATGTTATTTTCACATTTTTATGTAATGTAATCTTCTAGAATTCCTGTTGTACAGTTGATGTACACTTTTCAATTGAAATCTTTTTATGTAATCTTCTTTTTTCTGATGTGAAATGTTATGTGAATTGTCAAAAAATGTAATTATGCTGACAGCTGGTGAACAACTTGAAGAAATCAATAGGTTGAGTATACTGTACTTTGCATAGGGAGATTATTGGGGTGACAAAAAAACAAAAAGAAAAAGTATCCCCCTCTTTATAAATTACACACACCCAATAGCAAATCTGGAGAAAGAATGGTGAACTAAAACTATAAATTTTATTGGATATACATTAAAACATTACAAAACACACTTAATTTAAAAGCACAATGGGTTGGAGCACCAAAAATATGTACATAATATGCCAGGAGAGCAGAGCAAAGAGGAGTGACAGAGGTAATGTAATAGCATCCACTAAAATAGTCACTATGTAAGTGGGAAAAAAACTCATCCCTTTGCCTCCAGGTGATACAATTTGATTGTGGGGAAAAAACTAACCCCTTTGTCTCCAGGTGATGCAATTTGATCACCTGTAATTAGCTATGTGTGGATGTGAGAAACCTCTCCACCACACTTACCAGTCAGGTAAATAAGTGCAAATGGAGAAACCCTATAGCACTTAAAGCTACTCCTGGTTTAAGAACGGGGATCCCAAATCTGCGTCCCTATTTAAATAGATGCTTCTGAAGGTTCTCATTCATCCAGGTCAAGGTATATCTGTTGTATTCAATTAGATCAACTGGACTTGAAGTTTAGTTCTTGAAGACGTTTCGCTAGTCATCCGACTGGCTTTCTCAATTCAGAATGACAATGACAAGAATCTGTGGCAATTATGTACCCTGGAAATTACCAATTAGCATATCACAGCCAACTGTTAAGGGTGTGATTGGATAGTGGCTAAGGAACGTCCAGAGAAGAGACGTCTCAAAGAAGAGACCCCTGATGCATTTTGTCGCCGCGTGCGGGACTTACTCATAGGGTGTAAGTCCTCCTATTAGTAAGTCCTCCACATGGGGATGGAATGCGTCACATAGCTTATTACAGGTGATCGAATTGTATCACCTGGAGGCAAAGGGGTGAGTTTTTTTCCCACTTACATAGTGACTATTTTAGTGGATGCTATTACATTACCTCTGTCGCTCCCCTTTGCTCTGCTCTCCTGGCATATTATGTACATATTTTTGATGCTCCAACCCATTGTGCTTTTAAATTAAGTGTGTTTTGTAATGTTTTAATGTATATCCAATAAAATTTGTAGTTTTATGTCACCCTCCTTTCTCCTATGCTATTGGGTGTGGGTAATTTATAAAGATGGGGATACTTTTTCTTTTTTTTTTTTTGTGATTTATCCTTATCCCCATTTACCCTATCCTGTCACGCAGGCTTGTTAACTGTGCATCACATTTCTATTTTGTGTATTTTGTCTAGAAAGGAAGAAGTATGAGTGGGGGGTCTGTACAGGAGATGGTTCTGTGATGATCAAAAGATGCAGGCGGTAACATATGTGCTGCGATTCTCACGTTAGTAAGGATCATTAGTAGTTTATGAGAATTGTCAATGGATCGTTAGGGCGCAAAAAAAAAATATAAACTCTATCAGGGTTATTCAATAAAAGTTCTTATCATTAAAAATGGTGCTAATTTTGCCCCTACCAATCAGATGTTAGCTTTCAAATGTTAAATAAGATCTGATTGGTTGGGGTAAAATTAGCACCATTTTAAACGATAAGAACTTTTATTGAATCTCTGTTGAAAATTCTGTTCAATAAAATTTTTATCTTATATCCCATCTTTATAAATCAGACAAGTGTCATTCTAAGAAATGGGGTAGATAAGGGCCTTCCCAGCTAGTCGATCCCAACATATTTGCCATTTTAGGTGAAGCTGAGGAGGACGACAGCTCAGAGATGTAATGTGGGTTCAAATAGAACCCAGTTTCAAATCGAATCTGAGGGTTTCGAAGTCCCAACAAAACTTTTGGAACTCCCAAATTTCACGGAACCCGGATTTTTTGAATTTTTGATTTTTAGCAAAAATCGAAAGTAGACGATTATCGAAAATCGAAAGTAGATGATTTTACGAAAATCCAAAATCTGAAGTAGACAATTTTCGAAAATCGAATTTTTGTGCTTTCGAACGTTCCGCAAAATTTAGAAAATTCGAAAATGGAACAAAACTCAGCAGTTTTGAACCTCTCTCTAGTAGCATGTATGGAGCAGGCCATTCCCTTGAGCACCCAGGGGACCGCCATCTCTAATACTAGGGAGGGAGAACTGTGGACTAGGAAGGATAAGCAGGTGGTTATGGTAGGGGACTCCATTATTTGAAAGGTATATGCCGAACAGTGTGTTGCCTGTCTGGTTCTAGGGTTCGACATGTAGTTCATCGTGTAGACAGATTATTGGGTGGGGCTGGAAATGACCCAGTGGCCTTGGTTCATGTTGGTGCCAATGACTGGTGCCAAGTTAAAGGAAGGGGCGATGTGCTTAAAAATGATTTCCAAGAGTTAGGGGCCAAGTTAAAAGTAAGGAACTCAAGGCTAGTGTTCTCAAAAATACTACAGCAGCCACATGCTATGCTAGGGAGGCAACGGGAGCTTAGGAGTATTAATGAATGGCTAAGAGGGTGGTGTAAGGAGATGGGGTTTGGATTTTTAGAAAACTGTGTTGACTTTTCTGTTGGCTACAGGCTCTTTAGTAGAGATGGACTGCATCCAATAATGCTGGCGCAGCTGTTTTGTGAGAGAAAATGGCTAGAGTGTTGGAGGAGATTTTAAACTAGGTATGGGGGGGAGGGTATGTTGGACTACACAGGGTAGATAGAGGGGTTAGGGATCAGGGGTTAATAAGATAATAGAGGAAGAAGATGGGGGAGGGGGAGCATAGAGGATAAGGAGGCATGTACATCCAAGTATGGAACTAAAGTAAATGATAATCTAAAATGTATGTTTACAAATGCATGAAGTCTGGCTGAAAAAATGGAGAACAAGAAATAATAGCTCTAAAGGAATTGTACACTGAAAAAATGGCTTTGCCTCATTTCAATCTATGAATGAATACATGTAAGCCGCTTACTCTGATGTATTTGTGTTGCTGTATGACTTTAATCCAGTACTTGATTTACTCAAGCTCAGTCCCTCATTTCCCCAGTCCCCTACCATACTTTCTGACTCTCTGTGAGGGCAAGCATGCTCAGTAATCCCTATGAGGCAGCACTGGGAAAGATAATTCCCTCCCATGCAGTTCACGTACCAACTGTCACCGTTCCATCTACAGCAAAACTATGCATAACAGAAAAGATTAAGATACTAAGGCACTTGATTGACAGCTGAAATGTAAGATGTTTCAGACTGGATATCTAAAGAACAGGGGACAGATCAACAAAAAAAAATGGTATAGTGATAGTTGGGAAGAATTACTGTATAGTTTCCAGAAATGTACAATTTAAAAAATGACAGAGTTAATAAGAAAGGATGGAGAGTAAGTATGTATATTAAACAAAAATTGAAGCCAAATTTAAAAGATGAGATAGGTGGTGGTATAAACGATAAAGCAGAAACAATATGTACAGGAAGCAAGAAGGTGGGTGGATGTTATAAGCGGCCAAATGCCAGTGAGGATGTGGAAATTAATCTCCATATGCAGTTGGCGAAGGCTGCTGGTATGGGGCATGTTTTGGTTCTGAGGAATTTCAATTACCCTGACATAGATTGGAGTAAGGGAACTGCCAGCACCTCAAAAGGTATCAAGTTCTATATGAGCATTTTCTTTCACAGATGGTAGAAGTTCCTACTAGACAGAATGCGTTGTTGGATCTGGTGATATCTAATAACCCTTAGCTAATTTTGGAGATGAAGTTAATGGGAAGCTTAAGGAACAGTGATCATGATATAGTGTCATTTAATATAGTTTTCAAAAAAAGTGCACTGGGTTAACAAAAACCTTTAACTTTAGGAAAGCTAATCTTATGTTGTTAAAGGAATCACTCCTGCTCATAGACTGGGGGGATTTGTTCCTAGGTAAAGCAGAAATGGATTGGTTTTAAAGGGGTATTAAATTGTTACATTTCAAAATGTGTAAGTCTAAAAAAAGTGGGTCCTCTCCTGCCTGGCTTAATGCTCAGGTAAAAAGGAAAATGGGAAAAAATAAAAAGGCTTTTAATATTTTGAATTCAGAGGGAACAGAACAGGATATACAGAGAATAAAAGCTGTAATAAGGACTGCAAGAAAGCAATTAAACTAGCTAAAATAGAAAATGAAATATGGATACTGAGTATATCAATAGTAAAAAAAAAATGAGAATGTGGGACCATTAAATAACGGGGCTGAGATGGTTGTAGAGGATGCCGAAAAGGCTGACAATGATAGATCTTTTTTCCCCCCTTTGTATTCGCTATAGAGAATTCTAGTCCTTATAGCAGGGACTGTAATAATATGAAGGGTATAAAAAATTAGACAAAGTTAATATCAATTAAGCCCCAGGACTGGATGAAATACCACATTTGGAATATGCGGTGCAGTCATCGAATACCATATACAAAAGGGACAACTTGGAAATGAAAAGGCAACTAAAATAATAAAGGGAATGGAGGGGCTTGACTATGCAGACAGATTAGACAAGTTAGGGGTATTTACAACGTTTGCACGGGGATATGATCACTTTATACAAATATATTAATAGGCCATACAGTAAACTCTCTGGTGCACTGGTGCATTGTTCACTAAAAGGTTTCTATACAGTGAGATCTGTGAAACTGTGGAACAGTTTTCCATGTGGTAATGGCAAATTAATTGAATAGTTTTAAAAATGGGCTTGGTAAGTTTATTGAGAAAATATTGAGAATTACTGGTATTAATACATATACTGTAGTTCTGGTTGATCCAGGGATAATTTCCAATTGCAGTTTGGAGTCAGGAAGGAATCCCTTTTTTTTTAGCTGGGTTAGGTAGTGTTAAAAGGGAGGGTAAAAAGGTTGGACTTGATGAATGTATATCTTTATTCAACCTCATTTACAATGTTAATAGTTAACAAATTTAGGGGTATGCAATTTCGCTAACATAGGACATCGCAATGGCTAATAGCGTTAATATCGCTGTATTTATAAGCCAGATCAGTTTTGCTGCAAAGATTATCATTCAGTGATGTTTTTGCCATTTTGTAAATACGATTGATTGGTTACCACAGCGATGTATGGCAATATGCAGTGATAAGCGAAAAGACAATTTGACTTTTCTCCACCGGTTATCGCCGCTTAATAAAATAAACAGGCAGCGATAGCAGTGATGAAAAAAGGTAACAGATCTTTAGACATATGCCTTGAATATGAAATGTACTGACATGTTTAAGTCCTCTTGATCATTGAAGCACAAATAGAGGAAAAGTTCCAAAACAAAGCATAATTTGATTTACGTTTTCTGCCGTGCCATTAAATGTCACCTTTAGATTAATTCATGGATGCAGTTTATCAAGAATGCTGTTTGTTGAAAAATGTGAAATAAGTTATTATAAGAGGTGACGTAGAACCCATAGTTACTGGCCCATAATTAACAAGTCCTGCCATCCATAATTGAGAGCAATAATTCTTTCTACATCTGCCATATCATTGCATCACAAATCTTTATCTATAATGTTGCAAGAGCTAATGGAAATGAAAAAAGGATGTCATTTGTGATGTAATAAAACAAAGATCTGAATTATGGTTCTGAGAAATGGTTTGCATAGTAAGGCCACATGATCTAAGAGAAATCATTATCCTACAAGACTTGTACTTGTGGTCATTTCCAGTTTATATCCACAGTGTCCCCTACCATCATGCAAAAGAGATTCAAGAAAATTGATTGACATGGCACGCTGCACTAGGGTTTTCAAGTGCTTTCGGAGACAATGGGCCATATAGCAATAGATAACAGTGCATATCTATGCACATTATTATATGAGCAACATTTCTGGATTCCTTAACACAGAACAACCAATTAGACATTTCAGCAAGTATTGCAAACTTTCAGGATAGGTACACATAGGTCAATATTTCATCCCGACCTGATGCAATATTTTGGTCACTTAATTAACATTAAAAATGTACCCTTTTAAATAAAGTCTTCGATTCCAGCACTATCAGAGCCAAAGCTATAGTCTATTCTTCAACTGATGTATAACTTTAGATTCCCTAAATGAATAATGGAAAGTTATCAGTTTTGCTTAAGATACATATGCTTGTGAAGGTTCTCATTCATCCAGGTCATGGTATATCTGTTGTATTCAATTAGATCATCTGGACTTGAAGTTTAGTTCTTGAAGACGTTTCGCTAGTCATCCGACTGGCTTTTTCAATTCAAAAGTTCTCAATTCTGAATTGAGAAAGCCAGTCGGATGCCTAGTGAAATGTCTTCAAGAACTAAACTTCTAGTCCAGTTGATCTAATTGAATACAACAGATACACTTAAGATACATAATAATGGCATAAGGGACAGGACCATAAACAGTCAAAAAATAAACAATGTTTTCATTTGCCATATGAAACAAATCAAAAAGCTACAATGACTAGGGTTCTTTTAATTAGCTGCTTTATAAAACAGAAAGAAACTGCTTCTTCCTTAAACCAATCTCTCTTGCTGCTCCCTACCTCTCCCTACTCTCTCCCTCTCTTTCTTCTGCCAGGTGACATCCATTAATACTTTCAAATCTAGACTGTTATCCTACCTTTCTTTGTTAGCCACCTCAAGTACTTTGTACCCACACCCTTACTTGTATCTGTATGTTGCCCCACTCACTTAGATTGTAAGCTCTTTGGAGCAGAAATCTCATTCCTAATGTGTCAAGGCATGCTGCACTTATATCAATTTATCCATAATTTATATTTAGATGTGTTCGTAATCCATGTATGAAATTGTTTTAAATTTTTATTTATCTGTATAATGGCATGCACTTACCCCCTTGTTTGTATACTCTGTATTTTATAATGTACAGCACTGCGTATCCAAGTGGCACTTTATAAATAAAGTTATACATAAATACATACATTTATGTTGTTGGACAGAGCCTTGCTAAGTTGAGTTGCTCTTCTCTACATTCCCCTTAATTCTGTGAACTGAAGGGACTGTGGGCTGTAATAGTTTGTGTACAGGAAACAGCTGCAGCTGTGAAAATATCTGTTAGCTTTACTTATTCATTCCTGATAAAGATGGATCAGCAAAGGATCATTTTAGCTGTCTAGAATCTGCAGGCAACTTTAGTAAATAATTTATCAGTCTTCATTTATGAAGCGCCAACATATTCAGCTTACATATTATTTGACAAATTTACCAAAGATTTTTCTACCTGGATGTAACTTTGCAAACGGTGTCATCAACTATTAATAAGAAACTGAAAAAAGTTAAATAAATAAATCAGAAATACTCTTCAATATATTATTGCAATTTATTTCCTAGAGATGGTGCAGGCACACAGACATAACATATCCATTTTAATGTTTTTCTCTTCTCAATACCCTAAAAAAAAGTGAAATGTTGTCTAGGCGCCATACATTTCCAGGGAGATGTAATAAAAGTTTTTATCGTTAAAAATGGTGCTAATTTTGCCCCAACTAATCAGATGTTATTTACCGTTTGAAAGCATCTGATTGGTTGGGGCAAAATTAGCACCATTTTTAACAATAAAAACTTTTATTACATCTCCCTGTTTTCAATTTGCATTCATGCATTTCTTGCATTTTGCCTTGCAGCGCTGAAGTCCTGAGTTTGAATCTACCCTTTGCATGTGCAAGGAGTTTGTATGTTTCTTCCAGGCACTCCGGTTTCCCCCACAATCATGAAGACATACTGATAGGTTGTATGTGTCAAATAAATGTGCTTAGATTGTAAGCTCTTTGGGCAAGCCTATTTGAATGTATACATGCAATTGTAAAGTGCTACGTAAGATGTTGGCACTATAAAATCCACAATAATAATAATAATTGGCCCATATTTCTCTTATATGCTATTTTGCAATTTATACAAGCAGGTCAAACAGTTTTAAACTAAACATATGTCTTCTTAATAAATATAAAATTTTACAATGAAAGTGATAACCTAAAAATCATTGCTCATTGTTCCCACACTAGACTAGAAAGAGTGCAAATATAATGCAGAAAAAAAAATACACTCTCTTAAGGTAACAAAAATGGATGGATAGGGAAATAGAGGGTTGGGTGACTGTAACTCATCTGTGCTGTATTCTGTTTTTTAATATAAAACTCAGGTCACTCACAGGGCTTTAAACAAACTTGTGGAATAATGAACAAGTGTCGGAACCACTTCGATCATATTCTATAATATTATAGACCTTACAGTATGATAAAGAGAAAGAGAATTTGGATCTGAATTTTCTTTTGAGATTTTTCAGCATTTATGTCTGTGAGTACAATTTTAATGTGGCATTGCTTGTGGAAATGTAAATGTTACATTGAATACAGCTTCCTGTCTTAGTTATAATATAAATACTGTTTTTAGTAATGTGTTAAAATGTATATTTTTTTCTACTTCAACTGAGGTTTATTGCCTTGCACTCATACACATGCCTGTATGTTCTCCCTGGATGTCAGATACAGTAGTCTACTCAGATGTAATAGAGCTTCTGGATATGTTTTAATAACCCGAGAAACTGAGTGCTCAATATAAAGAGCATTTTTAAATTAATTAGACAAAGCGTTGCAATTATGTAGCGCCAGCTAACAGCAGCTCATATAGTAGCAGGAAAACATGAGACTATTGCTACAGTTTTTTTTTTTTTTTACAAACTCATGGAGGATTTAATCAGATCAACACATTATAATAATCGAATACATTTAACCATTAAGGGGATATAGTAAACAGCATTGCCCTTGACATTAACATTTTATGTAGCTTTTATCACTGATTAAAATAAGGGCACTTTACTATGTGTGCCTGAAAATGCTTTGTTGAAACTTTATTGATACGGTGTGTGTGTGTATATATATATGTGTGTGTGTATATATATATATATATATATATATATATAAATATATATATTCATTCAGTTATGACAGATTGTTTCATTGGTTTCATTGGATAGTTTCAACATGGCAGCTCCTTCACAATAATTAAATAAAACCAGCAAATAATCAAGACTATCAATGCTTTTCAACCGATGTATTTATTTTTTGGGAGGTCAAAAGGTCAATAACTGATGGTATTTCGATATCGGTTGGTTCCACTGACTTCTATGGGGCGATACTGTACAGTATGGAAATACCAGCTGGCGACGGCTTTTCAACAATTCTCACCACGGTTGAAAATAAACACATCCGTCACAAACAATACTAATACTAGCGGACATTACCAATAATAATCCTTTGTGGCCCTCTGTGTATTGTAGATCTGATAATTCGGGATTAAAGTTTCTAAATTTGAGACTACTAGATTTCCTAAAACCCAATATCCAGTTTAAGAAAGAACATGGTTTTGTACAAATCATACAAGTGACACTGGTTGTATACTTTGAAGAAGAAATGAATTACTCTCTCCTTGGCTTACTTAGATTTTGGAAAGTACAATCATATCTTCTTTCTGTGATTAGCAGAGAAAATATTTCAGAAAAATAGTATACCACAAAGGGACACATCTAAAAACAGCTAGTGTTCTGTAGTAAATATAACTGGGGGGAATGAATCTTCTTAAAGCTTTATCATAAATAGTGTATTAAATCGCACACCAAAAACACATTATTTGCCTCAGGCTTCATGGCTAGCAAAAGGATTAATGCTGATATATCATCAGTTACTAAGTGGCAGTAATTTGTAAGACAAGTGGGCACGTATCACATGCACTAAATGATGTTATCCTATAACAACACATCTTGCACAGTAGTGTTCTTTCTAGCAATTTATGGGCCTAAGGCTTAGCATGTAACCTAGGTGCCCTCTAATGGATATTCCAGGTATAAGACAAGTACTAAATAACTTTAGATTCAGTCAAACAGGAAGAACTAATTACTGTAGATGTATATATATATATATATATATATATATATATATATATATATATATATATATAAAACATACGAAGGCACTTACAGGCCTTAAGTAAAATCTAACTTTTATTTTGTACAGTTAAAATGCTCTATCTACAAGTTTCAGCTGTATTTTAGCTGACTAAAATATAGTTGAAATGCGTAGATAGAGCGTTTTAACTTTACAAAATAAAAGTTAGATTTTACTTAAGACCTGTGAGTGCCTTCGTATATCTGCATATACTTGTTCTTTTGAATGGCACCTGGGCATTTGCTTGGAGAGAGAGAGAGAGAGAGAGAGAGAGAGAGAGAGAGAGAGAGAGAGAGCGAGCAGAAATGAAGGCACTCCTGCTTTACATGTCACAAACACCCGGGTGCAGTTCAAATCAAGTCAATATTTCATATGAGTAAGAACACATTCATGCAAACTTTTCTTTCATTGACGTGTTTCCACTCTCACAGGAGCTGTCATCGATGAGTGTGTTCTTACTCATATGATATATATATATATATATATAGAGAGAGAGAGAGAGAGAGAGAAAGAGAGAGCGAGAGAGAGAGAGAGAAGAGAGAGAGACATCTGCACTATGCAGCACCGGAACATTTAAAAAAAAAAGTTTGCTTTGATAAAATGATCCTCTGGTGCGTTGGATCGACAAATATATGTATGGATGTATATATTGACAAAGTTTTAATGAAAATCATCAGTGTGCTAACTTTTGAGCATATTGAAATAAAAAAAATGAAAAAGCACAGAATCCCATGTGATTTACAATATGTGATGCCTTTATTATTATTGTTTTTACAAACATTTGTTTCCTAAAATATGATACAAACGTGTATTATGGAGTGTTTATAGCCTTTTAAAAGCAGAATTTTTTTTTACTGTGAGCCAGAAAAAGAGGCAACATTCTGGAAAGTTCAAAGATTAAATAAAGAATATTAAAGAATTTGTATGAAAACCAACCATATGACTAAATGATAATTAGCAATATAGTTGCTTTATTCAGTCATTTATTTTTAATCTTTAATTTAAATGAACTAGACTGGCCTTTATATTCTATATGACTTGGTATATCTACATACCCTGGAATGTGCATTTATCTGAAAGCTGCTTTACTAAGACCTCTAATACTACACAAATGTAATTCTTCTTGATTGCTGTTTACATGGGCTTGTGTTATGGAGATCCTTTAAAGTTATGTATATAAATAATGCACATTTCAAACAAAAATAGCTTAAACGTGACATCGATTCTAAGCCAACACCATTTAGTTAAACATTTTATTTGGATTGTTATGATTTGCGTGTATCAAAACAAAGTCTATGTATACCGTGACTGGTTCTTAAGAATAAATTTTCTTGAGAGGCGCAGATTTGTTTCATACTGTAATTAACTACATAAGAAAAATGCAAATTCATCAAGTTCAACCTTTCCAAAAATTATTTGTTTTAAGGAGAACAAAGGTCATCCCCCTATGAGCCAATGGAAAATGTTCTCTGGTGGAAACCAAACCCAGATCCAAATTGGACCAATCAGCTGCTTAATAATCATACATGCATTTGTCCATTGCTTGTGAAGATAATCATTTATCCAGGTCATGGTTTACAGTATCTGTTGTATTCAGCTAGATCAACTGGACTTAAAGTTTAGTTCTATTCAGTTAGATCACCTTTACTTAGAGTTTAGTTCTTTCAAGAACTAAACTTTAAGTTCAGTTGTTCTAACTGAATGCAGTACAACAGATACAGAATCCATTCACTCAGTGAATTCCGCAACTTATCTACCATTTAATGCTGATGATGGACATTATTAAAGTGGCTGGACTGACCTTGTACATACAATTATATATATATGTATACACTTTTAAGGTTCCTCTTTTATAGGGATAATTGTGTAAAAAATTATGTAAAAAAATGTTAAAAATCTATTATACTTATTGCCTTTATATAAACCTTTTCCAGTACTTCCAGGCAATAGATGGGTATGTAAAAATTGTAAAGTGTAATCCAAATATAAGTATTAGAAGAGGTAACATGCAGGACACAGCAGGTTAAACTGCAACTGGCAACTTTATTCCATACACAGCATTTCGGGAGAAAGGGCCCTTGGGGCTCTAAAATTCTAAAATCCCAGTGCAATCTCAACAGAACAAACATATCTAGATCTATGGTACCATTTGCGTTCCCTTAACTTTATTACTTGCTTTTTGGACTTTGGAGCCTGGATAAAATCATTATGGTCATGGAACTTGACTTCTAATAGCAACAGCAATCAGTCCATTGTCTTCTATTTATTGCTGAAAGTTATACCAACCAGTTTTCATGTTTAGCGCAAAAATGCATTTCCACAGGCAGACATGACATCCTCAATGTTTACATGAACATGCTTCCCATGCCGTTTGCTCTACGCAATGTTAATGTTCTTTTTTGCATACATAATCTTGTGCTTGTCATTTGCAGAAGTGGAAAAATTGTCAGTTGCCTGATGGGACCGTTAGACAGAATGTCTGACTCATTGTTTATTCTTTGTCCATTGCAATAAATGTAATGTGTAAGCTGGCTCAATTTCAAATTAGAAGTCCGGGCACACCCCCTGCACGTTGCATGTTGCATGTCTGTTTGCTGTCAAAAAAGTTCCTATTTTAGTGACTATAACAATGGGTAAATTCCTACATACCGGCAGTAGAGTTAATAATACAAAGATGTACAGCAGCTGAACACGTATATCAGTGATTAGCATCCTGAAAATGTGGAATTTTTATAAGGTTCCTTGAACCTGTATCTCCATGTAACAGTTCTGCCTTCTATGAGGCAAAATTGCAATAATATTTATTATTTTATTAGGAAACATTAGATAGTATTGTAATGTTCAGCTTCTTTATGGGATATATTAAAAGCAAACGTGCTGTTGTTTGTTTATAATTTTACAGATACCTTTTTGTGACTTTTTTTTGCAGTTGCTGTCATTAATATTACAATCAACACCTTTGGCTTCACTTGGGAATTAATGATCTAAATGAAATGAAGGCCAGATAACTGACAACTGCCCACTGTATCATCTTCTTTGGCAGCAAGAACTATTCTAGCTGCAGGGGAAGCAGAACACTATAGGACTGTCTTGTGCTTAATAACCCTGAGAAGGCTGAAATACCAAAGGGAGAAGGGCGATTTCATCCTGTACTGTCTTGTGTCCCCAATAAAAGGCTATGTAAAGCCCACTAGAGATCCCTTCTGTTCATTAGTAATGTCTTTATATGTGGTATTTTTTCTCTATAGCCATTAAACTCTTTCAGCACTGAAAGTGTTGCTGTCATTTCACGCCCTTCATATAATGTCTTTATCCTGCATTAATCCTTGCATGCCTGAGGGCCCTGTACATGAGAAAAAATAAACTAACGCCAGAGCGTCTCATTTAAAATACAGTTGCATTCATTTGTTTCCTAACAGCTTACCTACATTTCAGTGTAATATGAATTTTGCTAGAATTATTTCTATATCTTAACATGTGTTATTTACGTAAAAAGAAAAAAAAATTCAAACTTGAGGTTTGGAGAAAGTTGACCATTTCATTTCTTGTCACCTTAAAGCTTTTTTCTTAGCCTTTTTCTTTTCGTGTTCTTGCTGTAAAACATTTCATGAGATCAGGCAAAAGTCACACATTTCAAAAGAGCAATGTCAGACAAAATGGAGTTGGTACCTTAATGTTTTATAACTTGGTCTCATTATTTGGCCTCCATGATTTATTTGCCCTGTAGTAGACATAAATGAGTCTCCACCTGTTTATTTACTAGTGGATTTTTCTGTAAATACTGTTCCCCAGTGAAAATTCAATACTGTCTGTAGATACCAATTAATAAAACACAAGGGAAAATGCTTAGATATTTATATACAAATATTGCTCCTATAATAATATTATATTGCTACCTATGTACTGCTTATATGTGGTCTTCTGGTGAAGTACAGAGCTAAACCTGTTTGTGAAGTATAGGTCTGTGCCATAAGGTAAGGATGGAGCATGGTATTATCAGTGACATTATTAAGATGTCCATTCCCATAGCCTAATGTCATAACTGTCAGGCATGGCTGCCATATCGATGTCATTAAAATGACACAACACAATTAGTGAACCAATAGAGAAAGACATATTTTTTTGTTTTTAAATGTCAAGTTTGCATTAATTACTAATTTATTTGACAAGCATCTGATTCTATACGTGTGCAATACAATATACTCATACTAACATTTTATTATCTATATTAGAGTGATTCATTTTGATATGGACTCCCTCTCCCTCTCTCTCCCCCCTCCCTCCCTCCCTCCATTGGGACTGCATTTAATTAAAAAAAACTTTGCTGTAGTGTAGGGGACAACCCCCCCCCCCCCAACCCTAGGGTTTTAAGTTTAAAAAGTGACCAGAAATAGACTTACCGGACCCTGCACCCTTGTCTCTCTCACTCTAATCGACAGCCGCAACTGTGATTGGATGACTCAACCAATCAGAGACGCAGCTGCCGGTCCAGACCCTATTGCTATCCTGCTTTCACAGAAGTAGCAATAAAGGTAGATGTAACGAGGTTGGCTATGTCTATTTCTGGGCACTTTTTAAACCCTAGTGTTTAAGGTTGGAGGGGGGTCCCCTACACTACAGAATTTTATTTTGGGTGGAGATACCCTTTAACAGGACTACCGTATTTATTTTTAAAAATCTATATTTTTTACATTTAACAATGTAATATCTATATAGTTTTATTTCCCTTATAGGAAGTACTGTTAAGTATCTTTGCTAACAAAGTTTGAATAATCTTGGGGGGGGGGTGGACAATCTTCGTCTTTGTTTTTATTCTGGCTTTTCCAGGCAAAGTAAATGCCTGAAGGAAGATAGGAAAGTCATAGCACACACACAGTGACACAATGAGTTATGACCTTGTGATACCACTATCAGTTTCTTAAGGCATGTGTTATTAAAATGTATCTTTTCTCTCTCCAGGGAGACATCCTTTGCGGTGGGGGGGCAGAAATGAGAACATTGTATTGTGTTATCGTCTTCATTACACCCCTCACAGTTACATTAATGGGTCTGGCTGTATCCGTGCAGTGCTCACCCCCCTGACTAATTAATGCCCCCTTCACTATTATATGCAGGACATCTAACAAGCAGTGACTGCACGTTACTTGGTTAATAGTAGTTTACTACATTAAATTTTGTTGATTTGCATTAAGAAAAACAGTGAACCAAAAATGTTTAATAACCCTGATCAGGTAGATATAGGTGACTTTCTTAAAGTAAATATTAAATTACCGTATAGACATATGGGGAGATTAACCAACGGCTGTGTGGCTTTGGGTATGTCACCTCCATGATTTTCCCTTACATTACTATTTACCAGCAGCCATTAGCTAGCGTTAAATAGTTACATAAGATCAGTCGCACAGCCACTGGTGAATAGCTTGCACCAGCTAAGCAAGTGTCTCTTGCGACCGTGAATCAGTTGCCCCCCAGATCCCTGCTGTGTGGCAGGCTGTGAACAGGGACATTAGTATATGCAACAGAAAAAAAAGGTTTTAAAATATAGTCAGGGATACATAAATGGGTTTCTGCATTATCCTCAATTAGTCCCCTCAGCTCTTTATACTGCTCTGTATGTACAGGATATGGTTTAATGGCCCAGGACACGTTGCATATTTTTCAATTATCAAAGGGAATAAAGCCTTTGGCCAGACCATTATATTATCTTTATCAATAATGATTAGTGGTTATTTACATAATAACACATTTCTACCCTCTGATGTCTCATGTGGCTACTAAACAGACTTGTTATTCAAAGAAACATTTTGAGTAAAGACTGTAAACAATGACAAGCGCAGTTTCAACTTGCAAATAAAGTCATACTTGCTTACACTGCCATACCCCTGGTATATGTTCATTAAGAAACTAAACTATATACACTTTACAGCTGAATAGTCCTATTGATCCAGTATCCAGCTAACTACTTACCTAAATATTATATCTGTGTTTATCATAAATGGGACAAAAACAGAGAAGACTAGAAATTAAAGACATTTTATATTAAAACTATTGCCATTGCCATTTTTCTATTTCAGTTTAATTGGAAATTACTTTATTTCTTATGAGCTGTATGAAATGAAACGTGTTTTAAGGATTGTTGACTCTGTACTTTAATACACAAACAAGGAATCATACATGTTTACATCTTCAGCTAAATTTAGCAGCCAAAGGGTTCGTGTGTTTCTAATAATCACATTGGTTTTATGTAAAGTATTTGAAAAATATATTGTTTATGTAATTAAAGATTTTGTAGTTATGTGATGCTTCTGACATGAATTTAAATACCTCTAAAAAAAATAGGTATTTTTGTAATTTCTAATGTTTTGTTTATATGCTCATATGTTTGACATTTACCCATCATCTTGAGTTGGTAAAACTCTGCATAAATAATTTGATTTAGGGAGAAAAAGAAACTACTCGGTCGCCTCTATGACACAAATAAAAGCTGATTGGTTGTGTGTACAAGATAGGGAAATTAGATTGTCAGCTTTTAAGGACAAGGCCTTAAGTGAAAGGATAATGGATGTAAATCTCTGTGGAATCTGCTCAGCAGTATAGAAGACAACAAATACATACATACAGTACATACAAATGCAGTAGCAGAGGCTGAATGGTGAAATGAATGCATCCCAACAGAGACATCTACTGGCATAGACTACAAGTAAATTTTAAATAGTGACAATGACTGGCATATTTTGTGAAAACAACAGCAGAAATTACATTTTTTTGTTTTTGATGACAATTGGTTTGTTCAATGGGGTAAAGTCTTTTGCTTTATTTGAATATAAAATCATTTATTATTTTATTGTAGGGGTAAGTTATACATTATTATGGCAATATAATATTTTTTGTGTTTAGGATGTAAATACATTTTGCAGTAATTAAGGGTTTTGTTTTTTGGGTTTTTTTGGGTGGGGGGGTAAAAGTATTTTACTTACAGGTATCTGTTTATTTATAATTTAACATAATGCAATATGTGTAATGCAGACTCTTAAAACATAGCTTTTAAATCATGCATGATTTGTATTGGGATGTTAAGTTAGTAAGTTAGCAACCCCATCTTGCTCTAGTTACAGAAAAAGGGACCATTTCTGTAAACTCTTCAATATATTGATTTTCTGTGCTTCCATTTTTTAGCTCTTGTTTCAACTCATTTCACACAACAGCCTGACACTAAAACAGATCCTGAAATATTTTAGTGCCAAGTTAATTTTGATGTTGATCTCAAAACCTGTGAGATACTAACTGCCTGGCTTCCCCTTTATTTGAACATCATACAAGACTCAGCATGTGCTCTGGACCACAGTGTGATATCCATTAAAGAACAGTATAGTACTCCATGCTAGGAGGAGAGTAGGTGTTGTCCTTCACTACATCGGGAAACAAGGGCCTTGTTCTTTATATAAATAATACCCTTCAGTTAGGTGCAGGCTTTAAGTCTAGTGTCCTAGGGTTGATACCAGTTTTGACATTTACCAATTATGATTTTACCTATAACAACATATGCAAGGTTAATAAATGCAGCCTGTCTAACACTATAAAGTCTTTGCCCCTTTAACTGCCCTTGTTTGTAATTTACTTCCCTTGTCAACAGCATATTGCACACAGATGGTATATCAACTTTATCTCATTAATGTTTACCTGTTTGTCTATTCTTTACTCATGTGTTTCATGTTCGTTATTTGTGCCACCTGCTGACAGCTGTGCCTTTTCGGTTCTCCTGCTATTTCTCCAGTCCTTTAAACTGAGTTACTTTCTGAATGCCTTATGAACCTCCCTGGATCCTCCCTGGTTTTTCACAAACAAGACTTGGTTTGTATCCCTGGTTAAGTCCATGAAAAGGCAGAGGACCAGAGGGCTTTACTCCTAGGGGCATCAAATTACTATAGTACAAAATTGTATCAATTTGTATTATGGAGGTTTATGCACTCATCCAGAAAAGTAACTTTATTTACAGGTGCCACCAGGTCGTTTAACTCCATCAATTACACCAATCATATATAAGCTATTCCCGGGCACACTGATTTCATTAATATGAATTTATTTCAAGGTTTCGGCAACGCACAGCTTGTCTTAATCAAGACAACAATCTTGTTGTTGTCCTGATGAAGATGACCTGTGCATCACCAAAACATTGAAATAAATTCATATTTATGAAATCAGTGTGCCTGGGAATTGCTTATATAGTACAGTATTATTAATTAAACAAAAACAAAGCAACAAAGGGTACCCATCCTGGTGACTTGCTTTCCAGCTCTTTGTAATTTAATTTAGTATAGTATTGTAGATTGGGGAATTGACTACATCAAGTATTATAGGAGCTCACATCCATTTATAGATTATGTCCACCAAGCCTTTAATAATTCAACCAGTTATAATGCTGTAACACTAGTCAGACAGTATGGATTGCCCAATGATGTCATAGGATTCATTTTGATGTATAAAGATCTAGGTGTTCACCATTCTCAATAGTGATTTGTGCTGCCTGGCTTTCCGTATTGCACTCTGCAAACTAAATTGGTTTCTGACAATAACTTTAAATTAACAATTCTGTTGTAAGAATAGACAGGGGGAGATAATGCTGTCCATACTTTAATATTAAAATAAAAATAAAACAAAAGCAGAAAATATTAAATATCTAAAATATCTAAACCTTAATTTAAATGAGATTACTTATTTTTGTTGTATTGATCAGCTTCTATATTCATTTAATTTGTGTCATGTGACCAGTATTTAGGTGTGGGATATTCTACTCGGACAAAATTCTTTTGAAGGGATATGTGCAATGAAGTTTGATTCCTTTTCCCAGCTGACTAGGCATATTCTCACAAAGCTCCATCAGTTCTGTCAATCTAGAAATTCTCACTAGATAAGCTTAGCTCTTGAAACTCAATGACTCTCTTACTCATAAGAGCATTTTCCTTCAAGACAAGATGAAGGAAATAAACTCCTTCTTGGTTTGGGATCTATCCAGTAACAAATCTTTAAATATCATTTTCAAGTTACCAATACAAGAAAAGGGTCATGTTTCATAGGTAAGGCTCCATTAGTCTTAACTTTTCGAATATTTGTTGGATTTACCTTTATTATACTATTATACTTCAGTTGGAACTGTGGGTAAAATGTATTTATTGGATAATTTACAGTAGCAGAATGTCTTCAAAATCTGTATGTTAATTTTTAAATATGGCTTGTCAACACCCACCAGCAAAGCTGTAATTAACACGGAAATGGCATTTACTCAGTTTCTGCAGAATATACTTTTGATCTGGAGTATTTGTTTTCAATCCACTCTTCTGAGTTATGCAACCTTTAAGGGGTTTCTTTCACTCATTCACACTGAGTAATAACTGAACACTGCGAGCTGTTACATTCCCACAGTACGCTTTTCTGAAAATGTATATCAAAGCCTCTGAGGCCTACTAGACTGACTGGAGAAATTCAGCCACTAAATTACAGGGGGTTTACTGATGTACGCCTTCCATTTAAACTGCATAATATTTATATATGTTTTTATCCTTTCTCCACAAGGACTGTTTAATCTTTTCCTTCTTTTTATGTATACTGCAGAAACCAGTGGAATTGGTTCGCCAATGTCACGGGCTCCTGAGGAGTTCAACTCGGCGGGAGCCGCGAGCAGTATACATGATCAAAGATGCATACTAAGAGCAACTGAGCCACCCGCTGAGAGTGGGAGGTCAAAGAGAATGGGTTGATCTATTGAACACAAAGAACCTCAAACCGGCACTGTGAGATGGAACCGCCCCTCGTGAAGAACTCTTTTTCCTCCATCATCAACCAAGGTGGTTTGAAGTCGTTACAAAGTTGGCCCCTGCATGGCTGGCAAAAGAAGGGGCGGAGGAGAATGAGAGAATATAAGATCTTGTTATAGTACATAAAGCAGATGATGACAAGTCCTGAAATAAATTGGCTTGGTTGGGTTAAGGCGGGGATAATGAGCTCCTCTCTACAAGATACAGACACTTGACAAGTCGATTGCCTAACCATGCACTACTGAAACAGTATTTCCAGATACAGTAAATTTTTCATATTAAATATTTTCACTGAAATAAACTGGATATGACTATTTTTCTGTTATACCCAAGAAATCCAGGCTTCTGTTCATGTTAAGTGAATCTACATTTCATTACAAGTTAGATGATAAAGCAGGAATATTTTTTGTTACCAGAGTATACTATCAGGGCGATTCAATAAAAGTTCTTATCGTTTAAAATGGTGCTAATTTTGCCCCAACCAACCAGATCTTATTGACATTGAAAGCACATTGATTGGTTGGGGCAAAATTAGCACCATTTTAAACGATAAGAACTTTTATTGAATAACCCTGTATGTATGTGTAGGATGGCATAAAAACTATAGAGCCCCATATGCGAACTGTGTTGGCTTTTAAAGAACTATTAAGTGGTGGATACAGTAACTTTGGTTAGTGTATGAAAACATCTAATCTTGAACATAGAATTAGTCTGTCGTATAGTTTCTGTAACTCTCATTCATCTGCAACATTACATGGTAGAAAACTAAGGAACAAATTGAAATGTTGTGTTTGATAGTACCTCTCTTGTATGGTAAAACTGCCAGAGTTTATGTTAACAGTTTTGGCTCTCAGTTGATTTCCATTCTTTAACCTTAAGCCAAAAGGAGTTTGTCATTTATATTCCATACTGAATACACATACTTTTGCTGTTGGGTTTAAAGAAAGCTTATAAACTGAAGTAGAAGCATAAAGTTATAAAATAATTATTTATTACGGATCAGTTATGTCAGTTAACTATGAAACAAACCATGAAATTGTATTTGCTGTGATGACCAGGACATCACACGGCGGTAGAACTTAGTTTTCCTAAGTATTTGTGATGCAAAGTTATTTTCCTATTTACAGTTAGTTATATTTTTATATTCTTTCAATTCTGTATGAGTTTTGATATCCATTTCTGTCCCTAATGTACACACCATATGGTCTTATAGGTTTTAACAGAGGAAAGTGTGAAACACTGCCTTAAAGTGCATGAAAGTACTGTTTGCTAATTTAGCAATCTGCTATAAGACATCTCTTTCCAATGCTAGAAAATATATTCATTTTTCAAAAGCAATTTCTGTGATCTTGAAAGAAAAAAATGGCCAACACTGAACAATGGAAAATTTTATTTTTTATGATCTTTTTCATATACATAATAAATGGTGAAAAATACATCATACAGGATCAATTCTGTCAGAAGGTACAAAGGGAAATCCAGTAGATCTTAACCAAAAAGATTCGAACCCGAGTTATGTTCCACAAGTAGCCAATTAAGGAGTGTATGTAGGTAGAAGAAGTCTTTATATTTCATAAAATAACAAGCCACTAAAGCAAAAGACTGAATCCCCCATCCATGAAGAAAAGCATACCAAAAGGTCCTATTAACCACACAGTGTCCTCTAAGAAAATTGAAATGCATGAAAAGGGGCCTCCTTCACCAAACCTCCAATGAAATCTGTCTCATTGGCTATGGATGTGTGTATACACAGTACTGATTGTTCTGTTGGCTATCAGGTGCTATTGGCTCCCTATACTAAATTATAGGGGCTGATAGAAATATCCATGGCCATTAATTGGCCACACTGTACAATCAACTATCTGGTGCATTGTTCCCCAATAAAACATTTTAAAAGGACACATCCCTTAAGAGTGGAAGAATATAAGTGTAGTCCTCAAGTTCGGAAAGGGGTTTTTCACTGTGAGAACGGTAATACTATGGAACTGTCTTCCATTGAACGTGGTGATGGCAGGTTCTTTGGCTAGTTTGAAAAAAAAAAATAGCTGGATGAGTTTCTGAAAATAAAGAATGTTGCATGTTACTGGTATTGATACCAGTGAGAAAGGATTTTATTCCCCCTTCATACTTCAACAGAGGAGTATGAAGAATATGAATGTCTATTATGTGTATGTGTGTGACAGTAAGTGCTTGTGCATGCTTTTAGAAAGTAAATGAGCAGCAAATGTCTTCCTATCAGTACTTCCATTTTGTCTTTAAATGACATATAGTTAACGTATACATACATTGGACATCTAGCAAGTCATAACAGTCAATACTTTGAGAAAAATAAAGTTACTTAAATATAATGGTTTACAGATTCCGAGAATACGAGAACTGAAGGACAAAGTGTTCCGCGGTGTAATGATTACACTTTCAGGCTGGAACATTCTACCAGTCGCTATTTAAATATGTTTATTAGCATGATTGAATCAGACAATTTCTTTCTAGTTAATAGGTGTCTGTATCACAAGATCTCTATTGCTCACCTATTACAGTTTGAAGGTCTGACTACTCCTGTGATGGATGAAAGCATATTTTCCCCCTCAAATACATGTAAATGTATTAGGCATTTATATGGTATATATATATATAGCGTGTTACCATTTCCAGTCTTCTTGCAGCTCTTGGAAATGCACAATGATACAGATAATTGAATATTATTCTCCCACTTTGAAACCCCACAGGATTTTGCTTATTTTGTGACCTATGAATATGATAAAAATGACGAACAACTGTCCAATCTAATCGTGTTTCTGAGCTACTGTAATTCTTTCCAATGTCGTATCAATCTGCAGTTTATTGAAAGTCTTCACAGAGCGGATTCCCTTTTTTTTTGTGCTGTAATTTTCAAGATGCCGTAGCTTTAGACTCATTTCTATAAATTGGTTTTTAAAATCAACATTTCCATTTTATAAGCAGTAATGGGGAAATAAAAATGTTCACGGTGTGAAGGCTCTTTAAATTATCATATTTTTACAAAGAATCTACTTATCTAACTATTGGAAAGGAAGGACTACAAAACAGATGGTGGTTATTAGCTAGATAGGTTCCTTGAAGCTGAAGGCAAATTGCCCCCCCATTGTATCTTAGATATGCTCAGCAACCATTTACAGTACCATGAAGCGGTTATAATAAATGTATGAGGGATTTATTGTGTAAGTAGAATCATAAGAAAGACTGTGATGGGTTGGTGGCGTTGGGGTTACAGTCTTCATTTGTTAAGGTGAGAATAACTTTGTTGAAAGGAAAGAGGACGAACTATTTCAAAGACAAATGTGCTTATATTCAGAGAGCGGCAGCATTAAAATATGGTCTGAATAGAAGTCTAAATCAATTTAATATCAGTATTACATGATTTATTTCTGAAATTTAGCACATCTGGCATTACAGTCTCAGAAGCTGTAAAGCTATTTACAGAGAGGTGCACCAGAAAGAGCTCAGAGGAGAGTGATTGCGTCTGTCTATAAATGCGCTGGCAGCAGGAGATGCACAATTGAGGGCTTTGTGGCTGCTGTAAGTTGCAAATTTTGTGTACTGGAAGCCATGCAGAGACCTTTATATGTGGATTGAATAGGAAGGATGCCTATCATATTTTAATAGCTGTAGCTCTGTAGATGCATATTGAACTGCGATAAATTGCACTTGTTCTATAGATTTGGGCTGTTTAAGTTCTCTTTACTTATATCATCAGTTCATGCCCCGTTATATTATATACTCACATTTGTCCCATTGGCTGCACACTTATCAAAAAATGTGTGACATATAAATGATTTTAATACACAAATCCAGGAAACAATCAATTACTATATTAGTATTATAAAGAGGCCATATTAATAAAGGCACGGTATTGCATTTTAGCAATCCGCACCTTTAACAATCTTTATGACAATCATCATTTACAATGGCTATCATCTTCGATATCAATCGTTAATGTTCGACCATCGTAGATTTATGATCGAACATAAAATACCAGTGAGGTATTTTACTAACGCTTGGTATTTTACAAAACTATCAAATTCAATCAAGAAAGAAATTAGATTTAACCTTTTGTAGGAAATAATCTTATTATTGCATTCAATGTTTCTTTACTATTGTTCCAGTAATGAATGGGATGTATCGCTATACAGGAAATTATTTACAATGGATATATAGGGGCTGCTGAGTTGAACGCAATAAAATATCTTTCTGTGCTTTAAGCAAACATACATATTGATAAAGTTGCTTGTTTTAGAAAAGAAAAGCACCTACTGTATGGATACATTTTACAGGAGAACTTCTAATAAGTATTCAAATAGCAAATTAAGTTCTGGGGATTTTAAATGAATGGAGGGGGTAGGATGTACGTTTTGGTGTCAAAACCAGTTTGGATAGAGGAACCGGTAATATAAAACCTAAACCAGATTGGGCACATCCCTTGATTCTACATGTAATGTGGCACCAAACAACTATATTTTAACTAAAAATGCTATCTCTTACAGTACCAGTAAATTAATAAAGCTGTGTATGCACCCCAGATCCTGCCTGATAAAATGAAATAGTACAGATAACCCCAGTACCAGAGGATAATGGGAAACAGGAAAAAAGACAGGATTTAGTGGAATTTGTAAATTACAAAATGTAGGGTTCTAGATCTAGAAGTTTCCCTTCAAACAGCAGCTACATCCCTAAAAATAAGGAAAAGTAATTATAAGATTGTAGTTGATCACAATCTACACAATAGAATATTTGTCATGCTCTGGATGTAGAAGTGTCTGTATGAGTATCTGTGTGACTGCAATGTTGCTGTTACATAATGTATTGTGTTATAATTATACATTATGCACTATTTTTAGATATGTCACATATATCAGACTCTAAAAGAACTGCCTTGTTCTCAATATTATTCCTTACACTAAATGATAATTTGATCCTAAATTCTACATGATAAATGAGAAAGGAAGGAAAAAGTGGATGTATGCCATATAGCACATCTAATTGTTCAGAACCAGACGTACAATCTTTTTGGTTACCAGAAATTCCTTCTTTTAGTAAGGCAGTACCCCAATATTTTATTAACTAATCTTCTCAGTAGAGATGTCAGAACGCACTGATATCTGTTCCGCTTACAGATCCACAGATTTAAAAAAAAAAACGAAAATCCGCAAGTGGGCCCATTGAAGTCAATGAAAGTAAAAAAAAATGTAAAATCCCGCCACAAATAAGGTATAAATAGCAATGGTAACTTACTGTAAATGTCTGGGACAGGGGGAATGGTCTGGGGAACACGTATCAATGCCCAATTTTGTACTTCCTGTCTTGGCATTTAGCATGGAATTTTCTTTCGATATTTAAATTCGAAAATTCTCTAAAATCGTTCCGCATTTTGGATAAATCAGAGACCCGCAAAGTCTAAGTTCCAGCAAATCCGTTAAAATCCACTTTGGAACAGTGTTTGGGTTCAGGGCTATCACTCCAGAAGGTTGGTATTGATAAATTATTTTTTGGTTCACCTGATTTAAACCAATAAATATCTCCACAGGCTATTTGCCTAAACATATTCCACTAAAGTTTCTTCTTGACAAGCCATTATATTACACTTCCCTCCAGGAGTAACCGCAAGAGAACCAGAACTGTGTTACTTCTAAAACCCCTACCATGTTATAAAAATACAGATGTTGATTTAGATTTCATGTAGTTCATTTATAAATGCAGTAATATCGATATACGCAATGTTTTTGTACAAGAAGGACAAACCAACCTTTGACATGTGATGGTTTTTTTGTAACTGAATGTTCTCTAATAATGTTGGACACATTGAAGTTTTCAGCTAATAAACAGTCTAGAATGTCGGACGCTGACATTTTTACAACTTCAGTGCTAGTCATGTCTTAACAAGAGACCATCATGGTACACTATTCACAAAATCAATTGCAAAAGCTCACATGACTATAGTGCCAAAGAGACACAACACTGAACTACTCATTGTTATTGATTCTTTTGTTCAAAATTACTTTATAATTTATTTTACAAGTATATTTATTTCCTCTTGTAAATGATCAGTAAAGTCATTTATTTTCATAGTAGGCAAGTGAAAATCTGCTAGGAAAATAACCTCCTGAATTACATTTATGTAATATTTATAGAATAAGGATGTGGTGTTTTAGCAGTTGTGAAACCATAGCTCCCAATATACATACCAAGTCTGGTGATAACAAAATGGAATGATTTAAGGTTAATTCAATTTTGCCGAGTTAAAAAAGCACTAAACCCTAAAAATAATCACCAAATCTATTATTGGGTAGTAGGAACACCTCCTGTTTAGCAGTGCTTGCATTTTTCAATCTTGGTGGCTGAGTTTAAAAAAAAATTTTTTTTATATATTTTATTGTTACAAATTATAGTAGAAGTTAGGCATTTACGTAATGCAATGTGGTCCATTAATCTAGAAATAGCGTTGTCCTTGCCCACTAAACAGCATTGTACGCATTGTACTCGGTTCTGTGCAGAAGTCATAACTGCAGTATGTGTTCATTGGTTTCTTTACAATCTAAACAAAGCAAAAGACAAAGGTGTGAAACTCATAAGTTGGTGTGCTTATATAAAATATGCACAGGTCAGGGTACTGGGAGCTCCGAAGTACTCTTTCACAGTTTTGTTTTGGAATGCAATGGAGTACAGATGGAGCACATGTTATTACAATATCAAACATGTGGCAGGACACAGGCTCCTGGCAGATCACATCAAAATGAAACAATTACCAGAGATCTGTAGAAACACAGCACTCACGTAATATTATGTAATGGACCATGATCTAATGCAAAGTTATTTCTTTTAAGGAAGCACTAACATGAACCCTGAACATTACACATACTATCGGAATGTCCCTTGTGGCATATTATACCTCTTCACAGTGATTTTTCTTGAGCTGAAGTGATGACTTAAATGTAGTTTCTTTACAATGAACATATTGACATTATGACTGCCTGACACCTCCATATACATAGCTCACTCCAGGTGATACAGTATTCTAATTTAGCTTGGATAGGTTAGAAGCAACTCTCTCTTTATGAAATGCCATGACGTTCCCTTGACCTAATATTGAGTATTCAAACTGCCAGCAGCCCATGTCAGATTGTCGCGGGTAATTTGGAATATGAAATGTGTTAAATTATTCAGAGGCCTGAATAAGCATAAACGATGGAAGAGGTTTGCATACAGAGCTATACTGAAATGACATTTAATACATCACATTAGCAGTACTGTAAGCACAAACAAACTCAGGCTCAGCAATCTTGTCATTTAGCAAGATAAGGTGGAAATCTTTAAAACTTTAATGATTCACTTATTATTTGAACAGGCACCTACACTAGGATTATCAACTTTCAGGTACTTTACATATTATTTTTAATCTAAACCCAAACACAAATGTAGCAACAAGGTAACTAAGTCAGCACAGAGGAGCACCTACCTAATAAAGTGCTGATTTATGATTTGTGTGTATTAATAGTTGCTGATGCTAGGAAAGCCCCATCTTAAAGGAGAACTATCGTGTGTGTAAGTTTTTTTTTGAAAAACAGTTAAAATGAAAAGTACTTGGGACAGGGATATAGGACTGGTAATTCCTACCTGTCAATACTATTTCTGTGAGGAGCACCAGCCCAAAGAAAACAGATTCTGCCAGTCTTCCTCTTGGCTTCAGCACTATGTTTAATACAGGATTAGTCCAGGACTAACCCGGCAAATTAAATTTGTACGTGCTGGCTGTAGCCCCTCAACAAAAAACCTGTCCCAGGTGCTTTTCATTTCTAAAAAGTAAATTTTTTTAGTATAGTTATCCTTTAAGTGCATCAGGGAGACTATAATATCGTCTTACTGTACCTGCACCACAATACAATCATGACATACCTGGTCTAGTTCCCATGGTCTGGCACGTGCACAGAACTCACAGGTATTACTGTTTGAGCCTCCAGCAGGAGAGTGCACAGAACTCACAGGTATTACTGTTTGAGGCTCCAGCAGGAGAGTGCATGGAACTCACAGGTATTACTGTTAATGGCTCAAGCAGGAGAGTGCATGGAACTCACAGGCATTACTATTTGAGGCTCAAGCAGGAGAGTGCACAGAACTCACAGGCATTACTGTTTGAGGGTTAAGCAGGAGAGTGCACGGAACTCACATGCATTACTGTTTGAGGCTCAAGCAGGAGAGTGCATGGAACTCACAGGCATTACTGTTTGAGGCTCAAGCAGGAGAGTGCACGGAACTCACAGGCATTACTGTTTGAGGCTCAAGCAGGAGAGTGCACGGAACTCACAGGCATTTCTGTTTGAGGCTCAAGCAGGAGAGTGCACGGAACTCACAAGCATTACTGTTTGAGGCTCAAGCAGGTGAAAGCAGAGGAAATCTCAGAGGGGCAGAGCTTAACATTCAGCAAACCAGTAACAAGATGTCAGCAACTTTCAAGGCACAAAGGTAGGCTTTGGAGGGGTATAGGTAAAAAAAAAGCTGCAGCTTCCAAATAAACCTAACATTTTTACAGTGCACGTATCCTGTAAAAACTTTTTTTATTTTGTTTAATTTTTTTGTTTAGCTTTTTAGTTTAGCTTTAATCAACATTTTATTTATTTATTTTTGAGAATACTGTAATGGACAAAAATGTAAGATTGTCTGTGGTGTTTTAGTATGTAAGATGTTCAGATACAAAATTGTTTTTCATAGAATATTGTGAGAGTGCTAGCCATTCTGTCTTATCACAGAACTGTTACATTGCCAATCTAGGCCTGGTACTTTAGGTAAAAAAACTGAAAACCTACAGCAAGAATGCAAATCTGTTGTCTGATTGGCTTTTTCGATGTCATTGTTCATCTGCAGCACAGTAAGTTCCTTTCCGCAATAACATAACGTAAGTGCAATAACACAGCTGCGTGCACGGTTAATTGCCAGTAGACTCTATATAAGAATGAGTCTATGATAACACTTAGAGAGAAATAGAGATCATCAAACTTTCCTTGTGCCAATAAATTCTTGGAACATTTGGTTATTTAAGAAAAGAGCAAGGAACTCTTTCTTTGGGCTATATGGGAATTATATTCAATAAATATCATTGACAGGTACAGTAGGTGCTCGATTTGTTAAAGACTAAAATGTTTGCCTAAAAACTATATTGAACCATTTTTTTGTGCTTTTAATGGCCATGCTATTCTTTTTTTTGTACACATACAAATATAAAATATTTTTTATACATTTATCAGAAAACTTGCAAAATTGTGATCTTTAGTGAATTTTAACATTTAGGGGCTCCACTAACCCTGATTTATTCTTTTTTTTCTTTTAAACTACAGTATCATTGATGATATAGCAAGGAGCTAAATACATTACTGGATCTGAACACCTTCCCTATACTCTTTTACTTACAAGCTTAAAGAGGTAGCAAGAAAGTTTTTTAATGGACCCATTTTAGCAGTGCCTGATTGGGGGGCAGCTGATAAGGAGGGAGGGAGGTGGGAAGGGAAGTACTATATTACCAACCAAGGCAGGGTAAATACCTGCAAAACTAGCAAACTAGTGTGTGGTCATCTGGGACGAATCACTGTCGTCACAACAAATCTTGGTACGGCCGGCAGTTCGCCAAGAACGGTTGTGCGTTCCATAGGGAAGCATACCATCAACCGTGATTTTCCAGCATACCAATCGCCTATTCATCTGATTCGGAAGAATTGCTGACCAAGATCAGTCACTGTTAATTTTTCAGGCCAGCTGACCGATACACGGTAATATTGGACAGTTTTTCTGAAAAATTGGATGGGCTTTTGAAGTTAATCTACAGTTTTGTTTTCTTCTAAGCCAGGATCTTTAATTAAAAGATAGATTACTAAAGAGTTTCATAACCAAACAAAAATACAAGACTGAAAGTCAGAGAAATTATATGTTTTTAATAATTGAGTAAATATTTGCTTGGAACAATTGGGCTTTGATTTCATAGTGGAGAATCAGATGTTTCTGAGGCTGCATTATTGTCTTTGTGATGTGTGTGTGTGTGTGTGTGTGTATCAGCATTAGAGAACATAGAATCATTATTTTATTTCCTATTTAGATGTTTGTCTTACTCTCTTTTTATCACTTTGAATATCCCATTATCGCTAATAAACACTTAAAAGCACAAAAAGTCCTGAATCATCAAAACTGGATCTTTTATCATTGAGCTGAAATTCAAAATAAAGCTTCCAATGCTGCTTTAATCCAAACCCAAAAATAAATAATAAAAAAACTCTCTTTAAACCACCTTATCCCTTGGAAAGTGACCTTGGCCATTGTGTTTATTTTTAATGTTCATACAGTATATGATGGAGGATCACTACTTTCCCCCTCCCCCATTCTGCATTGCACTTCTGTAACTGTTACCGGCAGGGCAAAAGGGGACTGAAAGAGCAATTACTAACTGAATTCAGACAGTATAACATATCTGGGGATCACATGTGCTGATGTGTTTGACTTTAATATGTGCAGCCAGCCCTGATGTCCTGACTTTCGGCATATGTCATGTCCTTTTACCATCAGTGGTTATTGGCCTGATTCATCTAGCCTTAAAATGCTTGCTCTAAAAATGTATTCTACTTGTAGCTTGTGTGTGTGTGTGTATATATATATATAGTTTATATATATATATATATATATACACACACACACACACACACACTTCAACAGGACTATGATCTGTGATATTTTTCTGTAATAAATATTATGTACCATATATTATATCATTATATTTATGCATGTTCCAATACTTAATGTCTGCTATAGAGATATGTTGATAAAGTATATCACATAATAGGTATATTTTGTGTTGGTACCATGTATATATTAATAAGTCAATTTCCTGTGGAATGGGTTAAAAAAGAAAGTTTCACTGTATATCAGTATGCCATGAAAACTAGAGAAAGGAAACTGTGATGTGTGCATCCGCTACTGTGATTGGCTAAGACTTCATGGCTTAGCTAATCACAGGAGCAAATGCTGGTCGAGCCCCTTCTACTTGCTTCCGTGCACAAAAGAGGCATGGTAGACATGCAGAAGGTAACAAAGGAATGAAGGCTGGTCAGTAACTTGACGTGGTTGGAAGGCTTTTCATTTTTATGCATAAAATTGTAACTAAAACCCCCATGTTTTTATTGTTTGCAATATCATAGATATTTTGATATATGGGGCCCAGGAATGTGCATTGATCATTTCTTTTCTTGTTTGTTCCTAGGTTTGGTGAGATCAGTAGCACTTCCACTATTTGTTATAAAGTAATTTTGCCATAGGAGTGCTCCCACAGCCCCCCTTTTGTGTATATATTATAGCAGAGCTTCTCTGCAGGAAGATTGACCAAGCTTCCATGTGGTAGTAGCACCCCCAACATGTCCCTTTAATTGGAGGTCTTATGCCTTGAATACGAAAGCATTGGATGAGAGGCCTCTTCCCCCCTTGTTAAAAGCCAGTAGGTGGGGGGAAGTGATAGCCTTTAATACTAATCCAATGCAAGGTCAGGGAGGCAACCTTCCCAAATGCAACCAAGCAGGGAGTGTCAGCCCAGATAAATGACCCAAGGTAAACTGTTAGGACCTTCCATACTGGGGTTACCTTGACGTGGTTGGAAGGCTTTTCATTCTTTTGCATAAAATTGTAACTAAAACCTCCATGTTTTTATTGTTTGCAATAGCATAGATATTATGATATATGGGGCCCAGGAATGTGCATTGATCATTTATCTTCTTGTTTGTTATTAAGTACATTTGGGGACAGCTTTGAGTTAATTAAACCTCGCAAGGACGAGGTTTTTGGCCATTTCCTGCAACATATAATTTTTTTGTTTGGGGGGTGGACATTCCCTTAAATATAGATCTTTTTTTCTGTGCTGCAAAAACCTGTTTATTTACCACTAATGATAATGTAAACTATAGCTTTATTATCTAAAAATATTTGTCCACAGATAAATGAATGGTCTTTTACAGGGCACAAGATGTTCTATAGAGGTTGGGGACCAATCATTTCTACTATTAATTGAGATGGGAAACAATTTCAATAGATTCTAAACTCAGAGTAACAAAGTCATAATCTGA
The DNA here is from genome assembly GCA_019447015.1 of Hymenochirus boettgeri. NCBI lineage: Eukaryota > Metazoa > Chordata > Amphibia > Anura > Pipidae > Hymenochirus > Hymenochirus boettgeri. The sequence goes on along the minus strand of CM033471.1, from coordinate 210,501,769 downwards.
ATCCGGCTCTCTGACAATAATTCAACATCACACCCTACTTCAGAGATATTCCATAGACTAACTCTAAGACTTCCCTTTGCCTAACAGCCCACGATTTGCAATACACATTTATGAGTGATTAAACAAGTCTTTACAAATCTAAATAAAGTCACAAATATCACTGTTCGCAACAGACAGATAAACAGACAGCTGAATGCAACATGGCTATAATTCACATTTTATATCCTACTAAAAGGATCAGGTGTTTGCCCATAAGATTTGTACTCTGAGCTACTGGTATTATTTGTTTTCGGAATATGCCCGTAAACCGTCTATGTGTCTGTTTAAATAAGCATTAAGTTCATAGTTTCCTCCAGCAAACTAAGACAGATGAGTATATGAGAAGACTGGTGAATAGTTCACATTTTTTCCCCTTTTCTCTGTCATATCTTTTTGGGTTAAATTCTGTATGCAACCACTTTTTTCCAAGGTTAAAGAAAATTGTCTGCAAACAGCGATTGTATGTTACAGAAAGATTTATAAAATTGAGGAATTAATAGGAATAATCCAAGTACTTCTTTAAACAAAACAGCATCACTTCTTATTATATTTTTTTGTTTCAGGAAACTAATAATAGACCTACAACTACTAGAAGATGATTTGTTGCTGTGAATTCCTCCTACCGGCACTTCAAAAAGGGTTTAAAGTAAACATGATGCACCTTGACAACAGAGCAATTTCTACTTAAGTAACAAGAGGAAAGGTAACTCATTGGCCCCTTCTTATTTAAATGAAAGATTTTTTTTAAAAAATGTAAATAAAATTATTTTTAATTAAAACATATCATGGCTATTCCTTGAAAATATTTTATTTACATTTTTTTTTAAAAAAATCTTTAATTAAAAAGCCTGAATAATAAGCAAATGTTATTGCTACCCTTTTCATATTCAACTATAAAGACAGATAATCTGTTTTACAGTACAATGCTGCTTTTGTTCTTCACTATGCTCCGGTCATCCCTAGGTACAGTAGGCACATGTCTTGATGATGTCACTTTAATGTACTCCAGTGTATCCTTCCTAGTATAGAGGTTGGGAAGTGTCTCAAGGGCCCAGAAAGTGACAATCTAGAAAGAGGAAAGCACAATTATATATATATATTTTAATATGAGTTCATGTGACTTTTGTTAAAACTAGCATTTAGGGCATGATGAAGGACAATATAAGGTTAATTAGTATTAATGCTAATTTCCCTTTGAGGATATTTAGCCTTTTATTTTATGCAGTGTGCATCTTTAGAAGAGGCAAATCACCAAAATAAATACAGTTAAAATAATTTATCCACTGGCCATCATTAAACTACCTATAGTCCAAGCCATGCCTTAACTATTACTGGAAGCAGAGGCATTCAGCTTTGATAATAGTTAAGCTGTCACCATGGGTGTGCCCCTGGGTTAGGTGTCAAAAGGAAAGCAGTGATCTAATCCTTTTAAGTCTTTTGTTGGCAACACGAGCTATGGAGGGATCAAACAGGGCTATCAAAATTGTTTAGATCACCCCTGATTTATTTATTGATTAAACCATTAACCTGCCATTTTTGCTTGAAATCTCATATCAGACTTTAGACTCTGAGACGTTATAATTTTTATGCCCAAAGGCAAATTTCCATATTCTACAATGAAATTTCAAGTTTGGTATCTAGAAATTATGCACAATATGTACAATATGTTCATAAATGAAACTGCAAACACAGCATGATCACTAAATAATTCCAAAAAAAAAACACTTTTACAAAGTTGGTTGATGTTCAGGACACAGGTACTGTTATATACTACAATTTAAACCAGGTATGTAGAGTAATAACAGGAATAATGCGATGTTCACTCGCCAATATCCATGCCACAAACGGTAGAGTAATGTACATATATAGTAGAAGGGAGGCACACTCCAATAAAGTTTTACAGCAACAGTGATTTATTCATCAATGCTGAAACACAAGGTACACACTTTTCAAGGGTTGTCCCCCTTCCACACCTGAGGAAGGGGGACAACCCCCGAAACATTGTGTGTACCTTGTGTTTCAGCATTGATGAATAAATCACTGTGTGCCTCCCTTCTACTATATATGTACTGTCATATACTACACCCTTGCTGCTTTGCCAAATGTGCTTATTCAGACTCCTATTTGTGAACCTTTGTGTGAGGATGAGTTGGAGTTCCAAATATTTAAGTGAATGTAACACACACCTTTATCTGGTTATTGCTCTCCCAGTGAAACACCTGTTATGATCAGAATGAGACAACATTTCAAGATAACAAAAAACATTGACACAGAGCCAGGTTGATTCATTAGTAAGTCACCACCCATGACCATTGCTTTAACCAGAAAAGCACATGTCTAACTTTATTTCCTCTTATCCTGTTTTATCAATTACAGTGCCATACAGTGAAAGCATTAGGCCACTAAAAGCATAATTGCTAGAGGTGACTGGGCCAAACGGAGTTTCTTAATAATTATTTTATGCATTGAGTCTTCCACATTGTAGTGTGTTCAGCAAGCAGAACGCAGCATTTGGCATGCTATGTGTAGGCATTAATATATTTCATATGCACTTCCAGCTGTTATCACAGTTGCTAACAGCCGTTATAGCTACATGTTCCCACTATGTTGCACAGCAATATATTGCAGCTCTTGCTGCTTTCTGTGAAGCTTGCCATCACAATAACATGCTGTACTGAGGGTTTTAACAAAAGCAGTGCTTTGTTCGAGCCAAAGTTTGTTTTCCTTTAGAGCATCACTGTTAATTCTCTGTCTTGTTTTCTTAAAACTAAGAATAGATCGTGTTTTCAAGTCTCACATATTCTAAATAAATTTTTGCACAGATGCCTCATGTAAAATATTTTCTAAACAGTAAAACTTAATGGGGGCGATGCAATATTGGGCGCAAAATGCCCAAGTCAGTGTAAAACTTACGCTATCTGATGTATTATCAGGTTAGCAGGGGTTTTACACTGAGTTTGCGTTGCTTGCGCAGGCAATGCAAAACTGCCCTTAGCAAAGTTTTGCGCTACTATGTAGCGTGAAACTTTACACCACTGAATGGGAGGCGTTAGTTGGCGCACTTACATGGCAGAGATCCTGTGATGTACAAAATATCGCACAAGGATTTTTGCATCGTGGGAACTCGGGCAGGTAAGCTGCGTCGGATAATAAAATTGCATCGCCCCCAATATCTTATCATGGGAAGGGGGTATGTATCACAACCAAATTCCTGTTGGTAAATATCAGTTTTAACAAAGCAAACCCTGTATACTTTCTGCGCTTGTGAGATGCACAGGAAATGGATTATTTTGGTGAGGAAACTTTTGTGTTTGGATATTCTGTTTTATAGCAATAGCTCAATATTTAGGTAACATTAGACAATCAAATACTCTTCTTGTTGTTTCTGTTGTATTGTATCAGTTAGATCAACTGGACTTAAAGTTTAGTTCTTGAAGACGTTTCGCTAGTCATCCGACTGGCTTTCTCAATTCAGAATGACTTGTACAAGAATCTATTGGCAATTATGTACCCTGGAAAGTCTCAATTTGCATATCACAGCCAGGTGTTAATGACATTATGAATTCAAGGCTTGATTGCATTGTGAGATGTTATGGAAAGCCCAGGGTAAGGCATCAAGGCATCTTCTTGTTGTTCTTTATTTGAAGCTTTTTAAAATTCATTTCTCTTAGGCATTATCCCCAAAGGTATGCAATTCATTATACAAACCTACTGTACCATATAACTTTACATAGATGTCCGTGGCAGTTTATAATAAAGAAGGTCCTCATTTTACATTTCTTTGTTTCCATTCTTTATTTACAGGTTTATAACTGTGATATACCTATTTTTTAATATTTACAATGAGAAATTTTTATATTCAAAATGTAACTGTAGCACAAATAACTTTTTTTTTATTACCTGCTTTATTCATACATATGCATTTCAACAATGTATGTTCACAACAAACATATATGTTGCTTTAAAAACACACAAACTTAAAAATGCCTAAATTGCAACTAAACAGGAATTTGCTTTTAGTGAAAAAATGTATTTAAAATAATCAAACCAAGTGTCTGTCTGGTTCGTTATTTTGAAATGCAAAAATATTCTTTAAAGGGTATCTATACTCTAAAAAAATTTAATTTTCAAAAATTGTACCTGCTTCAAAACTTTTTTTCAGATTTTAAATGTAGATCTTGAGAAATCTTCATTTTAAACTAGGTTTGGGGGGGTGGGGTATTAGCAGTCTCACTAGGATAGATAGCCGAGGAGGAAAGCAGGGTGTAGATAGGCCAGTGGTGGGTGGAAAGGGGGGTGGGGCTAGCATGGGGGATAGGGAGGCATGTTTATTAAAGTGATTGAATAAATTACAGGATCATAATCTAAAATGTATGTTTGCAAATGTGAGAAGCCTGGCTGGCAAAATGGGTGAATTAGAAATTATAGCATTAAATGAAAAGTATGATGTAATAGGTATAGCAGAAACATGGTTGAACAGTTCTCACGACTGGGCTGTAAATTTAGAATTATATGCCTTGTTTAGGCAGGACAGAGAAAAAAGGAAAGGGGAGAAGTAGGTGTTTATGTTAAAAAAGAATTGAAGCCAAATTTAAAAGAAGAGATAACTGGTGATATGGATGATAAAGTGGAGGCAATATGGGTGGAATTAGGCAACAGGAAAGGGGGTAATGTCATTGTTGGTGTCTGCTATAAGCGTAATGTCATTGTTGGTGTCTGCTATAAGCCGCCAAATGCTAGCAGAGAGGAGATGAGTCAACTTCATATGCAGTTGGCAATGGCTGCAAGTTTGGAGAGTGTGCTCATTATGGGGGACTTTAATTACCCTGACATTGATTGGTGTAGTGGAACTGCCACCACAGAAAAAGGCGATGAGTTCCTGAATTTGCTGCAGGATAATTTTCTCTCACAGGTGGTTGAGGTTCCTACTAGAAAAGGAGCTCTGTTGGATCTGGTAATATCTAACATCGTGGAGCGCATTATAGATATAAAGGTAACTGGAGGATTAGGGAATAGTGACCATGAAATAGTGGCGTTTGGACTTTGTTATCGAAAGGAAAAGTGCACTGGTTTAACAAAGACTTAATTTCAGGAAGGAAGAATTTTCCTAGGTTAAAAGCAGGATGGCAATAAAGCAAATGTCTTGAATACTTTTTTTCCCTCTGTATACACTATAGAAGATCCAAGTACAGAGATCATAGAGTATAGTAGCAATAATGGTATAAAAGATTTCAGAGCACTTTGGTTAACTGAGGATATGGTACAGAAAGAACTAAATAAGGTTAATATTAATAAATCTCCTGGACCAGATAAAATACATCCTCGGGTACTTAGGGAGCTAAGTTCTGTTTTATCTAGGCCATTGTTTCTTATTTTTGCAGATTCCCTCATGTCCGGTGGTGTGCCTCCGGATTGGAAAAAGGCTGATGTTATTCCAATATTCAAAAAGGGTAGTCGTTCGCAGCCAGGTAATTACAGGCCTGTAAGTTTAACTTCAGTGGTGGGGAAGATACTGGAAAGTTTAATAAGGGAACATGTTCTAGAGTATGTTTCAAGGACTGACATTATAAGTAGTAACTAGCATGGATTTAGTAGGAATAGATCTTGTCAAACTAACTTGCTTGGCTTTTATGGGGAAGTAAGTAGAAATTTAGACTCTGGCATAGCAGTAGATGTAGTTTACTTGGATTTTGCAAAGGCTTTTGATACAGTCCCCCATAGGCGACTAATGTATAAGCTAAGATCTGTTGGTCTGGGGAGTCACATTTGTACATGGATAGAAAATTGGTTAATGAATAGGATGCAGAGAGTAGTTGTAAATGGGGCTTCATCATTATGGGCTAAAAGGCTAAGTGGGGTGCCACAGGGTTCTGTGTTGGGGCCGCTTCTATTTAATCTATTTATTAATGATTTGGAAGTGGGTATTGTCAGCAAGGTTTCTGTGTTTGCTGATGACAAAAAACTTTGTCAACCATTAAAAACTTCAGAGGATGTGCAATCGTTGCAGGGGTATCTAGATAGATTGTCACATTGGGCTGCTAAGTGGCAGATGAAATTCAATGTTGATAAATGTAAGGTGATGCATTTTGGACTTAAAAATCCTTGTGCTACTTATACTATAAATGGCCCTGTGTTAAGTGAATCCCTGTTGGAAAGGGATCTTGGAGTTTTGGTGGATAACAAACTTAAAGGTAGCAAGCAGTGCCAGGCGGCAACAGCCAGAGCCAGCATGGTATTGTCTTGTATAAAGAGAGGTATGGATTCAAGGGAGGAAAATGTAATTCTCCTTCTTTACAAAGCATTGGTAAGGCCTCATTTGGAACATGCAGTGTAATTTTGGAATCCTGTGTACAAAACGGACATCTTTGAAATGGAAAGGGTTCAGAGAAGGGCAACTAAATTAATAAGGGGATTGGGGGAACTTGAATATGAAGAGAGACTGGAAAAGTTACAATTATGTACGCTGGAGAAAAGGCGCTTGCGTGGGGATATGATTACTGTGTATAAATACATTAACGGGCCATACAATAAACTATCTGGGGCATTGTTCACTAATAGAATATGTCAGAAGACACGCCGACATCCCTTAAGACTTGAAGAAAAAAGGTTTAGGCTTCAAGTTCGGAAAGGGTTTTTCACTGTGAGAACGGTAAAGCTATGGAACTTTCTTCCAGTGGACGTTGTTATGGCAGGTTCATTGGTCAGTTTAAAAAAAAAGCTGGATGAGTTTCTGCAAACAAGGAATGTTGCAAGTTACTTGTATTGATACATAAAGTATAGTTGATCCAGGGAAATTTCCGATTGCCACTTGGAGGAATTTTTCCCCCCTTCATAAATTTGGAGGTTTTTTTTTGCCTTCCTCTGGATCAGCAGTTAGGCAGGAAATGAGGATATTGCTAGATGGGTTGGACTGGATGGACGTATGTCTTTATTCAACCTCAAATACTATACTATACTAATCACAGGATTTACAGGGAAAGACCTGTCATTCCAGAAGCAGAAATTTACCCATTCCTGACCTCTTACTAGGATCTTTGGCTGCCTGCCAGCACACTTTCTGCAACAATTAAGAGAATCAGTAGAGTAAAGAAGGCAGGGGGAGGGGGAGGGAGATGTGTAAGCAGAGCACGGTCTATGGTGAGGCTGTGCAGAATTTATAAGTGTCGCAGACACTAAAAGAAAATAGTGAGTAAGGGAGTGTGGGGGCAATTAGGAGTAATCACTAAACATTAACAGGGAGATTCAATAAAAGTTCTTATCAATTAAAATGGTGCTAATTTTCAGATATCATTTAACATTTGAAAGCTAACATCTGATTAGTTGGGGCAAAATTAGCACCATTTTAAACAATAAGCGGGGAGATTCAATAAACGTTCTTATTTAAAATGGTGCTAATTTCCCCAAACAAACAGATCTTATTTAACATTTGAAAGCTAACATCTGATTGGTTGGGGCAAAATTAGCACCATTTTAAACAATAAGACCTTTTATTGAATAACCCTGAATAAATTTTATTAAATAACCCTGTAATAATTTAATAACAAAGCAAGCACATATAAATATGTGAGTTCCTCCATTTTACCTCTCTCAAATTGCAGTTTCAGATAATGTGTGACCCTTCAATGCCCTTTCATAGGATTTTTCACTTTTTGAAAATCATACGGTTAATTGAAATGATGAAAGACATTATCAGGGAGATGCAATGTTTTTGGGAGACCCTACCTGCCCATCATGCTATGTAATAAACACTTTGCAAAGTTTAGAGCATTGTGGGATTGCAGTCAGGTAAGGATTGCCGGTGTGCATACGTTTTACATCCTGATCTATTACGTTTAGCACTACAATGTAAACACTAAAAGTGTATGTATACACAACTCCCTGGAATGGTAGGTATTCTCTCTATACCAAATCTCACGTGTCTAAAAAGGCTCTTGGTGGCAAATTAGTTTTATAAAATGAAATTACTTTTGTTATTCTAGTGGAATATAGGTACTGAAGTGCACAAAATTTAATTTTGTAAATGCACAGATAATAAATATTAGTACACATAGCCAATAAGAATGTGTTATTCCATTCCCCATTCATTTTTTCTTTTTAACTTCAGCATATATCTGTTCTCTCTCAATTATATTAAGAAAATATAGTTAAATAGCTAAATTTATATTAATTATAAATCTGGGGGCTGGCATAAGCTACAGTAGGTACAATTATTCCAAACTGGTAACATTAAAGAGAGTTGATAGCTTCATTTAAATTCCTGAATAAAACATGAAATACCTTTAATGAGAAATAGATAAACTTGTCATATGGGAGTAGTTTTACCAGCATTACTAGTACAGAGATCACATGTAAAGACATTATACCAGTATCTTCTATTGTATAGAAAAATTAGAGCGGTTAGATTGTGCACTCTTTTGAGACTTCGCCATCCTTTTTGCAAATTTCTTTTTGCCTTCTACATAATGCAAATCTACATTACAGACTGCACGGAGTCATTCATTCTTTTTTCAGATGTAATGTTTCTTTGTTAACTATTTTTAAAGCAATTTAATAATAGGAGCAAATAACAGAGTAGCACAACAGCAATATAATAATTCAGGGTGTGAATATCAGTGAAAGGAAATGTACTAATGATTAGTAGGGATGGCCGGTTTGCGGATCCGAACCCGGATCTGCTGCGGATTTATCCCGTTCGCGAACGGCGGATTTTTCTGGATTTTCCGCCTTCCGAACTTCCGATTCGCGGATTTTTCATATTTTCGAAAATTTTCGAAATTACGAGTTTTCACGTATTTTTCGAAAATACGAGAAAACATGTAATTTCGAAAATTTTCGAAAATACAAGGATTTCTCTTATTTTCATTAATACGTATTTTCGAAAATTTTCGAAAATACATGAAACTCGTAATTTCGAAAATTTTCGAAAATACGAAAATTCTCGTAATTTTGAGGGTATTTTTCATTTTAATGGGTCCGCTCGCGGATTTTGGAATTTTCGAATTTTTTCGAAAATTCGCGGATCCTCGAGCGGACCGGATTTTGCGAAGTTCGGACATCTCTAATGATTAGATGAGGGTTTGTTGATGACAAAATAGGTTATTCTGGCTTAAAAATGATAAGAAAGTCTTAATAGATATCATGAAATACTGATGGAGACAAAATCAGTGGATTGAGAGTTAATATGGGAAGAAAAGGATTATTTACAGGTTTTAATAATAAACATTATTATTATTGTGGATTTATATAGCGCTTTACAATTACATGTATACATTCACATCAGGCCCTGGCCCGAAGAGCTTACAATCTAAGCACATTTATTTGACACAGTATGTCAAATAATTAGTATGTCTTTATGATTGTGGGGAAAACCAGAGTGCCTGAAGGAAACACATGCAGATGTGTCCAAGGGTGTAATCGAAACTCAGGACTTCAGCACTGCAAGGCACAATTGCTAACCACTGAGCCTCTGTGCTGTTATGCAAGGTTAATGGCCACCCATTGGTGGGATGAACATCTAAAAAGAATTGAAGGCCAATGACTATGTATTGTACAGTAGACAGTTGCGAGAAGACTAGAGAACAAATAGGCAATGTTTTAAAGTTATGGGGCTGCAGTCTTCAGTCGATGATTTATTCCAAGGTTATTGATGCATTATAATGTAATTATATTACACATTTGCATTTAATAGTATCAACCAGAAATTGATCTCCCTTTATTTCAACCATCTAGGATAGTACCAAATGTATCTTTTTGATTATAATAAAACACAATCTCTTTACAAAAGGATTTATGTTTGTAAGGCGCTAATCATATTTGTGTCTCTGCTTTGTTCTTAAAGGAAAAGTTCAAATGAAAAAAATATTTAAATTATGTACATATATTACACATATCTACAGTTGGTACTTTCTTACCCTTGCTATGCTTTCCTGTGGTCAGTAGTAAGTTGCAATTTCAGATTCTGCAAAAGTGCTTCTTCCTCCCAGGATGCACCACTTCCTTGAAATTTCATAACAGTATTGTTGTATTCAATTAGATCAGCTGGACTTGAAACGTCTTCAAGAACTACATTTCAAGTCCAGTTGATCTAATTGAATACAACAGATATACCATGACCTGGATGAATGAGAACCTTCACAAGCATTCATAACAGTAATTTCTAGTTATTGTCTGTTGGATTGGTCTACTGAGTAACAGAATCTACCCTGAAACGGAGATCATAGCAGACACTGTAAGGGGTCAAGCAAACTTGGTGTTGGTACATTGGAAGCATTTAGCATGCAAAGATAAATTGATGGATGGGCAGATAATGGTCACTGAAATTAGAAAATACTACTTTTTCTTTCTTGAAAGCATATGTATTTGTGCTAAAATTCCCCTTTCATTTAAACACCTAAATTAGTATGTTGGTTTTCAGATGGGAATTTTTACTATAGATTCTTTAAATGATACTTATAGTTTTATGACTTTTTTTTAGGTTCTTTGGTTTTCTGCAGGTATTGCAAGAAACTATGGGAAAGGGGGAGAGAAAATGTCATTGCAACACAGCTTGTGTTGTGTTAAAGTATTGGGGTGAGTATTCCTGACATGTATATCACAGAGAGGCCTTGTAGCGTGTAATTGCTAGGAGCAAAAGAATATCCACACCTAAGCTAAAATAACTTTATACCTGTAATACATATCCAGTACACTGATATTCTGTTTTCAAGCTGAACATTATTAGTTCAGTAAGTTGTTTATCGACTTGGGCCAAATATGTTTAATGGAAAAGTACAATCTAAAACAGTTTTTTCTGACTGATATTGAAACAATGTATTACAGAACAGTAAAATGTAAAAATGAAAATGTTTCATGCTTTTGCCAGCACTGTTATTTAATTAGATTATTTCTATTTCCATTAGTAGAGATTTAGTAAGGGATCTAGGTGAAAAGCAAGGTGAGGAAGCATTTGGATTTATGCAGGGTAGCATAAAAGGAAAATTGCCTTTTAATTACATATCCAAGCAAGAGCCGCTAGATCAATTTCTTGATTTTCACAGCACTAGAATATTAAAAGTTGACTGCTTATTAGATACCGAGGACCTTATTCTTAATCTGAAGCAACCAATCAGATGTTATCAAGATGTGTTCTAACTTTAATAGACCAGTTAAAACTTTGTCAGGCATATTCTTGCACCTCTTATTGAATAAGCCAGATTGTGTTATATTCCCACAACTAAATTTTAGCATGTGTGTAAATTAAAGAACTAAGCTTTTTTTAATCCTAATATGAAAACTTTCCCCCCAAAACACATTGTAAGAAGTGGCGTAGCTATGTTAAAACATTCGGGGCAGGGCAATCCACTCATATTAGTAGAGATGGACTAGAGCTCAAACTCGGCTTCGAGTCAAACTTAACAAGTTCAAACAGACTCCGACTTCTCGGACCCGAATTTCTTGTACTTTCCACACTTGCGGCTGTATTTTCGCTAATTATCGAATTTACGGGCCGTTCACTAACCCTTGAATGTATTGTTTGTTTTTGTAACCCTCGAATGTATGGATCATTTTTGCTAACCCTAGAATGTATTGTTCGCTAACTCTCGAAAGTATCGTTCATTTCATTAATCGTTGAAAGCATCGTTCGATTTCGGCAATCCTTGAATTTATGGCTCTATTTTTACTAACCCTCAAAAGTATTGTTTGGTAAACCTCAAATTAGCCGTAACCCTCGAATGTAGCTTGCGCAGAACCCGACAATTGCCCGCTCGTGTTTAAGAAGTGTTTAAAAAGGTTTTGGTGATAATGACATGTTCCCCAGACCATTTAACAGGTGCCCCAGCAATTTACAGTAAGTTACCATTGTTAGTTTAGCTATAAATCATCCGAACTTTTCAAACTATCACTCCCCAATGACTTTAATGGGTCCGAATTCAAACTTTCAAACTTTTACTGAAGTTCGAAAATGGACCAAACTTAATGAAGTTCGGCCATCTCTATATATTAGTACAGACAGTGGCAGCATTTGGTATTATTATACTTTGCATATCTAGTAGTGCACATTACCAAATGCTGCCACTGCCTGCAGTTAAAGGCTATGTCCACCCTGAAATTTTTTTTTTTATATATGGTCCCCCCTGGGCTCCCAGCCCCAACCGCTATAATTGTTTTTTTAGAAAGCCCCCCAAACTCTACTTACCTCCCCTCGATCCTCCGCCGCGCTCCCGGCCCTCTGCTTGCAAGGAAATGCAAGCAGAGGGGCGGGACCGGCAGCCGCGCCTGTGATTGGCTGAGCGGCATCCAATCACAGACGCGGCTGCCGGCAGCTCACTTCGCCGGAGGAAAGAGGAGAGGTAAGTAAGAGTTTGGGGAGCTTTCTAAAAAAAAAATGCGGTTGGGGCTGGGAGACATGAGGGAAATGATTACTTAAGGGGTTTTATGCTAGGGGGAGGGATAGTAGAACGGGAGGGAGAGGGAGGGAGAGGGAGGGAGAGGGAGGGGGAGGGAGGGGGGAGAAGGGCTGCAGTACGCATGGCAAAAATCTACCTGAGGCCAGCTAGCAGGCAGTGTCCTATATGGACTCTGCTAGCCTCCTGGTAGTCATTTTTTGGGACTTTGGGGGGGGGACTACAGGAGAACCCTATGGAGCTGGGATGTGAGGTAAGGATTAAACTACACTACATGGTGGGGCCAGTAGTTGGGGGGATTATAGTTTTGGGGGTGGACATGCCCTTTAAATAATGGGTGGATTGCCCTGCACATGGAGTAGATAATAGCCTACCCCAGTATATGATCAAATTGCCAGTTTGCTGCTATTATAGGATGAAATTCCCATGGCAACTAGTATGTAATGAAATTCCCATGGCTACCAGTATGTAATAAAAAATGCCCATAGCTAGCTACTAGTATGTAATGAAATGTCCATGGCTACCAGTATGTAATAAAAATCCTATGCCCACCAGTATGTAATGAAAAACCCATGGATACTAGTATGTAATGAAATTGTCACAGCCACCAGTATGTGAGGAAATTCCAATGTCTACCAGTATGTAATTAAATTGTCATGGCCACCAGTATATGATGAGATTGCCACTTTGCTGCCAATATGTAATGAAAATCCCATGGCTACCAGTATATACTGAAATTGGCAGTGTGCTACATGTATAATAGAATATGGTGCCTCTGTGTCATAAATTTGTGTATCTCTCTCTACACCTTATCTCTGTCTATTTCTCTGCCTTTCTATTTATAACTTCCTGGCTGTGTATCACTCGTTTTGTCTGTGTTTGTCTGTCTGTCTGTATCTCTGTCTATCTCTAAGTACCTAGTGGTTGTGGCTTAATGGGGCAGGGAAGGGGACGTGGCCTAAAAATATTTTTCTGTGCTGCGCATGGCACATATAGTGCTCGAAAGACCCCAGAGACGTCCCTGATTGTAAGATTCTTCTTTAGTAAGTTCCATTTAGTACATGTAAGTAATACATTCTTAAAGGCTTCCATGTTGTTGCCATTACAACTAACTGCCCATGAAGTCATCAAAGAGCCACACCCCCTTACCCCAGTATTCACCATCTCTATGCACAGTATGTATGTCTCCACAACAATATGGAAATCCCTGATGAAGGTGGTTACAGCCAGGACAAAGGACTGATGGTTGTGGCAAAATTTGCGATGACCGAGTGTGCGGCCCACCTTCGGTTGTGGTTTTCTAACGCATCTGATCATTCGTTCGTCTGATTTAGTCGAACAAACAGTCGGACGTCGCCTGCATCTGGCCGAAGAAACCATTCAATATTATGGCCTGACTGATCGATACACTAAAATGACTGTCGGTCAACCCAAATTATTGGATGGTGTGCACCCAGCTTAAGTCTTTGAAAGTTGCTTGTTACACTGCAGTTTATTTACCTGTCAGTGTGAATTACATGCAGCCTTCCTGGGGCAATAAAAAATACTCAGCTCATTTTACTAAAATTTAACTTTTTATTATTCTATTCCTAGCAAAAGAGATTCAATAAAAGTTCTTATCATTAAAAATGGTGCTAATTTTGACCCAACCAATCAGATGTTAGCTTTCAGTTTTTAAATAAGATCTGGTTGGTTGGGGTAAAATTTGCACCATTTTAAACGAAAATAACTTTTTTCAAATCTCCGTGAAAGCTTCTAAAGGTACCTGGTTTCCACATCTGGTATACTACGTGTTTTAGGAACAAACAGTCCAAAATTTCACAGGTTCAAATTTCCAGATTTCTTTTTTTTTTGTTTGAATAGGGGTAAGAGCTCTGCTTTCAGCAAGACAGACTAAATTAAGTTGCCGGTTCAATTCCCCAGATTTACTTGAAATTTTTATTGAAATGTAAATATTTTGTTTCTTACATCCATGGTAGCTAAGAAATACACTGCAAAGTGTTCTGTGTCAGGTAAAGGGATGATCCATGTGCTGTTATGTGATTGACTGTCAGCTTTGAGGAATCAAGGCTTCAACTTTCTTGTTTTGATCTGTTGAGCACTACAGAGCATGTACGTATACTGCATACATACATGGTTTACCCAGCTAAGGTGAATTGTGGGACCCTAATGAAGTTTGCGTGAAACTTCATTAGCCTTGAAAGCAAAATTCATGTCAATGTGGATGGCTGAGGGACACAGCAACTGTGTATAGTAGGACCACCCTGCTGCATTGATTGGTGTGCGGTGACAAGCCTTTGATCCTGTGATAGCACTGGGTGAACCTAGGATATTAGTGCATACACTGTGGAAGCCATGTGAGTTGAAAAGCCATTAACCCAAGTATGTACAATGCTTTTTTGGGGAGTGCAGTTCCCTTGGAAGTCCCGGGTAAGACTGTTTGATGTCCTTTGATCTATGACACATATCTCTGCTACCATGTTGCGATACAGGTAGGAATATTTTGAGTCACTTTACAGATGGATACTTTATAAGTGCAATCAACTAACTGAGACTGAACTATCAGTTCACTACCCAGTAAACATAGAGGTGAGACACAGCTTGTTGTATGTTTGTTAATATGCTCTGTCTTTTGGCACAATGTTGTCTGAATACTTTAGTTCTCCTTTAAGGGAATGACTAAAGTTTTCTCCTTTAGGAGCACATTTCTCTCTTCCCATTATCTCATGTGATTCCCTAAAACTCTAGTCAGTCATAGTTACTAACTCATTCAAATCTATTGTGTTGTTGAGTAATTTAAATCTCTAAATGGCCCATAATGTATATAAAATACCAAATATGAGGTATTGTTTTATTATCACAATCCAAACTTATGTAGCATATAGTAACTACAATAGAATTTTGCCAAACTATGCACTTAGCCATTAAATAATATCCAAAGTTTTAAGCAGAGAACATAAACTCCTTTTGTTAAACCGATAATGAAATTTTTGCAGTTTTCTTTTCATTATTATAATCTAACTCAAGCATGAAATATAAAGTATTATGCTAATTGTTCCAATAAGTACTTTTTATTGAAACCACATAGCAATGTGTTTAAAAAGAAAATAAAAACAACTCTCCTTTTATAGAGATGTATAAATATTCTTGTTTACCTTATCATGATCCCTTACAGAACAGATGATCTTTTCTCTTCTTTTCTTTTCTGATGATAATTAGACTGAATTATCTCACTACCACCATTCAATTGTTACAAATCAATCAACATCTCTTTGGATAGTGCACTGCAGGCTGCATTTCCTGGGATAATTGGTTGGTAAGTTCTATTTTGTAATTAATACCTATATGAGGATACTGTGACATTAAATTGTTGCTGGATACGTATAATTAGCTACAGAGTTTTGAATGACTTTTATTACTAATAGATTAGCTTTGGTTTGAAAACTACTAGTGTATCTTAAAAGAAAACCAACTACTAATAATACATTAAGTTTAGGTAATTCCCTGTGTAATAACAATATGGAGCACTACATTTTCAACATAATCCTATTAGTTACTAAATATGAATTGATTGTAGATGCTGTTCTTTTTTTTCCCAGAATCCTCAGTTCCTGGAAAAAAATCCAAAATATCCAAATAATCCATTTTTGTACCAGCATCATAGACTGGAAATACTATAGTGTGGTTAGCTCCTGATCAGAGCTATATTATACGGACTGAGATACTTGGCCATTACACTGACAGGAACTTTTATAATATCCCATTTTCCATTAAACTTTCAGTGCACAGTTTTTGCATTGTGGCTAATTCCAGAGGAAGTTTTGAAACAGTTATTGAGTCAACAGAGCATTTGTGACTATTATGCACTGTACTGCTCAGCACTCGGCAACCACGTGCAAGTTCCTAGACAATTCCACTTTGCAACAATGCCACTTAAAATTTGCCATTGAATATTTCATAAACTGACTTGAAGAACAACAGTATAATGCTTCAACTCATTTAACTCTTTAAGAGGACCCCTTCTTTCACAAATGTACAGTATGTAAACCCTTTTACATGGCTTATTTTTTTTATACCTGTGACAATGGGTATGAATAAAGCACCGTGATTCAATGAACGTGTTTCAAAACATTTGGCAATCTAGAGTGGTTACATTTTACATGGTCCAACTCAGTCCTTTAAAAATTACTATTGAAATAAAGCATTACAGTTGCTCAATCAGTCATTTTGACTTGAATTCCACTTTAGCCGTTCAAGACTTTTTATTCATTTGTTCAAGTTATTTGCATCCCAGAGTACTACAACAGTAGATACCTGAATATAATAATACTGTACATGTTGCTTAAAATACTTATTACTGCAAATTTCAATCTTACAACTCAGTGCATATTAATAACACTACATGAGACTTAATAAAACTGGTCTAACACTTAAGCTGGGTACACACAGTGAAGATAAAGCCCCGATACCGTCGGATCCGACGGTATCGGGGCTTTATCGTTACTGTGTGTACGTTCGTTTCCCGAACGAGCGCGCGGCCGCCGAACGATCGGGTCGGCCGTACGCTCGTTCGGGAAAGGCCGAAAATTTCTCCCTATAGGGAGAACGCTCGGGACTGTGTGTATGCAGATCTTTGAAAGATGGCAGACAGGATCTTGCAGATCCTGTCTGTCATCTTTCAGAAATCTGTACTGTGTGTACCTAGCTTAAGTCTAACACAGTAACAATCTATTCAACTACAGTCTAAGGTATCTGTTTTATTTATCCTCTTTTACTGGGGGGGGGGAATTAGATTTTGTTACTGTCACTCACTCATGCTTTTGTTATGTAGACAAGTGAAGAAGATATGACCTATTTGCTCAAACACAATTTATTTTCATTGCTTGGCATGTAGAGAACTGATTTTGGTTTTGTTTGCGAGTCTTCCTCTGTATATAACCAAGCAGACAACGTAGGAAGACTTTCAGGCTAAAAAAAGGTGCTGAAATCCTTTTTTTCGTGTCAGATTAAATTTTGCAAAAGCCCATCCAGTATTACATGTCATGGACTGCACAATATATAAAGAGAGCTGCTACCTTAATTGGGTGCTGGCTGTTCACAGGGAACGCGTGAGTGATACAGTCACATTCCTTTTTTACTAGGACCAGAATCCCTGATAAACAGGTCACAGGAGTCACACTCATTCAATGTAGATCTGTACAGAAAATATATTGTTGTGCACCAAACTGCCTATTATGAAAGTACAATTTTTCATTCACTTTTAACATGTACCTGAGACAGTGACCCAGATTTTAGTACTGACTTGCTAATGTTGGTTTGTGAAAATACAATTCTCACTTATTTATTAGCATTATGTTTCAAACACACATTTAAATAAATAAAATGCTCTTTATCATTTTTGCGTTAAATGGAATGCTTAAAATGTTGACAGTCTATATTTAAAAGCTTTAATTACTTTTTTGTGCCTTTGAATAGGTTTAAAGATCGTCCAATGATTGAAAGACAATTATAACAATTTAGTTATAATTTTATAATTTTTACTAACTGCAAATTGATCATGAAGTAATTTTGGACTTAGCTGTTTGTTTTTAATATGTGTTGTCTATGGTATAAATATTTTTAGAATTTTTCCGACTTGACCAATTAAGATTTAATTGATTCTACACTGGATAATAATCACTTTTGGTTAATCAAATTTTTTTAAAAATTATTAAATGTAATAAAACGATCAAATAGACTGATTGATTTAACAGAAAAATCGAGTATGGCTTTATCTTAAGTCCATGAGGCTAAAAATGAACAGGGAGTAATCCAAAACAGAATGTGGTACTACAAAATTTCTCTACCAAATCAAAAATGTAAAGACTGACAAACTGTACACAATCCAAATATGTCGTGCAGCACTTTTAATCTCTCTAAATTATTATTGTATTAAAGGGCATGTCCACCCCCAAAACTATAATTAAACCTACTACTGGCCCCATTCTGTAGTCTAAAATAAACCTTACCTTACATCTTACCTTACAAGATATGCCTTTTTGAAAGTCCAAAAAATTGATAAGTCCAAGCTGTCTGTGAGGCTTCTGATCCATGCTGATTCCTCTTACTCATGAAGGTCTGGGGCATGCGCAGAACCCCCCACACACACACACCATCCTCAGCCATCCTTGCTCCTATCTTCAAATCCTTTGCGGTTAAGTTAGGTAACCCCTGCCCGCCACAATATTTCTGTAAAAAAATTCCGACATTTCTATTTACACAGCCTTTGGGCTGCCTCTCAGCCAATCCCAGACGTGTCTGAGGTCCAGCCCCTGCTTGCAAGCAGGAGGCTGGATCCGATCGCCGCGGGAGAGAAAGCCGAGTAAGTTAGTAGAAATGTGGGGATTTTTTTTACAGAAATATTGTGGCAGTTGGGGGTGGGTAGGGGTTACCTACCTTACCCCCAAAGTTAGTTTTGGGGGTGGACATGCTCTTTAATTCTAAACCTATTTATAGGACTTTTTTTACTGTTTATGTATTATTATTTATTTTATTTAATATGAAATTATGAAATAAATAAAAAAGTACTTCTTTTCATACCCAAGTGGCACGTTATAAATAAATATATACATATACCCAAAGATTGTATTACAGAAATAACTACTAACTGGATATAGTAGTGGACATCTTTTTTTCCATATTACTATGTTCAGATATATCCTCTGATCGGGAGTGTGAGAAAACAATGACAGCATGAATGAGCAGTTACTTAAAGGAACTGTAAACCAATAAAAGTGTTTGCCAATCGTTTCTGTTATTCACAGGGAGGTGAGAACGATTATTCTCACCTCCCTGTGAATAATAGTTTGCTCAGGGGACACAGCTAACTTATCTTACCTGGCGCTCCACTCACTGCTTCTGATCTGACAGCCACGTTGCCCCTGTCTCTCGACCAGCGTCATCTTTGGGCGCATGCGCGCCAATACAAAAGATAGGTGTGTGTCGGGAAGCAGGACAGCGCGCTGTCAGATCAGAAGGACCTGCGTGGAGCGCCAGGTAAGGTAAGTCAGCTGTGTCCCCTGAGCAAACTATTATTCACAGGGAGGTGAGAATAAGCGTTCTCACCTCCCTGTGTATAATAGAAACGATTGGCAAACACTTGTTTTACAGTTCCTTTAAAAAGTCAACATTTTCATGTTATCAAACTCATGCATACTAAAGTCATGGCTACAGATACAAGAATATACATATTAGCTTTGTATCTGCACTGTCCAGCACTATGATGAACTTCATAGATGCCAGTTTGTTAGATCTCAGAGGGAGCAGTTGCTGAAGAATAAATTGATATTAATAGTAATATAACTGCAACAAATTTTCAGTGTCCAGACACTTTTCATGGCAGTTACATAATAATGGTTTGGTTTATATTTTTAACACAATCCTAAATATATAGTTCTCATCAAATATTCTCTCTTATTATGTTCAGTGCTAAGTATATTAGAAATGACAAAAGCAAAGTATTATTTTACTGTCTGGTGGGAAACAATAAACTTTTTTCATCACACCATATCTTTAAACAGAAGCTTTTGAATTTCCCAAAGATATTAAGTTTCAGAATGTAGAATACTTTTTTATTAAAATTTATATATCAGAGAGCTGCTGCCTTTAATGGCTACCTGTGGGAGCAGAAACGGTGCATTAAAAATTAAAGAGCTGAATGCAAGCTTGCTTCACACTCTGAGCTTTATGGAGAGGAAAGATGTTTAATGGCAGGTGGTTCATTCACAGTGTTGGCCTCAGAGACACATTGAACTTTTATTTTATCATTTT
This sequence comes from Hymenochirus boettgeri, assembly GCA_019447015.1. Lineage (NCBI taxonomy): Eukaryota > Metazoa > Chordata > Amphibia > Anura > Pipidae > Hymenochirus > Hymenochirus boettgeri. The sequence continues at coordinate 210,481,538 of CM033471.1, read as the reverse complement.
TATTCTCAATTTTTAGCATTATTTCTGCTGATATGTATTTTTAAATGATTAAGTTATCGGATTTTCTTAAAAAATAGGAATATATGGATATTCTGTTCCTCCCAGCAAATATAAAAAAATAGCTTGAGGATGCAAGCAGAACAGTCACAAAGAAAGGTATGAATAGAGTCCTGCATTGCATCAGGTTTAGAATTTTCAGACTGGGTTTAGGAAAGGTAATGTAAGAGAACTCTGAGAAAGCGAGAAAGGGGAGGGATTTCTCAGGAAACTGTGAGTAAAGGGGTGAAGTCAAGTTGCAGGCTAAAGCCCTTGCAGGTCGATACGGATTGAGTGCAGATTTTGGTAGTAATGTGGTCTAGGTGAGGATAAGCAGGTTGTGGGTCCTGAAGGTTTGAACCTGTGTGGGTCTAAAGGGTTGAGTAAAAGAAAAAAAAAAGTTGAGTAGAATACAGACTGTATTGGCTGTACTGTGCTAAACTAATGTTCTATTTTGTTAAATATTATTTAGTTCATCTATCTTTCTGATGGCCTTGTCAGAAGTAAGGCAGTCAAAATGTGCACATTAGCTTCCACTTGTGCACATATCCTTGTGAAAATTCTCATTCACCCAGGTCATGGTCAACTGGACTTGAAAATGGTCCTTGAAGATAGTGGTATAACTAGTGAAATGTTGGCAAGATCTAAACTTTTTTTCTGATAATCTTCATTCCTCTTAAAAAAAAAAAAAACAGGAAAGCATTTTTTTAAGTGTTCTTTTTCAACACGTAATCTGTTTGCTCTTTTGTGTATACCAATTTTTCTTATTTTGTTCTTAGTTTTGTGAAGTTTATCTTAACAGATCTTGACTATATATACAATAAATATAGGATTGTATATTCAGAACTGTTGTGCTGTACTTGCTGTTTTGCTGTTTGGCTGCCTGATAGAATATATGTTTACAGAGTTATACCTATGATTTAGATGTGCTTTTTAAAGGTTATGTAAATTGAAAATAATGATCTGCCATATCCTAATCTATAAATTAATAAATTTAAGTAGCACATACTGTAAGGGGTGTTTTGTTGCATGCCTTAAATCAAGTATTTGTTTTGTTCTGGCTAAGTATCAACTCCCCACCACCACTCTTAACTGTTGCTAACTTTATAAGACACAACTCTCTGTGATTTTTTAGATAAGTATTGTTTCCGTTCTCTCCCTTTCTGGTAGAGGTTACTGCCTCTTCCCCCTGCTCAATGAGCTTTTAGGTAATTGAGCATGTGCAGGGGAGGCAGTCAGAGAAAGAGCAGTCAGTTATCGGGTGTGATGTCACCAGTCATATCTTTGATTGACTACATGGAGGTAGAATCTGTCTTCCACTGCCAGAATGGTGGCAATAATTATCCTTAAATATCTGGTTAGTAATAAATTCAATAATGTGCTGAATATGTAGGTTGGAATTGGGGCAGTTTCACTGACAAGACACCTATTTTTTGTTTTAAGGGTGGACATTTAACCAACTCCTTCTTCCCTCTGATTTGACTTTTTTTAAACTGAGCATGCGCAGTAACCACTATCATACCGCACTGAGAAAGGGCATTTCCCACCATGAAATTCACACATACCATACTGTTAACCTTCTAGTACAGTAACACTATTCCATTTACAGCAAAATCCAGCATGCAACAGAAGATATAAAATATACTTGAATAAAAGGTGAAATGTAAGATGCTTCAGATTGGATGCTTCAGATTGGAAAAGAAATAGGGGAGAGATCAACAAGTTGTAAAGAATGAACGTTTACAGTAATGGGCAAATAACAAAAGGAATAATCCAGTGTACAAACCCTATTCTAAATGATTAAAATACTGCAACTGTAGTTTTAGTAATAAATTAATAAAATTCTATCCTGTAAAAGGGGTAATTTTTAACATCAAATTTCATTTCTTGATTGGTGTCCAGATATCAATCCAAACATTCACCCAAACCAAGGTAATGCATTTCCTTTTATGTATATTGGAGTGGTCTATCTTACTCCAAATTGAAATTCATGTGTGATACCATCAAAAGACAGAGAATCAAGACCACAGTCCAGGGGATGGTTATTGTACACATAAAAAGAATTTGGCTGTCATAGATTCAAATGGTGATTTATGTCTTCACGAAAAAAGTGAAACTCGGAAAGTTATCAGCTTAGACTTAGATGTCTTCTTCAACAGGCAGAAAATTGACAGCTACAGCTGGTGACTGTATCTTGTATGTTTGATGCACTGGGGGGCATAGACCTGATGGGTGGAGGATGCTGTACTTTTTGTTGGTTTGTGGGGGGTTTGCATGGAGGGGCTGCACTTGATGAAGTTTTGTCTTTTTTTCAATCCAAAAGATGATGTAACAATGGGGTGGAAAGAGTTTCCTTTCACAGACAGCTATGTAACCAATAATTTCATATTAGAATTTTCTTTCAAGTTCCTCCCCCTCCTTTATTAACATGTGTTCTCCAATGTCAGAGATGGGAACATTGTCCGTTTCATGACTGTGCATGAGTATAATTCTCCTTTAAATGTTTAAGTTTTATATTGTACTATCAAGCGCACTGGAAGTTATCATTCATAGGCAATTGCACATCTAAAGGCTGACTTAATAATTGTCACTTAAACAGCTATCCTTTAAGTCTAGGTACTTTGTAAAATGAAATGTTGCTTTGAATAGCTTTATATCTAAATGGAAATTATAGCATTAGCAAAGTGTTGATATAAAACAACACAGCTCCTTTACTCGATCAGATATGTGATATGTATAGAGAAAAATGCATTATCCTGATGAATAACTTCTTTATGCATGATGTTATTGAGTCATTCCCAGGGTTAGCAAAAAAAAAACACTTTGTGCATAACTGAGACAGGTGTATCACTGTGGGTGTTCACACAAAGAGCTCCAAGCAGCAGTATGTCAGTGATAGAGAACATTCTCCCACTCAAGTTATAGAGGAGAATTCAGAACAACACCAGTTATTACTCACAAAGCCTGTCTTTCTCCTTTGTGACTAGTGAGAATGTTACGCTAAGCAACTTAAGAAGAAAACACATTTGATTTTGCAGAAAAGAGGCTTTCAGGACCTGGCTTTTAAAACTTCATTGCTTTGCCATATACCTATTTATGCAATAATAGCATCAAACTACTCCAAGGACTATTTACAAGCTAAGAGGTCTCACATTAGTTTGTCTGTGTGCTTGGATAATTGAATAAAGAACGGTATCCTTCAAAACAAAAACACAGTTAAACATGCACCGCGTTTGCACTCCGCTGTCTATGACTAAGTGTGGCGAAATGCAGGCTCATGTTTTAAAAAGAAAAGAATGTTTTTGTTTGATTAATGGGCAAACCTCTTAACAGCAAAAGACTTTTCTGTTCAAGGTCAAAAATTTATAAGACGATGCATGAATTATATCAGAAATGTAATGAATGAAGAGTAAAGAAAATTTGCATACAAAGTCAACATAAAAGAGCCTTGTAATGTGAATTCTGCACTATGACCCTGCTGAGAAAGTCTATGCCTTGGATAACAATAGCACAATTAAATTAGGAGTAGATGGCTGAGTTTGTTGAACTGAAAATAAAAGTTATTCGAAATCGTGATAGGCTCACAGCATTGTAAACACGTGCATTTTTCACAGAGCTGTAGAACAATAAGACTCATTATCCTCCATTATTAACACATCACAGTTAAAACATTTCCTATCAAAGAAGCTCCAGCACAAAGCAATGCTCGGCAAGCATAAAAACTCCAAGGCAGGTGACCCCTTCATAGGCAAGAAGAATATTTCTTCTTGTGTATTATGCTTGCATACATACAGAGAGTTGCCAAAAGAAAGAATGAAAGACTGGCGCATTTTAAAAAAAAGCAAAAAAAACCCCAAAATACTATTGTAGAGTTTGAAATTCTGGTAAGACTGTGCTTGTTGATATTGCCTGCATACGACAGTCAAACAATTTTACCAAAGCATCGAAGCCAAGCCACGTTTAGTATGAATGGCCTTTACTAGTTACCTTAAGTCTTTTCTCTGGTCTGGAAACCCTCTGTTTGGTTGCATTTTATTGGGCAAATTGTCTACCTGGCCGCTGCCGTTAAATGAGCTTAGCAGCCTGTCATTACCCTCTGTCTTCTAGCTTTTTAGTGGGGAATGCAGAGAAGCTCCCATTAAATTCATAATATCAATTGCACAAGACCTTCAATTTAAAGGCTGCTAAATGACTGAAGCACAAACAAAAGGGGGGCCTGGATCAAAGCCCATTTTTTCGGGCCCCATATAGTATTAAACTATCTGCACAGGTTATTATTTATTGTATTCAACTGTAAAGAAAACAAGTCATCCTAATTAAAACAACATTCATACAGTGTGTTTTTATGATAAATAGTAAGTCATTTCAAGTCATAGATGAAATGTACCTAAGCCCATTATGTATAGCATAGATGTATAGTATTTGAGGTTGAATAAAGACATACGTCCATCCAGTCCAACCCATCTAGCAATATCCCCATTTCCTGCCTAACTGTTGATCCAGGGGGGGAGGGTATGTTGAACTACACAGGGGTAGATAGAGAAGTTAGGGATCAGGGGGCTATTAACACAACGGAGGATGGAGAAGGGGGAGGGGGGAGCATAGAGGATAAGGAGGCATGTACGACCATGTATGGAAGTAAATCAATTGATAATCTAAAATGTATGTTTACAAATGCAAGAAGTCTGGCTGGAAAAACCGGGGAACTTGAAATAATAGCTTTAAAGGAAAGGTATGATGTGATTGGTATAGCAGAATCATGGCTTAATGATTCACACGACTGGACAGTAAATATTGAAGGATACTCCTTATTTAGACATGACAGAGGAGGAGTATGTATGTATGTTAAACAGGAATTGAAGCCAAATTTAAAAGATGGAATAGATGGGGTTTAAACGATACGGCAGAAACAATATGGGTGGAACTGTGTACAGGAAGCAAGAAGGTGGGTAAATTAATTGTTGGGGTATGTTATAAGCCGCCAAATGCCGGGGAGGAGGTGGAAATGAATCTACATATGCAGTTGGCGAAGGCTGCTGGTATGGGGCATGTTCTGGTTTAACTACTCTGACATAGATTGGAATAAGGGAACTGCCAGCACCTCAAAAGGTATAAAGTTTTCTTAAATTTCCTATATGAGCATTTTCTGTCACAGATGGTAGAAGTTCCTACTAGACAGAATGCGTTGTTGGATCTGGTGATATCTAATAACCCTGAGCTCATTTTGGAGATGAAGGTAATGAGAAGCTTAGGGAATAGTGACCATGATATAGTGTCATTTAATATAGGTTGCAAAAAACTAAAGTGCAACAAAAACTTTTAACTTTAGGAAAGCTAATTTTACGCTGTTAAAGGAATCACTCCTGCTCATAGACTGGGGGGAATTGTTTCTAGGTAAAGATACAGAGCAGATGTGGACCACTTTTAAAGGGATATTAAATTATTACATTTCTAAATCGGTACCTTTAGGGAAAAGTGTAAAAAAATTAGGTCCTCTCCTGCATGGCTTAATGTCAAGGTAAAAATAGAAGTGGAAAAAAAGAAAAAGGCTTTTAAAATTTTGAAAACAGAGGGAACAGAACAGGCTTACAGGGAGTACAAAAGCTGTAATAAAGAGTGCAAGAAAGCAATTAAACTAGCTAAAATAGAAAATGAAATACGGATTGCCGAACAAAGCAAGTCCAACCCCAAAATGTTTTTTAAGTATATAAATGGTAAAAAGATGAGGACTGAGAATGTGGGACCATTAAATAATGGGGCTGAGGTGGTTGTAGAGGATGCCGAAAAGGATAATCTGCTAAACCGTTTTTTTGCATCGGTTTTTACTGTTGAAAATCCTTGTCCTTACAGAAGGGATTGTAATAAAATGCAGGGAAGAAATGAAGAATATGCACATTGGCTAACAGAGGATATGGTACGGAAACAATTAGACAGTAAGTTAATATCAATAAAGCCCCAGGACCAGATGAATTGCATCCTCGGATTTTAAAAGAGCTTAGTTCAGTTCTATCTAGACCACTGTTTCTCATCTTTTCAGATTCGCTTTGGTCTGGGGATGTGCTGCTGGATTGGAAAAAAGCCAATGTAATACAAATATTCAAAAAAGGTAGTCGTTCACAGCCTGGTAACTATAGACCTGTAAGCCTAACATCAGTGGTAGGGAAGGTGCTGGAAACTTTGATACGGGATCATATCCTTGACTTTGTCTCCAGAGCTCATCTTATTAGTAGTAGTCAGCATGGATTTATGAGAAATAGATCATGCCAGACAAATTTAATTGTTTTTTATGAAGAAGCGAGAAAGAAGTTAGATTCAGGCACAGCAGTGGATGTGGTATATTTGGATTTTGTGAAAGCTTTTGATACTGTGCCACATAGGCGACTAATGTATAAACTGAGGACTGTTGGCCTTGAAGAAAACATTTGTTCATGGATAGAGAACTGGTTATTGGATCGCAAACAGAGAGTGGTGATAAATGGAGCTACATCTATGTGGGCTAAAGTTCTAAGCGGAGCCTCAGGGTTCTGTACTGGGGCCGCTTCTGTTTAATCTGTTTATAAATGACTTAGAAGGGGGCATTGAGAGCAAGGTCTCAGTGTTTGCTGATGACACTAAACTATGCAGAGATTTGGAAAGTGATGTGCAAGTGCTGCAAGCAGACTTAGATAGATAATCAAAATAGGCAGCAGAATGGCAGATGAGATTCAATGTTGATAAAATGTAAGGTGATGCATTTGGGATTTAATAATCCCTGTGCCACCTACACCATAAATAACTCTGTGTTAAGTGCATCTGTAATGGAAAAAGATTTGGGGGTTCTGGTTGATAACAGACTTAGCTATAGCAAACAATGCCAGGTAGCAACGGCTAGAGCTAGCAAGATATTGTCTTGTATAAAGAGAGGAATAGATTCAAGAGAGAAAAATATTATTCTCCCTCTTTACAAGGCACTGGTAAGGCCTCATTTGGAATATGCGGTGCAGTTTTGGAATCCCCTATACAAAAGGGACATCTTGGAAATTGAGGCAGTTCAGAGAAGGGCAACTAAAATAATAAGAGGAATGGAGGGGCTTGAATATGCAGGCAGATTAGACAAGTTAGGGCTGTTTACGTTGGAGAAGCGACGTTTGCGTGGGGACATGGTAACCTTATACAAATATATTAATGGCCCATACAATGAACTCTATGGTGCATTGTTTACTAATAGGTCATATCAGAGGACTCGTGGACATGCTTTAAGGTTGGAAAAAAAGAAGTTTCATCTTCAGGTTAGGAAAGGTTTCTTTACAGTGAGAACGGTGAAACTGTGGAACTGTCTTCCAGCAGATGTGGTAATGGCAAGTTCATTGAATAGCTTTAAAAAAGGCCTAGATAAGTTCCTAAAACTAAATAATATTGAGAATTACTGGTATTAATGAATATAGATCTGGTTGATCCAGGGATACTTTCCGATTGCCGTTTGGAGTCAGGAAGGAATTTTTTCCCCCTTGTTAGCTGGTTTTTTTTGCCTTCCTCTGGATCAACTGTTAGGAAGGGTTAATAAAAAAAGAAAAAAAAAAGAGGGTGGATAGGTTGGACTTGATGGACGTATGTCTTTATTCAACCTTAATTACTATGTCACTATCATGAAACTGACAAAGACCCTAAAAAATTCACTGCGAAATCAATGTTTTTGTTGTCAAAATTTTGTTGCAAAACTATTTTTAAATTTAGCAATAATTTTTATCAATAAATGTAGTAGTACATAATATGCTAACATTTCTATTTATAATACAGTAAAGGCATTTGCAAACATACGTAATACGAAATTCTACTGCATACAATTTACTAAGTGAATATTTTAAAAGCTTTTGGCATAATGTTAGGTAATAAAAATCTAATAACTTGTTGCATTTAGCTACATGTATTCTGTATTCTGCTGATGGACAGAAAGAACCATGAAACAGAGGAACCAGATCATTTTGGCATATATCTATTTATAATACAGTGGAACATTGTTTACTAATAGGTTATATCAGAGGACACATGGACATCCTTTAAGATTGGAAGAAAAGACGTTTAAAGAAGTTAGGAAAGGTTTCTTTACAGTGAAACACACAACAGTGTTGAAACACACAAATACAGCTTATTTATATGTATATGAATACAGTTTATACTGTATTTAGTTGTTGGGCCTGGCACACATTGGCCAACTGGGATCCCATCTTGGCTCTGACCAACATTTTACAAATAAATTAATCAAATCAGTAAGTTTATTTGGGAGAACAAAGAAAATGGTCTAAAAATCTGTTGCAAAGGATTAGCCATCTGATCCAACAAAAAGATAGGACCAGAAAATTGAATAGATCAAATATGTTTTAAATAAAATTATAAAAAACTATATCATAGAAACTGCATGACACGTGCACTCTGTCCCCATACCTTGACTCTAATATTAGTTTAAAACATGCAGTTTATTTTCTCTTTTCATTTATTCAATTTTAGCAAACATCTTTGCAAAAAACAGCATATAAACTGCTTGGCTGATTAGTAGTTAGTTTAGATTGTTTTAACCAGGCTGAATTGTTTTCTTGTCAAAGAGTCAGTATAAAACAATTGGTAATCTTTACTTAATAGAAACAAAATGTAAGGCTTTATCGAGGAAGAAAATTAGCAAGCATTTGTATTGATAACATTGTTTTTATTTAAGACATGAAAAAAAACCCATCATAATAATCTTAATTTACCAACCCAGTCTAATGGGCAAGATTCTACTTTTTCATGTCCTGATTCCCCCATTACTTTTAATTCAACAACCAACTTGACATTTTTTGAAGAGGCAGTTTTCAAATAGAAGCAATAAGCAGATCAGGCTAAACTACTTTAATATAAAATATAAAGGTTAACTAAGGTTAACATCTTGGGCATTTAGAAATGATTTTGCTGTATAGAGTAGAGATAGATAAATTCATGTTTAATTTCACTGGTGATTTCAAGAATTTAGGCATAAATTTGCCAGGGACAATAAATTAGCTTCTAAAGGAGGTGAAATTTCAACCTGTTCTAACAGCATAAAAATTGTATTGGTAGCTGAAAAATGGCATGGGGAACATGTATCATTGGTTAAATGCTTGGGGGGGTAGGTTTTTTGGAAGCACTGTCCATGGGAGCCATGTAAGGGGAATAAAGACACTTTTTTTGGCAGAAGAAAATAGCCTTTTTGCCACCAGACCAGCCTTTTCACTGTAAATCCAAATTTGTGGTAAAGCTTTGGCCATGTCTAGTATAGGAGCCTCAGAAGTAGATCTATATTCTAGGTTTGTAATTATTAACCAGCTAATATAAACTGCAAAGTGCTCTTGGTTTCTATGCATAATATCATTGCTGAATTACTAATGTGTATACAGGCTTTTTTTTTTTTATAATCATTGATTTTTATTTTGATTTTGTTTATAATATAAAGATTAACATTAATAATAAAAATAATCATTGTGATAATAGAAACAGTTTTAACACAGAAGTAACTTGCGTTTATCTTGGGTTATTATAATGGGTATGCAATAGTACAATATAACATCTGGTATTTATATTTACTTCTTCCCTATAGCAGAAACAAATCCAAGAGAGAAAGGAGATTTGCACTGTATTGCTTTTTATTTTCTTATATTTCCAGATTTCAATTTTGTATAAATTTGTGGTGGGTTCCATTAGCAAGGCTAAACATTTCCTCATAGTTTTTGTTCCTTTCTATTCTGTTTTTAATTTCTTTAATTGTTGGAACTGTGTTGGATTTCCATTTGCTACAAATAGAGATCTTGGTAGCTAGTATTGTATGGAAAATTATAGTTCTAGCTGGGGATATGTGTTTCTCCAAATTTATATTCAAAAGTGCAGTTTCCAGTGAAGCTATAACTGGATATTTGACTTTCTGAGAGATATATAGAAATACCTTTTCCCATAGATTGTATATGCTGGGACAAGACCACATTATATGGAATAGTGTACCTTTACTGCCACAATTTCTCCAGCATCTATCATCTGTTATACCGTATATATGTGTTATTAGTGAAGGTGTGAGATATGTTCTATATCGTTGTTTTCTGCACATTTCCCAGTGATTTGCACATTTGCTTAGAGAGAATGGCAGTGACATAGCTTGTTCCCATTGTTCCACCGAAAATACTTTATTCAAATCGTTTTGCCATTTTAGGATAAAGTTGGTGGTGGTCATTAAATTTTTATAATTTAATGTTTTATATATTTGTGAGATTCCTTTGTTGTTTCTTGTAGTTTGTGTATTGAAATATTTTGTCATATTGTCTAATGGTTGATTGCATGTTGACTTCTTAAAACTGGTGTTAATAAAATGAGATTTAAAATATTTGGTTGTATCTGTACTCCATTTTTGGCGGGAATAGATATTTTATCTCTAATTGGGTATATGTCAACATTTCTTTTTCTATATATATCTTTAATTTTTAGTTCTTTTGCTCTATTTTCCCAGTTTCGCTATGAGAAAAATGGAATAATTTCTTCAACTATATCAAGATAAGAATACAATTTTAGATTGGTTTTGGTATTTGTATGTTTGTTAATGGTTGTTTTCCATATGGTAAGAGCTGTGTTCATTATATTATATGGTAATTTGGGTGTTTTTTTGTTGAATAATGCTGAACCCATTAGTGCTCTTAGTGAGTGGTGTGGTATTAGATTTGTTTCCAACGGGAGCCAAGGGCGTTCCATGGTGTTTTGCCACCAATATTTCATGGGGGCCAATATTGCTGAGTCATAGTAGTCTTTTATATTTGGTGTATCTAGTCCTCCTGCAGTTTTAGTTTTAACAAGGGGTTGACATTTTAATTTTGTGCTTTTTATTATTCCAGATAAAATTGGTGATCAGTCTATCGGATAGCTTAAAAAATTTGTTAGGCAGAGCTATTGGGATGGTCCTAAAGAGATAGAGAAATGTAGGGAGAATTAACATTTTGAAGGCAGAGATTTTCCCAATTGTAGAGAGATAATTGGTATCCCATGAGTTTATTTTAAAAATGGTATCTTGTAGTAGGGGTTCATAGTTATCTCTGTAACAGTTATTAGATGGGAAGCTGAGATAAATCCCCAAATATTTTATTTTTTCTTTTTCCCAATGGAAATTGTATAGTGTTTGTATTTTGGTTTGTGGGTTTAGATTTATGCCTATTATTGATTTTTTTTCGTTTATTTTATATTGGGAGATAGTGCTGAATTCTGAGAATATTATTTTAACATATCTTAATGAGTTTTCCGGGTTTGTTATTGTTAAGATGATGTCGTCTGCAAATAATAGTATTTTGGAGTTGCTAGTACCTATTTTTAAACCTGTTATATTTATATTAGTTCTGATTTTTTCCACCAAAGGTTTGATGGATAGTGCAAACAGCAGAGGTGACAATGGGCTGCCCTGTCTAGTGCCGTTTGTGATCCGGAATGTACTGGATAACATCCCGGAACACAATACATTTGCTGTTGGTGTTGAGTACAGGACCATAATCGCTTGGCATATATTACCCTGGAGTCCGAATTTATTGATATTTTTTTCTAGATATGTCCAGTTTACCCTATCAAATGCTTTTTCTGCATCCATCGCTACCACTGCCGCTGGAACCCTGAAATTTTCAATATATTGTATTGAATTAAATATTTGCCTGGTATTATCAGAGACCTGTCTGCCCTGCATAAAACCTGTTTGATCTGGGTTGATTAGATTGGGCAGTAGAGGGTTCAGTCTGTTTGCTATACATTTGACGTATAGTTTAATGTCTGTGTTGAGAAGTGAAATTGGTCTGTAGTTTTCTCTTTGTGACTGTTCTCTATCCGGTTTGGGTATTGTTATTATGATTGCTTGTAGGTTTTCTGTGGGGAATGCTGTATTTTGAATGGCAAGGTTAAACATGTTAGTTAGGTGTGGGCTGAGAATATCTGTAAAGTCTTTATAATATTCTGATGTATACCCATCTGGGCCTGGGGTTTTGTTTAGTTTAAGCTGTTTAATTGCTAGTGTGGTTTCTTGGTTTGTTAAAGGTGAGTTTAGTTTCTCTAATTCGTTGGGTGATATAGTGGGTAAATTAAGTTTGTCTAGAAACTTCTGTACTAATTCTGGGGTTGGTTGTTGGATTGTTTTGTTCTGGTTAAGGTTATATATATTGCTGTAGTATTTGCTAAATTCATTTGCTATCATTTGAGGGTTTGTAATTTTATGATTTTGTTTATTGATTAGATAATAGTTTGATATATAGTTTGATATATAGTATTTGAGGTTGAATAAAGACATACGTCCATCCAGTTCAATCCATCTAGCAATATCTTCATTTTCTGCCTAACTGTTGACAGTTCCATAGCTTTACCTTTCTCACAGTGAAAAACCCTTTCCGAGCTTGAAGCCTAAACCTTTTTTCTTCAAGTCTTAAGGGATGTCCTCGTGTCCTTTGACATGTTCTATTGGTGAACAATGCCCCAGATAGTTTATTGTATGGCCCGTTAATGTATTTATACACAGTAATCATATCCCCACGCAAGCGCCTTTTCTCCAGCGTACATAATTGTAACTTTTCCAGTCTCTCTTCATATTCAAGCTCCCCCAATCCCCTTATTAATTTAGTTGCCCTTCTCTGAACCCTTTTAATTTCAAAGATGTCCTTTTTGTACACAGGATTCCAAAATTGCACTGCATATTCCAAATGAGGCCTTACCAATGCTTTGTAAAGAGGGAGAATTACATTTTCCTCCCTTGAATCCATACCTCTCTTTATACAAGACAATACCATGCTGGCTCTGGCTGTTGCCGCCTGGCACTGCTTGCTACCTTTAAGTTTGTTATCCACCAAAACTCCAAGATCCCTTTCCAACAGGGATTCACTTAACACAGAGCCATTTATAGTATAAGTAGCACAAGGATTTTTAAGTCCAAAATGCATCACCTTACATTTATCAACATTGAATTTCATCTGCCACTTAGCAGCCCAATGTGACAATCTATCTAGATCCCCTTGCAACGATTGCACATCCTCTGAAGTTTTTAATGGTCGACAAAGTTTTGTGTCATCAGCAAACACAGAAACCTTGCTGACAATACCCACTTCCAAATAATTAATAAATAGATTAAATAGAAGCGGCCCCAGAACAGAACCCAGTGGCACCCCACTTAGCACTTTAGTCCATAATGATGAAGCCCCATTAACAACTATTCTCTGCATCCTATTCATTAACCAATTTTCTATCCATGTACAAATGTTACTCCCCAGACCAACAGATCTTAGCTTATACATTAGTCGCCTATGGGGGACTGTATCAAAAGCCTTTGCAAAATCCAAGTAAACTACATCTACCGCTATTCCAGAGTCTAAATTTCTACTTACTTCCTCATAGAAGCCAAGCAAGTTAGTTTGACAAGATCTATTCCTCCTAAATCCATGCTGGTTACTACTTATAATGTCAGTCCTTAAAACATACTCTAGAACATGTTCCCTTATTAAACTTTCCAGGATCTTCCCCACCACTGAAGTTAAACTTACAGGCCTGTAATTACCCGGCTGTGAATGACTACCCTTTTTGAATATTGGAATAACATCAGCCTTTTTCCAATCCAGAGGCACACCACCAGACATGAGGGAATCAGCAAAAATAAGAAACAATGGCCTAGAAAAAACTGAACTCAGCTCCTTAAGTACCTGAGGATGTATTTTATCCGGTCCAGGAGATTTATTAATATTAACCTTCTTTAGTTCTTTCTGTACCATATCCTCGGTTAACCAAAGTGCACTTGAATCTTTTATACTATTATTGCTACTATACTCTATGATATCTGTACTTGGATCTTCTATAGTGTATATATAGAGGGAAAAAAATATTCAAGACATTTGCTTTATCGCCATCCTCCGTAACTAACTTATCCCTATTAATTAATGGTGCCACATTCTCAGTCCTCATCTTCTTACTATTAATATACTTAAAAAAAATTTTAGGCTTAGTGATGCTGTGTTCAGCTATCCTAACTTCATTATTAATTTTAGCTAGTTTGATTGCTTTCTTACACTCCTTGTTACAGTTTTTATAATCCCTAAAGGCCCTTTCCGTTCCTTTGGCCTTAAAGGTTTTAAATGCCTTTTTCTTCCTTTCCATTTGCCTCTTTACATCAGAATTCAGCCACATGGGCGCAGATTTATTTTTTTTACATTTATTTCCTAAGGGTATAAATTTAGATGTGAACTTGCTTAAAATCCCCTTGAACACAGTCCACTTCTGTTCAGTGCATTTACCTGATAATATGTTATCCCAGTTGACATCCTGAAGAGCTGCTTTTAACCTGGGAAAATTTGCTTTCCTGAAATTAAATGTCTTTGTTAACCCAGCGCACTTTTCCTTTCGATAACAAAGTCCAAATGCCACTATTTCATGGTCACTATTCCCTAAGCCTCCAGTTACCTTTATATCTATAATGCGCTCCACAATGTTAGATATTACCAGATCCAACAGATCTCCTTTTCTAGTAGGAACCTCAACCACCTGTGAGAGAAAATTATCCTGCAGCAAATTCAGGAACTCATCGCCTTTTTCTGTGATGGCAGTTCCACCACACCAATCAATGTCAGGGTAATTGAAGTCCCCCATAATGAGCACACTCCCCAAACTTGCAGCCCTTGCCAACAGCATATGAAGTTGACTCACCTCCTCTCTGCTAGCATTTGGCGGCTTATAGCAGACACCAACAATGACATTACCCCCTTTCCTGTTGCCTTATTCCACCCATATTGCCTCCACTTTAACATCCATATCACCAGTTATCTCTTCTTTTAAATTTGGCTTCAATTCTTTTTTAACATAAACACATACTCCTCCCCCTTTCCTTTTTTTCCGTCCTGCCTAAACAAGGCATATCCTTCTATATTTACAGCCCAGTCGTGAGAACTGTTCAACCACATTTCTGCTATACCTATTACATCATACTTTTCATTCAATGCCATCATTTCCAATTCACCCATTTTGTCAGCCAGGCTTCTCGCATTTGCAAACATACATTTTAGATTATGATCCTGTAATTTATTAGTACACTTTAATACACATGTCTGCCCAGTTCTCAATAAACCCAAACCCTTCTTCCTTACACCACTCTCTTAGCCATGCATTAATGCTCCTAAGCTCCCGCTGTCTCCCTGGCTTAGCACGTGGCTGCGGTAGTATTTCTGAAAACACTACCCTGGCTGGAGGTCCTTGCTTTTATCTTGGCCCCTAGCTCTCGGAAATCATGTTTAAGGACCTCACCTCCTCCTCTAACTTTGTCATTGGCACCAATGTGAACCAAGACCGCCGGGTCACACCCAGCCCCACCCAATAATCTGTCTACACGATCCACCACATGCCGAACCCTAGCACCAGGCAGGCAACACACAGTTTGGCATGTAGGGTTTTGGCGGCAGATTACCCTATTTACCTTCCTTATAATGGAGTCCCCTACCACTACCACCTGCCTTGCATTCCTGACCCTTCGTTCCTCCTCCCTTGTATCAGAGATGGCAGTCCCCTGGGTGCTCAAGGGACTAGCCCCCTCCATACATGCTAATTCCGAGGTGTCCTCCTCCACTTCATTACCTAAGGCGGCAAATCTGTTGGGATGGACAATCTGGGAAGAAGCCCCCCTACCCTTCCGTCCCCCACTTTCCCTTGTAACCCTAACAAAACTACCTCCTCCCTCAACCTTTCCTGTCCCTCTTCCACACACCTCTATACTGGCCCCAGCCAGTGCCTGCTGACCCCCCAGTTCTGCCAATCCCTGCAATGCTGCAAGCTGCCCCCTTAGACTCTCCACCTCAGCTTCCAAACGAGCAACCCACTCACACCTGACACAGACATAGGTTCCCCGGAACGTCTGCTCCAGGTTTCTATACATGTGGCACGATGCACATTGCATGGTACTGACAAAACTGTCCCTTCTAATACACCACACAAGCACAGTGACGCACAAACCTTGTTTAATTGCCCTTCTTGTTTCAATGTCCTTTTTCTATGTCCTTGAGAGCAAGGTCCTTAAAAGAAAGGGACACTCACTCAGTTCCTTTCACTCACAGGAAACTTCCTTTTGTTAGGTCCAAAAACCTAGATAAGGTATTCTAGTTTTGGTTGCTCTTTTTTTGAGTTGATTAGCTAATAGGGATGTGGGTTTATTGTTCTGACTATAGGAGTTAGACTTCATTCTGTGTAGTTGTTTGTGATATTTGTATAAGTTTATATCATTGATCTTGTTTTGTATGTCTTTATTTGTTGTTTTAGTGTTAACAAAGGTTTTAATTTGTTAGTCATTTCTGCCTTTTGTAGTTTATTTAACAGTTCTAGGAGATTGTTTTCCCTTTTTTTTTTCTCTCTCGAAGCAATCTATATCAGTATACCTCTGGTGTATGCCTTGTGAGCATTCCATAAGGTGAATTTGTTTACATCATCTATATCATTGTTCGAGATAAAATCTTTAATTGTTTTGTTTATTTCTGGTTTTAAATTTTGATTGTTTATTAAATAGGGGTTTAATCTCCATGGTGTAGTGGGTACACTATTTTGATTTTCTTGTATCACAAAATGTAGTGGTGCATGGTCTGACCAGGTGATTTGTCCTATTTTTGCTGAGATTATTTTCTGTAGTAGCCATTTATCTGACAGACCATAGTCAATTCTTGAATATGAGTTATGTACTTTAAAGTAAAAGGTAAAATCTCTTTCTTTTATATTTAATGCCCGCCATACATCATAAAGATCTTCATTGTGCAAAAAGGGGTTTAGTTGGATAGTATTTCTCATTTTATTTGTTGTGTCATTTTTCAGATCTGCAATTTGGTTGAACTATCCACATATAAATAGATAACCCCTTGTTATTTTCCTAATTTTTTTGGTCAGTTGAATTAAGAAATCCATTGTTTTAGCATGGGGGGCATAAATATTTACTATTGTATACATTACATTGTTCATTTTACATATTAATATCAAATATCTACCATTTTTATCACTTATACAATCATATAATTTAAAGGCTATTGTGTTTCTTGATGCAACTAGGACACCATATTTCTTTTGGGGGCCATTTGCATAAAATATGTCACTGTAATTTCTGTTCCGGAGGGTTGGGCAGTTATCATTTTTAAAATTTGTCTCTTGAGTACAAATGATATCTGATTTGTTGTGGTTTGCTTCCCTCCAGAACAGAGATCTTTTATATTTGCTATTTAAACCCTTAACATTGAAAGTTGTCAATTTAATAGTCATCATAATAAATAGATTTTTGCTGCATCTCTGAAGTAGTACTAATCCTAGACAACAGTACTATAATATATCTATAAAATATCAGCATTTTTTCCTTATTTACTATTTTGGAATAGAGTTGTCTAGTAGAGTATACAATAGACAGACAGGCCCCTCTCTCATAGAATTTAGCTTGAACCTTTTGGTTATTGTGTTGCATAACATTTGTTTCGTTAATATTGTATAAAATTTCAAACATAACAATTAAAACAGTTATAACATATTTAGTAAACATAACTTTAGATAAACTGGTTGGCTTGTTCGGAATGCCACGGATTTTCGTGGTGTCAAGCCTTTTTGAGGGAGAATGTCCTTTGCCAGCAGGTAAGATTCTTTCTATGTGGGACAAGTAGTTGTAGAGGGTCAATAATTAGCTTAAGCTTAGCTTATTTATTTTTTGTAAGGTTCCCATTCGCGTTTTGGTTTGGGCGATGAACTGTTCTTATTAGGCGATATGGGTGGAGTATTGGTCTGGTTTAAGAGATTCCATGATTTAAGGATTTTCTTTCCTTCTTCTGGCGTGGAGATGGTGTGTATTTTTCTGTCTCTCAGTATGGTGATTTTTGTGGGAAATCCGCATCTGTAGGATATTTTGTGTTTCCTTCGTGATTGGTAGAAGTTCTTTTCTTTGAATCATAGTTAGTGGGGATAAGCCATTGTAAAGTTGTATTCCTTTATATTCCTGTGGTAATTGAGGATTTTTCCTTATTTCTGCCATTAAAGAGTCTTTCATTTTAGAGTCTGATAATTTGATCAGGATATCTCTAAGTGCTTGTTTGGGAGCTCTTTGTGATTTGGGTAGTCTATAGAGGGCGAGTATATTAGCTTCTGTAAAATCCTTACAAAGAGTAGTAAACAGTTTGGCAACACGGGACTGAATATGTTCAGGGTGGATATTTTCTTTAATGCCTCTGAGTTTTAGGTTATATCTTCTGGTAGTGTTTTCCAGTTCAATTAGTCTGTTGAATAGGAATTTTAAATCAAAATCCATTGTTTTATGGACTTCTGCTAAGCCATTATGTGCTGAAATAACATCATCTATTTTTGCGTCATTATGTGCGACTCTGTTGGCTAGATTTTCTATGGATTCTTTCATATCAGTGACCGCTTGGTGTATGTCTTTGCTTATTGCTTTTTGGAAGGAGGTAAATAGATTCGTTAGCACAGGTAATGTCACTGCTGAATCTTGGTGGCTTTGGGCATTGTCTAGCAACATTAAGGATTTTGGGCTTGCTGGTTCTTGCATATAAATGTATGGGGTATCAACTGGCATTGTTGTTTCCCTTGTTTGATAGGTAAATGGGTCATTGTTTATTCCACCTTGTATTGTTTTTATTTCTAGTGCTTCTTGTGAGGAAGCTGTGGGGGAGCCTCTTATTGTTATGGTAGGTTGTGTATGGATTATGGCTTCAGTGATAGTTGTGTTTAAAAGGTTCATGGGGATGCTGGGTAATGTAGTTCTCTCTTACCCGACCTTGGCTCTTGTGGCTTGCTCTCTGTTTGCATGGCCGCTGCAGGATCTGGTGGTCCATCTTGGATCTGCCCGGGATCTTTGTAAAAGTCTGTGATTTCACGGTTATTTGTTTTATTTTTTGTTCCCCTGCGTTTAGTCATCATGCCGGATGGCTCCAGGAGGGTTTAGGTTTGTTGGGGTACCTTTGCTGACCCTCTTTTCTTTCTATTTAGTCCGGCCTAGGCAGGAGCTCCGGTCTGGTGCGTCCTGTCACATTGGTGCCTGGCTCCGCCCCCGTGTATACATGCTTTTTCAAAAAGGAATATCTTTTAATTTTCATGTAATTCCATTAAAACTATATTTCAATCAAACAAACTTGTGATATAGTTTATGACAATGCAGTCTAACAGGGTTATTCAATAAAAGTTCTTATCATTTAAAACGGTGCTAATTTTGCCCTAACCAATCAGATGTTAGCTTTCAAATGTTAAATAACATCTGATTGGTTGGGGCAAAATTAGCACCATTATAAACAATACAAACTTTTATTGAATAACCCTGTAAGTATCTTAGTACAGAATGTTGATCAAATCAGCCTTAAAACCAGTAAAACCTGTGAAATATGTTTGGCACGGAATCAATAATGTGAATATTTTCATGCACTTTTTTTGTTTCCCTGGTTAAAGGACACATACAGTGCAATAAAAAGCCATAATTCCCATTAATATAGCATAATAGGGATTGTGTTTACTCCTTTGTCCTCCAATTAGAGATGCAGCCCAGTAGTTCTGCAGTGGATTTCTTTTCTTTCCTTTCTAACTATTTCTTTCTATTTCTAACTTTCACTTTCTCTTACCTGGATAAAAAAACTGTCCCGTTAATTAACAAAGATATTTTCTGGCACAAAGTTAAGCACATTGAGTTTGTGCTAAGTAAAAAAATCAGGTAAATATTTATTATTAGAAACAAAGATTCAAAGCTTCAGAAGAAAGGTATTGTTAAGCTTAATCCTGAACTGGGCAGATCAATAGGATGTGTTTACAATAGGTAGCCAGTTTTGATTTACTTACTGTGAAATACCGTAAATGTCTTTTCTATGGGAACAGGAAGGAACAGCCACTTACCCAGAGATATGATTGATCAGAGGTACTATGGGGAAGTGAAGGGTAAGTGGGATAAAAACTGGGAATAAAAGTAGAGGGAACCCTTTTTGGACTAGGACCCCTCTTAGAAAAAGAGGGGCTCAATGGGCCATATTTATAAAGCACGGTATCAGTAATGTACGACAGTGGCCGTAAATCAACAAACGTTCGGTCGTAGAATACCAGGTGGTAGTAAAATACCACAATGGTATTTTATGGGGATCGTAAATCTACGATCACGTTATTTGTAATTTAGGATCGTTAATAAATAATCGCTAAAGCGATCATAAATTAACCATCGCTAAACCGATCATTAAAGGCAGGGTATCGCTAAAAAAATTACTGATCGGCCGCACTGATCAGCCGCATTTGAAAACCGCACAGTTTTCCGCGGTCATGGCGAACTGTCGGCTGTGGCTACTTTTGACATGACCGACAATCCTTTGTTCTGGCTGACCTGTTGGAAGTGCCGAACGGTTGGTTGGGACAAAGAAACTTCAGGTGTGTACCTAGCTTTACATTTCACCATAAAACTGGAAAGTAGAAATCTATCACAGTACAGTATATGTTCCACATTTTTAAGTTTATTTTGCTCGCATTTGCCTTAGTTTGGTTAAGGGTTTTTTCGTTGAATTGAGCCAAATGATAAAACTTGAGGTAAATTCAATGTCTGCCAATATCACCTAGTGGTAATATTAAAATGACTCATTTTCTTTCTTTTCTGTCTTTTTTTTCCCTTTCTTCTCAGCAGCTAGTCAGACTATATGGGACTATGAGATTTTGATTGTAAGGTTTGGGTCTGGGAAAATCAGATTAGATTTGTTTGGATCAAGCACTATTAAGCAAACAAACAAAAAAGAAAATAAGCACTGTTAGTGTTCTCATAATAATTTAAATTCATGTAAATGAAAATCCAAAACTACTCCGGGGAATTATAGCTCATGTGTAGTGAGAGAAACAACAGATATAATTTACCTTTAACACTAGAAGTATTACAGTTGTTATTATTCATTGAGTAACTTCAATAACTTCAAGGCATTTCCTCAGCAAACATATGTAATTTTTTCAGACATCTGTTTTTACTTTGCATCAAATTAATTTGTCAAATTTTTTTCTTAAATAATGTTTCATATTTGTACATAGTCAAATTCCCAGCTTCTCAAATTACATTCTTAATATATTCAGGCTTATTTAATATAAGTACAAAAATTTGCCTGGGCTGTTAATTTGCCTCATCCAATCAGATGTTGTATTTTAACTGGTCTACTGCAGTTAGAAAACATTTGATAAAACATTGGTCGCTGCAGATTAATAGCTTAGGCAAACATTTGCTCCAAATAAAAAATAAATCTAGTTGTTGAATAGGGTAGTACTCCTTCTTTATGCTGCAAAACACACCAAAGCAATGTATTTAATAACGGGGTTTGTGGGCAAATGAGGCCCAATGCAATAAAATATTGAGCAAAATACAAAATTATCTTTTTCATTCATAATATATACATTCGTCGCTATATAATATAGTGACGAATGTTTAAAATCTCACTAATAAATGTAACTAGCGGCAATTTATAATTTTTGATCTTATAATGCAAGATCTTATTATGCAAGTGTGTCTTGCATAATATTACACTTTCAACTAAGATCGTTTGCTCTAAAAATTAAATAAATTGAACCCTTAAGTGTTTGCATTAATTATTGAAACTATTCAGTGGGTTGTACCAAGAGTCTCTCTTGCTAAATTCACACACTAACCATTTTGGGTTTAT
The DNA here is from genome assembly GCA_019447015.1 of Hymenochirus boettgeri. Classification (NCBI taxonomy): domain Eukaryota; kingdom Metazoa; phylum Chordata; class Amphibia; order Anura; family Pipidae; genus Hymenochirus; species Hymenochirus boettgeri. Next base: position 210,459,843 of record CM033471.1, on the reverse strand, counting down.
AAAAATGTAGTATATATAGGAGCAACAACAGCAGAGTCTGTACAGCAGAAGCAATGTTTAAAAGGAATGGCAATTGTGGGGATTTTTTATGATCCGAGAGGACAAGGTCTTAAATAAAAGCAAAGATAAGCACATAGGAATGTAATATGGGGCACTACTGAGTTACTGCTCAAAAATTGCTATATGTGGATATTTTATTTATTAACAATATGAGAACTTATCATCTCTTTCTAGTTACCAGAACTTACCATCTTTGTTTTTTGTGGGTGTTATAGCAACCTCAACAGCTGGGATCTTAGATATAGTCATGTAGCTATTATAAACTACAAAAATGATAAAGAAACATGGAAAACAAAACAAAAATAAATAAAAGCTCAACCAAAGCCATGTTAGTCCCTGTATCAAAAATATTACATTATAAAGCAAAACAATATGTTTATCATACGGTTCATACTGTATTGTAAGTTCCGTAATGATGAGTATATAGTATATGATGAAAAATAAGGTACTAGCTGTGGATTGATATATAATATCAACAAATAAAGGGCAGAAACAGAGGAACATGTGTACACAATACAGGAATATTTGTACACAATGTGCTTTTGGTCGTACACCCTTGTCTAGCTTTTTTTCTAGCATAAAAGTGTACTCAGGCGACTGAATGCATTAGCTATTTAATAACTGGTCATCACTGATGTCTATAAATAACAGGGTGTGTTGTGTTAAAAAAAGAAAATATACAATCTCAGTTCTGCTAAAACTTGGCCTCACCAACATTTTTTTCTGATTCCGTAAATCTATTGATCCCGGAAGAATTCTGAATTGTTATAAAAGCACAGAGGAATTCAAAAAGTATAAATAATTCATGATAAGCAATTACTCCCAAGGTGAAAACTATACAAAGCATTTGCAGTACAATCACTTGAAAATTGAAAGAACATTATCTGAAAACTCAGATCTCCCTAAAGTAAACAATATAATCTCATTCTCCTTATTCAAGATATATACTTTTACTAATAAAAAATTAAAGGTTAATATTAAATAAATGAAATACAAGGGCTGAGGGGATATTGTATAATGTATTTATTTTTACATATGCAAATCTTCCTAGTAAAGCATGTAGCTTTCATTGGGATACTGCAAATGTTAGAATTCTCTCACACATGTAACACTGTTTGCCATTTGCTTTTTGCCACTGCCTACATTGTAGATACATTGTAGTCACCTGATTAAGGTACCATTGGATGTCATTGTTTTTCTTTGAATTCTTGCTCTTGTCTACCCAGACAAACTGAAAAACCTAAAACCGTGTGCAGTAAAACTAGCTCTAGCACAGATCTAACAAATGACCATTGCACATTTAGGTATGGTTTGGACAATCTGTAGATGATTGATATTTTATTGTTTTGTGTTTACTTCAATGATGCCCTGGATCACATTTGTACACATTTCTGAATTAATAATTTCCCCCCTAAACTGGGACTTAGTCCATCCTTCTCCATCTCTATTGACAATATGGTCATTAACCCAGTAGAATCTGCACGCTGCCTTGGAGTAACTCCTCTATTTCCTTCCATCATTACATTAACAATTTCACTAGGACCTGTCGTTTTCTCCTTCGCAATATTGCCAAGATCCGCCCTTTTCTCTCTCTCACCACTACTAAAATGCCCATCCATGCACTAATAATTTCTTGTCTTGACTACTGTAATATTCTACTACTTGGACTCCCGGCATCTCATCTCTCTTCTCTCCAGACTATCTTAAACTCGGCAGCTCGGATCATCTCGCTCTCCTCCAAAAGAGAACCCGCAACCCCGATATTTCAGTCCATAGGGTGGCTTCCCATCAAAACAAGAATCATACCCAATACAATACCCAATACAATGGTCCTGATGAAGACGACCATGGTGTCGTCGAAAGGTTGAAAATAAAGTCAGGGTTTTGAAGTTAGTGTGCCCGGGAGTTACTTATAATTTTATGACCTATTGGTGTAATGGATGAAGTTACATACCTGGTGGCACCTGCAACTGAAAATGAAGCTGGGATGAGTGCAGAAACCCCCACAATGGAATCTAAGTATGAAATTGTATTTAATTAAAATTTTTATCTATCTGTATAATGGCTTGCACGTATCCCCTTGTTTGTATACTCTGTATTTTAGAATGTACAGCGCTGCATACCCAAGTGGCGATTTATAAATAAAATTATACATACATAATATTAACAATAGGACTAAATCTTTGTATACACGGTAGATAATCATCAATCAAAAGCACAGGTGAATGATCGGTTTGGAGACAATCCAGTATGTCTAAAGGTTTCCCTCTACATTATTTAGTGATCCAACAGCTTTCTTAAAGATGTCTTGTGAACAAGCCTATTATTCTCTAGCCCTTTCCATTTCCTATACAACTGAACTGACAGCTTTGCTATTGTTTTGGTCAGACCAAATCCAAATCAGCTGTGATTTAAGTTGTCAGTCAATTATTTCATCTTAATAAAATGTAAAACAATCAAACATAGATTGGCCCAGGTAAGAACACAAGAAGCAAGAACACATCATCAGTTCATGTAACAACAAATATAATAAATGTTTCTGCCAAATAAGTACCTTATGATGGTAACACACCTTATGGCCTCTTCAACTACAAAGTAAAGCTAATAACCGCCTATGATTGATAATCGGTATCCGTTTGAAAAGCTTTAGGCATACTTGGATTTTAATGCATAACATAAAAGCTGTAAAGGTTAGTACACACCATGCAAAATTTCAGTCCGATCAACTTATAGTTCAGTGTATCGGTCAATCGGGCTGAAATAATCTCATGCGTTTTCGGGCATGTCCAACTGACCGTTTGTTTGAATCGGACAAAAAGACGATCGGACATGGTGAACAAGTCTGGGACAGCTGGCACAGGTCTGGGGTAGTTGGCATCCAAACCAACATACTGGTTGAATGAGTTCAATGCTTGTAGCATGTCCTATAATATGTTATATATTACTGCTGAGATGGACACCCAGAGAGGAATAGAATAGAGTTGTATCTAAGAGAACTCTCTATAGCTGTAAAGTTTGTATTGCCGGGTGTCCATTACATCAAATGATGAAAGATTTTTTTGGATAGGGGAATCGGAATTGCCTTTTGGTTCCTCTTTTAGCAGTTACAGGACAGCACTTGGGGGAGGGGTTAGTCATTTAGGTCTGTACATAAACATATCTTGACATTTAATCTTCAACTACAAGGACATTTCCTACTCATCTTGACTTGTTATAAAATAGAAGCCCAACCTTTTTAGTAGATGATGATCCTCACGTCTCTGATTTACTGTATTGCGATATCTTGAAGGAAACTATTTAAAATGGAATTTGGTCTTGCAAAATAGGACATTAATAAACAGATCATAACTTATCCATTTGAAAGGAAACTAAACGTCTAAAACAAGATAAGAAACAATCTAAACTCATACACTGTAAAATATATAACCAAATGAAACTTTGGCATAAAAAAATATTTTCTGAGTAATATATTCTTTATTGTTTTAACACGTTATATTGGTGAATCAGATACGCACATACCCCATCATTCTATTTAACTTATGATGGGAGGCCAATGCGATTACGATTCTGCTGGAATCTGTCATTAATGTGTTGTAGCTGCATATAAGCCCCGTCTGATACCCATAGGTGATGGAAATTTTCCATTTTAGAACGACTGACCAGTGGTAGTTTGTTGGCAGTCTTTTTCATCCCCCAAATGGGACTTGGTAGGTATGGGCAATGTGTATTCTAGATTGCTACTGGATTAGAATTGTTAGGTTATATGTGTTATAGGATTGAAAACTATTAATAATACAAACAAAAGTATTTGTATTATATACAAACATGAGATTCACATCTGATGCCACTTTGGCAGATGCCCTTGGGCCGAAACGTCATGCTGTGTTTACCCTGCACATTGCCCTTTTTCTGGATATTGCATACTGCACATACCAGATTGGAGACGGCTGGTATACGGAATACTGGTCCCATACCATTTACTTGTTTTCTCATAGATTTAAATTCCATTTTCTAACTTTTTGTTTGGAAACACAAAATGCATTCATTGTGGATCAAATATATTTTATTTAAATGTGTTTAGAAATTGAATAATATTCCCTGGATGTGTGCAACATTTTATGTAAACATCACAATGCAAGTCATAACTCGCATAAACAGTTTAACACAAAAAGGGACTGGATAGGAGAATAAATTGAAGTACAACATGTTGATGAAAATCCAGATATCTCTTCAAACTATTTTCTTAAATATAATCTCCTTATTTCAAGCTTACAAATAGGAAATAATTGATGTGAGGTTTTAATGACTAAAGCTTCATGCACACGTTTGACCTTGGAGGGCCAACACACGACGCACAATGTGTATGCATGGACGTTGTCGAGCTAATTGTGCCGTATATGGGCACTTTATCGCCTGAAACAACCGTTTGGATGATGATCCGGCTGTCTGGTTGGGATCCCCGACCAAACGGCTGTTTCAGCCGACAAAGTTCCATACACAGCACAATTACCAGCCAAAATGTCTGTGCATACACATTGTGCGTGGTGGGTCGGCCCCCGTGATTGCACGTGTGTATAAAGCTTAAGTCAACTGTTTTCCAGTGTCTATGGTCTATGTCAATTGTTCAGTAGAGATGGCCAAACTTCTGAAAATCTATTCTGCTTGAGGATTTGCGGATTTTCAAAAAAATACAAAATTCGAAAATGTGCGAATCCGCTGTTAAAGTCCATGGAAAAAAAATCCAGAAATTAATGCTTAAAATAACGGTTTAAATAGCAGTGGTAACTTACTGTAAATGACTCTGGGACCTGAGAAATTGTCCAGGGAACATGTATGATGACACATTAACCAATCATATTTGAATTTTATTATTCAAATACTGTATGATTGGTTAATGTGTGATCATATGATTGCAAGCATTGAAATATTAACTAATCACAATTGGATTTGGTCCTTCAGCAAACCTATAGAAAGAGGTGCAAACCCCACGGAGCTCAGAAGTCATCACAGTGATGGTACAAGAAAGAAGAAAAAAAGACGCCGACAACACCAGCAACGGTGATGTCGCCAGTGTCACGGGTGGCTGCAGTGACATCACCCGGTGTCGGCAACATCAAAGGGGTCGGTGTTGCCAGCTGGGAAGAAAGAAGACATTCCCCCAATTCGAGCTGCGAACCCCTTAAGCCCGAAAAGGCACTTGTCAGTGCCACAAGGGCCCTTCCAAGGGTAAAGGTTCCTTGTAAGGGCCACAATGGTCTTTCTAAGGACCCAGTAAGGGATCCAGGGTTAAGCCGCGGGACCCCTGAATGTCCAGCCATGGGACTTTTGGCCATTCGAGAATCCTCGGCCATTCGAGGATTACCAAACGGCTGGAAATCCTCAAACGTTTAACTATCCTCAAACTTTCGAGGATTCTCAAAAATCCGGCCACGGGACTTTTGGCCATTCGAGAATCCTCGGCCATTCTAGGATTACCAAACGGCCGGAAATCCTTAAACATTTAAATATCCTCGAAATTCTCAAAAATTTCTGAACGGAGTTCTGAAAAAAGTTAGAACGTGGAAATCGGGAAAATCCGTGATTTGCAGATCTTCAGGATCCTCAAACTGGTCATCTCTAGTGTGCAGTAGTCTGAAAAACGTATACAGAAACCCAGTAAACTATTGGCCACTAGCCAATCTATTCAAAAAGAAATACAATAGCAACCATTTGGTTATTTCACAAGTGAAGGTCGCAGTGGTACTTTCTAGAGTAAATAAGCTCAGTCTGGTGGCTATGTTGGTAAACACTGCAGGTCACACAGTCAAGAGTAATATTCATGGGGAAACTAAAAAAAGAGTTGCAATAATAATCTAGCGGTTAATTTTTCATAATAGAGTACAGTACAGGAACACAATAACTAAGTCACTTTTTTAAACAAACATTTTTACATAAAAATGTACATTAAACTGTAGATAAGTATTGTTTCTCAGTATCTACATCCTACCTTTAGTATAGCATGCATAGATACAGATACGTACATACACCTCTCCAAACAGCAATAGAACTTCCTTCATTATGCCTAACTTTAGTAGTGTGGTTTGCCATTGTGTATTATTTTTTCCTTTATGAATACACACTAGTATACACAGCACTCCAACTGTACATGGGCGATATTTTATTATTTAGGGAAGTATTGGAAACTGCCATTTGCAGTTGTTCTGCTGTATTTTTAAAAAGAACAGACTGGGACAGGAGGACTATAACCGGAGTTAATGAGAGGTAATAGTGCAAATTGGAATCTATAGAACCTTTACAGTGTATAATAACTAACTTATATGACTGATTTGTGCTGCTTATTAACACTTTGAAGTTGTGTCTAGATAGAAAAAACACAGTCATTTTAAATTAAATAATCCGTTACTGAATGTTTTCTTTCTTTTATTGCTTTTTTTGAACATTTCTTTAAATTGTGGAATAATTCAACATGCCTGTAAAAAGGAGAGTGAAACTGAACACAATCTATTACCATTTATAAAGGTAATGCAGAAGGATTCAGGCACCGCACAATTTCTGAAATCACAAGGACACCAGTAGTGCTCAGCATGTTTCCTTACTAATGATTTGAAATTCTTCTTGTGAAGGTTCTCATTCGTCCAGGTCATAGTATATCTGTTGTATTCAATTAGATCAACTGGACTTGAAGTTTAGTTTAGATCTAAGTGACTACAACAGATATGATTTGAAATTCTCTTTAAATCTCTCTAAGAGGGCATGAAAATAGAATATACCATAACGATCCATCTCTCTATGAATCTATATCTCTGTTAATTTATATGGTTATTTAGCACTTTTTAAACCATGTTATTGAGTGAGAGTTTGGTTTCAGCACACAATATGTATAAAATGAATTCAGTCATAAAAAGTTGTTGCAGTTACTGGGCACATGCTAGCTAATATTTCTGACAGACTACCGATTGGTTAATATTTAGAAAATTCAACCAGCAACCATTTTCTGTGGGATGGGGGGGGGGGATCTGGCCAACATGAACAGCAAATCAAGAGTAACATCGGGCAAAGCAGCAGTTTAACCTGCCCATGTTCCCAAACAGACTTAAAACAAGGAAACAGATATAAAAGTGCAAAGCCATACCAATTATAGTACAAATACACATAAATAGAATTTACTTAAAGTACAATTATACTCATCTGCCTCTAACTTATCTCCTTCCACAACCAAATTGTACCCAGAGTGAAGACCTAAACTGCGAGGTCATCACCTCTGCGCACTTTACAGATCATCTCTAATAATTAAAGTTTCTCCTGCCAACCAGCTCGTCTTCTGTCTTCTGTCTGATACATGGCCAATGGAAAGATGCACACTGCAAAAAGCGCGTCATCCCATTGCAGGCTTTCAGTGACAGACGGCTAGTGGAGGAGCTCACAGTTGTGACAAAGTAATTATTACAGATGATCTGTAAAGCACCCGAAGGTGAGGAGGTCCTCATTATGGGTACTCTCTAGGTGTGGATCGTAGGTGACGTTAGTATAATTGTCCTTTATTGTGTTTTAACAAAATCTATTGTACACATTTTAATGTATTAAAAACAATTACAATTTAAATATTTGAAGATCTTATATGAAGACCCCTTTATATTTTTAGCAAACATACGTGGTTGGCCGCTCGCATGCAGGTAAGACCCCATCACTTGGAGTGCGTAAAGCCTTGCACGGGTTTCCACAAAAGACTCCAGCACTCAACTATAATACACACAAATATAAATGAATTGGGTAAGAGAATTGGACAAGTATGCAAGCAATGAAGGGTAATCACCTGCACTGAAGTTCAAATGGATACCTTTAGAAACATTGTTTGTACAAACATGTTCAAGCAGATGCGCCACTCCAAGGCAGTATCCAAGTATCAGTCCTAACCTAGTGAAAAAATATATACATTCCCTGGGGCCATACCTGCTTCTCTCTTTATTTAGTATGACCTATTCCAGACTCATGTGAGCTTACAGAGCTAATATACCTTCTTTCTATCTGGACTGCGTTATAGGGACGGAGAATACATTTACACACTCAGCAAAGCGTATAATAGAGCTTTGGCCGCACACAGCCCTTAATCAAACCGTTAGTATAGTATTTGAGGTTGAATAAAGACATATGTCCTTCCAGTCCAACCCATCTAGCAATATCCTCATTTCCTGCTGTTGATCCAGAGGAAGGCAAAAAAAACCACCAAATCTATGAAGAGGGAAAAAAATTCCAATTCCAACTCCAAGTGGCAATCGGAAATTTCCCTGGATCAACTTTATGAATCAATATCAGTAACTTGTAACATTCCTTGTTTGCAGACACTCATCCAGCTTTTTTTTAAAATGACCAATGAACCTGCCATAACAACGTCCACTGGAAGACAGTTCCATAGCTTTACCGTTCTCACAGTGAAAAACCCTTTCCGGACTTGAAGCCTTAGCCTTAACGGATGTCCTTGTGTCCTCTGACATGTTCTATTGGTGAACAATGCCCCAGATAGTTTATTGTATGGCCCGTTAATGTATTTATACACAGTAATCATATCCCCACGCAAGCGCCTTTTCTCCAGCGTACATAATTGTAACTTTTCCAGTCTCTCTTCATATTCAAGCTCCCCCAGTCCCCTTATTAATTTAGTTAGCCAAGTCCAAAAATGCATCACCTTACATTTATCAACATTGAATCTCATCTGCCACTTAGCAGCCCAATGTGGCAATCTATCTAGATCCCCCTGCAACGATTGCACATCCTCTGAAGTTTTTAATGGTCAACAAAGTTTTGTGTCGTCAGCAAACACAGAAACCTTGCTGACAATACCCACTTCCAAATCATTAATAAATAGATTAAATAGAAGCGGCCCCAAAACAGAACCTTGTGGCACCCCACTTAGCACTTTAGTCCATAATGATGAAGCCCCGTTTACAACTACTCTATGCATCCTATTCATTAACCAATTTTCTATCCATGTACAAATGTGCCTCCCCAGACCAACAGACCTCAGCTTATACATTAGTCGCCTATTAGCCTTTGCAAAATCCAAGTAAACTACATTTACTGTCATGCCAGAGTCTAAATTTCTACTTACTTACTCATAAAAGCCAAGCAAGTTAGTTTGACAAGATCTATTCCTCCTAAATCCATGCTGGTTACTACTTATAATGTCAGTCCTTCCTAAAGCTTTATGCCATATCATGAGTTCTAAAAAAATCTGCATTCTGCATAGTCCATATTTTTTGACACTAAGATATGGAAGAAACTAGGCCCACCACTGAAGCTACAATCAAATTCTCCTAGGGTTAATTCTATTGTAGGTAACCCTCAATTTCTTACTCATTTTTGAAATAGACATTATAACTGGTGTGACAGGTTATTCAGGGTTCAATATTACATACATTTTTTCATTTCATTACATATAATAATAATTTACAATTTTTCTAATTATATTAGCGCAAGGAATGACCTTTCTGAATCATTTTCATTGTGGTTTGTCAGGACCCATATTGGGAACAGTTAATAAATATACGGCAAGTAGCGATACCGCGCCTTAACTGATCGTCAATTTTAAGACAGCAGTATTACATTTATGATCATGGTCATAAATTTACAATATTGAACACACAATTATGATAGCGATTGTACATTTATGGTTATAGTCATAATTGTATTTTTGTCCATACAATACCGTAGCTGTAGTCTACTAATGCTTGGTATTGTATGGTCATGTGATGATGACCAAGGCGTACCCCTATACACTCCTTCCCAACAATCCTCCACTAGGTTATGGGGACCATAGCATTTTAAAATACATATATTTGATTACACTATATATTGCTTCATATAAAAAGAAGCAATAGTCCTATCGAACATTAATAAAAAATGCATCTTAAATAAACTGAGGGCATAAATGTGTTCATTGGGAGAAATTTATTGTACCTAACTGAATCACACCCCAGTGTTTCCTTACTGCCAATTTCTCTGCCTACATTTCTCTCTAGCTCTCTTGGAATATGAGATGTTTAGAAAGAGCTGCAACATTTTACAAGTGAGAATTTCTATCTTCCAGTTATAATTTACAAGGCTTTAATAATGCCTTCCCTTATTCAACATCCTGACAAAGGGAATCTTGTACAGAAGCGCACACCAAGACGGCAATGACTGAGCCTTTTCTTCCTCTAGTTTTTGAGATAACAACGGGACCTTTTTTTCTCCAAGGTTATTGACTTGGGTCCTAGGTTTCTCTCGTTCCCCTTTTGCCCCACACAAATAAAAACTGATCAGAATGAATTTGCCTCCTTCATCATTAATGAGGATTTAAGGGGGATAAAAAAACTCCCACTTTTTCCCCATTTCCACAAAGAATGTCAGATTTGTATCTTTGTTCCCTTTTCAAATTTACAAGATATTTCTGCCACTTTGTTTTTTATTCACACAAGGAAAACAACAAAGGTTCTTGTGATGACTGTTGCGCATCACCATGGTTACGATTCAGAGATACGGTAAAAAGCAATTATGAAGAAACAGAGGAAGAAATGTGCCCTTTTGTCAGAACTTCATAACAGCTGTAATAACAGGACAGCAGCAGGACGAATGTAAAATAACTCAAATATTGTGGCATGCTAAATGCCAGTGCATTAAATATGGGATTTTCGCTGTCACATTATTGAAAATGACAGGAAACATTAATTCCAGATGCTTGTTAGGAAGCAGAATAAAACAAACTATTGTCTGTAAGACAGTGACTTTAACATGACGTTGGAACCACAAACTGTGAATGTTTTGCACACTTGGCCAGTTGTGCTTCTTTGTGTTTCATTCTGTAATCTGCTGAAATAAACTTGAATCTTTAGGAAGATAACTGTTGGAATTCAATCGATGTACATTCTGCATTAAGGAAAAATGTGGTTTTCATACGGAATTCTATAACCTTGAGAAAAAAAAACCTTGGAAAAAAAAGGTGGTTTTCATACAGAATCCTATAACCTTGCAAATAACCTGGCCTAAACATTACCCCTCTTACTACCCAATATGATCCAACCCGCCTTTCACGCTCCACTGTCAATCTATTTACAGCCTACCAATTCCCGTCACCTTATGTCTCACTCCCATATCCTCTAGTCTGTAAGTTCTTAGGGCAGAGTCCTCTTTCCTATTGTTTCACAGTATTGCTGTAAGAAACTCCATACTCTGTTTACTTATATTATGTATTACTTGTGTATGTAATAAGTATGACTTTGTATAACATGTATTACCCTGTATGTAATGTATGACTATATAATTGCAAAGCACCACAGAAGATGTTGGCACTATATAAATCAATAATAATAATCATAATAATGGTGAAACTATGGAACTGTTTTCTATTGGACGTGGTGATGGCAGGTTCATTGGATAATTTTTAAAGAAAAAGCTGGATGAGTTTCTAAAAACAAAGAACAAAGAATGGTGCATGTAACTGGTATTGATACATAAAGTTGAAGTTGATACAGAGATATTTTCGATTGCCACTTTGAGTAAGGAAGGAATTTTTCCCCTTTCGTGCTTTCTTTTTGCCTTCCTCTGGATCAACATTTAGGCAGAAAATGTGGGTATTGCTGAGTAGGTTGGACTAGATGGACATGTCTTTATTCAACCTCAAATACTCAGTTGTTAATGGGCTTCATCATTATGGACTAAAGTGCTAAGTGGGGTGCCACAGGGTTCTGTGCTGGGGCCGCTTCTATTTAATCTATTTATTAATGATTTGGAAGTGGGTATTGTCAGCAAGGTTTCTGTGTTTGCTGACGACACAAAACTTTGTCGACCATTAAAAACTTCAGAGGATGTGCAATCGTTGCAAGGGGATCTAGATAGATTGTCACATTGGGCTGCTAAGTGGCAGATGAAATTCAATGTTGATAAATGTAAGGTGATACATTTTAGACTTAAACATCCTTGTGCTACTTATACTATAAATGGCTCTGTGTTAAGTGAATCCCTGTTGGAAAGGGATCTTGGAGTTTTGGTGGATAACAAACTTAAATGTAGCAGAGTTCAGAGAAGGGCAACTAAATTAATAAGGGGATTGGGGGAGCTTGAATATGAAGAGAGACTGGAAAAGTTACAATTATGTACGCTGGAGAAAAGGCGCTTGCGTGGGGATATGATTACTGGTATAAAATACATTAACGGGCCATACAATAAACTATCTGGGGCATTGTTCACCAATAGAACATGTAAAGGACACGAGGACATCCCTTAAGACTTGAAGAAAAAGGTTTGAGCTTCAAGCTCGGAAAGGGTTTTTCAATGTGAGAAAAATAAAACTATGGAACTGTTCCAGTGGACGTCGTTATGGCAGGTTCATTGGTCAGTTTAAAAAAAAAGCTGGATGAGTTTCTGCAAACAAGGAATGTTGCAAGTTACTGATATTGATACATAATTTCCGATTGCCACTTGGAGTCAGGAAGGAATTTTCCCCCCTTCATAAATTTGGTGGGTTTTTTTGCCTTCCTCTGGATCAACAGTTAGGCAGGAAATGAGGATATTGTAGATGGGTTGAACTGGATGGACATATGTCTTTATTCAACCTCAAATACTATACTATATATAATACTATATTATACAGGCTTACAAAAACATTTGCATGTGTGTTATTAATCTGCAACCAATCAGATATTATCTACATAACTGTTGTAGACAAGTAAAAAACATAAAAATCTATCATCTGAAGATTGATTGCACTTGCACATGTTTGCACCTTTTATTGCATATGCCCCCTATGTGTTTATCAGTGGTAAACTGTACATATGGGGGGGGGGGGGAAATTACCTAAAAAATTACCGCTTATAATAAATTTATACTGAGACAGATTTTTGTGTTGCTCACAAACTGATAAAGGGTATCTCCACCCAGAAAATTCATTTTCTGTAGTGTAGTGTACAAACCAGAAAAAATACAAACAAACCAGAAATAAACACTATCCTTAGTTCCCTCTGCAGTCTGCTCATAGCTCTCTGCTTGATGGAAGTTTCAGAGAAGGTCCGGACCGGCAGCAGCGCCTGCGATTGTCTGAGAATCAGCCAATCACAGATGCAACCGTCTGCTATGCAGAGAGCAGAGGGAATGGAGGATTGCAAGAAGCAGGCAGCTGGACGACTCACAGACATCTCCTACTCTTTACTTTCTGAGATTTTGAACAAGCACTGCAAGAAAACCAGAAGGAGCAGAGGAGTTAGGTAATGATTTTTTAATACTACACAGTGGGGCCAACACTGGGGCAAATTTTAGTTTTGGGGGGGACATGCCCTTTTAAATACAATTAAAGGTTCAAAATATAAATCCTAGATATCATTTATAATAATAATAATAATCATCATATGTTGCAGGTTACTGGTATTGATACATAAAGTGGAGTTGATCCAGGGATAATTCAGATTGCCTCTTGGAGCCAGGAAGGATTTTTTCCCCTTCATAATTCTGGTGGATTTTTTTTGTTCCTTCCTCTGGATTAACAGTTAGGCAGGAAATGTGGGTTTGGCTGAGTAGGTTAGACTGGATGGATGTATGTCTTTAATCAATCTCAAACATTATACTATATATACTATATTATTTTCAAGAATTCCATTTTTATGATTTTCTACCTTTGTTTTGTGTCCATCAGCACAAAGCAAGCAGCTCTAGGATGCCTACCCACCAGCGTCTTGCAAAGCTATGGCCTGCTCATTCAATTTTACAAATTTTGCTTCATGACATTGTCATCTGATGCATACATCTCTTTCTGTAATTGCAACAGATTTAGTGGTCCAGAGTTATACAATATAACAGCATCAGTAAACTAACCAAGCAATTACTTATAATGCAATTTAGCCACCCCAGCCACCACTAGAGATGGCTGAAACTGTTAAGTTTCGTTCCGTTTTTGGATTTCTGGATCTTGGGAAAACCCCGAAGATCCAAAAACGGAACATGCTTTTGGCACTTCAGATCCCATTTTCGATGATTATTGAACGTTCAAGCTATTTTCGAAAATCCTCGAAAATATCCTTGAACGTTCAATAACCCTCAAAAATATGATCAGAAACTACTTTCCAGTTTCCAATCGTATTTTCGAGGATTATTGAACATTCAAGGATATTTTTTTCGAAAATAGCTCGAACATTCGATAATCTCCGTCTCAGACCCGTATCCCACCAATATCCACAACCAACTGACAAATACTGTATTTGTCTTTGGTATTATTTGTGATATATTTGTGACGTCTATTTCAATTAATTTTATTTTAATTGCACGCACAAGCAACATTGACAAGCATATTGTTTGTTATTTTAAAATTGATAACACAAACATAAGTTTATTTCTATTATTACAACCAAATATCCCTGTCTTCTGATCATCCAACATTTCCTTTTAAGCCATGTAACTACCATTGAATTATACCCCTTTTAGAAGAAGAAACTATACTGTATTTTTATTGTCAGAGAGATAAGCTGGAACATGTCAAGGACTCTCCAGGGGTGTATTTTATTCGATTCACCTTTTTTTTCTTATGTGTAGAGATCCGTAACCCTGCGGGTTGCTCCTGAGATCCCTGGCGTATTGCAGTAAAATGCGTGGGGTTCAAGGATTATTGCTTAGGATTTATACTTAGTCCATGTGTATTTTGTTAAGATTCATTTGCACATCCTGATTCAGTACATAGCTTAATGTGTTTCATTGTTATGAGGCAGGTATAAAATCGTTTTCTTTGTAAATGAAACACATTACTTTCATGGTCAAACATAATAACAATATCTTAGCCTAATATAGCTATTATCTGACGAAGAAAGACAGAGCACTTAATCAACTGTATTGCAGCCCTTTGCTATTATTACTCTCACATGGTATGCATATTTTACATTTGATATTTCCAAACACTGACTGAGAAGGACATTTTCAGTAGAGGAAATAAAAAGGACACTTACTGTGCTTTCACAGCAAATCTTGTATCTGTGAATTGATACTCACCAAACAAGTTCAGGCAGTTACTGTAATATTGCAAGCTTTCAGAAGAATTACTTTATGGCTCCAAGGAGTACAAAGGAAAAATAAATTGAAGAAATAGGTTGGTTCGACATATTTGTGTTACTGAAGTCTCTGATCTTGGCATACTCCTCATAGAGAACCATGGGAAACAGGAAGAAAATGAAACATTGATAATTTTAATGGTTTTAAGGTATTTGTTATCATTCAAAATTAAAATATATAGCAATTACATGGTTTTTATTTTTTAAGAGACTTTCATTCTCATTTAAGTCTCTGTTATGGAGTTGAAATCAAAGTTTCAACCCAATCCTGAAACAACGATAAATCCCCACAAATCACACTACAAATGACTTCTTTTACACTATAGTCTCACTAAACACAAATGTTTTCAAAGTGGTTTCCTAGTTGTTACAAATGTATAACTGCAGAAAAACACTACATGGAACCACTAGGAAACCACTATCCCAGACATACAGTAATGGGACCTGCAGTGTCTAAATATTTCATAATTATGGTCCTTAATCAGATGGATCAAAGAAGAACTTGTTCTGTGTCTGGTTTTTGCAAAGAAGAGTTTTTGTTTCTTTTGCTTCTCATCCCTTTGTCCTTTGTGGGATGACTGATTGGGGGTAAATGGATCTTGGCTGCCTACTGTGTTAGCTTAAGTAAGATTTTACAGGTTGCTTAGTAGAGCTATATCTGCAGAACATAGTAAGACAAACTAATTTGCAACAGTTCCGTCTTTCAGCTTTAAGAAAGGAACAACAACCTTTTAAAGGGCAAGCCTGAGGTCTTTCCTTTAAAATTAGCCCTGTATCACAACAAAGTATATTGGGGTGCAGGGAGGCTGCAAGATTGGAGGTTGGGCCTGAGACCCCCCTCCCAGGTGGAAGATCTGCAATCAGCTGTTTTTAATGGATTGCAGGCCTTCTTACCTACCGCCCCCCACTGGGCCCAGTAGTTATGCCACTGTTGTGGTAAATGTCCAAATTTCCTGCTTCAAGTTGGTTGTGGGACACATCTGACCTCTGAAGCGTGCTCAGTGGGAGCCATACACGCACCAATTATGGTCATATGTTCGTCTGATCGGTATTTGCCAATAACACTTTTCTCCTTTGGTCAGACAATCGGACGATCAGCCATACACAAATTGACTGATTGTACAATATCAGTATATCCCAATATCGAATAAATATTAAAAACACTTACATTTGGTCTCCACTCTCACTCAATTAAATATATTACATTAGGTGAATTGCAAGTAATAGCCTGCTAAACAGCGGGGCAAACAAAAAAAATCAAAGATTTCCAAAGCCACAGCACAAAAGAAAGTTTTGAGATTAATAAATTTATTACTTGCAGTTCGCCTAATGTAATATATTTAATCGAGTGTGTATGTGGGAAACAGTGGGAAGAGTGGGAATAGGTGAACATATACAAGATACTGTAAAACATAAGAACCTCACTCTACCAACAGATTTTAACAATTGTGAACATTATAGAGGAAACTCAAATTCTGTGGCATCAATATATAAACTCAATCAGAATGAAAAGGTAACAACCAAGCAGCACTTTCCGGGAATGAGATAAAATGAGTATACAAATTAGATACCCTAAAACCAAAAGGACTAAATAAAGACATTGACCTATGGAGCTACTTGAGCCCTTCTATAGAAAACTCTTGAAAATGTCATATTAATATGTTTTGTCTTTATTTTTGTTATTCTCATATCGTTTCATAACCCATCCTTACAAAATATCACTTATTGAAAGTACTATCTCTTTTAAATATTATCTTTTTATATATTATCTTTTTAAAATATCCTCTTGTAAATATCCCCTTAGACATCTTTAGAACCCCTTCCTTTACATAAATCTGTATATATAGATCTGCGAGACATATAGTTACTCTACATGACCATCAGGTTGAGCTCTTCCATGAGAACAATAGGAACTGATCCAAGTGTAATATATACATCGAAACTAAACTGGAAGTGGAAAGCATGACGTCATCAATATCGCAACACTCGCAAAAAGCAGAAAAATTGCGCAAATAGACAAGAACAGGAACATCTAGGTAAGCATACAGACTCTGGAAAAAGCTGAAGTCAGCGAAACACGTAGAGACTAATTGCTTAAAGCCTCTGGAAATAGAGAATTTGTAAAAAGGTGCTTTGTAGATTTTGAGAATATCCCAAAAAGTGGAGTTTGATTTGAGCTGGATTTAATACTTTCATGACTTTTTATGCTGATTGAAGACAATAAAAACACTGGAGACCAAAAGGGTTTTAAAATTTGTTTTATATTTTATATATGGAATGTATATGATATTAACTGGAAAATGACTAAATGCACACATTTTTAATTCTTTTATGCTATTTAACTACACCAAATACACACGGGGGAGGAGGATCACAAAGCCAGAAACAGTAAAAGAGTTGTAGATAAGTAAAAGTGGATACTGGGCTTCGCAGTGAACCAAAAACACCCCATAGAAACCATACCCAACATATTTACTCTCACTTTATCCCAATATCGCATGATTGGGATTGGTGAGTGTATGAGCCCCATTAATGTTGGGGAAATCAGGAAGCGTCTGCACAGACATAAAAAAAAATTGACAGTTGAGAAATGGGGCTTATTTATGCAAGAAGAGGTTGGGTATATGACTACAAGCTGGCCACATGGTTAAAAACAGAAAGTATTCAAGAAGCAAATAATATTGCTGAAAACTTACCAGCAACAACTTCTCACAAATTGTACCTAGAGATGTTATTTAGGGTTCATTTCGAAGATACGAGGAAAGCCTGGCAGTTTTCTTCGTGCTGGTGCTTCTTAACAAATAATATTGGGCAGTAGGAATTATCAATCCTTCCTCCCTGCCAATGGTACTTTTCATATTAACTGCTTTTTTAAAAACATTCTATACTTTATGGTCCTCCAATGGTTGATATATATATGACATAGAAAACTCTTCCTTTGTAAATTTCATAATTTATTCCACTGGGAAACAGTGGTTCAGCGGGGGAGGATTTCAATAAAAAGTTATTTCTAAACTTTTTTGGTCCTTTAAGTGTCCAGAAACCCTACTCCCTTAAATTGACATAGTAACAGTTGCAGTCACAAGTCACTCAGCATTATACAACATATTTTACTTGTTGCGTTTAAAAGGTCACCATTTTTATCAATGCAAAAAATGACCTTTAGTTTTAGTAGAGATATTTATTCGTCTTATATTTATTTAAGTGTGCTTTACATCTAACATACCTGACCCGTAGGAGCCTCGTGTTTGACGGAGTGCTTACTGCGGTTACAAGCTATTCAATGTTCTGACAGAATTAAAGGTTAAATAATTAAATTAAAACAATGTTTGGAACCTGTAGTAGCTGGCATTTAGGAGGAACAAATGTGCTGTGGCAGTCAGAAAATCAAATGTTACTTTGAAGCTTGTAATGTCCAGGTTCTTACTGGTTTGAAAATGCTCTACCTGCATGATATGAAGGGTGTTCTGTGACAGACACATTAAAACACCATTAAACTGCAGAAAGAACACAATGTGAGAATAGATTTAACCTTCACACTGCATCGATCTCTCCCCTGTACTGTTGCTTACATTTTAGGACAACTGATTTATAATGGGTTTTCCTTATTTTTTTTCTGTTGCCACTTTGACTTTCTCAAAGGAGATCAACAGACACAGCTACGTGTGACACATATATAGGACTTCTCTCTGCCTTGGATTGCACATTTATGTTGCACTGAGGACATCAAAAGCATTCCATTTGACCAACATTTATTAATTATGGCTGGTGTAAAGTGGGGTGATTTTGTATCACTTTAATAAAAATGTAGATTGCAGGGACGCATCACATGAAATACCATAATGTGAATCACCCAAATAAACATACAACACAATGCTATCTTTTTTATTTTTGGTGCTGAAAGGGCATGTCCACCCTTAAAACAAAAAACTGGTGACTTCCATTATAGTAAAGATTTCTGCCTCCACCCTTGGCTCACATACCTTTTTATAAGCTTAAGCATGTGCAGAGAAGGCAGCAGGAGAATCAGCAGTTAATCACTGTCTATGATGTCAGCAGTCGAAGTCTTGATTGACTGCAAGGAGGGAGGAATCTGCTTACTCTGCCAGAATGGGGAAAATAATTATCTTTAAAGAAAAACTAAAGTCCCCAGGCAACATTGTCCCAATAGACACAACACATTCACAAACACACAACAAGCTGTCTCATCTCTCTCTTTGCTGTGGATGCTGGGTGATTTATGAAAATAACCTGTAGGTATAGGGCTCAGCTCCCATAATTCACCTTATCTGGGAACACCCAGCTAAGTGTACACAGTAGACTTCACAGGAAACTTGGCTGTCTTGCTTCCTGGAAGCTGACAGCCAATCATGTTACAGCTCAGAGATCCCTCCCTCTGACACAGAACATAGATTTCAGTGCAGTTTTCGTGTAAACACATTACAAATACTCCTATCCCTAACAATGATACATTCCTTTGCTTTTCATACACAAGGGCTAATAAGTTACAACTCAGTACATGTAGAGTCTTTATCTTTTGCTAGACACACAATAAAGAAAAAGGGAGCATGGGGAATCAAACCTGTGTCCCAATAATCTGATTTTTTCCTAACCCAGCACTTTAGCAGAACGCACCACCAGTGAACATGTAATTGATAGAAGTACATTTTAGTAAATGTCAGTAAAATCAGTTCACTATTTTGTATTGCTACTGGAAGACTGTCAGAAATTCACATTGGTTAATAAACAAATAACAGAGCTGCTATAAAAAGTTTTTACATATATAGAAACTTTACATTTTAAACTTAGGCAGTAGACTATATTATATTGTTTCATAAGAAAACTAGGGGATTAGAACGTGTGACTTCTTGGTGTGTTTTTTTCTAAAAACTCTGCATTTACATGGTGCGACACAAGCAACTCAACTGTGATCACAGGTACATTTACATCTTTGTGCATAGAGACAGTAAATCCTGGGGTCAGGTGCATGGGCTATGAGTTGTCCAACATGGAAGCCTCCTTTATTACAGAATCTATTACTTATATCTACTAAATGTAAATAACTAGAGAAGACTCTTTCAATGTATAGGTATTCTGGAGAGAAAAGCTTTCACATTAGGATTTTAAAAAATTAAGTTTAGTTCTCCTTTAAATATCTGGTTAGTAATGAATCTAATAATGTGCTAAATATATGTTGGGGTTTGGGGCAGGTAATTGACAAATGTTTTTTTTTTAAGAGTGGACATGCCCTTTAACATACTGACAACTTAACATTAGGCATGTGCTGGAGTTCCTACCCAAACCTTGTATCAGGTTGAAACTCCTGATTCCACGTTTGAAATTCCAATCGACCAATGTTGCTTTGGACGCCCTAGGCGCCTAAAATGATCTTATAATTAAGCAATGCACCAACAATAGATTTACAGTACCTTATGCAGTAATTGCTTTGCAGCAAGCTTCGAATTGGAACAGGGGATGGACACCCCCACAAGTAGCTGTCTCACGCTACTATGCAGTGCAAAACTTACCTTAACCCTTATAGTACTGGGTGTGCATGCTCTCAAAAAAATAAATAAATTGGATTTTGCGCAGGCCCCAGAAAATGAGACTAAAACCAATGCTAACCCAATATAACATTGAATATAATGTATTTTACATTTTAACTCCATTGTAAAATTTGATTGGTCGAGCCCGGTAGCTAGACATTTTATTGAATGCAATGGAGCAGATACTACTTTACTCCGTATCCAAGGCATTCAACGTATCACTGTCCCTAACCGTGGAGGTGATCGTATAGCTATCCTCCTTAAACAAGAAGCTAAATGGATCTTTTTATTAGATACCCGCACCCCTAAGGGACTAAACTCAATTTTTGATATTACTGGTTTCACTAATTTGTAAATACCATATCTCTCCCCTCTCCTTCCCTTCCCTCCCTTCCTTTCTCTTTCACCCTTTTATATAAGAGTTTTTTGGACCATTTGCCATTTATCTTCCCATCTTTGTGGTTTCTTTTAGAAGTGGTATAACCTCCACTCATTCTTAAATTTGTTCTTCCCTTTCTAATATATGAAATTTTAATACAAAACAGAATTTGCGCTAATTTCAGATACTTCAGATAACTTCAGATAATTACTGTTATTTAATACTTATACTTATTCGTATATTTATTCATTAATTAAATTTTTTAACATCTTTACAGGTTTATACATATATCCATATGATTGTTTTTGTATATGGTTTTAATTGGGTGTAATGTATATAGATACATATATTTTCATTTCTACTTTCTTTTTCACTATATTTGTGTTTATTTTTGCATATATCTCTTCCCCTTTGAGGAGGTGGGACCCATCCAATTAAGTGTCTCATTTGTACTTTCCTATTTAAGCTGTATTGTAACCATTGTACATGTGTCTCTGACGAAGTGCCAGGCTAAGGCACGAAAAGCGTATAGATATATGTGTTAAATAAAGAAGTTCTTTTATCCACTACCTCCGTGTGAGATTAGTTCACAGGATTGCTGCAGCCCGTCCTCGTCCGCTTTACCGTTGTTGTTTGGACCTTGCGAGGGGTCCGGGGCAAGACAGCACCCGGACCATCGACTGTGACTGGTGAGACCCTCTTTAAGCAACATTGTGTCATGTTAATATCGTTACTGTTTTTTCGAGTAACTGGAGCGTTTGGGTCCGGGGGAGTGTCCACCCCGCCCACCCCGTTATTATGTGTAAGTCTTTACAACTTCTAAAGATTAGCCACCAAGTTCCTACCTTTGTTATGCTTTAATGATGTATATAAAAACAATTTAATAATTGGGACTTTTTGTGCGATTGAACATCTTATTTATTATATTAACTATTAACTCAGGATCCAGTTCACTTTCTGTCCGGCACGCTCCAACCACTTGTTTATTTTATTGATATAATGTATTTTAGACTCTTTTAGCAGTAACTATTGTTACTGCATTGCTGCTATGTACATTGGCGGTGCTCTGTTTATACACAAGTGCAAAGTCACAAGACAGGGCTAAGTACTGAGAGCTGTTATCAGCTATTTGTGTCTTAAAGTCACGTTAACCAATGTACCAAAACTAACGGCAGTTGCAACGTTACACAAAATTTGTGTTGCGCAACCATCGCAACCAATGTACTGGGCTGTTAACGGCTCTTTAAGACAGATAGCTGGAGTTAAAGATTCGCAAAAGGCAAACTCAATTCGCAATGAACTGAGAGTCATTATCAACTCAGTGCATTGCCTAAAGGGGGCAATAGAGAGTGATAGCGACTCTCAGTACATAGCCCCTAAATAGGGCTATGTATAGAGAGCCGCTATCGCAAACATGGTGTAAAGTTAACGAGCGTTACTTGTATTCAATAAACCGATTGCGATCAATAGTACGTAAGTGTTTGCGTTAGAAAGTCACGTTAAGAGCTTAACGTGTGTTTTAGTACTAAAGTTGCGTAAGTCATGATACATAGCAGTAAAGTCACGTTAAGAGCTTAGCTTGTGTTTTACTGGTGAAATTGCGTAAATTGTGGTACATAAGCAATGCACGTACTCTCGCTAACAAGAAACATCCGCAGGCCACTTATTATATATTGACTTACAGAGAAATAGGTTCACTCATTCTTCCCCTTTAACAAAATCTGCTCCTGTTATTTGTTATGGTTGGTTTATGGTAGTAGGTAGTGGCTAGCTAAGTAGTTAACTAATTGGCTTAGCAACACACACAATAGCTCACAATGAACATACATTCATAAATATAAATGAAGCAACAATTATTTGCCTTGCATATATAAAGTAACATCAAGAAAAGCTTGCTTGCTACACACATGTATGCGTGATTTGTGATTGGTCTGCGTCGACCAATTACACATTAAAAAATGGCCCAATCGTGAGGGTGAAATCACATGATAGCAATACACACATATACCGCCTCTCTGTACATAGGACTTTTTCAATTAATGTCAGATTAAGACCATCATTGTGGTGGCGTTACAAACGCTCTAAAATATCACGTTATAGTCACACATTAATGGTGTTAAAATCTGGTACATTACTTGCGTTGTCTAAATGCGCAAAGTTAACGAGAATAACGCACGCATTGGAACTTATGTATAAAAGGCACGTTAAGTGTTGATAAATCCCTGTTAAGATATTAACGGAACTTTAAGACACAATTTTGCGATGTCGGCTCTCGGTACATAGCCCTATCAGTGTCTCATCTCTCCCTTTGCTATGGCTGTTGGTTGAAATAAATCTGTGGGTACTAGGGGCCAGCTCCCATAATTCCTTTCTCTGGGTACCCAGTACAATTCACATGCTCTCTAGAGCACAGCAGATCAAAACATTGAAGCTGCAGCCTCTCCTGCCCTCTTCCCCACTAGAAGTTGGCTGGCTGCTAAAGAAACAACAGGTTAACAAACAGTTTTAAAAGTGTTATTAGTGACTTCCATATTGGTGGGGAGACATTTGTACAGAAAATATGTGCATAGAGACTGTGAAAAGTGGGTGTGGTCAATAGGTGCACATGCTCACAAGGCATATTGTAAACTAAATAGTCTTTGAGTTGTACTGGCAGCAACATGGAAGCCTCCTTGGTTGCAGAATCTACTGTACATAAATGCAACTCGTTAGAGAACTATCTTACAATGCTGACCAAGCATTCGCTACTAGCTAACCCTTGCTAGGAACAAATGACTGTCAGACAGCTGACAGTCGCACGATCGCCCAGAGATTTACCAATATATCTGGACAAATGACATTGCATGCGGCCACAACCAGCAGGTTTTTTGTGCTGACCGACCAATACACAGTTGGTCGATTGGGCCGAAAGATATTCCTTGTGTACCCAGCCTTAGAGAAGTTATGGTTAAATTAAATCCTGCAGTATTTCCTTTTACTTGAGCCCTCTATCACATATGTAGCTGCAGCCTGTTAAAAATGGTATTGTAGATAATGTTCAAACTTACTGCTCCCAGTAGCATGAGTGACATCACCAGACCTTCTGCTCCTCCCGTCCTGATCATGCTCATTAAGACTTAATTGGGAAATACAAGAAGTACCTGCACATACTGAAAAAATTACAGTTGAGATGAGGGTCTTTTAAAACAGATAGAGACTGTTCACATGGCTACAAGCTTCTGAAATTACTGTAGTAAGGTTACAGAAAGTTTTGCTAAACTTTACCAGCAATATAACTTCTTCCAGGTTTTAACTAGAGATGTCATCCAGGGTTAATTTTAAAGATATGACAGAAAGGTTTTTATTTAACCCTTAATTGTTTGGAGACCGCAGTTGCCTTTGTTTCCAGTCCAGAACATTTATAATATGGGGACATTACCTTTGACAGGGGTTTGTCTAGGTTCTGAGAAGATCAGGGGAACCTTCTGGCACTTTATGTGCTGTGTGTAGCATGGCAAAAATGGTCAGGAAGTTATTAATATAAAGACAGATAAATAGATAGACAGAGATTAGGTGTAGACAGAGATACACAAATTAATGTCACAGAAGCACAGTATTCCATTTTACTGGTAGCAAACTGGAAATTTCAGTATATACTGCTTGCAAACTGTCATTTTCATTATATACTGATAGCAAACTGGCAATTTCAATATATACTAGTAGCAAACTGGCATTTTCATTACATAATGGTAGCACACTGGCAATTCAATTATATACTGGTAGCACACTGGCAATTCAATTATATACTGGTAACAAACTGGAAATTTCATTATATACTGGTAGCCATGGAAATGTCTTCACATACTGGCAGCCATGGAAATTTTATTGCATACTGATAGCCATGGGAAATCACATACTAGTAGCCATGGAAATTGTATTACATACTGGTAGCCATGGGCTTTTCATTACATACTGGCAGCAAATTGGAAATGTCATTACATACTGGTAGCCATGGATATTTCATCACATACTGGTAGTCATGGGAATTTCATTACACACTGGCAGCAAACTGGTAATTTCATTATATACTGGTAGCCATGGGAAATTAATTACATACTGGTAGCCATGGAAACTTCATCCCTTACTACCCAATATGATCCAACCAGCCTTTCACGCTCCACTGCCAAACTATTTACAGCCTACCGATTCCCGCAACCTAATGTCTCACCCCCATATCCTCTAGTCTGTAAGCTCTTTGGGCAGGGTCCTATATTTTATTATATACTGGTAGCCATGGGCATTTCATTACATACTGGTAGCCATGGGCATTTCATTACATACTGGTAGCCATAGGGATTTCATTACATACTGGTAGCCATGGGCATTTCATTACATATTGGTAGCCATTTCATTACATACTGGTAGCCATGGAAATGTCACTACATACTGGTAGCCATGGGAATTTAGTCCAATACTGGTAGCCATGGGCATTCCTTTACATACCCTTAGCCATGGGCACTTTATCACATAATGCTGGCAAACTTGCAATTTCATCATATACTGGGGTAGTTTAATCCACTCATTATATTAGTGCAGGCAGATAGCAGTATTGCCTGCACTAATATAATGAGTGGATTGCCCTCCACATGGGGTAGGTAATAGCCTTATAGGGCTATGAGGCTATCACCTACCCATGATGTATAGTGGAACAGAGCAGCTGGAGGCCAGAATTCAAAGCAAAAACATTGCAGAGCAATGCAGGGGCGGCAGCTCCAACTTCCCACTAGTACAACACGCGCAATAGGGTCATTATGCAGCCGTGAAGTACTACTGGGAAGTTGGAGAACCTCTGTCAGGTAAGTTTTTTTAAAACATTCAGGGCACTTTGCCAAAGATCCGGGGCACATGCCCCGAATGTTTTAACGTAGCGACACCACTGACTTTTGATACATTTAAATGAAATTACAATTTGCGATTAGGTGAAAAAGCTCATTCAACAGACTGATGTGACATACAACAGAACTTTAACAGCAAGAATCCAGTTTAAAAACAGCTCAAAAGGTAGGCATACAGTACAGTAAGAGACAGACTAGCCTTACACGTTACCAGGGCAAAACCAGGGATAAGTACACCTAGCATTTTAGGGAGAGAGGAAGAGAGAACTCCCCAATGGAAAATTCCACTGACATTTTAGCACACTCATACAGCCATACTGTGTTGCTTAAAGGATTTTTATTTTACTTTAAAGTGAAAGCTTTCCTTCCCAGAAAACCCATTCATTGTAAGATACCATTCCAGTAAGAATAAGGTTCTGTAACTAAGGGACGTATTAATAAAGGTCTGATTTTTTCGCATTATTATTGCCGCACATCGGCACAAAAAAAAAAAAAACGGCATTACGGCAGTATTTATAAATGTGGTCATTTTCTTTTTACCACGATAATGTACTTAGTGCAATGCGCTAATACAGTTTTGTGGCAAGAAGGATAAAGCCGCCAGGGGTTGGGAGGGGGCGCATCTCTTCCGCCAGCGGGCCCCCCTCCCCGGCAATTAGAAGTGCCCTTGGGGCAATGACAAATGCCTTTTGGGGCTTAAGAGGTCCCGCAGCTTGAATGGGGACCCCTCTCCCCAGGCACTGATAAGTGCCTTTGTTGGGGGTCCTGCAACTCAAAACCAGGATCACTAGAAGAGCCTTTGTGGCTCAAATAACAGCCTTTCTTATAGGGGGATCCCACAGCTCGAAACCAGGACCACCTTTGGTCCTAAAAAGAACAGGTAATTCACAGGCCCCCGGCATCTTTTTTCTTCTCCAACGTCGCTGCCGATATCGGTGGCGACACAAACTCCGCCGAAGTCACAGATGCTAGGTGATGTCACTGCAGCTTGAAGATTTCAAGCCTTTCTGCATTTAAATATGATTGGTTAATGTGTGATCATATGATTGGTTGGATTGAAATCTTAACAAATCATATCTGAATATTTAATTCAAATATGATTGGTTAATGTGAGATCATTTGACTGGTAGGATTGAAATCTTTCATCAATCATATCTGAATATTTCATTCAAATATGATTGGTTAATGTGTGATCATATGATTGGTAGGATTGAAATATTAACCAATCATATTTGAAAAAAATTGCGTGAAATCTTAACATGGATTTGGTCCTTCAGCACACCTATATAAAGAGGTGCAAACCCCCACGGAACTTAGAAGTCATCGCAGTGATTACAGAAGATCAAGAACGGTGGCAACATCGGCTATGTCAGTGACATTACCCAGCGTCGGCGGAGTTGGTGTCGCCGCCAATATCAGTGCCGCAAAGGCACTTCTAAGTGCTGGGGAGGGGGGTCCCTGTTCGAGCTGTGGGACCTATCATGCCCCACAAGGCACTTGTCAGTGCCACAAGGGCACTTCTAAGTGTTGGGGAGGGGGGTCCCAATTCGAGCTGCGGGACCCTTAAGCCCCAAAATATATATATATATATGATAAAGACACACATACTATTGTAATTATTACAATATTTGTAAGAATATTGAGTTGTGACAACTGCAAAATGTTACATTTATCTATACAATTTTGTTTACTTAAATAAAGGCATGCTCAGAGACCTTGCTACAAAATACCAGCCTCAGTCGGGAAGTTCTACATCATATTTGAAAACATTAGTGTGAAATATTCTAAAATCTTGAAGGGTAACTTAATTTGCTTTTATACGAATCACAAACATGTCACCTGTGACTAATGTGTAACAATCCTGTTATTATGACTAGACATGAACAAAGTTGTCCATATTAGTCTTGCTTTGCATGAATCCCACTGTTAGTAATTCATATAATCCTGGGTTAATTGAATCCACCTGTTTTCATAAATGCGTTTGCATTCACTCGGAAATGGGACCCGCAAATGTGTTCCTGTAAGCAAAGTTACTTTTTACACAATATTAGTCATTTCATCATATTTAAATAGGAGTTTAAAATAAAACAAATTCATGTAGTAACTGGTTAAAGGCCTTCATTTCCTTGAAAATTATAATTGTTACTCTTGAAATAAGATTCCATTTTTCTATATACTGTATATGCACCTAAAAGCTGGTAAGCCTCCTTTTTGCATACCGAATCCGACTATCATTATACTGATCAATAAAGGGTAGAAGGGTTAAAATGGTGTATATTTTTATTCAATCTTGCATATGTTACTGCTGCTTTGATCTTTTGAAAAGGTTAGAACCCTGTAAAGCTTGCCAGATAAAATAAACATATTAAAAAAAATAATCAGAAGGTACTTACTGAGCTTCATTCCACGGCATTCAGACACGGCCCACTGCTTGCAGGAAATTGCAAGCAGGGGGCCCCGGACCAGCAGCCGCATCCTTGATCCAATCACTGACATAGCTGCCGGCAGTGCAGAACACCGAGGAACGAGGCTCTGTAAGTACATTTCTGGTTTTTTTTTACAAATATAACAGTTGGGGGTGGGATAGGTTCCACTACAGATGTGGAAATGTTTTCACTTACAGGCAGGCTCCTGCTTTTCACTTTCTGGGACTTTGGACAGACATTGGAGGAGAACCATTTGGAGCAGAGAGGTATGGTGGGGCCAGTAGTGGGGGAAATTTTAGTTTTAGGGTGGAAATGCCCTTTAAAAATACTCTATTTTATGCACTAGTCTAGTATATTACTAGACACTTTATTAGGTAAGCTCGCTATTACTTGGTTGGACCTTTTTACCTTCAAAACGGCCTGAATTCTTTGTTACAAGGTGTTATAAACATTACTCAGAGATTTGGGTTCATATGGACAAGATAATACCTCACAGTTTGTGTAGATTTGTTGCTGAACATCCATGATGCAAATCTACAGCATCCCAAAGTTACATCGGCTTGAGATCTGGTGACTGTGGAGTCCATTGATGTACAGTGAACTCTTATGTTCAAGAAACAAACTCATTGTCATGTTCAGTCTGAGATGTGATCTGCTGGAAGTAGCCATCAGATAGGTACACGGTGGTAAAAAAGAGAAAGGCAAAAATATCCAGGTAGGCAGTGGCATTTAAACAATGCTCAGTGTGGAAATGCTCATTAGGCTCTGTACACACCATTTACAGGGTAATTCAATAAAAGTTCTTATTGTTAAAAATGGTGCTAGTTTTGCCCCAAGCAATCAGATCTTATTTAACATTTAAAAGCTAACATCTGATTGGTTGGGGCAAACTTAGCACCGTTTTTAACGATAAGAACTTTTATTGAATCTCCCTGATAATATTTTGGAAAAACTATTCTGACACAACAGACCCATGTAAGATGAATTTGCGATTGGACAGTCAAATTTGTACAATCATGTGATCTTTAATGGACTGCACAATTGATCATGGTAGAATTTCGGAAGCAGTCTGTTCACTGCTGACCAACTGTAATTCATCTGGCCGACCAGTAAAAAGTGTTCATTGGTGTTTCGGGCCAAAATAATAGCTTGTCTGCAACATCCCTTAGACCACCACCCACTTGAACTGTTGACACAAAAACAGCATGAATCAATTTTGCTTCGCAAAGCACTGGTAAAGCCTGGTTTGGAGTATGCAGTGCAATTCTGGATTCCTGTGTACAAAAAGGCCATCTTGGAAATGATTCAGAGAAAGGCAACTAAATTAATAAGGGTGTGGGAGGAATTTGAATATCAAGGCCCGATTGGAGATATTACAATCATGCACACTAGAAAAAATGTTCTTGTGTGGGGATATAATCCCTGTGCATTAATACATTATTAGGCCACACAATAAACTATCTGGTGCATTGTTCACCCACAGAGGTAGCCCTTAAGAATGGGAAGTTTAGTCTTCTAGGGCCCTATTTATAAAAAATCGTTATCGTTATCGTAAAATACCGATCGTTATCGTAAAATAACGACCGGGTTTTTACCGATAACGACCGTTATTTACCGATAACGACCGTTATTTACCGATATCGTTAAATACCGGTCGTTATCGGTAAATACCGGTCGTGTATTTACCGATAACGCCGTTATTTACCGATAACGGTCGTTATTTACCGATAACGGCCGTTATCGGTAAATAACGACCGTTATCGGTAAATAACGGTCGTATCGGTAAAAACCCGGTCGTTATTTTACGATAACGATCGGTATTTTACGATACGATAACGATTTTTTATAATAGGGCCCCTAGTTCCGAAAGAGCTTTATTTACGGTGAGAACAGTAAAGCTATGACTGTCCTCCACCTTGTGATGGCAGGTTCATTAGTTAGTTAAAAAAAAAACTGGATGAATTTCTAGTTGATCCAGGGATATTTCCGATTGTCACTATAAGTCAGGAAGGAATCCCCTCCCCCCTTCATATTCTGTTTGGCAGGAAATGTGTGCATTGTTAAGTAGTTTGAACAAGATGTATGTATGTCTTAATTCAACTTCAAGTAATATACTACACTAATCTAGGAGTGCAGATGCACACAGCATATCCTTCTCAATGCTCAAAGCAATACAAAGAAATACACACTATATGAGCTCCTTAGAGATAACAATTTGAAAGAGATTGCAAGTTTTACAAAGTATGGATTCTTCGAAATACATTTTGGATTTGTGCTTTTTGGTAGATATTGTTTTTGGAGCGCCATGCCTTTCTTATACACTAAGTCAGAAGTTAGAAAATGGCATATACATGTAATTAACCCTCACAATTACGTGAATTACGTTTTATTCTGCTTAAATAAAAGCTAAGTTTTATCCTTCTAAAAGACCTGTGAGTGCCTTCTATTGTCTTGATACTATCTATTCCTCGAATGGCACCCAGGCATATTGATTTCAAGTAATAGAGTGCTGGTTGGATCGACTCTTATATATATATACTGTGATATAAATATATTATATTATATATATATATATATATATATATATATATATATACTAGCAAAATTGTGCCCGTTGGTGCACAATGGAAATTATGTGTGTGTATGTTTTGCTATGTGTGGATATAGTGGATATAGAATCTTTACACAGGTATATTTTAAACTGTTACTCAGACAGTCACCAGCTTCCAGAGGAACCAAATAGGATAATCCTGCAGGTCTGAGAGTAGACCCAGGCAATCCTGCTACACTGTGTGGTTGAAACTAAACATGCTAGGTTAATACTTATTAGTATTCACCATGGCAAGTGGTGATGGTACCTCATATATTGTAACAGAAGGTACCTCACAGCATCATGTTATTGTAATAGCATTGGCCTAATTATCTAACGTATAAACAAACATTTCTCATTCCCAGTTTACCTAAAAAAATGGATTTATCCTTTATATACTCTTATACAGATCTAATTGAAAAAAAGTTGCTTCAGAGCAATTTTTAATAACTGATTACTGCTTTTTATTTCAATATTACACTATCCTGTATACCCTGACTTCGAACAGGAACTGCCCGTGAAGATCAGGGGGCTCCATGGGAGCACCAGGGAGGCTGAGAGCCAATCGCAGCTGCCCAGTGTGCCCCCAGCCCACGCCGATAGACAAGGGAGGCTCCCAGGACTTCCTGTGAGGGTATGTGGCCAGCCAAGGCCACCCAGGGTGCTCCCAGCCTCGACCGTGAGGTGCGTGATGCTCCCCGGGAAGAGGCTGGTGGCTAGCCATGGCCGCCCAGGGTTCACCCAGCCCTGACCACAAGGTGCGGAATGCTTATCGAGAACACTGATAAACACTGCCACCCAGGGTGCCCACAGTCACGAGTGCCCCAAGCACCACCTGCAATGTGCGAGAAGCTCCCCAAGACTTCAAGGGAGGTTGGGCACTAACCGTGACCACCCAATGGTGCCCCCGGCCCCGAAGCAAGGAAGGCTCACTGGGACTTCCCGGCCCCATGGTTGGAGGGGGAGTAGGAGCCCCTTGTGGCTTGAGGAGCCCCATTACACCTGGCTTTTGGGTGAGCAGCGTATCTGGCTTGAGAATCATGAATATGGGTGAGAGTCTCTGGCTGGCTTGAAATTTACCCAGAGGGCATGTCCTTTGGCCAACAGCCACACTAAGGTAAACGCACCTGATCTGGTCTGATCTCGGAAGCTAAGCAGGCTCAGGCCTGGTTAGTACTTGGATGGGAGACCACCTGGGAATACCTCTGCTTTGCTCGACTGGTAGCATTTTGGCCAGGGGCTCCCTCGTACCCTGACCCTGAACAGGAACTGCCCGTGAGGACCAGGGGGCTCCCTGGGTCCTACAGAGAGGCTGATAGCCAACCATGGCCACAGCCCAAGCCGATAGGCAAGGGAGGCTCCCTGGAACCTCCTTGGAGGTTGGGAGCTAACCGCTGCCACCCAGGGTGCACCCTGCCCCGACCCCTAGGTTAAGAAGGCCTCCTGGGAACTCCAGGCCCCATGGTTGGTGTAGGAGTAAGAGCCCCTTGTGGCTGGAGGTTAGAGGGGTTCCATTGAGGGCATGTGGCTAGCCACGGCCACCCAGGTTGCCCTCAGCCCAGACCGCCAGGTGTAGGAGGCTCCCCGGGACCTCCATGGAGGTTGGGGGCTAGCCGCAGTCACCCAGGGTGCCCCCAGCCCTGGCCCCGAAGCTAAGAAGGCCTCCTTGGACCTCTAGGCCCCATGGCTGAAGGGGGAATAAGAGCCCCTTGTAGCTGGAGGGTAAAGAAGCCCCATTGCACTTGGCTCGTGGGCGAGCGGCGTATCTGGCTTGAGAATCCCGGATATGGGTGAGAGTCTCTGGCTGGCTTGAAATAACCCAGAGAGCATGTCCTATGGCCAACCGCCACACTAAGGTAAACAAACCTAATCTGGTCTGATCTTGGAAGCCAAGCAGGCTCAGGCCTGGTTAGTACTTGGATGGGAGACCACCTGGGATTACCAGGTGTCGAAGGCTTTACCTCTGCCTCGCTTGACTACCATCCTTATGGCCAGGGGCTCCCTCGTAACCTTACCTTGAACAGGAACCGCCTGTGAGGGTCAGGGGGCTCCCTGGACCACCAGGAAATTTGAGAGAAACCATGGCAGCCCAGGGTGCCCCCGCCCAAACCGATAGGCGAGGGAGGTTCCCCGGGACTTCTATTGGGGGCATGTGGCTAGCCCCGACCACCAGGTGCGGGAGGCTCCCTGGGACCTCCATGGAGGTTGGGGGATAACCGCAGCCACCCAGGGTGCCCCCAGCTATGGCCCCAAAGTTAGGAAGGTTCCTGGGAACTCTAGGCCCCATGGTTGGAGGGGGAGTAACAGCCTCTTGTGGCTGGAGGTTAGAGGAGCCCCAATGCCTCTGACTGGTGGGTGAGTGGCGTATCTGGCTTGAGAATCCCCGATATGGGTGAGAGTCTCTCGCTGGCTTAAATTAACCCAGATGGCATGGCCTATGGCCAACGGCCACACTAACGTAAACACACCCAATCTAGACTGATCTCCCCCGTACCCTTACCTTGAACAGGAACCACCCGTGAGGGTCAGGGGCTCCCTGGGAATACCAGGAAATTTGAGAGCAACCATGCCTGCCCAGGGTGCCCCCAGCCCTAGCCGATTGTCGAGGGAGGCTCTTCATGACCTCCAGTGAGGGCACGCGGCTAGCCACAGCCACCCAGGGTGCCCTCAGCCATGACCGCCAGGTGCGGGAGGCTCCCCGGGACCTTCATGGAGGTTGCATGCTAACCACAGCCACCCAGGGTGCCCCCAGTTCCGGCCCCAAAATTAGGAAGGCTTACTGGGACCTCTAGGCCCCATGGTTGAAGGGGGGGTAAGAGCCACTTGTGGCTGGAGGGTTGAGGAACCCCATTGCACCTGGCTGGTGGGTAAGCAGCGTATCTGGCTTGAGAATCCTGGATATGGGTGAGAGTCTCTGGCTGGCTTGAAATTAATCCAAAGGGAAAGTCCTATGGCCAACGGCCACACTCAGCTAAACGCACCTTGAAAGCTAAGCAGGCTCAGGCCTGGTTAGTACTTGAATGAGAGACCACCTAGGAATACCAGGTGTCGAAGGCCTTTACCTCTGCCTCACTTGACTAGCAGTATTTTGGCCAGGGGCTCCCTCGTATCCTGACTTCGAACAGTAACTTCCTGTGATTTCCAGGGGGCTCCCTTGGACCTCCAGAGAGGCTGAGAGCCAACCATGGCTGCCCAGGGTGCCCACAGCCCAGGCTGATAGATGAGGGAGGCTCCCCGGGACCTCCAGTGAGGGTATGCGGCTAGCCACAGCTGCCCTGGGTGTCCGCAGCCCCAATGGCCAGGTGCGGGATGCTCCCCGGGACCTCCATAGAGGTTGGGTGCTAACCGCAGCCACCCAGGGTACCCCAGTCCCGGCTCCGGGGTTAGGAAGACTTCCTGGGACTTCCAGGAACCATGGTTGGAGGGGGAGTAAGAACCCCTTGTGGCTAGAGGTTAGAGGAGCTCCAATGCCTCTGACTGGTGGGTGAGCAGTGTATCTAGCTTGAGAATCCCCGATTTGGGTGAGAGTCTCTGACTACCTAAATTAACCCAGAGGACATGTCCTATGGCTAACAGCCACACTAACCTAAACACACCCATTCTAGACTGATCTCAGTAGCTAAGCAGGCTCAGGCCTGGTTAGTACTTGGATGGGAGACCACCTGGGAATACCAGGTGTCGAAGGCCTCTGCCTCGCTCGACTGGCAGCCTTTTGGCCAGGGGCTCCCCTGTACCCTTACCTTGAACAGGAACCGCCACCAGGAAAGTTGAGAACAACCATGGCTGTCCAGGGTGCCCCCAGCCCAAGCCGATAAGCAAGGGAGGCTCCCGGGACTTCCAGTGAGTGCATGCGGGTAGCCACGGCCACCCAGGGTGCCCTCAGCCCCGACCACCATGTGCAGGAGGCTCCCCAGGACCCCCATGGAGGCTGGGGACTAACTGCATCCACCCAATGGTGCCCCCAAGGTGAGGAAGGCTCAATGGGATTTCCCGGCCCCATGGTTGGCGTAAGATCCCCTTGAGGCTGGAGGGTTGAGGAGCCCCATTGCACCTGGCTTTTGGGTGAGCGGCGTATCTGGCTTGAGAATCCCTGATATGGGTGAGAGTCTCTGGCTGGCTTTAAATTAACCCAGAGGGAATGATATATCGCCAATGGCCAATCCAACGTAAACCCACCCGATCTTGTCTGATTTTGGAAGCTAAGCAGGCTCAGGCCTTGTTAGCACTTGGATGGGAGACCACCTGGGAATAACAGGTGTCAGGGCATGGCCACACTGCAACGCAAACGCACACGGAATACTTTCCATTAAGTATTGAAAAACGCATGCGATTGCGATTTAAAATGCGGAATGCAAATCGCAACGCACCCGAAAACACGCATTTTCGGTGCGTTGCCGCATTTTCAATGATATGAAAAAAATGCATGCGCAAACGCAAAAAAACCCGAAGCAGTGTGGCCTAGCCCTCATTGGCCTTTACTTCTGCCTCGCTCGACTGGTAGGCTTTTCGCCAGGGGCTCCAACGTTCCCTGACTTCGGACAAGAACTGCTCATGAGGATCAGGGGGCTCCCTGGGATCTCCAGGGAGGCTGTTAGCCAATCACAGGTGCCCCTAGCCCAAGCAGATAGGCGAGGGAGGCTCCCCGGGACTTCCAGTGAGGGTACGCAGCAAGCCACGGCTGCCCACAGCCCCGACTGTCCGGTGCGGAAGGTTCCCTGGGACCTCCATGGAGGTTGGGGGCTAACCGAGGCCACCCAGGGTGCCCCCAAGCCCTGGCCTCGAGGTTAGGAAGGCTTCCTGGGACCTCCAGGCCCCATGGTTGGAGGGGGAGTAAGAGCCCCTTGTTGCTGGAGGTTAGAGGAGCCCCAATGCCCCTGACTTGTCGGAAAGTGACATATCTGGCTTGAGAATCTTGGGGAGTGGGCTAGAGTCTGGCTGGCTTGAAATTAACCCAGAGGGCATGTCACATGGCCAACAGTCAAACCAACGCACCCGATCTTGTCTGATCTCGGAAGCTAAGCAGGCTCAGGCCTGGCTTGAGAATTCCCGATATGGGTAAGTCTCTGGCTGGCTTAAATTAACCCAGAGGGCATGTCCGATGGCCAACGGCCACATTAACGTAAATGCACCCAATCTTGTCTGATCTCGGAAGCCAAGCAGGCTCAGGCCTGGTTAGTACTTAATCTGTTTAAGGATTATGGGTAGTATGGCACAGTGGGTTACGCTGGTGGTCTGGTAAAGTAGACAGTGCACTTATTTTCTTTAAACAAGATAAACCAGTTTTAATTACATTTAACAGTAATTATTGCAATGATTTAACAACAAAACATTTTCCCCACATAACATGTGCAGTAATAGAGTAGTCCCTGCCTATCGTGCACCTCTTTAAATATTGACCAGGCCTGTATATAATGTCCTTATCTATTGCCTCCGAGTTTGTATACAATAAGGTAAATTGTCTGTCCAATAATCTGTCCTCCCAACAGATGGTAAAAGGATCTTATGCACAGGGTATTGTGTTGCATTCATCACACTGTGCAACGGTCTCACCACACTTCTATCTTTCACTTTCTCTCATCCTAGCCATAGAGAGCAGGGATGTTTTGTCTTTTATTACTCACGGACACCACCTGCAGGCTGGAGGTGGCATATAAGCAACCTTGGTGTACACATCACATCCTGTGTAGCAGACAAACTTTTTTTGGATTACACATCCTTTCACATGGAGCAGACACAGGGGTGTGGTTTAAGCTGCCATTTGACCATTCCATGTTCAAATAGGGATCTCAGCTCTGTAAGTTTATGTATTTTGTATATTTTGTCTTGTGCCTAATATAACTCAGTGCTATTCTTTATATGCATTTACTGATGGTCATTTAAATGGTAATAGTGAGATAGTACACACATACATATACAACTTTCCTATATGTAATATCATATACCCCCCACATTAGCAGCTCCTAAAAACTCAATGCAATCTCCTTTGAAGATATAAATATATTTATATAAGGGAGATATATATATATATATATATATATATATATATAAATGTCTGGCATTCACGTCACTGCAGTCAGCAGAATTTGTTTTTCCAAATGACTTATTATTTATAACAAACTATTTATGCCTTTAAAGGGGAAATGTATCAAACATGTACAAGCATTTAAACTTGCGCTAAAAATGAAATATAGCAGAAAGGCTTCCCTAATTAATTCTAGAGCCCCACTCAATTGCAAACTCTGTAATCCTAGAGGGAACATGGTTATTGATTAAGGGGGAAGCGGATGCAGCCTTTGGATGCTTATCTCAGCATAAAGAGAGGCACTTGTGATGAGCAATGATTTAATTAGATGACAATCACTGTTACCAATGTATGAGGAATACCAAAAATATGCACAATAAAACTGGCAGTGATAAATGCAGAATTCTAGCATCGACTTAAAGTCATCCATGTTTATCAGATCTCACATTTGGAAGAATAGTTTATAATGAGCCAATGCTGAATAAGGTGTTCACTAGTGACTCTTCTTCAACAAAAGAGAAATAGGTTTGTCATCAAATACACGTTGATTTATTTATTTTTTTTTAATTAATCCTATTTTATTCTTATTGAAATTGATGTCCAGGTGCATTCAATCATACAATCAAGCATCTAGATTTAAAAAATTGCTCTTGCTGCCCTGGTCAACAAGTTGAGCAACTGGCACAATATGTAGAACACTGGAGGTATACCGTATCTTGGAGGTTTATACCTATAGGTCTACGATTAGATAATAAACACTTATGCTAATCACATTAAGTAACATTTTGTGTATAGTGCACTACTTAGCTACAGCCACCAAAACCAATAGTCTGTAAACTGCAGCAAAAGATTAACTGACAATATACAAAAAAACAAAAGTTTAAAAACCACACAATTCATCAAGAATTTGTTTAATAAATCTTAACAAGTTGCTTTTTTTTGCATATAAATTGTCCTTTACAATAAAAATATCTTTATTTGGTACAAAAATACAGGTCTTCCTAACAAAAAAGAAAAACTATACATAATATTTTAGGTAATTACAAACAACCTTTGTATGACAGACATATAAAAAAACAATTAGCAAACATATCTTTTGAACTCTACGTCTAGTACATTAATAGGAATGACATTTTCTAAGCACATTTTTTTAATTTCTTCCACTGGGAAAAATCCAAAATGTTTGATTAATTTTTTTTAATGTACATTAATAGACAAAAATAGGCAAATTGAACTGGTAGGATGAGTACTTTTTATGCAAAACTACTGAATGCGTAATGTACATTTATGATGGCTGTGTACACATGGGCCAACACCTTCAGAGAGATTATGATTGATAAACTGATCAGAATTCTGATAGATTATAATTAAAAAGGTAAACCGCATATTCCGGCACAAATGATTGGATGAAAATTACCATTCCATTATTTGCCTCATTTTTATAAAAAAAATTAGGTGAAATTTAAAAATGTATTTTTTTTCTTTTTTGCAATAATTTTGCTCTTTTAACCTGTTCACCTGTAATATCGCACCGGGTGGTCAATGAGGTTGAAATATGGACCTGTGTGTACCTACCATAAGAGGAAAGGATGATTATTCATTGGAGTGCATGAAAAAACAGTGCTGCTATGGCTTTTAGATATTATACAGCTGCAAAGCCCATCACCCCAACTGCTATAACTAGCTGAAGATAGGAGTTTGACTTAAAAGAGAACATTGCTATATTGCACTATTGACCTTTAAAGAGAAAGACTAAACTCTAGCCAAGAAATAGCTAATTAAAACATTTGCTTATCTTTTTATGGATTTTCTAAAGAAAGATTCACCCGTGAGAAACCATTAAAATCCTTCACAACATCAAGCCCCACAATAACATTTACGTTCCTTGGCACAGGGAGATACAAAGTAGCTCATTGGACAAAGTGTTCTCTAATTCCCTGGTTGACAAACACTGAGCATGCCTGAGCCAATGGCTCGAGAAGGTACAGATGCCATTTTGATCAACTGTTTCTAAACCGAGTCAGCTTCTGTTTTAAATAAGTGCTGGGAAATTTAGTCTAATAACACATGGAAAGAAATCTTTTGTCTTAATCCAGCAAGGTAACATTTAAGTTACATTCATTCTTAAGAAACATTTAGATTTTTCTTTTTTATTGCTGCTGAATTTATTTAAGTGTACTCAGATTTTGACATGACAAGAAACCACCATGAAAAACCTTAATTTGGTCATGCTATAATCTTATTAATTATACAGTATTTATTTCATTGGAAATAGCTCCTACTTCTGCATTGCATTCTAAGAGCACATATTAATGGCTTCTAGGGTAAAGGATTCTCCTGCATCTTTGGCTTAAGCTATGGGTAGTTATCCTGCAGCCCAAGAGATTTTTGGAGAACTAGAACTTCAGCATGCCTTGGTTGCAGAATGACACCCTCCCATCCACCACCCACCCACACCAAAAAAAAAAAAAAAAAATCTTGAGAGCTGCAGGTTCGACAGCTCTTGCTAAAGCGATAACTTGTAGTGTGTGTGTTAAAAATTTACATCTATAAAAACACAAATTGACATATATAGACATACATACACAATTCTTTATTGCCATTTACATAGTTTGGCCTCCAATAAGGTGCAAATGCAACGTTTTGTTATCCATCCGCCAGATAACAAAGGTTATTCAATTTTTTTCACTACAGTAAATTGATGTTTAATCGTATAAGCAATATACTGTGGGTTACTCAAACTTATCTCTATAGCCAATAATGATTCCACTACTGAAGCAGAATATCTGACTACTACAAATAAGTTTACTTCAAAATAATCTGTTCTATTAAGGCATCTGGCTGGAGGGTTGTTTTTTTTTTTCACTTTTCAAAAATAAATATATTTATATTAAAAAAAATACAAATAAATTACAAAATATTAAAAAAATTAATATTTTCCCATTCATTATAATTTACTCCATTTCTCCTTAAAACAGCATTCTTATGGGAAAAAAGGAGTAGTGAACGTGTATCTGCAGCTAGAATAGGAGATCTGTCTACCGCCGAGAACATTATGTGGACTTGGACCTTTTATACAAGTTGATCTGCTGCAGGGAGATCTTTCCTACTCTTGTGGAGGAGTAAGTTTCTTTTTTTTTTAAATGGTCAAGTTTGTGATATAAATTAGTGTTGATTTTTCAAATCTCTGTGCCTGCCCCTTTGCCTACAATCCACTCCGCTTCTTCTTTAGGGCACCTTGGTTGCTGCAAGGTTTTAATTCAGCATACTGCACCTGTAAAAATAAACAGACATGATGTTTGCTATTAAGTAACTCTACCTTAGAACAGAGTGAGTTAATGGTTCCCCAAGGACAGACCCTGAGAAACCAAGGAATATTCAAGGCAATGAATCATTTCTAAAGTTAAACAAAAGGACACAGAGAATTAACTGCAAAAAAGGATTTGAGAAGTCTTGGATTGTTGCTTGATGCGAATTATTAAACACATTTCTGTTCTAATGAGACACAGGGGTTATTAGTTGAATTTAACATGTACATAGGTCTATTTTTATCATCTTCTAGTTAATAGAAAATGCTACACTGGTGAATTAAACTCCCAGGTGATTAGAGGGGAAAAAAGTTTGCACCTCACAGAAAAAGGAAATAACCCTCTGTATTCAGCTATTAATTATTATGTCAAAAAGGGAAACTTACACATACAAGAATGAAAAATAGGTACTTATCTATCTACAGTACATAAACACATATAGAATTCTTGTACCCTGGACCTAATTTTAAGTATTACTAGGCAGTCCAAAATGTCTGTTCCATCAGGTGACGGTCATAATTTATGAGAAACTGCCATTTGGTGATCAGAAAATGTTTCAGATGGTTTACTTTACAGATCTGAATGAATATCTACAGCATCAATCAGAGCCCCTAAATCATAAAGCTTTGCCATATGATTACATGTTTGGTCCCAGTTGCATTTTTTAAGTTGCCATTTATGATTATATAAAATAACTTACTTTTTGAACATCAGATGGTACCCTAGAAAGGAAATCTAGGAACTCATTATTGTCTAGGGAATACGGATTACGAAGCTTCTTTGTAAACTTATTAATGCCTACAAATAAATAAAGGATAACAAAACCTTGTTAGTAAAACTGTGGATTGGAAGTTGATTGCATATTGTTTTATAGGTAAGCAAGGTGTTTTAGTACAATTATACACAAGAGTCATGATATTCTTAGAAATGGTACTTGGACAAAAACTGATTATAACCGATGACATAATCAAGTCTCAAAAAAACATGAAAGCCTCTGTTACTCTGTGATTTGGACTATTGTAGTGTTGAGGTGGTAGTACAGCCTGTTGCACACAGGAATAGTCAGATAATTTCCAAGTTCCAACAGCCCAGAATTCAAGAATTTGGACCTTGGTGACTTTGAATATCCTTATATTATAATATAATAATGCATTATTTCTACAGAACTGATCCCTTGCAGGCTCTATGTGTAATCTACATGTCACTGAGCAGCAGAAGAGCAGTAAGCCATTGGCATTGAAGTAACTGACTACCTGTTTTTGGGGGGTGGCTTATGGATATGGTTAAATTAAGTTATGAGGCTGGACATGCCTTTTAATGATAGCAAAAGATACTTCAAGTGAAAAACAAATTTACTAGAAATCAATTATTAAATTAAAAACCTCCTCCATTTTCTTGGAATATCTGAATTTACACCAGAATTCCCATCTCTGCTTTCCATTTTAGAATGGAACTCTGCAACTCATTTTAGTACATGAATCAATAGGAATTAAAGGGACACTATACTGAAAAAACGACTTTGCCTCATCTTAAAGTATAATTGAATACATGTAAATAGCACTTAGGGTACGGCCACGCTGCAACGCAAACGTTTTTTGTTACATATAGAAAAATGCATGCGACTGATTTAAAATGCGGAACGCAAATCGCAATCGCATCCGAAAATGCACGTTCCAATGATCGAAAAAAATGCATGCGCAAACACAAGAAAATCACGACAGTGTAGCCTAGCCCTTACTCTGATTTGCGTGTGTCACTGCATGCCTTCAATCCATTTTGTTCAATCCACATTTTGTTTAGGAGCAGTATCCCCCCTTCCCTCTTTTAACCACTCCCACTTCCATCTGACCTGACTTTTTTCCCCCATAAACCAACTGTCAAGCCTGCACACAGCATTCCAACTGTCAAAACTCTCACCATTCCAGCAACAGTAAAACTACTCACAGAAGAATAGTTTTTGTATCCATAGGCTATCCATACCATGTATATCCATAGGCTATCCATACCATGTATATCGATAGGCTATCCATACCGTGTGTATCCATAGGCTCTCTATACCATGCGTATCCATAGGCTATCCATACCGTGTGTATCCATACACTATCTATACCGTGTGTATCCATAGGCTATCCATATCATATGTAACCATAGGCTATCCATGCCTTGTGTATCCATACACTATCCATACCGTGTGTAGCCATAGGCTATCTATACCATGTGTATTCCTAGGTTATCCATACCATGTGTATTCCTAGGCTATCCATATTGTATGTATTCCTAGGCTATCCATGCCATGTGCATCCATAGGCTATCTATACTGTGTGTATTCCTAGACTATCCATATTATGTGTATTCCTATGCAATACATGCCATGTGTGTGGTTTCAATAATTCAACAGATACAAGATAGTAACTGTTCCGCACTGTAGCGTTAAATGAAGGTTCAGAATGATGTTTCAAGTACAATAAATATATTGCACTTGGAAACCCTGATTAACATAACAATGCAGTTCAATCCGTGTTTTAGTTAACTTAAATATAACCTAGTTCTTAATGGCTATCTTCTAGATACCAAGCTGTAGTAAGATATACTTAAGCTGGGTACACACATGGAAGATCTTTAATAAATGACAATCTGCAAGATCCATCCACACACAGTTCCGAATGCTTGGGACTGCAGTTTACCTCGAGTACAGGGAGACTGTGACGAAGGGAAATTCCACAACTGTGAAAGTGCTCTGGCCTCAGGAATGCTCAGAAGTGCGCTACATACACAATAATGATAAAGGGATGATACTGGCGGATCTGACGGTATTGGTCCTTTATCGTTACTGTGTGTACCCACCTTCATTTTGGTTTACTTAACTTAACTAAACTCTAGGGCGTCTTCTCTGCCCTGCTTCATTATATCCCCCAACCTCATAATGCCCACATTTTAACCAGTTATGATTAAAACACCATTTTTCTTTACCAGACATCCCACCCTGTCATTTTAGGCTTCTGGGCAGGGTGGGAAAGGGGGTGTGTGGCGAGGGTAATGACGTCATGTGGGGGCAGGGTGTGATGTCATGTGGAGGTGGGGTAAGGGGTGTTCCAGGGCGTGGTTGGACAAAAGGGGCGTGACTGAGGAGAAGACTAAAGTCTCCTCTCAGTTGCGGGAGTCTGGGGTGGTCTTGCGGGAGTGTGGGAGACCACCCCAGAATGAGGCAGACTCCCGGACAATCAGGGAGAGGTGGGATACCTGCTTTACACAATTCTACCCCCTAATTTAGATAGGTGGACATATGGGGGATTATGATCAAATTTAAACACTGTACCAAGGCCAAACATGTTCTAATGCAGTAAAATGTAGTTGAACCCATTTCTTGGGTTTTACGTGCCACCTGTGTTTGGATGTGAGAGCGTTTTAATGTTGAAAAACGATATAGCGTACACAATATTGATTGACACAATGAATCTCTACTACAATAGCTGGATATCTAACCTTGCCATACGCTGAGCAGTTCAGGGAGATACCCGTATATTCTGTAACCCTTTTTCAGGGCAGCTGAAGGAACATGACATCAAAGACGTGCGTCTGTTTCAAAGC
The DNA here is from genome assembly GCA_019447015.1 of Hymenochirus boettgeri. Lineage (NCBI taxonomy): Eukaryota > Metazoa > Chordata > Amphibia > Anura > Pipidae > Hymenochirus > Hymenochirus boettgeri. Next base: position 210,415,988 of record CM033471.1, on the reverse strand, counting down.
TTTGCCAAGATCACTGCTAAGTGTCCCCATCTAGGGACTAATGACTCATAATTCTTTTAATTATTTAGCTGTTGCCTCCTGTGAAACATTTAAGATCTCATACACTTACAAGTACCATCGAAATGAGGGTTTTATTGAATGCTTGCAGTGTTTTTACTGTAGAGTAGAAGTTAGTAAAATCTTCTTGAAAGAACACCAGCTATTATGTTTTCTTAATTAGCAGTAACACAGCCAGATGGGGATTAGACTGCAAGCTCTTCAGTAGAAATCAAAAGTTGTGAAATACATTTTGTAGTTGTAGATTATCACCCTTGGATAAAACTAGTTGCCCCTGTATTCAAATTTGTAACAAATCCGTGCAGGTAATTAAGAGTTTTGAGTGTAGGTCTCAAAGGAACGTTTGGCGGAAAGAATGAGCCTGATCAACCAATAGAAATGGAGCTCTCAGTAAGTTTGCAAGATAACCAATGCTGACGTAATTCAAACAATCCCTACAGTGCTGTTTGCTGGAATAAGTTCCAGCCCATTGAAAGGTAGCTGCTGATTGCAGGACAGTACAGGATAGGATGTCCTTTGTGTGTTTTGATATAATCCCTCCAGTCTCTTCTGAAGATCTGAACATCTTTGTGCCGGTTAATAATGTACTTTTGCTTTAATCGCTGTGCAATTTCTCTTATGATGCACAATCAGTATCAATATGTGTTAGACTGAACTCGTTTGGATATGCAAAACGCTGTACTGAAAGGCAAATAGAGGTGTAACGTGTACCCAGGGACAGTTTAGGAACAGAAAAGATACTTTGCTTTCGATTTATTGCAAACAGAGGCTCAGAGCTAATAACTGTTATTTTTATGGCAGGCAGAGAGATATTGGTATAAGGTGGCATAGCCGAGTGCTTAGATATCTTCATGCTGCCGCAACGGGGGTTGTGGGTTGTTTTCTTTCTACGTTCCATAGAAGCAGGGCACTCAGACATTGCTGTGTATAAAGGCAGGGCGGCCAGTGTTTGTTTCTGGGGCATAGCTGCAGGACAGTGCCCCTTAAAAGGGGAAGGGGAAACCACACTGGCCCACACTAAGCAGAGCATACATGCAGGCCAATAGCTTGTAAATATGAACTGTTTTTAAAGTTTGAGAATTTTTGAATATAAAAATTGTAAATTTAAAAAAAAACTTTTGAAATTCCTCTAAAATCTACAATGCGGAATACCAAGTTTCCGGTACTGAAAGTTTTTTTTTTTAAAAAGGTTTTGCCCATTGATACATGTTTGATGCATGTTTGATACGTGTTCCCCAGACCATTTCCCAGGTTCCTGAGCCAATTACAGTAAGATGCCATTGCTACTTTATTTTAGGCGGAACCTTCAGATTTTTGATTGACATCAATGGTCTGCTTGCGGGTTTTGGATTTTTTTTATATTTTTTTGAAAATCCGCAAATCTGCAAGCGTAAAGGATTCCGGTGAGTTCTGCCATCTCTAATTGCTACCAATGTTCGCTAGACACAGGGCTCTCGGAGTGTAGGAATCTCTACACTGGGGATCACCAATAGGCAAAGGAGCAGGCAGAGAGCTTGGATGTTATTGGGCCCATTGGCTAGTCAAATTCTGTTCCTCACATCACACTGGCCCAGTATTATCTGTAATATGTCATCTTTTCATCCTTAGCAGTGACTAAAGCTGGGTACACACAGTAACGATAAAGCCCCGATACCGTCAGATCCGTCAGATATCGTTACGTGTGTACGTTCGTTTCCTGAACGAGCGCGCGGCCGCCAAACGATCGGGTCGGCTGAACGCTCGTTCGGGAAAGGCCGAAAATTTCCATCGGCCGCGCTAGACTCCCTATAGAGGAGTCTAGCGCGGCCGATGAAAACACACAGTCCCGAGCGTTCACCTATGAAGTTCATATGATGTATATATGATGTGTATATGATGTTCATAGGGAGAAAGCTCGGTACTGTGTGTATTCAGATCTTGCAGATCCTGTCTGTCATCTTTCAGAAATCTGGACTGTGTGTACCCAGCTTAAAGTAAACAGACAGTCCCCAGCTATTATTTATTTAGTGCACGAGTTTCCATTCTTAAAACCGATTGTAATAAACTAAAAGGTGACATAATAATCAGACAACACGGTTTTAAAATCAGTAATACATAAAATCAATCAGATGTCCACATCACCCATGTAAAAATGTCATTTCCCCTTTAAACCTAATAATGGGTTCCATGACCTTTATCAGCACTAATTGCACCCAAACGCTGCCTATAATTCATCTTCTGACTAGGATGTAAGTACCAGCCACTGTGCTATTTATTATCTCTATACGGAGAGTAATACCAACACAGCTGGCAGGCGCGGGCTAACAAAGGTAATTAGCGTATAGCAATAAAGTAGATGTGGCAAAAGTAACATTGGCTGTTCCATTTTTATTTAAACAATAAGAGTAACATAATTGTATAAAGGTTTGTGACAAAAAATTCCAGCTCCAATTTCAATTAAAATATCCCTGGAACAACTTAAAAATCCCTGATCCACCAACTCTTGGTCCTGCCTCCTCTACTGCTGCAGCATGCCCTTTACGTGTGCAAACAGCAGCAGTGGAGACTCGTCTGGTAATGGCCCTCAGCCATTGGTTGTGATGTCAACGTCATGGCCAAGACTGACGGCTGTTACCAGGAAGTAGCAGGGAGTCTCGCCAGTGGATCAGGGATTTGTTAGGAGAATCTCTTCTAAATGTAAGTATAGCTTAAATGGGGTTTTGGGGGTTGGACTACAGTAAAAAAAAAATTATAGGAGGGGTGGGTTTAACTAAAATTGGCCCCACTGTTGGCCCCAATGTATAGTATTAAAAAAATCCTTTAGGTGGGTAAACACATACCAATGCTTCCTCCTGACCGACCGTTCAAGACTTTTGACCGGTCGGCCAGGAGGAAAGACTGTTTGTCACGGAAAAAGCAGCTGAGTCTGACAGTAGTCACGACCGAGCGTGCGGTCCCATAGAGGACTGCACGATTGGCCATGGTTTTCCGACCTGTCTGATCGTGCATTCGGCCAATTCCGACAAACAAATGATCGTCTGTCGGTCTCGGCCACCACAAGGAACCATACAATAATTTGGCCCGACCAACACTGAAATGTCGGTCTGTCAGCCAGAATTATTGTATGGTGTGAACCTAGTTTATTTAACCTTTCTCCTCTGCTCCTTATGGTTCTCCTGCAGGGCCTGATCAAAGTCCCATAAAAATGAAGAGTAGGAGCTGTCTGTGTGTCACACGTACCTGTCACTTCCTGCTCCTCTTAGAGGAGTCTGGCCTGCGCAGTTGAGCTTTCCTGCATTTTTTTCATTTTGTCCATGTATGAACATTAATCTGCTAGTAAATTCCAAGTGGTTGGATTCATGATCCTATTATTAATTTACTTAAATAGAAGATTTAGACACACTGATGAGACACACTGTAAGTTTGGATGTTCGCTGAAATTGTGAAGGAAGTTTAGTTCTCCATTTTATTTATAAACCCTGTCTGTTTATGTTTTGGATAAAATAGAACAAACAAGATCTGCTCTGGTATCTCAAGATTCCTGTGCGGTCACGCCATCCCCTAAAGGCCACGTGTGCCTAATGTTGGCCCTACAAGCAACAATCACTGTCGGCCGATCATCGGCCGATCGCCTATACACTGAATGACTAAATTTTTTGTTCTATTAGGCAGGTTGAAAACATTTGATCCCCGGATCGTACAACTAGATTGTTGTGTCTACGGCCACCTTAACAGAAATGAAGTTACTGCACAGGACTCATAAGGCTGAAATACCAGATTAATCATGGAAGCTGTGCTTTCTTTTCGTAGCAGTTTTACCGTGTGGGTTAACATATCCTTTTGCAGTTCCAAGAGTTGACTAGACATCAGGGTTTCAACATTGATTGAAATAATTAGCCCCTATACAACCCAGAAGACGTAAACCGAGAGAACCCATTAACTTGTGCGGTGCTGGAATTAATCCCACATTAAATTCTTTTCCCCATTATATTATTTGGTTTTCTAGTGCAGAAAAAAAGCAACTTTGATTAAGAACGACTTCTTATTTCTTTTATTTTCTGTCCGTGAAATTAAATGTTGTTCTTTAGAATCCACTTGGGAGACCCCTGAAAGCTCACAAGCAATTAAGTTAATTGCCTGAAAACCACAGAGAATTCTTATGCTACTGTTTGGCCGGGACGTTAAGCACCGTACTTCAAATCATGTCTAGTTAAACAGATTTATTTACATTCTCTGGAATGTTAAAAACCTCTTCTTTCTTGCCTAATGGATTTGTTAGACAGTTGGGTTCTGGTCCTTAAAAGCTGTTGGAGAGATACAAATAGAAAGAAAATAGTATTGCACATAAAATATACTGTAAGAGCATTTGTAAATAACGGAACCGCCATTTATCTGCAATCCCAAATCAAAATAGATTTAAAAGGTATGTATGATAAAAAAAAGACTTCATCATCTTAATCTATAATTACACACATAATTAGCAATTAATTTTGAGGTGTATGTTGCCCGTACACTGCGCCAGTATTGCCCGAAACCACCGTGCATACACATCGTGAGTCGCGGATCGGCCCCTGCGATCACACGTGTGTATGAACTTTAAAGGATAATTATACTCACCTCCTCCTCATTCCTCTTCCTCCATTCCTGTAAAGAACCCAGGGTGAGGACCTAAAACACTAACAGGGAGATTCAATAAAAGTTCTTATTGTTTAAAATGGTGCTAATTTTGCCCCAACCAATCAGATCTTATTTAACATTTGAAAGCTAACATCTGATTGGTTGGGGCAAAATTAGCACCATTTTAAACGATAAGAACTTTTATTGAATAACCATGTAAGTCCTCACCTCTGGATACTTTACAGAAGTCCTGCACTACTTGCTTGAAGATTCCTTCTGCGCTGCAGTCTGATCCTCCCCGCTGACACTGTGATTGACAGTTTGTGTGGCAGCCAATGGGAAGACACACTGTGCAAGGAGGCATAAGTATAATTGTCCTTTAAGACAAATGTGTCGATTTGCATTATGATCACATATTTCCAACAAAAACAGTAATTTTACAGGGAACAATTAAGCTTAACATATTTTATGCCCAGCCTAGAATTTATGTCCCTTTAATGCAATTTAACGAGTTTTTTGACATTTGTACAGTATGTTTCTGAAAACATTAAAGGGATGACCAGTTGAATTGTATACCCCCAAGTTGTAGTTTCATTATAGTGCTACACTGCATTCTGGTAAATGTAGGAACCAAAGATCAGTTAAAATAAAGAGTAAAGTTGATTAAACTGTATGTACTATAAAACTGATTAAAAAAAATCCGAGCCATGAGAGAGGAGATAAAACAGCTGAGATTTCTAAATCTTTATTTCTACTATGTCATTTACAAGATGTGCTTGTACCATGGGATATGCATAAATCAGAGAAAAACTCATTTTATTCTGTTGTACTTTATGGCCAGCCAGAGAAACTCTCTCTAAAAGCAGAAGTGACATCAGACCAAGGGGAAGTGTACAGGTGGCTAAAAATAATGTATTTCTTGGCCTTCTCCTATGCCTTTAAAATCTCTCTTTGTGTTTCTTTGTTTGGATTTGAAGAGAAGGCTTTATAGTGTAGAATGATGGATAGTCTGTAATGTGCATCAGTCTAATTAGTAGATAGACATACAGTCAGTCAGATAGATTGATGAGATAAAGGTTGCCCTTTGTTCTACAGACAAAGATTTTTATTGTATGATAAGTGAGCATGACCCTGCGGCATTGTTTCCCCAGGGAGGTTTGCGAAAGTTTCAAATCTATTTCAATACCAAAAATCTGTTTTAGTCTTTTAAAGATTCATTCTTTACTTATTTGGGATTATTTGATTTGATCCATGCTTGTCATGGTTCTTAAGGCAGTAGCCACCTATATTGGGCTACTGGGCATGTGCATACCCACTGGGTGAAGTGAAGTGGTTTATCCCATTGTACAGATCCCAATTTATTAATTTTGATTTTCTAAAAGAAGTTGCTATTGTGTGCGTCTAAAGCAGCAGGAACAATGTTTATCACACCTTTTAGTTGCCATTATTCTAGTAAGCCAGAAAACTAACCTGATCTTATTTTTATTATTACCAGGCCAAATACGTTTTACAATGTTAATCTGTGAAAATGTATATGTAAAGACACCCATACATTATACATACATACATACATTCAATCAATTCGGCGGTAAACACTTTTCTAGATCTTTTTCGCAATGACATATGATTGCAAAATGAATGGGGCCAGGCCAGACCTCTCGTATGTCGGTCACTAAGAAGATCTGGAAAGGTGGTTCCTGCAGAACTGATTGCGGGATTGGTCAGTGCTAATATATGGGCACCTTCAATCCAGCACACATTTTGTTTAGGAGCAGTATCCCCCCTTCCCTCTTTTAACCACTCCCACTTCCATCTGACCTGACTTTTCCCCCCACAAACCAACTGTCAAGCCTGCACACAGCATACAGCATTCCAACTGTCAAAATTCTGTTACCATTCCAGCTACAGTAAAACGACTCACAGTAGAATAGTTTTTGAGAGCAAGGAACTTGGTTGACAGCTGAAATTTTTTTTAGATTGGATAGCTAAAGAAATAGGGGGCAGATCAACAAAAAGAAAACTGCTTCTGCCAGGCTTCCTGAGTGCTTCAATCATATCTTTAAAACACGTTGGCACTAACCCGGCAGATGAAGACTTTTATGTGCTGTAGCTCCTCAACGAAACATGATTGGTAGGATTAATCAGTCCTACCACCCTGCCCTATGTACTTCTAATTTTTTTTAAAAATTATTTTTTTACAGTATAGTTGTCCTTAAATTAGCATGCTGAATTATACTACAGAAATAAATATGTGTCATAAGCAGTAGAGAACAATGCATTTCATAACACTGGTTTCCAATTATATCAGAATCCTGTTTCCTGTATTTAAAATCCTTTAAATCTTTTTCTGCAGCTCATCCTGGTCCCTTCCCTTTTCTTAAGAGCCAGAATTCTTCACGATCATCAGTTCCCAATACTCTATGCACTCCCCATCATTGCATTCAAGAGCTTGTTTCATCTTTCTAGTGCTAAATAATTAGTTTTTCACACAGTTCCGGGATGAAGCACCTCTGACTTTTAGATCTTAAACAGCTTCCATGATCATGAAGTGATTCTACCAATTATGAAAGAGAAACACATTTTAGAGATACCAAGAAAAGGAGGCACTTGAATGGCAATTATTAAATATGCTGAGTGTATTCTTTAATTCCAGTAGAGCTTTTTTATTAAGTGTGGATCAGTTCATGAATTTTATGACAGTGTATTCCAACTCCTCATTCTGAGAATCTACAACCAGACACTCTGGACAATATTTTGGCCCGATGGACCAAACCAGTACAATATTTTGTCATTTGGTCAAATAAGTTTATACATTTTGGTCTTCAATTGATACGCAATCAGTCATGACAAAATATAATCAGTACTGCAGGTTTTTGGACTGACAAACTACCTACCTGTTTAGTTTGCCAATCTGTACAAGGCCTAAAGTTCAAGGACCAGAAACACCTACATTTATATAAAGAATGATTCTTTAAAGGGCATCTATACCGAAAAAAAAAATATTTTAAATTTACCATAACTGGAAACTATCATTCTTCTTAACCACCACTGTATCATTTTTTTTGTTGATCTACCCCCTATTTCTTTAGATATCCAATCTAAAACATCTTATATTTCAGCTGTCAATCAAGTTCCTTGCTCTCAAAAACTATTCTTCTGTGAGTAGTTTTACTGTAGCTGGAATGGTGACAGAGTTATGACAGTTGGAATGCTGTATGTTGTGTGCAAGATTGACAATTCGTTTGTGGGGAAAAAAGTCAGGTCAGATGGAAGTGGGAGTGGTTAAAAGAGGGAGGGGGGATACCTCCTGAGCAAAACATGTGCTGGATTTAAGGCATACAGCAAGACACACACCTTACATGTATTCAATTATAGATTAATATGAGGCAGTCATTTTTTCAGTATAGTGTCCCTTTAAGAGACAAATCATAGATAAGCATTATGTAAGCATGCAGTTAAGGAAAATGATGGGCCTGGGATCTAACTCAATAACTGCTTGTCATATCACCTCATATTAAAGGACAATTTTACTCACCTTTCGCCAATCTATAGCTTCATAGTACCCAGGGTGAGGACCTAAATCACTAACTTCTTACCTGTAGGTACTTCACCTAACTCCTGCAATACTTACTCGCTCTGCTCCGACCCTCCTCTCTTCCACTGTAAGTGGAAGTCCGCGATGCAGCCAATGGGAAGAAACTCCTCCTTGTAGAGCATGTCTTCCCATTGGCTGCATCGCAATCTGTTTCTTAAAGGGAAAGAGAGGAGGATAGTCTATAGTGTATATAGAAGAAAAAGGTGGTTTAGCAAATTCTTGGCCCCATTATTTAATGGTCCCACATTCCCCTCATATTTTTACTATTGGTCTTGTTTTGTTCAGCTGTCCATACTTCATTTTTTATTATAGCTAGATGAATTGCTTTCTTGCCATCCTTATTACTGCTTTTATAGTTCCCAATGGATCGGGAACTATTTAAATACTTTTAATCATGGGAATTGTAGTTCTGCTTCAACAGATATGCCATCAAGAGGACTCTGGGAGATGTACTGTGGTTTGACTTACCCTATAATTTGGACCTGCCCTCATTGTCTAATTGTTCTTTCTATCAGAATGAATGATCTTCCATAGAATGAGTGGAAATGTAACAAAGCTTTCCTTTCAAGTGTCTCCTGAGTAAAAGTAAGTACAAAGCGCTGTCACTGAATAACTCAATGACATTTACAGTCTAATCTGTCACCTTAGAAGATCAGAGAGGCTATGGTCCCAGGGTATATATTATATATATATTAAGATAAAGATTTCATCCTATCTGCAGACACACGCCGCACTTTCATTCATTTAAATAAGCCATGAATTGCACTGGCACGGAGCCATGTTCCAGGACATATTATACCCCAAAGCAGAATAATTCCCGGAAATTTCATCGTTCAATGGCAGCCATGGAAACCATCTCTGGTCACTCGAGCTGAGAATATGTCCCGCTCGGCAGTAATCCACGCACAGGACCCTCGGGAAAGACAGAATTATTACTATCCCCAATCTACAGCCTTGTGTGAAAATCCTCCTTCCATTACCGTAGACTTTTCTCCTAACGCTGGGAGCTCGTGGGAATCAGGGAGAAAGGAGGAAAATGTGTGATTTCTACCGAAACGCAGATTCAGTCTCTCTGAGTTTCTCCATTTACTTTCTAGAGCTTCATAACAAGAACTGCTGCTTTTAAAGCCTCTTATGAGTTTAGAAGGAGCATTTAAATAGGAAGAGGGGGCGGGGGTAACTGCATTGCAATCTATTGGCTCCTTGTGAATCTGGTTGCAGTGAACATGCTCCACTGATTCCTAAAGCAATAGGCTACTTGCAGAATCTCATTCCAAGGATTAGCAGCGAGTGTTAAACTATAACTGTATCTCAGATGACGATTGTGCCCAATTCCAGCCCAATGCTGCAATTATTTTAAATTAATATATAAAACCTAAAATAGTAATATCCAAACTGGGGCCCCAAGATGTTTAAAAACTCCCATCAAGCCCGGTTACCTTTTGCTGATATAGAGTGTTAGAGAATGGTGGTAGTTGTAGTTTTTTAAAATAAGGAAAGGCCCACCTGATCTATTTCTGGTGTGGGTATGGTCCCACGTCACTTCAGGTCTATATGCAGCAGAGGGTAAGCAAGTTCCTGGTGCATTGTGTGTAATAGGTCTGCCTTTAGGTGATTTTGGTCCAGTACAGGTTAGTGGGTTGTGAGTACAGCTTTTTTTTTTTCTGAACTTTAAAAGAAATTTTTTTTTTGTGGATAACTCAGTACTAAAAGAGTTAAATTGTACTAGTTTTGCTCAGGTTCAATATCTCCCCCTAACTAATCTGAAAAATCTGCAAGGGCAAGCATGCTCAGTAATTTCTAAGTAGCTTTGGGAGAGAGAATTTCCCACTATGCAATTCACAAACACCAACTGTTAAAACTGCGCACAGCAGTTGAGTTTATGATAATGAGGCACTTGATGGACAGCTGACATGTAAAATGCTTCAGAATGGATAAAAGAAGTAATAGAAGACAGATCAACATATTGTACCTTGATAGTTGGGGAGAATAATAGTTTCCAGGACTGGGCAATTTAAAAAAAACTTTTCCCAGTGTAGATACCCTTCAAATTATTATGCAAAACATATTTCCCATAGTTTACAATGTATTACTATTTAATCACATGTAACAATTGACTTCATAATGTTATATGCTAATATTTATTTTTGTTTGTTATAATTAACAATTGCTATGATCATTATATAATTGTACGAACTAAATATAAGAAATAATATATACATATATATCTCCAAGTAGATACACAAAACTATGAACATTAGATGATTTACGAGAATTAATACAATAGAATTAGAGCAGCTGATGTTTACAAAAACATTTCACCTTTGGGGAGTCACTTGCGTCCTACACATTGTATCATGAATGTGTATGCAGTCTTTAAAGGGCAAGTCCACCCACAACTTACATTTTTAATACAATTAAAGCACACCCCAACCCCAAAGATCGTAATACTCATACCTCCCCCACAAGTGTCTCTAGAAAAGTTTTAAACTCTGATGTTCGCTGCCTCCTTTGAAAGCTCTTTGGTCAAAGAGCTTCACACATGCTCAAAAGAGAAGCCTGGGTAGACCCTGCAGTCAGCCAGAACCCGCAGTCAGTCAGACTGACAGATCTACCTGGAAAATCTGGAGGGGTGGTAAACATTGAAGTTAATGATTTTATTTAGAAACCCCTGGGGGTAGTGTGAGTATAACAATTTTGGGGTTTGGGGGCATGCTTTAAAGGGGAACTGTAGTCTCCATACAAGTGGCATTTATTTAAAAGGGCACACGCCTACCTTTAAAATGATTCTAGGATCATGCTTCTAGCTGCAATCTATACAGAGTTAAAGCAGTATATCAGGTGTTTGTTTCTTGCTAGTACTGTGATCTGTGACATCACCAGAATTTTGGGGTCTGCCTCCAAGTTTAAGGTTGGAGCATCATAGGATAGAGCATCATCAGCTGCATCATAAGCCCTGCCGCTGTACTTTTAAATAATTTTAAATGCTACCCACAAGCCTGAAAATAAAACTTTTTCTCTCCCTAAGGTGCCCACAGGTAGAGGAAATGATAGAAAATGGTTGCAGGTCTGTAAATAGCTTCAGATAAGATTAATTCTTACACAGAACATCATGTGACTGTCACAGATACTCAGACAGACAGGACAGACCAGGAACTGTAACTTAATAGGCCTATAACTAAGCTCTGTTAAATAGAAAGACTTGTATGGAGACCACAGTTACCCTTTAAATAGGGGGTGAACATACATTTTAATGTGAGTGGAATTTTGTCTTTTTCCATCAATATAATCTCCTAGCAGGATTCAGCAGCGACACCATATTTGATTCTAAGTAGATAAAGCAGAATGATTTTTCCCCAGAAGGGAATGGATTAGCGCTATGATTTGGTACCAGTTCGTATTCATGTTTGTATCGTTTCTTGTTTCAGCCAAAGAAATGTTAAGTTACAATGACACTATTTCTGCACTGCCTTTCTCTGGTGATGTGGTTCAACTTCCCAGCAGAAGGGTTTGAAGTCGCCAAGCAAGAGGGAATGCCCAAGTTCTCTGAATGCCCCGCACGCATATTGTTTCACCAGATTTCGTACTTTGAAGGAATGAATATAGAACTTCCGTGCCGCTGCAAGCTACAACAAATCAAAGCTGTGACCTGGTACTACAAGAAACATCTGGACAGCAAAGAAGTCAAGGTGCTAACAGATTTCGAAGGCACCATAGTAGCAGATGGAGAGAACCATAATGGGCTTGCCAGGTTCATTATCCAGTTATCAAGCCTAATTATTGTACAGTCTAATCCTACCGACTCTGGACATTATATCTGTGGTACAAAGGCAGGACAGTTTTTTTATTCCTATGAAATCGATGTCCAGAGATCGGACAATGCTCACGTGTCATTTGAAGAAATGAAACAACATCCTATGCCTGATTTATTAACAAACTCATTTAAAGCCTTTACTGTGTTTTGGGATTGGTCCCGATGTAACCGATGCGATGTAAGAGGAGAGCAAAGGAGGCTGGGCCTGTGCTATATCCAATCACCTTCAATTCACCCGCTCTATCGCCTCAGCCAAGGTACCGTAGCATCATGTGGCTCTGATGCAGTCCCATATAGATTCAAGCAACAACTGTCCAATAGGACCACTGAGATATTTATAAGGAACTGTAAAAAAACATGTAAGAAGAAAAAGATGGGTGTATTTGGCGCTATAGCAAACATCACAAAGAACGTGGCAACCTACCTTAAGAAAGAAGGGCTTATTCGTCAGTTTCTAGTGCCTGTCCAGGTAAGCACTCAGCCCATTGGAGGAAGTGTCACCTTTAGTTGCCCAGGAGCTAGGCCACAGCATGCAATAGCCTGGGACAAGGACAAAAAACAGCTGTACCTTGCCAGGTATCTGAGCGGATTAAGCAAAACCAAGAGGGTCTACATTGATCACAGAAATAACCTGCACATACAGATTCTTCAACGCAGTGACAGAGCCATCTACTACTGCTGGATGGAAGGGAAACTAAAAGCCGGTTTCCGGCTTGTGGTGAGAAAATCAATAACCCAGAGACGGTCGTTCAGCGATTCTGAATCTATCTTCGCCCTGAAGTTCCTAGGCATGTGTTTCCTCATCATTACGGGAATCTTTGTGCTGAGCCAGTTAATTAAGTGTTGTTACTATAACTTTAAATGTTGTCCATCTTAATTGATAGATCTGCCTTAGGCGTTGCCCAGTTAGGGTGGATAAATTTGGCAAGCTTCCTTGTTTCCAAGCTATAGTCCCTGCAGTCATCGTTTCTCTGTCTTATGTCTGACAGTGTTTGCCCAGCTTAAAGTATTGTGCTGTTTGGTAGATGTACAGGTCAACATTTCCTGGCCTGGACCAATAAAAACATTTCCTGGCCTGGACCAATAAAACATTTCCTGGCCTGGACCAATAAAAACATTTCCTGGCCTGGACCAATAAAATGTTTCCTGGCCTGGACCAATAAAAATGTTTCCTGGCCCGGACCATTCAAAATGATTGGCTTAGGCAAGTGTTGGAACATTGTACTGGTAGTGTGGGGCCAGCACAAGTCCCTAGCAAAGAAAGTGTAGTTAATCTTGAGAAACAAATATTAAAATAACAGATTAAAACATAATTTGTGAACGTGTGTTCTCCTGTAAGAGATCCTTTGGTATCCTGTAGGTCAAATGTAATCATTCAGTTTGCTGTTGTGTAATAATAAATAATCTAATATTTTAAATTATGTAGTTGTAAGTCATGTCTTTTATTATGGCATTTACAGTAATACATCACCGTAGCAGGTTGTAGCTTTGGTATTTAGTTCAACTGGACATAAAGTTTAGTTCAAGTTGTTCCGCTAGTCATCCGACTGGATATCTCAATTCAGCATGAAGAAACCCAGTCCAATGACCTGGATGAATGATACTTACAGATATACCATGTCCTGGATAAATGAACATTACAGATATACCATGACCTGGATGGATGATACTTACAGATATACCGTGACCTGGATGAATGAATATTCCAGATATACCATGTCCTGGATAAATGAATATTCCAGATATACCATGACCTGGATGAATGAATATTACAGATATACCATGACCTGGATGGACGAATATTACAGATATACCAATGACCTGGATGGATGAATATTACAGATATACCATGTCCTGGATAAATGAACATTACATATATACCATGACCTGAAAGAATGAATATAACAGATATACCATGACCTGGATGAATGAATATTACAGATATACAGTGACCTGGATGAATGAATATTACAGATATACCATGACCTGGATGAATGAATATTACAGATATGCCATGACCGGGATGAATGAATATTACAGATATACCATGACCTGGATGAATGAATATTACAGATATACCATGACCTGGATGAATGAATATTACAGATATACCATGACCTGGCCATATAATTGATTTAAAGGGCCACTATGTCCCTTTTTATTTGCATTTAACTGGTGGATATAAAATATCGACTGGGTATAAAATATAGAAACATGCCATTATATTATTTTTGCAAGATTCCATAGCTGCCTCAAACACTACTTTTAAATATTCTCTTGTCCATAATCACCTCAGAGAAACAGTCTCTTATTATGAACACTGTTTAATAATGCTATATAACGCAACAGGAAAGGACTAAAGCAAACGTCTAATGGGCCGGAGGAGGCATGCCGCCCGAGGCACGCACGAAGGGCCGTGTTGGCTAATAAACCTACATATGTATGAGTTTGCTCGGACGTCATTTGTCAATCCTCATACACACACACGACTATGGGCAAAAATGGGCATTCACCTCAGATGTATTTTGTTTGGGGGTCATGCCTTGTCTGTCTCGTTGGATGTTTGTATGGACTCTAAGGCATTTTGGGGGATAACCAGCACTGAACCTTTCAGGGCATTATCTTGTGCTAGAAATTAACCAACAATAAAACTTTTCTAAGCTTGTTTTTTAATAATCTGTATAATAAGGTTACATTATTTTAGGAGCCAATTTGAAATGATTAAAATGAAATTGATTATTACTTACCCCAGACTAGAACAATGTACCTTAATGGTACAAAGTACATGATTACTGTGGCAAACAAAAGAATACAGCAAGCAAGGAGTGAGAGGAAGGGTACACTCCAGTTAAAGGTGCTGCAAGAATAAACAAGATATACATAAGCTCATACACAAGAGAATTAGGTGGCATATTAAATTCTAAACCCTGTGATCTCACTGTATTGATGAAACATAAAAAGGGGCAACATAAGTATGATCAATCTTCTAGTAACATCATTATTTAAGGATTGTTCTGACTTTTCACTTACTGTAAAACCATCTCATCATATCTCCATTAGAAATACTGTCCAGGAAAGAAATATCACAACACCGAATACTTCACAAATCACAACTGGATGAACTCATGCAGATAACATATATGTTTTATTATTCATAAGGGAATGGGATTTATTATTGTTTATTTATTTCCATCATTGCTGGTTTCATACACTGCTTATGTAATAGATGCATTGTTTTAATACAGCTGTTCGAACACTGGGGCTCTGATTACAATATATCACATTCTTAAAACCAAAAATCTGAAAGATAAGATATAGATTTTGGTATTGGTATTTATTTAAAGAAAATAAGGGTGGATTCTCTTGCAATGATTATAATGCAACTGAAATCTCTTTGAAAATTACACAAGTTCCCCCAAGTCGTTACTACCAGTACTGCTGCAGATATGTGAACTACAGACAATTCCCCAAGGCCCCATCCAAACTGTACCAAAAGGGCATGTTTTGGGCTTAAAAATATGGCAACCCCAAACCATAAAAGGATGGACTTATAAGCAGAGGCTAAAGCTAAAATGAAAGCTTTTTTTTTTTTTTTTTTTACAACAAAATGATATCTGGCAAACGTTTTCCCAGTTTTATAAATCTTAAACAAAAATAAAAAAAGATTAGACCACGTGTGAAAATTTCTGTGTGGTACACAGGGAGTGCTGAGCAATGTTAATGCAAATTATTGCGACTCCATCTGTTTGCCACAGAGAAATGACTGCATTTCCAGAATATGACAACTAGATACGCTATGGGATTTAAACCTATTTCATGGTGCCTCACGCTAACAGTACGACATAATGGATGTCATGAGTGATGCTCTGTGCGTTATAATTATGGGTTTTAGCATATACTAATATATCTATTTATTTCAGTCTATCAATCTATATAGTCTACAAAAACACCATATTTACATGTACACAAACATATACTACATTTACATAGATGCACACCCAGTTGACAAAGTAACCAATGACCCTAATGACAGGTGGTTGCTGGTCTAATTTCTTACATCCAGTGAAATGTTCTGTACTTTTCTTTTAGACTGTTAGCAGTATTCTAATTTTAAAGCCCTTTGGTGCCACGTTTTACTCAAAATTGCTGCCTGCTCAAGCTACATGCCGAACAAGACACACGGCAGTGTAATCAGAAGGGAGTTTAGAAAGACTCCTGGGGAGCTAAGAAAGGCTGAATTGTATTTTTTCCTTGAATGACTTTAAAATCTCTTAGAGGAAAATGCACTGACAATTTAAAGACATAACCCCAAAGAAGGAATGACCTCGGAAAAACACTGTCAATCTCTCCCATTTGTAACATCAGTAATCTGCACACAGAATAAATAACATTAACACACTAGGGCAGATCATTTTGAAAACACCATATAAGGTTTAAACATAAAAACATACTGCAAAGCATAAGTATGAAACGTATGCTGTGATAATTGGAAATGCTATGATGCCCATATAGATGTAAATAAGGTTATATACAGCTCTACATGTTATTTTGTTTTGTAAAAAAAAAACTGACCAGATGCCAGCTTTTTACAGGTTTACTACAGTTTGAAAACTTTTGTCAACATCTAATTGGTGGCTGCAGATAAACAACACAGGCAGCTATGACTTACCTCCCTTTCTTCAATCAATTGACCAGGAGCGACGGATGAAGAAAGAAGATATTTACCTTACACACAGATCCTCTGTTGCAGAAGTGACCGGTCCTGACCACCTCCTGGTTCAGAGTAACTATAGCGTGCATGCACGATAATGCGCCCTATAGTTACTCTGAACAGGGAGCGGTCGGGAATTTTAACTGCTGCAGCGGCGGATCGTGTGTAAGGTAAAATACGTCGCTCCTGGTCAATTGATTAAAGAACGGAAGGTAAAGCATTGCTCCTTAACCGGTCGGTCTTCAATCAATACATTTAATGAATGGTTCACTTTTCAAATATCATATAAGCTTTAATCAATGTGGTTTAAAATTAATTGTAAAAGCCACACACTAACAAAACAAGTAATTTACTAGTTACATACTTTTTAATCCGTTCACCGAAGCATGCTATTTCTTCCAGGAAGTTCTGAACGGTTATAACAATATCTTGGATCATATGAATTCTGTCTCGGATGCTCTTTCTTTCAGATTCCTGCAACAAAAACAATTTAGCATTTAAGAAACATTTTTGTTTTACAGATGCAAATGGATAAAAAACCTTAACATTACCTATACTGTATATCTATCTATCTATCTATCTATCTATATATAGTCATAATTTCCAACAGATTCTTGTACAAGTCATTCTGAACTGAGTTCCAACTTAACGTTACTAGATAGATTAGGCTTTAGACGTAAAGTGTTTTTTTTTATTATTTTTTATTCTAGCTCCCTCCCATACCCAAGTTTCAGTATTCCCCCTCGTCTCCTTGCGCTTTTAACTCCACCCCCATGAAATGTGAAAATCCCTTTGCCAAGCCAATACATTTTCCGGATGCAACATGACATCAGTGCACACGTGCATTGCAGCGCCGTTGGCATGAGAGTGTGCACACGTGATGTCATCACACCGCGACCAAGCACATCATGGTGTTATGACATGTCAGACGCACACTCTGTGACCGGAAAAAGTATTTGCTTGGCAAAGGGATTTTAACATCTCGTGGGGCGGAGCTAAAAACGCAAGGAGACAGGAGGAGGAATACAGAAACTTTGAAGGAAGAAATGTAGGGTATGGGAGGGAGCTAGAAGAAAAAAATCACTTTACATCTAAAGCCTAAGCTATCTAGTAATAACAAGTTGGATTTACAGTGTACATACCCTTTAAACAGCAGTTTCAACTCCAATTAAAGTTTGTACAAAGCTCTACAATATCCTTTCTACCCCGCCAAAAAAAACCCAACCACAATACTCACCTTTCTACCTAATTCACTGGAAAAGGTGGACAACCCCTCAGTTAAGATTGTGAAGGCACACTTAGTTCAGTACAAATACAAAAAACATATTAAGTTAATATTTAAACTGAACTGAGCTTTCACCATCTGAACTATTAAATATTATTATAGCCCTAGGCCAAGGCTGGGGAATGGCACCCTTGATTTTTGATCCCAATGGTGAAGGTGAACCTTAGGATCTTGTCCCTTCCACTGTGCCTATCAGCTTGTACATGCGTAGAGATGATGGCTCGGGGTGCAATGTACCAGGTGCTTGACCTACCTGCTCCGCATGTGTATGGGCTGCTAATACAGCCTATTGCAGTAATCATGGAGGAGAGAGCAGGAGAGAAGAGGTGTGGGAGGAATATGTTCTTACCAGTGGATTGCAGAGCAAGTTAAGCATTACAATCTGGGCTTTGAACAAATTTTAGTTTTTAAGTTGTACTTGCCCTTTAAATTTCACGTTAAGTTAAAGAAACTTATTCAAACTTGTTTATCGCTAATCTATCTAGTGCTAAACAAACCAAACTGTTTCATGTAAAATTATTTTGCCGTGGGTAAAAATATTGTTTTATGTAAAAAATCTGTATGTAAAAAAGGCAAAGGTTTAGCAGCCCCCAAAGACAAGCCTATTCCCCCAGAAAACAAAGAAAAAGAAAGAGAGTGAGCGAGATGAAGAGAGATCATCTGGCACCAACACAAACACCATGCTGTCTTTATTTACACATTTCAGATTGAACTAAGAAATGTGGTGATAACACAGTTTAACAGCCACAACATTACTTCTGCTGCAACTATCAAGCTGCTGGGGAAAGTTACTGTGATTCAATCTGAACAACATCGGCCAAATCCCATGGGAGTGTTTCTTCTTTTTGTATATGACTGAAGGATTGGATTTGCGTTGGCGAGGCTGTTTCTGTGTGGGAATTTCGTACAGAAGCCCTGCAGCAGTAGAAACCTGCACAGAGATTCTGTGTAGTAGGAACGTTTAAATGAACCACTATAAAACAGATATGTATACAAGCACATTTTTATATATTATATAGCATTATATGACATGATATTGTTTCAATATGTATTGTCCATGTTTAAAGGGAAATAAACTATTACAACTGGTTTTAAAGTATAGCCTGTCAAAGTCAGAAACATCTTGTAGTAGAAGGAAGACATACAGTAATACCAGCGCAGTTCCATATTGATTCCCCATACTGAGCATTAATATATGCATCCAGTCACACTTCATTCATTTTGTCAACAACGATTATTGTCTAAGAACTGAAACAGGGATTTAAATGATACTGGGAATATAAATTAACCTAGTATGGAAACATTTTTTGAACTTTTCAAGATTGAACCAAATAGAAAATAAAAAGGTCACCCCCACACTTTAATGTCTTAATGTTTCACATCTGATTAGATTTTTTTTTCCACCCTGGCCACTCTGTATACTGTATGTCCCTCTATATTCCGTCATATAGTGACTATTAACCATACAGTATCACAGCATGTATAACCATTTTAAGACTTAGATTTAGTGTGTCTAAAACATATGGATATAGAGAGCACTGCTCAAATATGCGTTCCCCATTGTGATGTTTCAGATACATTCATATTACGACAGTATAGACAGGTATATTCTTTTATTGCTTATGTCTTTAAGGCCTGAATAATTAAGACAGTGATTGTCTTGTATGTTTGTACAAAGTGAGCATGCTACTGTTTGAAATGTGGTTTTACTTCCATTAGTGCGGTCAGCTAAATACAGGAAGTATATGATCTATCAAATGAGATCTGAGCATTTCACTAACAACATGAAAGGAAGCTTACCACTGTTGCTTGCCAAAGTGGAACACCAACTGATTGCACCATGACAGATCAGAGGTTGCAAAGTTCATTCACACATAGATGTCTACACTAGTGTGTCTTGTTAAGCGTAAACCATTTGTTAAGGTATTAATTCCATCCCTGTGGCAATAAGGGACCTAATACTACATAATGTAAATAAACTTTAACTGTATCCTTAAAGCAAAACTTAAACATGCTTTTTGCAGAAGGCATGGATGATGGCTTTTTTCTTTCCCTTTATAATGATTGGGATTTTTACCCGAGTGCCCTTGCCATTGAAAAGTGCATAAAAAGCCCACATTGTGCTCTGGCAAGAAGGTGGTAACGAAGGAAATATGTACTAGGCAGTGTTTCCCTCTTGTATCGCTTCTGACTGCATCCAATCGTCTATTCACAGTAAAGGTTTTTTGCAGTGCAAAACATTCCATAATATAAAACATGCTTACCGTACAATAAAAATGAGTGTTCACATTGCTAATTCCCATAAAAACCTAATACACATTATTATTTGTGTATTTTTAAAAGGTTTATCCAGTTTCAAACAAATAATGGCCAAATTACATACACTCCCAAAATTAAAAGATACAGACAGAATTATTATAACAAAAAATAACCTTGTTTTTGAATAGAGATAAACCTTTCAACACATTGAAAACAATTTTTGACTTGTGAACATAGTGAATTGTGGACATTTGTAACAAAAAGTAGAAATGTACATCTGCAAGTAAATGCAAGTCAGCAGAAAAATAAAAAAAATTGTAACACAAAGCAGTCTGTTCCACAAGGAATCTTCAGAATTAATTAGCATCTTTAAATTCCATTTTACATAATGGTTCCAAAAACAGATGTCAAAATATGTTTAAAAATATGTTTAAATGCTACACTTTCCTTTGGTGGCAACCCACTGCAGGAAATGGTCCTATGATGTCATTACCCCATCATATACCAGACAACCACAGAGACTTCTTTTAACATTGACATGATATAAATTGAATTCTTGAAGTTTGAAAGAAAAATTCAAATAATGGACAGTATCAAATGGGAAGAAATGTCAAACAAGCACACTTTTATCTTTCTGGGTTTCCTGCTGGTCTTTGTGCAGTGCAAAAAGTAGTAAACACATGATATCCATGTAGTGAATACATTGCTCTAGCATTATAATGCTCTAAAAGTAAGGAATCACAGTTAGACAATAGAAAACTTTAATAATTTAGACAGATCGTAGACATTCTCATGTAAAAATTCTGTTTCTATTTGTACATATATATGCATCCATAATACTTGTTACAAATTATAAAAGGAGCATCAATAAAATAAATCCTTATATTACTATTACTAACTCGCTTCACAGCTGAGTGACAAATATAAAAATAAGTCACTGTTGCTCCCGTTACACTAACAGGACTATTTACGGAGAGCCGCAATCGGCTAATTGTGTCTTAAAGCCATGTTAACTGGTGTACCAAAGATTAACGTGTCTTAAAGCAACAGTACAGAGCCAATAGCTGCTCTTTAGGACGAAATCTTTAATGCCAGCGAATAGCTAGCGTCAAAAATTTGGAAAGGTTTAACATCATTCCCTATGCACAGAGATCTGCAATTGGCTTGGTGCATTGCCTCTAAAGAGGAAATAGAGAGCTACAGTGGTTCTGGATACATCTTTATGTATTTACAAACTATTTACTTACTTGATCTTTCCCATGCAAACCTCACCAATAATTCCCCTCTCACCGCTAGTACTTCCATGATGAGGTGTGCATGCTTGCCCCCTTAGATCTTCTTAAATATTAGAGCAAGCTAAAACAATTTGTGTTTACTTTTTAATGATAATGACCAGATCGAGCGTTAATAAGCGCACACTAGTGTTTGCCAATAGGATTTGCCATACTATGTGCACTGGGAACTGTTGCACTGTCATCCGATCAACCGAGCACATGTGATCCCCATTTGATTGTGTTCTGTTCCCCGAAAAGGATAGGGATCGCAGTGCCACCAATGCGCACGAATCATGTGCGCAACCCACGCACTCAGTGTGGCCTTGGCCTAAAGGCTGCTTTATACCTTCTATATAGAGCCACTTGGATGCACAGTGCATGTGCACAAGACCTATATACAAGTACAGATATATTAGAAACATGCTAGGAGTTCTCATAGTTATTTTATTAGGAAGGAAATTTAAAATCATAGCTTGGTTTAGTGGAGTGTAAATCCTCTATCTTTCAGAGGGAAAGTAAAAATTCCCAGAAGTTATGCTATGCTTGACATGTGCACGTTTGTTTGAGAAACCATTAATAAAATAAACTCTATTATTCTCATTAACGTAGCAGAGACTTTTCCCAAGTGAACCTTCACTTAACTGTTTATAGAGCTGCTGCTCTGTTGGAATTTGTGCACGGAAGTTCCAAATTGTGAACAGAAAGTATGAGTGGGAAGGAGGATTATAAATATATAAATACAAGACGGTTGTCTTCTCTTATTACAAATACTTATGGCTGAAATCCTACCAAAGTGGCAAGTGAAAGGCTACAACAAATTCCTCTAACATGGCCACAGCAGACTTGGATTACACAACTAGCAGTTGGGCATCTGATCGGATGTATTTCATACCACTTATTAGTGCCAGGTTACAACTGCAGGCAAACAGATTCAAATACTGAATAGGACTATTATAATAACCATCAAACCCAATATGTGTCCTGAGATCACATACATTTCCCTTATCTAAGGTAATCATAGCGTAAGGTGAGAATTCTTAATTATCTCATGGAAACTTTACCTTTAGAATGTTGTACTATGCTTGTTGAACGACATGTTTTACATTTTATTTACAAATACAGTTACAATAAGTAAAACAAACTTTTTTTTATGCTTAAAGGACACATATACCCAAATTTTCAAAATTGTGAAAATAACAATACATAAATTAAAGGTCATGTCCATCCGTTTTTTGAAACTTTTCTGTAGAGTTGGGCTCTCTCCCCCAACCCCTATAATTATTTTAAGCAAAACTCTCCCGATCTCTACTTACATTGCCTATTTCCCCCGCCGTTCAGTACCGGCCCTCTGCTTGCATGAAACTGCAAGCAGGGGGCCAGGCCGGCAGCCGCGTCCGTGATTGGCTGAGAGGCAGCCAATCATGGATGCGGCTTCCGGCTGTAATGTTGGGGGAAACAGGCAATGTAACTACTATAGATTGGGAGAGTTTTGCTTCAAATAACTATAGCAGTTGGGGGAGGGAGACCAACACTACAGAAAAGGGGATTGGAGATAGGGGAAGGGAGAAACGTGAGGGAGAGGGGGGGGAATCTGCAGTGTGCATGGCATAATTCTCACAGAGAGGAGAGACAGGAGGCAGAATGGGACACAGCCAGGCTCCTCCTAGTGGTCACTTTTTTGGAATTTGGAGGGACATTGCAGCGCAGCCATTTAAAACAGGGATGTAAGGTAAGGATTTATCAACACTACACAGTGGGACCAGTAGTGGGTTAAATTATAGTTTTGGGGGTGGACATGCCCTTTAAGCACTGTGCTTACTGTGCCTCCTTCCAGTAGAGCTATTCTAATATTATAGCCCCTATTATAGCTCCTTGAAAGACTACGCTAGTCTTTCTGGCACCCTTATCTGTGCCTATTGGCTGCCTTAAAAGAAAAAAAGCGGGATCAGCGGTTACGCAGTGACAAATGAAGGGCAGTAACTTTATTTGTTAATTTAATATTATATAAGAATGTTATGCTGGTTAGCCATGCATATTAAAGCACACTAAATACACCAACAAAGTTTTATGACTATGCAGAATATTTTATTTTTTTTACCTGTTCAAAAGGCCAAAACAGGTTTACATGATCAACTTGCATGCAAATAAGTCATCCACCAACAAGCAAACACCAATGACTTCTTGCAATGTGGTTCTATATTTAGATGGGAGGGAGGTTATTCTGCTCACTTTGTTTTTGCTTATAAACAAATATAAGCTCTAATTTAATTGCAGTCTATTGATCTAGAAAGCAATGCCCTGTGCACATCACATGTTCATAAAACTTTATAGTCTGTTTAAAGGGAATTTCCACCCCTAAAATCTTTTTCCTGTAGTGTAGGGCACCCCAGGCCACCCCCAACCGACATGTTTATTAAAAAAAAAAAAAAAACTAAACAAAAAACACACACATAAATCTACTTCTTTCCCTCGGCTCTCTGCTCTATTGCTACTCCGTTCCCAGAAGTAACAATACAGCCACGTCTGTGATTGGCCAGCTATGCAGAGAGCCGAGGGAACGAAGGATGGTATGTCGATTTCTGGGTCTTGTTTTAAAAAAATGCTGGTTGGGGGTGGCCTACACTACACAAAAGGGCTTTTATAGCTAGAAGATTAAGCAGCCTGGATGAGAAGCATGGGCTGGATGACACACAGTTTTGGAAATTTGGACAAGCACTGCAGGAGAACCATAAGGAGCAGAGGAGTAAAGTAAGGATTTTAAAGACTACACAGTGGGGCCAGCACTGGGGCAAATTTTAGTTTTGGGGGTGGACATGCCCTTTAAAAAATTCAAGTGTTTGCCAGAAGTAGGTATATTTCTCTTTAAAAAATATAGGTCCCCTTTTTGCAGTATGTATTTGAATGAACTGCAGTCTATTTAAAGTCATTTCTGTGTACATGGTAGTCTAAAAATGACAAACCTTGACAGTACATAGTTTTGTTATTTCCATGGCATGCGAATTACATATTCATTGAAGGCCAAATCATTTAAATCATGACACAGATCCAGCAGATGTTCCCTTCCTTGTTAATTCAGCACCCTACATTCTCATTAATGCATTTCCTGCCATGTTATCTGGTACCCATGATTTTTTTTTACACCTGCTACATCATTAGGTTACTAACAGTGGGAATGTTGTAATAAAATATGAAACCAAGTTTTTTGGTATGTGTATAAAATACTACAATTTTTTTTCCTTGTGTGAAATCAAATGATTACATACAAGGTTTACTTACCCTTTCATCATCTTCATCGTCATCACCAATGTCCATACCTTCCTGTATTAAAAAAAGAACATTCATATCATCATTTTATTAAAAAAACAAATTGAATTATATATAAAAAAACAAATGCAATTTTACTATCAGGGAACACATTGAGATCCCTATAGCAGCTGGAAAAGAAAGTTTGGCCCAATAGAACGGGCCTCCTTCCTTGGGGTCTACATTTTCGATCACCTTGTACAATTCCCAATGTCTTTAAGGGTGTTTTTTTGGGTTAATGGAAATACAAAATTCCTTTTAAGGAACATCATTGCAGGTAATTTAACTTCCAATATTAGTCCATCTGGAACCATTTCAGGTGTTCGTAGCCCCTACTATTAAGCAGGAAAAACCAAAATGAGAGTAGTAAGTTTAAGTCCAAAACAACAACAACTGCAAGCAAATAAAACAATAACAGGTTTACTAGCGTTGGTAGAAAAACTGTGTAGTACGAAGCAATTGATTATTAAACATATAAAAACTATGTAACCTAATTATGAATAGATAGATTCCATTTTACGGTCTTAATTTGCCAACCTGGACTGCAAGGGTTTAACATATATATTTCATGTAATAAAAAATGATGATATTATATCTCTATATGTGAAAATATTATTAGCTGCAGGAAACAAATGAAAAGGGGGAAAAAAATTAATTCTCCCACAACCCTAAGGGATTATAGCTGAGCAATTATATAAATCCCTATGGGAGACACTTCAACCCAGGGACATACTTTATAAGGTAATTAAAGTTCTGCTTTGGGAGAGGCTTAATCAAGTCTCCGTCTCCAGCTGGCAAAGCATATGTATCTTCTTTCAGTAGCCGAGCATGTACAGAGCCAAAAATCAATACTGGGCTTAACTTACCAGGTTGTCCTGAGTGTTGACCTTGCCGGTTGTGATCATGGCGAAGTTGTAAGCAAAGAGAACCAGCAGGAACAAGGGAATCATGTAAAGCTCCAAGTTCCACAGTGTTAACACAAACACCTACAGAGTTAAAGAATCATACAAGAAATAATTATTGTTTGTGTAAAAAGAGACTGAGAATTGCATCTTCCATGATCAGCAGAGAAGTAGGGGGAGGGATAAATACCATGAAAGACATCTAAATTGCTGCATTCTTCTAAATACTTCTAAATCAGCATTTTTTACATGCAAAATAAATTCCTTGACTGCAGCAACCCTACTATTTAAGATGCCAATGGTTTATTCGTCATGCCTCAACAGGGGTTAGCTGCTATTCTCAAATGCTTATAATAATAGCATATATTAATAGGTAGTCTCTGCGTTCTGTATACTTGGGCCCTTGACAATTAGAAACATCAGAAAATTTAACATTTTTAAAGGCATCACAAAACTTAAAAGCATAGTTGTGAAGGTTCTCATTCATCCAGGTCATGGTATATCTGTTGTATTCTAGGGGGCCCCCAGCCCAAGCCGATAAGCAAGGGAGGCTCCCGGGACTTCCAGTGAGTGCATGCGGGTAGCCACGGCCACCCAGGGTGCCCTCAGCCCCGACCACATGTGCAGGAGGCTCCCAGGACCCCCATGGAGGCTGGGGACTAACTGAATCCCCCAATGGTGCCCAAGGTGAGGAAGGTCAATGGGATTCCCGGCCCCATGGTTGGCGTAAGATCCCCTTGAGGTGGAGGGTTGAGAGCCCCTGCACCTGGACTTTTGGGTGAGCGGCGTATCTGGCTTGAGAATCCCGATATGGGTGAGAGTCTCTGGCTGGCTTTAAATTAACCCAGAGGGAATGATATATCGCCAATGGCCAATCCCAACGTAAACCCACCCGATCTTGTATGATTTGGAAGCTAAGCAGGCTCAGGCTTGTTAGCAATTGGATGGGAGACCACCTGGGAATAAAAGGTGTCAGGGCATGGCCACACTGCAACGCAAACGCACACGGAAGACTTTCCATTAAGTATTGAAAAACGCATGCGATTGCGATTTAAATGCGGAATGCAAATCGCAACGCACCCGAAAACACGCATTTTCGGTTGCGTTGCCGCATTTTCAATGACATGAAAAAAAGCATGCGCAAACGCAAAAAAACCCGAAGCAGTGTGGCCTAGCCCTCATTGGCTTTACTTCTGCTCGATGATGGTAGGGCTTTTCGCCAGGGGCTCCAACGTTCCCTGACTTCGGACAAGAACTGTTCATGAGGATCAGGGGCTCCCGGGATCTCCAGGGAGGCTGTTAGCCAATCACAGGTGCCCCTGCCCAAGCAGATAGGCGAGGGAGGCTCCCCGGGACTTCCAGTGAGGGTACGCAGCAAGCACGGCTGCCCACAGCCCCGACTGTCCGGTGCGGAAGGTTCCCTGGGACCTCATGGAGGTTGGGGGCTAACCGAGGCCACCCAGGGTGCCCCAAGCCTGGCCTCGAGGTTAGGAAGGATTCCTGGGACCTCCAGGCCCCATGGTTGGAGGGGGAGTAAGAGCCCCTTGTTGCTGGAGGTTAGAGGAGCCCAATGCCCCTGACTTGTCGGAAAGTGACATATCTGGCTTGAGAATCTTGGGGAGTGGGCTAGAGTCTGGCTGGCTTGAAATTAACACAGAGGGCATGTCACATGGCCAACAGTCAAACCAACGCACCCGATCTTGTCTGATCTCGGAAGCTAAGCAGGCTCAGGCCTGGCTTGAGAATTCCCGATATGGGTAAGTCTCTGGCTGGCTTAAATTAACCCAGAGGGATGTCCGATGGCCAAACGGCCACATTAACGTAAATGCACCCATCTTGTCTGATCTCGGAAGCCAAGCAGGCTCAGGCCTGGTAGTACTAATCTGTTTAAGGATTATGGGGTAGTATGGCACAGTGGGTTACGCTGGTGCGTCTGGGTAAAGTAGACAGTGCACTTATTTTCTTTAAAACAAGATAAACCAGTTTTATTACAGTTTTAACAGTAACTATGCAATGATTTAACAACAAAACATTTTCCCCACATAAACATGTGCAGTAATAGAGTAGTCCTGCCATCGTGCACCTCTTTAAATATTGACCAGGGGCCTGTATATAATGTCCTTATCTATTGCTCGAGTTTGTATACAATAAGGTAAATTGTCTGTCCAATAATCTGGCCTCCCAACAGATGGTAAAAGGATCTATGCACAGGGTATTGTGTTGCATTCATCACACTGGCAACGGTCTCACCACACTTCTATCTTTCACTTCTCTCATCCTAGCCATAGAGAGCAGGGATGTTTTGTCTTTATTACTCACGGACACCACCTGCAGGCTGGAGGTGGCATATAAGCAACCTGGTGTACACATCACATCCTGTGTAGCAGACAAACTTTTTTTGGATTACACATCCTTTCACATGGAGCAGACACAGGGGTGTGGTTTAAGCTGCCATTTGACCATTCCATGTTAAAATAGGGATCTCAGCTCTGTAAGTTTATGTATTTTGTATATTGTCTTGTGCCTAATATAAACTCAGTGCTATTCTTTATATGCATTACTGATGGTCATTTAATGGTAATAGTGAGATAGTACACACATACATATACAACTTTCCTAATGTAATATCATATACCCCCCAATTAGCGCTCCTAAAAAACTCAATGCAATCTCCTTGAAGATATAATATATTATATAAGGGAGATATATATAATATTATATATATATATAATAAATGTCTTGCTTCACGTCACGCAGTCAGCAGCAATTTGTTTTTCAAATGACTTATTATTTATAACAAACATTTATGCCTTTAAAGGGGAAATGTATCAAACATGTACAAGCATTTAAACTTGCGCTAAAAATGAAATATAGCAGAAAGGCGTCCTAATTAATTCTCAGAGCACCCCACTCAATTGCAAACTCTGTAATCCTAGAGGGAACATGGTATTGAAAGGGGAAGCGGATGCAGCCTTGTGATGCTTTTCAGCATAAGAGAGGCACTTGTGATGAGCAATGATTTAATTAGATGACAATACTGTTACCAAAGTATGAGGAATACCAAAAATGCACAATAAAAATGGCGTGATAAATGCAGAATTCTAGCATCGACTTAAAGTCATCCATGTTTATCAGATCCTCACATTTGGAAGAATAGTTTATAATGAGCCAATGCTGAATAAGGGTGTCACTAGTGACTCTTCTTCAACAAAAGAGAAATAGGTTTTGCATCAAATACACGTTGATTTATTATTTTTTTTAATTAATCCTATTTTATTCTTATTGAAATTGATGTCCAGGTGCATTCAATCAACAATCAAGCATCTAGATTTAAAAAAAATTGCTCTTGCTGCCCTGGTCAACAAGTGAGCAACTGCACAATATGTAGAACACTGGAGGTATACCGTATCTGGAGGTTATAACTATAGGTCTACGATTAGATAATAAACACTTATGCTAATCACTTAAGTAACATTTTGTGATAGGCACTATAGCTACAGCCACCAAACCAATAGTATGTAACTGCAGCAAAAGATTAACTGCAATATCAAAAAAACAAAAGTTTAAAACCACACAATTCATCCAGGAATTTGTTTAATAATCTTAACAAGTTGCTTTTTTGCATATAAATGTTCCTTACAATAAAAATATCTTATTTGTACAAAAATACAGGTCTTCCTACAAAAAGAAAAAACTATACATAATATTTTAGTAATTACAAACAACCTTTGTATGACAGAATATAAAAAAACAATAGCAAACATATCTTTGAACTCTACGTCTAGTACATATAATAGGAATGACATTTTCTAAGCACTTTTTTTAATTTATTCCACTGGGAAAAATCCAAATGTTTGATTAATTTTTTTTTAATGTACATTATAGACAAACAATAGGCAAATTGAACTGGTAGGATGAGTACTTTTTATGCAAAACTACTGAATGCGTAATGTACATTTAGATGGCTGTGTACACATGGGCCAACACTTCAGAGAGATTTATGATTGATAAATGATCAGAATTCTGATAGATTATAATTAAAAAGGTAAACCGCATATTCCGGCACAAATGATTGGATGAAAATTACCATTCCATTATTTGCCTCCATTTTTATAAAAAAATTAGGTGAAATTTAAAAATGTATTTTTTTCTTTTTTTGCAATAATTTTGCCTTTTAACCTGTTCACCTGTAATATCGCACCGGGTGGTCAATGAGGTGAAATATGGACCTGTGTGTACCTACATAAGAGGAAGGATGATTATTCATTGGAGTGCATGAAAAAACAGGCTGCTATGGCTTTAGATATTTAACAGGCAAAGCCCATCACCCCAACTGCTATAACTAGCTGAAGATAGGAGTGACTTAAAGAGAACATTGCTATATTGCACTATTGACCTTAAAGAGAAAAGACTAAACTCTAGCCAAGAAATAGCTAATTAAAACATTTGCTTATCTTTTTATGGATTTTCTAAAGAAGATTCACCCGTGAGAAACCATTAAAATCCTTCAAAAACATCAAGCCCCACAATAACATTTACGTTCCTTGGCACAGGAGATACAAAGTAGACTCATTGGACAAAGTGTTTCTAATTCCCTGGTTGACAAAACACTGAGCATGCCTGAGCAATGGCTCGAGAAGGTACAGATGCCATTTTGATCAACTGTTTCTAAACCGAGTCGCTCTGTTTTAAATAAGTGCTGGGAAATTTAGTTAATAAACATGGAAAGAAATCTTTTGTTTAACAGCAAGTAACATTTAAGTTACATTCATTCTTAAAAACATTTAGATTTTCTTTTTTATGCTGCTGAATTTATTTAAGTGTACTCAGATTTTGACATGACAAGAAACCACCATGAAAAACCTTAATTTGGTATGCTATATCTATTAATATACAGTATTTATTTCATTGGAAATAGCTCTACTTCTGCATGCATTCTAAGAGACATATTAGGCTTCTGAGGGAAAGGATTCTGCCTGCATCTTTGGCTTAATGATGGTAGTTATCCTGCCAGCCCAAGAGATTTTTGGGGAAACTAGAACTTCAGCAGCCTTGGTTGCAGAATGACACCCTCCCATCACCACCCACCCACACCAAAAAAAAAAAAAAAAAAATCTTGAGAGCTGCAGGTTCGACAGCTCTTGCTAAAGCGATAAGTGTAGTGTGTGTGTAAAAATTACATCTATAAAAACACAAATTGACAATATAGACATACATACACAATTCTTTGCCATTTACATAGTTTGGCACTCCAATAAGGCGAAATGCACGTTTTGTATCCATCCGCCAGATAACAAAGGTATTCATTTATTCACTACAGTAAATTGATGTTTAATCGTATAAGCAATATACTGTGGGTTACTCAAACTTATCTCTATAGCCAATAATGATTCATACTGAAAGCAGAATAATCTGACTACTACAAATAAGTTACTTCAAAAGAAATTGTTCTATTAAGGCATCTGGTGGAGGTTGTTTTTTTTTTCACTTTTCAAAAATAAAATATATTATATTAAAAAAAAATACAAATAAATTACAAAATATTAAAAAAAATTAATATTTTCCCATTCATTTAATTTACTCCATTTCTCCTTAAAACAGCATTCTTATGGGAAAAAAGGAGTAGTGAACGTGATCTGCAGTGAATAGGAGATCTGTCTACCGCCGAGAAAACATTATGTGGACTGGACCTTTTATACAAGTTGATCTGCTGCAGGGAGATCTTTCCTACTCTTGTGGAGGAGTAAGTTTCTTTTTTTTTTAATGGTAAGTTTGTGATATAAATTAGTGTTGATTTTTCAAATCTCTGTGCCTGCCCCTTTGCCTACAATCCACTCCGCTTCTTCTTTAGGGCACCTTGGTTGCTGCAAGGTTTAATTCAGCTACTGCACCTGTAAAAATAAACAGACATGATGTTTGCTATTAAGTAACTCTACTTAGAACAGAGTGAGTAATGGTTCCCCAAGGACAGACCCTGAGAAAACCAAGGAATATCAAGGCAATGAATCATTCTAAAGTTAAACAAAACAGAGGCGACAAGGAAAGTAAATAACAAATGCAAAAAAGGATTGAGAAGTCTGGATTGTTGCTTGATGCGAATTATTAAACACATTTCTGTTCTAATGAGACACAGGGGTTATTAGTTGAATTTAACATGTACATAGGTCTATTTATCATCTTCTAGTTAATAGAAAATGCTACACTGGTGAATTAAACTCAGGTGATTAGAGGGGAAAAAAGTTTGCACCTCACAGAAAAAGAAAAAACCCTCTGTATTCAGCTATTAATTATATGTCAAAAAGGGAAACTTACACATACAAGAATGAAAAATAGGTACTATCTATCTACAGTACATAAAAACATATAGAATTCTTGTACCTGGACCTAATTTTAAGTATTACTAGGCAGTCCAAAATGTCTGTTCCATCAGGTGACGGTCAATTATGAGAAAACTGCCATTTGGTGATCAGAAAATGTTTCAGATGGTTACTTTACAGATCTGAATGAATATCTACAGCATCAATCAGAGCCCTAAATCATAAAGCTTTGCCATATGATTACATGTTTGGTCCCAGTTGCATTTTTTAAGTTGCCATTTATGATTATATAAAATAACTACTTTTGAAAATCAGATGGTACCCTAGAAGGAAATAGGAACTCATATTGTCTAGGGAAACGGATTACGAAGCTTCTTTGTAAACTTATTAATGCCACAAATAAATAAAGGATAACAAAACCTTGTTAGTAAAAACTGGGATTGGAAGTTGATTGCATATTGTTTATAGGTAAGCAAGGTGTTTTAGTACAATTATACACAAGAGTCATGATATTTTCGTAGAAATGGTACTTGACAAAAACTGATTATAACGATGACATAATCAAGTCTCAAAAAAACATGAAAGCCTCTGTTACTCGTGATTTGGACTATTGTAGTGTTGAGGTGGTAGTACAGCCTGTTGCACACAGGAATAGTCAGATAATTTCCAAGTTCAACAGCCCAGAATTCAAGAATTTGGACCTTGGTGACTTTGAATATCCTTATATTATAATATAATAATGCTATTTCTACAGAACTGATCCCTGCAGGCTCTATGTGTAATCTACATGTCACTGAGCAGCAGAAGAGCAGTAAGCCATTGGCATTGAAGTAATGACTACCGTTTTTGGGGGGTGGCTTATGGATATGGTTAAATTAAGTATGAGGCTGGACATGCCTTTTAATGATAGCAAAAGATACTTCAAGTGAAAAACAAATTACTAGAAATCAATTATAAATTAAAAACCTCCTCCCATTTTCTGGAATATCTGAATTTACACCAGAATTCCATCTCTGCTTTCCATTTTAGAATGGAACTCTGCAACTCATTTTAGTACATGAATCAATAGGAATTAAAGGGACACTATACTGAAAAAACGACTTTGCCTCATCTAAAGTTAATTGAATACATGTAAATAGCACTTAGGGTACGGCCACGCTGCAACGCAAACGTTTTTTGTTACATATAGAAAAATGCATGCGACTGATTTAAAATGCGGAACGCAAATCGCAATCGCAACGAAAATGCACGTTCCAATGATCGAAAAAAATGCATGCGCAAACACAAGAAAATCACGACAGTGTAGCCTAGCCTTACTCTGATTTGCGTGTGTCACTGCATGCCTTCAATCATTTTGTTCAATCCACATTTTGTTTAGGAGCAGTATCCCCCTTCCTCTTTTAACCACTCCCATTCCATCTGACCTGACTTTTTTCCCCCATAAACCAACTGTCAAGCCTGCACACAGCATTCCAACTGTCAAAAACTCACCATTCCAGCAACAGTAAAACTACTCACAGAAGAATAGTTTTTAGAGCAAGGAACTTGATTGACAGCTGAAATATAATACGTTTTAGATTGGATATCTAAGAAATAGGGGGCAGATCACAAAAAAATGATACAGTGGTGGTTGGGAAGAATTATAGTTTTCAGTTATGGCAATTTAAATAACCTATTTTTCAGTATAGATGCCCTTTAATGTAATAAATCCCATATAATTGTTTAAAGGGCCACTATGTCCCTTTATTTGCATTTAACTGGTGGATATAAAATACGACTGGGAGTATAATATAGAAACATGCCATTATATTATTTTTGCAAGAATCCATAGCTGCCTCAAACACTATTTAAATATTCTCTTGTCCATAATCACCTCAGAAAACAGTCTCTTATTATGAACACTGTTAATAATGCTATATAACGCAACAGGAAAGGACTTAAAGCAAACGTCTAATGGGCGGAGGAGGCATGCCGCCCGAGGCACGCACGAAGGGCCGTGTTGGTAATAAACCTACATATGTATGAGTTTGCTCGGACGTCATTTGTCAATCCTCATACACACAACACGACTATGGGCAAAATGGGCATTCACCTCAGATGTATTTTGTTTGGGGGTCATGCCTTGTCTGTCTCGTTGGATGTTTGTATGGACTCTAAGGCATTTTGGGGGATAACCAGCACTGAACCTTTCAGGGCATTATCTTGTGCTAGAAATTAACCAACAATAAAACTTTTCTAAGCTTGTTTTTTAATAATCTGTAAATAAGGTTACATTATTTAGGAGCCAATTTGAAATGATTAAAATGAAATTGATTATTACTTACCCCAGACTAGAACAATGTACCTTAATGGTACAAAGTACATGATTACGTGGCAAACAAAGAATACAGCAAGCAAGGAGTGAGAGGAAGGGTACACTCCAGTTAAAGGTGCTGCAAGAATAAACAAGATATACATAAGCTCATACACAAGAGAATTAGGTGGCATATTAAATTCTAAACCTGTGATCTCACTGTATGATGAAACATAAAAAGGGGCAACATAAGTATGATCAATCTTCTAGTAACATCATTATTTAAGGATTGTTCTGACTTTTCACTTAATGTAAAACCATCTCATCATATCTCCATTAGAAATACTGTCCAGGAAAGAAATATCACAACACCGAATACTTCACAAATCACAACTGGATGAAAATCATGCAGATAACATATATGTTTTATTATTCATAAGGGAATGGGATTTATTATTGTTTATTTATTTCATCATTGCGGTTTCATACACTGGTTATGTAATAGATGCATTGTTTAATACAGCGTTCGAACACTGGGGCTCTGATTACAATATATCACATTCTTAAAACCAAAATCTGAAAGATAAGATATAGATTTTGGTATTGGTATTATTTAAAGAAAATAAGGGTGGATTCTCTTGCAATGATTATATGCAACTGAAATCTCTTTGAAAATTAACAAGTTCCCCCAAGCGTTACTTACCAGTACTGCTGCAGATATGTGAACTACAGACAATTCCCCAAGGCCCCATCCAAACTGTACCAAAAGGGCATGTTTTGGCTTAAAAATATGGCAACCCCAAACCATAAAAGGATGGACTTATAAGCAGAGGCTAAGCTAAAATGAAAGCTTTTTTTTTTTTTTTTTTACAAAAAATGATATCTGGCAAACGTTTTCCTCAGTTTTAATAAATCTTAAACAAAAATAAAAAAAGATTAGACCACGTGTGAAAATTTCTGTGTGGTACACAGGGAGTGCTGAGCAATGTTAATGCAAATTATTGCGCACTCCATCTGTTTGCCCACAGAGAAATGACTGCATTCCCAGAATATGACAACTAGATACGCTATGGGATTTTAAACCTATTTCATGGTGCCTCACGCTCTAACAGTACGAACTAATGGATGTCATGAGTGATGCTCTGTGGCGTTATAATTATGGGTTTTAGCATATACTAATATATCTATTATTTCAGTCTATCAATCTATATAGTCTACAAAAACACCATTTACATGTACACAAACATATACTACATTACATAGATGCACACCCAGTGACAAAGTAACCAATGACCCTAATGACAGGTGGTTGTGAATTTCTTACATCCAGTGAAATGTTCTGTACTTTTCTTTTAGACTGGTAGCAGTATCTTAATTTTAAAGCCTTTGGTGCCACGTTTTACTCAAAATGCTGCCTGCTCAAGCTACATGCCGAACAAGACACACGGCAGTGTAATCAGAAGGGAGTTTAGAAAGACTCCTGGGGAGCTAAGAAAGGCTGAATTGTATTTTTCCTTGAATGACTTTAAAATCTCTTAGAGGAAAATGCACTGACAATTAAAGACATAACCCCAAAGAAGGAATGACCTCGGAAAAACACTGTCAATCTCTCCCATTTGTAAACTCAGTAATCTGCACACAGAATAAATAACATTAACACACTAGGGCAGATCATTTTGAAACACCATATAAGGTTTAAACATAAAAACATAATGGCAAAGCATAAGTATGAACGTATGCTGTGATAATTGGAAATGCTATGATGCCCATATAGATGTAAATAAGGTTATATACAGCTCTACATGTTATTTGTTTTGTAAAAAAAAAACTGACCAGATGCCACGCTTTTACAGGGTTACTACAGTTTGAAAACTTTTGTCAACATCTAATTGGTGGCTGCAGATAAACAACACAGGCAGCTATGACTTAACTCCCTTCTTCAATCAATTGACCAGGAGCGACGGATGAAGAAAGAAGATATTTACCTTACACACAGATCCTCTGTTGCAGAAGGTGACCGGTCCTGACCACCTCCTGGTTCAGAGTAACTATAGCGTGCATGCACGATAATGCGCCCTATAGTTACTCTGAACAGGGAGGCGGTCGGGAATTTTAAATGCTGCAGCGGCGGATCGTGTGTAAGTAAAATACGGCGCTCCTGGTCAATTGATTAAAGAACGGAAGGTAAAGCATTGCTCCTTAACCGGTCGGTCGGTCTTCAATCAATACATTTAATGAATGGTTCACTTTTCAAATATCATATAAGCTTTATCAATGTGGTTTAAAATATTGTAAAAGCCACACACAACAAAACAAGTAATTACTAGTACATACTTTTTAACCGTTCACCGAAGCATGCTATTTCTTCCAGGAAGTTTGAACGGTTATAACAATATCTTGGATCATATGAATTCTGTCTCGGATGCTCTTTCTTCAGATTCCTGCAACAAAAACAATTAGCATTTAAGAAACATTTTTGTTTTACAGAGCAAATGGATAAAAAACCTTAACATTACCTATACTGGATATCTATCATCTATCATCTACTATATATAGTCATAATTCCAACAGATTCTTGTACAAGTCATTCTGAACTGAGTTCAACAACGTACTAGATAGATTAGGCTTTAGACGTAAAGTGTTTTTTTTTATTATTTTTTATTCTAGCTCCCTCCCATACCCAAGTTCAGTATTCCCCCTCGTCTCCTTGCGCTTTTAACTCCACCCCCATGAAATGTGAAAATCCCTTTGCCAAGCCAATACATTTTCCGGATGCAACATGACATCAGTGCACAAGTGCATTGCCGCCGTTGGCATGAGAGTGTGCACACGTGATGTCATCAACACCGCGACCAAGCACATCATGGTGTTATGACATGTCAGACGCACACTCTGTGACCGGAAAAGTATTTGCTTGGCAAAGGGATTTTAACATCCGTGGGGCGGGCTACTAAAACGCAAGGAGACAGGAGGAGGAATACAGAAACTTTGAAGGAGAAGAGAAGTGTAGGGTATGGAGGAGCTAGAAGAAAAAAAATCACTTACATCTAAAGCCTAAGCTATCTAGTAATAACAAGTTGGATTTACAGTGTACATACCCTTTAAACAGCAGTTTCAACTCCAATTAAAGTTTGTACAAAGCTCTACAAATCCTTTCTACCCCGCCAAAAAAAACCCAACCACATACTCACCTTCTACCATTCACTGGAAAAGGTGGACAACCCCTCAGTTAAGATTGTGAAGGCACACTTAGTTCAGTACAAATACAAAAAACATATTAAGTTAATATTAAACTGAACTGAGCTTTCACCATCTGAACTATTAAATATTATTATAGCCCTAGGCCAAGGCTGGGGAATGGCACCCTTGATTTTTGATCCCAATGGTGAAGGTGAACCTTAGGATCTTGTCCCTTCCACTGTGCCTATCAGCTTTACATGCGTAGAGATGATGGCTCGGGGTGCAATGTACCAGGTGCTTGACTACCTGCTCCGCATGTGTATGGCTGCTAATACAGCCTATTGCAGTAATCATGGAGGAGAGAGCAGGAGAGAAGAGGTGTGGAGGGGAATATGTTCTTACCAGTGGATTGCAGAGCAAGTTAAGCATTACAACTGGGCTTGAACAAATTTTAGTTTTTAAGTTGTACTTGCCCTTTAAATTTCACGTTAAGTTAAAGAAACTTATTCAAACTGTTTTCGCTAATATCTAGTGCTAAACAAACCAAACTGTTTCATGTAAATTATTTGCCGTGGGGTAAAAATATGTTTTATGTAAAAAATCTATGTATGTAAAAAGGCAAAGGTTTAGCAGCCCCCAAAGACAAGCCTATTCCCCCAGAAAACAAAGAAAAAGAAAGAGAGTGAGCGAGATGAAGAGAGATCATCTGGCACCAACACAAACACCATGCTGTCTTTATTTACACATTTCAGATTGAACTAAGAAATGTGGTGATAACACAGTTTAACAGCACAACATTACTTCTGCTGCAACTATCAAGCTGCTGGGGAAAGTTACTGTGATTCAATCTGAACAACATCGGCCAAATCCCATGGGAGTGTTTCTTCTTTTGTATATGACTGAAGGATTGGATTTGCGTTGGCGAGGCTGTTTCGTGTGGGAATTTCGTACAGAAGCCCGCAGCAGTAGAAACCTGCACAGAGATTCTGTGTAGTAGGAACGTTTAAATGAACCACTATAAAACAGATATGTATACAAGCACATTTTTATATATTATATAGCATTATATGACATGATATTGTTTCAATATGTATTTCATGTTTAAAGGGAAATAAACTATTACAACTGGTTTTAAAGTATAGCCTGTCAAAGTCAGAAACATCTTGTAGTAGAAGGAAGACATACAGTAAACCAGCGCAGTTCCATATTGATTCCCCATACTGAGCATTAATATATGCATCCAGTCACACTTCATTCATTTTGTCAACAACGATTATTGTCTAAGAACGGAACAGGGATTTAAATGATACTGGGAATATAAATTAACCTAGTATGGAAACATTTTTTGAACTTTTCAAGATTGAACCAAATAGAAAATAAAAAGGTCACCCCCACACTTTAATGTCTAATGTTTCACATCTGATTAGATTTTTTTTTCCACCCTGGCCACTCGTAACTGTATGTCCCTCTATATTCCGTCATATAGTGACTATAACCATACAGTATCACAGCATGTATAACCATTTTAAGACTTAGATTTAGTGTGTCTAAAACATATGGATAAGAGAGCACTGCTCAAATATGCGTTCCCCATTGTGATGTTTCAGATACATTCATATTACGACAGTATAGACAGGTATATTCTTTTATTGCTTATGTCTTTAAGGCCTGAAAATTAAGCAGTGATTGTCTTGTAGTTTGTACAAAGTGAGCATGCTAATGTTTGAAATGTGGTTTACTTCCATTAGTGCGGTCAGCTAAATACAGGAAGTATATGAATATCAAATGAGATCTGAGCATTTCACTAACAAATGAAGGAAGCTTACCACTGTTGCTTGCCAAAGTGGAACACCAACTGATTGCACCATGACAGATCAGAGGTTGCAAAGTTCATTCACACATAGATGTCTACCAAGTGTGTCTTGTTAAGCGTAAACCATTTGTTAGGTATTAATCCATCCCTGTGGCAATAAGGGACCTAATACTACATAATGTAAATAAACTTTAACTGTATCCTTAAAGCAAAACTTAAACATGCTTTTGCAGAAGGCATGGATGATGGCTTTTTCTTTCCCTTTATAATGATTGGGATTTTACCCGAGTGCCCTTGCCATTGAAAAGTGCATAAAAAGCCACATTGTGCTCTGGCAAGAAGTGGTAACGAAGGAAATATGGACTAGGCAGTGTTTCCCTCTTGTATCGTTCGACTGCATCCAATCGTCTATTCACAGTAAAGGTTTTTTGCAGTGCAAAACATTCCATAATATAAAACATGCTACCGTACAATAAAAATGAGTGTTCCACATTGCTAATTCCCATAAAAACCTAATACACATTATATTTGTGTATTTTTAAAAGGTTTATCCAGTTTCAAACAAATAATGGCCAAATTACATACACTCCCAAATTAAAAGATCAGACAGAATTATTATAACAAAAAATAACCTTGTTTTTGAATAGAGAAAACCTTTCAACACATTGAAAACAATTTTTGACTTGTGAACATAGGGAATTGTGGACATTTGTAACAAAAAGTAGAAATGTAATCTGCAAGTAAATGCAAGTCAGCAGAAAAATAAAAAAAATTGTAACACAAAGCAGTCTGTTCCACAAGGAATCTTCAGAATTAATTAGCATCTTTAAATTCCATTTTACATAATGGTTCCAAAAACAGATGTCAAAATATGTTTAAAAATATGTTAAATGCTACACTTTCCTTTGGTGGCAACCCACACTGCAGGAAATGGTCTATGATGTCATTACCCCATCATATACCAGACAACCACAGAGACTTCTTTTAACATTGACATGATTAAATTGAATTCTTGAAGTTTGAAAGAAAAATTCAAATAATGGACAGTATCAAATGGGAAGAATGTCAAACAAGCACACTTTTATCTTTCTGGGTTTCCTGCTGGTCTTTGTGCAGTGCAAAAAGTAGTAAACACATGATATCCATGTAGTGAATACATTGCTCTAGCATTATAATGCTCTAAAAGTAAGGAATCACAGTTAGACAATAGAAAACTTTAATAATTTAGACAGATCGTAGACATTCTCATGTAAAAATTCTGTTTCTATTTGTACATATATATGCATCCATTACTTGTTACAATAAAAAGGAGCATCAATAAAATAAATCCTTATATTACTATTACTAACCTCGCTCACAGCTGAGTGACAAATATAAAAATAAGCACTGTTGCTCCCGTTACACTAACAGGACTATTTACGGAGAGCCGCAATCGGCTAATTGGGTCTTAAAGCCATGTTAACTGGTGTACCAAAGATTAACGTGTCTAAAGCAACAGTACAGAGCCAATAGCTGCTCTTTGGACGAAATCTTTAATGCCAGCGAATAGCTAGCGTCAAAAATTTGGAAAGGTTTAACATCATTCCCTATGCACAGAGATCTGCAATTGGCTTGGTGCATTGCCTCTAAAGAGGAAATAGAGAGCTACAGTGGTTCTGGATACATCTTTATGTATTTACAAACTATTTACTTACTTGATCTTTCCCATGCAACCTCACAATAATTCCCCTCTCACCGCTAGTATATCCATGATGAGGTGTGCATGCTTGCCCCCTTAGATCTTCTTAAATATTAGAGCAAGCAAAACAATTTGTGTTTACTTTTTAATGATAATGACCAGATCGAGCGTTAATAAGCGCACACTAGTGTTTGCCAATAGGATTTGCACTACTATGTGCACTGGGAACTGTTGCACTGTCATCGATCAACCGAGCACATGTGATCCCCATTTGATTGTGTTCTGTTCCCCGAAAAGGATAGGGATCGCAGTGCCACCAATGCGCACGAATCATGTGCGCAACCCACGCCATCAGTGTGGCCTTGGCTAAAGGCTGCTTTATACTTCTATATAGAGCCACCTGGATGCACAGTGCGTGTGCACAAGACCTATATACAAGTACAGATATTAGAAAACATGCTAGGAGTTCTCATAGTATTTTATTAGGAAGGAAATTAAAATCATAGCTTGGTTTAGTGGAGTGTAAATCCTCTATCTTTCAGAGGGAAAGTAAAAATTCCCAGAAGTTATGCTATGCTTGACATGTGCACGTTTGTTTGAGAAACCATTAATAAATAAAACTCTATTATTCTCATAACGTAGCAGAGACTTTTCCCAAGTGAACCTTCACTTACTGTTTATAGAGCTGCTGCTCTGTTGGAATTTGTGCACGGAAGTTCCAAATTGTGAACAGAAAGTATGGTGGGGAGGAGGATTATAAATATTAAATACAAGAGGTTGTCTTCTCTTATTACAAATACTTGTGGCTGAAATCCTACCAAAGTGGCAAGTGAAAGGCACAACAAATTCCTCTAACATGGCCACAGCAGACTTGGATTACACAACTAGCAGTTGGGCATCTGATCGGATGTATTTCATACCACTTATTAGTGCCAGGTTACAACTGCAGGCAAACAGATTCAAATACTGAATAGGACTATTATAATAACCATCAAAACCCAATATGTGTCCTGAGATCACATACATTTCCCTTATCTAAGGTAATCATAGCGTAAGGTGAGAATTCTTATTATCTCATGGAAACTTTACCTTTAGAATGTGTACTATGCTTGTTGAACGACATGTTTTACATTTTATTTACAAATACAGTTACAATAAGTAAAACAAACTTTTTTTTAGCTTAAAGGACACATATACCCAAATTTTCAAAATTGTGAAAATAACAATACATAAATTAAAGGTCATGTCCATCCGTTTTTGAAACTTTTCTGTAGAGTTGGGCTCTCTCCCAACCCCTAATATTTTAAGCAAAACTCTCCCGATCTCTACTTACATTGCCTATTTCCCCCGCCGTTCAGTACCGGCCCTCTGCTTGCATGAAACTGCAAGCAGGGGGCCAGGCCGGCAGCCGCGTCCGTGATTGGCTGAGAGGCAGCCAATCATGGATGCGGCTTCGGCTGTAATGTTGGGGAAACAGGCAATGTAACTACTATAGATTGGGAGAGTTTTGCTTCAAATAACTATAGCAGTTGGGGGAGGGAGACCAACACTACAGAAAAGGGGATTGGAGATAGGGGAAGGGAGAAACGTGAGGGAGAGGGGGGGGAATCTGCAGTGTGCATGGCATAATTCTCACAGGAGGGAGAGACAGGAGGCAGAATGGGACACAGCCAGGCTCCTCCTGTGGTCACTTTTTTGGAATTTGGAGGGACATTGCAGCGCAGCCATTTAAAACAGGGATGTAAGGTAAGGATTTATCAACACTACACAGTGGGACCAGTAGTGGGTTAAATTATAGTTTTGGGGGTGGACATGCCCTTTAAGCACTGTGCTTACTGTGCCTCCTTCCAGTAGAGCTATTCTAATATTATAGCCCCTATTATAGCTCCTTGAAAGACTACGCTAGTCTTTCTGGCACCCTTATCTGTGCCTATTGGCTGCCTTAAAAGAAAAAAAGCGGGATCAGCGGTACGCAGTGAACAATGAAGGGCAGTAACTTTATTTGTTAATTTAATATTATATAAGAATGTTATGCTGGTTAGCCATGCATATTAAAGCCACATAATACACAACAACAAGTTTTATGACTATGCGAATATTTTATTTTTTTACCTGTTCAAAAGGCCAAAACAGGTTTCAGATCAACTTGCATGCAAATAAGTCATCCACCAACAAGCAAAACACCAATGACTTCTTGCAATGTGGTTCTATATTTAGATGGGAGGGAGGGTATTCTGCACCTTTGTTTTTGCTTATAAACAATATAAGCTCTAATTTAATTGCAGTCTATTGATCTAGAAGCAATGCCCTGTGCACATCACATGTTCATAAAACTTATAGTCTGTTAAAGGAATTTCCACCCTAAAATCTTTTTCCTGTAGTGTAGGGCACCCAGGCCACCCCCAACCGACATGTTTATTAAAAAAAAAAAAAAAACTAAAAAAAAACACACATAAATCTACTTCTTTCCCTCGGCTCTCTGCTCTTATGCTACTCCGTTCCCAGAAGTAACACAATACAGCCACGTCTGTGATTGGCCAGCTATGCAGAGAGCCGAGGGAACGAAGGATGGTATGTCGATTTCTGGGTCTTGTTTAAAAAATGCTGGTTGGGGGTGGCCTTCACTACACAAAAGGGCTTTTATAGCTAGAAGATTAAGCAGCCTGGATGAGAAGCATGGGCTGGATGACACACAGTTTTGGAAATTTGGACAAGCACTGCAGGAGAACCATAAGGAGCAGAGGAGTAAAGTAAGGATTTTAAAGACTACACAGTGGGGCAGACTGGGGCAAATTTAGTTTTGGGGGTGGACATGCCTTTAAAAAATTCAAGTGTTTGCCAGAAGTAGGTATATTTCTCTTTAAAAAATATAGGTCCCCTTTTGCAGTATGTATTTGAATGAACTGCAGTCTATTTAAAGTCATTTCTGTGTACATGGTAGTCTAAAAATGACAAACCTTGAC
Source organism: Hymenochirus boettgeri (assembly GCA_019447015.1). Taxonomy (NCBI): domain Eukaryota; kingdom Metazoa; phylum Chordata; class Amphibia; order Anura; family Pipidae; genus Hymenochirus; species Hymenochirus boettgeri. The sequence goes on along the minus strand of CM033471.1, from coordinate 210,371,948 downwards.
AGTACATAGTTTTGTTATTTCCATGGCATGCGAATTACATATCATTGAAGGCCAAATCATTTAAATCATGACACAGATCCAGCAGATGTTCCCTTCCTTGTTGAATTCAGCACCCTACATTCTCATTAATGCATTTCCTGCCATGTTATTGGTACCCATGATTTTTTTTTACACCTGCTACATCATTAGGTTACTAACAGTGGGAATGTGTAATAAAATATGAAACCAAGTTTTTTGGTATGTGTATAAAATACTACAATTTTTTTTCTGTGTGAAATCAAATGATTACATACAAGGTTTACTTACTTCATCATCTTCATCGTCATCACCAATGTCCATACCTTCCTGTATTAAAAAAAGAACTATATATTCATTTATTAAAAAAACAAATGAATTATATATAAAAAAACAAATGCAATTTTACTATCAGGGAACACATTGAGATCCCTATAGCAGTGGAAAAGAAAGTTTGGCCCAATGAAACGGGCCTCCTTCCTTGGGGTCTACATTTTCGATCACCTTGTACAATTCCCAATGTCTTTAAGGGTGTTTTTTTGGGTTAATGGAAATACAAAATTCCTTTTAAGGAACATCATTGCAGGTAATTTAACTTCCAATATTAGTCCATCTGGAACCATTTCAGGTGTTCGTAGCCCCTACTATTAAGCAGGAAAAACCAAATGAGAGGAGTAAGTTTAAGTCCAAAACAACAACAACTGCAAGCAAATAAAACAATAACAGGTTTACTAGGTTGGTAGAAAAACTGTGTAGTACGAAGCAATTGATTATTAAACATATAAAAACTATGTAACCTAATTATGAATAGATAGATTCCATTTTACGGTCTTAATTTGCCAACCGGACTGCAAGGGTTTAACATATATATTCAGTAATAAAAAATGATGATATTATATCTCTATATGTGAAATATTATTAGCTGCAGAAACAAATGAAAAGGGGGAAAAAAAATAATCTCCCACAACCTAAGGGATTATAGCTGAGCAATTATATAAATCCCTATGGGAGACAATTCAACCCAGGGACATACTTTATAAGGTAATTAAAGTTTGCTTTGGGAGAGGCTTAATCAAGTCTCCGTCTCCAGCTGGCAAAGCATATGTATTCTTCTTTCAGTAGCCGAGATGTACAGAGCCAAAAATCAATACTGGGCTTAAATTACCAGGTTGTCCTGAGTGTTGACCTTGCCGGTTGTGATCATGGCGAAGTTGTAAGCAAAGAGAACCAGCAGGAACAAGGGAATCATGTAAAGCTCCAAGTTCCACAGTGTTAACACAAACACCTACAGAGTTAAAGAATCATACAAGAAATAATTATTGTTTGTGTAAAAAGAGACTGAGAATTGCATCTTCCATGATCAGCAGGAAGTAGGGGGAGGGATAAATACCATGAAAGACATCTAAATTGCTGCATTCTTCTAAATACTTCTAAATCAGCATTTTTTACATGCAAATAAATTCCTGACTGAGCAACCCTACTATTTAAGATGCCAATGGTTTATTCGTCAGCCTCAACAGGGGTTAGCTGCATTCTCAAATGCTTATAATAATAGCATATATTAATAGGTAGTCTCTGCGTTCTGTATACTTGGGCCCTTGACAATTGAAACATCAGAAAATTTAACATTTTTAAAGGCATCACAAAACTTAAAAGCATAGGTGTGAAGGTTCTCATTCATCAGGTCATGGTATATCTGTTGTATTCAATTAGATCAACTGGACTTGAAATGTAGTTCTTGAAGACGTTTCGCTAGTCATCCGACTGGCTTTCTCAATTCAGAATGACTTGTACAGAATCTGTGGCAATTATGTACCCTGGAAAATCCCAATTAGCATATCACAGCAGGTGTTAAGGGTGTGATTAGATAGTGGCTAAGAGGTGTTAGAGAACGCCCAGAGTAAGGTGTTTTAAACAGCATTGACATGGCAGACAGTTGGTGTCGAACCCCCCCACCTCTATTTAGGCTTGGTTTCTTATTTTCACATAAATGGCCTCCTAACACCTCTCTGAACCAGTCACGTTCCTTCGCCAGTATGTTAACATTACAATCTTCAAAGGTATGTCCTTTATCCTTAAGATGCGAGATACACTGCTGAGTCCTGACCCGAGGAATTGGCTCTTCTGTGCTGGGCCATACGTTGATGCAGTTGCTGTTTGGTCTCCCCACATCAAAATCAGAGCATTCTTCACTGCACTGCACCGCATATATGATGTCGCTTTTCTTGTGTTTTGGTATTGGGTCTTTTGGATGTACCAATTGCTGCCTCAGTGTGTTGTTCGGTTTAAAGCAGACAGGGATACGATGTTTTTTGAAAATTCTTCTTAATTTCTCAGAGACCCCTGCTACATATGGGATGACCATGTTCTTCCTCCTGTCTTGCTTTTCCCCTTCACTGTTGGTATTTGTGTTCTTTTCTTTCCTTCTACTTCTTTTGACAAAGGCCCAGTCTGGATATCCACAAGTTTTAAGGGCTCCTCTGAGATGTTTCATTTCTTTAGCCTTCGCCTCTGTGCTAGTGGGGATGTTCTCGGCTCTGTGTTGCAGGGTTCTGATGACACCCAGCTTGTGATCTAAAGGGTGGTGGGAGTCAAACATCAAATACTGATCTGTGTGTGTTGGTTTTCTGTAAACCTCTACTTCCAGTTTACCATTTTCCTTAACTTCTACCAAGCAGTCCAAGAAAGCCAGTTTGTTGTTTTGTACCTCTTCCCTTGTGAATTTAATGTTTTGGTCCACCGCATTAATGTGTCCACCGCCATTTATGTGAAAATAAAGAAACCAAGCCTAAATAGAGGTGGGGGGGGTTCGACACCAACTGTCTGCCATGTACAATGCTGTTTTAACACCTTACTCTGGGCGTTCCTATAACACCTCTTAGCCACTATCTAATCACACCCTTAACACCTGGCTGTGATATGCTAATTGGGATTTTCCAGGGTACATAATTGCCACAGATTCTTGTACAAGTCATTCTGAATTGAGAAAGCCAGTCGGATGACTAGCGAAACGTCTTCAAGAACTACATTTCAAGTCCAGTTGATCTAATTGAATACAACAGATATTTAAAAGCATAGGTTATGTGCTTTCATTCAATTTTACATAGGCTTTAAAGACCTGAATACTGGTACAAAGAGCACTGATAATGCCCCTCACTAATTGGACTAGAAGCTTGGGTAACTCATGTGAAGGGAAGGAGCTACATACTAAAGAATAAGGCAGGAATCCCAAGTATATTCTTGGTGAAAAAGAGTTTTGCAAGAACCCCCAAACTTATATTAAATGATGCACCTAAGTTACGTTGGCTCGCATTACAAAAATTGCCAATTTTTGTAATCCTAGATGCTGAATGTTTTTACATTAATTTGCAGTCCAACATGCAGAGTTCTCCGGAGAGCACTTCATACTTGTCTGTCTCTGCCACTATATTATTTGAAAACCTAGTCTAGATTTGTAGTAATATCAATGTAACACATTCTATGGACATTTCTTTTATGTTCTAGACTTTTCTCATTATATGGCAGAGAAAGCTTACCTATCGACAGGGTATAATGTTACCTGTTTATATTGTACCAGCCAGAGGTTTATAGGGTTAGAAAGGAAGATAACTAAGTAACCAAAATGTCCAATTACACAAGGCACAAAGAACAGGCTTGAGGGGAGACAGTAAATAACCCAGATTGTTCTTTCTAATTTCTTAATCATTTGCAATTTACTAACGAACTAAAACTCTTGTTACACAAGTCTTTTTAACATATTCAGTTCTAGGAAACTGTTCCAACTTTGTAAGTTGAAAGCAAGGGCAACTGAGAAAATATCCCTAGTGTTTTAGTAATTAAACGAACATGCATAATGAACCATATGCCCAAAGGGCTTACTCTTCATGTGGGCCAGATTTTTGTTTGAATTTTTAATTTTTATATTCAGAAGAAACACGGCCTATTACAGGAATAGGACTACTTTGCAATAATATATTCCATGTTTTTACACTGTGAATAAAGATCATTTAGTGACTTTTCTTAATGTACTGTGCCATAGTGCAAACTAATCAATCGATATAGCAGAAGGAGCAACTGGTTTAATGAGATTCAGCAACTAAACTCCTATTAATGAACTTTTTCTAAGGGTGGGAAGAGACAGATTTTATTTCATCCTAGTTGTGTGTCCTGTCTTGCTTGTTGCCTTTCCATCCCAAAACTATTCTACTTTTGGGCTCATACACCTCCGAAATAGGTTTTGTAGGGCCCTGACATATGTGACTCGGGTTATAGCTCATGCGGCTCTACTGTAAAAAAGTTACTCACAAAATGCAATTACAGACTTTTCCCTGACAAAAACATTAGTTTTTCTCATTGCGTCTGACACACAACTTTATTGACTAGACAATGGTCAGTGTAGCCAACATATCCAAGAATATTTCTCTGAATATTCCTGCAGAATTCTCTTTATACCTACTCTAAACACCCTAAAACTGGGTTTCTAATTAGATCATGCTAATAATAGTCTGTCTACAGCATCAGCCAAAATAGGACTGAATGCATAGCTTCCCAATAAGTAAGCAGTATTTAGTGGCTTGTAAGTTTAAATACACAAAGGTACATCATTTGGAATAACAAATTGAATCCAAGTACATTTACTTAGAAACACGTGTGGTCCGGGTGCTTTGCCCCAGACCCTTCTCACAAATACTGATCCTTAAGGATAAGAGTCAAATATAGTATATAATTCATACAACTTCAAAGGGACAATAAAAGGAGGTAAGATTGTAGTATGCTCACCGACCAGCTTCGGTGGTCTGGGTGCTCCCGCCCCAGACTGTCGCTCAATGAAGTTATTAGCAAAAAGAATAGAGGACTTATGCACACTCACACGGCACACAAACATCAGTTTATATAAATATAAACATATTTATTGATATAAAAGCGATACCCACTCGGGAGGTCCCTGGCAAGTTTCGGGCCCACTGCCTTTAGTCATAGGGTTAACCTCAATTACACATCACACATGAATAAATATACTGCTAATGTCCCACAGTGCTTTGCAAAATTAAAATGACAGTACATTAAAGACTATTGTGCAAATTCATTAAAGGTAAGTTTATTAAAGGTGATCATTTTTGAAAAGAACACTTATTCATCTAATAAAAAATTTCATTTATCTATATAATAATTTATCTATATAATACATTTCACAAATAATAAAACATGTTGCAGTTGGCCAGAAACGCACCAGGGGCCACTCAAGTGGGTATGGCTTTTACATCAATAAATATGTTCACATTTATGTAAACTTAAGTTTTTTGTGCAGTTTCTCCAGAGTGCGCATACCGTAAGTCCTCTTTTCTTTTTGCCGTTAGCTTCAATATTTAGTGGCTGACAAATTGCCACTAATACATTTAAAAGAGTGTGGTCATATCGCTTTTCATATAATTCAATGCAAAGTTTACTCACTGTCAACCATAACCGGATTTTCAAAATCATTGCCAATGCACATTTTAAGGTAGACAGGTATTTCTGGCATATTCATGTTTCAAGATATAAAATATTTGTGCCCTTTAAACAAAATAGTATATGTACACACATATATACATACAGATATATGCACACACTATATCAGACCAGGCTTTCAAAGGAGGTTTTAATTTCCTGTTGAAGAACGTGTGATGGGGTGTGTTTTCTCAGCAGTGAAAGGCACATTTAACATAGAACAACAGACTGAAGAATAAATAAAAATCATTGGAACACGATCTTGACCTTATAAAGAGATACAATACATGGTAAATGTCAGGTACAGCTGTTACACAAAATTTCACTTTTGATTTGGATTGCTGGTGCAGGAAAGGGAGATCTCGCATACAGAGCATCACCTTTAAATTTCAGAAGAAAAGTGAAAGAATAAACCACCTTTATCTCCTTCTAAAAGTATTACTAACAGGTAAACCTAGGTATTCTGTGTTTGGCTGATATTATATGGTAAAACATATTCGGGGAGATTCAATAAATTAGTTTTCAAATGTTAAATAAGATCTGATTGGTTGGGACAAAATTAGCACCATTTTTAACAATAAGAACTTTTATTGAATATCCCTGTTTGTCTTTCTCATTCAAAAGGAAGATCTACTGGTAAGCTCTCTGAAACGGTGCTGCACAAAAATAAACAATATAAATAGGGAGAGGTGTATTACTGCACAAGTCCTATGAATGGTATAATGCACTTATCTCCTTTTTGTTCTCATTACTCGTGTTCCTCTGGGTTATTTGTTGCAGAGATTCTCCTGCAGCTAAGGCGATAAACTTATTTTATGACTTAGCCCAAAAAGTAACAACATTTCACGAAAAACTGGATTCACTGCTTTTAAATTACTAAAGCTTGGTACACACCATACAATAATTCGTCCCGACCGACACTTCAGTGTTGCGGTCGGTCTGAATTAATGTATGGCGTCTCTGACCGATCACGGACCGTTCCTTCTTCCGAATCGGAGAAAGCATGATTGAACGGGGTTGGAAAACCATGACCAATCGTGCAGTCCTCTATGGACTGCACGATCAGTTGCAGCTGTCGGACGCTGCTGCTTTTGCCACGACCTACAGTCCTTCCTCCTGGCCGGAAGCCTCGATCGGTCTGCCAGTAGGAACAATTGCATGGTGCGTACCCACCGTAAAGCTTTTAGGTGCTACGTAATTTATGTATTTCAAAACAAGTTGCTGTTTTATACTTGGAACAATGTTCTCTTTAAATCTTTGTTGTCTCTTTGTAATTATACAAAGTGAAACTTTGAACTCTGTACTTATCTTTTCACAGATAAGTTAACCTCTATCTGCCGGTCCAGTGTACGCGCATTAGCACAAAGCCTAGAAAGAACACTGACCTGAAATACTTATGTAATATTTTACTGGCCCTAACAAGAGCCAGCTACTCGTAGATTGAATACTCTTCAACAAACATCTCATAGTAAGTTGGAATTACAAGTAGACACATTATCAGTCACTTAATCTCTATCCCTGTGTAGAAGTTTGATGTTTTTTATTCATCAACAAAATTGGAAACCTATAAATATTACAAAAAGAAATAATCCTCTAAGTGTTAGAGCAAAGTTGGGACTGTAATCTTTGCTCATTCTATTAACACTGTCTCACAATCCCTAAACAAGAGATAAGGCCTCAGACTAAAAGAGAATCAAATATTTTAGCATGTTTATTTCTTATAACAATATGCTGGAGAAGAACTTTGACAAGTAGGATACAAGCTTTTTATTTTTGTGCACTTCAGTTTTCAGACAGCTATTACATCATTCTTAGAAACCGCAGCATCTAAGACATTTTATACTACAATTTAAGAAAAGATGGTTTACTGAAATGTTAAGGAAACTGAAAATCCTAAATTAAATGAGAAAAATCAGAAATTCAGCAATCTTGATCTCTAAAGTTAATGATTTTTTTTTTTAAAAGAAATACTTACCTGTAAATTATCCCCTAGGGCTGGGTGAACCAATATCGCCAAGCTACATCAGCGAGTACTTACTATGGTACCTACTTCAGACTGGGCTTGTAACAACTTATGCTGGTCTGATCATGTGCTAGCATTACTCGTTGACCAGCATGATTACAAAATATATGGGAGCTATCTAGGCAGCTTAATTGCTGCTTTGTCTTTTGTACATGCTCTTAATTTTATGATGTTATTTAACTAACTGCAACTAGCATGTTTAAGTCCAATTGTTTGTTGGTTATAAACACCTCAAAGTGTTCTAAAATGTCTGCTAGGGGCCTAAACCCATGCCAGAAGAGGTGTGTGATTTTAATGTTAATATATTTTGGTTAAGATGTTTTTTTGTCACAAAAGGAAAACAATCTATAGGACATGAGCTTATAGAGAATGTCCACCCCTGATCCCAATTCATAATCTACTTAAGATCAAACTTAATGACCCCCTTAAACCCAGAGATCATTTTATTACTTTTGTCATATTAGTCACTGAAGCGATGTACTGCTCATATTCTTAGCTGGACCTCTCTGTGTGCTGATCCTCCTTTCTAGTACCAGCCTTCAGTCAAGGCAAATGACTTATGGCTGCTCACTGTGTAGAACTGCAAGCTCTCTAAGAGCACACAAAGAAGGTGAGAGCTGGTCAATTCTGTGCAGGAAATTGTGAGGAATACACTGCTACAGGGACAAAAGGTAAGTACAATGATCTCAGGATTTTGGGGGGTGGGGGCCGATGGGGGCTGAAGTTAATTATGCACTTTATGCAGTGCTCTCTGCTGTGAGCCTAAACAAAACATTGATTTCTCTGGACTTTGTATGTATTTATTTTATTTCTTATACAACACTAGATATTTTGCAGTGCTTTACAATTATTTAACACATTCACATTAGGCCCTTCCCTGAAGACATTACTATCTAGTGCATATCAGTAAGTCTTTATGATTGTAGGGGAAACCGGATTGCACTGAAAAACCACGCTCAATGCTAACCACTGAACCACCATGCTAGAATGCCCAGTATTATGTGTATAGGTGGCACTATTAACCAACATATTAATGTTTTTATTGCGTTAAAGCTTTTCACTTAAACAGCATGACAGCAGTGTTTGTAGGTAATTCATGACAGAAAATAAAAACATCCTCTGAAGTGATTTCTGATCAAACAAGATTTATAAACCAGGCCAAACCAAAGGATGACATGATTAATCAATATTAAAATTCTATCCAATTCATCTGTAACAGAAGCAATACTGTATGTTTTCATTAATGATCTGAATAGTATATTGGGAGTTAGATTGTAACAGCCACTAGGATTAAAATTTAAACATGACCTATATAGATTATTATTTTTAAAATCTGGTGTTTTTTGATTAAGAAACCGTTTTTTTAAACAGATATTTACTGTCACAGGATGCCCTGTGTGAATTGTGGGAAATAAGGCAAACCAGGCCACACAAGCTCTTAAACAATTGAAGGAGCTTTATTATAATTCACCAGTGTCAAGCACAACCTTATTCTACCAAGCAAGGACTGTCCTTGGGATGCATTCCCTGGGATCTCTAGGCTCCACTGCCTTGGCTCCAAACTGCTGGGCTGCTGCTGGTTTCTCTTGATTTGCCTTCACCTTCCTGGCTCCTGGGCCCCTTGCTCTCAAGCTAAGGGACAGGGTAGTGGTTTACAGCTCTGAGCTGCTAGGCACTGCCTAAGCATGTGTCCTAAGCTCTGTTTTCCCTTGCTCAGCTTTCCCTTCTGCCAAGCCCTAGTCTGCTTCCTCCTGCAGGCTAGCCTCCTGTATCCCTTGCTCTCAAGCAAAGGGGAAGGATAGAGTTTATCAGCTCTTAGCTACAGGATACTGCCTCAGCATATTTCCTAGCTCTTCCTTTGTCTACGTGCTTCCCTCCATGTGGACTAAAGCTGTTCTTTTTATTCCCACATTCCCTTTGAAGTGCAAATGACCAACCTTCAACCAGCAGCCAATCATCAGACTTAAAGTTCGTACACATGTGCGATCGCGGGTTCCGACCCACGTCACACGATGTGTACGAACGGCCCGTGTATTGGCCCTTTATCGGCCAGTCGTTCGGAGATGTGCCTGGTCGGTCGGGCAACGATCCCGGACTGATTCGGACAATAAAGGACCCATACATGGGCCGATTATTGGCCGAAACGAACGTTCGTACACATCGTGCGTCGCGGGTCAGGACCCGCGATCGAACGTGTGTACGAACCTTTACTGAACAGCAGAGCAATCAACAATTTCTTAACTCAATCCATCCACATAGCCAAATAGGCACCGTCCTACTGAGTTTATGACAGGCAGTCCCAGGAGTTTTACCCATTGAGCCATCTTGTGGACAAAGGACTGAAGGTTCGTACACAAGTGCGATCGTGGGTCCTGACCCGCAATGCACGATGTGTAGAAAAGAACTTTATTGGCCGAAACAGTAATTCGTTCAGAGATCCGCCAGGTCGGTCAACAATACCGTCCGAACGTCGGTTTCGGCTGATAAAGTGCCTACACATGGCCAATAATTGCCCAAAACGTTCGGGTCGGGACCTGCGATCGCACACGTGTACGAACCTTCAGTCCTTTGTCCACAAGATGGCTCAATGGGTAAAACTCCTGGGACTGCCTGTCATAAACTCAGTAGGACGGTGCCTATTTGGCTATGTGGATGGATTGAGTTAAGAAATTGTTGATTGCTCTGCTGTTCAGTAAAGGTTCGTACACACGTTCGATCGCAGGTCCTGACCCGCGACGCACGATGTGTACGAACGTTCGTTTCGGCCAATAATCGGCCCATGTATGGGTCCTTTATTGTCCGAATAACTGCATATCCCCAATAATGTGCTTGGTACATTTTACTTATACATTATTAACACAAGATATAATACTGGGAGAGGTGGTGCCTGGAAGAAACAATGTTATATTATTTATTAAACAATAGGAACCACACTCTCCCTTACATAACATTAACTAATTCAGGTTTTTACAGACCCCTGGTGAACCGGTCATTATACTACTACTACAGACTTTAATGGCTACATAAATTACCCTTTTGCACATAGTTAAGTCCAATGTATTAAGACCGAGCACTTTGAACAGGGTCCAATTTTGGTTGTGCTGCAATGTTTCAGATCACCTGAAAATGATTTCAGATATTCTGCACTTACTCTGTATTATCCAGGGGTAGCAAGGGATTAGTGTGACTCTCCATGTTGACACATTCTTGCAGAATGCTAAATCTACACAAATATGAGACTGGAATATTTTGACTAATACCACATGTCATACACATTGTTACTCATAATAACAATAGAAAGACAAAACAATACTCAAAATAATAATTACCAATAATCAGTGGCTCTATTGGCTTCCACCAATAATTGAACAGATTAATGGTCCCCCCGATCAAAATCAAACAGGTCAAAGGAAGTTCTTACAAGATTCACAGTGATGTTCCAATCTATAACAAAACTACACTGCCTACAACTTACGGTACCCCAAAGCCGTTTCTAAGTAAAAGAAAATTGTAATCTCATAACCACCAAAGTTTAACAATATGATCCAGGGAAAATTTAAAGGACATTACACTGGATATATAGAGGAAATCAAACCTGTTTTTTGATACAATATTGTAGTGATGTTTCCACTACCAAGATTATTTTTTCAGTTAGAAGGCAGATGAGCAATTTATTAATGGTATTTTGATGCCACCTAGAGGAATATTTCAAGTATAAAAGTAAACTGCAGTACAAAGTAAAGAAATAAACAAACCATTGACATTTACTGTAAGAGATAGAAGCCCTTCTAGAGAATCAAGACAGCAACTGAGGTGCCAGACAGCAATTTACTGTAAATGTTCCTGCATTTTACAAAGTGAGACACTGAGAATGTAAGTAGATTTGTGGAAGTTTTAATGCGTAGATTTTTATATATTGGTGTTGTGATAAATAGGATACCATGAAAAATAAGGATCACTATTTACCTAACTTAATTATATATAAATCCAGTCATATTAATGACACCTTTTTTTTAGGTGGACTGACAGTGCCTTATAGGAACACTACTTGCATATACTACACACTTTAAGACAGTGATTAAAATAGTACAATACTGACCAACATTGCCATAAAGAGTAGACTACATGTTTGGGTTCCCACTGTTGCCTTTGTATACCGTATATAAAAAAATATAATTTCACAGAGCATAATGGGATTTGTAGTATTTTGACAGATGTTTTTGCAGAAAGTCTTGCAGCACACTATTCTAAATGACACATAAAGGGATTAAGTTGGTAGACAGAATAAAATAGCAGTATGTCTACTTAGTGAACATGGAGATTTCATTCATATGTAAGCCACATTTCACATTCTCAAAACTATAACTTTACTCATTTGTATATTTGAGTAACATGTCAACTTTGCTAAACTTTATTATATTAGATGTCAAAGTATTGACACGTTGGTCTATAACATAATAAGTTGTACAATATACTAAAAACCTAACTTAACAAGGGTTCAAAAGGATAGAACAAGTTGCAATATACAACTTACACCTAGATTGTCACAATTTCCTTTTCATAAGGCAGTAAATCAACAAAGGTCAACATACATTGCCTTTAAATGTTAGCTTATTAATTGAACAGGTTTTAATTATAAGTGTTGTACCCTAGACAAAACATTGGGAACATGCATTCTTCTTTTTGCTGCTTCTAAAGGATACATCAAAGTGATCTCGGAGCTCCGTATGTTTGTGTACATCAGCAGAGGGCAGAAAGAAACAAATAAGGTCATGCTGACCGCTGATACCAGTACTTGTCAGATCACATTGCAAGACATCCCAAGCAGTCTAAAGGAACCATGTAATGAGAAAGGAGGCAGCTTGACATATAGAGCAGAAGCACAAACTTAACCCACTACATGGCATTCTCTTTAGGAACATGAGATCAGGCTGCTAAAATTATCACCAAGCACTTGTAACTGTCACCTGTGGTGGGTATAATTACAGGCTTCTGCACAGAGAACGCCCACGTCATTTGGCCATAAAAAAAAAGGCCTGCAGCTTGCCAAGTTCAGAGAGACAATGGAGAATTCTCACCACCCAATGCGAGCTCACGAGGATCAGCAAGGAAGACTAATAAAAATGACAGCTTGGGAACAAATAAAAACAAAGCACAGAAATAAGTTCAGCTTGTTAACTGGTTCTTTGCTGGGGTAGCTTGTAGAAAGAAAAGTTATGTCTATATCTGTGTTATATAGAGTTGGCTAAACTACGGCTCCCAATGGGTCATGGCAAAGAAACTCCCAGCATTCCACCGCCAGGTTAAGAGAAGGAGGATGAAAGCTGTGGTAAAGCAACATCTAAACTTCATAAAAATAAAAAAGCACTATAAATTTAGTAAAATAAATGGATGCACCACAATCAGTTCTAATCTTCTCCCCTACCATTTAATAAAGTGCAATATTGTCAGGAAAACAGAATTTACTTGTACAGAATGCTGCCCTGTTTACGTTATGCCAGTTTTGTTTTGATCAGGTACACAGGGTTCAGACAACAATTGTCTACAGCACTGCAATCTCTCTACAAGTCCTGCATCTTTGGGTATGTTTAAATAAAGCACTGAATGAGAAAGAATCCATACGTGGAACCTGGGTGGTTTATAGAGCTGCACAATCTCTACAATATGTCATTTTCAGGTTTCTAGTGTTGCAACATCTTGTGATACTTTCTCAGTGGTCCCTGTACACATACCGTTTAAGAGATGTAGCACTATTAAACTCCTGCTGGCGATTTCTAAGCTTGCAATCAGTCAAATATTTGTTACTATAATTATACACTACACCATTGCGATCAAAACGACTGGTCAGTATGGGCTAAATGGTACCTGCATTAACATATACAGGTCACAAAGTTTATGTACAATGTCTAACTGTGCATTTTGCAAAGTGTGCAGGTCATGTTAGCGTGTTTTTAATTTAAGACAAAGGAAAATGGGTGTACCGAGCAACTGGTGCAACACTGCCCTTAATTATATAGTGATGATAACTACAGTTAAAGGTTACCATTTACGGTAAAATCTTACACACATGGGGGTGCATGAATTACTGAGTAGATTGATCACATATGAAGATCAGAAAATTCTGCTGACATAAAAAGATGTCGCAGTGACAAAATTTCAAATATTTTAGTGCAGTTAACCCCCCCCCCCCCTTTTTTTTAAATTAAGGAAGGTTTCCACAACTGAGAATTATAACAAACTAAACATCAATTTAATATTTACATAAAAAATACAAAAGAAAAAAACGTGTCACTACAGTATATAGGAGATTAGAATAGACCTTCCCAGTCCTAGACAGGCTGGAAATCTGCCCACCAGCACGGCCTGCTCCACTGTTGTTCATTTGCAGTCACTATAAAGCAGACAACTTACCAAGAAAGCAATTAAACTTTTCTTTTTGGACTCCCACTGAAAGCAGCTCTTGATGAATCGAACTGTGTTCCAGATTGCCATGGTGATTTTTTTTACACGGTAAACATTTCGTGATAAGATCTGAAAAAGGGAGGTTTGGATAAGGCAAATTTCATAATTGTGCTAGTTGTTCATACAGCCCTTCTTTAAATGATAAATTTGTTTTTTTGTACCAAATATTTAAGCCCCATACTTAAGATGTTTGGATAAACCGTCTGTATGAAGGTTTCCCAACCTTTTTATACTATCTTGCTACTAATATAATTAATAACATAATTCATACATATAACAGATCAATAAATACATCTATATATACATTTATTTTCACTCAAATCCACGACAAGTGTGGACCTATACAGTTTCTGTCACTATCTCTAGATGAACCCCCAGTAACCACACAGGAAGCCCTATGGGTCTCAGTCAACCATAACTCCATAGCATTGTACTTTAAATGGCATGTCCACCTTCATGACTTCCACAAGCAGGTTAAGCTCTTCCCACACCACCACCATAAACCTTATTGAAGTCAGTCTTGGTCAATATGCTGTGGCATGTATTTAACACATACAGCAGCAGAGAAGGTTTCTACCAGCTTGAGAGGGATTGGGCTGTGCAAGCATTTTTGATAAAGGTAAATATATAAAAACTGCTTGGAAAGTAGTGAGGCTGGACATGCCCTTCAATACCCTCTTGCATATATTGTGACTAACTGATCTTGCAAATTCACGAAAGAGTGCCCCTCTCATGAACTTTTTTGCTTGTGCTATAGCAGTAGGTCCATGGTAGAGGACCTGAGAAGGGAGCACCTTTGAAGAAATCGGCTAGTAGCCAGAAAGGAGTGCCTAGGCCCGAAACCCAGCTTACAGAATGAATCAAACCTTTTTGGAGAACTTTGGATTCTCCTCCATAAAGCGTCTTTCTCTTGGATTTAATGTCCTAATACTTGCTCTGACCTATGTTGAAAAACATAGAAATAAATAAATAAAAATGTAATGACAGAGGCAGTAATACATATACATGTTAATCTGCAAACCCTGTGAAATAATATAAAGAATAATAAACTTACCGGGTTGTATATTATATTGATTTCTAAATAAAGGACTCCCTTTGATGGGCTGCCCAAGTCTTTATTCTTTAATAGATAAGCCACTTGCTGTCCGTTCTTTACCTACATGAGAACATAAAACTACTTATTTTAACTGCATAGGTTTAAACAATTCTAGTTGAAAGATATAATATATATATACATACACACACACACTGTGCACTCCTGGGTCTTTTGCAAACTATTTATTGAAACATGCAAACACATACCTCCAGAACCCAGGGCACACACACACACACACACACACACACACACACACACACTGTTTGTAGTAACTATAATTATAACTACATGGGTTACTTTTGATTTGTTATATAATCAAAAGGCTAAAGATTAAAACTAAAATCTGCATTCACACTAGGTGCTGTTGTTATTGCCTCTTTGTGGCCTTTCAAGGTCCAGCTTCAACACAAATTATTCAGTAGGTAAGAAAATCCTACTAGGAATCAGTATTGCACTGAGATTAGAGACTTCTAGCACATGACAAAGAAATTAAAAACACAGTGACAATTCCTGCCAAAACCCACTCAGTAAGCCCATCCCTTGATATAGGTGTAGCTGAAAATTCTATTCTCAAACCCATAAAAATCTGTGAAAGTCCGGCAGTTTGTACAAATGAGCCCATGGAACATTTGGTGCAAAACAGCGACGTGCTCGAGCATCTGCTCTGATATCTCTACTCCAATAACACAAGGAATACGAGGACTCGGGGAGACATTAACAGGGATCAAAAAAAACACACAGAATACAGCAGGAAGGAACCATTTCTCTCTAAAAATCAGCTCTCTGACAAAACCCATCTTCAATTTAATACCCAGAGCCGACACAAACATTCAGAAAGCACTGAGAGCGGTTAACTTGCATATTATGTAAAGGTCCAGAATATAAAGAACAGAGGCAAAGTGCAATCAATCTTACACAGAATATGGACACTTCAACCAATCCCTTTAAAATACGTGGGAGACATATTAGACTTTAAATTTTATGACTACGGCTTAAGTACGTATGTATGTAAATTATACTGAATTAAATTTTACAGTATATACAGTCATGTTGTACAGTACAGTTAACAGCACGTCACAATAACTCTAAGAATCCTTAACCAAATGATGGATGGTGAAGGATAGTTGGAAGGTTTATCCTTGCTATATTGGATGCATTAATACACACAAAACTGAAGCCATTTGACTGCATTGTGGTTGCTTAAAAAGGGAATTTGGGAATTTTTTTCATTAACAGATCATATGCACACTGTACAAAGTGCGATATTTATATCTGCCGGAAGTAGGGGGCCCCAACTTCTTATTTTCTTCACAGACACAGCCCCCACCAAACCAAACCACTGAGAAAGAAGTAAGCGGGGGGGGGGGCGCATTACAGTTATGCTGGGTGTCCAGTGATTTATAGTTATGCCCCTGGAAGGAAGCCAGACACTCATTCATAGGTTTATCGATAATCATCATTGTATGAATATCATATCTTGTGTAGTGGCCGACAAAATTGTTCCTTTTGTATATTATTAGTACATTTGTTAGTTTGTCTGGTACTATAGTACTGTGTATGGCCTCCTTTAGTAATGACAACATTTACTAACAAAAATCAGGAAACCATCATATATACTTACAGCACAATCCTGTCTAATACAACAGCTATATTCTATTCAATGCCGTCAGTAGTATGTCTTGAGTGCATGTGAAGGTTCTCATTCATCCAGGTCATGGTATATCTGTGTCATTTAGTTAGATCAACTGGACCTAAGCTGGGTACACACATGAAAAAGAAAGGAACGATTCCGATCCAACGGAATTGCCCCCTCTCGGCAACATGTGTACTGCACAAAACGTGTGTTCCCGACGCACATTCGTGGTCAGTGCCTGGATCCCTCAACCACTGTCAGTCCCCTGCACTTAAGTATAGGGAGTTGGCAACGGTCGCAGTAGTGAACGTTCTCCCTATACTGTGTCTAGTGGAAACACCCAGGACTGTGTGTACCCTCATCTTACAGATTCTATCTTTCAATTTCTAGAGATTGGTACTGTGTATACCCAGCTTTAATTTTTAAAGACGTTTTGCTAGTCATCTGACTGGATTTGAAAAAGCCATTTGGATGACTAGCGAAATGTCTTCAAGAACTGATCTTCAATCCAGTTGATCTAACAGAATACCATAGATATATCTTGAGTGACTTTGTTAATCTTGATACCAATGATTACCATTCTTTATTCTGAGAGGGAAATCAATTAAGCTAAACATGCAGTAAACTTACAGACAACAAGGGAATAACAGCTTTTCCTAAAAAGTCAGGTGCCTTATCGCCATCTTCATCAAATACTGTAACTTCCAGCACATCAAGGATATCTTTAATGGGGCTGAAAAATAATGGGAAACGGTCATACAAGTTAAAAAAACTATTTTATGCAACATTGCTTACCCTGCTTCTTCAAACCTAGCCACAGTGTCTACATTTCATTTTGCCTTCAATTTTATTTCAATAATAACTAACGTCCTGTTATCAGTGCAGGTTTAATGGACATCCATAGATCAGTATACGTTATGCAATTAAACAGGTATATAGGTACCCTACTAAGCAGATGTATGCATCCATGGCAGCCTTGCTCCCATAAGTAATGATGTACATGACTCTGGCCTTCCACCTTGCTTAAAATGCAGCAGAAGGATTAGAGAGACTTGCATTAAAACTATCGAGATACCACTGAGGCTGCCTGTAATTCTTTACCCAGTGGGTGACACCAGTAGCTGTTTTTTACAAGTTTGACCATTTATCATCATACAAAGAAATAATAGTGATGAATTGTCTGTTCAGCAGAACACAGCCAATTGCAGACAGAAAATTAGTTCTTAGCTTTTATGTCTCCTTTAAAACAGAAAAATGTTATAAACTGTTGACCCTGATAAGTAACTAAGTTGTTAAGGAAACAAAATAGAGAGACAAGAGCTTCTCAAACATGGACATTTCTCAGCTTTTATCAATGTGAACATAAATGGTTTTACAAGGACACGTCATGGATAGTAATCTATAACCCGAATTGAGACTATAGTGATTTTTGTTTCATTTTCATTTAAGGCCAAAGCTACATTGAATGTAGGGTCTACATGAATAATGGCAATCAAGCAACCAAATGATAAATGTATAATTGTTAATGCGATGAAATTCTATATTGGATACTGCTGCCCATGTAACATATATACATTATATGTTCATGAATAACATATTGACAGAGACAAAACATATACTTACAAAGTGAAAACTTTATTCCATTCAGGGTTGAGATTTTTGTATACAGTGTGTGTCTGCAACCGGTCATTTCCAACCTCAAGGACACAAAATGGATCACTTTTTCCTGTAAAAGGGGGGACATGTATTTTTATTAACAGGTAACCGTGGTCCAAAAATGACTTTAGGTAAATTGATAGGAATTGCTCTCCTGAGAATTTTTGCAATTAATTTTCATTGTTTATTTTACATAGTTTTAAAGATATTTACATTTTTGTGTGCGATATGGCAGCAGCCTCACCAGGTCCCCTGCATTTCCTGCACTGAAACCATGTCAGTCAATATGCCCTGTCTCCCCCTCCCCTTTGCAGCCCCCCTGTTCCCTCCAACTCATGGACCCCATGGTCCCTCCAGTTGCAGGCCCCCCTTGGCCCATTCTCTTACAGCCCCATGTGGCCCCGCCCACTCGCGGGCGCACAAGCCCCAACCACCTCGTGGGTGCAAAAGCCCTGCCCACTCGTGGTCGCCCACTCGCAGGTGCCATGGGCCACTCAGACTCCCTTACCTACACTAAGGGAGTGGCTGTGCTCACGGACGGCACTGTGCAGGAGAAGCCTTAGGAATGTCCCATGTCAGCATCCCACCCATTAACTTTCTGGTCAGTCATTTCTTTATATCTTGGGCTGTGGAGCAGGTAGAGAGGTGGTTGATGGCTCGTTTTAAAGGTAGGAAACTGGCCTTTCATCTTAAACTCAATGAACTGTTGAAGGGGGAACTATGGTTTGGAGACAACAGTTCCCCTTTAATATAAGTTCAAAATGTACTAAAGTAGAACTATGGACTAGACACATTTTCCTGAAATATGGCCTAGATGCTGCTATTAAACAAACAACTATTACATGCTAGTCGGGAGGGCTAAAACAAATTATTATGGATAACTGCTTATGTGTTGGCCTCCTACTATAACAATAATCAGTGCTCACACTCCCACTAGCCATTTTGTTGGTGTGTGTTATGTACAACTGACAGATTGAGTACAGGAAGGCAGACAGTGAGGCTCATTTTTCCTGTGAGTAAATTCCAATAGCCAGTCCTCCAACAAATTGACCAGCCTAGCTTGCTAGTAAGTACACTAACCTACATTTCCCTTTTCTCCTCCTTAAAAGAAACTCAACTTAATGGACCTTTCAATCAATCATTAAGCTTTTCCTTGCATTGCATCGGTCATCACAATAAATGAACGTAACAAACACACCTACTTGATATCTCCCAGAACACCAGTGCACGTAATCACAATAAAATCCATACCATCACCTTAAAACTTTGGTTTCGTCAAATTACACTAGTTTAAAATATGGTCTGTAGTTTAAACCGTCACTATTCCAAACACAGAACCAGCAGTTCTGACCCAAAACATTTTCCCCCAGAACACCTATACATTGTAGGAAGTTGCATTTAGTACATGTAAGAAAAAGTTTCTGTAACTAAGGTTTCCATGTTTCCAGTACAACTCATAGCCCATGTAGTCTTCAAAGAGCCTTGTAAGCATGTGCATTTATTGCCAAGCCCCCTGACACCAGTATTCCCGATAAGGCTTTGAAAGCTGCTTGTTATCCTGCAGGTTTTTTTCCAATTATCATGCAACGAATGATATAAAATATTCAGATGATTTTACTGCCTTTTTCTATATTTTACTCTGTGCATAGCAAAATATAACGTTTCCAAATGTACCTGTTTTCTTCGTGTATGCTATGGTAGCTCAGCTGTCTAAAGCACTCATTTTAGAAACATAGCCCATGAGGTCCAAATCCTCAGACTTATTTTTATCCCTCAGTGCTTGGAAATAAGCTGTAAATATTACTTTAGTTTTTTTTGTATGAAATGCAAAGGAATGTGTGGGGAAACAGAGATTAAGATTGTTAAAACTCCAACAATCTTGTGTCCAAGAGGCAGAATCTGGTTTAACATGATCTGTGACTAACAGAGGTGTGTGGCTGTGCCGTTATACGATTGGCCTCTAGTAAGCAAGACTGCAGCTTCTTTGTTGTGATCTGCTGAGCACTAAATAGAATGTGAAGTGTGCTGCATAAACTTACCAGTTAAAGTGGATTATGGGAGCAGACTCCTAGTATCCACAGGCTAATTTCATAAAACTCCCAGCAGCCACAGCTAAGGGAGAGGACACAACTTGTCATATCTTAGTGAATGTGCTCTGTCTACTGGGATAATATCTGGAGACGTCTACAGTTATGATTTGAGCGCAATTTTTAAAAATATACATGTGATACAGCAAATAATTTATCAATGCTGATTGGTGTGGTCATACGCCCTACCATACTATTGTGTGCAGCACCACTGCATTGGTATTAATGCCACAATAATACATTCTTTATGTGCTTTTTGTGTCCAGGTTAAAACTAGGTAAAAAATAAATAAACAAATAGTTTAGTATAATTTGCTGATGAACTGTGATTCCTAGTTATGCCATTGATTAGATTTATTTAAAGGGTATGCTCATCTCTAAATGAAAAATTCTAAATAGTAAGAAAGCAGAGAGAATTTTTTTCCCCGTACATATTTATATGCGAAAACATTTTTAAATATGGTTTTAAAGAAAAGCCAAAATGCATGAAGCCCCCAAATAACCCACCATACTTTTTACTGCTGTACCTGTTGGCCCTAAAGCCTTTAACAAGTGAAAATAATCTACTTATGATGCAGAGTGCTTTACAGAGGAGGGAAAAACAATTCTGCCCAGTAATTTTGCGTTCAGAACACTGCTTTTGGTCAGTGAGCAAATGCAATCTGTGAAAATAACATGCGTATGTACAAAAACTAGTCAACGAGGCAGAAAAGTCATTTCACATTGAAAAAACAATTATCTGCATCATCAGAATCTCTATACCACTGTTTAGATTGAAATTCCTTGTGCTTTCCTTATGGAAAAGCAGAGTTTCATTTAAATTTTAAATAATTGTGGATGTGCACAGAGCTTCTTCTTGCTAACCATTCCTTTAAAGCTGCCCCTTAGCACTGATCTACACCATTTAAAAGGATGATCCTCTTCATGGTGACAGTACCAGTATGCATTTAAATATACAATCTGTGCAGTGTGTATTAATAGATGTCTTTGGAATATAATAGACACAGTGGGACCTTCACATGGACATTTTAATCAAAATCAATCCCTGGTCCACCATGGCCAGGTAAGGAAGCCCTACCCCCCCCCCCATCCAACATTCTAATAACGGTTACAAACAGAATAATAACTACCTTAAATAACCAGAGTATCTGACCTTCCCATGAGCTCCCATATCTTTCCTACTATCGGAGACAGTTTGACATAATTAATAGTATTAACATTAAGGCTGGGTACACGCAAGCAGATATTTCGGGACAACTGACCAATATACGAAATATCTGCAGGGTGATCAATGTTGGTTATCCTATCATCCAAATCGGACATAATGGTAAAACATGGGCGATCAGTCAACAGCTGCGACTTTAGCCTGTGTTTAAGACTAAGCGTTAAATGTGTAATTAATTCCAGTAAGGGTCCAAAGTACAAAAAAAAATATATGAGACCTTAATGGATCAATGCTATTGAGGGAAACCCACCCTAATAACTAAGCACCCAAATCATTTAAGTCCTTTTGAGACCTATGAGGGAACAAAGACTGGTGTTATAATCCGATTTTAATACTTTCTGTAGATTTTCTCAGTGGTACACAGGAACATAAATGTACAGACAGAACAGTTTGTTTAATAACATAAGGAACTGTATTAACTAAAGATAAAGTTTACCTGAAAAATCTGCTGCCAAGAGGTCTTCTGCTTTTAAAACTTTTACTTGCAAAAAGCCAATATCTTTAACATTTTTGAAGGAGTTTTTTAATTTCTGAAAAAAAGAAAGAAAGAAACACTAGAAGTTAAACGTGGGCTAAATAATAACTGGTTACAACATAGTGGAAAGAGTGTTAATAACTGAAGGCATATAATCCTCATTATGCGATTTTTAAAATTCCAGAGGTAGAATCAGATATGCCATTGGGATGATTTCCTTGTGCTGTTCCTTGTGTAAAAGGCTCTAAACCTATCATCTACCTTCCCTGTACAAAGTACATAGAGCCCCAATTGATCTCCACTGGGAAATGAATAAAGCCAACAATAGAGGGATAGACTTATGTTCGATTAATTTACATTTCAACTGACTGAAGATCACAAAGTCACACATTGAATATACAGTTGATTCTATATCAATTACCGTATAGTTCAAAATCCAGGTAAGCAAGTCTGCTTGTTAATTTAAATGAAGAGGAATCCATCTAGAGGTCTAAAAACTTGGACATGAACAAATGAGATTTTCTGACATGACCGTTCAAGGTTCAGTTAATTCTTCACTTATCGATATTGATCACTTTTGTTCGATCAAATGCATTTTAAATGTAAAACTTTGCAAATCTGTGCCGAACACAGATTTGTGGGTTGTGAAACATATTATTAAGACAATCCACACATGGATTTTATAGAGTGTACCACCAAACAACAACATACATAAAACAACAAAAAAAAATTGTTAAAAGACCACTAGACTGGATTTTTTTTCTTTCATAGCAAGTACCATTGTTCCTGAACTATATAATATGAGATGTAGAATGTTTATTCCTACCGCCTTTTCTTCTATACAAGCAGAGCAGTTAGCTGGTAAAGACTACTACAATAACTTGTACTACTGTACAATAACTTTTGGTTTCAAGGTCTCCTTGCTTTCTCTCCTCTTGCACATGCAAAAGCAGGAAAACAGGTCGGGGGGCAGACAGAGACACTCAAATCTGAAGTAGCCTTGGGTAACTTTGCTCCTAACTCCTATACCATTATGTAATGCTGGTAAACCCTTAGTACAGCGTTTTTAAAGGGGAAGTTCAGTGCAAATAGATATACATAAGAAAAAAAAAAGAGTAGTATTTTTCCTAATGACCTTAAAGGAACAGTTCAGTGAAAATTTCATACCCTTTGCTGTTCCCTGCTGACATTAGTGAGCTGACATTTCAGGTTCTAACGGTCCTTCTTCTTCCCAGAATGCACCACATCCTTGGAATGTTCCTAACAGTAATTTCTACTGATTGTCTGTTGGATGGGTCAAAGATGCTCAGATCTCTACTGAACAACTGAATCAACCCAGGCGCTGGGTCAAGGGCAAAACCATAACAGTCTCTACTAGGGGTCCTGCAAACAAGAAGTCAGTCTTTTGGTTGTATTTATTTATATACAGACAAAATGCTGAATTGGCAGATTAAAGTCATTGGGATTGGGGAAAAATGCTCTTTTTTTCTGAAAAGCATATGTATTTGCACTGAACTTTCCCTTTAAGGATGTATTTGTGTGGGGTTATGTCTAAGTGCTGCAGAGTAGTATAAATAGACATGCTTACGTATCTCTCATTTATCTGCATTCTTTCAACAGGATCAGCCAGTGGGCAGACACACAAATCAGAAATGGAGACTCCATCACAGGGCACGAGAGCAATAATCATGTGTATTGATCCTTGATTATTTTCCAGGGGTAGTTTCATACGATTCATCTGCTCGTAAGGTAAACCAGCAATATCCACTTTACACCTAACAAGCCAAGCATAATTTCTTATACACAAATAAAATGACAATTTTAAATTATACTTATGTTTAATCATTTTTAATACATAAAAGGGAAATTGGTAAAACTTCCTTTCAGTTTATTTAAATGACTGCACTCCCAGCTTGAAAAGAGATAATATACATTTCCTCTAGTTTTCAACATGAATATCCCAGCAGATCCACTCCATCATCAGTTATTGGATATACTTCAAGTCAAGTCAGTTAATAAAATATGGTAAAGCAAAAAAATGCAGACCAGCACCCACAGTGCAAATAAGCAACTCAATTAAAATGTTTTTCAGCCTAGAGGGATTTGAACAAAGAGGTGGACATTGGCAATTGAACCAAGAATCTGTTGTATGTGGAGGTGACTAGTTTGTGAGACATTAAACCAAACCTGCACACTAGATCAACTACTGTTCTAGAATCTGTAAACTGTTAAAGTATTCCTGGTGATGCTATCGCCTGCAACAAATAGTGTGTTAGACTTTACACGGAGTGTTACTGCAACTTATATTTTGCATTAAATGTTTTCTGCCACAAAATTAGCATCTGAAAAAACTCAAAACCAAAATACAGTAACAGCAAAATTATTATTTAGCTTCCCAAAATCAATGATTAATCAATAAACCTGGATTCAGTCTAAACTGACATTAACTGTCAGTCTGTCAACCTTTTCACAAAGACAAAAGTAAAATAGGATGGGAAAAACTTCTCTCCAAAATCAGTTATTCTATTAGTTATTCTATTAAATGCATCATACATATTGATTCTAAAACACATTTATCAAAAAGATACTCTTTTCATGCCCTTTAACTAATAAGGCCTGAAACCAGATGTATAAGTGCACATTCCATGCTGACTTTGCAGTAGCAAATAAAGAGCAACATTTGCATTAACATATGGAAAATAAGGTCCTTAAAGGACAACTCCACCCTCATAAGAACATATTTTAGAAAGAATGGCCTCTTTAAAATATGTTGATATATCATACTTTGTCCTATGAATTCATTACTGTACTCCTGTTATGCTTCTGGATGCGTCATGGAAACTGAGCAATTTAGAAACCTGTACTGAGCCTGTGCATGCTCAGAAGAGGCAGACAGGGGATTAACATTCAGTCATTGGCTGTGATGTCAACTGTCAAATCCATAACTGACAGTTACTAACTGGAAGAACCAGGAAGTAGAAACAGGGGCAACAGGACAGTGTGCAGGATTTCAGGTTAGACTTATATATTTCACATTTCCAACAATTACAGTTTAGGGTTTTGGGGGGTGATGTATGTAAGTTTTCATTTTAGGGCTGGACTTGTCCTTTAAGCTCTTACTACTTCCAGAATTTACTTTTACACAAGTGATAAATTCAAGTGCTTGAATAATGGTGGCCAAGATCTTGGTCATACGATATTGGGATATACTTATATTATATGATCGGTCATCGATTGTCCAATCATTTTTCCCCCATTGGGCCAGTTTTTTTTTTTTTTTTCTGAAGGATCGTAGCATCTATGGACACCTTAAGACTAGATTCACTTACATCCCAAGCAATTCTTCATGTTTCCGATTATCTTGCCCCCACACTTCGATTTCCAAAATGCCCATCCTGTCAGAGAAGTAGTGAAAATCAAAGCGTTCTCTCCATTGTGGATTCATACTCTTACACAGTGTCTAGAAAACATGCGGTTGGAACATTTTAAACACTTGTAATTCACATTAGAGTTTAAAGCATCACTTTAACAGATGCCGTACACTGCAGGGAGACAGATAACATGAAAGCTTTATATACCAAATGAACCACAAAAGAGTATCTCTGTAAATGGACTGTTTTACAGTTAAACAGTTTCTGACAGATCTAAAGGGGGAAAGTAAAAAAAGTAGAATAAAAATAAACTCATGTTATCTTTTGGTTTACTTTTAAATGTACTGTAACCCATTAAAATTCAACCCTTTGCTTTTAACGCTGCAGTGTATCAACAGCATGCTGTAAGTACCACTATATTGAAGGAGACAGCTTTTTAAAAAAAAGAAAATTATGTTCAGCACTCTGAACGGTCAGCGTTGATGGGATGAGGCCAAACAGACAGAAATCCAACGCAAAAAATAAATAAATAACATGCTGTATTACAATATACACATATATTTAAAAAATTACCATAAAAATGTTAAATCAAAGTATAAAACATTCTAGGAGAAAAAAAACACATGCGGCTTCCAGTCAATAATGAAATTTTATAACTAAAAGGCAATTACTTAAAATTAAAAACAAAAACACCCCCCTTCCCCTACTATTACCCAGGGTAAGGACTTAAACCACTCCACCATGTCTTCACACCTGGGTTCGCCTTCATACCCCAAAAGGAATCCTTCAAAGACCAGCTCGTACTGCTGTTCTGGCCAAGCCCACTCTTAGAGTCCTAGATTGTTTCCCGGACCGACCATTGAGAAAACATTCCTTGCAAAACGCCTCTTCTCACTGACACATTAAAGAGTGTGGGAGGAGGTGGGTCCAGACCAGCAGTACACGCTGGACTCTGAAGGACTAGTTTGGGGGGATTTACGTATACAGTTGTGTTCAAAATTATTCAACCCACAATGCTGTAAAGGGTTTTAGGGAATTCAGTGTACATTTGTAATTGTGTTCAGAATGAAATCTTACAAGGACTTTTTAAAGAACCAAATGCAACTAAAATGACATTGTTTTTGTAATACAGTATTAAATGGCTTTTTTGTGATTTCTTCATTGACACAATTATTCAATCCCTTAAAGACTACCACTATTAAGAACAGAGGTTCAATCAGGTATTGAAAACACTTGTGGATGTCAACGAGCAGCAATCAAGCATAATAAGCACCATTTAGGCAGATTTAAAATCACTGTGATACTTCGCTCCTTCTAGACATTTACCGGTGTGTTTACAAACATGGTGAAGTCAAGAGAATGGTCCAGGAAGACAAGAGAAGTGGTGATTTCTCTTCACAGGAAGGGCAATGGCTATAAGAAGATTGCAAAGATGTTAAACATACCAAGAGACACCATAGGAAGCATCATTCGCAAATTCAAGGCAAAGGGCATGTTGAAACGCTAACTGAAGATGCTGACTTCAACTGCTGTGTGCTACCTGAAGCGCAAAGTGGAGAAAAGTCCCTGTGTGACTGCTGAGGAACTGAAAAAAGATTTGTCAGATGCGGGTACTGAAGTTTCAGCTCAGACAATAAGGCGCACACTGTGTAAGGAAGGCCTCCATGCCAGAACTCCCAGACGCACCCCCTTGCTGTCTCCAAAGAATAAGAAGAGTCGACTGCAGTATGCCATAAGTCATGTGGCCAAACCACAAAAGTTTTGGGATAGTGTTCTGTGGACTGATGAAACAAAATTAGAACTGTTTGGGCCCATGGATCAATGCTATGTTTGGAGGAGGAAGAACAAGGCCTATGAAGAAAAGAATGCCTTGCCTACTGTGAAGCATGGCGGGGGGTCAATCATGCTTTGGGGCAGTTTTGCTTCTGCAGGTACAGGGAAGCTTCAGCGTGTGCAAGGTACCATGAATTCTCTTCAGTACCAGGAGATATTGAAAAAAATATGATGCAGTCCGTCACAAACCTGAGGCTTAGGAGACGTTGGACCTTTCAACAGAACAATGATCCCAAGCATACCTCCAAGTCCACTAGAGCATGGTTGCAGATTAAAGGCTGGAACATTTTGGAGTGGCCATCGCAGTCCCCAGACTTAAATCTGATTGAGAACCTCTGGTGGGACTTAAGGAAAGCAGTTGCAGCACGCAAGCCTAAGAATGTGACTGAACTGGAGGCTTTTGCCCATGAAGAATGGGCTAAGATACCCGTAGATCGCTGCAAGACACTTGTGTCAAGCTAGGCTTCACATTTAAAAGCTGTTATAACTGGAAAAGGATGTTGTACTAAGTACTAAGAATGAATGTCACTTGGGGGTTGAATAAAACTGATAATGATGTGAGCACAGAAAAGACATTTGTGGTTATTTCATTATAAATGTTATGTTATATTTGTCTGGCTTACAAGTGTCTCAGTGATTTAATTGTAAACAAGATGACTGAAATGATCAAAATCAATGTCAAACTGGCCAAAACACTCAATTTCAGTGGGGGTTGAATAATTTTGAACACAACTGTAAGCATGGATTTCAGCCCGAGGAAAGGATCTTATCAAACAAAGTTATTTGTCCCCCCCCCCCCCCCAAGGATTGAGTAAAGCTGTGCATTCATGAGGCAATTTTCCAATTAGACAAACTATCAATCAGTAAACCAGATCTGTAGTGTATCTGATGGTAAATAAATCAGAAATGGTGATATTTCAGCAGGAACAATCACATTGCCCATTTAAAGGACAATTATAGTTTTTCCCCCTACAAGAGCAAGGACCCAAAATGCAAGGTCCTCACCCCTAGGTTTACCTTGCATCTTGATGTTAGGATCACTGGCTTGCTTAGTCCCAGTGCTCAGTTTCAGCCAAAAACACTCGGCTTAAAGCATGTTTTCCAATTAGCCAAGTTCCCTGGGTACTTGATTGATTAGATTGATAAATGGGTATGAGTGAAACTTTAATTGTCCTTTAAAACCACATTATTGACAAAAAGTTCTGGTGTGTCCAAAACATATTTATCCAATTTTGGCAAAAAAAAAAAAAAAAATCTGTTGAAAAAGGCAGGCATCGCAAAAACTTTGTACAATATTTTGGCCAATTCATACAAATAATTCACACAGGGCAAATTTCAGTGAAGCTTTTGTTTGTGTGGACTTTAGATCTAAGTGGTGTACTATAAGGTTCTGTACTGGGGCCATAATAATATCTATTATAATTTATTAATTTTTTAGAGGTGGATATTGAAAGCAATGTCACTTGTGTTTGGTGATGACAAATAAACTTTGCAGAACATTAAAACTACAGATGTGGCTGTGCAACTGCTGCAAGCAGAATAAGACAGACTGTCAAAATGGACAGAAAAGTGGTAGATGAGCTTCCATGTTGGAAAATGTAAAGTGGGGTTTAAAGGGCAAGTTCACCCCCAAAAGAAAACTTAAATCTAACCTTAATTACCCCCCAAAACCTAGACTTTGCTAGGTTTAAAAGTGTGTGCAATTCTCCCAAATATACCTATTAGCACTCAATCCGTCAACTGTTTCTGCTGCTGCTCCGTACCTTTCCCATGCATGGCAACAAAAGGATCCAGACCAGCACCGGCATCAGCGATTTGCAGAGACATCACGGAGCAGCAGCAGAAGACAATCGAGGGACCGTGGGCAGGTAAGTATATTTAGGAGCCTTGTACACTTAAACCTATGAGTTGGGTTTGGCCATGCCTTTTAAAATCCTTGTGCTATTTATACAATAAACGGGTCAGAGTTGAGTGAAACTGTTGGAAAAAGATCAAGAAGTTCTAGTAGACAACAGGCTTAGTTGCAGCCCATAAGCAGCAACAGCTAGTGCTATTAAAAAAATTGTCTTGTATAAAGAGGGGTAGAGATTCAAGCGGTTATTTATAAAACACTGGTAAGTATTGGTCAATTTAGTTTTAGAATCATCGATACAAAAAGACATCTTGGAACTGGAAAGTGTAAACAGAAGGGTAACTTAAATTAATAAGGGGGATGGCTGTTAGGAAGACATGGGTAGGTCAAAAAGATTGGACTCGATGCATTTATTTCTTTATTCTTGCTCTAATACTATGTAATATACATAAAATTTACAGTTTACATACTTTGGATGAACAAACATATAAAAGAGAATACCTTGCTTCTGTACTTCTGGTCTCCAAGTTTAAATCTCACAAAAGAATCAAGTGTGAGACCTTCAGAAAGGCTTTGCCCTTCCAGCAAAGTGATGCTGACTGTTCCATTCCACAACTGGTTTTTAATAAGGGATTCTGACAGTTGTAAACCTTGCATGGAGGTTGCCTGTTAATAAACACATTTACCTTTACAAAAGTGTTAAAGGGGAACTGTGGTCCAAAAATGACTTTAGGTAAATTGAGGTAAATTGACAGGAATTGCTCCCCTGAGAATTTTTGCAATTTATTTCCATTGTTTATTTTGCATAGTTTTGAAGATATTTATATTTTTGTGTGATATGGCAGCAGCATCACCAGGTCCCTTGCACTTCCTGCTCTGAAACGGTCAGTCAATCTGTCCTGTGTCTCCTCCTCCCCTTTGCAGCCACCCTGGTCCCTCCAGTTGCAGCCCCCCATGGCCTATTATCTTACAGCCCCATGTGGCCCCGCCCACAGACCCCCTTACAAAAAACACTGTGGAATCAGCCTTTTCAGGCAGAGTGAGGTCAGGATTTCACACAGCAGAGAGGAGGAGGGACTTCCTGTCTCCCTCACACACTGAGGGAGTCTGAGGCTGTGCTTGCCGGTGGCACTGTGCAGGAGAAGCCTCAGGAATGTCACATGTCAGCCTCCCACCCATTAACTTTCTGGTCAGTCATTTCTTTATATCTTGGGCTGTGGAGCACGTAAAGAGGTGGTTGATGGCTCGTTTTAAAGGTAGGAAACTGGCCTTTCATTTAAACTTAACAACTTAAAGGGGAACCACAGTTCCCCTTTAAGATATGCACAGGGCTGCTTTACATGGTCCCATGCAAGTCAGTTGTATGTAGAACTCCACAGTCCCCCATTCACTGAACTGCACAAACATCTAGATTGTTTAGGATTTGATCATTTATCTTAACCCAATCATTTTTGGAATTAAAAGGTTGACAGAAAGCAATAAGACCAGGTCCCCAGGAGGCGCTACATATTAAGGCAATGTCAAAGCAAACATTGTTTTTGAATAATCAGTAATTCGGCACAAGCAGCCTAAAGATGCCTTTATACTGGTGTTAAGATTTGCGACAAAATTTTGCAGTAGCAAATCTTGGTGAATAAGCCCCCTCCTATAATGTCTGCAGCAACAGCAATTCCATGCACATGCTGAACACGGGTTCTGCAAAGTTTTGCTCTAACAATATAGTATAGAGTATCAGCCAAGTAAATGAATAGGGAGATGTGCTCATCATTAAAAAAAGTAGCATCAAGTAACCTGAAGGTGAAATCTAGAGTAAGCACTGTGCACTGCATTCTATGTTCAACAATATGGCTCACTACTCTGCCCTCTTCTCTTCTTCATTTACACCTTTGGGCTAGGTCAGCTCAATAGTTTCTTTGGATTCCAATACCACCTGTATGCTGATGATACCCACATTTACATATCTGCCCCTAACCTTGTTACTCGGACATCCCGGGTACCTGACTACCTAAATGTCATCTCTGCTTTTATGTCTTCCTGCATCCTCAAACTCAACATGGATAAGACCAAACTTGTAATTTTCCCACCCTCTCGATCTACCCCCTACCTAACACTACTATCCACATCAATGACGCACCAATCTCCCCAACACCTTACGTGCGATGCCTGGGAGTAACCTTTGACTCAGAACTTTCCTTTAAACACCACATTAATACCCTGTCTAACTCCTGTTGGTTACAGCTCTAAAACATCTCACACATTTGTCCCTTCCTTTCACAGAACGCTACCAAAGTTCTAGTTCATGCCCTTATCTCTCGGCTGGACTACTGTAACACCATCCTATGTGGTTTACCAAGCAACCGACTGGCACCCCTTCAATCAATCCTTAACACTGCTGCCAGGCTCATTCACCTATTTTCCCCCTTCTCACATGCTGACCCTTTCTGTCAATCTCTCCACTGGCTTCCCATTACCCAAAGGATCCAATTTAACCTTATCCTACAAGTCTCTTTAAAATACAGCCCCCCCCCCCCCATACATCTCTGATCTGTTAAACAGATACTACCCAAGGCGTAACCTCCATTCTGCTAATGATCTTCTCCTCTCATCACCTCTTCCCACGCCCGTATACAGGACTTTTTTTGTGCTGCCCCTCTGCTCTGGAACTCCCTTACTCACTTTATACGTTACTCGCCATCACTTCAGATCTTCAAACGAAACCTCAAAACTCCCATCTTCAGGCAAGCTTACAATCTGGACTTCGACACACCTACCCCTCTTACAGACCCATCACAGACCCGCTAGTTATACTTCATTGATGACTTAGTTACAGCTACTGATCTGCTTCACCTTATGTTTCGCCCCCATCTCCTCTAGACTGTAAGCTCTTTTGGGCAGGGCCCTCCTTCCTATTGTACCACAGTAATGCTGTAACTTACCACGCTGAATACTGCTGGACCAGCACTTAAATTATTTGAAAGTTGTATTACTTGCACTACCCTTGTATGTAACATGTATGTTTACCTCATGTATATTAATGCAACTGTAAAGCGTCACAGAAGATGTTGATGCTACATAAATCCACAATAGTAACAATATCAAATAAAATATATGAATTCATACATAAGCCTTATTGAAGTGTTACACCAATGATATAAAGTTGCTGGTTTATTTCGGTCACACTGCTTCCAATGGGGTGCAGATAGAAAAATCATTAATTCATGCAAACACACACAAAATATGTTTCTAGCCAAAACATCTTTCTATAAAGCCTCTCTTCTCCAAATCTTTTATATGATCGTCCACTAGGGATCAAAGGCAGCAACTGGAAAAAAAAAGTGCAGCTTTTCCATGAAACATGGCAAAAAATAATGTGTCGGCTTGGTATGTCCTAATTTCTAAATGAATATGTATCTTGGAATCGTTTCTATGTAAGCTGTCCATAAAGCAACTCCACTTAGCTGTATGAGCCTTGTTAAAATGGAATCCAAAGCTGGCTATTAAAAAGGGACTCGAGATGTCTTCCATATGGCAGAACAGCATGGGAGTGAAGGGTACGGCCTGCAAGCTGTACTTGGCTGGGCTCTGTATCTATCCATGGACACTCATTGCATTACACCAGAACATCTGGATTATAGCTTGTAATATCCCTGGGAAATATCCACTTCCTATCAAAGGCTTTATCTTTCGCTGCTATACTTTGAACATTTAGCATTCAGTACAGACATACTTGAAGTGATGTTCATCAACCCCCTCCCTCTTTAAAATTATTGGGTAGGTTCCCAAACAAACACCAGATAGTTATTCTTCCCTTTTACAGCCAAAATAGATTTTCTTGTCCAAGTTAATGCAAGAAGAAATGACCAAAGAAATAAAACTGAACAATTTGAGTTTCTTTAATGCCTAACAATATTAATATTCAGATCACAAATGACCAGACTAATTTTTTATTCTGGCCCACAAAATGTTTATGGCTGTGGAATGATGTGGGCAGATTTGCATTGCAGTACACACGGGCAGAGACTTTTCTACAGATGTTGCCATACTGTATATAGAAAGAAGGGGGGGGGGGGAATGGCTTTGTTTTTCAGCATTATTTTCCCAGGTGTTTTTTGTATTTTTTTTTTTTTTGTCCTATCGTAATATAGCACTTTTTGTTCAACTGCAATTCCAGTTTCCCCTGACAGCTTTTCACTACGAGTTGTAATGAGGTCAGAGTGCCACAGATTGAACATCCCTGTTTTACCATATTATAGATTCAGCAGAGCAGAATATAGCAACCAGACAAGAGGATTTCAAGCAAGACTGCACTATCGTCACAACAGAAAACTACACACAAAAACACAGAACCGCTGGAGTAGAAAAGTGGAATCAGTTAGAAAATACAATTTGGTTTTATTTATTTTTTTATGACCTGTGAGGTTTGACCAACAGTTTCAAAGGTAAATCAAAATAGAAGAAAAATATGTATATATAGGTATAATAATGTACCTGCAGAAACACTGTTAGGTGGGTGCACTACCTGGTAACAGCATAAAATACTTAAGACAAAAGGGATAGAACAAGATATAGTGAAGAGAATAGGAAAAGACTGGATAGACAGGAAGAAAAAGGAAAAAAATAAGACCAAGTCTAAACTAGGAGCACAAAGCTGCCTAGGCACTCGATACTGCATATAAGGTACTAAAATTGTAATAAAGGGATAAAAACTCCCTAAACTATCCAAAGATAGAATAAAGAAACCCACCACTGGGTTTCTTTCAGTCTTTTCCTATTTTCTTCACTATAGGGATATTATATCTATCCCTTTTGTCTTAAACAATAAAGGGAAAATTGATGGCAGATTAAATCTGTTGTATTCAATTAGATCAACTGGACTTGAAGTTTAGTTCTTGAAGACATTTCGCTGGTTATCCGACTGGCTTTCTCAATTCAGAATGACTTGTACAAGAATCTGTGGCAATTATGTACCCTGGAAAATCCCAATTAGCATATCACAGCCAAGTGTTAAGGGCGTGATTTCATAGTGGCTAAGTGGTGTTATAGGAACGCCCAGGGTAAGGTGTCAAAACAGCATTGTACATGGCAGACAGTTGGTGTCGAACCCCCCCACCTCTATTTAGGCTTGGTATGCAAAGTAAAAAGCCAGTCAAGTATATTAGAGACAGCCTACAAATTATAAATATATACTTTAAGCATAGTCAGTCTATTATGGTGTGTAGGTGTGTGTGTGTAAAGAGTGTGTGTGTATGTCTGCTTACCTCCTCCTCCTATTAACGTCAACCTCCAACTCCTACCTCCCTCTCCCACCACAGTGTGTGAATCCTGACAAGTTATATACATCTCTGGTGGCTTTAGTTACACTCTAAAAGTTCCATGAATGGTCACAACTTATGTTACTGATGAACTTCATTTTCCAAAATAACTTCTACTACTTTGTGAGTAAGCAAGACAGTTGTGCATACATAACAAGCTTTGGTTAACTCTTTACAATACTGATTAACCCTTTATACTGGATTCAACAATGAGAACCTTCACAAGCGATGACAGATTAAACATTACTCAAAAGTTAAAAAAATCAGAAAGGTCAGTACCTAGGTTTGGGATTTTCATTGGCAAACATAGCATGTACTGACTATTTCCCATACCATACACCAGTGTTTCTCAACCAGAGTTCTGGGACCCCTAGAATTCCATGAAAGGTTGAAAATTTCATTGAAAAATCCAGATGAGTGCTTCATTGGTTTTTTTTTTCACTGAGAGTGCAGACAACTTAAAGGATATGTATACTGGGAATTTTTTTTTTTTTCTTAATTGCTTATTACTAGAAACTATCATTCTTCCCATCTCTCACTGTACTGTTTTTTTCTTGATCTGTCCTATATATATATATATATATATATATATATATATATATATATATAGTATCAAACTCTTTTGTTATGTACATTTTTGATGAAGCTGGAATGTTGACAGTTGGTACGTGAAGTGCATTATAGGAAATTCCCTGCCTCATAGTGATTGCTGAGCATGCTTGCCCTCACAAAGATCTGGCAGGGGATTGGGTCACTGAGGGACTGAGCTTAAGCAAAACATACTGGATTGAAGTCATGCAGCAACCCAAACACATCAGAGTAAGTGCTGATTCATGTATTAATTTTATAGACTCAGATAAGGCAAAGTATTTTTTTCAGTGTACAATTCCTTTAATCCAGTGTATATATACACATATACAATAATTTGTTGTGTATAGGTTCTAAAAAACACTGCCATACACTGTTAAATACAGATTCTATTTGCCATATATGCAATTAAATTATGATTAAGTACTGTACGATCCTATTGTTTTGTGGATGGTACTCTTAACAAATAATGAATAAAACAGTTTACGCAAGCTATAAAGATTTAAAAGAATAGTGATTTGATTATAATTATCTTCATAATTGTGTTTTTTGACTATAATATGAAACTGTATAATGTTCTTAAGGGGATTTTATTATAGCAATAAAATTAACATATAAGGAATACTAGCAAAAGTGTGCCCATTGGGAATTATGTGCGTGTATGTTTAGCTATGGGCCTATTGGAAAGACTAATTGGATATACACCACAAAATAATGTATTTAGCATGCTAGGGGAGGGGCAGTTCAAGTGGGACAAGGTAGGCCTGACAGGGGAAACACCGATTAGGGTTACTAGAAATGGAAAACCTATAAGCTAAGCTAGAAGGGGTAAATAACAAACCTCAAAAAGTATAGCACTGAGGTACGCAGATTAAAAATCTATATTTTTGGATTCAGCAGTTGAGGAACACTGTCCCCACAACAACTATAATCATCACACTATATAGTGGGCAGGTGTGAAATGCCTAAAACATCAGCACGCAATCTCACACGCACAGTCACAATAACGCGAGTATTGTATTTTACAAATTTTAAAAAGCGGAAATTGTGTAGCACTATTGAACAATGCCTACAATTTTTTTCTTTATTATTTGTTAACAGTAGCACGTGCTTGAACATGACAAAATGATTCAATATTACTGACATGGCACTTTCTTTTAGTACTCTTTGAGGTGTGGCTAAACCTTCCATTTTGACTTGTATTGTAACAATCAGTAAGTATCATTTTTTAACTGTTTATAATTTGTTTTCAAAGTAAGATATAACTCACTATTAGTACTATACTTGCATTTGTTTTTTGGTAATTTAAAGGGACTGTCCATCCCTCTTTTGAAAAATTAATATGTGGTAGATTAGCCCCTAAAACCTAGAGATCGTTTAAGTTTCAAGCTGTAATTCGGCTCCCACACGGAGCTATTATACTTACATCCTCCTCGCTCCACCGCCGCTTCCAGGTTCTTCTCCCAGTCTCCACTGTGGCTGCTCTGTTCTTTTTCTGTTCCCGAGCAGCCGCAGTGGAGACTGCTCCGGGAATGGCAGTCAGTGATTGGCCGTGACGTCACAGTCACGGCCGACACTGACTGCCTTACCCGGAAGTGCAGAGCCGCGGCGGTGGAGCGAGGAGGAGGATGTAAGTATAATAGCTCCGTGTGGGAGCCGAATTACAGCTAGAATCTTAAACGATGTCTAGGTTTTGGGGGCTAATCTACCACATATTAATTTTTCAAAAGAGGGGTGGACAGTCCCTTTAAATGAAATAGTAAAAAAGTACACACATACATATACGGTACACCTTTCTTATATGTAATACAGTTGCATACCATTTATACAGGAAGATACTTAAATCCAGGGTTTAGAATTGTTTTGAACAATTGTAACATAATAATGTATAATTCAGTCCAAACACCACAATGAATTACAACTGCTGTGTAGAGCTTAAATCCATCTTCCCCCTCAAAATTTCAACCAATAATAAACCAATATGAGATCCATCGGATCAATCTATAATTAGTTACCAATCTGTCTTTCAATACTCACCCTCCCCATTGTCTGACAGCTGTAACCAGGGAGTCTGTTACACAGTTGGAGAACCGAGGGATCACTATTGGAGAACCTGAGGTCCCATAAAGAATCCAGACTATCCTGTATGTTTCAATCTTAACATGACCACTATCGTAGATTTACGACCATGATTGTATATTTCTGATTGCAAAAGAGCGATTCTGCACATTTATAAATATAACCCTAATAATCATACAAAACATTTACATATTTTTACATGGGGTAAATATATATATAAAGTACAACTTAGCATCTAGATAAATATAAGATAAGTCAGGCATTATCCATCTTATATTTGTTGTATAACACTATCACTTGGCCAGTGGGAGCAGAAGGGTCCAGCATCCGTGCATATCGTTAACCTTTTATATAGAGGATAACATTGTATAGTGTGTTATAGTTCAGTCCAAACACCACAGTGAAATGTAACTGCTGTGCAGAGTTAAAATATATCATCTCCCTCTAACTTCCATCCAATAGAAATCCAAACAAAAATAGATCCAATGGAAGATTCTATAAAGGATAAATTGAAAGCATCTGCCAATACTCACCCACCCCATTGATTCACAGCTGTCACCAGGGAGTCTGTTGGAGAGGGATCATGATTGGTCAGCCTGAGGTCCTATAAAGAAGCCAGACTATTCTGCCATGTCTTAATCTTATTAGATTTGATCAGTGGGGAAGGACTAGGGAGCCTCTTATATAGATTAAGGTGAAATGGGCTTAAAGAAGGAAAAAGTCCTCCACTGAGCATGCAATGAAATATAGCCTTCTTGCAACAGAAGGTGCTTCACAGCCTCATCCTATTAATATATCAATATTGGAAAAAGGGAAAAACTGCCCATTTCTCTAAGAATGCTGGGTAGTTTCAGAGACGTGCAAAGTAATTTTATAAAAGAAAAACTGATATCACCTCCTATCAAACAGAAATTGGATTGTCTCTCCTAAAGGAAGTTATTTCTTTCAATGGAGAAGGGGGGAGGAGGAGAGTGAATGTGCGAGTCTAAAGAATTTTTGATTGGCTAAGACTGTCACATGTTTTAATTGTATATAATTTGTTTTGTAATTAAAATAGTAGTAGTACTATACTTTGTATAGTGTTATTTGTTATGGTGATTTTAATTAAATAGTAATAATTACACACATACATATAGACCTTTCAAATGTGTAATAGTTTTATATACCCCCCACCTTAATGCTACCTCTTAAAAACTCAATGTATTCCCCTATGAGCTTATAAATATATTTATACAATATAAAGTATATGGGAAGTATTTGGGCACATTCTGTTTTGCTTTTAGCATTATTTGTTATTACATTGGTTGTTTTAATGTATACTTGAAACACTGTTTTAACTGTTATGTCGGTCCCAGTGTTCATGCCCTCTGTGCCTCAGTGCGGGACATCAGGAAATGACAAAGCCCTGTTCCTTATTACTGACAGCGCAAACTGAAGCTGCTTCTCAGTATAAGTGCAGCTTGTGTATTTGAAACTATTGATAACAGACCCTGTAGGGTCACTTTAATGAAAAACAGTCTATACCTACTCTATCATAACATGTGGTTCATTTTTACAGTTGAATCAAACTCATCACTGTTGCAATCCTGTATTCCCCAAGCTAACATTTTTCCACTCACTGTTTTTAAAGAACAGTCTTCTCCAGACGAGGGTTTCCTAACTAAAGATGTTTATTGACGTACTGCTGTTTAAGTGCAGGAGCAGAATCAATAAAATAGAGAATACAAATTGTTTGTCTTGTGTTACGAGTACCTATAGCTGTAGTTTGCTCCCCTCTTCTGGCTGATTAGCAGTTGTGCAATTCATAAAGTTTGTACACAAACTTTAAAGAATAGATATGTGTAATGTATGTGTTTCCATGTCCTGAAACTGAAAAGCTTGGTCTGTACCTTTTAGCTAGATCCAAATAATATTAAGGCTGTTTGAGAAAGCTGGTATTTGTCATCTAACATTTTTTTAATGTATGTATTACAACTACCAAATGTTTACATCAAACAAAACAAGGGACAAATCGCATTCCGAATCCCTAAGTTCAATAAACAGAAAACACAGTTTTCTAGAAGGAAAGATGTTAATTTGGACAGATACTGTATGCTGCGTATGTTTACTTTAAATGTGTCCTTTAACCTTTCTTCGCTGAATCAACTTTTAAACTAAAAAGGCAGAAATATGTCCTGCAGAATATCAGACTTTGTATTGACTTGGACTAAGCTACCCCACATTGCTTTCTTGATATGGTGTCAATCCTTAAGAATCTCTTAGATTTCATTAGTGGTATGTAAAGATGTTAGTCAGAGCCTTGGGAACTAAATAATCTGCAAGAATGATGCATAGACTTATTGTGGTTATTAACAGCTTTCAAAATGCAAAAGTCACAAGACAAGCAATGATATGAGGAGACAGATTTGTTGCTTAATTTGTACCCTAGAGAACAGATTGTGGAAACACCGGTTGATTCCCCCCCTTTTCTTGTAATTTATTAAAAAATGCAATTTGACTTTCCCTACAGCTATAGGAAATAATAATGGTAAAGGTGATGACTAACCACTCAACACAGAAGAATTTTTAAATCAAAATAACAGCTTCTATTGTCACATAATGCCTTGAAGATTCTTAAGACGAGATTTTTAAAACCATGAAAGACTTTAGCAAGAGATACACAGAACAATTTACGGCTAATAGTTCAAACGATTAATCATGATGAGAAGCTAATTGGGGAAAAGAGATCACATAAGCCAAGCAAGCAGAAATTTGACCAAATATCAATTAAGAAAATGTTCTACTACCATATGCAATCTAAAATATGCGTCCATCACTATCTCAGCCCCATTGACCAGAAATGAACTTGACAGATTAGGCTTTCCATCAGTCACTACCCCAAATCTAATGAGAGTCTAGCGACTAGAATATCTAATTTGTCAAGCAATTTGATCTGTGCATTGCCAGCTTTTCCAACTAAAATGACCGTTTGTAAAGATTTAACAGATTTTGATATGAAAAACAATTCAGCAAAACAGGGGAATCAGAGATGGAAAAAGAAACTTAAAACTTGTTACAACATCAATAGTTAAGGCCAAAGTCCTTGTTTTGTAATGTAAATGATTACGTGTATGAATCTCTTTTGGGCATTTTATTCCAATGGGAATTAAAAGAAATTTGATGAAATTTCAACAAAATGAACCACTGCTGTGCTACACTGATCCTGCCTTGACAGGTTTGTAAACCGACAAATCTACACTAATTTATTGGTAGACCCATAAAAACCCTGAGTTGAATGTGTATAAGACTCACATTTATCACAATACAGGATAGGTGAACACATGATTTACCTTAGTAGTCCCGTGTCTCCTCCGTGAGGATCGTCTCTAACCATAGATGGGGGAAAAAAATTAAATGAACATGTAAGTTGGGTTTGACACAGGTACATTGTTATCACACAACCATAGGGTGATTCTCTAACTAAAGTAAAAGCCCCTTTTAGTCTGTGTAAAGGTGGGCATACATGGTCCAATATTCTTCCGATTGTATTTTGCAATTTAAAACAAATGAAAATCCAATTGAAAGAACCCATCAAATATCCCTACCTTGCACCGACGATCTTCCATAATTTTCCATCAGGATCGGCGATATCGATCGGTCTATCGAAAAAGTGTCATCGATAATCTGATCAATTTGATCAGAATATCGATGCCGTGTATGCCCACCTTTAGGCATTTTTTACAATTTTCCTAAATCTGTAGCTTACTGACATTTTCAGAGCAACTCCAGGTTGTTTCCACAGTTGCCATTAGTGTTCTGCTTCTGCATTATATCTGTATGCATTATGCAGGTTTTATATACAACCCTAACAAACAACAAATGGGAGCAGTTCCAATGATGTCAGCAGTGAGCTCACAACACATTTTATGTGAGCCTGCATTAACAAGGAGATTCAGAAGATAGATTTTATAGTAAACATGCCCAGTGCCAACATTAACTACATGTGTAGCCTAAATGGTAATGCTATTATCAGGCTGATTTTATGTATGGTCAAGAAACGGACACTCACGCTATTTTTGGGATCTCTCACCCGGATAGAGAGACTAACATTTGCTACAATGACACCCATATCTTCCTCCCAGCTGTTTGGATCTTCCAGATGGAGTACTCTTTCTGTAGTCCTGCGTAAAGTGATGGCAAAAAAATATGAAACCTAAAGCAATTTGACAAGAGAATGTGTCAAATGGATGTATACAATCCTATTCCTATATGTGTTTTGCATGTTGCATTGGGAGTTTGACCAAGTCTCTTGGAAAGGTGTACTCCACCCAAAGTGGGTCAAGTATTCAACTAATTAAGAGGTGCTAGTCCCAAGAAAGCAAGAGAAAGAACAGCAGGGACTCATCTCAAAAAAGGCTGGTACGGATATAAAGAAAACGTTAGAGAATGATGTCTCCGAAGAAGGTAAAAAAGAAAAAAAGGTTAAAAGTTAGGACCCAGCAGAATAAAGCAAACCATAAGGTGGTTGCTAGTCTTAAAATAATTTGGCCAAGTTATTGAACTAATTGCTTTAATTTATCCAGAGTGAAGGACAGGCTTTTTAAGTTGCAATACAATGGTAACATAAAATGTAAGCAATTTAATTGGATGTGCATTAGGCTTCTATTTTTTGTATGAAGAGAAGATGAATATACATTTTAATATCTAAAGTGTTGAGTTTGAAGTCTTCTGTAGAAAAGCTAAATCTAAAATGTTTACAATAATTTCACATATAAAATGATTGTCAAAAGTAGAGCGTATAGCAGCACAGTAAGGGCCATCAATTATACAGACAAAACACACAGCCTAGGACAAGTCTTCACTAATCCTCACTATGAAAATGAAATATAATGCAAAATAATCAAACTGAAACTTTTGTTTTATCCCTGATTCACAAAGTAAGAATTAAAAAGAGCACAGAAAAACTGGATGATACCATTAGTTTGGAATCAAAAAGGACAGGGGTTGACTTGTGCAATTCAGTCACCATCACAAATTAGAAACTGATCAATAAACACAACAATAAGGATCCTTTAAAGCTACAAACATTTTACATTCGATTTCTGTGTGTTTGCGCTTACTCCTTTTGAGATAGGAAATCGCAAGCGGTTGCGCATAAAAATGCTGATCGCATAAAAAGTCTTTTCCACAGCTAATGGCCATGGCAAGCAGACAGGTGCAATAAACAAATTCCTACCCTCGCAGACATATCATAGCAAACAATGAGATCCTTCCATTCACAACCCTACAGCATAACTATGAACTACCAAATCATTACCATTACAAATACCTACAGCTGAGACACTGTCTAAGAGCAGAGTTCCACATGTACCCCACTACTGAATTAAAGCACCCCATAATTGGCATCCTCCGAACTCAAGGTATGCAGGGACTCATCTCTTGCCTCTACACAAAGGTTATTGCTTGTCAATCGACAATATTGGTCAAAACACTGCAGATTAAGTGGCAAATATGCCTTCCAGACCTAACTGAAGACGCATGAACTGAATTCTCTGACTCACACACAAAGGTTTTACCCTCTGCTAAAAATTGACTGATCCAATTCAATATCTTACACCAGACTTACCTCTCCCCCAAAAGACTACATCGTATCGTCTCCTCGAGAACACATACATGCCCAAAATGTTTTCAAGATCAAGCCAATTTCTGGCAACTTATATGGACATGCCCTCGAATAAGAACGTTCTGGCAACAAGTCATCGCCTTTCTTAGCAGTATAAGCGAAATATCTATTCCACTTAAAGGTGAAATCTGCATACTGGGTATACTAGACAAGGAACAATGGACAAAATACCATAGACTCTTCCTAATAGAGACCGTATTATATGCCCGCAAAACCACAATACTCAAATGGATGGCCCCTGAATACCCAACGCTGGCACAATGAAAGGTTTTAGTAAATGCCACGCTACCATACCTTAGGATGCTATAATGTAAGAGGATGCCCAAACAAATTTACGAAAACATGGACGGACAACTGTGATACTAACATCTAGATTTGTTGACCCCCTGCAAAGGCACCCCCCCTCCCCCAATTTAAAGATGCTGCTCAACAGACATTCTATCAAAGACAGACAGGTTTTTCTGTATATAGTTACAACAGTTTAATTATTTCTCTGTATAACTATTTCAAGATATGTAGTAAACAATTTATGCATAAAATATGTATATTGGTCAATCTGCAAATACTATCTACAATTTACTGCTGTAAACAATATGTTTACTGTTTAATAAAAACGAAGTTAAAAAAATGCTGACCGCATGCGATTGCATATCATTGCAATGTTAGAAAAACATTGCATGCTCAAATGCACAGAAATCATGCTAGTATGGCGTAGCCCTAATAACAAGTTACACTATTAAACAGTGGCCCTGTGAAGGAGACAGATTGTTTCCTGAAACGTTGTGTGTGGTATTATGCCCTTTAAGTTATAAATAAATTGTATGATAAGTAGTGTGTGCACCTTCGCCTTCATCATGTCTTTGACCCATGAGAGTTACTAAAATTTAATGGAGATTGT
Source organism: Hymenochirus boettgeri (assembly GCA_019447015.1). Lineage (NCBI taxonomy): Eukaryota > Metazoa > Chordata > Amphibia > Anura > Pipidae > Hymenochirus > Hymenochirus boettgeri. Next base: position 210,328,195 of record CM033471.1, on the reverse strand, counting down.
GTGTTAGCGTATCATACTTATTAAATTCAAGATCCCGAAGATCCAGAAAAGCAGATCCCATAAAATCGTCTGTCGTCAGGTCTCGATCGTACACCTGAAACACATTAAACATGAACACACATTTAAGATTGAATAAGATGTATAAGACCCTGTTGAACGGTCATTTTATTTCTGTATTCTCATGTGATAAGGTGATGAAGAATCCCTTTTTCATTAAGAAGTAAAGAAAAGAAGAAAAGAAAGAAAAATAAAAATTACCTTGATTTGGAGTTTATCATCAAGGGTCTTAATTGGCAACACAAACGTCTCATCCCAAACTGGATTTAGATTCTTATAGATGACCTTGCTTTTGTACAGGGTCTTCTTATTAAGTTTAAATTTGACATATGGATCACTGGTACCTAGAAACAAATAAATGTTCCTTACTTAACAAATATGAAATATGTACTTCTTTTATATTGTAAAAACACTGTAAATCAATATTATTAACAAAACAGGACGCATGGTAAAAGAGCCTAAAGAGATTGCAGTGATACATTGTAAAATTAAGGAAGACATTTATTTGTAACATAAACCAGTGGTCCCCAAACTCCAAGCAGCAGACTGATACCAGTCTGAGGATCATTTGGTGCTGGGTCCCAAAGATCATCTGTCCAGTATATTATACATTAAATTTTACTGAAACGGCAGGTCAATCTGAAATGGTCCAACAATGGAACTGGTCCATGGTGCAAAAAAGGCTAGAGGCCACAGACAAAACAGATCTATACAGAAGAAGCAAATCACTACTAACCCTCAGTCTGTGGAAGTGAAACAGAGAAGCATTAAAACCTTCACATCCTGGGTCAGTTTGCCTAACAAATGTTCAATGGATTTACATTTTGTTTCACTGAAATATTAATTATTCTCTTCAACCTTTCAGTAATCAAGGTAAAAAAAAAAAAAAATCAAGCTGTGAAAAATAAACAACCGTTTTTTTTCTACTTTACCAAGAGACTGGCTTTGCAATAATTTCGATACAAAAACAGTGAGGGGAAAAAAAAAATCTCTAATAAAAAGAGCCCTTTAATTAAATGAGATGGCCACTCTGGGATCACGGCTTCATGCCTGTCAGCTTACTCTCAAAATAAACATCTCAAAAGTAGGCCTCCATGGTGTCACTTTCTCACAGGCAGTGCATGCTGGGTAATCCCCAGGCATCTTGACAGCTACATAATGTTCACACTGTTTGACGGCTGAATGGTGGCAGTCGTATGAAAGAAAATATTAAACGTCTGGAATTTAATAGGAGAGGAGGCAACGGTACACAAAGCAAGAAGCAAGAACGAAGAAAAGTGTCAGGGCAGTTAATTGTTGGGGAAAAATAACTGAAAGAACACACAGAGCTTCTGCTTATCGGCATACTGTCTTACTGTCAGGAACTGTAACATCTTAACTAACTGGCTTCCTGAAAAGAATACGATGTGTAGGAATGTAGACCAAATCCAGGTTCTAACAATGGAAAAAATAAATATACAGAAATGTCTTCTAATAGCGTATCAGCATCAGCATTTTTAACATTACAGGGTTATCATCAATCTATACTGTAGGTCTGGGTACAATATAACTCTAGTGCTGGCAAACCACAAGTTAGACATTAAAGCCATTTCGCTGTTCAAAAAGAAAAATACTGTTTCGGCTTTCATGTCCAACACTGGAGAGGTTCTTACCTGCAACATTACCCAGCTAGATAACGCTTTACAATCAACATCATTCATTAAGTTATTTGTCCAAGTTTGTTTTTCCGAAACGTCTTTTACAGAAACGTCTGGAGGTAAGTGGTAGTGTATCAACACCTTAAAGGGGAACTGTGGTCTTCATACAAAAATGCCCTTTATTAAAAAGAGCACATTCATACCTTTAAAATAACTCCAGGATTAGGATTCTAGCTGCAATCTATCAAAAGTTACAACAGTGTATAAGGGTGACTTTTCTTACTAGTACTGCAAACTGTGACATTACCAGCACCACTGCTCGGCCCCCAAGTCTCAGGTTGTAGCATGCCCACTGCTGGAACAGGATCAGCAGCTGCATCATAAGCCAAACTTCCAAATCATTTTTAAAACTAGGAACAATCCTGAAAAGATATTTTCTCTCCCTAAAGGGCCCATTTCCTAAAGGGCTACCAATTATGCCTCTCCTGGCCAAGCTTGATTCATTTCTAACCAATAGTAGACCACAAGGTTAATATTTTAAAGAAAACAAAGGCTCTATTATTAAAACAAATAGTCACCATACAAATTTATGGTAGAATATTTGTTATAGTCAGTTGTCTAGCACATTAAATTTATAAAAACAGTTTTAAAAAAATTCTGCAAATGTTGAAGATTCAGACAAATCAAACTGTATTAGGTTCTCCTTCAAATAGAGACAGACACAATTATTCATATAGACAGACTGTGAAATCATCATGCTTAGCAGCTGTGCCATTCTGCTGTGGTTTTTCCGTTTTTTTTAATGCTCCATCTAGTGGCACTACAGAAAATGCAATTTTAAATATTTATCTTTGTTTACCTTTTTTAAAAAAAAAAAATTAAAACAGTACTGTACATGCACAGAATATTTTAACATTGTTTAAATATTTGAACATACAGTTGTCCGTATCTTTTGATGTGAGCAGTAACACTGTGGAATTCTGTATTATAGTATTTAAAGGATAAGTACACTGTAAAATCAAGTTAAGTGTAATTGGATACAGCAGCTTTAACTACTGTAAATACTTGAGTATAAGCAGAGGTTTTCAGGCCTGAAAACCCGACCTCGGCTTATAATCGGGTCACAGTAAGAATTGTAAATTATTTACCCCAATCCGGCTGCCGATCGTTCTGTATGATGAGGTAACTCACATTTGAATCAAGTGTTCCGGATGGCACTTTGCACTGATCTGCAGGTTGATGTCCATACTCGGCGCCTGTCTCACTTACTGCCTGGCGCCGAGTAGTGACGTTATTTTTTTCTAGCTCCCTCTTGAGCTGATGTAAACTTGCTGACATCTTGGATCTGCATTCTTGTCTGCTTAGCTCCGCCCCTCTGTGAGTTCCTTGTTCTCCTCCTGAAGTCCCAAAATGCACTGTGCTTTTTTTTTTTTACATGGACAGTGCTTTTTGGGACTTCAAATGGGGAACTATTTTATTAAGTACATGAGGAAGAGCAATATTAAAGGTCATCCCTTCAGTTTCCAAGCTAATGTTAAGGTCAGCCCCCCAGTTCACCAGCCAGTGTTTAGGGGTGCACTGGTCTAACTAATTGAAATTACCTGCATTGATTGTGAGTCACAGTTTGTTATTAATGACAATTTGAGTCTCGCAGCCTGTTCCACATTTTGATTATAACATATATAGGCCTATAAATCTATTGTGCGTCCCTCAAAGGTGGTCAGGGGCCGCACATGAGGCTCTTGAGGTCAAATGGGTTGGGCACCCTGATGTAACCTCACAAGAGAACAAGAAATAAATAATTGTACATGAGTGTTGCATATCTGTGATGGAGGCCGAGGATTTTGCCCTTTGATCATATGACCATATGTCGTCATTCCTTTGACAAAGCTAAAGGTCTTAAGAAAACTCCCACATAAAGTCACCTGTAAGCAAAGGCACGCCTCTTTAACGGTCAAAATCTAAAGTGTGTTTTATTCCAACCACATAATAACTGGTAAACTTCAACAAACCGGTATAGATGATACCACGTAAAAATATAAGTACAGCGCAAAATAGAAATATAAAATCTGGCACATAATATAATAGAAAAATTGGGTGTTAAGAATTTAATAAAATCCTTTAGTGTTACATTTAAAATGAGCCCTAGATCATATTGCAAGGTAAAACATGAGAGAAGTTATATTGCTGGAAAGGGTCACACACCAGGTTTCCGTGAAGGGACTTCCTATCTTTCACAACATTTTAGAGTAACTGTGGTCTCCAATTCTTCCAAACCAGTAAGAATTATATAAAAAGCCTTCCATCACACTTTCAAAAATAAAACCTAAATCCCATCTCTAGATAAAATTTGTGAGAAGTAATTGCTAGATAGGTTCAGCAATATTACTTGAACACATCCATTTTTCAACCATGTGACCAGCCTCTGCCTGCATTAATAGTTCCCCCTTCTCAACTGTCAATTTTCCCCCCAGGTTCTACCAGTGTATGTATACTGTAATATATATGTGTATATATACTACATATTTAAAGTGTATGTATACTGAAAAAATTACTTTGCATCATGCCTTCAAAACAATACTTGTTTTGCTCAGGCTCTGACCACTGACATGACTAAATTTCCCACATACCAACTGTTAAAACTGCACACAGCACTGTAAAACCATTCCAGCTACAGAAAAACTGCTTACAGAAATGCTAAAACGTAAGATGTTTCTGATTGAATATCTAATGAAATAGGGGGTAAATCAACAAAAAAGTGTGATGGGCTGAATTATAGTTCCCACTAATGGGCAATTTAAATAAAAAAAAAAAAAAATTCCAGTGTACATTCTCTAAGTCTTAACTGAGCATGCTTCTCCCCTGGGGTGGAGGGTGTGGGGCAGAGGTCAGGTGATGTCACTCAACTTACTGGAAGCAGGAAGTTTGAACATTCACCCCAATATAATTTCTCACAGGCTCCAGCCAGAGATATGATTGTACGCTCCTTTTAAAGGGCATCTATAGTAAAATTTATACATTGCTCCAATCGAGACATAATAAAAGGTTAGTGTATTCTTACCTTCCTCTGTGGCTCCGTGTTTGCACACTTTCTGATTTACTGCAGGGCTCCCCACTCCCCCTCCCCCTCTGGTCATTCCCCCGTTCATTTAGGCCGGCTGTAAATTAAGCCTGTGAAACAAGCCGCTCATGCATATTAATTCTTCTACACATGACACATCACTCTAACCTTTGTAAAAAAAAAAACAAAAAAAAACTCAGTATGTAAGCCTGTAGAGAGGAAGTTTCTCCGTTGTTCTGAAGATTTAAGGAATGGGAGGGGGGGGGGGGGGGTTTGGGGAGGCTGAGTCCTGAATCACTGCAGCCAGGTCTCCCTTGGACAGGCAATAAATCTGTGAAAGCTTGCGGAGGAGGGGGACTTCTCCTTCCCTTTACTTCTGTTTTTAACCCAGTATTTGCCAAGCATTTTTGAGAAGGACGGAGTCATTAGGAGACTTGCTGTAAATCCTGTGTAAGCCTACACACTATACAGGCATGCTCTTAGGGAATTTAATTGACAGCTCAAGCAGGAGTGGTGTATTGAAACCTTCACTTCTTTTAACTTGTATATCTCAGGACAGAGTTGGAATCTTTAGAAAATAAAGGTACTCTTGGGGTTGGGGGGAATTATAGAACACATAGAAAGAAGGGGAAAAATTTGATTTTCCCACTATAGATGCCCTTTAAAGAAAATACTGTAGGCTTTCATTTAACTCTAAGTTGTTTGGAGACCATAGTTGCCCTTTAAGGTGTTGATACAATAAGAGGTTCATAACTTTCCCGTGGCTATTTATCTGCAGCAACTAATCAGATGCTATCTTACTGCAGAAACCAAGTGAAAAGCTAATATTTAATTGGCTGGTGCAAAATTATAGCACAGGCTAATGATTGCACTTTTATGCACAGAAGAGAAAAGATGCTTGCATGGGGATATAATCAATGTATACATTAATAGACCATACAGTAAACTATATGGTGCACTGTTCACCAATAAATGTCATGGGGTGAGCTTGAATATGAAGACAGATTGGATAAATTACAATTATGCACACTATAGAAAAGGTGTTTGTGTGGTGATATGATCACTGTGTATAAATACATTAATAGGCCAAACAATAAACTATCTGGGGCATTGTTCACCAAAAGCACATGTCAGAGGACATGGGGACTGGAAGAAAAAAAAGTTTAGTCTTCAAGTTCGGAAGGAGTTTTCAATGTTAGAACAGTAAAACTATGGAACGGTCTTCCATTGGATGTTGTGATGGCTGGTTCATTGGATAGTTGAACAGCTGGATGAGTTTCTATAATAGAAGTTGCATGTTACTGGTATTGATATATAAAGTTGAAGTTGATCCAGGGATATTTCCAATTGCCACTTGGAGCAATTGTGCGGGCCGACCTGTGATGCATGTTGTGTATGCACGGCCTTTTCCGGCGATAATCATACAGTGTATGGGCATTGTCAGCCGCAAAGCCCATTTGGCTGAGGATCCAGCCAGCTGGTCGGGGCAACGATCCCTGACCGAACGGACGTTTTGGGTGACAAAGTGCCAATACGCAACAAAATTATCGTCCATGAGTGTGTGTGAAGTATTAGGCAGGAAATGTGGGTATTGCCGAGTAGGTTGGACTAGATGGACATATGTCTTTATTCAACCTCAAATACTATACTATTGAATTAGGCAAGTCTTTAATGAGCATGCTCAGATCCCAAAGACAGGGGTGGATGATGATCATGTGATATCACTAAAGCTACTAAAATCAGTGAGTGTGAACATTTTATTCAATTGTAAAGGAAAGGCTGAGTTATTTAACAAGTTAACTGTAACTTGTTCAGATACCAGTTGCATGTTCACATCTAAACTATATTTTATTTTCATGTAAAGAAAAGGGTTATAGTTTGCCTAATATAAAGATGTACCATATATACTTGAATATAAACTGATTTTTTCTACCTTTAAAATCATCTTGAAAGTCTCCCCTCGGTTTATACTCGGGTCTGTGCTGATCTGGATACTGCTGGACAAAATCACATAGCCCTGTGAAAACAAAAGCTGTACCCTGTAACACAGAGAATCCTCTTGATTTCAGTGCGTTAGGCAATTGTTGTCCTGCTCACTCAGATCAGCCCAGACTGCAAGGCAAATGGAAAAAAATGATGTTTAAGTGTTCAGGCTGCACAGAAAGGTATGTAGGGCACATCTGTGTATGGGGCTGAGTATGGGACTTTCTATGGGGCTGTGTATGGGACTTTCTATGGGCCTGTGTATGGTACTTTCTATGGGCCTGTGTATGGTACTTTCTATGGGCCTGTGTATGGTACTTTCTATGGGCCTGTGTATGGCACTTTCTATGGGCCTGTGTATGGTACTTTCTAGGGTCCTTGTATGGTACTTTCATGGCTGTGTATGGTAATTTATGGGCCTGTGTATGGTACTTTCTATGGGCCTGTGTATGGTACTTTCTATGGGCCTGTGTATGGTACTTTCTATGGGTCTGTGTATGGTACTTTCTATGGGTCTGTGTATGGCACTTTCTATGGGGCTGTGTATGGTACTTTCTATGGGGCTGTGTATGGTACTTTCTACGGGGCTGTGTATTGGACTTTTTATGGGGCTGGGTATTGGACTTTTTATGGGGCTGTGTATTGGACTTTCTGCCTATAAGAGAAAGTCAACCCTTGGTTTATACTCGAGTCAAGCAGTTTTCCTAGTTTATCAGTTAAAAGTAAGTACCTCGGTTTATATTTGGGGTGGTTTATACTCTAGTATATATGGTATAATTAATGCTTGGTACTTTTAATCCCTAAATAGTCTATATAATCCATTCTCTGGTGGATTTTTATAGTTTTGGTAGATTTAAAGCTGCTATGCATTCTGACTGGGCATTGGTGACCGGTGAAACCAGAAATCTGGCAGAAGCTATTAAGAGTCATTTAAGTTCCTTATTATAATAAACTCTTTTTCTGTGTGCAAGTACTGGATTTTGCTGTACCTGAAAGGATGCAACTAACTGGAAGGGTAACAGTAGGTATGTGTGAATTGTATGGTGTGAAAATACCTCTCAGTGCTGGATAAACATGATTACAGAATCCGGGTTGTCGATATGCTGGCAGCCATAGCAAGCATGGATTATAAGGCAATGACTGTAGACAGGAGCATCTGGTAACTGAGACGTGGAGCTGGTTTGATATGCCCTGAGTATTGGAAAGAGCATTGCAAGCTCCTATTATCAGGTCATTACATTTTCCTAGTTACATTGGTTTCCGATATTGTGGAGTGCTCCCACATTAAGTGGTATATCAAGTATTCGGACGGCTCCAAGTCTAGCAGACTACATGTGTCTTTAAAGTACCACCCAGCCAAACCAAATTCCCAATATGAGGAGAAATGTTTTTACCAAGATAAACTAATGTGCCCAAAGGAAATACATTTATGAACTTATCTGGGTGCCAATAGGCATTTATGTAAGTGCACTAATCTTGTGTTTGGTTATATTTGGTTATTTTATTTATTTTGATATTTTTTTGGACTTATTTTCCAGTCACTTATAAAACAATAAATTGTAATAGCTGAAACACACTGATGACCTTATGGTTTATAGATAAAGACGAGGCAAAGTAATTATATAAGTATAGATAGCTTAATGTAAGAGCTAAAACGAGAGGAGGATAATAGGCAACCTTGCCTATATCCTTTTTTCTTTTGTTAACTTTTTTAAGGTATAGCCCATATACAGTATGTTATATATGCCCATGAGGATTTCTAAAATTTAAGAAGAGCTTGGAGAATGGGACACAAACAGTGGCATATCTATTTTAAAACATTCAGGGAAACGTGCCCTAGATCTTTGGCAAAGTGCCTCGAATGTTTTAACATAACTTACCTGAAGAGGTGCCCCAAATCTTCCGTTCCCAGTAGTACCTTGTGGCTGCGCAATGATGTCACCGCGATGTGCTACTGCAAGGCTTCTTCTGGCAATGTTCCGGCCTCCAGCTGCTCTGCTCCACAAAGGTAGGTGATAGCCCTATTGGGCTATTACCTTCCCCATGTGCAGGGCAATAGGGATTGCCTACCCCAGTATATTATTACATTGCCAGTTTGCGGTTATTTTGTGAAGTGCCCATGGCTAACAGTATGTAATGAAATGGCTACCAGTATGTGACTCCCATGGCTAACATATGTAATGAAATGGCTACCAGTATGTGATTTAATTCCCATGGCTATCAGTATCTAATGAAATGGCTATAAATATGTAAAGAAATTCCCATGGCTACCAGTATGTAATAAAATAGCTACCAGTATGTAATGAAATTCCCATGACTACTTGTATATAATGAAAATGCCAGTTTGCTACCGGTATATACTGAAATTGACAGTTTGCTACCAGTATAATGGAATACTGTTCCTCTGTATCATTAATTTGTGTATCTCTGTCTTTCTTATTTATAACTTCCTGGCAGTGTATCTATCTCTCGGTTCATCAAAGTTTGTCTGTTTGTCTCTGTTTATCCCTATTAAGTACTTAGTGGGTGTGGTTTAATTAGGGTGGGAAAGTTGGTGTGGACTAAAAATATGCCACGCTGCCCGCGGCACTGCATGGTGTAACTACTTAATTTATTGTAAAGCACTGCTACACATGGTTAATATGGCTCAAATACCACCCCCCCCCCCCCAAAAAAAAAAAAAAAAGATTATGGGTGTTGATAGTGCAGAACACAGGCAGTCTGCTCTCTGGAGTCTCCATGAGGATTCTCGATTATCTATATTTTTTACTTTCCCCCTGTTCTGACCCAAGGCTAATCTTTTCCTAAAACTCATGGCCTCATGGCCTTCCAGAGCAAGTAAGTTGCTATTTAGCCTTCCTTGGAGACTAGCTTATTTATTTTGTCCTGTTGTATGTGCACACATTGTTTTTAGTTTCCCTTCTCCCTTGGTCGTTTTATTATGAACTGAATCATGAACTTTTTCGAAGGTCCAAAGGAAAACATTTCCAGTATTTAAACTTAAGTTTTTGCGTAATTTTATTTTATTATTTTATGTGGTTGAATGTTTACCTCTCCCCTGAAAAGATGATGAGAGGTAAGATTAATTTTACTTCAATTCTATATTATTTTTCTCATCTGAAGTTAAAGGGCATCTATACTGAAAAATAGTTTATTTTAAATTGACCTTAACTAGGAACTATAATTCTTCCCAACCATTACTGTATGATTTTTGATCTGCCCCCTATTTCTTTAGATATCCAATTTAAAACTTCTTATATTTCAGCTGTCAATCAAGTTCCTTGCTCTTAAAAACTATTCTTCTGTGAGTAGTTTTACTGTAGCTAGAATGGTGACAGTTTTAACAGTTGGAATGCTGTATGCTGTGTGCAGACTTGACACTTTGTGTAAAAAAAGACAAGTTGGATGGAAGTGGGAGGGGTTAAAAGAGGGAGGGGGGGGTACTGCTCCTAAACAAAATGTGTGCGCTGAATTGAAGGCATGCAGCAACACACGCAAACCAGACTAAGTGCCACTTACATGTATTCAATTATAGATTAAGATGAGGCAAAGTCATTTTTTCAGTATCTATACTGTAAAAATTTACTTTTTAAAAATTAAAAAGCATCTGGGGCATGGAGATAGGATTAATTATTCCCACCTCCCAATATTGTTTTGTTGTGGAGCTACAGCACGTACAGTTTTCATCTGCCAGGTTATGGCCCTGGGCCATTCTATATTAAAGATAGTGCTGAAGCATCCAGGAAGACTGGCAGAAGCAGTTTTCTTCATCCTGCTGCTCCTTATAGAAAAGATTTTGGGAGGTAAAAAGCACCAATCCTATCTCCCTGCCTCAGGTACTTTTTATTTTAACTGTTTTTTAAAAAATACATGCGCACTATAGGCTCTGCAACAAGCGTGCCTTCCTATTGGCCTCGTCGCACAAGGAGAGGAGGAGCCTACCAGAGCAGCATTGCACTAAGACTGTGCTTTAAGTTACGCAAACCCAGGAGCGAGGACCTAGCGGTTCAGGTCCTCACCCTGGGTAAAAGGTAATGAACAAAGAAGAAGAGGAGCAGAGGGAAGGGGAGTATAATTCTCCTTTAATTTTTACAGTATAGTTGTCCTTTAAGAAAACATTCTTACTTTAAAGCATTCCTTTCATTTAATAAAATACTAAAAGAAAGCATGAGGTTTCCAAAGTAACACGGTAACCTATAATTACAAATGTACCCTACAGTAAACTATGAATTCATGCAGTGCTGCCAATCTTCTGATAAACATTGTGTATTTTTCATTAATCAGATTTACCAAATAACTATGAGCTAGATTGTTTAAACAAACTGAAGTTTTCCAATACGGACCTAAGACTTAGAGAGTAAACATAGACTCTTGTAAATAATTATTTGTGGCTGTTCTAGCAAACTTTAATCCAAAATGTACGAGATTAATAATCATTCTTAAGTGCATACTTTATAATGGACATAAAAGTTAAAGGAAAATTATAACTAACTGTTTTTCAATCACTAAAAGTTTTCAAGCTCCTCCCCCACTTTTATTAACATATGTTCGAGATGGTAGAATCAGAGACAAAGTGTTAACCTATAATTACAAACTTGACCTACAGTAATCTATGAATTCATGCAGTGATGGCAACCTTCTGATATCCATTGTTTATTTTTATTAATCAGATTTACTAAATATAACTATAAGATAGTTAGTTTAGCTTGTAATCTGCGCAATGCCTGTTTTAATAAATTATTAGCAATATAAACAATATAAACAAACTGAAAAGTTTTCCAAAACTGACCTAAGACTATAACAGGGTTATTCAATAAAAGTTCTTACCGTTTGAAACTGTGCTAATTTTGCCCCAACCAATCAGAACTTATTTAACATTTGAAAGCTAACATCTGATTGGTTGGGACAAAATTAGCACCATTTTAAAAAATAAGAATTTTATTGAATAATTGCAAAAGTTTCTTAGTGTGGCCAACAAAATTTACACGTGTCAATCCCTGCAGCGTGTCCACTACACGCTAAACCATCCAAGCAGGAACCAAAGCAAAAGCAGGGAGACACAGGCAAAACACCGTTCTGCAATCCAAAGTGATTTTTTTATTGCTGCTTAAACAGGGTTACCAGCAATAAAAAAAATCACTATGGATTGCAGAACTGTGTTTTGCCTGTGTCTCCCTGCTTTTGCTTTGGTTCCTGTTTTTATTGAATAACCCTGTAGGCGTTTGTAATTACCTTTATTTGTCTAAGCATATACTCTTGTAAATAATTATTTGTGGCTGTAGCAAACTTTATAGGGCAAGTCCAGTCCAAAATAAAGTTTAGCTATAAACGGTAATCGCCCCACCCCCAAACCTAGCTTTCGCATTACTAATATGTTCCAAAGATGCTGTGAAGTCTCTTACTTGACCCATTCCATCACCCCCTAGGGGCCGCCCCCTGCTCCTGTTTCAAGCTTGTTGCGAGCAAAAACAGGAGCAGAAGGCTTCTGCGCCGACAGCCGCTCCACTTCCTGGTTGCAGTTGTCAGTCAATTGGGCGTGACATCACATTACGCCTTTACTGACAGCTGCAACCAGAGAGTGGAGCAGCTGTCAGCTGTAGAGCAGAGGAGGAATGCGAGGGACCAGGTTAAGGTAAGAGACTTCAGAGGCATCTTTGGAATATATTAGTAATGCGAAAGCTAAACTTTATTTTTGACTGGACATGCCCTTTAGTCCTAAACGTATGAGAAAAGTGCACAATGCTAGTAAAAGTTAAAGGAGAATTATAACTAACTGCTTTTCAATCACTGGAATTTTTTAAGCTGCTCAACCACTTTTATTAACATGTTCTCCAATGTTAGAGATGGTAGAATCGTCAGTGATGAGGACTATGGGAGGAGCCAGAAATAAGTTACTTACTGCAGAAGTATAACTCTCCTTTAAAATGCAAGGGCTTTAAATTACATTTATTTAAATACTAGATATCGCATTTTACAGCTCTGTACATTTAAGCTTATTTAGAACATTCATTGTTACTCTTTAAAGTGGTGTCAATGGGGGGGGAATTTATTTGGATTTTGCAAAAGCCTTTGAGGCAATACCTTACGATGTAAAAAAAAAAAAAAAAACTTTGGTCTCGACCATTCTATTTGTACATAGCATATAAAGCCTTATACACAGCCCCATAGAAAGTCCTACACTGTGCAGTTTAAAGGATAAGTATACTAAAATTAAGTGAGGGTCAATCAGAAGCATCAGCTTAAAAAAACAAAATTGCCATATTTCCTCCCTCTCCCCTAAGCCCCTGCAGAGCCCACCTATGCAGAGTTAAAGTTGCTGACATCTTGTTTGTCAGTAAGTGAGGGGGATTTTTTTTTTTAAAAGCTGATGCTTTAAAGCTGATGGGTTTAAACTGAAAGGAAACTGTAGGTGAGTAAAGTTAGACTTAGAAAGTAAACACAGGGGTGAGGACAGCATGGTTTAGGTCCTCAACCTGGATACTACGGATGGCAGGAGAGGGGTATAGATGAGTATAATTGTCCTTTTAAAAAAATTGGTGATTTGGCTACTAAGTGGCAAATTAAGTTAGCCAATGAAAAATGCATTTGGGCAAAAACAACCTAAATGCTAGTTATATCCTAATAGAGAGTTAGGAGTTGATAGAGAAAGCCCACCCATAGAAGTTGATAGAGAAAGACCTCCATTTTAGTGGAGGAGACTGTGATTTTTGCAAGTTTGTTTGACAGTTGATCATTTAGCATTGTTCCTGGAAGGTTGCTCTCTGTGCTTGTTGGAAAATAAACTCCAAAGCAAATGCAGCTTTTAAAGTTTTATCTGGGCTTCCATATTCTGTGAATAGATACAGTGACTACTAGGAGAAGCAGCCAATTGGTGACATTCTCACATGTCATTTCCAGACTATATGGACAGACAAACTGGCAAAAAACATGGAAGCCTTCTTAGTTACAGAGTCCACTTCCTACATACGTACATAAATGCAACAGACTACTATTGTCTCTGGATTGGGGTCTATTAATGAGAGACTAGCTCAATATGTTGATAAATTATTGCTACCATTAGTTCTAAGACTTCCCAGCTTTGTCCGTGACTCGACGGATATTATCAACAAAATTTCTTGGATAGATTGGAAACCTAATTATACCTGGGTCACCTTAGATGTGACCGCTTTATATTCGTCTATCGAACATGAGAGGGGTTTGAATGCGGTGGACTACTGGTTACATAAACAACAACTATATGGTTCAGACCAGAACCAGTTTGTCAGGCCTTGGAATTTCTCCTGCATTCGAACTTCTTTATGTTTGACAAGCACTTCTACCTACAAAAGAGGGGGGCTGCGATGGGGGTGAAATTCGCCCCGTCGTACGCCAACCTATTTATGGGCACGTGGGAACAAAAGTTTATTTACAGTGATGATAACCCCTATCTGTCCAATATAGTCACTTATTATCGCTATATTGATGACCTAATATTGATTTGGGAAGATGATGGTACTCAGGTCGATGCATTTATACAATATTGCAACCAAAGTAATTGGGGTATAACATTCACGGCCCACACCAGCCAACAGTTTATTGAATATCTAGAAATTCTTAGTGATAGAAGGGAGAATACACACGGATCTATATAGAAAAACGATCACGCGTAATACGATATTACATGCAGGTTCTAATCATCCCCGTTCGGTTATACAAGGTATACCGTATGGACAATTTATCAGATTGAGACGAATATGTTCATTTCAGGCACAAGCGATGGCATTATGGGATCGCTTTGTAGTGAGAGGTTATGACAATGTTGTGATCAAGAAAGCCTATGATAGAGCAGTTCTAAGTAATAGGAAGAACTTACTAGTTCCGAAACATAAGAGAACCAACCCTCTTTCTCCTAAACATAAAAACAAAAACTATCAAGAATATTCTGGGTCATCTCCTTCTTTGGTGTTAACTTATTCTAAGAACACCTATAAGATATGCAGTGCTGTAAGAAAACTGTGGCCTATTTTGCTCAAGGATACAGTCTTAGGTCAGATCCTTCCTAAACAACCCTTATTTTGATTTCGAAGGGCTAGGAATGTTGGCTCATATGTGGCACCCAGTTTAGTTAGGTTTGATGATAGGTCCAATGAGACTTGGCTTAAATATCCTGGTAGCTACAAATGTGGACAAGTGAGATGTACTATGTGTCCCTACATGATGAGTTCCAAAAGTTTTAAGAGCACTCAAACTCATAAGGAATTTAAAATGAAGTCCTACTCCAACTGTAAGACTACACATGTGGTTTACCTAGCCACCTGTGAGTGCCAGCTACAATATGTTGGAAAAACTATTAGACAGGCATCTAAACGTATTGCAGAACATCTGAATGCTGTCAATAGAGACATGAGGGTCGCAAATGTATAAAATTCCAGGTGATTGATAGGGTCACGAGAAATATTCGTAACGACGATCAGCATAAATTACTTCTAAAACGAGAAGCGTTCTGGATAAATCAATTGGCCACCACTGTTCCACATGGATTGAATAGGGAATGGGAGGTGTCCTGTTTTCTGGATCTTTAACTCCTACCTAGTGGTCTAATATCTCTATATTTGGATACCTCAGATAATGTATTATCATTTGTAGTAATGAATTTGAGAATTTACCTTCATATACTGAATCCTTGTGTTTCCTTTCAGGATAGACATCTCTTTAAGTATGTTTTGACATTCTGAGACACATACATATACATATTTTATAATTGTTAGGTCCCTTGGTCACGGATATGGTTTGCCTTTTCCATTTAATTAATTTAATTTAATTAATTTATGCTTGACATATACTTATGTTATGGATACTTACCTTTTAGACTAGTACCGTTTTTAGGACCACAACTATCATGTGTCCGCTTACATGAACGTATTTAATAAGCAAGATTAATAGTTATTATTATGTATATTGTTGACATAATTTTAGGTAATATAATTATTATATACAATTATTATGATGTACTCTATTCTGGTAAACTGCAACTAACACCTTATTTATCCCCAGCGACATATTATAATCATTACTTTATTAACATTTAGGGCTTTGAAAGTTTATGAATAATATGTATCAACATGTATAGATAGATCAACATCTTTGTATAATATTTTATACATAGTTTGTATATTTTCATTTATTTCTATATATATATTTTTTTTTCATATATACATATGGTTTTTGGGTTATAGTGTTTGGTGGTTACAATATACAACTATTTGTGAATTTTTTCTTTTTAAACTTTCATTTCCTTTCAATTAAGTATTAATTTTATATTATATTTTATTTTGTTTTTTCCCCTTTTTTTCCACTTTTTTTGCGCCCTCCTTGCGCCTCTGTGACGCTTGTGAATAGTTTTGCTGCCCTATAACATGATCATATGGTGTTATGTTTAAAGTGCCCTTTGGGGTTTAATATGTATATCACTGACACTCTGTATGTGAAATTTAGCCGTTTTTGTAGCTCCTCCTCTTGTGTTAGGGAACACTGTGGGTGTATTTAAAGAGGGAGAGAGGGATGAGCACCTTGCCTCTGAGGAAGTGACATACGGTCACGAAACGCGTAAGGCGGTGCCTCACGAGCACGATACTCCTCTCTTGTGTGGGATCCTATTATATACACATGGCACTGTGAGTGGATTTTTATATGATTGAATAAAGACTTTTTTACTGTTGCAACACTGTCTGCGGGTACGTTGTAGCTCACCCTTCCTTTCATAGTGGGGATTTTATACTAGAGTAATATCTTGCAACGCATTGCTAATCATGGAAGGAAATATTTAACATCAGGAGTAAAAAGCAGTCATCATGAAAAACACAGCAATCAAATTATGCCCCATAGCTGCATGCACATATTGTAGCGTGTTTAAATCAGTGTTATTTTACTGCATCTATGCAATTGCATTTTTTCTTAGTGATTCCATCCTTTTAAAGGGCATGTCCAACTCCCAAACCTAAATTTTGAATCAAGCTTTAACCTTAGGTAGGGTTAAAAAAAAAAAAAAAAAAAAAAAGAGGGTGAAAAGGTTGGACTTGATGGACGTATACCGTATTTACTCGAGTATAAACCGAGTTTTTCAGGCTGAAAAATCAGCCTGAAAACTCGGACTCGGTTTATACTCGAGTCAAACAAAAAACCGCTTACCTGGGCATTCCGGCAGCCGCATGATCTTTTCTGCACTGGCCGCCGGCCTGACGTCACTGCCCGGCGCCGGGCAGTGACGTCAGCCGGCGCGCCGGTACAGGAATGGGCGCGCGGCTGCCGGAATGCCGATACCTACCTGCCAGGAAGCCCTTGGATGGAAGAAGAGCCCACAGGATAAGACCGAGTCGTCCACAGGGAGAAGAGTCCACAGGGAGAAGAGTCGTCCACAGGGAGAAGAGTCCACAGGGAGAAGAGCCCACAGGTACAAACTGAACTGAGGGGGAGGGGGCATTCAAGATGTTTGGGAATTACAACTCCCAGCATGCTTTATTAGCTGGGAGTTGTAGTTTCCAAACATCTTGAATGCCAATGTCAATTACCATGCTACCATGTGAGCTAATTACCCTCCAAAACCTCATTAGGTTAAAAATTGTCCCAGACAGATACTCAAACATATTTACCAGCACCTGATCCCTTTGCTTCCCTTCTTCTACGTGTCTTTTCCGTGCACTAGAAGCAGAAGAGGCCTGTCTAGTAACGGCTGGTGACATACAGTAGGAAGTCAGTGAGAGTCGGCAAGTGATCTGGTGAAGGCAAATATATTTAGGAGCGTGTGGGACAATTTTTTACCTAACATGGGCTAGGTTTTGGGGGGTAATTAGCTTGATTTTAAATTTTAATTTTGGGGTGGGCATGCCCTTTAATATTAATATAAATCAACTTTTCTGTTGCTATGGCAAAAGCTACAAATCTACAGTAGAGGCAGGAAAATAAGAGTTAAACCCTTCCCTGCAATAAATGCTTGTATGGTTTACACTTGTTCATTTTTTATTCACATTTCAGTATAGAAAATTAGAGAGAAGGTTGTGTAGGTGTATCTGAAATTCTCCAGCTGAAGAGTATATTAGAAAGGTCAATACTTGATTCTGTAGCTAACAGTAGGAAAACAACATCTCAACTTTCTACTCTTTCACTGTAGTGATGGCTAAGAATTAAGGCACAGCACAATGCTGAGCATCAAAGTCTTCATGCAGAGATAAGTCCAATTCATTTAGTTCCACTATAAAACGAATGTCTCAGCTCTTCATCATTTCACTACCCCCCGAGGTAACCACTTTTATAGAGAGCAGAAGCAGATGGGTGGATAAGGCTAAATTAATGCCGATAGCATCTTCTGATCTTTAAAGAAGGAAAATAAATTCAATACCAAAGCATCCTCTTGCTGTGAATCTACTGGTATAATAAGCTTTATTTAAGGTCTCCCATTTTTACATATTAAATGTAAATCAATTAGAAGTGTTTTAAAGAAAGTTACAGAGAGCATATCAAGAAGGCCAGCTATCTATGTTTTCAACTGCTGTAAAATGAAAAGTGGTAACAATATGAAAAATTGATTCCGTTTACTTAAAAATATTTTTGGGGAAAAGTGAGGAAGGGTATCAGATTTGGCTAACTGTGCCCATTTCCCAGCATGGTTCATTAAAAGGATCTATAAAGTTATATACACAAGCATCAACTATTCTTAGTCAATCCCATCATTAGGTTCTCAGTTATGAGAGAGCATTGACATGCATCACATCACATTCTGTTTTAGGACAAGTCCTGATTGTGGAACATGAAATTTCTACAGAATAGCGCAGAACATATGCTACAGTATTGGAAATATGTTAATATTTTATTTTAAAACATCTACCTGTTGCACATGAAAGGGAAATGATATGCCCAAATGGTTTTGACCTCAAGAGCATTTACTAGTCAAGAGCATTTACTAGTCATAGGAATTGGTATAAGTGCAGACACACCAGGAGACCAGTTTCATTCACTGCCATGCCTCCACAAGGATGGGATTGACCTTTCAGGATGTTAGCATGCAGATTTTTAACGATAAGAACTTTTATTGAACTCCCTGTATATCTTTTATAGAGTATGCCCAGGGGTGAGGACTTAGCAATTTAAGGCTTCACCATGAGTACATTTAAGGAGAGGGAGTGGAGTGGCTGGGTTTAAAAGAGAACTACAGTCTCAACACAACATTTCCCCATTAGACATAGCATATTCACAAACATACAAAAAGCTTGATCTCATCTCTCCCTTTGCTGTGGTTGCTGGGTGACAACAAAGAGAAAAAACTACAGACTTCGTCAGAGGGCAGGACATTTTACTGCTAACTCAAAACAAACTTGTGTAATCAACCTGTTGTCATACTTAACATACTCAACTGACTGAGGTGTCAGTACTCTCTAAAGGACTATCATTTTGCCCTTCTAAACCAATAGACAAAATCAGTTTGTGCAGCGACATGGAGGAATTCTTCAGGAAAGAATTCTTTCATGACAAGAGGACTCCAGCACACAAAAACCATCAGCCGGAAATAACAGCAGATTCACCAAGAAATCAACATTTACACTCAAATCTGGAATCAACCCTGCCCTAGAAAAATACATAGACTGTTTTCCGCTAGAGGGTTTCAGCTGAGATCCTGGACAGTAACTGACCCCAATACATAACATCACCCCACTGGAGCAAGAAGCAATTTGAACACCGAGAGAAAATAAAAACATGGTCATAAAACCAGCAGAAAAAGGAGGGGCAGTGATCCTCATGAATATACCAGACTACATACAGGAAGCTCACAGAGAGTTATTCAACCCTGCACACTACTGCAAACTGCAGGAGGACCCCAGAGCCAAATAAAAAAAACCTCAAAAGCTTGATAACTTACTTAAGACCATTAGAGACCAAATTAGTGCCCTTATTCCAGATGAGCCTAAAGTTGGCTGCTTCTATACGCTCCCCAAATTTCACAAAGAGGGATGTCCAGGACGACCCATTATCTCAGTAATTGGCACGCTGACAGGATGGGTGGAAAACAACATTAAACCCCTAGTCAAAAAAAACACCCAGCTACATTCAGGACACCACAGACCTCCTGAATAAACTCACTTCACTAGGCCCCATTCCTGTCCCACAATGTGGAGGCCTTACATACAAATATCCCTTGTGAAGATGGCATTGCAGCTTGTAAATCCTTTTTACAGAAGGAGGGCATACACACAAAAGCAGTTCTCAACATGATACACTTCACCCTCACACACACACAACACATTCTCATTTAATAAGGAGATCTATCTACAGCAGATGGGGACAGCCATGGGTTGTCGTTTTGCACCACAGTATGCCAACCTGTTCATGGCCAAATTGGAGGAGGATTTCTTAATCTCCTGTAACATTAAACCAATGACTTACCTTCATTACATAGATGATATCCTCATTATCTGGACTCAAAGTGAAAAACTACTCTCCTTCCATAGGAATTACAACTCCTTCCACCCCACCATAACATTAAACTTGGCTACTCCAAAGATCAACATCAGTAATCGAAGAAGGGGACCCAAATAGAGTTTTCAACTGCAAACAACAAAGTGTTTAATGCAACATGCCATGGCATGTCGCAATAAATACTTTGTTGTTTGCAGTTGAAAACTCTTATTTGGGTCCCCTTCTTCGATTACTGATGGTGATTAATTAACTGTTTGGTTAGAGCAGTGGGAAGGTGTGGGCCTAAGAAATATACCTGGAGTACTGTGTGCAAATACAAGCTGATATTATACTCCAAAAATCAAATCAACTTTGTGGACACCACAATTAAAATACAAGGGAACACCTGAGTGACCTCAATATACCGCAAACCAACAGACAGATACCTTAGGAATGTCAGCTTCCACTCCAAACACTCAAAAAAATAGTTCGGGGGAGAATAGCTTGAACATTAGGATTAAAATAAATAAGTTTTGTTCTCCTATAATTGCCGTTTAAGGAAATGTTATACGTTCTTTCAAAGCACTCCACAACTTAAGGCAGAACCAAAGAGCCAGTTGCATAAAGTTTTTGGCTTTATTGAGCCTTTATGATTGTGGTAATGGAAAGTTCATTGAATCGCTTTTAAAGTCTCCTATATAAATTTCTAAAAGTAAATAATATCGAGAATTACTGGAAATAATAGATATACTGCAGTTCTGGTTGATCCAGGGATACTTTCCGATTTCTCTTTGGGATCCAGAAGCAAGGATGAAAAGGTTGGAATTGATGGACATATGTCTTTATTCAACCTCAATTACAACGTTACTATGTAACATAAGATACTGGTCTGCAGTGTGAAGCACTGTTCGAGAGTTGCCAATACAAGATTAAACCAGAGGTTGAGAGACCAGAGATCTTAAAGGGCATGCCCACCCCCAAAACTAAAATTTGACCCACTGCTAGCCCTACTGTGTAGAGTTAAAAAAAAAAATCCTTACCTTTCTCCTTTTCTCATTATGGTTGTCCTGCAGTGCTTATTCAACATCTAGAAAACGGAAGAGTAGGAACCTTCATGTACCCTGGAAAGTCCCAATTAGCATATCACAGCCAGGTGTTAGGAAGCTTCTGAATGCTAGGCATGATTGCATTGTGGCTAAGAGGTGTTCTAGGAACTGCCCTGTGATTGCATTGTGGCTAAAGGTTCGTACACACATGCGATTGCAGGTGCTAACCCGCGACACATGATGTGTACAAATGGTCGTTTTGGGCGATAATTGTGCAGTGTATGGGCAAGAGTTTTTATCAGGTTTTTATTGAGTTTTAGCCAATCACAGATGTGGCTGCTGGTCTGGCCCCTTCTGTTGCTTTCATGCGGAAGAGCAGCAGAAAGTGGCAGGACTGAAGGCTGGTAAGTACATTAAGGAGCCAATTTGTGGGTTTTAAACCTAGGGAGATTTCCTACCTTTTCCGAATTTTGGGTTTTGGGGGTGGAGATACGCTTTATTTAGGTTGCAGAAACTGTCTAACATTTCTGTTTTAAAGGAGAACTAAACTTCAGTTTTTCAGATCCAAATGTGAAAGTTTTTCTCCCCAGAACACCTACACGTTGAAAGATTCTTCTCTAGTTATTTGCATTTAGTAGATATGAGTAATAGATTCTGTAACAAAGGAGGCTTCCATCTTGTTGCCAGTACAACTCATATCCCATGTTGGCTTCAAAGAGCCACGCCCCCTGACCGCAGCATGTAAATGCTGTGTGTTTAGAAACAATCAGACCAAGAAGTCGCAAGTTCAAATCCCCTAGCTTGCTTATGAAACAATATAACATGGTCTACTGCCTGAGTTTAGTGCTTTTTTTGTTTGTTTGTTTCCATGTTTCTAGAAAAATATGAAGTTTCTACATATGTACAATCTTTATATATAGCAGCTCTGTTATTTATTTACCAACCAGTGTGAATTGCTGACAGTCTTCCAGTAGCAATACAAAACAGCGTACTGATTTTACTGACATTTACTTCTATTGATTGAGAGTTCACTTGTGGCGTGCTCTGCTAAAGTGCTGGGTTAGGAAAAAAATCAGACTATTGGGACACAGGTTCGATTCCCCATGTTCTCTTTTTTTGTTTTTATTATGTGTCTAGCAAAAGATAAAGACGCTACATGTACTAGTCCATTACTTATTAGCCCTTGTGGCCTAGTGGTAGAACGCTTTCTTTTTAGAAAGACACAGAATAGAAGGTTGCTGGTTCGATTCCCCATACTTACTTTTATTTTTTGCTGAAATGTTAAATGTTCTGTTTCTTTCATCCATGCTAGCAAAGACATACACTGCAAAGATTACTTTTTTGTATGTAAAGCATAGGAATTTATCATTGTTAGGGACAGGAGCATTTCTAATGTGTTTACACAAAAACTGCACTGGTATCTGTGTTCTGTGTCAGAGGGAGGGAACTCTGAGCTGTAACATGATTGGCTGTCAGCTTCCAGGAAGCAAGACTGCAGTTTCCTGTGAAGTGTCCGGCGGACACTTAGATGGGTGTTCCCAGATAAGGTGAATTATGGGAGCTGACCCTTAGTACACACAGGTTATTTTCATAAATCACCCAGCATCCACAGCAAAGGGAGACATGAGACACAGCTTGTTGTTCGTTTGTGAATGTGCTCTCTCTATTGGGACAATGTTGTCTTGGGACTTTAGTTCTCCTTTAAAAGGCAAGTCCACCCCCAACTGAAAATCAACACACCCTCTGCTCACCGACAACCATAACCCCCAAGAGAATAATTCTCATATGTACCAGATGAACTAAAGAATACATTTCAGACAAATGTTTGCTGCTGTTCGCAAATATTGTGGTATATCTGACATGAACTATAAGTGTTGCAATCTTTAAATTTGTGGGATTGTTGACTACGTGAACATTTTTGGTTGGGGTGGACATGTTCTTACCACAAAAAAATCAAAAACCCCTGAAAATATTAAATGTAACTATATATTGCAGTTTGCTTCTTTTTTCCCCTCAAGACTTTTTTAATGCAGGATCCAGTTTGTGTGCAAAACAGGTTGATATGTAACATAAGGGGAACCACCTCTCTACGTGCTCCACAGCCCAAGATATAAAGAAATTACTGACCAGAAAGTTAATGGGTTGACTTGTGACATTCCCTGGGTTTCTCCTGCACAGTGCCGCCGGTGAGCACAGCCTCAGACTCCCTCAGTGTGTAAGGGAGACAGGAAGTCCCTCCTCCTCTCTGCTGTCTGAAGTCCTGACAGAGAAGGTAAGGGAAACTACAGCCCTTCTCTTTCACTGTGTGAAAACAGCCTTTTTAGGCAGAGTTTTCTGTAGGGGGTGTGTGTGTCTGAGTAACCCACGGCACCCGCTAGTGGGCGGGCCACATGGGGCTGTATGAGAATGGGCCATGGGGGGCCTGCAAATGGAGGGACCATGGGGTCCATGAGTGGGAGGGACCAGGGGGGCTGCAAAGGGGAGGAGGAGACACAGGACAGATTGACTGACAGTATCAGAGCAGGAAGTGCAGGGGACCTGGTGATGCTGCTGCCATATCACACAGAGAAATGTCTTCAAAACTATGCAAAATAAACAATTGAAATAAATTGCAATTCCTATCAATTTACCTAAAGTAATTTTTGGACCACAGTTCCCCTTTAATGATGGAAGGAGGATTAAAAGGATCACTTAGGGGTATGGAGGGTATTAGGGACTGGATACTGGATTGTTTCAAGAAATATATATATTCCTTTTTACCACACTGGCATTGTTAAACACATCTGTTTCCACTAGATGGCAATACAGTTTCCAACAATCAAAAAAGGATTCCTGGATGAACACGAACTATCAGGGAGATTCAATATAGCTAAAAATAAGTACAAAACCTATGCAACCCAAAGTTATATATAATTATTTCATTAATTAATGTGAGCTTTACACATATTTTAGGGCACTGTGCCATTTCCAAATGTTTTTTTGGAAATGGGGAATTGTATCAGATATGCTGCACTGTTTCAGTTTTGCATTACCTAGCAGTACAAAACTTAACATGTGATTGTATGGGAGTTTATAAGGTGCAACGCTTCTTACCTTTCAGTGATTCCTGCAAGGTAATCGCGCTATGTATTGCATTGCACACGCCTTTGCACTAGTAACTTTCCCCATTTATTAACACAAATAGCTTTCAATATTATTAAGTTTTCGAAATGAAGCTATAAAATGAACTTGCCATTACCCAGGGGCGTATCTAGGGTCTAAGAAGATCAGGGGCACTCTTGGGCACTCCATGTGCCGCGCGCAGCGCAAAATTATGTAGGCCACGCCCCTTTCTCCGCCCCAATTAGGTCACACCCACTAAGTCAAAAAGCAGAGGCCATGACGTCAGATGTTAGATAGATAGATAGAGAGCCAGAGTTAGATTAGATAGATAGATAGCCCAGAGTGTAGATAGATAGGATAGCAGAGTTTAGATAGCTAGCTAGTTAGCCGAGTTGATAGATAGATAGATAGCAGAGTAGATAGATAGATTAGCAGCGTTTAGATAGATAGATAGCAGAGTTAGATTAGATAGATAGCAGAGTTGGATAGATTAGCAGAGTAGATAGATAGCCAGATGTTAGATCGATAGCCCAGAGTTAGTAGATAGCAGAGGTTAGAATGATAGCCAGGAGTTTAGATAGATAGCCCAGAGTTAGATAGATAGCAGAGTTAGATAGATAGCCGAGTAGAGTAGATAGCAGAGTAGATAGATGATAGAAGAGTTAGATAGATAGATAGCAGAGTGTTGAGTAGTAGATAGATAGCAGAGTTAGATAGATAGATAGCAGAGTTAGATAGATAGATAGCCAGTAGTTAGATAGATAGATAGCAGAGGTAGATAGATAGATAGCAGAGGTTAGATAGTAGATAGATTAGCCGAGTGAGTTAGTTAGTAGAAGATGCAGAGTAGATAGATGATAGCAGAGTAGACGATAGTGATAGCAGAGTAGATGTTAGATAGCAGAGTTAGATAGTAGATAGCCAGAGTTAGATATGATTAGATAGATAGTTTAGTCAGATTAAGATAGCAATTTAGATAGATGATAGCAAAGCAGAGTTAGATAGTAGCTAGCAGAGTAGATAGATAGATAGATAGAGTCGCAGAGTAGATAGATAGATAGCAGAGTTAGATAATAGATAGACAGAGAGAGAGGGACAGATAGAAGATAGATTAGATGCCCAACGAGTTAGAGATAGTAAGCAGAGAGAGAGGGACAGATAGATAGATAGATAGATAGATAGCGAGTTAGACTAATAGATACCAAGAGTTAGATTAGATAGATTAGAGAGATAGATAGCAGAGTTAGAGAGATAGATAGCAGAGTAGATATATAGATAGCAGAGGGTTCTCCGGGTAGATAGATAGATAGACAGAGTTAGAAGATAGATAGCAGAGGTTAGATAGATAGATAGATCGGAGTTAGATAGATAGATAGCAGAGTTAGATGAAGATAGTATAGCAGAGTTAGATGATAGATAGATAGATAGATGAGACAGCAGAGTTTAGATAGATAGATAGCCAGAGTTAGTAGATAGATGATGATAGATAGGTAGCGAGTTGAGATAGATAGATAGCAGAGTTAGATAGATAGATAGCCAGAGATGAGAGGGACAGATAGATAGATAGATAGATAGCAGAGTTAGATAGATAGATAGCGGAGAGAGAGCAGATGAAGATAGAAAGATCAGAGTAGATAGATAGCGGAGATAGTTAGATAGATAGAGGTTAGATAGAGTTAGATAGATAGCAGAGTTAGCATAGATAGATAGAAGCCAGGAGTAGATAGCTAGAGCGAGTAGATAGATAGATGCAGAGTTAGATAGATAGATAGCAGAGTTAGAGAGATAGATATAGAGAGAGTTAGATAGATAGATAGCAGAGTGAGATAGAGCTAGCAGAGCAGATAGTTAGATAGATAGATAGCAGAGTTAGATAGATAGATAGCAGAGTTAGATAGTAGATAGATAGCCAGAGTTAGATAGAAGATAGCCAGAGTTAGATAGATAGATAGCAGGAGTTAGATAGATAGATAGACAGAGTTAGATAGATAGATAGATAGCAGAGTTAGATAGATAGATAGCCAGAGATTAGTAAGATAGATAGATAGCAGAGTTGGAAATTGAGGCAGTCAGAGAAAGGGCAACTAAATTAATAAGGGAATGGAGGGGCTGTAATATGCAGGCAGATTAGATAGACAAGTTAGGGCTGTTTTACATTGGAGAAGACGGCGGTTGCGTGGGGACATGATAACCTATTACAACATATATTAATGGCCCATACAGTGAACTCTCGGTGCTGTTTCACTAATAGGTCATATCAGAGGACTCGTGGACATCCTTAAGGTTGGAAGAAAAGAAGTTCATCTTCAGGTAGGAGAGGTTCTTTACAGTGAGAAGTGTGAAACTGGGGAACTGTCTTCCAGCGGAGGGTGGTAATGGAAGTTCATTGAATAACTTAAAAAAGGAGCCTGGATAAGTTTCTAAAACTAAAAAATATGAGAATTACTGGTATAATGCATATAGATCTGGTTGATCCAGGGATACTTCCGATTGCCGTTTGGAGTCAGGAAGGAATTTTTCCCCCCCTTTTTGAGCTGGGGTTTTTTGCCTTCCTCGGATCAACGTTAGGTAGGGTTAAAAAAAAAAAAAAAAAAAAAGATAGGTGGAATTGATGGACGAATGTCTTTATTCAACCTTAATTACTATGTTACTATGTTACTATGTAGATAGATAGATAGATAGATAGATAGCAGAGTTAGATAGATGAGAATAGATAGAAGAGTTAGATAGATAGATAGATAGATAGATAGCGAGTTAGATAGATAGATAGCAGAGTTGAGATAGTAGATAGCAGTGATAGATAGATAGATATACAGAGAGAGAGAGAGAGAGGGACAGATAGATAGGGGCAGAGGTCCATGTAAAAGGTACAAGAAGTCTCCCTGGCCAAAGGTATGGCCAAGCGCTGTCTGACTACAAACTGAAACACAGCAGTAAGTTTAAAATGACTAAATTGCGACCAGTATATAATAGATTGCCAGTTTACTGGCCTTTGTTTCATAATTTGGGTCTCTCATCCAAATCTCTATCTCTGTCTGTCATTTCACTGTCTTTCTGTCTGTTATCACTATCGGGCTGTGTGTCTAGTGTGGTTATCTAATCCGTCTGTCGTGTCTTTTGGCATCTACATTAAGTAATCTCTGCTATCTATCTATCTATCTAACTCTGCTATCTATCTATCTATCTAACTCTGCTATCTATCTATCTATCTACAAAAAGCAGAGGCCATGACGTCAGATGTTAGATAGATAGATAGAGAGCCAGAGTTAGATTAGATAGATAGATAGCCCAGAGTGTAGATAGATAGGATAGCAGAGTTTAGATAGCTAGCTAGTTAGCCGAGTTGATAGATAGATAGATAGCAGAGTAGATAGATAGATTAGCAGCGTTTAGATAGATAGATAGCAGAGTTAGATTAGATAGATAGCAGAGTTGGATAGATTAGCAGAGTAGATAGATAGCCAGATGTTAGATCGATAGCCCAGAGTTAGTAGATAGCAGAGGTTAGAATGATAGCCAGGAGTTTAGATAGATAGCCCAGAGTTAGATAGATAGCAGAGTTAGATAGATAGCCGAGTAGAGTAGATAGCAGAGTAGATAGATGATAGAAGAGTTAGATAGATAGATAGCAGAGTGTTGAGTAGTAGATAGATAGCAGAGTTAGATAGATAGATAGCAGAGTTAGATAGATAGATAGCCAGTAGTTAGATAGATAGATAGCAGAGGTAGATAGATAGATAGCAGAGGTTAGATAGTAGATAGATTAGCCGAGTGAGTTAGTTAGTAGAAGATGCAGAGTAGATAGATGATACCAGAGTTAGAGATAGAGATAGCAGAGTAGATAGTAGATAGTCAGAGTTAGATAGTAGATAGCGCAGGTAGATAGATTATGATAGCAGAGTTAGAGATTAAGTAGATTAGATAGATATAGACAGATCAGAGTTAGATAGCTATAGAGATTAGATAGATAGATAGATCAGTACGCAGAGTTGATAGTAGATAGCAGAGTTAGTAAGAGATAGACAGAGAGAGAGGGACAGATAGATAGTAGATAGATAGCCAACCGAGTTAGAGATAGAGTAAAGCAGAGAGAGAGGGCAGATAGATCAGATAGATAGATAGATAGCAGAGTTAGATGAATAGATAGCCACAGAGTTAGATAGATAGATAGAGTAGATAGATAGCAGAGTTAGATAGATAGATAGCAGAGATAGATAATAGATAGCAGAGTTAGATAGATAGATAGCAGAGTTAGATAGATAGATAGCAGAGTTAGATAGATAGATAGCAGAGTTAGATAGATAGCAGCGTTAGATAGATAGATAGCAGAGTTAGATCGATAGATAGATAGATAGATGAGATAGCAGAGTTAGATAGATAGATAGCAGAGTTTAGATAGATGAAGATAGATAGCAGAGTTGAGATAGATAGATAGCAGAGTTAGATAGATAGATAGCCAGAGAGAGAGGGACAGATAGATAGATAGATAGATAGCGAGTTAGATAGATAGATAGCGGAGAGAGAGCAGAAGATAGACAGATAGATAGATAGATAGCCCAGAGTTAGATAGATAGCAGAGTTAGATAGGTTAGATAGATAGCAGAGTTAGATAGATAGATAGATAGCAGAGGTAGATAGATAGATAGATTGCGGTAGATAGATAGATAGCAGAGTTAGATAGATAGATAGACAGAGTTAGAGAGATAGATAGAGAGAGAGTTAGATAGATAGATAGCAGAGTGAGATAGATGTAGCAGACTAGATAGTTAGATAGATAGATAGCAGAGTTAGGATAGATAGATAGCAGAGTTAGTATAGATAGATACAGATAGATAGAAGATAGCCAGAGTTAGATAGATAGATAGCAGGAGTTAGATAGATAGATAGACAGAGTTAGATAGATAGTAGATAGCAGAGTTAGATAGATAGATAGCCGAGTAGTAAGATAGATAGATAGCAGAGTTGGAAATTGAGGCAGTCAGAGAAAGGGCAACTAAATTAATAAGGGAATGGAGGGGCTGTAATATGCAGGCAGATTAGATAGACAAGTTAGGGCTGTTTTACATTGGAGAAGACGGCGGTTGCGTGGGGACATGATAACCTATTACAACATATATTAATGGCCCATACAGTGAACTCTCGGTGCGTTTTCACTAATAGGTCATATCAGAGGACTCGTGGACATCCTTAAGGTTGGAAGAAAAGAAGTTCATCTTCAGGTAGGAGAGGTTCTTTACAGTGAGAAGTGTTGAAACTGGGGAACTGTCTTCCAGCGGAGGGTGGTAATGGAAGTTCATTGAATAACTTAAAAAAGGATCCTGGATAAGTTTCTAAAACTAAAAAATATGAGAATTACTGGTATTAATGCATATAGATCTGGTTGATCCAGGGATACTTCCGATTGCCGTTTGGAGTCAGGAAGGAATTTTTCCCCCCCTTTTTGAGCTGGGGTTTTTTGCCTTCCTCGGATCAACGTTAGGTAGGGTTAAAAAAAAAAAAAAAAAAAAAGATAGGTGAACTTGATGGCGAATGTCTTTATTCAACCTTAATTACTATGTTACTATGTTACTAGTCTGCTATCTATCTATCTATCTAACTCTGCTATCTATCTATCTATCTTACTCTGCTATCTATCTATCTAACTCTGCTATCTATCTATCTAACTCTGCTATCTATCTAACTCTGCTATCTATCTAACTGAAGGAACCTGAGTTTTAGCACAGCTCTGATGACCAATGTTATTTTCATCAGTGTGTACATTTTAAAGGAATGGTTGCAGAGGGTAGAAAGTTGTGATTTTATGAACCAACATGTGTGAACAGAATTCTAGGGGGAGGATAAGGATAGTGAATTGGAACCTGATTTTAGCAAAGCTCTGTGCAATGCATTTTTCATCAGTGTATCTTCTTCAGGGGAAGCTAGAGGGTATCCTATCATATTAAGATCTATCTATCTCTGCATTATCTATCGACCTCTGACCCTATCGATTATCTAGCTATCTCTGCTATCTATCTACTAATCTGCTATCTATCTACATCGATCTCTATCTCTCTGCTGGGATCTATATCTATCTATCAATAATGTCTATCTATCTATGACCTGCTAACCTATCTATCTATCTCAACTCTGGGTGCTATCTATCTAAGCTAGCATCTGTACATCGCTATCTATTTCTATCTATGATATCTATCTAACTCTGCTATCTATATATCTATATTATCTAACTCTGTCTATCTATCTATCTTCATATCCTAAACTCTGCTATCTATCTATATCTCAATCTACTCTGCTATCATCTTATCTATACCTCTGCTATCTCATCTATCTATCAACTTACTGCACTACTCTACTCTGTCATTTAACTGGCATCTATCTATCGATCTAATTCTCTGCTATCTATCTATTATTAACTCTAATGCCTATCTCTATCTATCACTCTGTATCTATCTAACTACTGTCTATCTATCTAACTCTAGCTAGCATTCTAATCTGCTATCTATTAACTCTCATTACTCTATCTATCTAATCTAACCTGCTATCTAACTATCGTATCTATCTATCTATCTACTCATGCTAACTCGAGCTCCTAATCTGACTATCTAAACTCATGCTTCTATCTATCTATCCTATCTAAACTCTGCTATCTTTACCTCTTGATTCTATCTAACTGTCGGCTAGCTATCTATGCTAACCGGCTATCTCTCTAGCTCTGCGTAGCTATCGAACTCTGCTAGCTATCTACTCTGCGATCTATCTATATAGAGAGCGAACGAGATGCGAGCGAGCGAGCTGAACGGGCGTATCGAGGCCTAGCGAACGCGCGCGAGCGAGCGAGAGAGCGAGAGAGATAGCGATGCGAGCGAGCGAACGCGCCGCGAGCGAGCGAGCGAGCGAACGCGGCCTCGACGAGCTGAGCGAACGCAGCGCAGCGAGCGAACGCGAGCGAGGAGCGATACGCGAGCGAGCGAGCGAGCGAACGCAGGAGAGCTGAGAGCAGAGCGAGGCGTATGCGACGCGGCGAGCGAGTTAACGTCTGCACATCTACTAATCCTAATCTATAGAGAAAGTGAGACACAGACAGTCAGAGTAGCTCCGGGGAAGGGCCAGGGAGCGAAGAAGGCCGTACTGTTGTAATTGTCTGCGCCGTAGCGCGGCGACGTGACGTCAGCGACGCAGGCGGATGTCCGCCGTGGAGATCCCGGAAACTAGGAGGCACAGTCAGTCAGTAAATAAACATTCGCGGGCACTTTGCCAAAACATCCGGGGACATTGGCCCCCGAAGAATGTTTTAACGTAAGAACGCCACTGGAGTACCACACCTTTATAATATGCCCCCGTCAGTGTGAAAGGTCTCCTATCAGCTGCAGCAATATTAGTGGAAAGGGTAGCCTTAAAGGCGGAAGGAAAATTGTTGAGAGGGTAGGTAGGGAAGATGTGTGTTTTATAGAAACCAGATGGTTGCAGAACTGATAGGCCGTGAAGAGACAGTGAGTGAACCTGATTTTAGCACAGCTCGTGCAATGTATTTTAACAGTTGCTTGTACCTTGTAAGGGAATGTTGGAGCGGTAGGAAGAGTGGGTGGAAAGGTGTAGGAAGATTAGGAAGAAGTATAAGAGTGTGTTTTTCGAAACAACATGTTGCCAGCCAGAATTCTAGGGGGAGGATAGTAATTGAACCAGATCTTTAGCACAGCTCTGTGCAATGCATTTTCATCACGGTATCTTCTTACAGGGGGAATGTATTTAGAGGGTAGGAGAGGTGGTTTTTATAGACAACCACATGGTGCAGAATTGTAGGGGGAGGATAGTGAGTGAGTGCACCGGATTTTAGCACAGCTCTGTGCCAATGCATTTTCTCATCACTGTTATCTTACCCTATTAAAGGAATGTTGGAGGGTAAGGAAGAGTGTGTTAGATTTTAATTCACGCTGTCTGTATAAAAACAACAAACCCTCGTGAGTACAGAGCTAGCTAAGAAATGCATATTACACAGAGAAATACATTTCACAGAGATGCTCTAAGATTAGGGTCATTATATTAGTATCCACCTGCTAGCACTGCACCATGTTTCTATAAGTTATAACAGGGGAATGTTGGAGGGTAGGGATGCCACTTGCAGGTCTGCACCATGATGTTTCTATAAATGCCTACATATTAATAGTAATTATCGGAGGGAATGTTTTTAGAACTGTTAGAAGGGATGCAACAGTTAGAATTATAAAATTTATAACTATAATATAATTATAATTACCTTTTTCCTTTATCATAAAAATATTTTTTCCCCCCCCCCCCAATTGTGGGACGATTGCATTGAGTTTTTAGACGCTACTATGTAGGTGGGGTAGGCTAAAATAATATTATACATGCGTTACAGGTTATTGTATGAAAAGGTTATAACACATTAATTAGTCTTATAATCTGTTCTAAATAATATATACAAGTGGGAAACGTTGTGTAATGGCATATGAAATAGAAAAATAAAAAAAGTACTAAATACAGATTCTCCCCACGTTTAAGGACTGGTACAAAATAGGAGCATAGACACACTCTCAACTATTCATTCTGCATGGTAAAATAAACGGGAAAGTTTGCTGTTAATTTCCTTATTGTCCTTATTATCCAATGGTGTGACTTCTGGTAGTGCATGTAGATATTAGCCAAGAAAAGTAAGTTGATCACGTGTTATATAACATCCGGTACAATGCATGCTGTACAGTAACATCTTAGCTTATGCCCATTGTGGTAGAGACTTAGTGAGATGTGCAGAGATGTTCATGGCCAATCAAAAAAGTTTGTTTCAGTAAGTGTAGCTGACATCCTGAACATCTTATGCGTTGTGGCCGAGAGGAGGTGTCAGGATGCTTTAGAGTTATCTGACTGATATTGCATTGTGGGAGAGAGCCTTCAAACCAATGCCCCCAATGTGTAGTGGGATATGGGTGGTCGCTGGCAAATGGCACTGTTTTACTGAAGACTTTTCTTCTCCTACAGGCTGCTTACTAAAGGATTACTTTTTTTGGCTTCTTCCCTGACCCCATGAAGAGAAGTTTCCTTCTTATGCTAGGTAAGTGTCTAATAGTTTTATTTTTGCTTTTTTTTTTACTTTAGTGTACAGTCTCTACTGTTTGTATGTCTCCCTTCTCTCTCTATTGTAAATCTCTCTACTATATATCTGTGTATGATATATATCTCTCTTCTCTCCTCTATATGGTTCTATATTATCTCTATCTCTGTATCTTTATCCTGTCTGTTAGCACGAGCAGGCTGCACTCACAATGATCAGCTTCCAGCGTTAGACAATATTATTAAATTGTCAAATTACTGTAATAGTGGCCGACCGACTGTACCGACTGTATTCTTAAGCCAATAGGAATAATACCATATTAAACAAGACCAACCAGGTTCCTACTTACTGCCCGCATGCTTTGAAACTAAGCATCCAACAAACCCTTCCACATCGGAATCCAGGTAAAAGCCATAGAATAGTGTTCCGTTTTAACTGGGAGAGAAGGCATGTGCCCCTATAGAAAATGTGGGCGTTTGATTCCCTGCTGTTGCTAGCGTATGATACGCTGCCTGTTCTGCTTGAGAGCCCTGGGGATTGATGGAGGAGGGAGTAAATGTGGTGATACCAGTATTGTATGGATATACAACTGACAGCACCTGAGTCTGTCTCTCACTCCTGGAAGACGGAACTGCCGGGAAATGGCTCCAAGGGCCGCGGGGGAAAGCCCCGCGGAGCCTCCCACACTCACGCGGGCCCTGAGGAGGAGCCTAGTTTCAACGCGACCAGCCCCGCAAACTACCCTGGGGTGAAAACGGAACACCGGGTCGAAAAGGCTCCAAGTGCCCGCATGGATGGAAGTTATCATTAGGAAACAACGTATCTAATACATAATACACTACAAAAATAACAGCATTTATTAGTAGTAATGTCATTCTAGATAGGAATACCCTAATATGGAGGGTCTTGCTAAGTGGCAGGTAGATACACATATATTAATCAATATATGTAACTAACAATCAGCCAAATAAAATTAACGCATAAAAAAACACTGCTGCCCCCAACGGGCCAAACTTTGGCTAGTAATTTAACTAAACAAATATAAACATTGAATATTTAATTGCACAACGCCAGTTCGAAGGTGTCTCTGGCGGGCTAGCCTGTGGGAAATTTTGCCATAAAACAAAAGCCACTCTTTCAACTAGGGTTCCACCCCCTGTGCATTTAAGACCCAACAACTATTACAGGTCTTGGATAAAAGGTCTTACGGTAGGAATGGCTGCAAATTTTGACCCCAGCAATAAGATTTTAAGAGCTTATTACATAGGCCGATAATATCTACACCAACAAAAGGTTTTTAGTATTTTCTGTAGAAGCATGATGAGCTGATACAGTTGTATTAACTGCCAATGCGGATACTTAGCACTGCACAACATGTTTTGATTAATACATGTTTAAGGGCACGGCCACACTTGACAACGCAAACGCAATAGCATGCGATTCAGCGCGATTATTCAGTAGTTTTGCGTTTGCGATTGCGATTTCTCTTCAATAAGATAGGAAAATGAATGCGATTGCGATTAAAAATGCAGAACGCACAACGCAATCGCACCGAAAAACACGCGTTTTTTTGCCGTGCCGCGTTTCAAATGATTTTGGAAAATCGACAAACGCAAAAAAAACGCAGCAGTGGCCTAGCCCTAATACAGGACAAAGGGGCCTGCTAAAAGCAAGTAAAGTCTCAAACACTAGGCTGACTCCCACTAGAGCCGGTTTTTGGATTTGCAGTTGGGATTCTATTGGCTAGTGGGAGTGCAGGATGTAATAGCCATTTACGGACCCGCCCCCACTACATGCAATGCGAGGTAGAGTTTTTGAAAAACCTGCATCCAACGCATAATATGGAGTTAAGTCGTGCTTACCAGGTATGCCCGAACCGTGTTAGAATGACTTTAACTACATATATCTAGATAAATCTGGCGTTCTAAAGAGCCACTGTCTCTTGTGGAAATGCTCACAAATAGAAAGGGTTAACAAGTTGCTTCTAGACAAATGAAAAATGAAAATGGTTAACACTTTCCCCTACTCTGTTTTTTTAACAAGAAAATCTGCTAATAATATTCACTGCTATCCCTGCATATTGGCTGGAGACACTGGCAGGTGGGACTCTGAGTTCAACTAGTACATGCAGTTAGCATTAGAGGAGGGGAAACATACCCAAGGTAGCCATTGTTGAGCATGTGCACAGAAGTAAGTTTTGGTAACCTGGAACCCAAGGAAGAGGCAGCACTAGAAGCAGAAGATGACATCATAGCATTGCCATACTCATGAAATGTTCTATAAATGATTTCTATTCTAAGAGGTGAATTCAGAAGTGAGAAACCAGGAAAGAAACAAATGGTTTACTAAGTGACCAGTTATAGGTCTGTGGAGCTGCCTTTGTATTTTGGGTTTAGTTCTCTTTAATGCTGAATGAATCAAGGAGCCATGCAAGTGACAGGAAGAGAACTTTATTTTTATAGAATGAGATAGTTTTACATGAAGGCGGTGCCAGGGGAGGGGCTGGGGTGATGTTGATGACAGTTATTTACTGACTAGTTGTGCCCTGCCTCCTTTATAAAGTAAAACTCCCAGAGCTAAAAGGGGTAGCGAAGGTTTGTTGGTTAGGAAGGTCAGAGAAGAACAAAAAAAGCAGGACATTTAAGAAGATTTAAGATTGAAGTGTAATTAACCTATAGCACAAGCAACATGCTGCCACAGTAAAAGTGGAGGAGGGGGTTGAGCCGCCGCTTTACAAAATTGAAAGTCAGTGAAATGCCCTTTATACAGAAGAAGGTGGTACATACGTTATTAGCAAAATTATCCATCGCCTTTAGGCAAAGTGCTAGGGTGCCTAGTTAAACCAGGGTGCCAGTGTTCTCCCTAGCACATATCCCTGTCAGCTTTTACTTGCCCTCTGATAGAACATGCTCTCCTTGCTTCTGCTGTAATTTGCAACATTGTAGTAGGTTGAGAGCCTGAACCAGCTCACTCTACTTGGAACAACAGTGTTGCCAAATGAACTGAAGGAGAAGCACGAAGGAGTACAGGATGAGCCCTCAGCCTAATAGTACTGGGCTAATGGCCAATACTCTCGGAAAGTGTTGGCACTCGAAATTATTTAGATAAGAAAGTTGCGGCACTCATGAAGGGAGTTAATCCCGGCTAATACTATGACTGGCACTGAAAGTGTAATTCAATATTCTGGAGAAGTATGCCTGCCACTATGGAGTTAATGTCAATACTTGGGAAAGTGCTGGACACTGGAAGTGATTGATGTCTAGTAATAGTAATCGAAATATAAAAACATGCAGTTACTGGGATTTCTTAAGGACCAAAAAATGAACTGGACATATATAATCCTGATTAATCTGAGATGGCCAAACTTGCAAAATCCATTCCGCATCTGGATTCGCGGATTAGACATAAAAAATGAACTTTCAGAAAAAAATTCCGCTTCGAATCCTCGGCGCGATAGATTTTCAGAGTTTGCGTTAATCTCTAATTATGATAGATTATAGCCAGAAATCATACCAATCAGATTCTATCAGAGAATCTAATTGGTATACTAACCAAAAGATTATTTCCAATCAGAATTGGTTACGACAGATTCTTCAGAAAGAGTATGATGTTCCCACAAGACCTTTCCAAGGTCACAGCAGCCTATTTGTTGTTTTGTGGATTGGGATGTGCCCATGGATTTAACACTGTGGTTGCATTCTAGGGCTGACTACACGGGATGTGAATTTGAGGGCTGGCCGCCAATACTAATAGCCACAATACAGACTGATAATCTAAGATCCTATGCATACAGACCAGGCACCAAACATGCATAGAAACAGACACAACCCAGATACCCACAGACAGACACATACATACAGCACAGATACAAATCCTGAATCTCACTGTCTGTGATAGCACAAACATGCATCAGAAGATTAAATAAACAAATTTGTCCCCGACCACAGTTCTCATCATTCTCCATTACCACACTATAACCAGGGCCAAGGACCAACTCCTAAAATGGACAATGATGAACCAAACAGCCCCCCCTACAGTGTCTGTCAGCACCATGTGTTAAGTCGCAAACATGAGGAAGTGTGTTCAGTCCCCACCCACTGCAAATGCTGCGAAGGAGATTGATATAAGTGCGAATTATATCCACCTGTACAATATCTTTCAATTACTAGTTATAACTACAATTTACTGTCCCATTCGGCGTAATCCCAGGTACAGACACTGCAAGGTGAAACACCCCTTTTCTCTTCTCCTATGAATGAACTTCCATGTCGAAGGAGTATGCCAGGAAGGAGGTTTTTTTTTTTTAAATGCTGCCATTCTACATGGTGACAACAGGGGCGCCATGAGCAAATGTTTCATTGGTTCTTGCTAGGGGCGTCGCCGGAGGTGGATATCTAAAAAATAAAGTATAAAATCAACCAAAAATTATTACATTCTTGGTGAAAAAAAATAAAAAATGGGTTGCAACAGTATATTTGTTTTTAAATGACAGCTGGGTTAAAATGATTGCTAAAAGTAGTCTGACTAAATGTTCATAGAAACATAGCTATGTGTCATATCAAAATAAATTATAGGGTTTATCAATAAAGTTTTATCGTTGAAAAATGAGTGCTAATTTTGACCCCAACCAATCAGAGGTTAGCCTTTCAGATGTTAAATAATATTGGATTGGTGGCACGCAGCAAAATTAGACACCATTTGTAAGAAAAGAAAATTTAATGAATCATCCCGTTAATGTTTTTCTCCATTTACACGCAATGGGCTATCTGAAAATGAAAGAAAAAAAACATTCCCATTCCTCTGCGGGGAAAGAGGGACGGGAAAAATAAATCTAACAAGACAAGATAACAAATACAAGTACAACAATTATAATTTCATAATTATATAACGGTTATATTAATTAGTTCGAAGTGGACTTAAAGTTATAGTTTCTTGAAGACATTTCGCTTAGTCATTCACTGGCTTATCAATTCAGACACGACTGTACAAGATTGGACCGCAATTATTACCCTGGAAAATCCCAATGCATATCACAGCAGGTGTTTGTTAAGGACATTAATATGAATGCCAAGGTGTGATTGCATGATTTATGGATAAGAGGAACACCCAGGGTAAGGTGATCAAACAGCATAGTAGCATTGCAGACAGTTGAGGTCGAACCCCCCCACCTCCTTTTTAGGCTTGGTTTCTTTATATTCACATGTAAAATAAAAAAAATGACCTCCCTGACAACCTTTCTTGAACCAGTAACGCCCTCCTTTGCCCAATATGTTAACATTACAATCTCCAAGGTATGCTCCTTTTTCCTTAAGATTACAGTATACGCTGGATCCTGACCCTGAGACATGGGTATGGTCTTCGTGCTGGGCCAATGTGATACAGTTGCATGTTTGGTCCCCCCAATACAAAATCAGAGCACTCTTCACTCCACTGCACCACTGCTAT
Organism: Hymenochirus boettgeri; assembly: GCA_019447015.1. Lineage (NCBI taxonomy): Eukaryota > Metazoa > Chordata > Amphibia > Anura > Pipidae > Hymenochirus > Hymenochirus boettgeri. The sequence continues at coordinate 210,289,375 of CM033471.1, read as the reverse complement.
ATGAGGTCCTTAACATCCGCGGCTGTGAATGCCCTAATTGGCGATTCTAGCGTAATTTGCCAACAATATCCTTGCCTACAAGTATTCTGAATTGAGGAAGCCAGTAGTCAGATGATAGTGTGAAACGATCTTCAAGAACTAAACTTTTAAGTCCAGTTGAACTACGAATACAACAGATATACCATGACCTGAATGAATGAGAACCTTCACAAGCAATTCATAATACATAATTATCATTTAAATTTTAATTTTGTTATTATTCTCCACCATTTGTGACATTAAAGTTATTTACTAATATGATTTTAACAAAACCCTGAAGACTCTGAAGAAGGAGCCGCCCATTCCCCTGAAACGTTCATACCTGCCTTTACTTTACCGTATTCGTACTTCATTCCTTGCGACGTGGCGAAGAATTCCTGGAAGTCAGACACCCCACTGCAGTTTGTGCGTATTGTAAGAACCCTGGTATCTACCTGCCTTCAGACACATCCGTTCGGTCCCGGTGTGATTGATGATGAAGGCGCGTAATTTTGCGAGGCTTGTATTGTATAGAGTGTAAACTCTGTATCCTCTTGCATTTCTAAAAAGGAAAAACAATTACTGTGGGTGTGAGGTTTTGTGTGATATGCACAGAATGACAATATGGTGAACATCGTAATTGAAGTTGAAAAAGAAACGATCATTCACAGTCCAACCTATTCACTGTTTTTTTAACACATTCCTAAAACAGTGATCCAGAGGAGGCAAAAAAACCCAGCTCTAAAAAAAAGGGGAGGGCGGGGGGGTTTTTTGAGGGGAATGGGAATTCCTTCCTAACTCCAAACGCAATCAATCGTGAAAAGAGACAAAATATCCCTTGATCAGCCAGAGATCTACAGTATATGCTATTCAGAGATACAGTAGATAATTCTCAATATTTTTTGGTTTTAGAAAATTATCCAGGCCAGTTTAAGCTATTCCAATATGAACTTTACATTTGCCATTACCACTGGAATTCCACAATTTCACCATTATCAATGCTAAAGAAACCTCTTCCTCTTTTTTTTTAACATGACGATGAAACTCTTTTATTACACCTTAAAGGATGCCACAGTCCTATGATATGATCCTATTAGTGAACAATGCACCGCAGAGTACATTGTATCGGCCCCATTAATATATTTGTTAAATGTTGTCATCTCCCCACGCAAACGTTCGCTTCTCCAGTGAAAACAGCTCTAACTTGTCTAATCTGCATGCATATTCAAGACCTCCATTTCCATTATTAATTTACGTAGATGCCCTTCTCCTGAACTAATTCCATTTCCAAGATGTCCCTCCTTTTTTTTCGTGTATGGGATCCAAAACGGCCACCGCATATTTTCCAAATGAGGCCATACAGTGCCCTATAAAGAGGGAGAATAATATTTTTCTCTCTTTGTAATCTATTCCGCTCTTATACAAGACATTATCTTGCCTAGCTGAGTCGTGCTGTCTGGCACATTGTTTGTATAGCTAAGTCTGTTACTACCAGAACAGGTGCGCACAGGGATATTAATCCGAAATGCATCACCTTACATTTATCAATATTGACCTGTCATTCTGCACTGAACCCAGTTTCAATAATCTATCTAGGTCTGATTGCAGCACTTGCACATCATTGAAGTTTCCAAAGCTCTGCATCAGTTTAGTGTCCAGCAGCAGACACAGAGACCTGCTCTCAATGTCCCCTTCTAAGTAATTTATAAACAGATTAAAAGAAGCGAACCCAGTACAGAACCATGAGGACACTCCTCTTGAACTTTAGCCCACATAGATGTAGACTCCATTACCACACTCTTTGTTTGCCGATCAATAACCAATTCTTATATCCATGAAAAATGTTTTCGTTTAGGCCAACAAGTCCTCAGTTTATACATTAGTCGCCTAGGGTGGCACAGATCAAAAAGCTTTTGCAAAATCAAATATACCACATCAATGTTGTGCCTGAATCTAAATTAGTACTTAAATCTTCAAAAAAAACAATTACAATTTGTACTGGCATGATCTATTTCTCCTAAATCCATGCTGCATACTCTAATAAGCATCAGTTATGGAGACAAGTCAGATATGATCCCGCTTAACAAAGTTATACAAAGTGAATCTGAAAGATGAGAGAAACAGTGGTCTATATAGGATAGAACTGAACTAGTTATTTTAAAATCCGGGGATGCAATCCATCTGCGTCCTGGGGCTTTATTGATATTAACTTGTCTAAATGTTTTCCGCCTACCATATCTCTGCTCAGCCAATGCTGAATAATCTCTTTCTCCCCTGCATATTATTCAATCCCTGCTTTGCTAAGGACTTAGGATTTTCTCTATAGTGAAAACCGATGTTAAAAAAACCAGTTTAGCCAGATAGCTTTTTGAGCATCCTCCACAACATCGCAGTCCCATTTTTAATGTCCCACATTTAATTTCGTTCTTGCCACTCTTTATTACAGCTTTATACTCCCTGTAAGACTTTACTGTTTCTCTCTGTTTTACAAATTTGAAAAAGCCTTTTTCTTTTTTTCATTCCCTTTTATGAGCATAAGCCGTGCAGAATAGACCTCAATTTTTTTGCACTTGTTTACTAAAAGGTAATACAAATTTAGGAAATGTAATATAATATCTTTAAAAGTCATCCACCCCTGCCTCAGTAGCTTTATCTAGAAACAATTTTCCCCAGTCTTATGAGCAGCAGTGAGTGATTCTTAACAGCATTAAAATTAGCCTTTCCTAATGTTAAAAGTTTTTGTTTAGGCCGCTGCACTTAGTTTTGGCAACCGATGTTAAATACAATGCTGTTTATATTCAAACAATTAGAATTATAGTGCACAAACATATCGCATATTGGCCTAACTCCATTGTTCGATGCTTTCAAGAGCTGCCATGAACCATGGATGAAATTAAAGCCAATTAGCTTAAAAATTGCACAAATTATTTTGTTATACAGCCACCATGCCAAGGTGTCCTTACATACTGCGGGCCAGTCATAACCTTCTGGTACTTGACGCTTATTGGCTATATCTGCCTAACTGCCCCTTCTGGGGTGTGCCTTGTCTGCTTAAAGCTGACTCTTCTATCAAGTACTGTGATAAACGAGACATGACAAGAAACAGAGTGAGGGGGAGGTGAGTATTAATGTGCTTTTAAATTCAAATGGGTGTGTGTGTGTCTATTTCAATATTTATACATGAGTGATTTACTGCTAAGTCCTTGTAATGTTGCCAATTTCTCACCTTACATCTCCGTCGGGGACCTGTCCTAGGAGCCCCAGTACTATGGAGAGGAAGCCAGCAAGAAACAAACGCTGGTGAAGGTAGGGCGTGCGAGGAAATAGCCAAAAAAACAAAAAAAAGATCACACATTTAGATTAGAGCCACAGCAACTAATAACATTAAGTTGTTTTTTAGTGTATCCTTTAAAATACAAGTTGTGCATATTTACAGCTATTTACAAGATTTTGTAGCAGAGAAGAGATTTTTTTATTGAAGAGATAAACTGAGATAAAAATTTACAGATAATGCCATATATTTTGCCCTTTATTATCGGCAATACTAACCAGATATTGCCATTCTGCACAGAGTAAGACCCTCCCTCCATGCAGTAGTGGTTTAATCAGAGTCATTATAGGGGCTAAAGTGCTAAGTGGGGTGCCACGGGGTTCTGTGTGGGCCGCTTCTATTTAATCATTTATTCATGATTTGGATAAGATGAGGTATTTTTAGCAAGGTTCTGTGTTGCTGATGACACAAAACGTTGTCGACCATTAAAAACTTCAGAGGTTGTGCCAATCATTGCAGGGGAGATCTAGATAGATTGTCACATTAGGCGCTAAGTGGCAGATGAGGATTCAAAGTCAGAGCATGTAATTTGAGCATTTTAGGACTTAAAATCCTTTGTGCTGCTTATACTAAAATGGCCTCCGTTAAGTGAATCCCTGTGGAAAGGGATATGGAGTTTTGGTGCGATAACAATTAAGGAAGCAAGCGAGTGCCACAAGGCCGGCAACAGCCAGATGCCCGCAGCATGGTATTGTCTTGATAAGAGAGGTATATGGATTCAAGGGGGAAAATGTTATCTTCCTCTTACAAGTATCGCGCTAAGGCCTCATTTGGAATATGCAGTGCAATTTGAATCCTGTGACCAAAAAAGGACAGTGTGAAATGCAAAGGATTCAGAGAAGGGCAACTAAATATAAGGGGATTGGGCGGGAGCCTTGAATATTGACGGAGAGAGAAAAAAGTTACAATTATGTATGCTGGAGAAAAGCCGCTTGCGTGGGGAGTAGATACTCTGGATAAATAAATTAACAGGGCCCATACAATCAACTATCTGGTCATTTGTTCACCAATAGAGCATGTCAGAGGCCACATGGACGTCCCGTAAGACTTGAAGAAAAAAGTTTCGGCCTCAAGTTCGGAAAAGGGTTTTTATGTGAGACCGGTGTGTGTCGCTGAAGCTATGGATTAGAATTGTCTTCCAGTGGAGGTTTGTGTAATGGCAGGTTCATTGGTACAGTTTAAAAAAATAGCTGATGAGTTTGCGAACAAGGAATGTTGCAAGGTACATGCCGTATTGACACATAAAGTTAGAGTGATCCAGGGAAGGAAACTTCCAATTGCAGCCTTGAGAGTAAGGAAGGAATTTTGTTCCCCTTCATAATTGGGTGGCGTCTCTTTTGCTTCCTCGGGAGTCAACAGTTAGGCAGAGGAAATTGAGAATATTGGTAGATGGGTTGGACTTGTATGACGTATGTCTTTATTCAACCTCAAAATACTATAATCAAGCTGTCGACAACGGACATCACAGCCAACAACAATTGATTGTTGTTTAACCCTGAAGCCTCCTCTGCACATGATCAAAACTTATACAAAGCACATTAAAGAAAGGCAGTGCATGTCCACCTCAAAACTATAATCCCCCCACTACAAAAAAAAATAAAAAAAGGGTCCCCTCTGTCTGCCTATCCCCCCCAGATCCCAAAAACTGACCCACAGGAGGCTAGCAGAGTCCATATAGGACTCTGCCATACCTGCTCCACTCGGCGAGAAGTTTGGGCATGGTGCACCACTGCAGCCCTTCTCACCCTCTCACTCCGATTATTCCTCCCCCTAGCGTTAAAAACCTTTTCAACGAAAGTTCCCTGTACCCCCAGCCCCAACCGCCTATAGTTTTAAGTTCTAGAAGTGCCCAAACATTAATTACCTCTCCGCATCTCCGCCGAACTGCAAATCCGGCAGCCGGTCTGATTGGCTGCCGCTCAGCCAATCACAGACGCGAATGCCGGTCGCCCCTCGCTTGCAATTATTGCCAAGCAGAGGGCTCGCGCAGTGCGGGGGAGGAAAAACGAGGGAAGGTAAAGTAAATTTGGGCACTCTCTGTATAAAAATATAGGAGTTGGGGGCTGGGGGGACAGGGGAATATTATATCAAAACTTTTTCAAGAAGTGTACATGCCCCCTTTTAAGCATAGGGAGACGTAGACATCTTTACCAGAAAGGAATAGAAACTGTCATTAAATATTTTTGCGTACAAAGGCCATGTAATAAATTAGTAAAAATAGCCGTTGGGGTTGCGAGGCAGATAACTGACAGTCACTATTTTTGTTTTAGGGTTAACATTTCCTTTAAACACGAAAAATTTGTCATTTACCAACCCTTTCTTAAAATGCGATGACGGGATGCCACTTTTTACAGTGTGTTAAGTTGCCAGGCCCCCAAATAAATTCAGCGAGCCGCACACCAGTCGTAAACCACCACTGTGTTTTTAACCACGTACGTTTCGGTGCCCGTGTGGAACCTTCTCAGCAAACAATCAGACAAACGATGGTCTTTTGTCTGAGGAAGTGCCACACGGGCCCACGAAACGTCAAATGTTAAAAACACAGTTTGGTGGTTTTGGTTTAAGGACTGGTGTGCGCTCTGAATTATATATTCTATGGATCTTACAGACCGTTGGGCTATGGTCTTATGAGTGGCACCCCAGCATGCCCTACATTACCTTGCAGGGTGCGGGAGAAACAAACAAATATAGTTTCTAAGCTTGAACATTCCTGTTTTTGTCCCTTATATATTTTCAAATATTTGGATCTCCATTATTTAGGGATCTTTTCTTTAACTCTTTGTGGGGGCGTCATGCCTGGGGTGCTGATGGGATCTAGTTGTGCTGTCGTCTCCTTGGCTGTGAAATACTGAGGGTACTTCTACATTAAACAGAAGGCAAGCCTGTTTATGTGTTATTATCTGTGTAATGTTTGGTTTATGTGTTATTTAAAAATGTGTGTAAGGTTTTGTGTCTGACCATAGGTGTAGCGTCAGTGCCTGCCAGGAAAAAACACAAAATTCTAGTTATTTTAAAGACATTTGGCAGTTAGTAAGGGGCTAGAACACCATGATTAGTTACTTTTATTTTTTCTTGCGAGGTTTTAGGGAAAGGACCCCATCCAAAATTTGGGGGGACCCAGTGATTGCTTGCTACGCCCCACTTTGAACTCCCCTCGCTAGCTTAAAAATGATTTCAGGGAGATGGTAAAGTAATTTCAGGCATTCAAGAAGCTTCTGCAATTAAAATAATGGAGATAATTGTCAAAGTCTTCACCCCAAATATAAATTTTCCTGTAGGTATGTTTCCCTCCACCCCCCCCAAAGTACAATCACAGATTTGCTTGCTGCGCTTGAGAGAGAGAGACAATGCGAATGAAAGGCTGTAAGTACGTTTCTGGAATTTTTTTAGGTTTAAACATGACGTTTAAGTCAGTTGAGGAAAAAGTATCAGGGTTATTAAATAAAAGTTCTTTATCTGTAAAAATGTGCTAAGTGTGCCCCAACCAATAAGATGTTAGCTTTCAACTGTTAAATAAGATCTGATTGGTTGGGGCAATTAGCACAATTTAAACACTAAGAACTTTTTATTGAATCTCCCTTTCTATTTTTTAAAAATGAACAGTTTTAGGTATTGAATCTGGAACGGTTATGCTCCCCTTACTCTTATTAAAATTTAAAGTCAGCGAGAATTGGATATAAATTCAGCGGTATATGCGATTGCTGTTATTATTAGGGAGACTCCCTAAACTTCAGGAGAGAGTGGATGCCTGCTAAAATAGAAAAACCCAAAAGAGATCAATATTCTTTTCACTAACAAAAGAGAGAGGATCCCTCTCTTGACAAAGCTTGCCAGATAAAGTTTAATTTCTGTCTATAGCCTATTAAAAGTAATATAAAAATGGCTCAATAAGATCTGCTAAAGTCACGTTGATGCCCCGTCCATACCTTGATTATTGGTTTAACATTATATATTTTTGTTGTTGCTTTTATTGCTAGATATCCACATACTAGCACTGCGCTGAAAAAAGGCGAGATGGGGGGGAGATTTCCTAGTCAAATTCTGATAATGTTTTACCCAGTTATAATTTAACTAAAACGAACAATCAACAAATAGATAAAACAACAAATATTAAAAACACACCTTAGATCACAGTTTTTTTTATCTTTAGAAAACAAAGTAAGCTAGATTGTGGTTGTTAAGTATCATCAATTTTAATGGCGATATTGTAAAATTAAACCCGATTCTTTGCTGAGCAATGAAATTATCAACGAATATTTTCACTTTATATTTTTATGGTCTGGTCTTGTCTGTAGTTGCGAACTCTGGTTTTCAGTTAGCTTGTAGATGCGTAAAAGTCTTTTTAAAGATATAGCTTCCTAATGAGCCTTCCATGGAAATTCCATGGTAAATTCCAGAAGTCTTGTTCCTAATATGAAATCAGCCAATCAGATGTTATTAGTAAATGGTTACTAACTGTAGTAGACCAGTAAAAATGCTACATCTGTATGGTTGAGGCAAATTAATGGCTCAGGCAAATTTGGACCCCTTATTGAGTAAGCCTAAAACTGTTGTTTAAAGGGTATCTCCACTGATGGAAAACCTTTTTTTTTTTTCCCTATCTGAAAGTACATACCTTCCCCAACCCTACTCCTACCTTTTTCTCCCCCAAAAATTAACTCTGTTCCTTTGCAGCAGCCTCTGACCAAGCTGTGAATCCTGGGGGTGTTGTCTGCTGATGTGATGGGCAGGCTCGTCAGTCAATTGTGCATCATCACATGCATATTAATGATTTCTATTATACACGTGACTGGATAGCACTACCTAACTATCTTTTAACCATAGGATATGTGTTACCCAAATAAGGGTGGTGCTCTAAGGATCAACATCACTTACTTTTTTTATACACAAATCCAGGACACGATAGCTTCCTAAGACATCCTTAACAAGCCCACTCATACACTTGTGAAATCCAAAAATATAAATAACGATTTTTGGCACAAATCAATACAAAAACGACCCCTTCCCAATATAATGAACCTCCCTCCCCCGTTCCAAAACACAAATAAAGACCTAAATATCATGAAGCCGGCGGTCCCCAGCTCAATGAACCAGTGATGGAAAGGAGTGGTTAAAACATGTCTCTTCAAAGGCACAGGAACTTATGCCCTATGTGAAACAACAGTATCACAGTGCAGGTACAATGTTGCAATTAGGGATACTAATGATGGTGGTGACTAGAAGCACTGCCTAAAATGGAATTGACGGCAATCTCCTTTTAAGGTCTCTGAACCAGAGGTGTCTCCCTCGTTTTTAATAGGAGGTCAGAAGGTAACTGATTTTGAATCCCATTGGTGCCTGTAGTTTAATATTTTATTATTTTTTATTAAGTATCTCAATAAATGTTTAAGTAATACTTCCGGCGCCCGTTCCATACAATCAAAATAATATCGTCCACATAATGAACCAAAAAGAGTGACCACAGTTATTTCTACACTAGCGGTCCTCATGGCAGGCCATTCACATCAGTGTTTTTCCACATTCCCAGGGAGGCGGGGCCCCTATTAGGGCATTATTTAAATACAAGTCCACATAGAAGTCGCGAGAGACCCTGCATGAAGCTGCGTGAAAAAGTTTCAAGGCAAGCGAAAAGCGTGTCGCGTTCTGTTTTGAGGGTGGCTACGTCGAACTTAGGCTGGCATATCGACTTGGCAGAGGGAGGAACTGACCTTAGGAGGAGGGATGCGGAGAGCCCAGATGGTAATGCACAGGGTGGAAAGTAAGAGAATGAAGAGGGACACCACCGAAAAGGTGGATGGGATATTGGAGCGCAAGCGGACAGCCCATGCATCAGGTAACACGCCGCGTAGCCAAAACGCGACTGTATAATATCCAATATTCCTGCATGCAATAGTTTCTGGTTCCTTGTAGATGATGCCGAAATTGCGATACGAATTCCCTTGTGCACACAATTAGCACAACAGTGTTGCGCGCTGGCCAGGTGATTAACGCTATTATCCTGTGATTGAAACATTCGTACCTAATTGCCAACATTTACATGGACTTGAACTTTGTTCACCTAGACATAAGCTTCCTGTGCCTTTGCGAAGCGACATTGTTGTACCAACTACTTGTCATGGTTCATTTAGCTGAAGGACGCCCGGCTCATGATATTTAGCTTTCATTTTTGTTTTGATGGGGGGAGGGAGGTTCAGTTATGGGAAGGGCGGTAGTATTTTGTATTGATTTGTGGCCAATAAATCAGTTTGTTTTAGATTTTTGCGATTCAAGTGTATGAGTGCTTTTGTAAGGATTCTTAGGGAGCTATTTCTGATTGTGCTATATAAAATATTCCTGATTTACATGCCATGCCCAATTGACCCCAGTGAGGCCTGAGTAAAACCAAAAGCCTTTCTTCCTGTCTCTGCACAATCTATTTACAGCGGAACCCTGCAGGAGCAGACACAGGTGAGGGATAAAGCGTTCAGCGCACACAGCTTTATGTAAGCGAGGATTTTTTTTAACAATTGCAAAAGTAATAGAATTTATAGGAACCAAAAGGACGGGGTTGGTTGTTTGGAAGGAGATGGAGGAAGCTTATTCAGTGGGGATGATGGCGCGTGTAAATAGCTCGTATTGCATGGTGGGGTGCTGGGAGACAGCGCAGCGGAGGTATTTCCGAGGGGAGTACCGGTAAGTGTCACAGCGTATGCAGGGGGGGGCTGCGGAGACAGAAGGTTGTATTCAGAGGGATGCTGGGAAGTTGTACTCAAGCTGTATGCAGGGGGATTGCTGGGAACAGAAGGTGGATTTCAGAGGGGGATGCTGGCGAGTGTCCAAGCTGATTGAGGGGGAAGTGCAGCGGCAGACAGAAGGTTGAGATTTCGTGGGGGCATGCGGGAGTGTCACAAAACTGTTTGCAGGAGCGGGGTGCTGGGAGACAGCAGGTGATATTTAAACAGGAGGGGATAACGGAAGGTCACAAGCTGTGTGTGCAGGTGGGGTGCTGGGCAGACAGAAAGGTGTATTCATGAGGAGGATGCTGGGAGCTTGTCCTCGAAGCGTATTTGCAGGGGGAGTGATGGAGACCAGAAGGTGTATTTCAGAGGGGGATGCTGGGAGTGTCTCAAGCTGTATTGCCAGGGGAGTGCTGGGAGCAGAAGGTTGTTTGTATTTCAGAGGGGTGCTGGGTGGAGAGTGTCACAAACTGTATTGCAGGGGGGGGCTGAGAGAGACAGCAGGTGATATTTCAGAGGGGATAATGGAAGTGTCACAAGCTGCTATTGCAGGTGGGGTGCTGGGAGACAGCAGGGGTATTTCAGAGGGGATGCTGGGAGTGTCAAGCGTATTGCAGGGTGGAGTGCTGGAGACAGAACGGTATTTCAGATGGGGATGCTGGGAGTGTCCTCAGCGTATTCGCAGGGGGCAGTGCAGGCGAGACAGAAGTGCTTTCAGGGGGATGAGGGGAGTCACAAAACGGTATTGAAGGGGGGTGCTGGGAGAAAGCAGGTGTATTTCAGAGGGGAATGCTGGGAGGAGTGTCACAAACGTATTGCAGAGGGGTAGCTGGGGAAAGGAAAGCAGGTGTTATTTCGAGAGATGCTGGGAGTAATTGTCACTAGCTGTATGCAGGGGGAGCGGCTGGAGGAGACAGAATGTATGGATTATCAGATGGGAACCCTGGGATGCTTGGGGGTCACCAGGCTGATATTGCAGGGGGGGGAGGCTGAGGAGACTAGCACCAGTTAGTTGTATTCATACACTTTGATGGTCCCTGTGTTGACATAGCGCAGCTGACATTCAGGCTCTAACGGTCCTTCTTTTCCCAGGATGCACCACCACCCATGCGAATGTTCCTAACAGCTAATTGATACTGACTATGGCATGGATGGGTCCAAACATGCCTCAGAATCTCTACTGAGTAAACGAATCAACTCAGGCGCGGGCGTTCAAGGGCAAGGATCATAATGGTCTACTAGGGGTCCTGCAAACAGGAAGTCAGTATTCACGATTGCATTTATTTACACCACAGAACAAAATGCATGAATTGGCCAGATGAAGTCATTAGGATGAGGCGAAAATACTTACCCTTTTTTCTGAAAAGACCATATGTATTTGACAGAACTTCCCTTTAAGTCCAGTGAATCTAACTGAAGCAATACAACAGATATACCATGACCTGGGCATGAGATGAGAACCTCCACAAGCATTCCATTTTGGGTTACCAACGGGAACCGCTCGTTCGGAGATCCGCCCCGGTTAGATTGTGCCAACAAGCGACTGAATGAGCAGCCATTTCGGCCTGATAAAGTGCCTATACATGAGTTGATTATCGGCCGCGAAATGGACTGTTCGTAAAAATAGCGGGGCACAGCCTTGAGACGCACGTGTGTACGAACCTGAAATGATTCATACACTACATGCGATAAAAAGTTAAGGACATTTGAGCGCGTGACTTATCTACAGGCGATCCAAAAAAAACACAATGTGATCCAGATCGCGGTACATTTTCTAAACATTTTTTTCCCCCTTTCAAATGTTAATACACTTACCCTTTAGGTGTGCAGAGATGCCAACAATGACCTAAATATTTAGAGTTGAGTTGGCAGATAAAGTGTACTATTATTACTGCTGACAAGGTCACTTCAGTGTAAATTTTAACATTGCAATAATACTAAGCAATAAACATATACAGTCTGTGTGACATGCCTCCTTAAAAGTGAAGATTTGTCATTAACAGAACTTAAGTGAGATTGCTTCATCAAACCCTCAAGCTTAAAAATGAATGACATAAATTGTTGTTTTTTTAAAAATAACATTCTCCCCATAAGGGTCGTTCCGCACTAGGTCAGTTTCTGTCCGTTTCCGGAGAGAAACGGTTGTTGCGGTCTGCCCTTTAATGGATCGGATAACCCGTACTCTGCGATTGACAGTTCTGTCCGCGAAACGTTTTTGTTAAAAATGTAGGAAAAAACAGAGCGTAAAAAAAAAAAAAAAAAACGAGAAATCAAAATGGACAACAAAAAACATGAACTGCCCCATGTGAGTCCATTTTGCTCTGTTTTAGTGTGAATGACTAGCTGAAATAAGGCAGTGATTTACAATGGTAATTTCAGCCTCAAAAAAAAATGTACAGGGCCCGCCAGACATCAGATAGTTTTGCTTAGAATTAACCATTATCCAACACTCCTATGAAACTTACAAAGTAAGAGGAAAGAAAGTAGGGATTTGTTGTTTTTTATGTTTACTCTATTACAATCGGTCGAATATCAGACTATGCACTCAGCTAAACCACAAGAAGTGTTGCCATTTCAGTCTCATTGCACACTTTTAGTCTGGAGTTTGAAACATGTGACACTAACACAGGGGCCGCGTCAAACTCAATCACATAAGTGGCCAAAATCAAAAAGACAGGCTAAACGGTGGGCCAACAAATTCTTTAATTAAGTTACTTACAGATGCAGCAGGGTGGGATTCTGTGACCGCTGGGCCTAGTGCTGGGTTTCAGCAGGAGAAAGGGTTGCAGCACACGTTTTGGACTGGGACCAATGCTATGCAACGATCATGCCGCGTAATGCTGGAATCCAAACCTTCACCTCCAATTGCCAGGAACCTTTGTCTCACCTCCATTTCCCCCAGCCACAAGGCTAGGGATACTCAATCGCTGTTACAGAGGTGACTGCATTCCAAGCCTTATTTTGACTGATATCATTGTTGCAAGTTCCCTTTGGGCAGTCACAAGCAGCGATTGTAACTATAGATCTGATGGCTAAGATACCATTTTTAAACAGCTGATGCCCATATCTACTAGAAGTGATGCCAATCATTGATATGTTCTGACCGATGCTTAGGTTTGAGAATCTAGAATAAGCCCTCACAAGTTACAGCCCTTACAATCCGCCCGTTTCTTAGTTTGGGCTGCCACTATGGAGGGTGGTTTGCATAACAGGAGCTATAGCGCTCTACCAGTGCTTAGTAAGCTCCCTTCACGAGCCTCGCCCCTGGCCTCTCCAGAGAGAGTTCATCCTCCGAGGAGGTCGATGAGGATAAGGTGAATAGGCATCACCCACCTTTGACCCTGAAGGTGATGATGACTCGGGCCCAGCCACCATGAGCTTGTCTCCCCCCTCCCTCCTGGCTCTATCCTCACCCTACTAAGCTCCCTGCTTCTAATCTCCCCTGACCAACTACCTCCATGCTACTAATCTCCACCTACTACTCTCTCTGCTTGTAATATTCACCCCTATAACTCTCACTGCTTCTAATATCTCTCCCACCAGGCCGCTCCTGACAGGTGAAGCAATATCAAAAATATTGCTCATAGACATGACCCTGGTGTTAGCGAAAAAAAGCAAAATATAAGGAAAAGAAACAGGATCTCACACTATGGACAGGCTTTTATGTTAAAGCCCAAACACAACAGGGTTTGTGCAAACTGCAGCCTGACTGATCGCTCTGACTTCGGAAGTCCCTTGAATAATCCGTTGCCATAACTTTTACAGCTGGGCCGTGGATTTCCGCCACCTTAGCTTTTAAAGACACATAACATAAATAAAAAATACAGAGAGTTCTGTCTATAATAACATTTCTGTACATCACATGTATAAAAGATATTGCTACAATGTTTGTTACAACAGAATATAGTATAAAGTAATAAAACTCTTAAACACATCCTGCTGCAGCGTTTTAAACATAATCCAATTAAACTCAGACTTGCAATGAGATTCCACCCTGTTAGTTACACAGCATAACAGGCAAAAAGGTTATTCTTAAAGGGCAACTAAAGCCACAGAACAACTGAACCGGAAGTCAGGACACCTTGTATAAAACCAGTAATCTGCTGTCTTACCCTCATTGATATGGGTGGCTGGGAATTACCCCTAAATAACATATGGTTTCTGCTGACCTTCACAGAATTCTAGTATCACACAGTTTGGTCACGCACCATTTATGTTCGCCACATGCTCAGCGTAGCTAGTGGCAGAAACTTGTTACAGTTGGCTCACACCCATTAATAATCTCTGCCAATCCTTTTACAGCGCACAGATTTAAAGAAAGGAAGCATATGACTGAGGTCAGGAGAGGAGGTGTGTTCTTCACTGCACATTAACACAGATACTACATACAGTCTTAACGGCTTACATTTACTTTAATCCAATTACTAACGTGGGATTATAGCTTATTGGTGTTTTAGAGGGGTTGTTTTAAGATCAAGTATAAAAAATGGGGTTTAGTATCCTTTAATAATGAACTCTATGGCTTACTTGGTTTTATTCAACAATTCATTGGGTAGCAGCAAAGGCTAGTCATATGTCTGTAGACTAAACAGGTACATAGAAAAAGAGGTTAGCATGGCAGCCATAGAGAAAGACAGAGGACACACAGATCACATAAAAAAGACAAGGTATCACTATCCACCCCTAACACATGGCTAGTTAGAAAGGCACAAGCAAAGTAGCCAAAAATACTGCTGTCTATCCCGGTGGGTGTTGTCGATGCCTGTTTTAACCTCATCATGGCAAAATGATGATTTCGAATGGCCCTGCGTTGGAGTTGAAAGAAATAAAGATGCAGCAATCAGGGTTCACACTGTGAGGGGGCCATCAAAAGTTGTTTAAGTGGACCAAAAAAACCCAAGGAGACACCCTGCTACGAAACTATTATAGGTTCTCAGTACACTATAATTACCTTCAAATGTTCCGATAAATTAGATTTCCCGATAAACTCTATAACCAATTTACAGCTTGATAACGTCAATTGTAAAAGATGTATAAGGCCAGCGGAACTGGTTGGTAAAAACGATGGCGGCAGTTAGATGGTATAAAGCAGATCTTGCCACAATGAACATCTATTGGCTTTAAAGGGCATCGTCCACCCACAAACCCAATTTAACCCATGGGAGAGGGAAGGTAAAACACAACTAGCGTTTTTGGGGCGCGGGGTTCCTGAGTGTATGTAAACATTTAGATGTCGGCATGGACATGACCAGTTCAAATATAAACTAGTGTATGGCCACCTTTAAGGAAGCAAACACAATGCATTATTAACTTAATCTTAAGTTAAATGCCAGAAGTTGAAGGGAATTTCTGCCTGACTTGAACAGGAACTAGTAAGTATCAAGGAAAACATTTTTTTACAGGAGTACCATTTCTAAATTGATTTCTCTTATGAAATGGGAATACTCCTAGTTGAAGCTAAGTCAATAAAAATTAGACCAAACAATGATTTAATGATGTGTATTATTAGTAATTGACAATTTAATTTTCCCCTCCTGGTTTCAATTGATAAAACATTACCGCTATTACCTTTTATTATGTCCTAATCTGCAGGGTTACATTCCCTGGTGAGTCACAAAATACAGGTTTATAAAAGCAAACTCAACCCCCCAAATAATTTTAGTGTCGGAAGCCGATCCAATTCCTTAAACAATTCACCTCGATGGGGGGGGAAATTGCCCCTTTTAAAGGAATAGTTCAATCTCAAAAGTGAACTATGCCGTCATATATTGATTGAAGACAAGAGGAGAGGTGGTAAGGAACGCTAGACGTACCATCCCGATCTTCAATCAAATTGACAGGGTCCGCGTGACGAGGCAGTAACATACCAGAGGCAGAACGGACCTTACATTTAGCATCAGGATCACACACAGCCCAGCTGGAATCTATAGGAACAACAACCACAACCGACAACTATCACTGTACACGAACTGATTTTGTAAATTGAATGCGTGATTTCTTTAAAGGAATAGTTTCATGCGAAACACACGTGAACTTATTCCTTTAATGTGTATTGATTGCATTAGAACGGAGGGTAAAGGGTACGCTATGCCTTCCACCCATTATTGAAGAAAGTTACAGGAACCTCGAATGAAGGTGAGTAAATTTCCTGGTGCGATAAACTGCGGTCTCTACGCTAACTGAAGTTCACTTAAAATTATTTTTTTGCGGTTGGGGCTGGGGGAAGATATTCTATTATATGGGCAAGGGTTTTTATGGTAGGGGGAGGGATCGCAAAACGGGAGGGAGAGGGAGGGAGGGGGAGAAGGGCTGCAGTACGCATGCCAAACTTCTCCCGGAGGCCTATATGGACTCTGCTATCCTCCTGGCGGGCAGTTTTGGGGACTTTGGAGGGAGACTACAGGAGAACCTTATGGATCTGGGATGGGAGGTAAGGATTTAATTACACTACATGGTGGGGCCATTAGGGGGGGGGGGATTATAGTTTTGGGGGTGCACATGCCCTTTAATGTATTTGTATGAAAACCCTAACATGTCTGCATAGTCAATCCCCTTCATTCCCTTATTAATTTAGTTGTCCTTCTCTAAACTGTTTCCATTTCTAAGATGTTCTTTTGATACAGTCCCCAGTAGGCAACTTGTATAAGTTAAGGTCTGTTGGGCTAAGTGGCACATTTGTACATGGATAGAAAGTTGGTTGATATACAGGAAGCAGAGAGTATTTGTTAATGGGGCTTCATCAATATGGAATAAAGTTCTAAGTGAGGTGCCACGGGGTTCTGTGTTGTGGCCACTTCTATTTAATCTGTTTATTAATGATTGATGATTAGTGGGTATTGTCAGCAAGGTTTCTGTATTTGCTGACGACACAAAAGTTTGTCGACCATTAAAAACTTCAGAAGATGTACAATCGTTGCAGGTGGATCTAGATAGATCAGCACATTGGGCTGTTAAGTGGCAGAATGTAAGGTGATGCATTTTGGACTTAAAGGGCATGACCACCCCCCAAACTAAAAATTTCCCTACTACTAGGCCCCACTGTACAATTAAATAAAAACCTTACCTTACATCCCTGCTCCCTTGTGGTTCTTCTGTAGTCCATGAATAAAGTCCAGAAACTGTAGGGTAGGAGCTGTCTCTTCCTGCCCTAAAGGTCTCTCCTCTGTTTGCCGCTCCGGGAGGTTTAAGAGCTTGCGCATTGGAGACCCTTTCCCACCCTCCCTCCCGATGCCTCTCTTGATTATTTCCAGCCATCATAAAATTCTTTTAACATACTGCAGGGCAGTACTTATACTTATACTTATACCAAACAACACTTCCCTTCGTTACTTACAGCACCCTCGTTCCAGCGCCGTTCTCACTGATGGCAGCCGCGGCTGTGATTGGCTGCCTCTCAGCCAATAACAGCCGCGGCTGCCGGTCCCCCCCTGCTTACAGTTCCGGCGGGCAGGGAGCCGGACAGTACAACGAAGGAACGAGGTGCTGTAAGTAAAGAAGGGAAACGTTTTTTGGTATAAAAATATAGCGGTTGGGGGGTGGGGGACCTGCCCTACATGTGTGTTAAAAATTGAAAGAGGGTGGACATACCCTTTAAAATCCTTGTGCTAATTATACTAAATGGCTCTGTGTTAAAGGGAAGTTCATATGCTTTTCAGAAAAAGAGAGCAGTATTTTTTTTCATCCAAATGACCTTAATCTGCCAATTCAGCATTTTGTCTGTGTATAATAAATCAATTGAAATACTGGCTTCCTGTTTGCAGAACCCCTAGTAGAGACCGTTATGGTCTTGCCTTTGACCCAGCGCCTGGGTTGATTCAGTTGCTCTGTAGAGATCTGAGCAACTTTGACCCATCCAACAGCCAATCAGTAGAAATTACTGCGAGGAACATTCCAAGGATGTGGTGCATCCTGGGAAGAAGGACTGTTAAAACCTAAAATGTCAGCTCACTAATGTCAACAGCAGGAACTGCAAAGGGTATGAAATTAACTGATTTTTCAAAATGGGAGAGAATATGTAGAATAACTAAGGAGGCATTACACAACTAACAATTTAACAAATTTGATTATTTCCACTGAACTGTCCCCTTTAAATTGCTATAGCAAACAATGCCAGACAACAAAGGCTAGAGCTATCAAGATATTGATAAGGAAGGGAATAGATTAAAAAGAGAAAAATATTATTCTCCCTCTTTACAAGGTACTGGTAAGGCATCATTTGGAATATGCGGTGCAGTTTTGGAATTCCATATACTTAAGGGACTCTTGGAAATGGAAGCAGTTTAGAGAAGGGCAAATAAAATAAAAGAAATGTAGGGGATTGGCTATGCAGGCAGATTAGACAAGTTAGAGCTGTTTTACATTAGAGAAGCGACATTTGCTTGGAGATATGATCACTTTTACAAATATATTAATAGACCATACAGTTAAACTCTCTGGTGCATTGTTACTAATCGGTCCTATGGAGGACACGTCGACATCCTTAAGATTGGAAGAAAAGAAGTTTCATTTCAGATTAGGAAAGGTTTCTTTACAGTGAGAATGGTGAAACTTGGAAGTCTTCAAGCAAGTGGTAATGGCAAGTTCACTGAATAGCTTTAAAAGTGGGCTAGATACATTTCTAAAAAAAAAAATATTGAGAATTAATGGTATGAACACATGTACTACAGTTCTGGTTTATCCAGGATACTTTCCGATTGCCATTTTAAGCCAGGAAGAAATTCTTTCCCTCCTTTTTAGCTTTTTTTTTTTTTTTTTTTGCCTTCCTCTGGATCAACTGTTAGTAACATATTGCTTGAGGTTGAATAAAGACATACGTCCATCAAGTCCAACCTTTTCACCCTCCTTTTTAACCCTACCTATGTTACAATGTTACTAAGTGAATCCCTGTTGGAATCTTGGGGGTTTGGTGAACAACAAACTTAAAGGGTATCTTCACTCGTAAAAACAAATATATTTTATCAGCATGAGGGCATTTATATATAAGTTTGTTAACCCTTTCACTGCCACAGATCGTATATTCACGTTCTGTGCAGGAAAGGCTCAAACTGAATACACGTTCTGTAGCTGACCTTTTAGAAAAATCTGCCCGCTCCATCCCGGGTTTCATCCAATCCGGGGGGGGGGGATATTTTTGATATACCTCAAAAGCCGTGACCGTATAGCAGCATTCCGGTCCCACGAGGGGGAAGTTCAGAGCGGAAAGGGAGACCCCGGTGACATCATGGAGCTTCCTCCTTCACCAGGGTCTTCCCATAGAGAGGCACAATGCCCCTGGTGGTCTAGTGGAGGTACTGCACTGCGATCTCCATTCAGATCACAGTGCAGTACCTGGTATAGTAAAGCTGTCGGTGTGACAGCATTACTATACTTTTTGTGAATGGAACTCAAAGTTACATTCACAAATAGGATTTTTTGCTACTTAGCAAAGATTTAGAAAAAAATGGGGACAGAGCTCAAAATTTGGTGATCACTTCTGATCACCAAATTATTGATCTTTGACAATGAATGAAAAATCACTTCCCGGAAAATGATTTCCGGGAAGTGATTTTTCTGATCGGATTTCACAAAATCTCCTAAAAGCATTACGTTCTATGAATAACAGCGTCTGTTACGTAGGTGAAGGTGTGTATATAGTTTGTGGGGGGTATTTCCAAGTTGAATAGGCTAGTGGGATGTTTTTGCTTGTCAATTGGGTTTAGATAGGATTTCAACCTTTGAATCATCTAATTTTATTTTTCACAAAATCTCCTGAAAACACAGTTCTTTGGATTACTGCGTCTGGAATTCTTCATGTATGTATGAAAGATTGGCACTGTAACATAGCTGAAGGAGCGTAGATTCCAAAAATATATAGTTTGTGGGGGTATTTTCAAGTTTCAGGGCAGTTTCCTGTGAAAACTTGCAGGCTGTTCATATTACAGAGCACAGTTTTTTTCTTGTAATTGCACTTGGGCATGCGTCCCATTTGAGCTAGTTGGTGGCCACGTCTCTGTGTGCCACTGAAGGCATGTAGATTTCAAGAATATATAATTTTGGGAGTATTTCTAATATAGAGGGGCGTTTAGTCTGACAATTCTGAAAAGTTGCTGTATTGGACCACTGTGATTTGGCTCCTTTGTGGCTAGTCGATTCCACGTATGCATGTGTAACCATGAATATGGCAACTGTTTGATTCGAGACATTTGGGAGATTGATATTTGGTAACTTTTTGTTACATTTCATGGGATTTTGCAATTATTTCTACCCTAAATGTGGATTTTTGTTAATTTTTTCAGAAAATCTGCAACTGTTCAAATTCAGAGTTGCCTGAATATTTTTGCTGTTTTTGAGCAATCATGCATTGTCTCACTTCGTGGCTTTTTGATTCCATGTGCGCATGTGTGTAAACACACATATGGCATACAGTTTGATTCAGGACATTTGGTATATTGATATTTGGTAACTTTTTTTTACATCCCATGAGGTTTTGGCATGATTTCTACCTTTTGAAGTTATTTTTTGCTCATTTTTTCAGAAAAGTGCGACCTTCTACGACAAACTGCGCCCACACCATTAATGGTATGAATGAACGAACTAAAGCGTTACATAGCTGAAGGTGTGTAGATTTCAGGAATATATAGTTGTGGGAAAAACTGCAGACTGTTCAAATTGAAAATTGGCTGAATATTTTCGCTGTTTTTGAGCCATCATACATTGTCTCACTTCGTGGCTTTTGGCTTCCACGTCCGCATGTGTAACCACGCATATGGCATATCGTTTGATTCAGGAGATTTGCGAGATTGATATTTGGTAACTTTTTTTTTACATTTCATTGAATTTTGGCATGATTTCTACCTTTTGAAGTTGTTTTTTGTTAATTTTTTCAGAAAAGTGTGACCTTCTACGATGAACTGCACCTACACCATTGATGGTATGAATGAACTAACAACAGCATTACATAGCTGAAAGTGTGTAAATTTCAGGAATATATAGTTTGTGGGGGGTATTTCCGAGTTACAGGGTTATTTTGAGTAAAAACTTTGTGGCTTTTCGCTTCCACGTCCGCGTGTGTAACCATGCATATGGCATACCGATTGATTCAGGACATTTGGGAGATTGATATTTGGTAACCTTTTTTTTCATTCTACGGGATTTTGGCATGATTTCTACCTTTTGAATGTTGTTTGATTTTAATTTTTTTTTTGATAATCTGCGAAAAGTGCAAACTTCTACGAAGAATTGCGCCCACACCATTGATGGTATGAATGAACAAACTACAGCGTTACATAGTTTGTAGATTTCAGGAATATATAGTTTGTGGGGGGTAATTCTGAGTTTGGGGGTGTTTTGTGGGAAAAACTGCAGACTGTTCAAATGCAAAGCTGGCTAATGTTTTTTTTGCTTCTACTGACATTTGGTCCGCTCTGGGTTAGTTGGTAGCCATGTCTCTGGGTACACCCATGAATGTGGCATATCGTTTTATTCAGGAGTGGTTAGGCTTTCATATTTGAGATGCCTTTGAACTTTCCTCTGCAGTTTTTAGCTGAAATTCGCATTAGATTTTGTCTCTGGTTTTAAAGTTGAGGGAAAAAAGGAAAATGTGAGAAAATAACTTACCACTGGACGAAGCGCAAGAATCCGCATTTTGATTGAATCTTACTTCACTGATAAAATCCTGCGGGTGTGTTGTTTCTAAAAATATCTTACTTGTGGGGATATTTTAGTTAATTTGGTAGATATTCTATGTTAACTGTCAGAAGTGGTAATACATTTCAATTTGGTGTAACATTCTTAAAGGTGCAGTTTTAGTTTGGGGGGGTCTCCTGTACAGGAAATGTTGGGTACCTACATATATCTGGTAACATTGTACTCGGGAGTATCAGAGCTTTTAGAAACAGTAAGATTTTTGTGTGTAACCTTAAAATAACTAAGTAAAAATGGGAAAAATCCATGAAAATCTGCAAATTTTTTTTACATATTTTACCCTTAATTCCAGTAAAATTTCGAGAAAAGTTACAGAATTTTGTTAACATGTTAAAGTACACTTTATGCATAATATTCCTGATTTTCGGGGGGGGGGGGTGGTGTTTCCTACTGTAAACTTTGACTGAACCCAATGTGTCTAAAATCCTGAAAATTCTTCTGGCATTTAACGCACGCAAAGTGGTGAATTCTGCTGGCAGTGAAAGGGTTAAAGGGTATGTCCACCCTTAAAAATATTTTTTGATATATGATTCCCCCTGTCCCCCCAGCCCCAACCGCTCTATTTTTATTCTTAGAAAGTGCCCCAAACTCTACTTACCTCCCCTCTTTCCTCCGCCGCGCTGCCGGCCCTCTGCTTGCGAGAAAATGCAAGCAGAGGGGCGGGACCGGCAGTCGCATCTGTGATTGGTTGAGCGGCAGCCAATCACGAACGCGACTGCCGGGAGTTCTTTGCAGCGGGGGAAAGAGGGAAGGTAAGTAGAGTTTGGGGCACATTCTAAGAATACAAATAGAGCGGTTGGGGCTGGGGGGACAGGGGGAATCATATCTAAAGGGATTTACACTAGGGGGAGGGAATCCTAAGAGGGAGGGAGAGGGAGGGGGAGAAGGGCTGCAGTACGCATGCCAAACTTCTCCCGGAGGCCAGGTAGGGGGCAGAGTTCTATATGGACTCTGCTATCCTCCTGGTGGGCAGTTTTTGGGACTTTGGGGGGGGACTACAGGAGAACCAGATGGAGCTGGGATGTAAGGTAAGGATTAAACTACACTACACAATGGGGCCAGTAGTGGGGGGGGGTTATAGTTTTGGGGGTGGACATGCCCTTTAAAGGGCCTGTCCAGCCTCTAAATTACATTGCTTTAAATGACCGGTCATTTAAAAATGAGTTAAATACTCTTACCCTGATATAATGAATCACACTGCAAATGTCAATTCAATCCTGTGAATTTCCACGTTTTCAGTGACTATGAGGGGAATGACATCACCACAAACACATTCCCCTTCTCTTCTGTTTCAAGCCTGTTGCGAGCAAAAGAATGTGTGCTTGTTACAGATGAGGCCGATCCCTGCCTTGATCCATGCAGAAACCCTGCAGCCAATCAACTCTCTTACAATTCGGACCAATCGGAAAGCTAAAGCCTCAAACAAACATCCAATCTTGGCACTGACCCACGATCCCTGAGCGCATTCACGCGTCCACGATCCCGGAGCGCATTCAAAGTCCGTTTCGGTTTGTTGATCCACGACCCCCAACCGCACAAACACACATCCGGTTATCGTCCAAAATGCGTGTTAGTCGCGAATGAATAACTCAAAAGGTAAAATCATTGTGAAAAATTTTAATGGTGGGATTGTAGTCAGCAAGGGGTAAGGAACAAATGTTGAAAAGTTTATTTTTAAACTGGACATGCCCTTTAAGTTTGACACATTTTTGCACAAACTAGCCCAAGTTATAGATAAGCGGCAGCAAAAACTCATACCACCACATATTGCCATACATCATGATGAAAAACGCTCAATCGTATTTATAAAACTGTTTTTTGGTGTAAACTCAAGCCTTTAAAAATCACTTTGTAATCTATACAAACGTATAGCAGTATAAATGGTGGTGCTTCCAGCTAGCACTAGGAGCTGTGACATCACCATCACCATTGCTCCATTTTGGGGTGCATTTGGGGATATTTTCATGTTGGAATACAGCCCTGCTTTCCAGTTCTGAAGGGAAAAGCAGTTTTCTTTACCATGAGGTGCCATGTTAAACTTCCAGTAACCAGTATGAGAAAGTGTGAACTTAATTTAACACACTGGCTCCCTATTCACATCTTGAGAACTTGTTACACTAACGAGTAGCATGACCCCGGGGAGGGAAAATGGCTAATTGGGCACAATTTGGACATTTTTATCTATGGGGTGTATTTGCTGTTGCCAGCAGTTTATACATTAATAGCTGTGTGTTAGGATATTTTGAGGGTACAGCACTGTTATACAAGCTGTACACTGACTACTTTACAAGTGTTGTATCTTCAGTAATGACCCATGGAAAAATTCTAATAAAACATTTACAAAAATGTGAGGGTGTACACACTTTTGTGACTTACTGTATATTGACAGGGAGACAGTATCTGCAGCTCTGTTGTTGCTGATAACTAACATTAAAAAATAAATAAATGGAAGCCAATGCTAACACAACAATGTATCAGGAGTCAATACCCAAGGGTAGCCCTACAGATACCACTCAGACCTGTTTAATATAATGGAAGAGTGTGCAGATAAATATCGAAGAACACACAGAAGGAATTTGCTAACATCCACCAGCAAATATATAAAAAAAAAAAAAAAGTATTGGAGCAGCACAGTGGCTCAGTGGTTAGCACTGTTGCCTTGCAGCGTTGAATTCCTGAGTTCGATTTCACCCTTGGAAACATCTGAAAGGAGTTTGTATGTTCTGCCATGCTTGCGTGGGTTTCCTCCAGGCACTCCGGTTTCCCCCACATCATAAAGATATTCTGTTAGGTTGTATGTGTCACATGAAATGTTCTTAGATTGTAAGCTCTTCGGGGCAGGGCCTGATGTAAATGTGTACATGTAAAGCGCTATGGAAGATGTTGGCGCTATATAAATCCACAATAATAATAACAATATTGGAAAATAGAACCAGCCCAAACAACAGTCCAACAATAAAAAAACAAGGATTGAGTAAGCAACTATATTCAGTTAAAATTATTTTGCAATATATACAAAAATCAAAGGACAATGATAATATTAGACTTGCAGCCAGAAGTTTGAGACACACTGCCTACAAATAGCTAGAACTCACTCCATCTGTAATATTTACACACTGCCTACTAACAGCTAGAACCCACTGCTACTGCAGCTTCCATGCATGGAAAGACACGGAAGCTAAGAAGAAGAACGCAGATGAAGGATGGTAAGTAGGTTTACCAACAGCTTTGAAATCTAAGAAACTCACGAGGTTCAGGTTTTGGGGGGCAGTTAGCATAATAGCAAAAGTTTGTGTGGGGGGTGGACATACCTTTTAAAAATAGCTACTGTATCACTTTTAAGTCACTAAAATCTCAACAGCCAGTTTGACGTCTATGGATCTAACCAGATGCAAAACTATAATGGTGCTGCAGATGCTGAAAGAGAATACATCTACAAGTGTATTGTGCGGCATTTAATACTACATTTCCCTATTAGACTGGCATTATTCTAATAAGTGATTGATTTTTACAGATATTCCATCTGCCCCAAACTACCGTAATACCCTCCCAACAGAAGCAAACAGTTACTGCTGTCAGCTACCCTACATGCATTTGATTCTTAGCAATGCTTCTTTGAGCCAAAATACATGGAAATACTTTTTTTGTTTAGACGGTAAGATGGCTGAGGAACATTTGCAAAGCTGCAATCAAAC
Source organism: Hymenochirus boettgeri (assembly GCA_019447015.1). NCBI lineage: Eukaryota > Metazoa > Chordata > Amphibia > Anura > Pipidae > Hymenochirus > Hymenochirus boettgeri. The sequence continues at coordinate 210,263,933 of CM033471.1, read as the reverse complement.
TCTGCTTTAGGAGATAGAATAACACAAGAAATAAGCCATGTAACTTACCTGAGCGGTCTCTAATTACTAGATTTCTTCCTTCTTTTAGGTGGATAGTCAAGAGGTAAGACAAAAGACTAGAACAATCATAGTTCTCAAAGCCCTAAAGAATTGGGTAAGAGAAATATTAGGCCTGTTAACAGTATTATGGACAGGAGAACAGAATAAAACATTAGATCATAACCACTAAGATACCAGGAAAATCTTTTACTACTGCATGGCTGTCACTCTATTAGATAAAGGTCTAAACAGATAAGAGTCTAAAACAATTTTTCCTTATATCTTGTTGTTTCAATAGATCAACTGGACTTGAAATGTAGTTCTTGAAGACGTTTCGCTAGTCATCCGACTGGCTTTCTCAATTCAGAATGACTTGTACAAGAATCTGTGGCAATTATTTACCCTGGAAAATTCCAATTACATATCAAGCCAGGTAGATATCTAATTGGGATTTTCCAGGGTACATATTGCCACAGATTCTTGTACAAGTCATTCTGAATTGAGAAGCCAGTCGGATGACTAGCGAAACGTCTTCAAGAACTAACTTCAAGTCCGTTGATCTAATTGAATACAACAGATATACCATGACCTGGATGAATGAGAACCTTCACAAGCAATATTTTCTTATATTTTTATTACTATAAAACAATTTGCCTACTTTGCCCGTAACAAGTGTGTGAAATGATACTTTTTTTTTACTATAGCGAGCAATAGTGACTGGGGGCTTGGCTTACAGGTGTATCTCTTTGGTTAGGGATTAACTAGAAAGGCAAGTAACATTTTAAATTATCTGATTTTGGGCTGTTATTATGGGATTTTTTTATTTAATTTAAATATTCTCCTTCAAGTAAAAAAAAAACAAAAAAAAAAAACACAGAAGCAACTGTCTTCAAATAAATACTATACAGTACTGCAAGATGACCAAATAATTCAGAAGCCAGACTGTTGAACAGTTATCAAGCAACAGTGTTTGCAAATACATATCATTTACATAGTGTATTTATATTGTAGTAGGAATGCAAATATGTGGCCTCAAAGCTATTTTTAGTTCACATTGTCCCGACTACTGTAGCCATCAAGCAGAAACAATACAGTTTAAGGCAGGGGTGGGCAATTACATTTCACAGGGGGCCGCATGAGAAACTTAGATTGTCGTGAAGGCATAATGAGAAGGCAAAACTAGATTTTATTAAAAATATTTAATTAATATACCCGGATTATTGAATATTTTTTCTTTATTATTTGCTATTTGTAATAGGTGTGTAATGTTTTAGATCAATTCAATTAATCAATTGATCAGATTAAATTTTTTTCTATAAAAATAATAAAATTAATTTAATTAAAAATATAAGGGATAATGCGCCCCTTACAGTGTAATATACGGCTATTATGCCACCGAGGAGTTCCCTGACCTACGGCCTCGTGCTTTTATACAGGTCAGGGAACTCCTGACCTTTTCATACAGTAGCATGATGGAAGTGGAGATGTTATACTAAAAAGATAACATACAAGAACAATGATACTTACACTTAGCTCATCAGAAAGTTGGGAAGACAATGAAGCATTTAAATCAATGCTCCCTGAACGATCCTGTATAAAGGAAAACAAGAGAACATCAGTTTCCTTTTAGAAGAAAACAAACCCCTTCCCCCTAATTTAAACTGACCGACATGGCAGAACACCCCCCTTTCCCTTTACCCCCCATATGCTCCAGACTGTGACAGGACCTTACCAGATATTTACAACCCCTCTGTATTACAACCCCACCCCCATTGCCCTGCACCAGACTGACATACCATGATATTAACTCCCCAACCCCAACCTAACACACATCAAAATCCCTTACCTTAGGCTGAGTACACAGGAAAGGACAATTTGTCCGGACCAATCGCTCGATACGAGTGAGTGCTCGGCCGGGACAAATGTCAGTCTGTCGAGGCAAATTCAACCGAAAGTGCGAACGATCGACCGTGTGGTCCCATAGGGAACCGTGCGATCGATCAGAATTTACCGACACATCCAATCGTCCGATCTGGACGAACGAACGAACGAGGTCAGTCGTGGCCGTGAATTGGTTGGTCAGCCGAAAATATTTGCTGGTGTGTACCCAGCCTGTAGGGGAGCAGCACCCGTAACTTACTAAAGAAACAATATCTGGATTCTGTTTCTCAGGTTTCCCCCTCCTTGTGTCTAAATCAGTGCCTGCTATTTCCCCGCTACACGCTAACCGAGTACATGAGGCCACGTTGCATACATGATTAGTGCGAGAGATGGGGGGGGGGGGAGGAGACCGGAGAAACCGAATGCAGCTATAGTTCTATAGTAAGTTACTGGTGCTGCTCCCTTACACTTTGGTTGTCTGCTCTCCCAGGCATTGCTTTCCTGAGCATGCTGAACCTGCGGGACACAGGAAGATCGCGACCCATGGGATGGGTAGGGTGGCAAGGCTGGGATTTTTACTTCCTGGTTATAATCGGCACGCTAGTATGTAGTAGCGCGCTAATTATAACTATATTATTGGACATTTGGGTCCCATAAGGATTCCATTACGGGGGTTAGATTCCTTAAAATATCATATATACAGTTTCTAACAAAAGTCTTGTCGCTTGTGTACAAATAGACTTGAAGTGCTGCTTAACAATAATTCTAATGCAGATTTTCAGGGTTATTCAATAAAAATCCTTATCGTTAAAAATGGTGCTAATTTTGCCCTAACCAATCAGATGTTAGCTTTCAAATGTTAAATAACATCTGATTGGTTGGGGCAAAATTAGCACCATTTTAAACGATAAGAACTTTTATTGAATCTCCGTGTTTGTTTCAAGAAATGGCTCCATTTACCCCAAACAGCTTTTGTAATAATGTTTCAATGCAAAATGAAACTAACAAAAAGTATTCAAATATTTACAGCTTGGTAAAGCCTATTGAGTCAATTTTTGCAAAGACACAAGTGTTGTCGCCTTGTCATATGAGCTTCACCTGTGTCTAATAATGGTTCAATTAGGTGTCAGGTGTGTATAAAAAGAACCCCAGTACACTAGACCTTCACATCAACTGCAAATAGACCTCTGCAAACATGCCTAAGAATCACCCTGAGACTAAAGTGTTGATTATCAAGAGGCTGAAGACCATACATCTACACATCAAATAACAAGCACTAAACCATACAACTCCATGTTTATTGTTTAAAGGGCATCTATAGTGAGAAAATGTAAAATGTCTTTCTAACAGGGCAATTCACCTAGGAGTGATGCAGCTTAACATCGCGCTAACCAATTTACGATCGGATTTATGATCGGTTAGCGTGACGTTAAGTCTCGCTTTGCAGCGGCTGCGTGAGTCCCAGAAGAGGCACTCGCGCAGCCAGCACAAATCAATTTACCAGAGGCTGTGCGGGTCTTACCACGTAAGTATTTAACGCTAGCTATAGCTGGCGTTAAATACTTACGTGCGGGCGAGATTCACCCAGAGCCGCGCAGGAATTGGCTCTTCTGTGCTGGGCCATACGTTGATGCAGTTGCGTTTTGGTCTCCCCCACATACAAATCAGAGAATTCTTCACTGCACTGCACTGCGTATATGATGTTGCTTTTCTTTTCGGTATTGGGTCTTTCGGATGTACCAATTGCTGCCTCAGTGTGTTGTTCGGTTTAAAGCTGACAGGGATACGGTGTTTTTTTGAAAATTCTTCTTAATTTCTCGGAGACCCCTGCTACATATGGGATGACCATGTTCTTTCTCCTTCCTTGCTTTTCCCCTTCACTGTTGGTATTTGTGTTCTTTGCTTTCCTTCTACTTCTTTTGACAAAGGCCCAGTCTGGATATCTACAAGTTAAGGTTTTGACACCTTACTCTGGGCGTTCCTATAACACCTCTTAGCCACTATCCAATCACGCCCTTAACACCTGGCTGTGATATGCTAATTGGGATTTTCCAGGGTACATAATTGCCACAGATTCTTGTACAAGTCATTCTGAATTGAGAAAGCCAGTTGGATGACTAGCGAAACGTCTTTAAGAACTAAACTTCAAGTCCAGTTGATCTAATTGAATACAACAGATATGCCATGACATGGATGAATGAGAACCTTCACAAGCATGGACAGGCTTATTTATCGAGGACAAAGGAAGAGTCACGATTTAATATACTCCTTGCCACCGTGGGTAAATTTTAGTTTTGTTTTTACCACTGCATGACAAGTAACAGGCATTTAAACATTCATGCAAAAGGGACAAAAACTTGATATTGATTTGCAGGGGCTGTGTGCATAACTTTGCACTTTTGTAAATATGTTAGCGTAACTTTAAGAGGAACAATCTCATAGACAATGAGCTAATGAGTGATTTACACCACACCTACGGTACATTTTAAATAATTAAAAACATTAAAAAGTAAGATGCTGTTTGTTGAAAAACACAATATAGCATTGCACACAGTGTGTGATAGGTAGATTACATTTGTGTAGTTAAGTGAGAGCAGCTGTTGTGGTAAAGGACTTCTCTATGCCCAGGGCAAGATACTTTTACAGCAGATACAGTTTCAAATATTACAGGTTACACAAGCGCATTATTTTCTTAAAGGGCAAAAACATACTTTTTTTTCACTCAATCTGTCACAAGATCGATTTTAAATCGGCTACAGTCTCCTAGATATTGCTTTCAATCTGCCCGAATCTGACACAATCTCACACAGATTGCATTGCATCTGCATGCCCTTCAACATTACCGCTTTAATAGTTACACTTTGCCAAGCGGATCTATGAACGACCCCTGACCGAACGCATACACGCGGGTAGCGCTCGGTGTCGGGTGATCTTTGGCAAAATCGTACGTGTGTACGAACCTTAAGAGCTCTCTCAAACATACAACCTGCTAATCAAACTTGCTGCACGACAGGCAATTATTTTCACCTAAAAAACACGGTGGAGAAGCCAATTATCCATCATGACCAAGTATGGTAATCGGCAAAACAGGAGCACTCCATACACCGAGAAACTCTGAAAGTTTGCCCACCAAGAGCAGGCCGCATCCAAGTTCTCCCACCAGACAGACCCACCAAACACTGCACAGGGGGCCGCCGCCCCAGAGGGGGAACATGCAACCACCCACTCACCTAAACCTGAAGAGCCATCACCTTCACAAATACTATCTGCAATCCAGGAGTCCAAAGTGGCCCTCACGGTACTTATAGAGGAAGTTAAAGTGGAGTTGGGGCTCCTCAGGCAAGATATCCATAAATTAAGGCATCGAGTTGGCGAACTGGAGGAGCCCGTAAGAAATAGCGACGCTGCAACAGCAATTACAAACACACCAGGCCTGAGCGGAGGATGTGAAAAACAGGTACCGACGCCAGAACATACGCATGGTTGGAATACCGGAGGGAGGGGACCCGGGGGCCTTCATGAATGCCTGGCTAAGGGAGGTATTTGGTACCAGCAATTTATCCCCAGAGTTTACAGTAGAGAGCGCCCACCGCGTCCCCACAAGACGCCTTCCACCGGATTCCCTACCAAGACCCATGATTGCCTGTCTTTTGAATGCAAAAGACAGGGTCACAATCCTTTGTCTGGCCCGGGAAAGAGGAGAAATACATCTGGAGAATGCAATGATTATGTTCTTTCCAGACTACTCCATAGATCTACACAAAAAGCGCGCTGGTGGTAAAACAGCACCTTCGTAGCCACAATCTTCCATACGCCATGATGTACCCAGCCGATCTTCGCATTCAATATGAGAACACTACTAAATTTTTTTGACTCCCCGGTCGAGGCGACCAAATGGAAGGACGCACGTCTGGGACCTGAGCCTAGGAACTAGACCAAGAACATGCACGATTCCACCAAGGTACCCTCTCTTGCTTTTACCCCCTTTAGGGTACTTGGATGAACTGCTAATGTCCCATATTGCTTGGGTTCCAAATGGGAGCCAGCCAACCAGATGCCATTTTGCAGGTCACTGTGCTGCTGGGCAATGTGGTCATTTTATATAATTTACAGGTCAGTGTAAATTATATTTACACTGGAGTCTATTTACTAGACTCCAGTTCATTAGCCAGTGTTTGTCAGCCCTCCAGTTTATTAGCCAGTGTTTGTCAGCCCATAGTGCATGATCTGCTTACTCCTGAGGGGTATCTCTCTTGCTCAGAAAGACACTTCACTACAAAAAACGACAAGTTAGAACTGATGCTCATGGCGCTATGTATATGTGGCAACTGAAATCGACCCAGCACCTGTGAAACTTCTAGGCATATACGATCCCCTAGCCAATGGACTACTGGCTATGATATCTATAGCACCGCTACTTACACTTTACCCAGAATCCCACATCATATGCATCTTAATCAAGTAATCTTCCCCATTAAGGACCGCCTTCCAAGCACCAAACACATTACCATGGACACAATCCAAGGGGCAACTCACCCCACTCGCATCCCTTATACTGGGTCAACATATGGAGACAAAGATTACCCAATGCTATACAATATACCTGCCATTCTCCCACCTATAACACCTTATCCAGAATAGACTACATGTTCCTTAGCCAGAAAACAGTCCCACTAGTCTCTCAAATCGCACACTTACTGCGTGGAATCTCAGACCACTCCCCACTATACATGGACATAATCCTTACTCCCCCAACAACCCGCACACCCAGCTGGAAGTTAAACCCATTCTGGTTATCCCAGTTCCCAAATTTATCCAATTTAACACACCTTCGCACAATCTAAATCTGGTCTGGGAATCCCTAAAGGCGTATATAAGGGGATGACTCAACTCGATCATTTCATACATAAAGCGCGCTACACTACAGGAAGAAAAAACACTGACATTATTAGTGCAAGCTGAAAAAATTAACATACAAATGGGCAACACATCCACCCAAACAGCGTGGCTGCAAGTCCTGCATTTATACAATAACATGGTGGCAGAAAAGGCTAACCGTAAACAATTTTTCATTAGACAAAATTTCTTTGAAAACGGGGGATACTCTGTTAAGCTTCTGTCTTTCCTGATTAAATGATTAAAGATAATACACAATCCAATATTATTCTCTCTATACAATCCCTACAGGGTTCCCCGGTACACACCACACCTCAGATACTAGAAGCCTTCACCAACTTTTACGACAATATCTACAAAGCTAAACTAACCTGCTCCCAATCCGAAGTGTCGGAAGACAAATACATCTCCCATCGTTAAATTCGGAACAAACAACAAACACTCGAAGCCCCCATTACTCTGGAAGATATCCAAGAGGCCATAGACTCTATACCTAGTAACAAGGCTCCAGGCCCAGACAGGCTACAATAGAAATGTATAAAGAGTATCAAACTCAATTATTAAATCCACTCCTAGACATGTTCAATCATGCTCACCACCAAGCTACTACCACAATCTCTCTATAACAAAAAAATTGTTACCAAACCTGGCAAAAACCTTCTGGAGTGCGGATCCTATAGCCAAATTTCTATCTTAACATCAGACTACAAAATTCTGGCCAAAATCCTAGCACAACGCATGAAAACTGTTATACTATCTATAATACACCCGGATCAGACCAGCTTTATGCCGGGCAAATCCACATCCATTAATCTATGCCGTACCCTAATACAGACAAATAGACCAAAACAACTCCGGGGAACGTATAATGTTATCCCTGGACGCCAATAAGGCATTTGATTTGGTTGAGTGGCTATATGTTATAGAAGTGCTAAGATGCTTCGGATTTGGGACCAACTGCATCAAATGGGTCCAGCTTCTTTATGTTTCTCCCCTTGCCCAAATCCTAGTTAATGAAGAGATATCCTCAACTTTCTTACTTCATAGAGGCACTCGACAAGGATGCCCTCTTTCCCCTCTATTTTCCCTGACAATTGAACCTCAGGCCACTGTACAACGAGCAAATAACCTTCCGGAGGCCTCATGGAAACTGAGCAGTTTAGAAACCTGTACTGAGCCTGGGCATGCTCAGAAGAGGCAGACAGGGGATTCACATTCAGTCATTGGCTGTGATGTCAACTGTCAAATCCATAACTGACAGTTGCTAACTGGAAGAACCAAAAACAAAAAAAGGGTGTCCCTAATTAATAAAGAAAGCCTATCCAGATAATATATCAAAGAAAAAACACTAAGACGTGTAGAGGATATAAAGGGCTAAAAACATATATCTTTATTATCACAAGTAGTAAAAAGATCAACAACTGATCATATAAAGTATCTAAATCACATAATCACGATAATCAAAGTAGATAGCAGTAATCAATATTTATCTTCATAACACTAAAATAAATCCCTGTGGAAATCCCCCTGTACTTAAACGACCTCCCAGATCAATCAATGATATCAAATCAGTGCAGTGAAAGGAGAACGATACTTATCAGTCATAAGGTCTCAGTCCAATAGTCCGTGCACGGAACCAGTCTCAGAAAGGTAAAGTATCACCGAACTCCTAACACAAGGTATCACAATAACATGGTATGGGATAGCGGCCGGGGGGTATCTAGCACCCATATTGATTACTGCTATCTACTTTGATTATCGTGATTATGTGATTTAGATACTTTATATGATCAGTTGTTGATCGTTTTACTACTTGTGATAATAAAGATATATGTTTTTAGCCCTTTATATCCTCAACTGGAAGAACCAGGAAGCAGAAACAGGGGAAACAGGACATTGTGAAGGATTTCAGGTTAGACTTATATATTTCAGACTTCAAACTATTACTGTTTAGGGTTTTGGGGGGTGATTTACCTGTATGTAAGTTTTCATTTTGGGGCTGGACTTGCCCTTTAATAAATACATTTTGCTCCTATTTTGGCCCGAGTATTAATTGGGACAAATCTGCCTTATATACAATGGATGGCCCCTTCCCACAGAATATAAACTGTCCAGCACAAATACCTATAGTCACACAGTTCAGATATTTAGGAATTATTATGACCAAAATATCGCAACACTTCTACTCGTCAAATATCCCCCCATTGTTGGAATATGTATGAAAAAAAACAAACGCATGGAGACATGTAACTTTATGGGCAGGATACAACTGGTCAAGGTTTTCCTGTTCCGTAAACTACTATATACTATACAGCATTCACTAGTATATATTCCAAAATCATTTTTTTTTTAACTTATTCCCTAATAATTTAATTTATACGGAATAACAAGAGATCTAGAATTAGCCTCAATAAGTTACAAGCTCCCAAAAACCTATGGGGACTGGCCCTACCCAACATACAATTATATTACTGGGCATCACAACTCAAAAACCTTCAATGCTGGACATCCCCCAATCACCAACCAACAGCTTCAGACTATATGCTCACAGAATCTCTTCTGGCCCTTTTATGGCATACCTGGATGCACCAAGAACACATATAGTGGGCACTGGGACAACACTCCATAAGCAATCTCTCAAAATATGAAGCCTATCCAATAAACTGCTCAATGTAAAAGGACACTATGAACACACCCCACTCTGGAACAATAAACTTCTACCAGAAATACAGGGTTTAATAGGAAATTCACTATGGGAAGGCTTTCGTATAAACAGATTAGGTTCAATCCAACAAAGTGGAGCAATGGTTCCATTCACAGAACTACAAGACACCTATTATATACAATACAATACGATAAATACATTATCGATATCTACAACTGCGCCATGCTCTCAGACCACTACTACAATCTATCTCGAACACAATCACTAAGCACCCAGTTATCAGAATTATCCATCCCCAGGGAGAACATCTGAGAACACATTTTTGTAAATATGCCAATCAAGCCAGTGAGTTACAAGGGAATCTCCCGGTGGGTCCACAGAAAATAGAGAAATCTGCTTACATTTTAATAAAAAGCCAAAAGGGACAGTGGATAAATGCATTTTTAATAAACAATTCGAGTCAGTAGGAGAAATATAGATATTTAAATAATAAGAGTGATAAGAAAGTATATCTGTTGAATTCAATTAGATCAACTAGACTTGAAGTTTAGTTCTTGAAGACGTTTCGCTAGTCATCAGACTGGCTTTCTCAATTCAGAATGGCTAATGAAACATCTTCAAGAACTAAACTTCAAGTCCAGTTGATCTAATTGAATACAACAGATATACCATGACCTGGAAGAATGAGAACCTTCACAAGCAGTGATAAGAAAGCTATGAAAATTTAGCTGGCCCCTAAACTTGTCCTGGTGGGACCCTGATCTCTAATTTCCTGGTGTGCCCCAGCACCCCAGTCCAACACTGAATCAAGCAACTTAGTTCCATATTTAGTAAAGAGTCTTGCACGCATTGGATTTCATTCAGCTCTCAGTTCAGAGGGTCAATCAGACTGGAAAAGGCAATAAAATCCTAACCTAAAAAAAAAAAAAAAGACGCCATGTTTTACCACAGTAAATGCCAACTCATATCAAGTGTAGCCAGAAGCATGGATCCAGGGAGTTACCTGGTTTATCTACTAGCCTGGGAGACCATTTTGAGACAAGTGGGGCTTAGAAAAAATGAACATGGTTTATAAATATTCCCTCAGTTTTTTTAAGGCTGTTGCAAGCATAAGTTGTTGAAAGCACAATGTTTGCAGGCTACATTCAACCTACCTTTTAGAAGGTAACCTAGTTCACCCCCCCACTGAACTATACAAAGTGTACTATATGGTTTAGTTTGTTGTTTACCTTGTAGCATCCATAACCAAATTAAAAATCTATGGTATACCATTAAAAAAAAATTCTCATCCACCTACAACATCCTGTCTGCACCCTTCAAAACGGAATTTCCCAACTGCTGCTAAGGTTATTACTGTTATATGCAGGGAGCATGAAGCCGTTTCCCATGCACTGCTAGTCTATTTATAATAAACCTGGGAAAGAAGATGTGTACATTCTATAGCTGAAGGGTGAAAAAGCTGTTGATATGGAGGTGGTCTTATAATCCTCTGGAATAATTAGCTTATGCCTGCTATGCCCATTGATGCCTCGTCAAAACTAGGGAGTAGTGTGCAAATAACAGCTGTATTTGTTCTCACCCCTTTCAGCAATTTAGTGAACTCCAATAGCCCGAAACGTGTCAGGGCGATCAAGTGAGTTGCTATGTTACTTCAATTTTGTATGTACCGTATATACTCGAGTATAAACTGAGGTACCTAGTTTTAGAAAAAAAAAAGGAGGAAAACCACACTGACCCGAGTATAAACCGAGGGGGTAGTATTTGCCACTAAAGATGTTTGGAAACTACAACTCCCAGCATGCTTTATTGCTGGGAGTTGTAGTTATCGAACATCTTAAGTTGCAAATACTTACAAATAAGAGTAAAACCTTCTTTATTTGTGCATACTGTATGCACAAATATAGGAGGATTTACCCCTATTTGCAAGTATTTGCCACTTAAGATGTTTGAAAACTACAACTCCCAGCAATAAAGCATGAGGCCTCTAGGGGATTAGCAGTTCGTCATTGGCAGTGATGTCAACCGTCACATCCATGGCTGGCAGTTGCCAACTGGAATAACCAGGAAGCAGACTCAGAGGCAACAGGACATTGTGCGCTATTTCAGATTTCTAAATATTGCAGTTTTGGGGTTTGAGAGCTGTACTTTCCCTTGTATGTATGTATAGTTTATTTATAAAGCGCCACATGGGGACACAGCGGTGTACAGTAACAAAATACAATAAAGTCATACAAGGGGAAATAATACATAGATAGTTCAGTACATAAATATATAAATAAAAGTGCTAGAGCTTTGCCACGAGGTAAGGAGTCCCCTGTCCCGTAGAGCTTACAATCTAGCCCTTTAATCAGATTCATGGGTTTTACAACATATTTGCGTTTTTCCCCATAAAAGAAGACATACACGGTGCAGCTTCACATGGACCTATTATTGTTGTAACTAGACATTAAACCAGTTACAATAATGGGTGCTAGAAGCCCAGAGTTCCCTCTTAGTGTCCCACGGCCAGAGTCCCCCCTCGGTCCCAAATCCAGAGGGCCTCCTCGGTCCCAAATCAAGAGGCCCCCCTCAGTCCCAAATCCAGGGACACCCCTCTATCCCAAGCAACTTTAGCTGCAGTCTGTGTAACTGCTGTGTTCTTCCTCCGTGCTTGTTTCCTGTGTTTCTCCCTCTAATAGGAACTGCAGACAAGCTTACCATCTCCCTCTAGTGGTGCGTCCATAGGAACTTGATACACACGGACCCAGACACACACTTCTCACGGACGCAGCACTTGGCATTTTGTAATATAGAATAGCGATTGTATGCTAAACTTAAACCGCTAAGTAACTTACCACCCAGTGTTTGACTGCAGGATCCGCAAATCTCATTACTGGACTTTTTATTATTAGGTTATGTGTTACGAATAATAATGTTGCCAGTAAAAGTCTTTTAAAATGCTAATCCAATTACATGTCTTTTTGGATTGTCCATTCGGTATAACAGTTTTATTTAGAAAACTTATCGATCGATCACATTCCATATTAAGTCTTAGCATTTGTCACCTCTACAGTAGATTGGATAGATAATAGACAAACAAAACACTCCGGATGCTGCAATAATATTTATTAAGACTGATTTAAAATGTGCAATATTTTTGGCATTGCACTGATGCTTTATCAAGCAGAAGAATGACATTAGCCATCACAATAAAGTGAAAATAAGGATATAACACAATTATGACACTGCATCTCAAATAGCCCATAGAAGTGATTGGAAACAGACACCAATATATACTTAAAGAAATAAAACTTATTACATTCTCAATTTCAATACCAATAAATAATATGCTACATAATTACAAAGGAACAATACAACAGGTCACTATAAAAAAAAAACATTTGGACACAGTGCCCTCAAATGAAAATAGTTTGCTTTTTTAATAATCATTCTTGAGGATTTGTTCCCTACAAGAGCAAGGTCCCACTATGTGTGTTGCACTATCCATTTGAGTATGTATAGGACAATTCATTTTGTCCGCATTCCTGTCCACAGTTTTTGAAAAATCAATAGGAAACACTGGAGAAAATGCAAAAAAACCCCACAAAAAATAAGTTTGTCTGCGTGTCCACATTTTTTTTTTGTGTTCCCATAGACTATTATTAAAGTGTTATTCTGACACATGGACCAAAAGTCCTGCATGCATGCAGATAAAAAATGGGCCATATAGATTGCGATTACATTGCGATTCGCAAAACGCACGCAAAACGGAATGCAATGCACATAGTGGGACCTAGCCCTTGGCACAGATTTTAACACAGGGAATGTTGCGCTCTGTGGGCCTTTTCTAAAAAATGCCGAATGATTGGTCATTTGTTTCATTAGCCCTGTGTAATGGCTATGTATTGTGTGATCCGGTCTTAAACTGCCAGACCAATCCACAGGGACATAATAACCCTTTAGATAAAATCTCTCATATCTCTGTGGATGAACTTATGTAAATATTATATAGTCCATTTATGTTATTCCTATTTTATTTTCTTAAGCACAGTTTTACTTGCCTCCCCCTTGATCCTATTCTTGCACATAATAGTACCCAGGGTGAAGACCTAAACTCCGGTCCTCATCAATCTTATCTCTGCAGTTACACTGACTGAAGGAGCAGGGTAGGTAAGTATTTCAGCTGATCATAGTACCCAGGGGTAAAGACATGAGGTTAAGGTCCTCATCCTGGGTACAATTCAGATTTGAAATGTGGGAAGAAAGGCGAGTATAATTGTCCTTTGCATCTTCTGAATTGTTAAGCTAGGCTTACATATAGGGGGCAATGTGAGCCATTTATGTTTTCCAGCTTTCCACATTTGTACATGGTACAGTCAAATATGGTAACATTCATTGGCAATATCTATTGCATTTATCATTAAGTTGTCAATAAAAAAAAACAAAAAAACACATATCCTTTAATGTTCAGATAAAAGTGTAGAAAACATACTGCTTGCATGGAATATTTTAGTATTTAAGATTTTCACAAACACCAAGATGCTGTTGCTATGTAGCCTCATATTTAGTCTGAACATCTAAAGTTCATTTGTTCAGGCATAAAGCATCACATCTACCAGCAATATTATATCTGTGGATGTTCCATCAAGTAGCCTTTAAAGGGCATGTCCACCCTTGAAAAAAAGTTTTGATATAACATTCCCCGTCCCCCCCCAGCCCCAACCGCTATATTTTTATTATTAGAAAGTGCCCAAAACTTTACTTACCTTCCCTCTTTCCTCCACCGCACTGCCAGGCCCTCTGCTTTCGAGATAATGCAAGCAGAGGGACGGGACCGGCAGTCGCGTCTGTGATTGGCTGAGCGGCAGCCAATCACGGACGCGGCTGCCGGGAGTGCATTTCGGCAGGGGAAAGCGGGAAGGTAAGTAAAGTTTGGGGAGCTTTCTAAGAATATAAATATAGCGGTTGGGGCTGGGGGGACAGGGGGAATCTTATAGTTAAAGGGTTTAACGCTAGGGGGAGGGAATCCTGAGAGGGAGGGGGAGAAGGGCTGCAGTACGCATGCCAAACTTCTCCTGGAGGCCAGGTAGGAGGCAGAGTCCTATATGGACTCTGCTATCCTCCTGGTGGGCAGTTTTTGGGACTTTGGGGGGGATGGACTACAGGAGAACCATATGGAGCTGGGATGTAAGGTAAGGATGTTACTACACTACATGGTGGGGCCATTAGTGGGGGGGGGGGGGTTTAACGTTTTGGGGGTGGACATGCCCTTTAAACTAGTACAGGTAGTGCTGTGCTTGAGGTCTGCCAGCTAAATCTACTCAATTGTTCCATCAGTCTAGCTTTGCCAGCAGGAGTAAAGAAACTTTTCACTTGCCCTTGAAACCCCCTGGCTCCAGTACTAAACTCCCAGCCCATGATCAATTACGAAACCTCATGCTTAAAAACGCACTGAAAAATAGCCTTTTATGTTTGGATTAAATAAATTGATGTTGAACAACCTTACTCTGAAATACAATGCTCATTAAATGTTTGGGGAATGCTGTATTGCATCAGTCTATAGAGAGGAAGTTTGCAAACTTATTAGCTCTCCCTTAAAGGGCATGTCCACCCCCAAAACTATAATTTCCCCCACTACTGGCCCCTCTATGTAATGTGTAAAAATCCTTACCTCACATTCCAGCTCCAAATGGTTCTCCTGTAATCCCCCCCCCCAAGTCCCAAAAACTGACCACCAGGAGGATAGCAGAGTAGGAGGATAGGACTCTGCCTCCTGTCTCTCCTCCAGGAAAATTTTGCCTTGCGCACTGCAGCCCCCCCCCCTCCCTCCCAATCCCTCCCCCTACGATAAAACCCCTTTGCCATATAATAGCTATCCTTCCCCCAGCCCCAAACACTATAAAAGATTATACAGGAACTCCCCCGATCTTTACTTACCTTACCTCTCTCCCCCAGCGTTCTGTGCAGCCGGCAGCAACGTCCATGGCTGCCTCTCAGCCAATCACAGACGCGGCTGCCGGTCCGGCCCCCTCCTTGCAGTTTCATGCAAACAGAGGGCCTGTACAGTACGCTGCGGGAAAGAGGTAAGGTAAGTAAAGATCAGGGGAGTTCCTGTAAAATCTTTTAGAACGTTTGGGGCTGGGGGAAGGATAGCTATTATATGGCAAAATTCTGAAAATGAGGTGGACATGCCCTTTAAGAATCATACTACAACTCCTATAACTTTTTGCTAATAAACTGTCTACAAGGCAGTTTACCATTTGCAATAGTAATGCTCCAATTGCTGTCTTAAGCTGTTTCTAAACTATAATAACTTACATCTATTGATGACAGAATGATGGTTAATAGTGGTCTCGAGGGCAGCGTGTTGCACAAGTTAACTATAACTTGCATATGCGAACAAGTGCTGTAGTTTACTTACAGCCGGAAGCAGTCATTACCTGTCAGAGGTTCATGCTGCAAGTAAGTTCGCTGCTAAGTTCACCTGATACATTAAGTGAAGAATGGGAGGTAAGACATAGATAGTTTAGATTCCATCCTTCACTTAAAGCTTAAAAGCCAACATTGCTTTTGGGAGTGAATTAATCCTTTAAAGGGCATGTCCACCTCCAAAACTATAATCCCCCCCAACTACTGGCCCTCATGTAGTGTAGTGTAGTGTAATCCTTACCTCACATCCCAGCTCCATATGGTTCTCCGTAGTCCACCCCCCCCAAAGTCCCAAAAACTGCCCACCAGGAGGATAGCAGAGTCCATATAGGACTCTGCCTCCTACCTGGCCTCCAGGAAAGTTTGGCATGCGTACTGCAGCCCTTCTCCCCCTCCCTCTCAGGATTCCTCCCCCTAGCGTTAAACCCTTTACTATAGATTCCCCCTGTCCCCCCAGCCCCAACCGCTATATTTATATTGTTAGAAAGCTCCCCAAACTTTACTTACCTTCCCGCTTTCCCCTGCCGAAATGCACTCCCGGCAGCCGCGTCCGTGATTGGCTGCCGCTCAGCCAATCACAGACGCGACTGCCGGTCCCGCCCCTCTGATTGCATTTTCTCGCAAGCAGAGGGCCAGCAGCGCGGCGGAGGAAAGAGGGAAGGTAAGTAGAGTTTGGAGCACTTTCTAAAAATATAAATATAGCGGTTGAGGCTGGGGGGACAGGGGGAATCTTATTTTAAAAAAACATTTTTAGGGTGGACATACCCTTTAATAATGCTCTGCGTACGTAGTTATTAGCTTTATATCAGTAATATTATTAGTTGATGTTTTCTCACCTCCTTAGCTGAAAATAAAATGCCTGTTGCTTTATTTGTTCTATAAATAAATAGCACGTTTTAAAGGGACACTTAACAAATTTCATGTATTTTGTTAAAGGGTATCTATAGTGAAATTTATACATTGCTCCAATCCAGACATAATAAAAGGTTAGTGTATTCTGCCTTATTCTTACCTTCCTCTGTGGCTCTGTGTTTGCACACTGTCTGATTTACTGCAGGGCTCCCCACTCCCCTCCCCTCTCTGGTCATTCCCCGTTCATTTAGTCCGGCTGTAAATTAAGCCTGTGAAACAAGCCGCTCATGCGCATTAATCCTCCTACACATGACACATCACTCTAACCTTTGTAAACAACAAAAAAGAACTCGGTATGTAAGCCTGTAGAGAGGAAGTTTAGTGCTATATAAGGAATGGGAGGGGAGGAAGGGGGGAGTTTGGAGAGAAGTCCTGAATCACTGCAGCTCGGTCTCCCTTTGACAGGCAATAAATCGGTGAAAGCTTGGGAGGAGGGGGACTTCTCCTTCCTTTTACTTCTGTTTTTAACCCAGTATTTGCCAAGCATTTTTGAGAAGGTAGGAGCCATTGGGAGACTTGCTGTAAATCCTGTGTAAGCCTATACACTATACCAGCATGCGGTTAGGGGATTTGATTGACAGCTCAAGCAGCAGTGGTGTAATGAAATCTTCACTTCTTTTAACTTGTAGATCTCAGGACAGAGGTGGAACCTGAAGAAACTCTGGGGGTTGGGGGTAATTATAGAACACATAGAAAGAATTTTCCCACTATAGATGCCCTTTAAGTACATGAAATCTGTATCTATTAATCTGTATCTATTATTCACAGGGAGGTGAGAATGCTTTTTCCCACCTCCCTGTAAATAACAGAATGCCCAGAGTGGAGCGCCGATAAGGTAAGTGTTGTAGTGGGATTTCTATTATTCACATGTAGGTGGGAATAAGCATTCTTACCTCCCTGTGAATAATAGATACCGATTTAATTTACAAACAAAAAATACAGTTTAGTGTCCCTTTAAAGTTCACTGTTAGAAAAATCAAAGATCTAAAACTAACCTGAGATGCTGCACTTTTTATTTTTAAATCTCTTTCCGCTTCCTGTTTGCAACTGTAAAATGATATAGTAGTTCACATCACAACCAAAAGACTAAACAGGGCTATGTACCGAGAGCCGCTATTGCAAAATTAGGTCTTAAAAGTTCTGTTAATGTGTTAATGGGGATTCAATAACACTTAAAGTACAACTCCACCCTCATAAGAACATCTTTTAGAAAGAATGGCCTCTTTAAAATATGTTGATATATCATAGTTTGTCCTATGAATTCATTACTGTATGCCTGCTATGCTTCTGGAGGCCTTATGGAAACTGAGCAATTTAGAAACCTGTACTGACCTGGGCATGATTAGAAGAGGCAGCCAGGGGATTAACATTCACTCATTGGCTGTGATGTCAACTGTCAAATCCATAACTGACAGTACTAACTGGAAGAACCAGGAACAGAAACAGGACATTGTGCAGGATTTCAGTTAGACTATATATTTCAGATTTCAAACTATTATTGTTAAGGGTTTTGGGGGGTGATTTACCGGTATGTAAGTTTTCATTTTAGGGCTAGACTTGCACTTTAACATGACTTTTAAACGTAACTTACGATATGTGCGTTACTCACCTTAAGTTTGCACGTCTAGACAACACAAGCAATTTACCAAATTTTATCATAAATGCATGATCCTAAGGTGATTTTTTTGGGTCCATTTTTAATCCACCCACAATGATGGTCTTAAGATTTAAAAAGTAAAAGGTCTATGCATGAAGAAGTGGTATCGGTGGGCATTGCTATCTTGGAGTGCATGTTGGAAAGTCAAGATGGAAAATTAAAAAGGTAGATAGTATTTTGCAAGCTACAAGTCCAAATGGCATGTGTTCTTATGAAGTAGAATTTTACAAAAGGTTATAATATGTATAGGTATCGTGTTCCCATCCACATATAGTTATATACGCCTTTTATTGCATGTACCTATGCTGTGGAAACCCATGGCAATACAAAAATACGCAATGTATCAAAGATCACACCAATGTACAACTAAAAACCCTGTTAGGTTTTTTGCGTGACTTTCTGATGCAAACCGTTATGTATTATCTATCTCTAACACTTTATTGTATAGGCTTTACGGACGTTAGGTTAACACCCTGTATGCGATAATGGCTCAGTACGTGGCCCTGTAAATGTCATTTTTCTGGCTGCCTACTCTTGAGCATGTGCAAGCTCATAGCAATCTCAGAGAACTTGGAGAGTTTCAACAGCCTATTAAAGAAAAAAAAAATACATCTGCACATTTAAAAAAAAAAAAAAAAGTTAAGAATTGTATGCAAGTACAAACCTCAAGCTTTCGATCAGCTGGATCATCAGCCAAGCATTCCTTCCGTAGTAAGTCTAATATGTTATCCTCATAATTGTCCTCTTTGGATGCCGATTGTGAAGGGTCTGTGGCATCAGTCACAGTAATTTCAACATGCACACGTTCCTCTTGAGCCCAAGTGTTTATTTCTGTGGATTGCTTAATATTATTGTTTTGTCTGCTGTGAAACATCATAGGAGACGAATAGCGATTAGAAATTGAGGTAGCAGACAGATCCAAGTCTGAGTATTCAAAGTCCTCATTGGCTGTACATCCTATCTCCATCATATCAGGCACCGACACACTCATTCGCTGAGTCAGCCGATGCCTTGTACGGACATCCAATACTTTTAAAGTACTTTTCTTGCTTTTCCTGATGGATAGGTTCTGAATTATAGGGCGAGTCTTTTCTTTCAGGGACCCCCATACCGAAAGTTTATCCAGTTCCATGGCCAAAGAATGCAAATCTTACGTGTTATTTATTTGCACCTGGAAAAGTAAAGAAAATGGTTTAAAAATTTGCAAGGAGACAGTGCCTTACTGCAAATTAAAGAGAACAATATTTCACCATTGCTTGTGCTAGGTTGAAATGATGATTATAAGCTTTATTTAAAAACCAAACAAACTCTAAAATGCTGTATACCTGTACTGAAATCTTGTGTGACTGCGCATGAGAAAGATTTTCTTTGACGGACAGTTATGGCACTTTGTCTTAACACAATTTCGGTGTGGATTTCTGTCAGTAACAGTGCTGGTTATTAGTTTAAACTGCAGAAGACAATGAAGCACCCATAGTACTAGCCATACATACATTGGCTAATTTTTCGATTGAACTGCTCATTCAGTTTGATTAGTGCAGATTGCTTTTGAAAATTGAGCTGGCATACGATCAACCAAAAGTAATGGGAATTGGGTATAGAAGCAATTGATCCTTAAAAGGGAACTAAACTTTTTTTATCCTAAAGTGAAAGCTTTTCTCCCCAAAAAACTATACATTGTAAGATTGTTGTTGCAAGTGCAACTTTCAGTCGATGTAGTCTTCAAATAGCCTTGTGAGCATGTGCACATATTGCAACGCCCCTAACCCCAGTATGCAAAGTGTTTTCTATGCAGGATGTCTTGAAAAACACAGACCATAAGGTCACAGGTTCAAATTACTCATGAAACAATACAAAAGCTCTATTGGGATAATGGTTTAAAGGAATAGTTCACAGCAAAAGTGAACTTTTCCTTTAATGTATTGATTGAATCCCCGGGAGGTTAAGGAGTTATGCTGTATGCAGTTTTGCAGTAACTTGCACTGTGATAGTTGGTATGTGTGAATTGCATCATTTTCTCTATGCCTCATACGGATTACAAAGCATGCTTGCACTCATCAAAAGCCTGGTCAGATGAAAGGAGGTTTTGGTTAAGAGAGGGAGGGCAAATACGGAGCGTGAGCAAATTTAAGGCGTGTAGCAACACTCACACACCTCAGAGAAAGTGCTGCTTTCATCTAGTAATTAGTTTCTCATTACAGTTGCCCTTTAATTCTTAAGCAAGCATGTCCTCCCACTGGAATAGTGGGGAGCAGTAAAGGATCATGTGATGTAACTCAACCTACTGTAAGCTGGAAATTTGAACATTCACCGCAATATAATTTCTCACAGGCTGCAACCAGAGATGTGATCTCACTTTAAAGGAAAGACTGAAGGCTTTATTTTTACCCTAACTTTTTTGGAGACCACAGTTGCCCTAAATTAAGTCACATTGGAAATTTTCAGTTCAATGAACAAGTGTATGACAGCTAAGGTTAATTTCATGTTATATGTTAGATAATCAGTACAGAATCTAACATACAGAAAATCAATTCCCATGTGTGGGTTATGTGATCAAATAATTTGCAATCACCATTTCTATAAGATTTGTGTATGGCTTACTTTGGTCTCCCCAATAAGACCAAAATACCGTATATACTCAAGTATAAGTCGATCCGAGTATAAGTCGAGGTACCTATTTTTACCTGAAAAATTTGTAAAAACTGATTGACTCGAGTATAAGTCGAGGGTAGAAATTATCACCACTACTGCCTTCTGATTCTGTGTTGTTTTTAGGCTTTAGTTGCCCTTTAAATGGACAGCAGAATTCCCATACATGAATCCCATACAGTAATAGCCAAATCCAGTACCAGTAACCTCCAATTCTTTGGCACTCCAGATGTTTGGAAACTACAACTCCCAGCATGCTTTGTTGCTGGGACTTTCAGTTTCTAAGCATGTGGAGTGGCAAGGTTCAGTAAACTTTTAATTAAGCTTACCATCATTTACAATTCTCCTGAACCCCATATAGTAAAGGGCCCTCTGAACCCCATAAAGCGAACTCCCTGTAAAGCGAACTCTGATCCCCATATAGTAAAGGATTCTCTGACCCCAATAGTTAAAAATGTCACCTGAGAGTTGTAGTTTCAAGCTGTCATTTGCACTGTACTAGCAGCTGTTTTTTGCCCCAAACTGAGGAGACCCACCAGATTTACAGCATCTAGTGACAGTCCAGCAGGCAGAATACAGGAAGCAGGAAGTGTAAAGGCAGATCAGCTCCTGTAACTTTCTATACAGGTTAACACAGCGCCACCTACTGGTTACTATCTGTAATTGCAGAATTTGGATCTAAATTAGGACTTGACTCGAGTATAAGTCGAGGTTAGGTTTTCAGGCTAATTTTAAAGCCTGAAAAATTCGACTTATACTCAAGTATATACGGTAAATACTATTAACTTTCACAAACAAACTGCCACTCTCCTCTCTAGAGGTTAATCAGTCCGATAATCTGTGCTAATACGTACAGTATTTTAGAGACTTGCTCTAAGGACACTGCATATAAATCCAGCCATTGCCGTTCATTGGCAAACCCACTGTGTAGTGATTATAAAAGAGGGTCCATTTCACAGGATAATAAACTGCTGGTGTATGAGATCAGGATGTGTTTGTTAAACTTGGATTGGAGCTAAATAAGAAGAAGTTATGCAGGAATGTTAAACTAGATGCCGTCCAGGTGTTTGAAAACTAGAACTCCCCACAGTTGCAGTAAGCAGACAGAAAATGCAGGAAGTTTTTAAACACATGTGGATTAGAGGAAAAGTTGATCTATGAAAATACACTATTTGCCAGATCCAAGCAAAAACAGGACAAAACATGATAGCAATTTAATGATTAAGAACATGCAGGACTGTGCAGAGGTACATGCCACAGGCAAACAAGTCAATTCTATTAAAATTATAGAAACCAATACAATTCTGTACAGGTCACAAGATAATTATTCATCTGAGCATTTTAAACATTAATATAGATTCATCAGCCCTGGGGCTGGTGTGATCTTTCCTTTCTGCAAGCTGTCTGGCACTTACATCTGCTCTTGGCAACCACACGTGTGAATCAATATCAAGGGTTAACTTTCTCTCCTGTGTTCCTTACTGAATGGTAAACATTAACAAAGGTTATGGGTGCCCATCCCATTGGTATCTGTCAGTACACATGTGGTGGTATGGCCAACATGTGTGGTCAGGCGAGTGCTCAATGTCATTGTGTAGCCTCTTTGCTTCAATCCCACCATGTGTGAAAGTTCAGCACCACATCCACAATTTTTTTTTAGAACATGTGATATTAGTGAGACTTAGGGTAACCAGTCCACAAGACAAGATTTTCATTGTTTAATTATACAAAATAATAAAAACAAAAGCATTTGAAAAGATTAATTTTCTGAGACGATAGAGAAAATTCAGTGCCAACTGATTTCTCAAAACTGCTGCAGGAAAGGGATGTGCTTATTGCCAGCACTAAACAAGAAACAGATCTCTGACCCAACATGTTCCCTGGGGCAAATTACACACAAAAATATATTTATACAGTGGATGGCAGCCACATGCAAACAAGCAAACCTCTCCCAAACTCAGCAAAACAATCAGGTTGAAAAACAATTGTGGATAAAAGAGAAACATCAACTTTAAGTAGAATAAAAATCTAAATGTAAAAATTTACAGCAGAAAAGGCAAAATTGCAGCATCTCACACATTGTTAACACCCCCCCCCACACACACACACACAGAGTTATGGGAGGTCGAAGCAAGTACTGCTTACATACAGCAGTGACTACCACAGCGCACAAAACTCCGGTGAAGTGTGCAGATGTCCTATCCTCTACTTTACTTTAACTAAACTCTAAAACAAACAGAACTTACCTACAGTCAAGGCTAAAATTCACTTCAGTGCTGATTTCAAAATCTGTTGGTACCACAGTACCTCCTCACTATTCCTGCACAGTTGTACTTTGGTTCACTGCCATACAATGCACACCAGGTAAAGTGAATGGATATACTTTTTATTTGGGTCTGTTTTATTACTTTTAGATAAAAATCTAAATTTATCTTTACAATAAACACTGAAGACTGGCTGTGCAAATAAACTGTACTATAAATCTGTCAGTTTCTCAGTTGCAAGACTGGTGCAAAACCAACCCTGTCATACATGTACCTTAGCAGCCTTGTTCTTAACAGTAGGCAAGCATTTCCTGTTAACCCTATATGGATATAACAGAGAAATAAAGGCCTTATGCCAAACGATTTATCAGAGAGTCATGGAATAAACTTCAATGGCTTCATATCCCTTTTCTTCTAGCATGTCTGCTTTAGTCTGTCCTTTGTCAAATATATAGAACGACAACAGGTGAATTCTGGGAGGCCCAATATGACACAAGCAGAAATTATTCTAACCAGGCACGACATATTGAATACACTTTGGTATTATTAAAAATTGTACAAACCAGCATTAAGTGGTACCTAAAGGCAACTAAAAATTCACAAGCCAAGTTACTTGTAGAGGTAATCACCATTTAAAGGGCATGTCCACCCCCAAAACTATAATCCCCCCAACTACTGGCCCCATCATGTAGTGTAGTGTAATCCTTACCTCACATCCCAGCTCCATAGGGTTCTCCTGTAGTCCCCCCCCAAAATCCCAAAACTGCCACCAGGAGGCTAGCAGGTCCATATAGGACACTGCCTGCTAGCTGGCCTCAGGTAGATTTTTGCCATGCGTACTGCAGCCCTTCTCCCCCCTCCCTCCCCCTCCCTCCGTTCACTATCCCTCCCCCTACCATAAAACCCCTTCAGTGCAGTATTCCCCCATGTCTCCCAGCCCCAACCGCATATTTTTTATTTTTAGAAAGCTCCCCAACTCTTACTTACCTCTCCTCTTTCCTCCGGCGAAGTGAGCTGCCGGCAGCCGCGTCTGTGATTGGCTGCGCCCAATCACAGACGCGGCTGCCGGTCCCGCCCCTCTGCTTGCATTTCCTTGCAAGCAGAGGGCCGGGAGCGCGGCGGAGGAAAGAGGGGAGGTAAGTAGAGTTTGGGGGCTTTCTAAAAAAAAAAAATATAGCGGTTGGGGCTGGGAGCCCAGGGGGGATCTTATATTAAAAGTTCAATTTTAGGGTGGACATACCCTTTAAGGTATTGTAACACTAAAAGTAACACAAAGTTAAATTCTCTGGGACAATTGGAACTTTCTGGTCAGAATAACTTCCAGTATAAACCCTATAGTTCTTCCCTTCAAAATGCTCTTACACCCAGTGTAAGAAATCGTGTTCCTTTATATATATATTAATGTAAAATGTTTTATATCATTTAATATGCCAAGGTTCTATTTATAAGACTTAAGGTTCGTACACACGTGCGATCGGGGGTCCCGACCCGCGATGCACGATATGTACGAATGTTCATTTCGGCCGATAATTGGCCCGTGTATGGGCCCTTTATCAGCCGAAATGGCCAGTCGTTCGGAGATCCGCCCGGGCGGTTGGGCAACGATCCCCAACCGAATAAAGGAACCCGATAAAGGAACCCGCGATCGCACGTGTGTACGAAACTTTAGACAATACATCTATGGAAGGCAGGATACTGCATTCCCATTATAATTAGTTCATACACAGGTGTAAATTAAGGTTGGTTCCTGGACTGGGCACATCAGTAGGATATGAACAATAGGTTAGCCAGTTTTCTTTTGCATACTGTGTATCACAGAGACGTCTTGTCTGTGGGAATCAGTTTTACTGGGGGGGAGGAATAAATGGAAAATTGGGTATAAACTGGGGTAAAGGCCAGAAAAAAAAAAATTGGAGTAGGGGAGGGTCTCTTTTAGATTAGAAAAGGAGAATCATTTGGACTTCAGGGCACTCTCTTTGGACTAGGAGAAGCCTACTTGGACTACTGAGAGACTAAGGACACAGACTGGAGATTGGACTTGGACAGGGTGGAAGCCATGCCAGAAGGATGTCATGTGGAATCTGATGTATACAGGCCAGGACAACAGCAAGGCTAACATTGAAGTATACATTCTGTGGTAACTAATATAGTCTACATGTAATCATGTGTCATGTATGTATTGTAATATAGTGTGTATGTTTAAATAATCTATAATAAACTATATTCATTTTTCATACATTTATCAGTGTGGTTTCTTTGCTATCCAACCCCAAAAGAACGGTATACTGATTTATATATTTATATCTAATAAATATAGAGCTATAAATCTTACAAATGCAACGATGAAGCCCCGATACGGTATCAGGAATTTATTGGTACTGTGTGTACCTTGCATTACCGAATGAGCATGTGGCCGCTGAACGATCGGGTCAGCCAAACAGTCATTCGGGAAAGAGAAAATTTCCCTCGCCCCCGATAGACTCCTTATAGGGGAATCTGCTGCGGCCAAGGGAAACTCACAGTTCCGAGTGTTCTCCCTATTCTGTGCATAGGGGGAGCACTCGGGACTGTGTGTAGCCTGAGTATATTTACCTCGCGTGCAATCCACCGCCAGCTACATTGAAAATTGCCTATCGCTTTTGGGTTTGGTTTATCACGCATGTATGCTATAGTGAAACTAAACCAGGAAGTGGTCGGAACTTGTCAACTGAGCCACGGTGGATTGTGCACAGGGTAAATATACTCACCTTCGATCCTGGTCTTCAATCGCTAGTTTAAAGGAATAGTTAATTTTTGAGTGAATTTTTCCTTAAATCTAGTCCAGCCTGAAGAGAAAACATTCTCTCTAAGTTATTCATGAGTAGAGAAAAGGACAGCAAGTGGTTGCAAGTCTATAACTAGCTTCAGAAAACAGTAAAAAATTTGGGGGGTGGGGCTTCTTACACAGCACATCATCTGACTTTCAGGACAGTCAAGGAAGTGTAACTTTACAAGCCTATAACTTAGGGGGGAACTGTGGTTCAAAAATTACTTTAGGTAATTTGATAAGAATTGCTCTCCTGAGAATTTTTACAATGAATTTTCATTGTTTATTTTGCATAGTTTTGAAGATATTTACATTTTTGTGTGATATGGCAGCAGCATCACCAGGTCCCCTGCACTTCCTGCTCTGTAACCTGTCAGTCAATCTGCCCTGTGTCCCCTCCCCTTTGCAGCCCCCCTGGTCCCTCCCACTCATGGACCCCATGGTCCCTCCAGTTGCAGGCCCCCCTTGGCCCATTCCCTTACAGCCCCATGTGGCTCCGCCCACTCGCGGGTGCTGTGGGCCACCCTGACACCCCCCACCACCACCAAGAAAACTCTGTGGCTGTTTTCATATAGTGAAAGAGAAGGGCTGTAGATTCCCTTACCTTCTTTGCAGCTGCAGGTCCTTCACACAGCAGAGAAGAGGAGGGACAGCCTCAGACTCCCTCAGTGTGTGAGGGAGACAGGAAGTCTCCCTCACACACTGAGGGAGTCTGAGGCTGTGCTTGCCGGCACTGTGCAGGAGAAGTCTTAGGAATGTCACATGTCAGCCTCCCACCCATTAACTTTCTGGTCAGTTATTTCTTTATATCTTGGGCTGTGGAGCACGTAGAGAGGTGGTTGATGGCTAGTTTTAAAGGTAGGAATGTGGCCTCTTTAACATTCAGAGAAACTAGAGACACCATCCTAGGCGTGTTTGAAATGTATGAGAGAGCTCTCATTTGTATGGAGACCACAGTTACACATTTAAAGTCACAATAGATTACACAAAATTGAACAAAACCACTCATTAAGCAATAAAAGTTAAACATAATTTCTCAAAAGGGACATTAAAGTGGTAAAAACATTATAAAAAAAGTTAAAGAGTTATTTTCCAGGGAGACAGGATTCCCATTTTCTACCTCCTGTTCTAACATTACAGCAGAATTATAAAGATGGGCATGCACACCATCTACCTGACATGGGTGCATATGACTGGGAGAGCAGTCAGCCGCAGCATCTGATGAATCACAGCTCAGGCTTACAGTAATACGAAGTGCAAATTTTTGACTGTTCTTCTGCAGTGTTATCCATCTGATTAGATGCTGGAGATTAATCTCAAGGCAAACTTTCACACCTCTTATTACATAAGACCCATTAAATAAAAGGGAAGTTATTAAACATCTCACAATACAACTATTGAGCAGGGATTTTTTCTGTATGTGTGTGATAGGATAGTCCACATTTCAATATACAGCAATGTAATTACAGAAGTCTCCGAAAGACAATGATCAACTTGACTGGCAGCTAAATACCCTATTGCAGAGGCCTGTTGAAATATTATGCACAGAATGTACTTATTGCTGGAATGACTAATACATTTTTAAACCACATCAACTATTCTATTCATTTCAGTTTGGAGGTCTTTCTCACAGCTATTTGTCTTGCGATTCCTTCAGTACCATTTCTTGAGAACAGACGGTGCATAAAATCTCACTCAGATTACAGACAGAAAAGTGTTGAACCAAGTGTGGTTAAAAACGAAACTTTCAAATATAACTATGAAAGGATGCACGCAAGACTCTTAATTAGCTGGAGGTTTGCAGAAGGCTCAACATTTAATATTGCTGTCCGCAATATTTACTGTGCAATAAATGGCATGTGGGGCATCACTGCATTTGTTACAAATGACAAGTCCATGTTCTGCTCATAAATTTAAAAAAGTAGTTAAACTTATCACAGACAACATGCCACTTCATAAATCTGAAAGAATTGGTCCTACACAAGCACAAAATGGAAAGAAAACCAGACCATTTAAAAAATGTATACAACAAACAACAAGATCTAGAAAATATCCTTCCTCATATAACAATCATTATTTGTGAACCCATACAGAGCTGGTCCATTGCTGCATAGATATTTTACTCTTGAAGTTGGAGGCTAAGGAACTCAAAGCCGATTACTGTGCTGATTTAACAGCTTTGTGCTAAGACCAAATCCCCAGCCCTTAAGGTAACCTCTCAAGCTTGTCTTGTGTAAGGTTAGAAGAAGGAGAATATAAATTTGGGTGGTTGACAGGACACTATTAGGTTTACATAATACCAGGAAATAAAAAAGTATGAGGAATCTTGCTAACGTTGCGGTGAGCCATGTATTGTCAATAACACACACAGTAACAATTTATTTTCTTTATTACATAAAGTTTACACTGCAGTCAAAAGTTACCCAAATTAGTTCTTTTTATTTTTGGCTTATATTTGGTCAAAATCTGTTGTCTTGTTCTTTTGTGTTGTTTGTTTTATAACACTGTAAAAAGCATTAATCTATTCTTAACAAAATCAGTTTCTTTTTAACTTGACTATATGCGTATGTAATACAAGGAAGGCAAACACGTAGCAACATTTTCTGTCCTGTAATATTGCTGCATTAAAAATTAAATTATAAGATTAACAGTATCATACAATAATATTGCTACATGTATGGCTAGCTTTAATTTGATAGCTTTTTTGGGGGGGTTGTTTTGTTTGGGAGAGTTGCAGTAGAAAATCTAATTAGCATACAAGCAACTTTTAAAATGTTTAAGGGCACGTCCACCCTAAATTATAACTTTTCATATAATGTACCTCTCCTTTCCCCAACCCTGAATGCCTAGTTAGATTTTTAATTAAACCTCCCGAATCATAATTACAGCCCATCACTCCCGCGGCTGTGTTCTCCAGCTCTCTGCTAACCAGAAGCAGCAGAGATGGGCCGGCCTGGCAGCCGCGTCTGTGATTGGCTGCCGGTCAGCCAATCAGAGGTGTAGGAACGAGGGATATACCGTATATACTCGAGTATAAGCCGACTCGAGTATAAGCCGAGGCACCCATTTTTGACTAAAAAATTAGAAAAGATGATTGACCCGAGTATAAGCCGAGGGTATACAGTAACCCTAATACCTTTCCACTGTAGATGTTGGAAACTACAACTCCCAGCATGCTTGGTTGCTGGGAGTTGTAGTTTCCAACCACTATAGTAAAAAGGTAATGTGGGTGTCTGCATGGCATACTGTCCCCCAGCCCTCCCCCCAGTACCCCAGCCCTCCCCCAGCTCCATTACCCGTACCTGGTCTTCAGTTCCTCTCTCTGCAATCCAGAGGCAGCCGCGAGTCCGGCCGGCAGTTCATTACTGTTCGCGGGTGCGCGATGACGTCATCCGCCAGCGTGCTGGATGACGTCATCGCGCAACGCGAAGAACTACTGGGAACTGCCAGCCAGACTCGCGGCTGCCTCTGGATTGCAGGTAAGTTCCTTGTGACTCGGAGTATAAGCCGAGTCAAGGTTTTTAGGTTAATTTTTAAACCTAAAAACCTCGGCTTATACTCGAGTATATACGGTAAGTAAGATTAGACATCTAACGTGGCTTTTGGGGGTGGGCACGTGAAAAGTACAGTATATAAAACGATTTTACATTAGGTGAAGAGGATGGGAGGAAAGGGCTCCCCTGCACATGCCACTGTCCTCTCAGAGGACAGGGAGGAGGCGGAGACCTTTTAAAATAGGAAGACAGCTCCTATTGTTCACTTTGTGGGAATTTGCACAAGCACTACAGGAAAACCTTTTGGAGCAGAGATGTAAGATAAGAAGTTTTCTCACTACACAGTGGGGCCAGTAGTGGGTTAAATTTTAGTTTGGGGGTTGGACATGCCCTTTAAAAGGGCATTTATACTGAAAAACAAGTTATTTTAAATTGGCCATAACTAGAAACTATCATTCTTTCCAACCACCACTATCATCTTTTGTTGATCTGCCCCCTATTTCTTTAGGTATCCAATCTAAAACGTCTTATATTTCAGCTGTCAATCAAATTCCTTGCTCTTAAAAAATATTCTTCTGTGAGAAGTTTTACTGTAGCTGGAATGGTGACAGTGTTTTGCTGTAAGCTGTGTACAGGCTTAACAGTTGGTTTGTGGGAAAAAAGTCAGGTTGGATGGAAGTGGGAGTGGTTAAAAGAGGGGGGGGGATACTGTTCCTAAACAAAATGTGTGCTGGATTGAAGGCATGCAGCAACACTCGCAAATCAGAGTAAGTACTACTTACATGTATTCAATTATAGATTAAGATGAAGCAAAGTCATTTTTTCAGTATAGTGTCCCTTTAAGGTCTATGATGGAGATATAATAATCCCCATGTAAAATTAATGCTACCCAGTGTAATATTCGGTCATGGTGGGTTTTAAATACATTTTTATAGGGCATGTGCCACTCAAATGTTAATTAAAATAGCGCAAAACTTAAAGGACAACTCCACCCTCATAAGAATTTCTTTTAGAAAGGATGCCCACTGTCCTATGAATTCATTACTGTATGCCTCCTATGCTTATGGATGCCTCATGGAAACGGAGCAATTTAGAAACCTGTACTGAGCCTGGGCATTCTCAGAAGATGCAGATAGAGGATTAACATTCAGTCATTGGCTGTTATGTCAACCGTCAAATCCATAATTAACAGTTGCTAACTGGAAGAACCAGGAAGCAGAAACAGGGGAAACAGGACATTGTGCAGGATTTCAGGTTAGACTTATATAGTTCAGGTTTCAAACTGTTACCATTTAAGGTTATGGGGGTGATTTACCTGTATGTAAGTTTTCATTTTGGGGCTGGACTTGTTCTGTATCAAGACGCAAAACCCCACACACCCAGGTACCTGACCATGCTCCCAGGATGCAGTAAGTGTTGCAAAGTGATTACAGCATTGCAAGAGCATGGTCAGCTCAGAAGTGGTGGGGAACAATATTAAATCGCCCCCAAAAACTAAAATGCACAACCGCAATGACACAGTTGGTCACTCCAGACATACACACTCATATCCACTGCTGCACAAAAGAGTCATTAAAAACTGGTTCTCTCTCATTTTTAATGAGGGTCAGCTGAGGATCTGGTACTGAAAAATAAATAATCAGGATCTGAGTAATACAGTGGAAGTATGCATTAAGGCTCGCAGTGTACAGCTAGTTTAAGTCATATGGTATGAGAGGATTCTGACAATTCTCCTGTCTTAACATGCACTTCCCACAGCACGGTAATGTAATCGGACAGGGAGATGAGATTAGCTAATACCAGCTGAACAAGTGTTACAATATACACTGCAAAGTGCATAAAACATTGGCATTAAAAAGGGAACTAAACGCAGATATTACCCTTTGGACCGATATAACCCAGCAATTAGCTTTTAGGGCTAGGTCCCACTGTGTGTGTTGCGTTGTCCGTTTTGAGTTCTTTTAGGACAATGTATTTTGTCCACGTTCTGGTCCATTTGCAGGTCAACGTGCATTTTTCTATGCATTTGTCCGCGTTTCCGGTCTGTTTGCGTTCCTGTGCATTTTTTCGAAAATTACAGAAAATAATGAAGAAAATGCAAAAAAATAAGTTTATCTGGTTTTATTGTGTTCCCAAAGACTATTATTAAAGTGCGATTCTGACACACACGGACCAAAATTTGTGCACACGTGCAGATAAAAAATGGGCCGAATAGATTCGGAACACAAATTATATAGCGGGAACTAATTCTTGTGATTTCCATTATATTTTAAAATACGTATACATTGCGATTCGCAAAACGCAACACTGTGTAACCAACCCCTACTGCCATAAACTTTCCAAAGGCTAATATTTAACAACATACATACCTTTGTTTTTGTCATTTAAGGCTTGCACACTGGACAATCGTTGGTACACACAGGTTGCATGCTTGTTCATTGACCCATCATGTCAGATGACCAACACCACCCAACTGAAAATTCATATATGTGCGAAAATGGCTGTTGGATTCATGCACATCGCCTGCTTGTTTGTGATGCATAATGCACTAAATCAAGCATGTGTAGGAACATTTAGTGATGTTTAGGGCCAGATTCATACTTTTTTTTTTATCCCCTAGGCTAGCTAGCGTGCATCGTCCTGCCTTGACACCCATCTTAAATATAAAGCAAGGCTGACTTTGAAAAAAATACAAATCTGCATTAATTATATTTTATTATTATATCTTCCAATCCCAGGTCTGCTAACCCCCACTGCATTGTGATCCGCTGTAGATTCTTTGTGGGCCCATAAAGCCATCCAATTAGCCGGCATTAAAACGTTTCTGCTACTGTATTTGCATTTTACATTGCCTATGGTGCCTGGGTAGGTATTTTTTGAGATATCCATGCAGCCGCTGCAACCCCCAACAAGACTAGTATATAGCAAAGCAGCCAGAGGTGCATTGCCTGTAAGTACCATGGCTGTGTGGTACATCTATTGTAGTGACTGCAGGTCACTGGCAGTCTAGTTCCGCTCTTGACCGAAGTACAAGTACCAAACTAACGCAAATAGTAACAGACAAAAACACTCACAGAATCAAACAATTGATGGCCAATAGAATAAATGATACCACCATCATGTTTAGCCTTATAAAGTGGAGAATGTGCAACATGTGAAAAGCGCTGCAATTCAGTCAATAATATGTTATTGAAAACTGATTGCAGCTCATACGATGTGGGCACCCACAATGTAATGCACTGTAACTCCGAAACAGATTGCAAAACACGATTTTAAAACGCTTGAGAAATGTGCCAGAGTGGCCTAGCCCTTAATGCAGTTCAGTGATGTAAAATAGTGCTGCTTCATGGGATGTTTACATTTCTTTAATCTATAATTCCATCCAATAAAAACCAAATATTAGCAAAGAATTTAACTTAACCCCACTAAGGTCCATGTCCCACCAATTCTGGCACACTGTCAACAGACACCGGACAGTGGGTCCGGTCCCTTGAACCAGACTGTCCTATTATAATTAGGATAATGTTTGATGGTACGGTAATTCTACAAATACAATAGTTTGAACACAAAATACTATCATTATAATGATAATTTTATTTTAACTGATTTATATTACCAAATTGGTAGTGGCCTCTAACTGCAAAGAAACTTTTCCTAACCTTAAGATGAAACTTATTTTCTTCTAGTCTTAAAGGATGTCCCTGCGTCCTTTAATATGAAATATAAGTAAACAATGCACTAGATTCTTCTTGTATTAAAGGACATGTCCAACCTTCTACATAACTTCTGATAGAATGTACTGCTCACTCCCCCAGACCCAACTGCATTAGTATTCTTCACAGAAAGTCCCCCGATCATTACTTACCATGCCTCTCTCCTTCGCCGCACTGCCCTGGCCCTCTGCTTGCACAGAACTGCAAGCAGGGGGCGGGACCGGCAGCCGGGAGTTCAGAACAGCGGAGGAAAGAGGCATGGTAAGTAACTATCGGGGCACATTCTGTGAATAATACTAATGCGGTTGGGGCTGGGGGACGAAGCAGTACATCATATCAAAAGGGTTTGTAGCTAGGGGGAGGGAGACAAAATTGGGAGGGAGAGGGAGATGCTGAACTGCGCATGAAATGTTTCTCACGGAGGGGAGACAGGAGGCAAAGTCCTATATGGACTCTGCAGTACTCCTGGTAGGCAGTTTTTGGGACTTTGGGGGGGGATTACTGGAGAACCATTTGGAGCTGGGATGTGAGGTACTGATTTTTACACACTACATAGTGGGGCCAATAGTGGGTTAAATTATAGTTTGGGGGATGGACATGCCCTTTAACTTCTGTAGAGAAGTTTCTTGTTTTAAAATCACTGCTTATGATTGACAGCTAGGCAACACTAATGCCAAACTTCCCAGACAACTTAAAACAAGTTTAAAGCAAAGGAGAACATTTCCTTTATAGCAGGAAATGCTACTGCTGTAGATTAGGTTTGTCGTCATGCCTTCTCAGAAAGGGAGCCAGGAGGAGGTGGTGAAATATTTTGCAAAACAATAGCAACAGCATTTCCAGACTAATTATATGACTGGAATCTAATCCATTAAGAAATATAATTGTTTGTTTTGAGAAGGACAAGATGAGATATCAAGGATCCCCACGGCTATTGTCATATCAGTTGCACAAGACCACAACCTCTCTGTCCCTTGTGTAAACATGAACGGTTTCCTCTGTATATCGAAGACTGGTCACTAAAAACAGCAGAGGCTTCTGGGAATTTGAGAAACCCAAACTTTTCAAACTCTCGGAGAACTGCTATATTATTTAATAATTTCCTATGTGACAAAACATTTTTGAGTTCAGTTGTCATTTAAGGTGGGCAGCTTCTATCCTTTAAAATGCTATTTGTGCCATTAGCTTTCATCTCACAGTGAAAAACTCTGGTGCTAATTATTTACCAGAGTGTTAAGGTTCGTACACACCTGGCGATGTTCACCCGAGCGACGACCGACCCCGACGAGCACCCACAACGAACGGCCGATAGTCGTGCGTGTGTATGCGGGTGAACATCACCAGGTGCGTACGAACCTTTACCTTCCAGCTTATGTCCCCAAATGCATACAAGCTGTCTTAAAATCATGGACACCTTATGCTAAACTCAGGGAGAGTGCATCCTTTGGCAGCTAATTCCAAGCTAGGGAAATAAGCATACAGTCCTATATATTATATTTAGATGGTAGACTGCCACAGTATTTGTTGGTGATTTTCATAAAATATATATGTTTTGTGCTTTTTATGGAAGATTGCTGTAAGATTTTATGGGAATTAAATCAATGTGCCTACCCTTTTGAACTAGAGTAGTAGGAAGGTCTGGCTGGAAACCAATAAGCTCACATGCCCAATTACCAAGTGCAATAAACCCAGGGGTACAGACAAGCTAGAATGAAAAAAATCTGAAACCATTATTGCCACAAACAAGAAATGTCCAACCAGCTTAACCAACACACATTTTTCATCAAAGAATTGTCCTCATGATATATGTATTACACCAGCAATATAAGGATAAAGAGAAAAGCATCATGTTCTAATCAGGTTTTAAAATTTCTCATTCTGTCCAAAATAAATGTATCAAATTCACAAATGTGGAAAGTTTCCAAATCAGTCAACACCTTTTTTTCAGGGTAACAAACCATTCATACTTAAAAAGCAAGGGCTAGAGACAACGAGGAACTTGACCAGTCAAGATCTTCTTGTGGCTTGTTATGAAAGGAACCAAAACAAGCCATTGAGAAACAATAATAAACTGTTAAAAAGTAAAGTTATTCAATGTATGATAAAGAGAACTTCAAAGAAGCATGTTCTAAATAGTTTGTAATATAACTAATTTGATTTTAGGAACCCAGGCAAGTGACCAACAGCAGTTTCGGATGATTATTGTATATGTGTGTATGAGTTTGCTCAAGCGTCATCCGTCAATCCACCCTAGTTGCTCGTTGCGGGTGCATCTTACGCTCGGGTGTCGTCCATCACATTGGTCGTGTGTATGAGACTTAAAAGGTTGAGCCTACCAAATGATGGAAGGCAAAGTGTGTGAAAACATGCATCGGTGCAGGTTTCCATCATGATCAACATTTTTTGCAGATCACATATGCTCCGAAAATTGATTGCAGCACATGCAATGCCATTATCATGCACTAACATAACAAGCACGGTTGTTAGCGTGTGAGAAAACACGTTAGTATGGCTTAGCCCTATGTAATGAACTAACCCTCTATGCTATACCTTTTTTCCCCAACCTCCTATACTGCTGATAAAAGTTTTTGATCAGCAGCTCCACAAAACGTAGAATTTTTAAATGTAGCATTTCAGGTAGCATTACATAACAAATTACCCAATCTTAAGTTTAGACTTCCTCTGTCCTTTAAATATTATGGGGCAATAGCTCACTGGTTGGCCTAAAGGAGATTAAAGGGTATGTCTTAAAATAGAGATTTTTTTCTTTTTAATGGGGGTAAGGGAGCTAAGCAAGGGATGTTTGAGTAACCTATCGTCCTCCTCTGCTGTTCCTCTGACAGGTTCCGACAGAGCTTGCACATGTGCATAACAAAGTCTATTTTATGAGTTAAGATACCCTTTAAAGCTATTATATAATTATAATTTTATTAATGATCCATTAACTTGTGTGTTTTTCCTCCAGTGAAAATGTAAAAATCTGTTGTGCCCTACACAGAATTACAGCCAGGCTTGTATCTCATCACAAACCTATTCACAAAACCTTATGGGTGGGTACACACCATACAATATTTTCGACCAACCAACCCATAGTACCATGTATTGGTTGGTCGGACGAAAATATTGCATTAGTGCGGGTAAGGGCGGTTGCGGGTCCGAGCTCAGTCGCCCATTTGTCCGATGAGTATAGTTGGTAAATCATGGCTGAATTAGCGGTTAACTATGGAAGTATGTGCAACCCTACAATTGGTCATCAGTCGTTTACCCTTATTAGTGCTCGTTAATAACGAATGTTCTGTCGGCACAAAAAGTCCCTTTGTGTGTACCCAGATTAAACAACCCTACTGACTCAAAGATATCAGTGGAGAATTGGGTTTAACAGCCATCAACTAACCATGCCTAATCATAGCTTCTTGTCATTTTCTATGAATCAGAAAAAAAAAAATCTGTTTTGTATTTGAAAGGAGATTAGGAGCGTAAACTATTACAGACATGTACATACAAGTATGGAATAGTTTGTTTTTTTCAATAAATGTACAATATATATCTAGTACCTTCCTTAAAAATTGCTTGCCATTAAAGAAGAGAATTCCAGTTTCCTGTTGGCACATACTAAAGGTTTTCCATGGTTTTGAAGATATTTACATTTATATGTGTGATATGGTAGCAGCATCACCAGATCCCCTGCACTTCCTTCCTTCTGCTCTGAAACCATGTGACAGTCCCTCATCCATTTGTCTCCTCCTCCTCGTGGGCCCCCATGGCCCCTCCCCTTGCAGGCCCCCTTGGCCAATTTTCTTGCAGACCCTTATGGCTCCTCCTACTTGTGGGCCCCATGGTCCTTCCCCTTGCAGACCCATCCTGGCCCCTTCCCTTGCAGCCTGAAAACTGACAGTTGAGAAGGGGAGCCTATTAATGCAGGCAATCGCTGGTTACATGATTACAAGCTGGTCACATGGCTAAAACAGTGTTTAAAGGGCAACTCCACCCTCCTAAGAACATCTTTTAGAAAGAATGGCCCTCTGTAAAATATGTTGATATATCATAGTTTGTCCTATGAATTCATTACTGAATGCCTGCTATGCGTCTGGAGGCCTCATGGAAACTGAGCCATTTAGAAACCTGTATCTGGTTTGGGCATGCTCAGAAGAGGCAGCTAGGGGATTAGCATTCAGTCATTGGCTGTAATGTCAACTGTCAAATCCATAACTGACAGTTGCTAACTGGAAGAACCAGGAGGCAGAAACAAGGGAAACAGGACATTGTGCAGGCTTTCAGGTTAGACATATATTTCAGATTTGAAAATATTAACGTTTAGGATTTTGGGGGGTAATTTACCTGTATTTAAGTTTTCATTTTAGGGCTGGACTTGCCCTTTAAGTAGGAAGTAATGTTGCTGAACCTTTGTGGCAATAACTACTAACAAATTTTATATAGAGATGCGATTTAGGTTTTATTTTGAAGGTACGATGGAAGTCATTTTATACAATTCTTACTAGTTTCCAAGAATCGGAGACCACTGTTACCCTTTAAGGTTGGAGCATGCCTAATGCTGAGACAGAACATCATCAGCTGAATCATAACACCCCCCCCCCTTTCCCAAACTTCGAAAATCATCGTCCTAAGCTTGTTTGAAAGGTATGTTAGAGCTCTTTTCATAAAGGACACTTGTATGGAGACCTCTGTTAATCTTTAATGAATACATTACTTTTAAATCCAAGTTTAAACCTGAGTGGCAGAAAATAACTTTATCATAAGACATATTGAAGCAATCAGCTCTAGGCCATTGTTAAATCTATTAATGCATTGAGCATGCTATGAGCTGTATCCCAAAGCCAGTTAAGCAGCGTAAAATGTACCTAGATGAAAAATAATTAGTGAAGATTTCACACCACGTCACAAACATCTAGTGTTCAACCTTGACACAACCTCGTGTTTCCTGCCAAGTTAATGCAAGCAAACAAAACCAGACATAATGACCTGTCTACCATATTATTCAGCATGAAATTCTTAAGAAAAGCATAATACTAAGACAAACATGAACTTCATTTTCTCCAACATATTCTGTTTATATTCCGGAATCCTGTGAGGATGTGAAGATGCTGATTGCACAGCAACCTAATTCCCAGCTCTAGCGCACATTCTAAACAATGTAACCAGGTTATTCCTGTAATCAGGAGTACTGTCAGGACTGAACTCAAATGTATTTTTGGCAAGAGGAACCTGTAATTTAAAAAAAAAAAAAACAGATTCCAGTTAAATGGGAATTACAACTACAAAAAGGATTTAGCTTTCATGCATTGTCCATTAAAAACAAAACACAACACGGTCATTCCTGTGTTTGTACATTCTTGGGCACCGATTCTAATCAAAAAAGAAATTTGGCTGGTCTTTCTTGTAACCATACATATATTCCAAAGATTGCAGCTTCTAATGGTGCGTATCTCCTAAGGATTCTGTGATCTGGGAATATTTGTTTCCTTTTTCAAATATGACAATAAATAAGGCAATCAAACCAGAAATCCCTGTAGAAATTACAGTTTATCCCAAATGCTTTTTATCCTTGGACAATATGTTGTGGAAGTCCCAGACTATCACACTATATATTACTTATTCAATAGGATTTTAAGGATATTTACAAATTAATAGTAGATTGGGTTACTTCCGCGCTATGGTGTGGTAGGGAATGTCTACTTGAATAGGGTGGTTGCACTGTAAGTTGTCCACTGAATTGTTTATAAAATCTTTAAAGGGCATGTACACCCCATTTTAGGAATTTTGACATAAAGTAGCTATCCTTCCCCCAGCACCAAATGCTATAAAAGATTTTACAGGAACTCCCCGATCTTTACTTACCTTACCTTTTTCCAGCGGCGTATTGTACAGGCCCTCTGCTTGCATGAAACTGCAAGCAGGGGGCAGGGCTGGCAGCCGTGTCCGTGATTGGCTGAGAGGCAGCCAATCACGGACGCGGCTGCACAGAACACCGGGGGAGAGAGGTAAGGCAAGTAAAGATCGAGGGAGTTCCTGTAAAATCTTTTATAGCATTTGGGGCTGGGGGAAGGACAGCTATTATATGGCAAAGGGGTTTAATGGCAGGGGGAGGGAGGCCTGTAGTGGGCATGACAAAATTCTCCCGGAGGAGAGACAGGAGGCAGAGTCCTATCCTCCTATTCTGCTATCCTCCTGGTGGCCAGTTTTTGGGAATTTGGGGAGGGTTTTCAGGAGAACCATTTGGAGCTGGAATGTGAAGTAAGGATTTTTACATAGTGGGGCCAGTAGTGGGGGAAATTATAGTTTTGGGGGTGGACATGCCCTTTAAAAGTATCTTGCTTGCGCTTGGGAGTATGGGTAGAGAAAGGGTTAAAACAAAAAGTAAAAAATAAATAGATTTAGTTCAAGATCTCTTTTAAACTAATTTTTTACAGAGCTCTTGATCTTAACCTATTTATTTTTTACTTTTTTATGTTTTAACCCTTCCCCTACCCATACCCCCAAGCGCAAGCAAAATAATTTACAAATTAACTATACTATTATTTTGAAAATGCGTGTATCCAAAACTTTCAGCAAGTTGGGTACATTGAGGGCTAGGCCACACAACTGCGCTTTTAAGCGTTGCGATCCGATTGCGCTTTTAAAAGTGTGTTGGGTTATGGAGCTGGCCACATAATGACATTTGGTGTCTGCTGCGCTA
Organism: Hymenochirus boettgeri; assembly: GCA_019447015.1. Lineage (NCBI taxonomy): Eukaryota > Metazoa > Chordata > Amphibia > Anura > Pipidae > Hymenochirus > Hymenochirus boettgeri. The sequence continues at coordinate 210,223,858 of CM033471.1, read as the reverse complement.
CCATCCGCCTATTGAAGCACATGGGATTACCATTTTTTGGTGCGATTTGCGGCAAATTGACAAAATCGCATGTGCAAATGGACAACACCACACGTGCAATTGAGCATGCACAAGCGCAATCATGCGCTTTGTAGTGTGGCCCCTTTTTTGGTTTTGCACGGCTGGACAAATCCAAGCAGCCAGGTAGCCAAATTGCATAGAAATTAAATCTTGATGGCAAACTTTGAATGTTGTTATAGTACCATTGACCTTGGGCACATGCATTGATAAAAGGAATATAAAAGAGTAAATGTTTAAACTGTCCTATTGCATATAATAAGTGTGAAACATATCTCCTGTATTGCGAAGGTTTTTCTTAATTCTATGTTCAGCTATGGGATTTTAGACTCCTATAAGCACAGCTCACCCTTTAAAGTATATACATGCTGCATATCCTTAGCTTACAAGTCTACCCTTAAAGGGCATGTCCACCCCTTTTCCAAACTTTTCTCAGATAGTAGTGCTAGTTCCCCCAGCCCCAACCGCTATAATTTTTTTCAGAAAGTCCCCCGATCATTACTTACCTTCCCTCTCTCCTCCGCCGCAATGCCCGGCCTTCTGCTTGCATAGAACTGCAAGCAGGGGGCCAGACCGGCAGCCGCGTCTGTGATTGGCTGAGAGGCCGCTAATCACGGATGCGGCTGCCGGCAGTTCTGGAGTCTCTGGAAAAGATATTATAGCGGTTGGGGCTGGGGAAACTAGCTCTACTATGTGGGAAAGGGTTTTTACACTGGGGGAGGGAGAGCAAAACGAGGGGGAGAGGGAGGGAGGGAAGGACTGCTCTGAGCAAGCTAAAAACCTGAGAGAAAAGCTCAGAGGCAGAAAATTTCCCTGGTGGCCAGTTTTTATAACTTTGGGGGGACTTTACAGGAGAACCATTTGGAGCAGGGATGTAAGGTAAGGATTTTTATACACTACAGAGTGCGGCCAATAGTGGGTTAAGTTTTGGGGGTGGACATGCCCTTTAAGACATTTATAAACCATGCCCAGAATCCAAAGAATAACAGATTGCTTTTCAATCAAAGAAGCCTTTTTTAATTTACAAAGAGAAATCCTTAAAGAAGGCACAGTTCCCAGTGCTTTTCTCAAATTGTCTTTTGAAAAAAACTAGACTTTTGAGACTGGAAAGCAATTTTCTTTGTATTTCTAATCCGTGAAAACAAAACCAGATGGTATGCATGAAATTAGCCATATACATTTTCAGAAATTGTTTATAAATCTCTGAAAGAGTAGGCTAATTTTGATCAACTATTAGAGCTCTTGTTGGAGAGCTGGATTATAACATTTTCTATGTTATAGAAGACTATGAAAAATAAACTACAGGATTATTATTTTTACTCTGGGGGCCAATTAACACTGATTATACTGCAACGGGCAGTGATGTTGAGCACTGGCACTCCAGATGTTTAGAAACTACACCTCTCAGCAACCAAGGAATGCTGGAAGTTGCAGTTTCCAAACATCTGGATTACCAAGGTATAGGGGGTTACTGCTGTTGTTGCATTGGGACTCTTGCTTTGAAGAGTTTGCAATAGTGGTCACATTTTCTCCCTTCGGTTTTTATTAGCCGTTTGGAGTCAGGAAGAAATCCCCCCCCCCCCCCCTTTTTTAGCTGGGGTTTTTTGCCTTCCTCTGGATCAACTGTTAGGTAGGGTTAAAAAAAAAAAAAAAGTGAATAGGTTGGACTTGATGGACGAATGTCTTTATTCAACCTTAATTACTAATAAATTACTATGTAGTCAGGCAGTTTTATTTGCTTTTCAGGTAAAATATGTTCCTCGGTTTATACTCAAGTATATACGGTACATAAAAATAGCTTTTCTTTATACTTGAAAAGTATGAAATGTATTGCACAGGGAGGTAGGAAAGTGTACTACACCCTGTGTGCCTTGGCTGAGACATCACTGTTCCTTCCTCAATAAAAGTACTTTAGAATTTCCCATTGCATGGCCCCAAAGAATGGTGACTATTTTTATACATAAAGGTTAATGGACCAGACGTCACTTTAAATAAACAGATGTGCAGTACTGGAGATTATCTAATTTTTTACAAGAAAAAAGGTAGGATGCCAAAAACTGGTAACTCTCAGAAGCCTTTAAAAAAGTTTTACTGCCCAACATGTTTCTGACATCTTGATCCTTTATCATGTGTGATAACACCGTGAATACACCAAATATTTAAGTGTGCAAACAGGAAGTGACAAGAACCCTTGTGGCTATGCCCAACCCTTATGTGATGAAAGTACACTATATAAAAGCATGTACATTATATTAAAAATTTGGTTTTAAGGTGGACAGGCCCTTTAAAAAAGAAAGCTTTTTATAACCTTAAGGGATATTCCCAAACATCAGTTTAATCAGGCCAGACATATCGTCTCTGAAGACAGATGATATGAATAAACAACATAGTGTGCAGTCAGGGAAAAACTCTTCCTGACTGATATATTCTCAATTGACCCAATCTTTAAAGGTACACCAAAAACAGGTATTTTTCCCTGAATGGGGAAATTGAATTGAATCACACACCCACTGAAAGACACCCCCCATTAAAATAAAGAACTATACTACATGTACTGCTAAACATGTATATTATCTAATTAAATGCCCCTATGGGACTAGCTACATAGGGCTCTTGAGCGGTTAAGGAGCATGTTAAAGAATGTTACACGAACATTAGTTAAAAAGAAGGTATTAGTTAGGACACCGCAATATAAAGATATTTTTTGAGACATACCCATAGCTGGAATGGACAATGAATAACCGGAATGAATGGACAATTTTAGAAACTGTACCTACTCTACTGAGAGGGTGGGGGCAATGGGATAAAGATGTTATTACAAAAAGAGCATTTCTGGTAAGATACCTTGAGACCCGGATACCAAATGGAATGAATGAATCATGGTCGCTAAAACGTTACTTAAACTAATTGGTTTTCCATTTCACAGTTGGATCACACTTGATAAAGATATCCAAAACTTTGTGTTCCTTTAAGGCTATTATGAAGACTTTTTAAAGGGCATGTCCAATCTAAAATTGACCCCACTGTGTACTGTAAAAAACCCTTACCTTTCTTTTCTGCTCCTTATGGTTGCATATCCAACCTTGAGATAAACTGCAGAGCACTCACAGGACTTGTGCAGAAGTTCAACTTTTATTACATGTGCAACAAAACAGATAGCGACGTTTCGGTCTGTGTCTTAAGACCTTTCTCAAGCTATAGTTCTGCCAGTGCAAACACTCAACTCATATATCCTTAACTCATGTTGATCATGAGTAAATTATTGCACTGAGCACTTTTTAGTAACCGTGAATGGTTAACATGGCTTTTTTGTATTAGGAATCTGTGACGTCACAATTGGAGGGGAGGGGTTAAGGATATATGAGTTGAGTGTTTGCACTAGCAGAACTATAGCTTGAGAAATGTCTAAGACACAGACCGAAACGTCATTTGTTCCTAAATGCTAGGTTTTCGGTTTTCAAGTTAATCAGCCGGAAATGTACTTAACCACCCTTGTTCCCAGCTGACTAGCAGCTGTCGGTCTGGACCCTTTTGCTCCTCGAAGTAGCAGAAGAGGCAGTGGCTGAGGGAATGAAGGTGGGTAAGTACATTTCTGGGTAGAAATGTAAGCCTAGCGTTAGGGTTGTTGGGGGGGGGGTTTGTTTTGGTTTTTTTCAATTTGGGGGTAAGCTACCCTTTAAAGTCCTCACCAGTTCTTGATATCCCACTTGTCTTTTGTTATTGTGTGTACCAGGCAAAGCCTTGACCAAACAAACATAATAAATCCAAAAACCCTTTTCTGTAGAGGTCCATTTGCATTATTTACATGGAGAATAATGCCCAGTCATACACAAACAACATATTTACCTACAATATAGAAAGAAACTAAAACCCTGCCCATGGGAGAGCTTAAAATCTAGAGATAAGCACTTTCTAGATGATGGTAATTGCCGATATACTAATCCTTAACATTACTTTATGATTCAAGCCCAGATAAAAATACTGTAATTGCTTCTGCAAGTTAGCAGAAATATATTTAATAACAGTGACAAGCAAAATGCATTCTACATGAGTATTTAAGCTGGACAGTGTATGCATTGTACTGGTAGCACAGACATAAAAAGTTCTAATTCAACAATATAGTTAAATCTAAATGTCAAACTAGCCACCCTGCATCTCAATCTCCCAGCATGCACAGCCAGACAGGGAAGGTGAATGCGATGGGCGGAGTTGTGTGCAACAGCTGGTATTCTGTATGATGTAGTACAGTTGCAAACACCAACAACTGTACCTACGAATCAGACTATGATAGCTACACACATTTATAGTGATATCATTCCCTTCCATTACATTCTCTTCTACAAAAACTGCAATCTAGTATTGATGGCTGTTTCATACGAGAAAAAGCTAAATTTATGTGAATTACAAAAGAAAGCAGTGTGCAAATATTTATATAGCAGGCTGCCAGAAACCAGCTTTGTTTACTTAATCGTCCGAACATACTTCCAAGAGGGATATAATACACAGCACAAGGAGGGGGTCAGGGTTGGGGTATAGATTTTCAATGGTCCTTTTTGAATGTATATTACGTAAATCAACATTAAGTAGAAATTGCGTCAGATAAGAACTTAATTGTTAGGTAAACCTCCCAACCAACAGCAATAAACACAATAGGAAATATTAATGGGTAGTAGATTGTTTTATTAGATGGTAATCAGGACTGCATAAAATGTTGTTGGATTGCACTTCAGCCAATCAGAAAAGTGAAAATGGAATTCAGCAGCAGTACACCAGCTTCAGCAATTCCACCAAATTAGATCAGTTATAGGTGGGATGTATGTAACAGATTGTTCAGAGAAACAATCTGAAAACACATCCACTGCAGATCCCCCAGCAAGTCCTGTCTGTCCTATCACATACACAGGAAGTAACAGTTCTATACAGGTTGCAACATATCACTGACAGGCTATGTCCCATAAAGAAACTGGGGCTTTCTAATAACATGTTATTTTCATAGAACCTACCCCTGTAGTGGATTTCTATGGGAGGAACTATAAGAAACCAGAAGCCACAAAGGGATAGGTTATAATAAATAATGCACCCCCAAATGAAAATTATAAGGATATTAGAAGTCACCTGTATGAAAGGGCCTCGTGCTTTTATATGGTCACGTAACTCCCTGTGTCTTCTAATATCCTTATAATTTACAGTTGGGGATGCATTATCCACTTTATAAACTACATTATCCCCCCATATAGGTAAAGGGGCCGTTCAATAAAAATGTCCAACAAGTCCATGCAAAGGAAATTAAGTGGAAAATAAAATAGATGATAGAGGGATAGAGACAGGTTTTTAAAGTGAGCCCAAGACCACAAACTCTTTCCCCGCCATAACAAGCCCTTTCCTGTACTGATTTGACGGGGAAAGTTTGGCAGGGATGTCCATGGACCCCGTGTACTGACCATCACCACCCAGGATCCCCCGCTCACTAATTGGAATTCTCCAACAAATCCGTTCCGTGCACGTGACCACCCCACATGGTACAGGTCTCACCTGCTCAGCCGCTTTCTCTTCATCTCTCGGCCTCGACCTCTTTAGCTGCTCCTAATGAACTCGGTGCTAATTACAAACCAAACACATCGCCTCCTCTCGCTGTGGGACTTCCTCCTACCCCGCACACCGGCCCCTAGAGAGGGAGGGGCCAACCTGCTGCCAGGGAAATGACCGCGCCTACAGGTAGGAGGGGTTGAGTTGGTAGTCACTCCCCAGAACTGGAACCTACAGGGTACTTACTGTAATATTATCATCTCCGCCCTGGGGTTTTCATTCTGATGTTATTTGCTCCGTCTCTCCCTGCAGCGATATGGACTGTTTGTCTGTTTGTATTGGGACATAGAAGAGTTTATTGTTTTGATCACGTGGCATGGCTTATTGGGAATCCGCACGAACAGGTGTCATGTTCCCATAGTCTGGTCTGACTGTCACCAATGTCTGGCTCAGTAACTGGAAATTATCTCTATGGGTCATTTCATGGAATCAGTGGGACCCCAACAGAAATATGATGGGTCCCATCCCTGCATTATAGACTGGGATATTCTGGGGAGAGTCTGTATCTGTCTGCTCCCCTTGTAGCTACATCCCAGAATGGACAGTATTAAAGGGCATGTCCACCCCCAACTAGAATTGCCCCACTGTGTTGTGTTAATCCTTTCCTTACCTTACCTCTCTGCTCCTTATGGTTCTGTCAGTAGTTGTATTCCAGCTCCTATCCCACCCACATTGGCTCTTATGCACTCCTAGGCAGGGCCGGCCTTTGATATGGGTGACCTGTGCATCTGCACAGGTTGCAATACCAGGGTGGCACCCGCAGGGAATCTTAGGTCACGGACCTGTAGGTCAAAGTTGTGCATCAGTGCCACAGTCCCCCAGTTACAATCTTACAGGTCAAATATATGTATCAAAACCACACCATAGACAAAGCCTCAACAGACATAAGCCTTACTTAAAATGTTTGTATGCTTGCTGTTCTTTCGGTGCGTTTAGTATGTTAAGTAAGTGTTAAGCAATGATGTACACACGATATATACAAGCACGCACTCTAGATACTGAAAATCAGCATGTGGTGGATTTGATTTGAAGCAGGCCAAGGCAAGCAACATTCAACAGCGTATTGCATGTGCACAGGAGGGTATGCACCAGTAGCAAATCATGCACAGGGTGCTATTAAACCTAAGGACGGCCCTGCTCCTAGGCCTTGTTCCTGAGCATCAAGATAAAGCATAACGTATCGTAACATGGAGTAGTATAAGAACTCTCACAACCCATACGGCATAATTAACAAAAATGCATTTTATTGCAGACCCACACACACAACATGTTTTGGACAGCAAGGTCTTTTCTCAAGTGACTACCATTAAATACTAACCAGGTGAATAACCCCACCCAGGCATTCCACCCGACCCAAACTTACCTGGCAGCTCTGCCTCCGGAACACCTTCTTTTCTTTGGCACGCCTCTTCTGTGATGTATTGGCAAAGGAACGTGACTTGTTCAAGAGAGGTGCCAAGGAAGAGGCCATTTATGTGAAAATAAAGAAACCAAGCCTAAATAGAGGTGGGGGGGTTCAACACTTTACTCTGGGCATTCCTATAACACCTCTTAGCCACTATGCAATCACGCCCTTAACACCTGGCTGTGATATGCTAATTGTGATTTTCCAGGGTACATAATTGCCACAGATTCTTGTACAAGTCATTCTGAATTGAGAAAGCCAGTCGGATGACCAGCGAAACTTCTTCAAGAACTAAACTTCAAGTCCAGTTGATCTAATTGAATACAACAGATATACCATGAGCTGGATGAATGAGAACCTTCACAAGCAATTCCCTAGGTACTAAACCCTCTATATGTTATACAACATAAATAATACTAAGTAATAAACAGTGTATAAAAATGTCTATTGATATAAAAAAAGTAGAATAAAATAATGAAATAAAAAATAGCAAGTAGGAAGATGTAATAAATCGCCCAAAGACCCTATGAACATGAAGCTCAATTTAATGAATCAATGTAATGTATACTATACACCTAATAGACTGTATTAACAAATTCATATGCTATCCAGAGTCCACTCTATGTCAAAGTAGGTAATAGAACATCAATCTTGTAAAGAGGCATAATAAATCTTACCAAAAACTATATAAAACTTTTATTTTTGGTTTGCAGCTGCTAATATGTGTTTGTTGAGGATTTTTTTATATCTGCCACCATCCTTTATTCAAAATTTTTATTGGACATAGTGGCCTTTAAAAGTGGATGTAGAAATGGATTAATACTTCACTGGTGAGCTGATTGCAAACTATGATAACCATATTCATAACCACTCAGAGCTCTATAACATACAAGGTGGCAAAATACCTAGCCAACATCCTAGGACCCTTGGTTGGAAGTTCACGTTCAGAATTCCCAAGATATCTCAAACAAGAATCAAGATTTAGTACTTGGCACAGAAGAAACTTTGATGTCCTATGACGTAACATGCCTCTCCATGTGTATACCCAGCACAGGGGCTGTTGAAAAAGTAAGAAAATGTCTGTTCCAAGACAAAACTCCTACTAGCAGAACAGAAAGTAACCCAGAACAGTGGTGTCACGAACGCTAGTTCGCTGGGCACGTGATCTAATCAATCGGTACAAGCTGCCACCACTTTAAGTTATGGCCTTAAAGGCTATGTCCACCCTAAATTTATTTTTCATATAAGATCCCCCTGGGCTCCCAGCCCCAACCGCTATATTTTTTTTTTTAGAAAGCCCCCAAACTCTACTTACCTCCCCTCAATCCTCCGCCGCGCTCCCGGCCCTCTGCTTGCAAGGAAATGCAAGCAGAGGGGCGGGACCGGCAGCCGCGTCTGTGATTGGCTGAGCGGCAGCCATCACAGACGCGGCTGCCGCAGCTCACTTCGCCGGAGGAAAGAGGAGAGGTAAGTAAGAGTTTGGGAGCTTTCTAAAAAAAAAAATATCGGTTGGGGCTGGGAGACATGGGGAAATCATTACTGAAGGGGTTTTATGCTAGGGGGAGGGATAGTAGAACGGGGAGGGGGAGGGGCGAGGGAGGGGGAGGGAGGGGGGAGAAGGGCTGCAGTACGCATGGCAAAAATCTACCTGAGGCCAGCTAGCAGGCAGTGTCCTATATGGACTCTGCTAGCCTCCTGGTAGTCATTTTTTGGGACTTTGGGGGGGACTACAGGAGAACCCTATGGAGCTGGGATGTGAGGTAAGGATTAAACTACACTACATGGTGGGGCCAGTAGTTGGGGGGATTATAGTTTTGGGGGTGGACATGCCCTTTAAAGACGCCCCCAAAACACTCTTGACTCTCACTGACTATGCACACCCCTGTCCTGGCAGCTAAATGGTTAACACTACACCATTATATCCAGCAACTAACTGGTTAATTAGCATCAGTCCTTCACAAGCAGTCACAGAGTTAATTAGCATTTAATTATCAGAGGCTAACTGAGTTCTTTTAGCGCATCAAAGACAAAACTTATTCAATTTTAGATTTAATATTCCAAAAGGTGAACAGTGCATATAATACAAAAATAAAAGAAAATGGTGTTATAATAAAATGACATACAATAGGTACAACAGTTATATAAAATAAAAAGGATAAAAATATTCACAGACCCTACTCACTCGAATAAGTCCTGTATCCCGGGGCGGGAAGAAACATCGGGTCCATACACACGGTTTTAGCATGTCCCCTCAGTATGAACACAGTTATTTTTAAACTATTTTATGAACCACCCCCCTCCTGGCTATGCATGAGGTGGAGTGTCTAGGAATGTCCAGATTTACGACTAGCCAAAAGCATTCATTCCCCCTCAGTTAGGTTTATATATATATATTCCATATAAATGTAGATATGTACATTGTGTTGGGATATTGACCACATATTCCTCTCCTGTATTAATTATCAATTCCTCCAATACCAAACATGACCTGTGTGTAATCCATATTTCCCAAGATTTTAATAACTCGCCTTGGCAAGGGAATAAGGGCTCCAAGTTGGGTATCATTTTAATGGGCCTACTTTCCCATTCACAAGTATAATATTGGTTTCTGTCTTACATATTCCAATACCAAAATACATTTATTTTACATGTATGGTTGTCCTTAAAATGACCTCTTAAGGAATTTCAGATACACGGTTCGGCACCACATTGTCTGGAAAAGAAGATCTGGTTCCATGCTTCACTAATCGTAATATAAACAATAGGACTGTTCCAGGGTGGAATGGTATTTTTATTGCTCCTTGGCAAGAACTAATACCAATAGTTAACCCATTCTTGTCAAGTCACTACACACTTTCCTGACAGGTGGGTATGCCTAAATACCATCTATTTCAAATATAGGATATGTTTTACAAAAAAAAACATGGATGTGCTTTGGGATGTCCAGATTCACCTATTGTGACAAACTTACATGGAGGATGTGGGTAAAAAGAATCTTACCTTCAAGGGCATTACACTTTGCCACTTGTTCATATATGTGGATAATGCCTGGGTTAAAAGCGACCAGAATGTACAAGCCTTCACAGAATACATCAATGCTATGGACCAAAAAATCAGATTTCTTCAGGAAGAGATACAAAACACAGAATAGCTTCCGACACGAATTGTCTGCCATGTACAATGCTTTTTTAAGCCTTACACTGGGCAGTCTTCAAGAACAAAACTCAGTCCAGTTGATGTAACTGAATATCACAGATATATTCAGTTTCCCCTTGGAAATCCTGGGTTTGCCCCTGATATCTTATGACATCAGAGGAATGCCTCAGACATCACAAATATTATACGATAATTTACTTTTTGAAAATGGAAAGTACCTGGGGCAGAGAGGTAGGATTGGTTATTCTAACCTCACAATATCATTTTGTTGAGGAGCTTTTTTTAAATCTGCAATCGTAGTTTACTACCACATGTTATTCTATAAATGAACGTTTGCTGTAAATGTGCAATAGTGCGAACATACATTTACAGCCGCGGTCATACAGTAACGAAAACCCACAGTATTGCAAACTTGTGATACCTTTTTTTTTTTAAATTTGGTTCAAAATGTGCACAATGTGATAAATTTTTGGATTGCATCCACTAAGTGGTGTCTATGCCCCACTACCTTTGCTGTGCTGCCCTGCGCTGTGTTTTAACAATTACCTTAAAGGGTATGTCCACCAGAAAAATAAATATTTTCTGTAATGTAGCTTCCCCCCCTCCCAACCCCCTACCGCATTGTCTGTTTTTAAAAAAAATCCCCAGAACATTACTTAACAACCCGGTATCCCGCTGCCTCAGTCTCCAATGCAACTTCTGGGAACAGAGTTGCATTGAGGGCTTAGCCAGCAGCCACGTTTGTGATTGACTGAGAGTCAGCCAATCACAGACGTGGCTGCCCACTAATAATTTACCTGCGGGATCCTGGGAGGGGGGATGCTACAGAAAAAGGGTTTCATAGTAAACTAAAAAGGAAGCACGATGGATCTTGGAGGGAATCGGCTCCACATCGCATATCACACTATCTCCCGGAGGCTACAAAAGAGGCAGAAACCTTTATACAGGAAGACCGCTCCTACTCTTCGCTTTCCTGGACTTTGGACAAGCATTGCAGCGGAACCATTTGGAGCAGAGATGTAAGGTAAGGATTCTGGGGCCAGCTTGGGGTTAAATTTTAGTTTTGGGGGTAGACATGCCCTTTAAATATTTCCCAGAACTTTGTTCAGGAAACTTAATGGGGGGGAAAAGTGACTGTAAATGTCCTGTTTAAGCATGACTTATCTACCTTAATCCTATAAAATCTACATTTGCATTTTTTTTAGTTCACATGTAAATGAATTTTTTATATACAATCCAATATATCGCTATAAAAGTATATAGCCATGAAAAAGGTATAGGAGTTCTTGTGGTTTTATTCACCTTCAAATAGTGATGGTTTCCTTTAATTTCAGATAGGTACACTATCGAGAAATGCATTGCACAGTGCTGTGTTATGATCAGGTTCACTTCATTCTTCTCTCTCTGCAGCTCTGTACTGTGATGTTTCTATAAGTGTAATTATTAGAAGGGTAATATTAAAGGGTATGCAGATGGACTGTCAGATTTAAAGCAATTTTTTGTATAAATCTTACAAGTTACCATTTGCAATGTCTAGATATATTTACTATCCTGGTCTGTTTTTATCCTGCTAAGTTTTCTTGACTGGATTGGGAATAACAGTATTACATTAATGTGGAGTTATAAATGTAAATAAAAGGTAGAATAGTGGTAGTAGATATTTATTGAAAGGATTTACTAGTATATTAAGATTTGATTTCCTTATTTGATTAACATTGCCAGAGGATACAACAAATATTTGTAAGATCTGATGACACAACAAGAGTGTACATATTTTAAATTAACCAGAGGATATTTTAATTCAATCAAGCTGTACACCCATTTTTATAGTTTATACAAAGAGATAATAAAAGTTACTGTTTGGCAGCAGGAGGAAGAATCCTGGAACCATGGGTCACAACCAGGGTTTCCAACCATTATAATGTTTACATACAGTCTGTCAGATATATCCTAAATTAGGGATGTCCATAATGACATTTGTTATAGAGTACTGTCTATATTAAAAACGCTGTAGAAAATGCAACTCACTTAATAGTGATATAACTACAAACCTTAGGCCCCCAATGCAAACTTTGGAAATGAGTATCCCCACCCCAAGCATTTTGACCCAGACTCAAGGGCCCCAACTCAACAACTCCCCCATTATAAAGACCCAGACAAATCCCTCACCATGTAAGGTTAATTAGAATCTATTTAAAGGGGAACTGTGGTCTCCAAACAAGTTTATTTTAAATGAAAGGCCAGGTTCATACCTTTAAAACAAGCCATCAACCACCTCTCTACGTGCTGCACAGCCCAAAATATGAAGAAATCACTGATCAGAAAGTTAGGGGGTGGGAGGTTCTGAATCTGCGGTCAGAAATACTGTTTCCTCCTCTACTCTGCAGTTGGCACATGCTCAGTGCATGACTGAAGGGTAGGAGGTGGTGGGGAGAACAGCACAGCCCACAGCACTGCATTTTTAAATGCCTCCCACTTGCTGGCCCTTCCCATTCGTGGGCCCTGTGTCCCCTCCACTTGCAGCCCCCTGTGGCCCCTCCCACTCACGGACTCTGTGGCTCCGCACACTCACGGATCCTTTGGTCCCTCCCCACTTGCCCTGGGGCCCCTGGGTGGGAGGGGCCCAAGGGGCTGCAAGGGGAGGGGCCATGGGGGCCCACGAGGAGGAGGAAACACAGAAGAGGGACTGTCACATGGTTTCAGTGCAGGAAGCAGGGAGTGCAGGGGATCTGGTGATGCTGCAACCATATCACACATATAAATGTAAATATCTTCAAAATAAATAATGAAAGTAAATTGCAAAAATCCTCAGGAAAGCAATTCCTGTCAATTTACCTAAAGTCATTTTTGGACCACAGTTACCCTTTAATAGCACTCAAAGCATTCATTATGAGGAGTGTAACTAAAAGGAATTGGGTTCCCCTTCCTGTATCATTTACAGTGGCTGCTGGGGTGGCACATTGTACCTGTGGGAGGAAGGAAGGGTATAAAATCTGGGCCCTGATGCATCCCCTGGTAGTTACACCTCTGCCACCTAGTTTAGCAGTTAAGGTAAAACGAGGTGTTACCCCTCCAGTGCAGAGCCTGAGAAAAAAAAATAATCTCCTCTTATCATTGCCTTCCTCTCAGTTTATCTGTTCACCACCTTATATTACTTTTTCTTTTTTTTTACCTCTACCAGCTCTATCTTTAAACTTTTCAAAGCCCTCCTTTCTCTACTTCTATAAAACCTTCCAGCTATCTAAACCTTTATTTGGCACTAGCCACCTAAATGTGAATAGAGCTTACATGATCACAAACATAAAAGGGCGTGGAAAATAAATTCATAATCAAATTGTTTATTACATATTTATTATTATTTTAATGTTAAAAAAATATATAAAAGTGCAGATCCCCATTACGCAGAAAATCATCCTAACGCAATTCATTATTTAACATTCGTTCTTATTTAAATCATGAAGGGGTTGGGGTTGACTGATGTAAGATGAGTTGGTCAAACTTCCATGTTTGAAACACTGCTACCCACTCCCCACAGTATATTATATATTGATATGTTATAATGTGATATTTTATTTGATTTGATTTTATTTGACTCTATTTGATTTGAATTGAACTGTATTATAAAAACTCTTCAATAAAAACTGAATGATTAAAAAAAGAAAGAGGTCTGTGGGTATACACCATACAATTCTTTCTCCTGGGCCAATGATCGATGCTTCCGACTGGTCGGCCAGGAGGAAGGACTGTCGGTCGCGGCAAAAGCAGCCACGTTCGACAGTTAGGGGCGACCAATCGTGCGGTCCATAGAGGACAGCACTATCATTCGTGGTTTTCTGACCCGTCGTGCTTTCGTCTGATTCTCACAAACAGACATTTGGCAATCGGTCAGAGCCTTCATAAATAATCATATCTTCATTAGATTCCCTATGCAGATGTTTACGTGGTTTTCTGTTAGACAGCCATTAAGCCATTCTTAGTAAAGGGAACTTTTTATTATGTTATTTTCATGTCAATCAGACACGTCTCCCCACTTTGTTTTCTTTGTAGGGAACATAGAGAAATATTTCTCAGGGAAAGAACAATAGGATAGCCTTACTTCCATTCTATTCCATGACAATCCACATTATAACTGGGGGTTTAATCACAAAAATCAGTGTGGCTATGAAAAGAAGTCAATCAAATACAAAAATCATCACCACAAAAGATATACCTGTCAGTGTTTTTAGGTACATGTAGCTATGTTGATGATAAATATATGTAAAAGACTTAGTCAAGGTTCCCCCTCAAATGAAAAGTTGTAAATCTCCCACCAAGACCCAAAACTACAAGTTAAAAAGCTGACAGATGTAGGGCTTGTCATGTTATCGAAACTGGATGGGAGAATCCTGCAGGACCCAAAAACCATAACTCTAGGCCTTAGGGTATGCCAGAAACCCACTATAAACCATTACAAAAATGTACATATGGCAGATGCATCATGTTTGATCTTCTTACTTCTGTAAGAGTTACCTTTATAGAGCCAGAGTGTGGCAGTATTTTATCAATTGGCAGTAGTTTATATGCTTGGTAAGTGGTATATGTATTGACGGTAGCCCTTAACCTGGTTTTGACCCGGTGAGCTGAGAAAGCTCTCTTTGGTGAGAGTTGTAATCCCATCACAGGGCTAATTTGTTATACAGCAAACATTATGCTTTCCCCCTTCCCTTCTTTATAAGCTCTCCAAAGTTTTTTTTTTTTTTTTTTTCTTCAAACTTTTACATGCTCAAAGGAGGCAGCTAGGGGATTAGCATTTATTCATTGACTGTAATGTCATCTGTTACATCCATGACAAAGAGCTGCTAACTGGAAGAGCCTGGAAGCAGAGAGAGAGGTAACAACATTAGGCAGCATTTCAGGTTAGACTTATGTCTCTTGGATTTCTAACTATTGCAGTTTTGAGGGCGATATCCAATTTTTCATTTAAAAGGGGGAACTTTCCCTTTAAAAGACAGTGACCAATTGCACACATGTCTATCCCTTTCTGGACCAATGTATGTAAATGTCTTTTAAATTGTAACCAGGGAGTCACATGAGCACATTAGGATCACCAACTTTAAGAGTGTATGCTTATAGACAAACCACTTTAGAACATGTAGGTGAGGCTTCAGCCCTAGGCGAATACCATAAAACTTAACGTTTATTAAATCTCATAAAAAGCAGTGCAGACCAACCTGAACACAGATAGATGTGGACACATATGGGGGAAGGGTCGTGGCCTGACGCATTTCGCGGAACTTCCACTTCCTCAGAGACCATTTGGGCCATGGTAAGTCCTGTTTATATAGGGATGGGGGAAATCCATTCATGGTGTACAGTACAGACAGGGAAACCACTCATAGGGTAAGAATAATGGGTTAAAAATAATAACACCACATCACAGTATTGCAACATTCACAGATTAAACATAATCAACAAGCTCATGCATGAATCAATTGAACACACTATATATACTTTATGCAGTGTCTAAGATATCCTGAAAGATGGAACATTGGACAGGCATAGAAACACAACAGACTAAAAACAAATGTATAACAAGTACCCATAATCCAGTACGATAATTTCCAAAAGGGATAGACTTGTGAAGTAGTAGTAGATGCATACACAGAAGAAAAACAATATAGCCACAATATTGTGTGACAAGTATGTAAAATATTATAACAATTAGTCTATCAATTAAAAGACATCCAATTCATTATATAGTAAAGTTAAAATTATTATCTATGCTGTTGATGTCACCTAAATGTGACTATTATACTAATAGGTAGGCAACACTAACATGGACATTAGAAAATATAATTGATGTATATGAAATCGATACAGTAAAAGAAAAAGGTACGATTTGATATATATATATATCATTAAATGTCCATACAATGTACATGCAATTTTAATCCAAGAAGCAGGTTAGCTCAAAATCGGCTTTTAAACTATCTGGAGCCACAGTCTTAAGGTGATATATCCAGAAAGCTTCTTTATGAAGAAGCTCACGGTGTATGTCTTCTTTTCTATTCAATACCTTGGATTTATCTATAATTTGGAAAGACACACACAGGTGTGCTGCTATGTCTAAGCTCTTATCTCCCCTCTTGGTGGCATTTATATGTTCCATTATACTCCTGGTGGCTAATCTCATGGTCTTTCCCACATACTGTTTGCCACATATGCAGGTAGCTAAGTATATGACAATTAAGGTAAGTATTTATATCATGTACGACCAGTACAACTGCATTCCGAACATGGTAGAGATTTTTATCTACTCACCAGAATTACATCTCCCTAGTTCACACTTGTAGGACCCCTTGTGTCTCAACCACCATGGTTTAGTTTTAGTGTCTGGAACTTTATCTACAGATGGGGACAGAGTACCGTATATACTCGAGTATAAGTCGAGGTTTTCAGGCTGTGAAAACAGCCTGAAAACTGAACCTCGACTTATACTCGAGTCAGTCACTTACTGGTGGAGGAATCCGGCTGCCGCGTCCACTGATGGTCGCATCCACTGACGTCACGACTCGGCGCCGAGTCGTGACGTCAGTGGATGCGACCATCAGTGACGCGGCACAAAAAAAAAAAAAAAAAAAAAAAACAAAAAGCCGGATTCCTCCATTCAATGCATGATGTCGGGGGCCCGGACTCTCCTGCAAAGGTAAGGTTGCAGCATTAGTAGTAGTGTAGTGTAGTGGCAGGGTGAGAAGATGGGTGCAGGGAGTAGTGTAGTGTACTGTAGTAGTGTATTGTAGTGTAGTGGCAGGGTGAGAAGATGGGTGCGGGGAGTAGTGCAGTGTACTGTAGTAGTGTAGTGTAGTGGCAGGGTGAGAAGATGGGTGCAGTGAGTAGTGTTGTGTACTGTAGTAGTGTAGTGTAGTGGCAGGGTGAGAAGATGGGTGCAGGGAAATAGGTTTTATTCCTGGGGCTGGAGGGGAGACTCTACCCTCGACTTATACTCAAGTCAATTGGTTTTACTCATTTTTGAGGTAAAAATGGGTACCTCGACTTATACTCGAGTATATACGGTAGTTCCAATAGTTCCAGAGTAGTTCTGCCCCTCCAATAGCAGAATCTTGGGCGATCAGCTAGCAGTTTTGTATCTGCCTGTAAGATATTACAATGATTATGATGACTCTATAACTGTCTCTAGTGTAAACACTAACAAAATACGGCATACTATCCCGTTTGTTGGAAGTCATTGGGTTGTTATTACCTCTGTTTCTGCTGTTAGTTGACCCTTATTACTTTTCAGGAATCTTGTCAGATCTAGTAATACAACTCTGTCATAGGTTTGTTTTATAGTGTATGTGTCATATCTCCGGCTACACCTGTCCCACAGACATATCCTGGGTATTTAAGGTGTTCCAGTCCTGGTATATACATCTCAGGCGAATAAACTGGACATATGGTACTGATTTTATAACAGACTTGTGAAGAGAGGATTTATCATGCACAACAGCATATTTCATGATTGGTTTTCTATATAGGTCAGTAGTAACCTTATCACCGTCTGCCTACCTATTAGTATAATAGTCACATTTAGGTGATATCTACAACATAGATAATCATTTTACCTTTTCTATATAATGGATTGGATGTTATTGTAATTGTTACAATAATTATATATTATAGTTATAGTATTTTACACGCTTTCACACAATCTTGTGGCTATATTGTTTTTTTTCGATAATTCTTTTGTGTGTTCAATTGATTCTTGCATGAGCTTGTAATTATGTTGATCATGTTTACTCTGTATACGTTGCAATACTGTGATGTGGTGTTATTATTATTTTTACCCCATTATTCTTACCCTATGATTGGTTTCCCTGTCTGTACCGTCCACCTTGATTAAATTTCCTCCATGGAAATGGAGGACTTACCATGCCCCACATGGTCTCTGAGGAAGTCGAAGTTCCACTAAATGAATCCCCCTCTCGCACCTCGGCCCTTCTGGGTAGCAGCAGTCAGTCATGGCGGTGACAGCTGATATCATGGGCAAAGACTATCTGTTGTTCCCTAAATTATATGGGCTGTGCAAAGGGTTTCTTTTTACAACTCACCCAGGCACATTGTGCTGGTGAAGATTGCCTTGTGAGGAGTACAGGATATGTCCAGGAACATATGGGGCCAAGAGAAAAGATAAGTAGGGTGTTGCAGCAGAGTGAAGGGATTCATTTGTGAAAAGAAGGGTATTCAATACGATTCTTAGTTTGATGGGAAACCAACCTATAGACTGCTATAATATCATATGTCCTTCAAGTCCAACCTTTTCACCCTCCTTTTTAAAGGGACACTATACTGAAAAAATTACTTTGCCTCGTCTTAATCTATAATTAAATACATGTAAGTAGCACTTACCGTATATACTCGAATATAAGTCGATCCGAGTATAAAAAAGGAGTAAAAACTGATTGACTTGAGTATAAGTCGAGAAATATGACCACTACTGCCTTCTGATTCCTTGGCACTCCAGACGTTTGTAAACTACAACTCCCAGCATGCTTTAGTTGCTGGGAGTTGTAGTTTACAAACATCTGCAGTGGAACTGCACTCACTGAACCAACTATCCTGTCCCTGACCCAAATGCCCCCTTACTCTCCCTCCCTGCACCCATCTTCTCATGCAGCCTTCTCCCATGCAGCCTTACCTTCTCATGCAGCCTTCTCCCATTCAGACTTTTTCCAGTTTCTGTTTTCAGGTGAGAGACCAGCCATCATCTAGGAATCCGACTGCTGCATTGCACTGACCGGCTAACTTGAAAAGAGGAATCCGACTGCTGCATTGCACTGACCGGCGGATCCACTGACGTCACTACTCGGCGCCGGTCTCATTTCCCGGCGCCGAGTAGTGACGTCAGTGGATGCGACCATCAGTGCATGCGGAAGCTGGATTCCTCATTTCAGGTTAGTGACTGACCCGAGTATAAGTCGAGGTTCAGATTTCAGGCTGTTTTTACAGCCTGAAAACCTCGACTTATACTCGAGTATATACGGTACTCTGATTTGCGTGGGTTGCTGCATTCAAGCATTCCTTCAAACCAGCACACATTTTGCTTAGGAACAGTATCTCTCCTCCCTCTTTTAAAAATTCCCACTTCCATCCGAACTGACTTATCCCCACAAACCAACTGTCAAGCCTGCACACAGCATACAGCATTCCAAATGTCAAAACTCTGTCACCATTCCAGCTACAGTAAAACTACTCATAGAAGAAGAGTTTGAGAGCAACGAACTTGATTGACAGCTGAAATAAATGTTTTAGATTGGATATCTAAAGAAATAGGGGGCAGATCACCAAAATTATACAGTGGTGGTTGGGAAGAATTATAATTTCCAGTTATGGTCAATTTAAAATAACCTATTTTTCTGTATAGATTCCCTTTAACCATACCTAACAACAACAAGAAGACAAAAAACAAAACCAGCTAAAAAGGGGGGGCAATTCCTTCCTGACTCCAAATGGCAATCGGAAAGTATCCCTGGATCAACCAGAACTACAGTAAATGTATTAATTCTCTAAATTTTTTCGTTTTAGAAACTCATCTAGGCTACTTTTAAAGCTATTCAATGAACTTGTCTTTACCACATCTGCTGGAAGACAGATCAACAGTATATGTATTAATACCAGTAATTCTCAATTTTTTTTAGGCCACTTTTAAAGCTATTCAATAAACTTGACATTACCACATCTGCTGGAAGATGGTTCCACAGTTTCACCATTCTCACTGTAAAGAAACCTTTCCTAACCTGCAGATGAAACTTCTTTTCTTTCAATCTTAAAGGATGTCCATGAGTCCTCTATGTGATTATTATTGAACAATACACCAGAGAGTTTATTGTATGGCCCATTAATATGTTTGTATGAAGTGATCAAATCCCCACACAAATGTTGCTTCTCCAATGTAAACAGCCCTAACTTGTGTAATCTGCCTGCATAGTCAAACCCCTACATTCCCTTAATTATTTTAGTTGCCCTTCTCTGAACTGCTTCCATTTCCAAGATATTCCAAGAGGCCTTACCAGTGCCATGTAAAGAGGGAGAATAATGTTTTTCTCTTTTGAATCTATTCTCCTCTTTATACAAGGCAATATCTTGGTAGCTCTAGCCGTTGCTGTCTGGCATAGTTTGCCACATCTAAAGGTTCGTACACACATGCGATCGCAACACAATGTGTATAAATGCCCCTTTTGGCTGATAATCGTGGCGTGTATGAGCACTTTCTCAGCTTGTTCAAAGATCCGCCCTGGCTGGTCGGACAACAATCCCGGACTGAATGGCCGTTTCGGCCAAGAAAGTTCCCACAACCGTTTATACACATCGTGCATCATGGGTTGGCACCCGCGATTGCACGTGTACAAGCCTTTAGTCTCGATCTACCAGAACCCCCAAATCTTTTTCCATTAGGGATTCACTTAACATTATGGAGTTATTTTTGGTGTAGGAGGCACAAGGATTGTTAAACCCCAAATGTGTCTGTATATAACCATATTTATATTTATTATTTTTTTTAATTTTTGTTTTAACCCTTCCCCTACCCATACCCCCAAGACAAAGCAAGATACTTTAAAGAATGTATATAACCATAATTTGTCAGCTTTGCATTTTATTACAAATTTATTAAAATCAAGATGTGCAAAGAACTTTACCGTGACTCATTGACTAATAAATGCTGTATTCTGCTCACAAGGTTTCAATATCAATTTACAATATTAATAGGGTTTTAATGGCCAATTTAATATCTTAGGTGAATCATTGATCTTTCATGCAAATGTTTTCCTGCATGAAATAAGGCTGGTTTCATTTTACAAGGCTATATAGTTCCCAGCGTCTAAGCTTATTCAACCTGATATAAAGTGTAATTAAATCAAAAAATGCTTTACCTACCTCTAACTTGGCAAACTTTACTAGCAAAGCCTTTAAATATACAAATATATCTAGGGGATGAACATATTAAAGTAGACATAGAAAAGATAATCAATGCACATTCCTAGGCCCCATACAATATCATATTATCTACACATTGGCATACATTACAAAGGGGTTTAGTATACATTACTGTAATCACATGAATGAAAAGCCTTCCAACCACATCACAAATTTTCCACTATATAGTTTATAGACCCTATAGGAACAGTTGCCATGTAAATGGCACCATGGGGTAGGTGGTGAGATGCATCAGTAACTGTGTGAGAACTTACAATTTAACACTACACAAACACAGGTGCAAACACACCTACTGATGCATCCCATGACCTGTGATATGGTTGCCATGTAAATGGTACAGTGGGGTAGGTGGAGTGAAAAAAATCCGCAGAAACATTTTTTAAAATCCGCCATTAAAGTCAATGGAAGATAAAGTTCAGAAATGTCTGCCTAAAATAATGGTTAAAATAGCAATGTTAATCTAGTGTAAATGGCTGTGGGACCTGGGAAGTAGTCTCGGGAACAAGTATCAATGCCAACAATCTTTAAAAAATACAGTCTGGGGGGGTGGACTCTGACCATCCATCATGGCAGCCGCATGTTAGTGGAGCTCCGGACCTGGGAGTACTAGATGAGGGGACTAAAGCTCTAATAAATGGACTCTAAGCACTTAAACTGACCAGTCCCGCTCCAGCAACTATCATGCCTCCAAAAAAGGGCCAAGGCGAACCCAGAGGTGACATTTAATTCTATAATGGAGGGCAAAACTACACTAGACTTTCCCAATACACAACGACACACGCCAGGGCTGCCCCTTATCCCCTTTAATCTTTGCGATGTGTATGGAACCCATGGCAGCACACGTCCGCAACCAAAATAAAATATATGGTTTCGATATCTAACAGTCAACATATAAAATTAGCCTCTTTGCCGACGACACCCTATTTACCCTATTAAAGCCACAAACCTCATTACCACATTTATGCTCCGAACTCCAGACTTTTAGTCTGTTATCAGGATTCAGAATCAATTATTCAAAGTCTGTTATTCTCCCTATCCACATCCCACACTCCACAGCCAAATTACTACATATTAATTTTGCATTTAAATGGACCCAGACACATCTCACCTATTTAGGCATTCAACTGATCGCTGACCCAGACAAGCTATACGCAGCCAATTTCCCCCCGACGATAAACAAATTAACAGCTCAACTCAAACACTGGACAGCTTTCAACATCTCATTATTCGGTAGAATCAACTTGATAAAAATTATGACACTACCCAGAATACTCTAAATGTTCAGATCCCTACCCATAGATTTTAAACCAGCAGATCAGCGACTCTTACAGTCCAAAATCTCAAAATTTATATGGAACAATAAACGGCCTTGCATAAGTGCCAAGACTTTACAGCGCCCTAGAGCAATGGGTGGAACAGCTCTTCCATCATTGAGACACTATTTCCTGGCGGTGAGGCTGGCTCAGACCATGCAGTGGTACAATAAAATGGAACGACCAAGGTGGATTGATCTGGAACAGGACCTATTACCAAATATATTACTGAGTGAGATTCTGTGGTTAACTATCACCAAAGTTTCCATCACATATCAAATATCTAACCCATATTTAAAGTTCACCCTCGATCTGTGGTATGAAACGCTTAAGAATTATAAACTCTCGGAACCCTTATCATTAATGACACCCATATATTACAACCCCGACTTCCCCCCAGGTATCCATACTCAGGAGTGGAGGGCATGGCTGGAAAGAGATATTTTAGAGTAGAACATATAGCACCTGGAGGTTATATCCTTCAATGGGAACAGATTCAAGCTCAATATAAACTACCAACACAAGAATGGTTACACTACAATCAATTAGCACACTACATACGGAAAAATCAAACGACCACTACTGGCACCCAGCTCACACCATTTGAAAATATCTGCAACACAATTTCGTATAACACCAGTACAATCTCAAAAATATACTCTATACTGAATATCGCCACGCCCCCAAACCAAATTTTATAAACAAATGGGAGAACCTGCTGGGAGCAAATGCTCCACGAATATAATTGTGCAGGAAAAAAGCTTCAAAATATTGCACCACTGGTATATGTCTCCCCAAAAAACACACATGATCTACCCACAATCATCTCCTCTTTGTTATAGAGGATGCTGATCACTAGCAGATTTAAAGGGCATGTCCACCCTTATTATCAACTTTTGACATATAATAGAATAACTTCCCCCAGCCCCAACCGCTATAAAATAAATTTAAGAAAGTGTCCCGATGTTTACTTACCTTCCATCTCTCCTCCGACGCCCGGCCCGGCCTTCTGCTTGCAAGACACTAAGCAGGGGTGGGACCGGCAGCCGCGTCCGTGATTGGCTGAGAGGCAGCAAATCACGAACACGGCTGTCGGCTTCTCAGAATGCCGGGGGAGAGAGGGAAGGCAAGTAGAGTTCGGGGGTCTTTCTTAAAATTATTTTTTAGCGGTTGGGGCTGGGGGAAGATATACTCTGATATGGGCAAGGGATCGCAAAACGGGAGGGAGAGGGAGGGGGTGAAGGGCTGCAGTACACATGCCAAACTTCTCCCGGAGGCCAGATAGGAGGCAGAGTCCTATATGGACTCTGCTATCCTCCTGGTGGGCAGTTTTGGGGACTTTAGGGGGGACTACAGGAGAACCTTATGGAGCTGGGATGTGAGGTAAGGATTTTATTACACTACATGGTGGGGCCATTAGTGGGGGGGGATTATAGTTTTGGGAGTGGAAATGTCCTTTAAAGCACTGTTGGTGGGACTGCACGGAGGTGCAAAAACTGTGGAAAGAATGTGAGCTATTAATCCAAGAGGTTCTCTGCACAACAATCACTCTGGACCCATGGTCCGCCCCTTACAGTGTAATATAAGGATATTACACCACCGAGGAGTTCCCTGACCATATAGAAGCACGAGGCCATAGGCCGAGTCTTTTATACAGGACAGGGAACTCCGAGGTGGCGTAATGTCCTTATAATGTGAAGGGGCGCATTATTTCTTATAATACATAAGTATCAGATTCCTTCACCCCATTCGCATTTTAAATTCTAGCCTTGTCCCTATTTCCACCTTAAATCCCCAAGCTACCTTCTGTAACTTAAACCCAGTAGAAAGGAACATCCCAGTCCAGCATCTATGCGGTTAAACAAATCTTTGTGGAGGAGGAGAGAGACATTGGTTATAAAGTGACAGGAAGCAGCTCCAGCAGGTTCTGTTAGTGAAGTTAAACACTGCAAAAAATGCTGAGTCATTGTCCAGGCATGAACACTGGAATGGGCAGAGTAGTGGGATATAAGAAATATAAGAAATGAGTCACTTAATGACATAGCTGAGTGATTTTTATAAGGATATATACCACTGCAGCTCCCATTATAAAATATCACTTACGTATTATATCACAATTATCCCTCCCAGCAAATAAATTTGCTCACAGTGTATGTGCCAGCATTAGGACTCTTATAGCCGCTTCTTGGAAGCAACCCCCCCCCCCCACTTCTAGACAATTAGTGTCAAAAATATGGTGGCTGTGTGAAAATGAGTTGGTAGTCAATAGGACCAGGGGTACAATGAAACTATACGATATGGTCTGGAATCCATGGATAAGTACAATGGGTTCCCCGGGGAGGGCCGAACTGGGCCAAATGTAATAAATGATGTGAATCTGGGATAGAAGGAGGATTTCCTAACCGTAATTATTATAATAATAAGACGACTGGTATAAATGCAGTGTTGTTTTCTTATTTTTTTCTCTTGTTTTAATTTATTTTATAGTTTATTTATATATGTATTGTTAGGTATAAAGTTATAAAGAGAAGGACACAGTTCAGTTCTCAAACCCTAACTTCTAATTTTATTTTTATGCACATTTTATTTGTTTATGGGGAAAAAAAAAAACGGAAGAGATATCACTCTTTGATAATATATGCGAGAATATATTTGTTATGCAGTTTATAATTATAAATGTTAATATGTACAGATCTATAACTTTTTTTATGAAAAAAAAATACAGTCCGGAAATTTGTGCGCTTTTGTTTTTTCCGCCATTTCTCGTAACTACGAGATTTTCTAAAATACGGGCCCATGAAAATCCCAGATTCTTCAAAAAATATGAACAATTTCGAAAATGCGAACCGGATCCGGACATTCGCAGATATACTGCTTTTTCCTGTTTAAAAGTTCATCAAAATGGCGAATACACTGAAGCAGCAGTACATGACCAGGTACCTTCTGGCAAAGGGTTATGACTCTTTCCCCATTGGTACCAGGCATATACAGCAGCGGAAGCGATGAATTATGGAGGGGCTCCAGAGCTTCCATATAGAGACCACTATCCTCATTATAGTGAGGCCTCATTACACAAGCAGGGCAGCAATCAATGGAAGGCAAGTATCATTTATATTATTATTACTCTATTTAAATAAGTAGTAAAATAATTTATTTTACATTATTCTGTAATAATAATAAATTAAAATATATATACCTTATTTTTAAAGGGCATGTCCACCCCCAAAACTATAATCCCCCCAACTACTGGCCCCACCATGTAGTGTAGTTTAATCCTTACCTCACATCCCAGCTCCATAGGGTCTCCGTAAACCCCCCCCCAAAGTCTCAAAACTAACCACCGGGAGGATAGCAGGTCTCTGCCTGCTATCTAGCCTCCGGTAGATATTTGCCATGCGCACTGCAGCCCTTCTCCCCCCTCCCTCCTCCCCCTCCCTCTCTACTATCCCTCCCCCTAGCGTTAAACCCCCTTAATATTCTGCTCCCCCATGTCCCCCAGCCCCAACCCATGTTTCTTTTTTTAAAAAAGCTCCCCAACTCTTACTTACCTCTCCGCTTTCCTCCGCTGCACTGAATGACCGGCAGCCGCGTCCGTGATTGGCTGCCGCTCAGCCAATCACAGACGCACTGCCGGTCCCGCCCCTCTGCTTGCATTCTCGCAAGCAGAGGGCCGGCAGTGCGGCGGAGGATCGAGGGGAGGTAAGTAAGAGTTTGGGGAGCTTTTGGAAAAAAAGAAACATGCGGTTGGGGCTGGGGGACATGGGGGAGCAGAATATTAAAAAACGAATTTAGGGGTGGACATGCCCTTTAAATCCTTTACAAATCCATTAATTTGGCTCGAGAGAGACAGATCCCAGTTCTTTCTATTTCTCATTCACTGGTTATATTATGATTATTATTATGATTATTATTATTAGTACTATTACTATTATATTATTTGATACCATTTAATTTACCTTAATAACCATTTAATTTACCTTTAAACCTTTAAAAAAATTTACCCTTTTTTAAAGGGTAAATAAAGTAAAAAATGTATTCTTGATCAATCATTAAAAAGTGATTTTTTTTCACATATAAATGCAAATCGATACCCACACAGACACAGGTACACACAGCTAATGACCCACCCTTCTGTTTCCATGGCAGCCCTGTTTAAAGGGTAACTAAAGTAAAAATCAAATCTTTGCTTAATCATTAAAAAGTGATTCCCCCCCACTTATAAATGCAAACTGATACCCACACAGACACAGGTAAACACACCTACTGACCCACCCTTCTGTTTTCATGGCAGCCCTGTTCAAAGGGTAACTAAAGTAAAAAATGAAATCTTGATCAATAATTAAAGTGATTTCTTTTTTTACTCTTATAAATGCAAACTGATACCTACACAGACACAGGTAAACACACCTACTGACTCACCCTTCCATTTCCATGACAGCCCTGTTTAAAGGGTAACTAAAGTACAAAATGAAATCTTCAAAAAGTTATTTACACTCAAAAATTAAAAATGATACCCACCAACCCTATACAGAGACGAGTACACACAGCTACTGATGCTTCCCTATACCCAACCAACATTTTCCTTTCCGTGGCTAAAATACACACAATAAAAAAATAAGTATTTAGCCAGAATGAAGTATTAAACCATAGCCATAGAATTATTGTTATTGACTTTTAAAGCAACTATAACACATTACCTTATAAAAATCTGTCTTTTCAAGCCAAATTCAAAGTACATAATTAACTATACCCTTTCAGATATATAATTCTGTATTTTTTTTAATTTTAACTTGCAGGCGAATCTTCCTCTGATACTCCCCTACCACCACCATCCCCAACCGCCCCACCACCACCATCCCCACCAGAAGAGGCAGCATTAGAAGCTCCTGGCGGAAGCCAAGAGTGTAAGTGCAGCCTGTTGTGCAAAAAAATGGACTGCAGCGCATTACTGTGGCCACAACAATTGGGCCACACTAGTGTGTGCTTTTAAAGCGCTAATGTGGCCTAGCCTTTTATCCTAATGTTTATTGCATATTTTTTGAAATATATTCAAGAAATGTTAACCATATGGTGTTTTAGGAAGTGTACTCGAATATGTAATGACAGTGAGAGTAAAAATATATTTCTTTTCTTTTTTTAGTTCTGCCATCAACTGCCCCTCCAGGCACGTCCCCATCCCAGATGAGGCACCTGGCGTGTACCTGGCACGTAAGTGCATCCTATGTAATTTTTTATCTTTTTATTAACCTTGTAAAATTATTTTTTTTAAAAATCTTCAACAAATCCATTAATTTGACTTGAGAGAGACAGATCGTAGTTCTTTCTATTTCTCATTCCCCTTTATTGCCCCCATTTTTTGGACTGTATCTTGTCCCTCAGTTTTTGAGCTAAAGACACAAAATTCGGGTCCAGATGTGAAGTACACATGATCTATTAACTTAACTATTCTTTCCCACATTATTCAACAAAAATAAACCCATGAACCCCACACAGCTATTCCCACCTACTGGGGCAACTACTGTCAAAAAGAAATCTTGATTAATCATCTGAAAAGTTTATTTTTATAAATGCTAAATGATACCCACCAACCCTAAACAGATATAGGTACACACAAATACCGATGTCCCCCTACACCCAACCCACCCTTCCCTTTTTTTTGTAGGAAGAAATACCCTCAGGTATATCATTGTCTTTTAAAGGACGAGTCATCCACCCACTCCATACCCCCACATCAGGCACAAGTGGGGCAGAAAGAGGCTCCGGGCTGCAGCCATCACAGCCAACAACGTAAGTGTAATCTAGTGAAATACATTTTTTTTTTTAAATCTTTCACTAATCCAGTTTTTCATTGCATATTTTTTGTTAAAAAAGATCCAAGAAATGTTCATTACACAGTGTTTTAGGAAATGTACTCGAACATGTAATGGATAGTAAGGGTTTAAATAAAAGACTTTTTTTTTTTTTACTAGAAGCAAGGCCAGCTACTCCACCACCACCACCACCACTGCAGTAGCGGCTGCAGTAGTGGAAGCTCCTCAGCAGCGAAAAGTAAATCCTATTTTAATGTTAATGAAATGTTAACCACATACAAGACTATTTAATATCTTTATTTTCCATTTAAATGCAGTATAAAAATCCAAGCTACATGATGCAACATTGGGTACTGTGGGTTGACACTGCTTTTGTGTGGGCTGCGCTACTTCCCAATGTTTTTGTATGTAGCACAACACTAGTGATGCAAAACCAGCGTTAGATTTTGTTCCACAATATAGCAAAAAATTGGATGTTCTTTTTATGCCTGTGTTAGCTAATGTTATAAAATGAAAGAGAATATGGAAAATAACTAGGTATGCATAATATAAAATAATAATTGTAGAAAATGATATTTTTCACTGAACATTCCCTTTAATGATATATCATAAACAGTTTTTGGTTTAAATATAACACATAGCTAATTAGGTATATGTCTGGCAATTATAATTTTATACACTTTAAAGGAACACTAAATCCATAAATATTACTATTTGCCATCCGTTTGTATTATTCACAGGGAGGTGAGAACACTTATTCTCACCTCCCTGTGAATAATAGTTAGCTCAGGGGACCTGGAACTTACCTTACCACGCTCCACTCGCAAGCCGCTACTGCACAGAACAGCCGCTCTGTCCCGATCTTTTGTACTGGCGCGCATGTGCCTAAGATAGGGTGCGTGGTCGGGACAGAGCAGCTGTCAGTGAAGGAGTGGCTTGCAGTGGAGCGGCGGTAAGGTAAGTTCCAGGTCCCCCGGGCATCCTATTATTCACAGGAATAAGTGTTATCACCTCCCTGTGAATAATAGAAACAAATGGCAAATAGTTATATTTATGGATTATGGGGAGTTTAGTGTCCCTTTAACATTAATGACATTACACCGTTAGCCACTCTCCCCTGTACAGTAGTTTGCATACAACAAGGGAAAGAAGGTGATGGGGGTACCGATTCATAGCAGCAGGACTATTGAGTTATAGTAGGCGCACTGCCGTTTGCCACCATTGTTGAGGACACGGAGCCAGACAGGCTTGGCCCCAATGGACAAACCCCTCACCCCATTGGCTTCTCTCCCTCAGAGTATGCATCTTGCAAGGGAAAGAGGGTGAAAGGGTAATGCTTTATAGGAATAATACATTGAGTTACAGTAGGCCCACTGCCGTTTGCCACCATTGTTGAGGATTCAGAGCCAGGCAGGCTTGGCCCTAATGGACAAACCCCTCACCCCACTGGCTTGGCTTCTCTCCTTCAGAGCATGCATCGTGCAAGGGTAAACGGGTGAAAGGATAATGCTTCAAAGGAACAGTACCATTGAGTTACCGTAGGCCCACTGCAGTTTGCCACCATTGTTGAGGACTTGGAGCCAGGCAGGCTTGTCCCTAATGGACAAACCCCTCACCTAATTGGCTTCTCTCCCTCAGAGTATGCATCATGCAAGGGAAAGCTGGTGAAAGGGTAATGCTTAATAGGAACAGTACCATTGAGTTACAGTAGGCCCACTGCAGTTTGCCACCATTGTTGAGGACTCGGAGCCAAGCAGGCTTGTCCCAATGGACAAACCCCTCACCCCATTGGCTTCTCTCCCTCAGAGTATGCATCGTGCAAGGGAAAGCGGGTGAAAGGGTAATGCTTCATAGGAGCCACAAAGGTGCCTCATGGAGAACAACTATAGATTTTTGTTGTGGGACAGGCAGGATTGACGCAGAGCTGAAAACATTAGCCACAGAGAAGCTGTTGCATCTGTATGAGATTGTCAGAGTAGCTGACACCACAAGGGTGCCTTGTGGATAGAGAAAGAAGAGCAACTATGAGGTTTTGCTTTGGGTCAAGCAGGATTGACCCAATTTTAGAAAAATTAGCCATTGTGTAGCTGTTGCGGCTGTATGAGATGGTCAGAGTAGGCGACATCACAAGGGTGCCTTGTGGAGAGGAAAAGAGGAGCAACTATGAAGTTTTGCTTTAGGTCAAGCAGGATTGACCCAATTTTAGAAAAATTAGCCATTGATTAGCTGTTGCAGTAGAGCAAGGTAAGAACATAAATGGCCTTACCAATTGGAAAAAACTTGTATCAGCTGGTATTAGCCATTTCACAGCTTGACTGCAGTAGAGTAAGGTAGGATCATAAATGGCCCTACCAATTGAAAAAAGCTGGTATCAGCTAAGCCTCTAGGTGAAAAATAAGGAGCAGTATGGGTGGCCAAGAGCAGGAGGCCTTCAGTCACAGGCATCAGCAATAGGGGTGTTGTACTGAGATGTGATCCATGGCTCATTCATCTTGATGAATGTAAGGCGGTCCACATTCTCAGTGGAAAGATTCTGTAACAACAACCCCTGCGGCACCGAAGGTCCTCTCCGAAAGGACACTGGATTCCGGGCATGACAGGACCTCAATGGCGTACTGTGCCAACTCAAGCCAGATGTCAAGCCTCGCCACCCAGTAGTCCAGTGGATCCTCAGTCTCTGATGGGTCTACACCGGCCCTCGATCCGATGTAGTCGGAGACCTGGCGACTGAGGTATTGCCTGGTGGAGTTGCCATTAGATGGGCCTGGCAACTGTGGCTGGAAGAACAGCCTGAAGTTGGCTGCGAGGCCACCTCCAGTACTGCTGCTGCTCCTCCTCTCAGGCATAGGGGGACATGAGCCCTGTTGATCCCCAAGATCAGGTGCTGCATGCCTGCCAGCACCTGGGAAAGTAGAACAGAGGCAATGTAGCAGTGTTGCCTCGAAGGTAGTGGTCATGTGGGCAACGAACTCCTGATAAAGAGGATCAGGGTCCATGCCCACAGTAGGAGCCTCTGGTGAGGAAGGAGCAGGCACAATATCAACAGTGGCAGCTTAGCTGCTCTGTGCCTGTGAGGAGGTGGATGAGGAATGCTGGGTAATCCAATCTGCTACCCGCCTTTCTTGATCAGAAGGGATAGCCCTAGCACGGCTACCCATAAACATATCGGGTATAGATAACCGGCTACCCTGCGAAGGGCCAGATGGCTCCTGGCCAGTGCCCTGCACAGACTCAACTTTCCCTCTCCCTCCATGTGCAGAAGCACCCCTGCTCCTGGCTCTCCCTCTTGCCCTGCCAGGCATTTCCCCCTCCAAATTTTGTGTGTCTGAGTAACACACTCAGAAGCAAACAAGTTTACACAAACAAAAAGACAGACACAAACAGATATTTTTTTTTTTCTTTTTTTTTTTTTTACATTAACAATAAGAGCACACAGATGACACAGACACAGCTGCCAGCACAGCTATAGAGCAAATCAGACAGCAAAAGCTGCTGATTGCTGCTAAGGGCAGCACTGTCAGATACAGACACACAGATACAGAAACAAACAAAAAAAAACAGGACACCTAGACCTCTAAAAGGTCTAAAACAAAAATTGTCCAAAAGGCTTATAGGGGAGTTAGTCCTTAAAAGGACTTTTGGGTCTCACAAGGAAGGTTAGTCCTTAAAAGGACTGTTGGGTCTTAAGATGTGTGAATACAGGGGTGGTTAACAACAAGTGCTAAACCACCACACTGAAATTCACACACAGAAAGCTCAAATATCACAAAAAACTCTCTCCAACACCTACACTGACAAAATGGCGC
The DNA here is from genome assembly GCA_019447015.1 of Hymenochirus boettgeri. Lineage (NCBI taxonomy): Eukaryota > Metazoa > Chordata > Amphibia > Anura > Pipidae > Hymenochirus > Hymenochirus boettgeri. The sequence goes on along the minus strand of CM033471.1, from coordinate 210,191,754 downwards.
TGGTCGCACTTCCTTTTATACCCAGGGGGTTAGCAATGCTAAAAATAGCTGCCATTGGACAATTTGGGACATGTGGCTTTCTCAGTTTAGAAAATTCTGAAAATTTGCAAAAATTAGAATTTTCGAGAATTCTAGAATTTTTGGAAATTTTCAAACGCGATACGTAAAAAGTTTTTAAAGCGGATTTTCGGAAAATCAGCGAGATCCGCAATTCGTGGAAACCGACCATCTCTAATAGTTACCATGGAAACGGAAGTGTGTAATGTGTGCAAATGTGTATCAGTAGGTGTATACAGCAGCACTTTGATACATGCAAAGGTTTGTCTTAGTTTGGAACTGAATTGCTGCAGTTTACAACTACTGATACACCTTTGCACCCATTACACACTTCTGTATCCATGGCAGCCATATCTAATTCCTAAAAAAGTCAGTTTTTTAGTCCTAAATACAAAACCAATACCATTTAACACTACACAAACAGGTGCACACCCACCTACTGATGCATCCCATCACCTACCTCATGGTGCCGTTTCCATGGCAACTATACCTATAGGGTCCATAGACTCCATAGTGGGAAATCCGAAGGTTGATATGAGATGACGTAAAAGTGCCCCGGCATACCCTATAGAATTCTATAGAGTACCACGGACCCTATAGAAATCTATAGGGTATGCCAGGGAGCTTTTAAGTCATCTTATATCTGCCTTCGGATTTCCCACTATAAAGTCTATGGACCCTATAGATGTGGTTGGCTTGGAAACGGCACCGTGGGGTAGGTCATGGGATGCATCACTAAGTGTATGTGAACCTCTGTGTAGTGTTAAAGGGTATTGGTTTTGTAATTATGACTGAAAAACTTTCTTTTTATAGATTTAGCTATGGTGTTACCATGGAAACAGAAGTGTGTAATGGGTGCAAAGGTGTATCAGTAGGTATATACAACAGCACTTTTATATATGCAAAGGTGTGTCTTAGTTTGGAACTGAAGTGCTGTTGTATACAGTGGGAAGTCCGAGGGCAGAAATGAGATGACATAAAAGCATCTCAGCTGCTGTAAAGGGTTGCTGAACACACTTAGTATAGTATTTGCGGTTGAATAAAGACAAACGTCCATCCAGTCCAACCCATCTAGCAATTTCCTCATTTCCTGCCTAACTGTTGATCCAGAGGATGGCAAAAAAAACCCACCAAATTTATGAAGGGGGGAAAAATTCCTTACTGACTCCAAGTGGCAATCGGAAATTTCCCTGGATCAACTCTACTTTATGTATCAATACCAGTAACTTGTAACATTCCTTGTTTGCAGAAACAAGAAAATAACATTTTCCTCCCTTGAATCCATACCTCTTTTTTTAGGATTAGTGATGCTTTGTTCAGCTATCCTAACTTCATTATTGATTTTAGCTAGTTTGTTGCTTTCTTACACTCTTACAGTTTTTATAATCCGTAATGGCCCTTTCCGTTCTCTCTGCCTTTTTTCCCTTTCCATTTGCCTCTTTACATCAGAATTCAGCCACATGGGCACGGATTTAATTTTTTTACAAAAAAATAAGTATTATCAGTACCTTTACCTGATAATACATTATCCCAGTTGACATTCTGAAGAGCTGCTTTTAACCTGGGAAAATTTGCTTTCCTGAAATTAAATGTCTTTGTTAACCCAGCGCACTTTTCCTTTCGATAACAAAGTCCAAATGCCACTATTTCATGGTCACTATTCCCTAAGCCTCCAGTTACCTTTATATCTATAATGCGCTCCACAATGTTAGATATTACCAGATCCAACAGAGCTCCTTTTCTAGTAGGAACCTCAACCACCTGTGAGAGAAAATTATCCTGCAGCAAATTTAGGAACTTTTTCTGTGATGGCAGTTCCACTACACCAATCAATGTCAGGGTAATTAAAGTCCCCCATAATGAGCACACTCCCCAAACTTGCAGCCCTTGCCAACTGCATATGAAGTTGACTCACCTCCTCTCTGCTAGCATTTGGCGGCTTATAGCAGACACCAACAATGACATTACCCCCTTTCCTGTTGCCTAATTCCACCCATATTGCCTCCACTTTAACATCCATATGGCCAGTTAGCTCTTCTTTTAAATATGTCTTCAAATCTTTTTAACATAACACATACTCCTCCCCCTTTCCTTTTTTCTCTGTCCTGCCTAAACAAGGCACATCCTTCTAAATTTACATCCCAGTCATGAGAACTGTTCAACCACGTTTTTGCTATACCTATTACCTCATACTTTTAATTCAATGCCATAATTTCCAATTCACCCATTTTGTCAGTCAGGCTTCTGGCATTTGCAAACATACATTTTAGATTATGATCCTGTAATTTATTCATACACTTTAATAAACATGCCTCACTATCCCCTATGCTAGCCTCACCCTCCTTTCTGCCCGCCACTGGCCTATCTACACCCTGCTTTCCTCCTGGGTTATCTATCCCAGTGAGACTGCCAATACCCTCCCCCACAAACCTAGTTTAAAATCTCCTCCAACCCTCTAGCAATCTTCTCCCCTAAAACAGCTGCACCGCCATCAGTGAGGTGCAACCCATCCCTACTAAAGAGCCTGTAGCCGACAGCAAAGTCTGCCCAGTTCTCAATAAACCCAAACCCTTCTTCCTAAGCTCCTGCTGTCCCTGGCTTAGCACGTGGATGCGGTAGTATTTCTGAAAACATGGAAATGGCACTTACATTCCAGAAGATATTTGTGTTAGCACCACTTTAACCTGTGTGCGCAGGCCTGCAGAAAAGTATGCACGAGCGCACAGCTTAGAGGGAACACTGGCTGTGAGGGGTTGCTGAACACACTTACTGATATACCTTTACACCCATTACACAATTCCGTTTCCATGGAAACCATACATAAATCCTTAAAAAGTAGTTTTTTGTCATAAATACAAAGCCAATTCCCCTTAACACTACACAAATACAGGTGTATACACCTAGTGATGCATCCCAGCACCTACCTCAAGATGCCGTTTCCATGTTAACCATACCTACGGTTGCCATGGAAACGGCAACGTGGGGTAGGTGGTGGAATGCATCAGTAAGTGTGTGTGCCTCGTGTTTGTGTAGTGTTGATATACATTGATATTCTTGTTATACAGTGCTATTGATATACAGTGCTATTGATATACAGTTACATAATTTTACAGAGATATGTATATACAGTGATATTGTTAGAGTGATATTGATATTCAGTAATATTGTTATACAGTGATCTTGATATACCGTGATACTGTCATACAGTAATATTAATATATGGTGATATTGTTATACAGTGATATTTTTATACAGTGATATTGATATACAGTGATATTGTTAAACTGTTACATTGTTATACTGTATGCCTACTATGCAGTGAGCTGGTTGGAGCTTGAGCATTCTCAGATGAGGCAGTTAGGGGATTAGTATTCAGTCATTGTAACAGCTGCTAACTCTGCAGAATTTAAGGTTATATAATTCAGCTTTCTAACTATTGCAGTTTGGGGGCTACCTATTATAAAAAAAATTATATTATTTTTCATTTAAAGGGAGGACTTGCCCTTTAATTTTTACTGTAATTGTGCTACTATTTAACCCAAAAATAATAAATATTTAAAGGGCATGTCCACCCCCAAAACTATAATCCCCCCACTAATGGCCCCACCATGTAGTGTAATAAAATCCTTACCTCACATCCCAGCTCCATATGGTTCTCCTGTAGTGTCCCCCCCAAAGTCCCAAAAACTGGCCACCAGGAGGATAGCAGAGTCCATACAGGACTCTGCCTCCTGTCTCCCCTCCGGGAGAAGTTTGGCATGCGCACTGCAGCCCTTCCCCCCCTCCCCCTCCATCTCGTTTTGCAAGCCCTCCCCCTAGCATAGAAACCCTTGGCCATATATTAGGGTTCCTTGCCCCAACCGCTGAAAAACATTTTTAAGAAAGTCCCCTGAACTCTACTTACCTTCCCTCTCTCCCCTGGCATTCTGAGCAGCCGGCAGCCGCGTCCGTGATTGGCTGCCTCTCAGCCAATCACGGATGCAGCTGCCGGTCCCGCCCCCTGCTTGCAGTGTCTTGCAAGCAGTAGGCCGGGCAGCGCGTCGGAGGAGAGAGGGAAGGTAAGTAAAGATCGGGGCACTTTCTTAAAATTATTTTATAGCGGTTGGGGCTCGGGGAAGGTATACTATTATATGTGAAAAATTTTTTATAAGGGTGGACATGCCCTTTAACCTGGGGATATACCGGGATACGGTCATACAGTAATATTGTTATACAGTGATAGTTATATTTGTTATACAGTGATTTTGTTATACAGTGATATTGATAAAAAGTGATATTTTTATAAAGCGACATTGATATACAGTGATATTGTTGAACTGTGATTGTTATACATTGATATTTGTTATACAGTGCTATTGATATATAGTGCTATTAATATTCAGTTATATTCTTACAGAGTGATATTTATATAGTGATATTGCTGTACAGTGATATTATACAGTGATATATAAAATGTTATTGATATACAGTGATATTGTTATACATTGATATCTACATACAGTGATATTGTTCTACAGTCATATTGATATACAATGATATTGTTATACATTGATCTCAAAATACAGTGGTTTTGATATACAGTGATATTGGTATACTTTGATATCCATATACAGTGATAATGTTATATAGTGATATCGATATACAGTGATATCGATATACAGTGATACAGTGAAATCGTAAACCCCTAGGTTGCGGCTTCTTTGGGAGTATCGCAGTAGAAACTTGAACGGGCCCCACAGCCTATACACCAGAGGCTGCATGTTTCGTTTTGCTTAAGTATTTAACTGCAGCTAATGTATCAGTTATCTCTTCTGGGAGATTTGCCTAGAGCGTGTGTGGCTCTGGGTTACCCTCCCTGATAGGGTGATGCCGTATAGGGCACGAACACCCAAATTAATTTTTTTAAATGTTTTTGAAAATGACACAGTGCTCCCTATGTAAGACCCCCACAATGATCGCAAATGACCTAACCCATGTTATGCAGTAATTGTCACAAACTGATTACTGCATCATGGGAGTGTTTTATCAGGTCACTATGAAATGGTGTGTTTCTTACTATCCCTTTGGCTCTCTATTTAAATTTTAGCAGTTTTCTCTGTTTTTTTGGGGTGAAATGGCTATGGGCCCAATGGGGGATTCCCCTGTAACCCTGTGGGCCAGTCCGACACTGGGTTATGGCCTGAGTGTGGGGCAAATCTGGACCAGACCTTTAATGAAAACTAGATAACATTACAATCAATCAAAGTTAAACCCAACAGTAAGGCCTAGCAGTCCTCAACTAGTGTACCGCATATACTCGAGTATAAACCGACCCGAGTATAAACCGAGGTACCCAATTTCAGCTAAAAATCCTAATAAAAGTGTTGACTCCAGTATAACCGAGGTAGAAACTTGGCATTCAAGATGTTTGGAAACTACAACTCCCAGCTAATAAAGCATGCTGGAGTTTGTAGTTTCCAAACATCTTGAATGCCACCCTCACTGGGCATTCAAGATGTTTGGAAACTGCAACTCCCAGCTAATAAAGCATGCTGGGAGTTGTAGTTCCCAATCATCTTGAATGCCCCCCTCACCTCCCCACCCAGTTCAGTTTGTACCTGTGGGCTCTCCTCCATCCAAGGCTTCCTCTATCCAAAGGCTTCTGGCAGGTAGGTATCCTGAGCATTCCGGCAGCGCCACGCTCATTCCAGTACTGGCGCGCCGCTGATGTCACTGCCCGGCGCCGGGCAGTGACGTCAGGCCGGCGCGCGCCAGTACACAAAAGATCGTGCATTACCGGAATGCTCAGTGTAGCTACTGACTCGAGTATAACCGGTTCAAGTTTTCAGGCTGATTTTTCAGCCTGAAAAACTCGGTTTATACTTGAGTATATATCGGTACTTTTAATGAGAGGGGGTGGTTTTACAAGATATACGGACATGTACCATCTATTATTCATTGTGGGATTTAAATTGGTAGTGATTGTATCTGTCATCTGCCCATGATTTATTCTGACATACAGACAGTAGAAAAACCTGTTCATATTCCTGTGTTACATTCTGGAGAATTGAGTCAGGTGTTCCTGTCTCCTATGCTTTCTAAGGTTATTTAATAAAAGATCTTATCATTAAAAATGGTGCTAATTTTGCCCCAACCAATCAGATGTTAGCTTTTAAATGTTAAATAATGTCTGATTGGTTGGGGCAAAATTAGCACCATTTTTAAAGGTGGAGAATGGTTTCCAGTTCCTTACTGGACTAAATGTACAGTAAACTTACAGTGGTTCGTACCTAACCCCTTAAATGGTTGGTTTGTAAAGTGAGGGTGCGAGTAGTTGGCAGGTGTATAAGTGAACTATGGACAATAAAAAACAAAGACCTGGAGATATTGTTCCTAATGCATGTGTGTAATTAACAAGTGACTTTTATCTTTGTGTTACTCTGGCAGACTAAAGGTGGCCATACATCTATGAGATATTACTTACCCGACCAAGGGCTCACACGATGTTCCTTCGATCCTGCCGGAACCGATTCTCCCGATCTTACATTCGACCAACATGCGATCGCAAAATGAATGGGATTTTGCGATCGCATGTCGGTCAAATATACGATCGGGAGAAGCGGTTCCGGCCAGCATCGATGAACATCGCGTGAGCGCTCGGTCGGGTAAGTAATATCTCATAGATGTATGGCCACCTTAAGCACGAAGACCGGCTGTCGGCTTCTCAAATGCCGGGAGAGAGGGAAGGCAAGTAGAGTTCGGGGGTCTTTCTTAAAATTATTTTTTAGGGTTGGGGCTGGGGGAAGAATTACTCTGATATGGGCAGGGATCGCAAAACAGGAGGGAGAGGGAGGGGTGAAGGGCTGCGATAACAGCGATGCCAAGCGGGAACTCCTGGAGCGCTCCGGAGGCCAGATAGAAGGCAGAGTCATCAAATGGTCTGCCTATCCTCCTGGTGGGCAGTTTTTTGGGACTTTTGAGGGGGGACCACAGGAAGAACCTTATGGAGGCTGATGTGAGGTAAGGATTTTATTACACTACATGGTGGGGCCATTAGTGGGGGGGGATTATAGTTTTGGGAGTGAAATGTCCCTTTAAAGCACTGTTGGTGGGACGCACGGGGTGCAAAAACGTGTGAGAAGAAGTGAGCTATTAATCCAGAGGTTCTCTCTGCACAACAATCACTCTGGACCCATGGTCGCCCCTTACGTGTATATAAGGATATACACACCACCGAGGAGTTCCCTGACCATATAGAAGCCGAGCCATAGGCCGATCTTTTATACAGGACAGGGAACTCGAGGTGGCGTAATGTCCTTATAATGTGAAGGGCGCATTATTTCTTATAATACTAAGTATCAGATCCTTCACCCCATTCGCATTTAAATTCTAGCCTTGTCCCTATTTCCACCTTAATCCCCAAGCTACCTTCTGTAACTTAAACCCAGTAGAAAGGAACATCCCATCCACATCATGCGGTTAAACAAATCTTTGTGGAGGAGGAGAGAGACATTGGTTATAAAGTACAGGAAGCACTCCACAGTTTCGTTAGTGAAGTTAAACACTGCAAAAATGCTGAGTCATTGTCCAGGCATGAACACTGGAATGGCAGAGTAGTGGGATATAAAAATATAAGAAATGAGTCACTTAATGACATAGCTGAGTGATTTTTATAAGGATATATACCCATGCAGCTCCCATTATAAATATCACTTACGTATTATATCACAAATCCCTCCCAGCAAATAAATTTGCTCACAGTGTATGTGCCAGCATTAGGACTCTTATAGCCGCTTCTTGGAACAACCCCCCCCCCCCACTTCTAGACATTAGTGTCAAAAATATGGTGGCTGTGTGAAATGAGTTGGTAGTCCATAGGACCAGGGGTACAATGAAACTATACGATAGGGTCTGGAATCCATGGATAAGTACAATGGGTTCCCCGGGGAGGGCCGAACTGGGCCAATGTAATAATGATGTGAATTCTGGGATAGAAGGAGGATTTCCTAACCGTATTTTATAATAATAAGACGACGGTATAAATGCAGTGTTTTTTTCTTATTTTTTTCTCTTGTTTTAATTTATTTTTAGTTTATTTATATATGTATTGTTAGGTATAAAGTTATAAAGGAAGGACACAGTTCAGTTCTCAAACCCTAACTTCTAATTTATTTTTATGCACTTTTATTTGTTTATGGGGAAAAAAAACGGAAGAGATATCACTCTTTGATAATATATGCGAGAATATATTTGTTATGCAGTTTATAATTATAAATGTTAATATGTACAGATCTTAACCTTTTTTTATAAAAAAAAATACAGTCCGGAAATTGTGCGCTTTTGTTTTTTCGCCATTTCTCGTAACTACGAGATTTTCTAAAATACGGGCCCATGAAAATCCCAGATTCTTCAAAAAATATGAACAATTTCGAAAATGCGAACCGATCCGGACATTCGCAATATACTGCTTCTGCTTTTTCCTGTTTAAAAAGTTCATCAAAATGGCGAATACACTGAAGCAGCAGTACATGACCAGTTACCTTCTGGCAAAGGTTTTGACTCTTTCCCCATTGGTACCAGGCATATACAGCACGGAAGCGATGAATTATGAGGGCTCCAGAGCTTCCATATAGAGACCACTATCCTCATTATAGTGAGGCCTCATTACACAAAGCAGGGCAGCAATCAATGGAGGCAAGTATCATTTTATTATTATTACTCTATTTATAATGTAAATAAATTTATTTTACATTATTCTAATAATAATAATAAATAATATACCTTATTTTTAAAGGGCATGTCCACCCCCAAACACTATAATCCCCCCACCACTACTGGCCCCAATGTAGTGTAGTTATAATCCTTACCTCACATCCCAGCTCCAATAGCTCCATAGTTCCTCCGTAAACCCCCCCCCCAAGTCTCAAACTAACCCCGGGAGATAGCAGGTCTCTGCCTGCTATCTAGCCTCCGGTAGATATTTGCCATCGCACTGCAGCCCTCTCCCCCCTCCCTCCTCCCCTCCCTCTCTACTATCCCTCCCCCTAGCGTTAAACCCCCTTAATATCTGCTCCCCCCATGTCCCCCAGCCCCAACCCGCATGTTTCTTTTTTTAAAAAAGCTCCCCAAACTCTTACTTACCTCTCCGCTTTCCTCGCTGCACTGAATGACCGGCAGCACCGTCCGTGATTGGCTGCCGCTCACCAATCACAGACGCGACTGCCGGTCCCGCCCCTCTGCTTGCATTCTCGCAAGCAGAGGCCGCAGTGCGGCGGAGGTTCGAGGGGAGGTAAGTAGAGTTTGGGGGGGAGCTTTTGAAAAAAAGAACATGCGGTTGGGGCTGGGGGACATGGGGAGCAGAATATTAAAAACGAATTTAGGGGTGGACATGCCCTTTAAATCCTTTACAAATCACATTAATTTGGCTCGAAGAGACAGATCCCAGTTCTTTCTATTCTCATTCACTGGTTATATTATATTTATTTTTGATATTATTATTAGTACTATTACTATTATATTAGTTGATACCATTTAATTTACCTTAATAACCATTTAATTTACCTTTAAAACCTTTAAAAAAATTTACCCTTTTTTAAAGGGTAAATAAAGTAAAAAATGTATTCTTGATCAATCATTAAAAAGTGATTTTTTTTCACATATAATGCAAACGATATACCCACACAGACACAGGTACACACAGCTAATGACCCACCCTTCTTGTTTCCATGGCAGCCCTGTTTAAAAGGGTAAACTAAAGTAAAAATCAAATCTTTGCTTAATCATTAAAAAGTATTCCCCCACTTATAAATGCAAACTGATACCCACACAGACACAGGTAACACACCTACTGACCCACCCTTCTGTTTTCATGGCAGCCCTGTTCAAAGGTAACTAAAGTAAAAAATGAAATCTTGATCAATAATAAAAGTGATTTCTTGTTTTTACTCTTATAAATGCAAACTGATACTACTACACGACAACAGGTAAACACACTCTGATCAGAACCCTTCCATTTCCATCAGCCCTGTTTAAAGGGTAACTAAGTACAAAATGAAATCTTCAAAATTTATTTACACTCAAAAATTAAAATGATACACCACCAACCCTATACAGAGACGAGTACCACAGCTACTGTGCTTCCCTATACCCAACCAACATTTTCCTTTCCGTGGCTAAAATACACACAATAAAAAAATAAGTTATTAGCCAGAATGAAGTATTAAACCATAGCCATAGAATTATTGTTATTGACTTTAAAGCATATAAACACATACCTTATAAAAATCTGTCTTTCAAGCCAAATTCAAAGTACATATTAACTATATATACCCTTTCAAATATAATTCTGTATTTTTTTTAATTTTATTAACTTGCAGGCGAATCTTCCTCTGATACTCCCCCCCACACACCACCATCCCCAACGCCCCACCACCACATCCCCACCAGAAGAGGCACATTAGAAGCTCCTGGCGGAAGCCAAGTGTAGTGCCGCCTGTGTGTGCAAAAAAATGGACTGCAGCGCATTAACTGTGGCCACAACAATTGGGCCACACTAGTGTGTGCTTTTAAAGCGCTAATGTGGCCTAGCCTTTTATCCTAATGTTTATTGCTATTTTTTTGAAATAATTCAAGAAATGTTAACCATATGGGTTTTAGGAAGTGTACTCGAATATGTAATGACAGTGAGATAAAAATATATTTCTTTCTTTTTTTAGTTCTGCCATCAACTGCCCCCCAGGCACGTCCCATCCCAGATGAGGCACCTGGCGTGTACCTGTCACGTGTGCATCCTATTTAATTTTTATATCTTTTTATTAACCTGTAAAATTATTTTTTTAAAAAATCTTCAACAAATCCTTAATTTGACTTGAGAGAGACAGATCGTAGTTCTTTCTATTTCTCATTCCCTTTATTGCCCCCCATTTTTTGGACTGTATCTTGTCCCTCAGTTTTTGAGCTAAAGACCAAAATTCGGGTCCAGATGTGAAGTACACATGTCTATAACTTAACTATCTTTCCCACATTATCAACAAAATAAACCCATGAACCCCACACAGCTATTCCCACCTACTGGGGCAACTACTGTCAAAAAGAAATCTTGATTAATCATCTGAAAAGTTTATTTTTATAAATGCTAATGATACCCCACAACCCTAAACAGATATAGGTACACACAAATACCGATGTCCCCCCTACACCCAACCCCCACCCCCTTCCCTTTTTGTTTTGTAGGAAGAAATACCCTCAGTATAATCATTGTCTTTTAAAGGACGAGTCATCCACCCACTCCATCCCCCCTCAGGCACAAGTGGGGCAAAAGAGGCTCCGGCTCGCAGCCATCACAGCCAACAACGTAAGTGTAATCTAGTGAATACATTTTTTTTTTTTAAATCTTTCACTACCCAGTTTTTCATTGCATATTTTTGTTAAAAAGATCCAAGAAATGTTCATTACACCAGTGTTTTAGGAAATGTACTCGAACATGTAATGGATTAAGGGTTTAAATAAAAGACTTTTTTTTTTTTTTACTAGAAGCAAGGCCAGCTACTCCCCCACCACCACCACCCACTGCAGTAGCGGCTGCAGTAGTGGAAGCTCCTCAGCAGCGAAAATTAAATCCTATTTTAATGTTAATGAAATGTTAACCACATACAAACTATTTAATATCTTTATTTTCCATTTAAATCAGTATAAAAATCCAAGCTACATGATGCAACATTGGGTACTGTGGGTTTGACACTGCTTTTGTGTGGGCTGCGCTACTTCCCAATGTTTTGTATGTCAGCACAACACTAGTGATGCAAAACCACGTTAGATTTTGTTCCACAATATAGCAAAAAATTGGATGTTCTTTTTATGCCTGTGTTAGCTAATGTTATAAAATAAAGAGAATATGAAAATAACTAGGTATGCAATATAAAAATAATAATTGTAGAAAATGATATTTTTCACTGACATTCCCTTTATTGATATATCATAAACAGTTTTTTGGTTTAATATAACACATAGCTAATTAGGTATATGTCTGGCAATTATAATTTTATACACTTTAAAGGAACACTAAATCCATAAATATTACTATTTGCCATCCGTTTGTATTATTCACAGGGAGGTGAGAACACTTATTCTCACCTCCCTGAATAATAGTTAGCTCAGGGACCTGGAACTTACCTTACCACGCTCCACTCGCAAGCCGCTACTGCACAGAACAGCCGCTCTGTCCCGATCTTTTGTACTGGCGCATTGTGCCTAAGATAGGGTGCGTGGTCGGGAACGAGCACTGTCAGTGAAGGAGTGGCTTGCAGTGGAGCGGCGGTAAGGTAATTCCAGGTCCCCCGGGCATCCTATTATTCACAGGAATAAGTGTTATCACCTCCCTGTGATAATAGAACAAATGGCAAATAGTTATATTTATGGATTATGGGAGTTTAGTGTCCCTTTAACATTAATGACATTACACCGTTAGCCACTCTCCCCTGTACAGTAGTTTGCATACACCAAGGGAAAGAAGGTGATGGGGGTACCGATTCATAGCAGCAGGACTATTGAGTTATAGTAGGCGCACTGCCGTTTGCCACCATTGTTGAGGACACGGAGCAGACAGGCTTGGCCCCAATGGACAACCCCCTCACCCCATTGGCTTCTCTCCCTCAGAGTATGCATTTGCAAGGGAAAGAGGGTGAAAGGGTAATGCTTTATAGGAAATACATGAGTTACAGTAGGCCCACTGCCGTTTGCCACCATTGTTGAGGATTCAGAGCCAGGCAGGCTTGGCCCTAATGGACCAACCCTCACCCCACTGGCTTGGCTTCCTTCCTCCTTCAGAGCATGCCATCGTGCAAGGGTAAACGGGTGAAAGGATAATGCTTCAAAGGAACAGTACCATTGATTTAACGTAGGCCCACTGCAGTTTGCCACCATTGTTGAGGACTTGGAGCCAGGCAGCTTGTCCCTAATGGACAAACCCCTCACCTAATTGGCTTCTCTCCCTCAAGTATGCATCATGCAAGGGAAAGCTGGTGAAAGGGTAATGCTTAATAGGAACAGTACCATTGAGTTACAGTAGGCCCACTGCAGTTTGCCACCATTGTTGAGGACTCGGAGCCAAGGGCTTGTCCCAATGACAAACCCCTCACCCCATTGGCTTCTCTCCCCAGTTATGCATCGTGCAAGGGAAAGCGGTGAAAGGGTAATGCTTCATAGGAGCCACAAAGGTGCCTCATGGAGAACAACTATAGATTTTTGTTGTGGGACAGGCAGGATTGACGCAGAGCTGAAAACATTAGCCACAGAGAAGCTGTTGCATCTGTATGAGATTGTCAGAGTAGCTACACCACAAGGGTGCCTTGTGGATAGAGAAAAGAGCAACTATGAGGTTTTGCTTTGGGTCAAGCAGGATTGACCCAATTTTAGAAAAATTAAGCCATTGTGTAGCTGTTGCGGCTGTATAGAATGGTCAGAGTAGGCGACATCACAGGGTGCCTTGTGGAGAGGAAAAGGAGCACCTATGAAGTTTTGCTTAGGTCAAGCAGGATTGACCCAATTTTAGAAAATTAGCCATTGATTACTGTTGCAGTAGAGCAAGGTAAGAACATAAATGGCCTTACCAATTGGAAAAAACTTGTATCAGCTGGTATTAGCCATTTCACAGCTTGACTGCCAGTAGAGTAAGGTAGGATCATAAATGGCCCTACCAATTGAAAAAGTGGTATCAGCTAAGCCTCTAGGTGAAAAATAAGGAGCAGTATGGGTGGCCAGAGCAGGAGGCCTTCAGTCACAGGCATCAGCAATAGGGGTGTTGTACTGAGATGTGATCCATGGCTCATTCATCTTGATGATGTAAGGCGGTCCACATTCTCAGTGGAAAGATCTGTAACAACAACCCCTGCGGCACCGAAGGTCCTCTCCGAAAGACACTGGATTCCGGGCATGACAGGACCTCAATGGCGTACTGTGCCAACTCAAGCCAGATGTCAAGCCTCGCCACCCGTAGTCCAGTGGATCCTCATCTCTGATGGGTCTACACCCGGCCCTCGTATCCGATGTATCGAGACCTGGCGACTGAGGTATTGCCTGGTGGAGTTGCCATTAGATGGGCCTGGCAACTGTGGCTGGAAGAAACAGCCTGAAGTTGGCTGCGAGGCCACCTCCGTACTGCTGCTCTCTCCTCTCAGGCATAGGGGACATGAGCCCTTTTGATCCCAAGATCAGTGCTGCATGCCTGCCAGCACCTGAAAGTAGAACGGGCAATGTGCAGTGTTGCCTCGAAGGTAGTGTCATGTGGGCAACGAACTCCTGATAAAGAGGATCAGGGTCCATGCCCACAGTAGGAGCCTCTGGTGAGGAAGGAGCGGCACAATATCACAGTGGCAGCTTAGCTGCTCTGTGCCTGTGAGGAGGTGGATGAGGAATGCTGGGTAATCCAATCTGCTACCCCGCCTTTCTTGATCAAGGATAGCACTAGCCCTAGCACGGCTACCCATAAACATATCGGTATAGATAACCGGTCTACCCTGCGAAGGGCCAGATGGCTCCTGGCCAGTGCCCTGCACAGACTCAACTTTCCCTCTCCTCCATGTGCAGAAGCACCCCTGCTCCTGGCTCTCCCTCTTGCCCTGCCAGGCATTTCCCCCTCCAAATTTTGTGTGTCTGAGTAACACACTCAGAAGCAAACAGTTTACACACAAACAAAGACAGACACAAACGATATTTTTTTTTTCTTTTTTTTTTTTTTTTACATTAACAATAAGCACACAGATGACACAGACACAGCTGCCAGCACAGCTATAGAGCAAATCAGACGCAAAAGCTGCTGATTGCTGCTAAGGGCAGCACTGTCAGATACAGACACACAGATACAGAAACAACAAAAAAAAACAGGACACCTAGACCTCTAAAAGGTCTAAAACAAATTTGTCCAAAAGGCTTATAGGGGAGTTAGTCCTTAAAAGGACTTTTGGGTCTCACAAGGAGGTTGTCCTTAAAAGGACTGTTGGGTCTTAAGATGTGTGAATACGGGGTGGTTAACACAAGTGCTAAACCACCACCTGAAATTCACACACAGAAAGCTCAAATACACAAAAAACTCTCTCCAACCCCTACACTGACAAATGGCGCTGGTCGCACTTCCTTTTATACCCAGGGGTTAGCATGCTAAAAATAGCTGCCATTGGACAATTTGGGACATGTGGCTTTCTCAGTTTAGAAATTCTGAAAATTTGCAAAAATTAGAATTTTCGAGAATTCTAGAATTTTTGGAAATTTTCAAACGCATACGTAAAAAAGTTTTTAAAGCGGATTTTCGGAAAATCAGCGAGATCCGCAATTCGTGGAAACCGACCATCTCTAATAGTTTACCATGGAAACGGAATGGTGTAATGTGTGCAAATGTGTATCAGTAGGTGTATACAGCAGCACTTTGATACATGCAAAGGTTTGTCTTAGTTTGGAACTGAATTGCTGCAGTTTACAACTACTGATACACCTTTGCACCCATTACACACTTCTGTATCCATGGCAGCCATATCTAATTCCAAAAAAGTCAGTTTTTTAGTCCTAAATTCAAAACCAATACCATTTAACACTCACAAACAGGTGCACCCCACCTACTGATGCATCCCATCACCTACCTCTGGTGCCGTTTCCATGGCAACTATACCTATAGGGTCCATAGACTCCATAGTGGGAAATCCGAAGGTTGATATGAGATGACGTAAAAGTGCCCCGGCATACCCTATAATAATTCTATAGATTACCACGGACCCTATAGAAATCTATAGGGTATGCCAGGGAGCTTTTAAGTCATCTTATATCTGCCTTCGGATTTCCCACTATAAAGTCTATGGACCCTATAGATGTGGTTGGGCTTGGAAACGGCACCGTGGGGTAGGTCATGGGATGCATCACTAAGTGTATGTGAACCTCTGTGTAGTGTTAAAGGGTATTGGTTTTGTAATTATGACTGAAAAACTTTCTTTTTATAGATTAGCTATGGTGTTTACCATGGAAACAGAAGTGTGTAATGGGTGCAAAGGTGTATCAAGGGTATATACAACAGCACTTTTATATATGCAAAGGTGTGTCTTAGTTGGAACTGAAGTGCTGTTGTATACAGTGGGAAGTCCGAGGGCAGAAATGAGATGACATAAAAGCATCTCAGCTGCTGTAAAGGGTTGCTGAACACACTTAGTATAGTATTTGCGGTTGAAAAGACAAACGTCCATCCAGTCCAACCCATCTAGCAAATTTCCCTCCTCATTTCCTGCCTAACTGTTGATCCAGAGGATGGCAAAAAAACCCACCAAATTTATGAAGGGGGGAAAAATTCCTTACTGACTCCAAGTGCAATCGGAAATTTCCCTGGATCAACTCTACTTTATGTATCAATACCAGTAACTTGTAACATTCCTTGTTTGCAGAAACAAGAAAATAACATTTTCTCCTCCTTGAATCCATACCTCTTTTTTTAGGATTAGTGATGCTTTGTTCAGCTATCCTAACTTCATTATTGATTTAGCTAGTTTGTTGCTTCTTTACACTCTTACAGTTTTTATAATCCGTATATGCCCTTTCCGTTCTCTCCTGCCTTTTTTCCCTTTCCATTTGCCTCTTTACATCAGAATTCAGCCACATGGGCACGGATTTAATTTTTTTACAAAAAATAAGTATTATCAGTACCTTTCACCTGATAATACATTATCCCAGTTGACATTCTGAAGAGCTGCTTTTAACCTGGGAAAATTTGCCTTCCCGAAATTAAAATCTTTGTTAACCCAGCGCACTTTTCCCTTCGATAACAAATTCCAAACGCCACTATTTCATGGTCACTATTCCCTAAGCCTCCAATTAGCTTTATATCTATAATGCGCTCCACAATGTTAGATATTACCAGATCCAACAGAGCTCCTTTTCTAGTAGGAACCTCACACCCCTGTGAGAGAAAATTATCCTGCAGCAAATTTAGGAACTTTTTCTGTGATGGCAGTTCCACTACACACCATCAATGTCAGGGTAATTAAAGTCCCCATAATGAAGCCACACTCCCCAAACTTGCAGCCCTTGCCAACTGCATTGAAGTTGACTCACACTCCTCTCTCTGCACATTTGGCGGCTTATAGCAGACACCAACAATGACATTACCCCTTACCACCCCCCCCCTTTCCTGTTGCCTAATTCCACCCATATTGCCTCCACTTTAACATCCATATGGCCAGTTAGCTCTTCTTTTAATATGTCTTCAAATCTTTTTAACATAACACATACCTCCTCCCCCTTTCCTTTTTCTCTGTCCTGCCTAAACAAGGCACATCCTTCTAAATTTACATCCCAGTCATGAGAACTGTTCAACCACGTTTTGCTATACCTATTACCTCAACTTTTAATTCAATGCCATAATTTCCAATTCACCCCATTTTGTCAGTCAGGCTTCTGGCATTTGCAAACATACATTTTAGATTATGATCCTGTAATTTATTCATACACTTTAATAAACATGCCTCACTATCCCCATGCTAGCCTCACCCTCCTTTCGCTCCCGCCCGCCACTGCCTATCTACAACCCTGCTTTCCTCCTGGGTTATCTATCCCATGAGACTTGCCAATACCCTCCCCCACAAACCTAGTTTAAAATCTCCCTCCAACCCTCTAGCAATCTTCTCCCCTAAAACAGCTGCACTCCCGCCATCAGTGAGGTGCAACCCATCCCTACTAAAGAGCCTGTAGCCGACAGCAAAGTCTGCCCAGTTCTCATAAACCCAAACCCTTCTTCCTAAGCGGGAGCTTAGGAGCATTAATGCATGGCTAAGGGTGGTGACCATTAGCCATGCATTAATGCTCCTAAGCTCCTGCTGTCCCTGGCTTAGCACGTGGATGCGGTAGTATTTCTGAAAACATGGAAATGGCACTTACATTCCAGAAGATATTTGTGTTAGCAACCACTTTAACCTGTGTGCGCAGGCCTGCGAAAAGTATGCACGAGCGCACAGCTTAGAGGGAACACTGGCTGTGAGGGGTTGCTGAACACACTTACTGATATACCTTTAAACCATTACACAATTCCGTTTCCATGGAAACCATACATAAATCCTTAAAAAGTAGTTTTTTGTCATAAATACAAAGCCAATTCCCCCTTAACACTACACAAATACAGGTGTATACACCTAGTGATGCATCCCAGCACCTACCTCAAGATGCCTTTTTCCATGTTAACCATACCTACGGTTGCCATGGAAACGGCAACGTGGGGTAGTGGTGGAATGCATCGTAAGTGTGTGTGCCTCGTGTTTGTGTAGTGTTGATACATTGATATTCTGTTATACAGTGCTATTGATATACAGTGCTATTGATATACAGTTACATAATTTTACAGAGATATGTATATACAGTGATATTGTTGAGTGATATTGATATTCAGTAATATTGTTATACAAGTGATCTTGATATACCGTGATACTGTCATACGTAATATTAATATTGGTGATATTGTTATACAGTGATATTTTTATACAGTGATATTGATATACAGTGATATTGTTAAACTGTTACATTGTTATACTGTAATGCCTACTATGCAGTGAGCTGGTTGGAGCTTGAGCATTCTCAGATGAGGCAGTTAGGGGATTAGTATTCAGTCATTGTAACAGCTGCTAACTCTGCAGAATTTAAGGTTATTAATTTCAGCTTTCTAACTATGCAGTTTGGGGCTACCTATTAATAAAAAAATTATATTATTTTTCATTTAAAGGGAGGACTTGCCCTTTAATTTTTACTGTAATTGTGCTACTATTAACCCAAAATAATAAATATTTAAAGGGCATGTCCACCCCCAAAACTATAATCCCCCACTAATGGCCCCACCATGTAGTGTAATAAATCCTTACCTCACATCCCAGCTCCATATGGTTCTCCTGTAGTGTCCCCCCCCAAAGTCCCAAAAACTGGCCACCAGGAGGATAGCAGAGTCCATACAGGACTCTGCCTTCCTGTCTCCCCTCCGGGAGAAGTTTGGCATCGCACTGCAGCCTTCCCCCCCCTCCCCCTCCATCTCGTTTTGCAAGCCCTCCCCTCATAGAAACCCTTGGCCATATATTAGGGTTCCTTGCCCCAACCGCTGAAAAACATTTTTAGAAAGTCCCCTGAACTCTACTTACCTTCCCTCTCTCCCCTGGCATTCTGAGCACCGGCAGCCGCTCCGTGATTGGCTGCTCTCACCAATCACGGATGCAGCTGCCGGTCCCGCCCCCTGCTTGCAGTGTCTTGCAAGCAGTAGGCCGGGCAGCGCGTCGGAGGAGGAGAGGAAGTAAGTAAAGATCGGGGCACTTTCTTAAAATTATTTTTATAGCGGTTGGGGCTCTGGGAAGGTATACTATTATATGTGAAAAATTTTTATAAGGGTGGACATGCCCTTTAAACCTGGGATATACCGGATACGGTCATACAGTAATATTTTTTACAGTGATAGTTATATTTGTTATACAGTGATTTTGTTATACATGATATTGATAAAAAGTGATATTTTTTTATAAAGCGACATTGATATACAGGTGATATTGTTGAACTGTGATGTTTACATTGATATTTGTTATACAGTGCTATTGATATATATGTGCTATTAATATTCAGTTTATATTCTTACAGAGTGATATTTATTATGATATATTGCTGTACAGTGATATTATACAGTGATATATAAAATGTTTATTGATATACAGTGATATTGTTATACATTGATATCTACATACAGTGATATTGTTCTACAGCTCATATTGATATACAATGATATTGTTATACATTGATCTCAAAATACAGTGGTTTTGATATACAGTGATATTGGTATACTTTGATATCCATATACATTGATAATGTTTATAGTGATATCGATATACAGTGATATCGATATACAGTGATACAGTGAATCGTAACCCCTAGGTTGCGGCTTCTTTGGAGTATCGCAGTAGAAACTTGAACGGGCCCCACAGCCTATACACCAGAGGCTGCATGTTTCGTTTTGCTTAAGTATTTAACTGCAGCTAATGTATCAGTTATCTCTTCTGGGAGATTTGCCTAGAGCGTGTGTGGCTCTGGGTTACCCTCCCTGGATAGGGTGATGCCGTTAGGGCACGAACACCCAAATTATTTTTTTAAATGTTTTTGAAAATGACACGTGCTCCCTATGTAAGACCCCCACAATGATCGCAAATGACCTAACCCATGTTATGCAGTAATTGTCACAAACTGATTACTGCATCATGGGAGTTGTTTTATCAGGTCACTATGAAATGGTGTGTTTCTTACTATCCCTTTGGCTCTCTATTTAATTTTAGCAGTTTTCTCTGTTTTTTTGGGGTGAAATGGCTATGGGCCCAATGGGGGATTCCCCTGTAACCCTGTGGGCCAGTCCGACACTGGGTTATGCTGAGTGGGGGCAAATCTGGACCAGACCTTTAATGAAACTAGATAACATTACAATCATCAAAGTTAAACCCAACAGTAAGGCCTAGCAGTCCTCAACATTGTACCGCATATACTCGAGTATAAACCGACCGAGTATAAACCGAGGTACCCAATTTCAGCAAAAATCCTAATAAAGTTGTTGACTCCAGTATAAACCGAGGGTGAAACTTGGCATTCAATATGTTTGGAAACTACAACTCCCAGCTAATAAGCATGCTGGGATTTGTAGTTTCCAAACATCTTGAATGCCACCCTCACTTGGCATTCAAGATGTTTGGAAACTGCAACTCCCAGCTAATAAGCATGCTGGGAGTTGTAGTTCCCAATCATCTTGAATGCCCCCCTCACCCTCCCACCCAGTTCAGTTTGTACCTGTGGGCTCTCCTCCATCCAAGGGCTTCCTCTATCCAAAGGCTTCCTGGCAGGTACGGTATCCTGAGCATTCCGGCAGCCGCACGCTCATTCCAGTACTGGCGCGCCGGCTGATGTCACTGCCCGGCGCCGGGCAGTGACGTCAGGCCGGCGCGCCAGTACACAGAAAGATCGTGCATTACCGGAATGCTCAGGTAAGCTACTGACTCGAGTATAACCGAGTTCAAGTTTTCAGGCTGATTTTTCAGCCTGAAAACTCGGTTTATACTTGAGTAATATACGGTACTTTTAATGAGAGGGGGTGGTTTTACAAGATATACGGACATGTATGCCATCTATATTCATTGTGGATTTAAATTGGTAGTGATTGTATCTGTCATCTGCCCATGATTATTCTGACATACAGACATAGAAAAACCTGTTCATATTCCTGTGTTACATTCTGGAGAATTGAGTCAGGTGTTCCTGTCTCCTATGCTTCTAAGGTTATTTAATAAAAGATCTTATCATTAAAAATGGTGCTAATTTTGCCCCAACCAATCAGATGTTAGCTTTTAATGTTAAATAATGTCTGATGGGTTGGGGCAAAATTAGCACCATTTTTAAAGGTGGAGAATGGTTTCCATTTCTTACTGGACTAAATGTACAGTAAACTTACAGTGGTTCGTACCTAACCCTTAAATGTTTGGTTTGTAAATGTGAGGGTGCGAGTGTTGGCGGTGTATAGTGAACTATGGACAATAAAAACAAAGACCTGGAGATATTGTTCCTAATGCATGTGTGAATTAACAAGTGACTTTTATCTTGTTGTTACTCTGGCAGACTAAAGGTGGCCATACTCTATGAGATATTACTTACCCGACCAGGGCTCACACATGTTCCTTCCTCGATCCTGCGGAACCGATTCTCCCGATCTTACATTCGACCAACATGCGATCGCAAAAGAATGGGATTTTGCGATCGCATGTCGGTCAAATATACGATCGGGAGAAGCGGTTCCG
Organism: Hymenochirus boettgeri; assembly: GCA_019447015.1. Lineage (NCBI taxonomy): Eukaryota > Metazoa > Chordata > Amphibia > Anura > Pipidae > Hymenochirus > Hymenochirus boettgeri. The sequence continues at coordinate 210,169,894 of CM033471.1, read as the reverse complement.
GCCAGCATCGATGAACATCGCGTGAGCGCTCGGTCGGGTAAGTAATATCTCATAGATGTATGGCCACCTTAAGCTAAAGAAAGGGGGGGGGGAATATATATATATATATATATACATACATACATACAATACAAGGATTGTGAAAGCACTCCAATTAGGCTAATTTACAACTACATTTAGCAGAAGTGCTACTGATCTGGTCAAACATTTATACAAACATAGAAAAGATAATCAATGCACATTCCTAGGCCCCATACAATATCATATTATCTGCACACTGGCATACTTTTGAAGCAAATGGGTTTTAGTATACATTACTGTGATCACATGAATGAAAAGCCTTCCAACTTTTATATGGAGCCTGTTATATGGATCCAGTGTGTAAGAATGAGAAATGCAAAAGTTTGCAGTAATCAAGGGTGTCCCTGTCTATGGTGCACCACTTTGAATATTGACCAGGCCTGTATATTGTGTGTCCTTGTAAGTTGGTGTACACTTATCTGTTACCTCAGAGTTCGTATCCAATAAGGTCAATTGTCTGTCCAATAATCTGTCCTCCCAACAGGTGGTATCAGGATCTTATACACTGGATCTTGGGTCCCATTCAATATCTCTCCAAAGCACACGCCACAATCCACTTTCACTTTCTCTCCTCCTACCACAGCAGGGATGTCTTATATTTTATTACTCACTGACACCACCTGCAGGCTGGAAGTGGTATATAAGGAACCTTGGTGTATGTGTCCATTACAATACACATCACATCCTGTGTAGCAGACAGAAACTTTTTTGGATTAACTTCCTTTCATATGGAGCAGACACAGGGGTGTGGATTAAGCTGCCATTTGAACATTCCATTTTAAAATAGGGATCTCAGCTCTGTAAGTAAGTTTATGTATTTTGTGTTGTACCTAATACAAGTCAGTGCTATACTTTATATACATTTACTGATGGTCATTTAAAGGGTTTGTCCACCCTTATAATACATTTTTCCCATATGAGTATAGTATAACTTCCCCCAGCCCCAACCGCTATAAAATAATTTCAAGGAAGTGCCCCGATCTTTAATTACCTTCCCTCTCTCCTCCGCCGCACTGCCCCAGCCTTCTGCTTGCAAGACAATGCAAGCAGGGAGTGGGACCGGCAGCTGTGTCCGTGATTGGCTGAGAGGCAGCCAATCACGGATTCGGGTGCCGGCTACTCAGAACGCCAGGAGAGAGAGGGAAGGTAAGTTCGGGGGACTTTCTTAAAAACTTTTTACAGAGGTTTGGGCTGGGGGAAGGTATACTAATATATTGCCAAGGGTTTTTATGGTAGGGGGAGGGATCACAAAATGGGAGGGAGAGAGAGGGGGAGAAGGGCTGCAGTATGCATGCCAAACTTCTCCCGGAGGGGAGACAGGAGGTAGAGTCCTATATGGACCAAAGTCCAAAGTTTTTGGACTTTGGGGGGGGGGGTTTTCTATACATCCATTTCTCTCCTCTAGAAGGATCCTGCTCTGTACATTTGTAGTGAATATTAAAACTAATTAAAGGGAGTCTTTTTTCTTCTATCTCAGCTTTTAAAGAACTGACTCAGCAACAACCATGAGATGAGTTTTAGAGGTAAAGCCTCCCTCCTGAGCAGAATTGCTTTTCTGCCCATGGGGTCTTCAGACAGGGATATTTTAGAATTTGGCAACAAATCTTTATTGCCATGTGCACGTAAATGTTCTGATTCCTTTAGTTGGGTTTAATTTTAAACAAAAAGAGTTTTCTGTAATTGTCTGATTTTCAGTGCCCAGACATAATAACTCATTTCCCTGTGAAAACCAAAGGGGCTACTGATGGACCAACCCCAGCAAGTTTTGCCAGCTGGGAAAACAATTTCAGAAAAGAAACCTATAGAAATGTATTGCAGCCCCTTGCGCTATCTGATTGGTAGTCTGCATCATCAGGAGCCAATCAAATGTCTTGGGTTCCCCTGAAAAACAAATCAAATGGTTCATAGTTTTTAAGAAGTCCCCCCCTTCCTATTTCAGGGTAGGCTCTAACTTCTTTATCTCTATGAACATTCATTAGTAGGCCATGTTTATATTTAAATGAGTAAAACGTTGCACACAAATTCATTATATTATGTGATACTTTCCTGGAGATAGAAGAATCATATTCTAGAAAGTCTGGGGTACAATATGGTAAAATGTACTGTAGTGGCTTTAATATAAGATGTACAAGCAAAAACAATTTATTTTACTCAGACTTCTAACTCAGATATTGTTGGTTAGAAAAATGTATAGTTTGTCTTTAATATATATAACCTTAAAAATCTTTTTCATGTCTTTTAACTAAATAAAGGCAACGGCATACACAAACTTAACACGGGTCTATACAACTAATCAGACGAAAATCAGTTAAGTTGATTTGAACTGTTTTGATTTATTAGGGATTGACGTCTTAGTCAAGTTCTTCCCTGTAAAACCGAACATTATACTTATAATATTACAAAGTAAAATGAGGCGGTGACACAATTTAAAGGGAATATTCACCTATCTTTAAAGTTTGTTTTATTCAGTTTAATTGAAGAAAGGGAGGTAAATGAGCTATGTCTTACCTCCTGTTCTCCAGTAAAACCCTGGTCTGGGCCATTTATTTTGCGTTCAAATATTGACCATAAAATGATTTTGGCCTGTAGTGGTATCTACTTAATTATTAACTAGCTTAAGTTTAAACCACAAATGTTTAAGTACAATTATCCTATAAGGTTTAATATTAAAAGCATAGGATTATATAACACTGTTATGAAATTGTAATATTCACTGTAATTGTATGAAATGGTAGGCTAAATCTGATTAGGCACACTTGTTTCTGTGTAAGTAAAGTGAAGGAATTATTAATAAAAAGAGCAGTGACTGTATACAGTATATGGGAAACTGGGATGATGACATAACCAAACACAAGGGGGCGCTAACATTGTCTCACTGTTATTTCCAAATTTTATCCTTTGAAAGATGAATTTGTAGATCAATCCCAGGTTTCCTCTATTGCAGAATTAACGAGCAATATCTCAGACAGGGCGAAAAGTCTATGGAAATGTAACATTTAGATTCTATCTCTATGCTTTAAGGGACTCACTTTATTTCACACAGCCTTTATATATCCACATTTATGTCAAGTACTAAGTAGCCTAAAGTTTAATGATCAATTCCCATTGTTTATTATAAAAAAAATGTAAAGGATAACTAAAGGCAAAAAAAATTTTCTTCCTCTAAACTCACCACTGATACTGAATTCTGTGTTCTGTGACCAGACAGGACTGTCAAAATAGGATTATCTACAAAGCAACACAGTGCACATTTCCTGACTTAGGCAAAGATCTAACAAAACTATTTCTCTTTTCTATTCACCTATGGTCCCATGGAGGGCCTTTTAATTATTTAAATTATAGTCATATTTTACATATTATACCTTTAGCTTTCCTTCTTATTTCCTCCTTTTCCCCCACATCAGACATACATACCAAGAAAGTGGAACACTTTTAACTGCCTTTTCATCTATTGCACTTAATAAAATAGCTTCCCTTTGCTGAATCAGTAGTACGAATTGGGAACCATCCATCTTGCTCCAGCAGGATGTTTAATTAACAGCTGAATTTTCTGCTTTATCCTTTAAGAGAATGAATTTTAATTGTGGTCCAAACGATGCTACTTATTAAAAGCAAACCACACAGCAATTGATCAAAGCAAATAGCAATATGGAAGCAGTTGCAATTCTGTTAAATAAAGGTAATGTTTGTTTATTAAGCTTCTCTGTAGGTGTTTAGCTGGGGTTATTGATTAGCTATAGACTGAGCAATTGTTAAAGAAAGTGAAATGTATGAAAGAGCTACTTTCCGTTACTATGGGGATTCATCTTTGAATTGCTTGTTCTTCTACAGTCATGCCTCATATGAAACCTAAAATAATTATTTTGGGGCTTTTTCACTTGCGTAACATTTACTAAATGGCAAATCAATAGGCAATGAAGTCACCTAACATGCCCTAGAAACTTGGAAAGATTCACTGTTAAAAAGCAAGTCTAATGAGGTTCACCAAGGAGTGCAGTGTAGGAATTTCTTCCATCTTGCAGTCTGCAGAACTCTCTTATATTTTTATGAACTTAGAATACCGTAGAATACCGTGCAGTAGTAAACTACCGCAATGGTATTCTATGGGGATCGTAAAATCCTAGATATACCATAGGTATCGTGAATTTAACCGGTAGGGTTTGTATGCTCATTGGGTCTTCATTTGTTTCAGGATACAGTTGTTTAGTTTCATCTTCTCATAGTTTGTTTTATCTGTTCTTCTGATTGGTCTGGTCTGCTTTTTTAAATTTTCCGCTTCCTCCTGGTCATTGCCCATTATAGGGCATAGTGGTGTGTTCTTTCTGATTGTCTTCTGGTTTATGATTTGGCTTGTATTCTCGACTAGTCTATACTGAAAATATTCAGTGAATTACAGTTTTGTGTGTGTAAGCTACAGTATTAGCGCTTAAAGGAACAGTTCAGTGGAAATGATCAATATTTGTTAAATTGTTAGTTTGTGTAATGCCTTCTTAGTTATTCTACATATTCTCTCCCATTTTGAAAAATCAGTTGATTTCATACCGTTTGCTGTTCCCTGCTGTTGACATTAGTGAGCTGACATTTCAGGTTCTAACGGTCCTTCTTCTTCCCAGGATGCACCACTTCCTTGGAATGTTCCTAACAGTAATTTCTACTGATTGGCTGTTGGATGGGTCAAACATGTTCAGATCTCTACTGAGCAACTGAATCAACCCAGGCGCTAGGTCAAGGGCAAGACCATAACGGTCTCTATTAGGGGTCCTGCAAACAGGAAGTTAGTATTTCGGTTGCATTTATTTATACACAGACAAAATGCTGAATTGGCAGATTAAGGTCATTGGGATGAAAAAATACTGCTCTTTTTCTGAAAAGTACATGTATTTGCACTGAACTTTCCCTTTAATTGGATATTAATGGTTGATTAGGACAAGGGTCAGTTAAAGGACAATTATACCTTCCCTCCACTCCACATCTTTGTGCTACTGCACAAAGATGTGGAGCAGAGGGAAGGTGAGTATAATTGTCCTTTAATGCTATGAACTGCTTTTAATTGGAACATTTGTGCGTTGCCAGACTTGTTCCCATAGTTGCTCCTAAAACAACAGCTAAAGTCATCAAATCAGGTAAAAGTTGCTGCCTGTACAAAACAAATAACCAAGAATAGCCAAAAAATCATTTGGTTTGAAATGAAATAGAGATTTAAAAATTTTCACTTCTTTAATCATTTCCATCTTTGGAATAATATGACAGCCAGAATAGATGACTTTGTTAAAGAAAGGTTTAAAATAACTTCATCTGAAAGCTAGCAGTTTGCCTACCCATTTTCCATATTTTCTTCCAATAAGGTTATGTGATATTGCTCAGCAAAACTGTAAACTGTAATTCAGTTGTCACATAACAAAAAATGGTCAACAGATTTCAAAGCTCAAGGTGAACTGCTGAATTTCTAAAAATAAAGAACCAAGAAGCTTTTACTGCACTTTTATATCAACTTGGCTCTGAATGTAGCATCTCTTTCTCCGGTTTTTATTTCAGACATATCAGTAGTTATACAGTACAACTGGGAGCAATGAATTTTAATGGTTGTTTAAATGATTGCTTATAATTACTTGCACTATAATTTTATAGGGTTTAAGTATTTAAGTGTTACGTTACATTCCAGTGCTTTATTGTGAATAATTCTTTGTAATTCTTATTTTGATTGTATAGCACCAAATAAATCAATAAATGTTAGGGGGATGTCTATTGGCCAGGTTTTCAAGCTTATGATGTACTTTACGCTGCTTTGTTAAAGGGTATGTCTGCCCCTAAAATAGGTTTTTTTCATAATGTAGGGCACCCAATCCCACCCCCAACTGTTGATTTCATTTTGTAAAACAAGCCCCAGGAATGTCCTTACACTACTTCATTCAACCCACGCTCTGTTCCAGAAGCAGCAGAGAGGGGTGGGGCAGTTGCTGCTGGCTATGCAGACAGCCAGGGGAACAAAGAACTGTAAGTATCTTTCTGGGGCTTGTTTTACAAAAGTAAATCGACGGTTGAGGGTGGGCTGGGAGCCGTACACTACGGAAAAGGGCTTTTAATGGTAGGGCACCAAACAGCCCGAAAGGATCCAGAGGGATGGAGGGAGGGCTCCCCTGGGCATGTCAGAGTCCTCTAGGAGAACAAGGAAGCAGCAGGGACCTGATGACTCACGGACATCTCCTACTCTTCACCTTTTGCAACTTTGGACAGACACTGCAGGAGAACATTAAGGAACAGAGGAGTAAGGTAAGGATTTTTTAACACTACACAGCTATCAAGTAGCGCAAAAGTTAACAGTAGGGGTTTTGGATCGATAGCATGGTGCTATTTACAAAAACATTTGGAAATGGCGCTGTGCTCTAAAATCCATCTAAAACCCACATTAACCCGAAATTTTTTTGGGTTAACGTGGGTTTTAGAAGGATTTGGGCCATATTGTGTTTGTTGGTATTAAACAAATAAATACCAAATTGTGCAGGACTATAGGCTTGGTGCAAGATGTCTCCACCTTTCAAAGTGATTTAAACGGGTTTTTAAAGGATTGGGCTACAAAATTACAAATGATGTTTAAAGTGAAGCAGTTGGGCAAAACCAGCATGTATGCTACTCATACCCTAAATAGATTAAAGCTGGGAGCTAACTTAATGGAGAAGGACTTGGTAGTAATTGTGGTCAAGTAACTCTTAGCAGTGTTTGGCAATATCTGCTATAGAGAACAAACTAATTTTCTGTATAAATAAGACATCAAAGTCGATGAAGGAAACATCATTATGTGTCTATATAGAGCCCTTGTAAGGCCTCATCTTGCAGAGAGGTTTTGGGCAATAGTCCACAGAAAGGATAACAACAAATTGGAATTGGTACAGAAACAGAAAACTAAAGTTATAAGAGGAATCGTGAATTTGTGTTATGAAGATTGGTGATCAAAGTTGGGTTTCCCTGTAGTGTTTGTGAAGGGGTTAAAGGGCATGTCCAGCCATGAAATAAAATTTTAGCTTTAGGTTCAGTAACCCCCCAAAACCTAACTCTCTCTTTACTCAATTTCCCCAAAGATGCCCCTGCAGAGACTTAGCAGAGACGATCCTTGTGGATAGCACTGATACCGTAGATTTTCACTTTTAACTTCATTCTGCAACCATGGCTCAGAGCAACTAGACACACCTTGTATTTTTGTGTTACCCATCTGGCATCCATTTGTGTAAAGCTACGTACACACGTCCGATTTTAAGGAAGAGGCCTGATGCCCAAGTGGGTGACACCTTGCATATTGGGCTGTAGCTGCACGTGTGTATTTGGTCATTGATTGCAGCGGATTGACGAATGATGACTGAGTAAAAGCATACACACGTGTAACTATGAATCGAAACAGCCGCATCGGGCCATGTCTGCCAAATCAGACATGTGTACGGGCCTTAACACATCATATTCTTTTCCTGTTGGAAGAACAAGATGTTTTATTAGCAATATCTACAAATACAATGCTTCAGCTATTGCTTTATGACTTTCCTCCCTCCAATTGACTGCCTGGTCCGAACCTTGTTCATGGTTACCAATGAATTGCATCGTTGCTGCATTTTACCTGTTAATGTCTTGTCTTCCTTATACAATCAAAGTATGCTGAGTACTCCTGCACTCATTCCAGATACTATGCTCCAGGTGCCTCCAGGTATCACAGTTCCATTAGCATGCACATAAATTAATAAAAATATATAAATGTTTCCGGGCACACTGTTGTTCAAAGATAACCAAAACTGGGTTTTATTTTATCATGATGAAGATGTCTTGAGTGGCGTCGAAACGTTGAAAAAAAACAGTTTGGTTATCTTTGAAAAACAGTGTACCCGGGAAAATTTATATATTTTTATTGTCTTCCTTATAGTAACAGCTGGTTGGCAGAAAAGGAATGAGAGGCAGGAATCAGAATGTTGATTTGTGCCTGCTATGCAGCTTGTTTGCTGATGAGTTTATTTGCACGTGCAGGAAAGTGACCAAGTGCATCGAAGGAAGCACAAAAAGCAGGTAGAATTCGGTAGAAAAAGTGGGAAGAAATGTCATATTGGGTTTTCATCTTAAAACAGAACATTAAGTTTATTATCACTTATGGCACATTTAAAATAATTTCTGTTTATAGTTTACATTTTACTTCATAACAATAATTTAAAAACCAAATGAAGTGGCCTAACTCATGTCTAACCTTTTCCCTAATTAGCCACTGCACTTTCCAATTAAATTTCTATCTGTCATTGGAATCACCACAGTTATTAATAGAGACTTTTCGTACAGATTCATTAGTCCCCAACCAGATGGTTTCATGGCTAAACATGTCATTGATTAAAGAAATAGGACTGTTAGAGGGATCAACTGGATGGACATTTTTTGCCTTGTGCTATTTATCACAGTTTCTTTCCATGTGGTGTTTAACAGATATGAAAGACTGGATTGGATGCCAGTTATTTCTATTGTAGTGTAGGAAACGTAATAACATATGATCATTTGTTGAACTGATGTAGAAAACAATGGTCATCCAATGCTGCAGGACTCAGTGGCATCACCTGTTCCCATTATGTGACCAGAATTCAATGTATAATTTATTGTATGGTGCCCCTTTAAAGCTGCAATATCTATTTATATTTAGCTTTAATCACAGATTAAAGTATTTTGTATAGTAATAGTATACTTATACATTCCTGCATCTTAATATAATTTATAAACTTGGATTCTACCAGGCATTACAACAAGGTGGCACCCCAACTGTATTAGGAATAGTCATTAATATTGGTTTTGATTCGGATCTGCTGGCTTCGAATATCTGTGGATGCGATGGATCTTTTTTCGCAATAAAACTCGCCAATTTTGTTCATCTCTAAAAAGGAACAGCATGGTACTGCATGGCCACCGTATGTGCATTGTCTACTGTACATTCCATATGTTTGATACCTGTGTGATATGTTTCTGAAGGTTTGTCTGTGTCCAACAAATATGTCCTGTCAGTTTAAGGTAGTTTCCCTATATCAGTGGTGGCGAACTCATGGCACTAGTACCAGAGGTGGCACTCAGAGCCCTTTCTGTGGGAATTCGTGTACAGCAGAGTTCACTAGAGTGTTTTTTAACCAGAATGCTTGGTCTGCTCCCCTTTCTGCAATCCAGTGCTTGAGAAAGTATTAATGGGTTTAAAACATAATTTTGTTATCCATACACAAGCGAAACCCCCAACGTATTTCGTGCTGCATCGTGCTATCTACTGTATCTGTCTGTGTCTATCTGTTTAAAGGGCATGTCCACGCCTGTAATACATTTTTGCCACATAGTAGTGTACCTTCCCCCAGCCCCAACCGCTATAAAAGATTTTTCAGAAAGTGCCCCGATAGTTACTTACCTTCCCTCTCTCCTCCGCTACACTGCCCGGCCTTCTGCTTGCATGAAACTGCAAGCAGGGGGGCGGACCGGCAGCCGCGTCCCTAATTGGCTGAGAGGCAGCCAATCACGGACGCAGCTGCCGTCTGATCAGAACGCTGGGGGAGAGGTAAGGTAAGTAAAGTTCAGGGGACTTTCTTAAAAATCTTTTACAGCGGTTGGGGCTGGGGGACAGAACACTACTATATGGGCAAGGGGTTTTATGGTAGGGGGAGGGATCGCAAAATGGGAGGGAGAGGGGGGGGAGGCCTGCAGTGGCAAAATTTTCCCGGAGGAGAGACAGGAGGCAGAGTCCTATATGGACTCTGCTGTCCTCCTGGTGGCCAGTTTTTGGGACTTTGGGGGAGGGGATTACAGGAGAACCATTTGGAGCTGGGATGTAAGGTAAGGATTTTATTACACTACATGATGGGGCCAGTAGTGGGGGAAATTATAGTTTTGGGGGTGGACATGCCCTTTAAGTTGTTATTTCTATAGTAAACCTGCAGAATTCAGGTTCAATTATCATATTGGCACTTTGCAACAAACAGGTGGATATTGGGTTGCAGTTTGGGCACTCGGCCTCTAAAAGGTTCGCCATCACTGCCCTATATGTTAAAGGGCATGTCCACCCCAAGACTAAAATTTAACCCACTACTTACCTTACATTCCTGCTCCTTATGGTTCCCCTGTAGCCTAAGTCCAAAGTCCAGGAAACTGAAGAGTAGTGGCTGTCTTCCTGTCCAAATGTCTCTGTCTCATTTATTGTCTCTGGGAGGGATGGTGACATGTGCAGAGGAGCCCTCTCTCCCTCCTGATACCTCTCTTCAAATCCTTCACCTGACGTAAATCCATATTGTAGGGCAAACCCTCCCACCCCCAACCGCAATGTTAAAAGTTTAAAAATAGATTTAAATCTGAACTTTCAGCTCCTCGTTCCAGCGTCTTGTCTATTGCTGGCAGCTGCGGCTGTGATTGGCTGCCCCCACAGCCAATCACAACCACGGCTGCCGGTCCGGCACCCTGCTTGTAGTTCCGGCGGGCAGGGGAGCTGGACCAGAGCGATGCTGGAACAAGGAGATGGAGATGTAAGTAGAGTTTGAAATCGATTTTTAAACTTTTAACTTAGCGGTTGGGGGTGGGAGGGTTTGCCCTGCAATATAGATCAAAGTCAATATGGAGGGTGGAGATGTCCTTAAAATGATTATAATATGAGTACAGTTAAATACAGTGATTTATTTCTATTGTGGAACAATTTATTTTTATAGACAAGCAGTACTGAACTAGAAAGGGAATGTTTAAATAAAAACATTGAATTTGGCTTGAAAGGGCACTTTTCTTTAGGGAACATGCCATGGTTCCACAGAGACTTATTAATGAGTCTGTCTTTTTGTGCTGTGAATTTTAAAAGCTGATAACATTGCTATTGCAAAGAAAGAGGACATGTTCGCTTTAAACTTAATTTTGACTAAATGCATATAGTATGTCTTTTAGAGATAGATGAACTTCATAGAGTTCAGTTACTGTAGTTTTTGAACTTTAGTAAAAGTTTTGAAGTTCGATAGTTCAAAATCAAACTTACTAAACTCAATGTGGACAAATAGTATGAAAAGTTTGAATGAAATAAACATTTAAATAGCAATGGCAACTGTTATTTTCTTTCAGAAAGAATCTGATTGTCTCTTCCCCAGACCATTTCTCAGGTCCCAGAACGCGGTTCAGAAAAAATTTAGAAAGCGGAATTCCGGAAAATCCATATAATTAGCCTGTGAGAAATGGTGTAAAAGGTGTCAAGAAATGTTTTGAACAAACTTTCGGCGTTATTCAATAAAAGTCCTTTGTTAAATATGGTGCTAATTTTGCCCCAACCAATCAGATGTTAGCTTTCAAATGTTAAAAAATATCTGATTGGTTGGGGCAAAATTAGCACTATTTTAAACTATAAGAACTTTTATTAAGTCTCCCTGTTTCTCCTTTATTGAGTGTCTTGCCTTGTTGTGCTGCGTCTACTGTCTACTAATTGGGGATATTACCAGATGGATCTGCCCAGAGGTTTATTTTTATGGAATTTTACAGTATCCCTTTGATTGTTCATTCTCCGTCATTCTCTTCATTCTAGTACTTTCTGTCCTGTTTAATTGAACCCCGATTTTCATTATTTGTTCATAAAATACCAGACAACGCCCATGTATTCCATTTAAATGCAGACTGGATTTCTGATCAGAAGGGAATGTTTCTGAGAGAAACCTGGAGCATTGAGGTGTGCATTTAAAACCTGCAATCGTGTTGTTAAGGTTGAAATCCCTTCCTGGCTCCAGTATGGCAATTAGACCAGCTCTTGGATCAGCAGTGAATTATATGCAGTGACACGAGTAACCTTGAATGTTTTCATTTACAGGGCAACCAGCACTTTCCTGGAATTGCGTATTTGCCTTACACAGTCTTCATACATAAATGCCCTTCTTTACCAGGTACCAGGTTTCAAGATGTCCTTTATGTCCTTTAGTAAATAGACATTTTATTTTTTTTATTAAAGGATCATGTCCCCAGTCCCTAAGTATAATAGCCAGCTATGTTCATAGTTATTAACCCTTTGATTATGACAATAATAATTCAGAATACACTAGAAAATCACAATATTCCTCTTCCGCTCGCAATATTCTGCTCTCTTTCGGCTCCCGTCCTCTGGAATTCTATTCCCCTCAATCTTCATCAAGAAACCTCAATCAGCAGGTCTAAATCTACCCTTACATCCTATCTATCCGGTAACCAGCACAGTATATGGTATCTATATATCTATATATGATAAATCTAGCCTTACATCCTACCTATCTGGTAACCAGCACAGTATATGGTATCTATATATCTATGACTTTCTTGCTTGACTCCTTGACAGATAAGTCAGAGCAAAAGGTTTAATTAAAGGAAACCACACTTTGTGACTCAGCATTGGTGAAGACACAATTACTTGTTTTTTGCATGTGGCATCCCATGAGGTCCATGATAGTCACCAGCAGTTTTTACAAATATAAAAGGAAAAAGATCCCTATGTCTGGTCATTAAGTGTATGCATAGTACAGTGCTACAAAAGTACAAAAATTACATTAAAAAGTACAAAATTACATTAAAAAATGTTAAAGGACTGTTGTATAAAGATTTATCCCCCAACCCACCCTATCTCATTTAATAGTACCCAGGATAAGGAACTAAGCCGCAAGGTCCTTACCCCTGCGTTTATTTGCAATCTGGAGAACGGATATGTAGAATGTTGTGCTCGCCATTTGGGGGGTGGGGTGGGCGAATGAGCATACCAAGGGTTAGGTCCTTACTTTAGGTAAGCCCAGGTGTGGGGACCTATTAGTTTAGGTCCACACCCTGGGTAATATCAATGGGTAGAGCGCAGGTGGAGGAAGTTTGTTATAATTTAAAACATATTCATATTACCAACAAAAGATGAGCTGCTAAGTGCTGCAGTGTACAGAACTGCCAGTGCAAACTGTTTGAGTCAATGAAACAATTTGATTGTCCTTAGTATAGATTCAGAAACTCAAGTTTTGTTTTACAGCCAGTGTACTGCCAGCTTCTGAGCAGTTGCTACTGAGGAAACTTTTTCTGATAGGAAACAAAACACTTGTCTGAACTTCCTGTCTGAAAACTCTTCTTAGCTTATGGGATGACTGCCGTATGACGAAAATGCAAAAGGTCCTCCAAATGTGTGTAAAAACCACAGGTACTATTACCTCGCATTAGCAAGGGTTTTTCACTCCTACGTTATTTCGAAAAACTGGAATCCAAAAATGGAATCACTAGCGTATGCCTGCTATGCAGTGAGCTGGTTGGAGCTTGAGCATTCTCAGATGAGGCAGTTAGGGGATTAGTATACAGTTATTGTAACAGCTGCTAACTGTGCAGAATTTAAGGTTAGTCTTTATATTCAAAAAAGTGGTTAATACAGCAGGGGGAAAAGTACAGAGTAAGTTCAGGGGAGGAATTGGACCTTGTGGACTTAGGGGCAAACACATTGCATTGACTCTTTTTATTAGGAGCAGCATACATAAAGGACGTTTTGTACATGCAAATGTGTCAGTGCTATTGGGTAGCATTAACGTATTTGTAGGTGATCTTGTATTAAAAAAATATATAAGTATAAATATAATCTATCACAAAAAATGTTATTGTATTGGCAGTCTTCCATCTCCCACCATTCTTTGTGTTGCAGGACCCATGCAGTTCGCAAGTAGAAGTTGGAATCATTATACAAAGTGCAATTAAGTGAAAGAATCTCACTGTAGACTACATTGGGAAGCCCCAAGGTCATTATAAGGACCATTGGTAGGCTAGTCTTATTCTGTGCGGTTTTTTAAAGTACGGTACATTTTGCATTAACCCAACATTTGCACATAGAAAGCCCCCTCTTTTGAAAGGCTTAATTAGAAAAATACTCATACAGTGAAGCAGATCGGTAATACATTTGTGCCTCACAAGGCTGCATGGAAGCCCAGTTTACTCTGCAGTATACTTTAAAGCTTATAGTAATATATAACATTTTATATATTATATATATAATATATATACAATATAATATTTACTAATATATATAAAATATATTAGTATATATACCCTTAACAAGTAAGCACCTAGTTAAAGTGGAGCATGTGTGTGTGTATCTCAGAGACAACTGTAGAAGATTGATCTTCACCACCTGAAAGCTGCTTTATATTTAGGCTGATATATGTAATACAATGTAAATTGTTTTCTGTCTTTAGTTCTCTTTATTTTGGTGTTTTTTCTTGATAAGTTTCTTTTTCCAATTCTTTTGGCAATTAAATCCAAGGAATTTCAACAGACCTTGTACTTTTTTCAAAATGCCATTAGCTTATTAATACCACGTTTCATGTTGCAAACAGCATTTTGATTAGAGTCACTGGTTAAGGAACTGTAAACTCAATATTTGAAGTCTTGTGCCATTCGTTTCTATTATTCACAGGGAGGTGAAACTCTTATTCTCACCTCCTGCGAATAATACTTTGCTCAGGGGACCGGGAAATTACCTTCGCTCCACTCCACTCGCAGCCGCTCTTCACGAACAGCTGTTCTGTCACGACCGTGGCGCCCTATCTTTTGTATTGGCGCGCCTGCCTAAGATAGGCGCGCGCGGTCGGGACAGAGCGGCTGTCAGTGAAAAGCGGCAGCGAGTGGAGCGAGCGAAGATAAGTTCCGGTCCCCTGAGCAAAGTATTATTCACAGGGAGGTGAGATAACGTTCTCACCTCCCTGTGAATAATACAAACGGAGGGCAAAGACTTCAAATTTGATTATATGGGTTTACAGTTACTTTAAGATTTCTTCTAAACACATTTGTGCACCAACACTGTTCAGTGGACTGCAAGCCCTCTACTGCCAATGGACACATTTAAGGGCATGTCTACCCTTAAAACAAAAACGGGATGCTTGTCAGTTACCTGCCCCAACCCAACTGATATTGAGCAACTTTTTTAGATGCATTATTAATCAGATGTGGAATGATAATATTGCCTTCATTCTGGCAGATTAAGCTGGCCGTCCTGCATGCAGTTTATCAAGGCTGTGACTGCTGATATCACAACTAATGTTGGCTGCTGTTAACCCCTGCTTGCCTCGATTGCACATGCTCAAGCTTATAAAAAGCTCTTTGGGCAGAGGGAGGAGGCAGGAACCTTTAACATAATGAAGAGAACTTAGCATTAATAATTCAAGAACAAGTTTCCACGGATGCGCTCGGTTTGGTGAAGTAACAGACATTTGGATAATGCTCACATAATATCTAGTTACAAATGCATGTAAATAAACTGGCAAATTAATAGCATTTGGGGAGGTGGACAGATAGCTGACAAGTCACCAGTTTTTTTGTTTTAAGGGTGCATGCCCTTTAAATGACAACATGTTTCATAACTACCATTCTTTGTCTTCACATTTTCCTGAAACACAAGGTCTATCTGCTTTAAGAGTCGTATTTCTTAAGAGAACATGAACGTAGTCGGTTACGCTCTCTTGCATTTTGCATATTGGCCATGTTGTCATTGGTTTTGTTTCATTTTACTTTTGTTTAAGTCTTTTAACTATAATTTTACAGTGCTCTGCTGGATCCATTTGAAAGGGAAAAGGGGGCATGTTTATGAACATTTCTGCCTTTAACTATCAGGACATTGCAATGGCAAGCGTTATTTTTGCTGTTTATAAATCGTTTGTTTTGCCACGTACATATCGCCACAGCTATGTGCGGAGGTAGTATTTTCTCTTTTTGCTCCTTCAGGACTGAATGAATACGGCCGCTGGTGCACATTGCCCTATTCATTGCGTTTAAGTCCTGTATTGCAGAGAAAAGAGAAATCGTGGATCTTATTACAGTAAATGCTGGAAAATAGTCTAATAGTCTAAACATTTTACTTTAAAGCTCTAAACAACCTCCTGCAATGCTCTGGGATTAAAATAGACATGGAAGGTAGAATAAATGCCTTTGTTACTGTGCGTGTTTTAAAGGGACAGTTCAGTGGAAATTATCAATATTTGTTAAATTGTTAGTTTGTGTTAATGCCTTCTTAGTTATTCTACATTCTCTTCCATTTTGAAAAATCAGTTTGATTTCATACCCTTTGCTGTTCCCTGCTGTTGACATTAGTGAGCTGACATTTCAGGTTCTAACGGTCCTTCTTCTTCCCAGATGCACCACTTCATTGAAATGTTCCTAACAGTAATTTCTACTGATTGGCTGTTGGATGGGTTAAACAGCTCAGATCTCTACTGAGCAACTGAATCAACCCAGGCGGCTGGGTCAAGGGCAAGACTATAATGGTCTCTACTAGGGGTCCTGCAAAAGGAAGTCAGTATTTTGGGAAGCATTTATTTATACCAGACAAAATGCTGGAACGGGCAGGTTAAGGTCATTGGGATGAAAAAATCCTGCTCTTTTTTTCTGAAAAGTACAGTATTTGCACTGAATTTTCCCCTTTAAGGAAGGGCTTAGTTTTCATAAAAACAATATACTGATTTAAAGAGCAAGTCCCCCCTAAAAAAAAATAAAACTTACATACAGGTAAATCACCCCCCAAATTCCTAAACCCTAATAGTTTGAAATGTGAAATATATAAGTCTAAACCTGAAATCCTGCCAATGTCCTGTTCCTCCTGTTCTGCTTCTTGGTTCTTTCAGTTAGCAACTGTCAGTTGTGATTTGACAGTTGACATCCCAGACAATGACTAATGTTAATCAAATAGTCATAGTTAATCATAACCTTACACACTACGTAAGCACCTAGTTAAAGTGAGCATGTGTGTGTGTATCTCGGACAACTGTAGAAGATTGATCTTCACCACCTGAAAGCTGCCTATTTAGGCTGATATTGTAATACAATGTAAATTGTTTTCTGTCTTTAGTTCTCTTTTTTTGGTTTTTTTTTTTGATAAGTTTCTTTTTCCAATTCTTTTGGCAATTAAATCCAAGAATTTCAACAGACCTTGTACTTTTTTCAAAATGCCATAGCTTATTAAGTATCACGTTTCATGTTGCACAGCATTTGTGATTAGGAGTCATGTTTAAAGGAACTGTAAACTCAATATTTGAAGTCTTTGCATTCGTTTCTATTATTCACAGGGAGGTGAGAAGCTTATTCTCACCTCCCTGGAATATATATTTGCTCAGGGACGGGAACTTACTTCGCTCCACTCCACTCGCAGCCGCTTCTTCACGAACAGCTGTTCTGTACGATCGTGGCCCTATCTTTTGTATTGGCGCGTGCCTAAGATAGGGGCGCGCGGGTCGGGACAGAGCGGCTGTCAGTGAAGAGCGGCAGCGACGAGGAGCGGAGCGAAGATTAAGTTCCCGAGTCCCCTGAGCAAAGTATTATTCACAGGGAGGTGAGAATAAGCGTTCTCACCTCCCTGTGAATAATACAAACGGAGGGCAAAGACTTCAAATATTTGATTATATGGGTTTACAGTTACTTTAAGATTTCCTTCTAAACACATTTGTGCACCCAACACTGTTCAGTGGACTGCAAGCCCTCTACTGCCAATGGACATTTAAAGGGCATGTCTACCCTTAAAACAAAAAACGGGATGCTTGTCAGTTACCTGCCCCAACCCCAACTGATATATTGAGCACTTTTTTAGATGCATTATTAATCAGATGTGTAATGATAATTATTGCCTTCATTCTGGCAGATTAAGCTGGCCGGTCCTTGCATGCAGTTTATCAAGGCTGTGACTGCTGATATCACAACTAATGGTTGGCTGCTGTTACCCCTGCTTGCCTCGATTGCACATGCTCAAGCTTATAAAAAGCTCTTTGGGCAGAGGGAGGAGGCAGGAACCTTTAACATAATGGAAGAGAACTTAGCATTAAATAATTCAAGAACAAGTTTCCACGGATGCGCTCGGTTTGGTGAAGTAACAGACATTTGTGATAATGCTCACATAAATATCTAGTTACAAATGCATGTAATAAACTGGCAAATTAATAGCATTTGGGGAGGTGGACAGATAGCTGACAAGTCACCAGTTTTTTGTTTTAAGGGTGGACATGCCCTTTAAATGACAACATGTTTCATAACTGACCATCTTTGTCTTCACAGTTTCCTGAAACACAAGGTCTATCTGCTTATAGAGGTCGTATTCTAGAGAACTGAACGTAGTCGGTTACGCTCTCTGCATTTTGCATATTGGCCATGTTGTCATGGTTTTGTTTCATTTTACTTTTGTTTAAGTCTTGTAACTATAATTTTACAGTGCTCTGCTGGATCCATTTGAAAGGGGAAAAGGGCATGTTTATGAACATTTCTTGCCTTTAACTATCGCAGGACATTGCAATGGCAAAGCGTTATTTTTGCTGTTTATAAATCGGTTGTTTTGCCCCGTACAGTTCGCCACAGCTATGCGGAGGTAGTTTTTCTCTTTTTGCTCCTTCAGGACTGATGAATACGGCCGCTGGTGCACATTGCCCTATTCATTGCGTTTAAGTCCTGTATTGCAGAAAAAGAGAAATCGTGGATCTTATTACAGTAATGCTGGAAAATAGTCTAATAGTCTAAACATTTTACTTAAAGCTCTAAACAACCTCCTGCAATGCTCTGGGTTAAAATAGACATGGAAGGTAGAATAAATGCCTTTGTTACTGTGCGTGTTTTAGACAGTTCAGTGGAATTATCAATATTTGTTAAATTGTTAGTTTTGTGTAATGCCTTCTTAGTTATTCACATATTCTCTTCCATTTTGAAAAATCAGTTGATTTCATACCCTTTGCTGTTCCCCTGTGTTACATTAGTAGCTGACATTTCAGGTTCTAACGGTCCTTCTTCTTCCCAGTGCACCACTTCATTGAAATGTTCCTAACAGTAATTTCTACTGATTGGCTGTTGGATGGGTTAAACATGCTCAGATCTCTACTGAGCAACTGAATCAACCCAGGCGCTGGGTCAAGGGCAAGACTATAATGGTCTCTACTAGGGGTCCTGCAAAAGGAAGTCAGTATTTTGGAAGCATTTATTTATACAAAACAAAATGCTGAACGGGCAGTTAAGGTCATTGGGATGAAAAATACTGCTCTTTTTTCTGAAAAGTACATGTATTTGCACTGAATTTCCCCTTTAAGGAAGGGCTTAGTTTTCATAAAAACAATATACTGATTTAAAGAGCAAGTCCAGCCCTAAAAGAATAAAACTTACATACAGGTAAATCACCCCCCAAATTCCTAAACCCTAATAGTTTGAAATGTGAAATATTAAGTCTAAACCTAAATCCTGCACAATGTCCTGTTTTTCCTCTGTTTCTGCTTCTTGGTTCTTTCAGTTAGCAACTGTCAGTTGTGGATTTGACAGTTGACATCCCAGACAATGACTGAATGTTAATCCCCTGTCTGCCACTTCTGAGCATGCCCAGGCTCAGTACAGGTTTCTAAATTGCTCAGTTTCCATGAGGCATCCAGAAGCATAGCAGGCATACAGTAATGAATTCATAGGACAAACTATGATATATCGACATTTTTTAAAGAGGCCATTCTTTCTAAAAGATGTTCTTATGAGGGTGGAGTTGTCCTTTAATCTTCTCTAACAATGTTATTTTACTATTTCAACAGAAAGGATTGTAAATAGATAGATTGATAGATTAGGGTGGCAATTGTTAATTGAAGGAAATTCAGCAGTGTTTTTTAAGGCCATATCAGGATTATACACCTCACAGCACAGGTTAAACTCCCTCATGTCACCTCTCACCTGTCATCACATTATATCTGGACAGGGTTCTTCTAACCTTAACAAACCCTTTAATATCACTTCCAAGTTTACATTAAAAATAATATAGCACACTCTATATACAATAAACTTTCCTATAAGCCCCCCACCAAGCAAAATGCAATGATTATACTCAATTTCTCCTATACTTGGGTAACCAAACCAGTTACTTATTTAGACATGTGCATCATTACCTTTACCAATTACCCCTAGATGTTGGATATAGCTAACAGATCCATGCTGTCAAAATAACATTATTACCAAAATGTTTATACCTGTACTCCACTCTCCCAGTTATAATACCCTTCAAATTGTACATACATTTCAAACTGATATTAATTAGCCCATCTGGGGACACTAGGCCCAGTGCATAGCATGCAAGGGGTCTCTGAAAAGGGGACAGATTTAAAAAAATCTATTATGCTTCCCAGTTGAGTTGAGGGACTTGATCCACTGCACTATGGCTGGATGGGTTGAAATAGAGGCTCACATCACCTTATAGGGCTAAACATCTTGGGATGACTATGCGTACCAAATATAATTTCATTCAAGATTCCTCCCAGCTTATTCCCTTTACCTGCATGTGAAACATACCTGAAAGCACTACAAGTAGAGCATTCCAACCCTGGCTGTTGGGTAAATCCCTAAAGTTCCATAATATTACAGACCTAATAAGCATAGAACCTTTTGTTAAACTACTTGCATATAAACTACCATCACATCTTCCCCTACATGCAAATATAATATATAATTATATACTGTATATTTGTAAGTTGAAGTGTTTGCAATCAAATTTCTACAAATAGTCGAATATACAGGGAGCTTTCCTAAAAGTGACTTTGTGTAAAATCTAGAGCTTTGATGTTCACAGAAAGCTGTGTGTTTTAGGCTAGGTACACGTGGACAGATTTTTCTTTCGGACAGTCGGTTGGCCCAAAATATCTGCTTGTGTGTACCTAGCCTTACATTTAGATTTTCTGCTAAACTAAGCTACAGTTCTTTGAAATTTGAAGAGGGGAAATTATCTTGGTGGGCTAAAGAACAATAGGTCTATTTTCTAGATCTTATGTTTTGTGTTAATGCCGGGACTTAAGTATTCACAATACTGACGAAAGTTAACAGTAATTACTGACTGTGTATAATGAGGGACATCCTGTTTTACCATTTTAGAAAGCTTTTAAATGGACAGGAATTTCCTGAACATTAAATGTTTGCAATTCGATCACAAACTACAACATCTGAATATAATAACATTCATGCCCTTTTTTCGAAGATCCGCCTGGCCGTTTCAGCCAAGAAAATGCACATACACGGCACAATTATTGGACGAAAAGGCCGTTCATACACATTGTGTGTCGCGGGTGCCAATCGCACTTGTGTACCAACCCTAAGTCAATGAAATCTCATTGTGCTGAGGTAAAAAGGGACAGAAGGAACTGTATGTAACAAATCGTTGGCAGATTTCGGTAATGCTAGGCCTTCAACAGTAAGGTCTAGTATACAATACCCTCTATGCAATATAATGAATTATTGGTTAAAATGGAAAATATATCTACTCAAATGAGGACAAGAATATTCTTTGACTGAATGCAGTTTCAATGTTATAAATGAGTATGAATTATGTATATTGCATGGAAAATAGATTAGAATAGATATATTCAGACTTGCTGTTTGGCTTTTTTGTTTACAACTCAACCTCTTACTATAACTAACAAGTGTTAGGTGCTGATGAATTAAATGCTGGGGTTGTTTTGTATAAATAATCAGGGAGATTCAATAAAAGTTCTTATCGTTTAAAATGGTGCTACTTTTGCCCCAACCAATCAGATCTTATTTAACACGTGAAAGCTAACATCTGATTGGTTGGGGTAAAATTAGCACCATTTTTAAGGATAAAAACTTTTATTGAATCTCCCTAAAGGTTTCTTGTTGTATTAACATTCTTATGGTATTATTATGTATGTGTCACAGAAAATAAAAGTACCGTATATACTCGAGTATAAACCGAGGTACCTAGTTTTAGCTAAAAAAGGAGGAAAAAGATATTGACTTGAGTATAAACCGAGGGGGTTAGTATTTGCCACTTAAGATGTTTGGAAACTACAACTCCCAGCATGCTTTATTGCTGGGAGTTGTAGTTTTCAAACATCTTAAGTGGCAAATAGGGGTAAATCCTCCTTTATTTGTGCATACAGTATGCACAAATAAAGAAGGTTTTACTCTTATTTGTAAATATTGCCCTGGTGTCTGAGTTTTACCTGCAACCTCTGTTTATTTAACTCTGCAATAAGTTACTTGCTCTTTGGTAACTTTGCAACTTAGGGAAATGAGGTATTGATCCTCTATACTAATGTAGCACTCACTGCAAGTGCAAAGCTTACAGAACTTATGGACATTAGTGTAACATAATTGAGATAAAGACCCCCAAATTACTGTAGTGTTCAATCACATATAGTAACTTTTTGATGTACAACCTTTCTCCTACCTTGTCCGGCGGCCCCTCGCTCCACATCCTCAGTGCGCATCAGGATGATGTCACTACTCGGCGCCGCAAAGCGAGAGGCGCTGGGTAGTGACATCACCCGGATGCGCACTGAGGATGCGGGCCGCCGGACAAGGTAGGAGAAAGGTTGACTCGCGTATAAACCGAGGTAAGATTTTCAGGCTTTTTTTAAAGCCTGTAAACCTCGGTTTAAAGTCGAGTATATACGGTATAATATTTTCTGTGACACTTCTTTTTATGCATAATTTTTCATTAGTATCACTATCTAAAGGTTCGTATACACGCGATCGCAGGTGCCAATCTGTACATAATCTGCCATACATGGGCCAATTATCAGCCGAAACAGCCATTCGTACACATCGTGCATCGCGGGTCGGCACTCGTGATCGCACGTGTGTATGAACCTTAAGTATTCACAACAGTTTTATGATTTGGACAATAACTTCCCATTGACCACAGTCAATGGGAGGGGGGTGGGTAGATAATAATAATATCACCTTTAATACCAGTTAAGCCAGACTTTGACCGGTCAGTACAGGATTTATAGAGAAAACCCAGATGGTAGGACCTTGCGGTTAATTCCTCACCCTGGACACTATCAGGTGAGGGGGGTTGGGGGGAATGTGTTTAGAGTCTAATTGTCCTTTAATAAGCTTCTACTGGGCCTTAAGTTATCTTAACCAAACCATTTCCATTTTACTGCATTTCTTTTTTTAACCAAAGGTATTCTTTTAAATGAAATATGGAGCTAAAATATTTGTATAACTAAACTCAGACATATACATAAAGATTAATGTTCATTTCCTGTAATCAGCAAAGTACAAGCATAAACTGTATAAATCTAAATAATATAAAGTAATGCTTGCCATACATTAGCCGGATATAATCAACAGACCTTCCTTTATACATTTGTGGGTGTTTTACTAATCTTAATTATCGCATGCCCCCCAATCATCCCTAATTCGTCAGGGCAGACCATTTTTAGCGACCTATTCTGTCGTCCCAGACACCTGACTCATGTTTGAAATATGGTGAGACTTGTGCAGGTAGAGATGGGGGTGGTATGGGAAAGTTGGGTGCTGCCATATTGTATTCCAAATCGAGAAGGCATTTTGGGGGGTCTTTTCTTGGCTGCAAATAGTTTTTAGAAATTTTTTTTTTTTTTTTTTTGAATCCCAATGGTGTGTTTCCTTATAAACATAATTAAGAGAAATTGTTATATAATTGCTTCCCTACATAATGGTTAATAATACCAGTGCCCTGATAATCTCAGGGAGATTAAAATAATTTCTTATGGCTAAGAATGCTGTAAGATGAGAGAATTTATGAGGCGATAGTGTGAAATTCACATTGTATTGCAAGATAAAAATGGCAGCTGCACATTTCTGAAATAAATGCAGCTCTTTGAAACGTTCTTTGACATTGTTATAATTGTATCACATTTACAGAATAATACGAGCCTTTCATATTTTTGTACAAAAGGTAAAAGTGACCCTTGTACTCGTAACTCCCTAGAGAGAATATTTTGCACCCAAGAAGTTAATAGACTTTATGACTTGGAAAGAAAACAACTTTTCTGTCTGTGAATCAGTCTGTTTGGTTTGTGTCTGCACATGAGGCACATAAATGAGTAACCCTTATGCCAGACCTGGGCAAAGTAAGGTCCAGGGGCCACATGCGTCCTGTTGACTGGCCCCTCAATACTAGACCTGTACCCAAAAAATCTTAATATTATTGATTGTCTCAGGCTGGATAACTCGTTTATTTAAAAAAAAAAAAAAAAAAAAAAAACGATGACATGATCAATTGATTAATTGAATTTGATGGAATGGATCAAAAATATTACACAACTTGTATTAAAAAATTGGAAGTTATACAAAAAAAATCCAATAAACCAATATTAATTTAATCTTTTTTTGCAATCTCTATTGTGAGAATTGAGTCAAACCTATTGGTCCGGCTCTTCACGACATGCAGCCCCCTTTGAAATTTCATTGCATGTTCCTCGCACAAATGACCAACTGAACGAATACACACGCACGATTCTCAGCCGTAACGGCCATTCATCACACAAATGTATCAGCATCGGGGGTAGTGGCTCGGTGCCAAATTGGCCGTGTGTACGAACCTTTAGCAATAGGTTTGGAGATAAGTGGAGTGTGGGCGAGCCCCACCCATGCCACACCTTTCTCTAGGATAAAGCACATTTATGATACTTAATGATAAAGTTTAAGATGCACTCACATATTTGTAGTGAATTTTAGATTTTTACTTTGATTAATCTGTTTTCCGCCCAACGTATAAGCTTACTCTTAACGTACAATCGCAGGTCCCGACCTGTGATGCTCAATGTGTACGAGCGAACATTTTCGGCACGTGTGTAGGCGCTTTATCAGCCGATCGTTGACCGACCGACTTGGCGGATCTCCGAACGAACGACCGTTTCGGCTGATAAAGCGCCTACACACGGACCGATTATCGGCCGAAATGTTCGTTCGTACACATCATGTGTCGCACGTTCGGGACCTGCGATTGCACGTGTGTACAAGCCTTTAGCCTCTTACATCTGCTTTAAATTACCCAATTATGTATCTACAGGCAGTGAGATAAGGAGTTGGTGCTAGAGACCAAAGAGTTAGTAAATGTGAGGTGAATAGCTTGTTATTTCTTCTCAGGGCTAGCTGACGTGTAACTTAAGTGTAAAAGAAAATATTTCTATGAGGAAACCTGTGGAACTGGATTGAGCATTGTATGGGTTGAACAGCTCAGCTTATGTGCTATTTGCTTATATGCAGGTGTGGTCATAATCACTAAAACATTTGTATTAGTGGTTGTAACATTATTGTGTCATCCCCTCTTCTTGTAAGTAAAAACCACTTTTCTACTATGCCTTAGTCTACTGACATTAAAGACCCAGAGGGGGAAAACAGACTTACAGGACCCAGTCAGCCATATATCCAAACCTTCTTATACCTTAATACTATAATGAAGACACAGACCACTTTCCTTTTTTGGGTAACAAATAGGCCACGGCTTTTATTAATAAATTAACATATGATTTAAATAAATTTAAATCAATTTAAATAAATATGCCCTTTATTAATTTGCATATTATTTCCACCACTGTACACCCTTGTGTACCATAACCATGTTTGTTGTTAACCAACCTAGCCGTAGATCTCAGCTTGAATGCCAACCTCTGTCTTGCCAGAGGGCATGTAACGGCTCCATAACCTCTCCAACAAGGGTGTACCCGCCACCAAGGAGCTCGTGTAGACCTACACCGAGCTCCGACCGCCACTCAGTAGAAACAGGGCCTGTTCTATGCCATCCTGAAGCCCTGACAAAAATATATCCAGGCCTATATCATTAAGATGTATACCGTCCGGCCTCATCAGTGACCTATTGTCACCCTCCAACTGCCTGTGCCTGACCACCACTCCACCCAAGGAGCGCACGAATCTGGAGATTCGATTGTTGACAACCCTCCTTGCCCTCTCAATGGCTGCTGGGTCCCTAACCCCTTGCCAAACTACCCGGGGAATAATTTCAGACCATACCAGTACCACTTCCTGAAAGAACCCCCGAATCCTTGACAGGTCCGCCTTCATCAAGGTCATCAAGTTCTGACAGCCGAGCTTTACAGAGATCATTCCCTGCGGCATGTATCACCAAAACCAAAGGCCCCCGATTCCAGCGGCTAATCTCCACCGCCTCCGGGAGCACCTGCCACCAGGACATCCCTCTGATGCCTTTCCATTCCAGATCTGCCGCTGTAAAGCCGAGGTTCCTGCCTCCGGGTCGAATCTCCGCCCTACTTGCCGCCCAAAACAGGTATGAGTGGCCGATTAGCCAGGTTGCCACTCTTTTTACATCTGAAACAAAAACATTAATCAATAGCCAGTTCAGGCCGCACATAACGAGCTGCACAGTTCGATCTCCACCTACCCAACCGCTTTACTGCCTGCTAGGAAAAACCAAGGTTATAGGCCTCTGTGGCCGCTCCAATCCTAAAAGAATGAGTTCCAAACTCCTTTGGGTTAAGGCCTATGCGCTGCAAGGAGCCTTTTAGCACTGCCTCAAACTGATACCGAGTGAGAGGCGACCCATTTTCATGAGCTAAAAAGCAGGGAGAAGACACACGTCTTAAAGCATAATTAGCTATCGCCGAGACGGGGCAGAAATCACCGCTGATAGGCAAAATTGTCAACCATGCCCCGTCCCCAAAGACATCTGTTTTCGACCTCCTAATGGACACCCTAACCTTGTCAGTCATAACGTGCACATCCTCTGCCAAGAGGCCGCCCCCTTTTTTGGCACTAGGGGGAACCAGCTCCCCAACCCGCATGGCCCCAAAGAAGGCCAGCGCAAAACTAGCTGAAAAAAGCGCCCTCTCGTAATCAGATGTGCATGTAGCAGAGAGACTACCAATTAACCTCACTAGCACTTTAAATGAAATGGGGCGCCTCGACTCTTTGCTCCTGTGTTCCTTTTTCCACCCCTTCAGGACTGACCGGACAAAAAAGTCCTTAGTCAAGTCCGGCCAACCCCACAGGCGGAAGAAAAAGGAAACTCCCTGAAGCCTTCTCTGAGCCACCAACCCGGAGCAACGAGATTCCCTCAAACTCACCAGGTACTCTAGCGTTACCTGTTTTCTCACTTTGTGAGACTGTTGGAAATCCCTGCTTCCCGCCAAGCTAACCCACTCCTTCCACGCCTTACCATTGTTGTGCCACGTTGTCGGGGCTACCGAAGCCTGTACCATGGACATCAGCTGGTTTCTACTATTTCCCACAATGAAACCGGGCATGGAGTCCCCTCCTTCTCTGCCTCCGGCGCCAACCTGCGGAACTCTTCCCACTGGAAACGAGAAAGAGCATCAGCGATCGTGTTATCAATGCCCGGTACATGTTTGGCCCTAAACCAGATGTTGAACTGCAAGCACCGCAGCACTAGATGCCTCAGCAGCGAAAGGACTGGAAGGGAAGAACAGGTCTGTTTATTAATTGCAAAAACCATGCTAGCGTTATCCGTCCAGAAACAGATAGACTTGTTAGCCATCACATTTCCCCATAGTTCTACCGCTACCACTATGGGGAATAACTCCAGCAGCGTCAGGTTCCTGCAAAGACCAGCAGCAACCCAGCTATCAGGCCAGCACCCAGCACTCCAGGCCTGACCGAAGATGGCCCCAAAACCCCGGGACCCAGCCGCATCCGTGAACAGGTGCAGCTCTTCGCTGGATTGCTCCCTGGTCTGAATCAGTGACCTGCCGTTATAGGATTCTAAAAAGGACTCCCAGACCCGCAAATCTTGCTTGAGCTCCCTGGACAACCGTATATGATGGTGCGGAAGCTGAACCCCGCATGTAGCCATGGACAGCCGTCTGCAGAACGCTCTGCCCATTGGCAGTATTCTACACGCGAAGTTCAGGGAGCCCAACAAAGACTGTAACTGTCTAAGAGTGACCTTGTTGGCTGACAAGAATGCCCTTATTCCTTTTAGCAACTCGACCAGTTTATCTTCTGGTAGCCTGCACTCCATTTTCTCTGAGTCGATCTCTATCCCTAGAAACGAAAGCGTGGTTAAAGGGCCAATTGTTTTGTCCGCTGAAAGAGGAACCCCGAATTTCTTCATCAGATACCTGAATGACTGCAGCAAGTATGAACATTGCTTAGACCCCTTCGGGCCCACAAAGAGAAAGTCATCCAGGTAATGAAGAATGAACCGGGAACCCGTCTCATAGCGAACCACCCATTCCAGGAAGGAGCTGAACATTTCGAAAACAGCACAAGAAACAGCACAGCCCATTGGGAGACACATGTCAAAGTAAAATAGCCCATCCAGGCTACAACCTAACAAGTGAAAGCAGTCCTCATGAACAGGGAGGAGGCGAAAGGCGGATTCGATGTCTGATTTGGCCATCAACGCCCCCGGACCAGCCTCCCTAACCATGAGTGCCGCTCTGTCGAAGGAAACATACGTTACCGATGACTCCCCCCGACTAATCCCATCGTTGACTGAACTTCCCCTGGGGTGACCAATGGTGAATAAGCCTAAATTCCCTGACTCTTTTTTGGGAACTAAACCCAAAGGAGAGCCCTGATGTTTGAAAAGGGAGGTTCTGAAAAGGACCGCCATTGACCCAACCTTACTTCCAGTCAGTAATTTCTCCTTTGCTCGCTGTGGTGCTCCTGAACTGATTTAAGATTCCTTGAGAAAACAGGGAGGGGGAAAACTTGAATGGTATAAAGAAGCGTGGGTGAACCCATTAGTATGGTCCGCGCGGCCCCTCCTGGGATACCTATCTAGCCAGGGCCCATCGCGCTACGCTCACCGTAGTCCTCGGCCTTCTGGGACCGGGTTTTTTGGAGGTGACCTTTCCCTTCCTGTAGCCCTTGGCTGCGGAATGCCCCGCTCCCCCGCAAAAGGAACATTCATGCCGAAAGCGACACGCTGCCCCAAATTTACATTGACCCTCGTTAAAGAGCCAACACGGGCCCGCCTTTTTAGCCATAGCGGGCGATCCGAAGCCTGACGTGGAAGGACTCCCCAGAGTCCCAGAGCCCACGCCAGTCGCCCTTTGGGACATCATGATCCTCAACCATGAATCGGTGGCCCTAGTATTCCAACCTACCTCCGGCCGAACTGCTAACCTACGCCTAAACTCCTCATCGTAGTTCCACCAAGCGGTACCCCCGTATATCTTATGGCCCCAAAAATGAGATCCAGGTATACGAACAACTCTGGACATTTTGCGGGAACTTCTGCCCTTCACCTCACCCCGCTAAAACACAAAAGGCCTGCACCCAGTTGCCAAAGGTCTTCGCTACCCTAGGCTTTCTTTCTTTCCCCACCTCTGTCCTGACAAACTCCTTGTCGACTGTTACCAATCTGGATTAACCATGACCATATTTCAACATACTCATTCTTCCCAGATTTTCTCTTTGGTCTCATCGAGACGTGAACACCTAGCGGGCTCACTTCGCAAAAGTAGGTCTCCTTAAAGGCCTCCCCTCTGTTACCAGCCACCCCAGGCAGGGGCTCCTTTACCCCCCCTGGCTTTGGGGTCCCGGCTGTGTACTAGGTGTATTCTCCAGCTCCCCAGTAGGGCAACGTAGGGCTTTGGCCAGGCTATCCTGCTCTGAAGTACCCCCCATCGCCCCCCATGCATCCAGCACGCAGGATAACTCACCACCAGCCTGCTGGGTCAAGCTTGGCTCGCGTCCTTGTTCTGGAATAGACCTTTCTGTCAGCGATGACCGGTCTGCCCTTAGTCCTGCCTCCTCTGTCTTGACGTCTGGAACGCGATTCGGGATCCGTGCTGGT
This sequence comes from Hymenochirus boettgeri, assembly GCA_019447015.1. Classification (NCBI taxonomy): domain Eukaryota; kingdom Metazoa; phylum Chordata; class Amphibia; order Anura; family Pipidae; genus Hymenochirus; species Hymenochirus boettgeri. The sequence continues at coordinate 210,140,304 of CM033471.1, read as the reverse complement.
GGAGGTGCTCAACTGGATGGGGACCCTGTTCTGTGCCCCTTGGACCTTTGATGCCGTTTGTGCCTACTCTCCGTCGAGTCCGAGACCTACTCCTAGATCTCCTGCGGCTTTTCCTCCTCCTATGCCTCTTCCGCAAACGGCGGTCGAGCGACTAGACCCCGATTCAGAGGACGAGTATCTGTGCCTCTATATTCTCCCCTCGCCTCCCTTTCATGCGGCACCGCCTATCAACATCCCTGCTCTCGAACTAGGTTCCGGGAGAGAGGCGAAAGCCATAGGTCCCTACTCCCGCCCTCCTTCTCGTATTGGGTGTCCCTGGCTCTGACGCTAGCTGAACCACGCTGCCTCTGCAGGGCGACCCCTAGCTTCCCCTGTAAGCTGCCTCTGTGCATCGCTAGCCTACCTGCTTCTACACTGGGCTCTAAGCCCTGGAGAGATGAAGGCCCTGAGGCCCCTGCGACTCCACAATCCTCCCCTATTGGCTGTCCCATGGGGCTGACTGCCCTTACGTCCTGTTCTTGGGCCGACCCTTGGTCCGAGTAGACCCTTCCCCTGACCCCCCTCTGGAGTGGAGGAAGAGGGATTCCTCCACCTGGGGCCTAGGCCTGAATAGCGCTGATGCGCCCAAAGGCCCTCTTTTTTGCCACCACTTTCTTGGGGCCTTCTTAGCGTGGCCCTTCCCACCCTTTTTCTTTTTGGCTGTTGCCACTGGACTGGGGCTCAGCCTATCTGGGAGGCGAGAAACCCGCGTCGGCCTACTCCCAGCGCGCCCGGCCGGGCGGCCTATGGGGCTGGGGGACTCCCTCTGGGCCCCTACCGCTGGGTCCCCAGCTGCTAATACCCCCTGAAGCCACCCTGCCCCTTCCCTACTCACTCTCTCCCTAATCTGCTCTAGAAAGGGGTCACTCATGATCCCCGCGACTCTTACCTGACTAGCTGACCCTAGTGTGGAGTGAAGAACCTACTCCGGTCACCAGCGCTGCTAAAATGGCGCCGGTGACCGCGTGGCTCCGCCCTTTAAAGCGAGGCGCGGCGCAATGACGTCACGCCGGCGCCGCGTCTCGCGAGACTTTGTTCCCCCCGAACCTGGAAGGAAGCCGCCGCAGCAGACGTGCCGCCGCCGCCTGCCTGGATGGAGGGGAAGGGGATGCCTTCCCCCTCTGGGTCAATCGCCCCATCGCCTAAAACGGCGCGGGGCTCCCAGGGCATCTATACCGAATAAATAGGTTATTTAAAATTTACCATATCTGGAAACTATAATTCCTCCCAACCACCACTGTATCATTTATTTTGTTAATCTTCCCCTGTTTCTTTAGATATCCAATCTAAAACTTCTTATTTCAGCTGTCAATCAAGTTCCTTGCTATCAAAAACTATTCTTTTGTTAGTAGTTTTACTGTAGCTGGAATGGTGACAGAGTTTTGACAGTTGGAATGCCATATGCTGTATGCAGGCTTGACAGTTGGTTTATGGGGAAAAAGTCAGGTCGGATGGAAGTGGATAAAAGATGGAGGGGGATACTGCTCCTAAACAAAATGTGTGCTGAATAGAAGGCATGCAGCAACACACCCAAATCAAAGTAAGTGTTACTTACATGTATTCAGTTATAGATTGAGATGAGGCAAAGTCATTTTTTTCAGTATAGTGTCCCTTTAAACAGGAACTATAGTCTCCATACAAGTGCCTCCCTTTCTACACATGCACTACCGCTATGCATCTGTGACAGTTATGTGTTATAAACTGTGTAAATCCCACCCCTAAGAATCAATATTTTCTGATGTTGGTTTTTTGCAGGCTTGCAATCAATACCTAGGCTTTCCTCTGGGCTTTGGTGTGGGGGCTTATGTTGCAGCTGATTTGTATAGAGACCACGGTTCAGCTTTAAGTCATCAACTCCTATTTCAGAGCTTTATTCTGTACAGTTTAATGTAGGCATGCCAAATACCCAAAATTCAACAATTTGGGTACCTACCTTATGCCCAAAGTTCATTTTAAGGCAGACATGAGTGTAAAAACCATGCTACCTGATGCAATAATATACTTTCATATTTTATACTTCATTCTCATTTTACTGGGCTTGTGAGATTTTCAACATTGTATGTAAATTGTGAGGCACACCCAGATGCAATACTCTTTACATTTTGCGATACCTTCTAGCAAGAAATGCAATATTTATTACATTAGCCATAAAACCCCAAAAAACCATTACTGCGCTACCCTGCAAACCACTGCTACTGCGCTCCCGAAAAGTGATTACTTTTGCTTGTGATATTGCATTGTATTTTTTCAGTAGCCATGTGATCTGAGACATAGCTATTAAACTAAGGGAAAAAACATGCAAAACAAGTTTAATAGAGATGGACATAATTATTTAACAGCTATTCCTTCGAAATGGGTTAATGTTTAGTTCTTTTAAAAATGAAAGTAATGGCACCCTTTATTGGCCAGGTAGGCTAAAAATAATGTTTGTAAAATGTAAATTGAATTATTATTAACAGTGCAATACTATGAGGTCCTCAACCTGTTATCGGCTAATTATTGTGCAACTACAAGGAATAAAATTCCCCAGCAGCCTTTTAAGCCCTTGGGAAGTGCACTGAGTGTACCAGAACATAATATCTCTTGCTTGAAAACATGAACTTCTCCAATAACTTAAATTCGTGTGTGAGAAACTATTCTATGTTAATTATTAGTGTGATTGCTGCAGGGTGTGGCACAGAGCCGCTCACTTGACATAAGCAAATAATATTACAGGAAACAGTGTTGAAATGGAAGTTAATAGGCTATTGCGTGTGTATTTTATTTCAACCATCTGTATGTATTGTAATATACAACCAACTTAAAGGGCAACTGTGGTCTCCAAATAAGTTAGGATTAAATGAAAGCCTGCAGTATTTCCTTTATAATGAGCTGACAATCACATCTCTGGCTTCAGCCTGTGAGAAATGATATTGGGGTGAATGTTCAAACTTCCTGCTTCCAGTAGGTTGAGTGACATCGCCTTACCTCTGCCTGCCCCTCTGCCACGGGGGGAGAAGCATGCTCAGTAAAGACTTAATGCTGGGGAAATCAGGAAGTACCCGGAGGAAAAAATTGACAGTTGAGAAGAGGAGCCTATTAATGCTGGCAGGGGCTGGTCACAAGACTACAAGCTGGTCACATTGCTAAAAACAGGAAGTGATCAAGCAGGAAATAATATTGGTAAACTTCTCCAGCAATAACTTTTCACAAATTTTATCTAGAGATGTGATTTAGATTTTATTTTGAAGGTATGATAGAAAGCTTTTTATATAACCCTTACAAGTTTGGAAGAATTAGAGACCACGGTTACCCTTTAATTTATATTCATTTATGAGAAATTGTTTGCATAGCTGCTGATAATCAGGGATGAGTCCCGGTTTCAAAACGTGTCATTTTGGAACTGGCTGTTTTTAAAGCAGAAAATCTGGAAATTCTGAAAGTCAAACTCAGAGAAAATTTGAGATGAAAAATATCAAAAATTCGGAAATCACATTGGAAAATAAAAAAATTACATTAAAAATTTAAAATTTTGGGATAGAAATGTTCAATAAATTCCGCAGAATGAAACTCGCAAATTGTGTTATACTCTACTGATTATATTGTGTTCATCTCTACTGATTATATTGTGTTCATCTCTACTGATTATATGCAGCTCTGATCAAATAAATATTTAGTTATCCCATGATCCATTCATTTTTTTTTTGATACAGAGAAACCACATTATAATTTATGGGTCTACAATTTTATTATGGGAAATGTTTGAATGTTCAAATTGGCAAACAAAAATAAGCTTCACGGTTTAACTTTATCTAGATAAATGATTAGAATTTAAAATCGCTTAAATTAAAAGTACAGCCATACAGACATCTTAACTTTATCTAGATAAATGATTAGAATTTAAAATCGCTTAAATTAAAAGTACAGCCATACAGACATTAGTGGCTTGTGGCAGGGGCGTAGCTAGATATCAACAGGGCCCTATAGCAAGATTTAAGATGGGGGGGGGGCCCACAAAAACTTTTTGGTGCAGTTCAACCTTACCCGACCAAACTGCAACAAAGTTTTTTTAAAGGGCATGTCCACCCTCCTAAGAAAAAGTTTACCTCACCTAGTTCAGCCCCACAAATCCCGTTTTAATTTTACTTTAACCTGGTAGCATTTTTGAAAGGTTTAAGTAAAACGAAAATGGGGATTGTGGGGCTAAACTTCGTGAGGTAAAATTTTTTTAAGAGGGTGGACATGCCCGCAGGGGCCTGGACGGGGCCCCCTTTGTGTCTGTGCCCCATAGCAACGCCCATGGTTACTATAGTGATCCCTACTCCCTTGGCTTGTGGCCCAAAGCCGACCACCTCATTGCTGTCCAATCTAATAACTATTGGCGTGTGTTTTACTGATAGCAAAGTATAGGCAAATCAGTATATTCAAATAGGGAGAAAAGTTCTCAGTTCATTGGCCATAAGAAGCACTTAGGCCTGGTATACGGTGTGTTATCTACACTCAACCAAGGCTCCTGAAAGACCTACTAATTTATATAATCATATTAAATAAGTTTGTTAAGGTGGCCATACACCTGCGATTTCCATCGCAATGTGCTGACAGATCACATCTGTCAGCACATTGCGAAGGGAACCTGCACACATGAAACCGTGTATGGGGATCGGTCGGCTGTGCAGCCATACACCGCACGATCGGTATTGGTAAGTAAAATTTTCCGTCTTTCCTGATCGATCGGAGTACCGACTACGGTCATTCGTCGGCACTCCGATCGGTTGGGAATATAAAAAATATTATCGCTTGTGTGTATGGCCACCTTTAGGCATGCATCACGTGGTAGACCGATCTTGCTCTCCTTTAAAAAAACACATAGCACACAGAAATGTGAATGTTGACAATATTTAATAAACAATTTATGATTCTATTCTAGCAATGCTGGAAACTGGATAGCTACTGTATCCTTTGTTTGAAGGAGGTAAGGTGGTATTAACTTCTGTGAAAGTTAGATCTGGGAAAGAAGAAACAGACTCAAGAAAAGATGATATGGTTTATTCACTGTAAATAGTGAGAAATGGACAATACCAGGGCAGGATTTCTGGGTAAGCCACATTAGATACTTATAACTCAACTAGACATTAAGCCTGTTACAATAACGGGCACTAGAAGCCCAGAGTGCCTCCATGTCCCAAGGCCACAGTTCCCTCTTAGTGTCCCAGACCCAGGGTCCCCCCCTCTGTCCCAGCCCCACCTCTCTCCCAGACCCAGGACACCCCACTCTGTCCCAGACCCAGGTCCCACCCCCTCTGTCCCAGACCCCTCCTCTGTCACAGACCCTCTGTCCCCTACTCTGTCCCAGACCCAGGGCCCCCCATCTGACCCAGGGCCCCTACTCTGTCCCGGACCCCGGGTCTCCCACTCTGTCCCGGACCCCGGGTCTCCCACTCTGTCCCGGACCCCGGGTCTCCCACTCTGTCCCGGACCCCGGGTCTCCCACTCTGTCCCGGACCCAGGGTCTCCCACTCTGTCCCGGATCCAGAGTCCCCTCACGCTGTCCCAGACCCAGGGTCCCCCCCTCTCCCAGACCCAGGGTCCCCCCCTCTCCCAGACCCAGGGTCCCCCACTCTGTCCCAGGTCACACCACCTCTGTCCCAGACCCAGGAGATAGTTACATGACATTACAGCAGTGCCATTTGTCCCCAGCCTCTCCTTCCCAACCCAGCATGATCTCCTTTTTTTAACACTTACTGTGTTGTGAAGTTCCTAGTCAGGAATCTCAGGATCGGATGTCTGGATCTTGCATCCCCTCCCCATTGCTACCAGGACCCAGAGCCGCTCCGCCCACAAATCTCTGCAGACTACTGGTGACTGGGAGGGAGGGGAGGAGTCAGAGGGAGAGTCCCGTAGCTGTAGCCTGTGTGAGATTGTGACGTAAGCTCTGCTTCTTACAGTGAGTCAGAAACCTCCTGCTCAGGACACACACACGGACACAGGGACGCACACTTGCATTTTATTATATAGGATAATCACTTACATACAGCCCTTCTAGAGAGACTGAGAACAATGTCTTCAGTGCGGCATTAAGGCAACAATGTGTATGCACAGTACACTCACCGCTACTGTGCTACTGGGCCCCGGATCTTTCACTGAAAGTATAGCACCTCGTCCCCAGTTGAACTATATGTATCCATAAAACAGCAATTAAAAATATCTCTCACCAGGCTGACTTGGTGGTCCGGGTGCAGCCACCCCGGACCCGTCGCTTGGTCCCCAAGGATAAAAGAAGTACAAGACAGTGGCGCTCCCAGGAAGGTGATACAAAACGGATGGTGGATTAAAAGCACATCTTTATTGTTGAAGCCAAAAAATGTACCTTATGCGTTTTCTGCCAAACCTAGCACTTACTCATAGGCCATAGCCATGGCCTATGAGTAAGTGCTAGGTTTGGCACTTCCTGGGAGCGCCACCGTCTTGTGCTTCTTTTCGGGTAGGCCATGGCCTAGGGCATCATTAGCAGCTGGGGCAGCTGCAGGGAGACTGCAAGTTTGGAGGCTACTGCAAAAGGTCTCCTAATTTCAACGATGGGGACAAAACGGGGGATTAACTTGTCTCTTACCTACACTGTTAGGGAAGTACATCAATGCCTACACCCTCCAGAACAGCATCCCCCCTCCTCTAAAGTTTGATACAAAGTCACCTTAAAAAAAGGGTAAGTTCAGACAAGGGGAAACAGTGTGTGTATAGCAACCTCTGCAGCAGCTGGGGTGGCTTATCATGCAAGAGGATTGTGTTGGATAACTTGGATTTATAATGCAGATTTCTACTGGGAAATCTCCTTTTTAATGTGTCTTTGGGACGAATCCTAGATGTTTTCCTCAAGACTTTCTTTCCACACAAGTACCCGCTGCCAATGACTCTGCGGCCCAGATGACCGCTATCTGGCATGCTACGGAAATCAGCCTTCAGAAATCTGCTTTGGTACAAAAAACTGCAGCAGATAGGAGATGTAGAGAACCCCCAGCTTATTCTGTTGGAGATAAAGTGTGGCTCTCCTCTGCTCATATTAACCTACGGGTTCCTTCCTCCAAACTGGGACCCACATTTATTGGTCCTTTTAAATATCCTGGAATTAGTCAGTCCAGTGGCTGTTCGCCTCCAACTGCCTTCCAGCATGTGTTTCATATTTCCCTCATCAAGCCAGTATGCTCTAATCTCTTACAGTTCCCAGCAGCACCTTGTTCCAGTATCCAGCCTACAGTTCCCAGCAGCTCCTTGTTCCAGAATCCTGCCTACAGTTCCCAGCAGCACCTTGTCTTGGAATACACCTGGCCTCCCGGCCATTTATTACATGTGGGCTCTATAATTTGTTATCTCTGTTCCAGGTCTTAGGGCTGTATTTAAAAACTTCCGGTATTACTATTATTATTGATTTAAATAGTGCCAAAATCTTCTGTGGCGCTTTACAGTTACATAGTCATACATTACATACAGGGTAATACATGTTATACAAAGTCATACATACTACATAATATTAGTGATGAGTTACTTACAGCAATACCGTGATACAATAGGAGTGAAGACCCTGCCCAAAGAGCTTACAGTCTAGAGGTACCAATGACTTCAGAACTAAATGTGCCTATATTTACAAACATTTGTCCATAACAATACCATGTGGTAGTAGACTGCCACAATGATATTTTATAGGCCATTGTACAATAACAATCTTTGAACAGTATAAGATACAATATAAATATTGGATGGACTTTACAGAAAAGAAATCGTCAGTGCACGGTCTGTGGTGTTGACCAGCTGCTAAAAGCACCCATGTGCCAGCGCTCACTCTAACCCACATTCTGGAGTTAACCAGCTGCTAGAAACAATAAAAAGCTATTATTTGTACACACACAAAAAAAGGGAAATTGCCAGCGCAGTTTGCCTTTCACAATAATTTAAGCAATGAGGTGTTAGTACCACACTTTGGCCAAAATATGTAAGCTTGCATGCTATGTCAAGGCCCATTATTTAATGTGAGTCCTTCTCTGCTTATTAGCAACCTAAGGGATATATTTAAAAACTTGCAATATCGCAATCACGTGTTACAGTAATGTACGACTGCGTCCGTAAATGTATGGCCGTGGTCATACATTTACAACCAAATGTTTGTTAATTAACTAACGTTCTGTTGTAGAATACCATGCAGTAGTAAACCACCTCAAACATATTTTAGATAAAATGGTTGTAGCCATATTAATCCAGTAGCATAAACTAAGAGATGGGTACTGTAGGATAAGGTGATACCTTTTTATTATGGACTAACAGTTCATTTTTACAGACAAGTTTTTGAGAGATACACTTCTCTCTTCCTCAGGTCAAGCAGTACTCAGTGGCCGCGGTATCGCTAAAAAGGGTGGGAGGGTATAGGGTAGGAGGGTGTGTTGTATTGCACTTCCTATGACATCACTATTTAAGCCCTTTTGAAATAGCTCTATTTTGCCCTTGATAAATGGTGCATGTCACCTGAAACATGCCTTGTGAATTTGACAGAGTGCTTCTCCCTATTACATTTCTGGTTTTGACTTGTTTTAACCTCTTTCCTTGTTGCCCTACCTCCTATTTTATCTTATTTCATGGCTTTTCTCCCGATACAGGTAGCTATTTCACTAGAGATTCTTCCTATTCCCACAACTTCAGTAAACATAAAGCTTTGCAGATCTTCATTATGTTTGTGGCTTGCGTCCTTCATATGGGGGAATACCACTTATTTGCGTCCACCTTCCAAATCCCTTTATCAGTTCTCCCACTTCTACAACAGCTGCGTGGACAATGAGGGAAACCCGGCGATATTTGTGGTTTTTAAAAAGCACCCAATCTACCCATAGTACATCATCAAATGCCGTTGATTGACCATATTGCCATCTTCACAGTAGACAGTGTCTACCTAAACCGCTAAAGGTTTACACTCCCTGGGAGTATAAATCGCTAAAGGTTTACACTCTCTGTACCTTGCGATCTGTTAGTGTGTGAGAATTACAGAATTATACTGTAGAGTAGTGCATGTCAATGTCCTTGCGATCGCCATTTTTTGCGAGGCCTTGAGTAAGATGGTTAATGATTATAATGTACTTAATTCATGTATATCAAGGTTAAATAAAACAGGAGCTGCCAGTAAACAGCTGTGGAGGAAAGTTCCAGGTTGATCCAGAGAATAATCCGATTGCCAGTTGGGGTCAGAAAGGAATTTTTCACCATCTGGGGCATATTGTCCTCAGATGGGTTTTTCGCCTTCCTCTGGATCAACTATTAAATAGGTAGGAATAAAAGGGGAACAGCAGGTAGTTTGGATATTTACCTACTAGCTGCTGGTGCCACTTCTATGGGAGGATACATACAAAAAATAGAATTCTAGTGCACAAACAATTCTAATTGCTTGGCTACTCCATAAGGTTGCTGCTACAAACAGCCGCTAAACCCTGGATAAATAAAAGCAATTAGTAATAAGTTGGCCAAATATTTTAAGCCCAATCACCACGTCAAGGTTGCTTTCTTTAACTGGGTCCCTAAACCCACTGGTACTTGCCTTTTTGGCTACATAAGCTGACAGCTTCTCCTGTGTGGCCTGGATTCTTGAAGCATGCAATTAAAATTGTTTGTGCACTAGAATTCTATTTTTGTATTTATTATATTTTTGGTCTCTAAAAATATAATGGTGGCACTTTAATATGGATGTACAACAGCCCAATTTTCTATTTATTCTATGGGAGGATGCCCTTCATGCAAAGCGTCTCTCCCAATTGATGGGCCCGCCTACCTAGTGAAAGGAGCTGGACTGGAGCAGACTTGCTGCCAGCAGGTAGGTATCCAAACTACCTTATGTACTCACTAGGAGAACGCCTTTTGTTTCCTATTTTTTTTTAAATATGTAGGAATAAAATAGAATTTAAATAGATTAAAATAGAGAAAAATAAATGCGTAAATATGTTTTTTATACAGGTAGAGATTAAAGTAGAATTTAAATAGGTTTAAATAAAGATAAAATTAAAACTTCAAAATAAATAATAAAAAAACTATCTGAAAACTAGTTTCTCTGGATTTGTCATTTTTTCCTCCTTACTTTGATATTTTACTTTATTTGCTTGTCCTGGGATTCTGGAAAAATGTTTCATATTTAATACAAAAGGATAAGAAATGTGTGGAACAATATAGTTATAGTATTTCAGGTTAAATAAAGACATACGTCCATCCAGTCCAACCCATCTAGCAATATCCTCATTTCCTGCCTAACTGTTGATCCAGAGGAAGGCAAAAAAACCCACCAAATTTATGAAGGGGGCAAAAATTCCTTCCTGGCTCCAAGGGGAAATCAGAAATTTCCCTGGATCATCTTTCCCCAAAAGTTAATATTTAGGGTTAGTTCCCCTTAAATTAAAGTATTTATAGGAGGGATACTCCTTGAATACAATAAATTGCTTTAATAAATAAGCTGTTATCCACCAAAACTCCCAGATTCTTTTCCAACGGGGATTCGCTTAACACAGAGCCATTTATAGTATAGAAAGCACAAGGATTTTTAAGTCCAAAATGCATCACCTTACATTTATCAACACTGAATCTCATCTACCACTTAGCAGCCCAATGTGACAATCTATCTAGGTCCACTTGCAACGACTGCATATCCTCTGAAGCTTTTGATGGTTGACAAAGCTTTGAGTTGTCAGCAAACACAGAAACCTTGCTGACAATACCCACTTCCAAATCATTAATAAACGGATAATATAGAATAGAATAAAATGGAGGGAGCTAAATCTTGGTTTTAAGTTCTGCTTTAATATTTTTTCCAGAAGCCAAGGCTACTGTTCGACACCTGAATAAACAATTTACTGGTCTCTAATTATTCTTCCATTTTCCTGTCATATTCCTTTATCCTGGTTTTACTCCACCCCCCCCCCCCCTATCCCCCAGCATGTCTGCCCCCCACTATATTCCACTCGGAACCACACTCTAGTTTTTGACACCATTTTTTTACAAGACTTTCATCAGAGCTAGACAATAACTGAAATCAAAGGATCTGCTTTCCCTACAAAACCTTATTAAGTGCAATTCATTAAAAGGATCTTTATGTATCTTCTTTTGGAGGTCAGGACGACTGGGAATGAAACCTATTGGCACATTTGCAATTTAATCTATTATCTTTCTATCCATCAAGCTTTTATTTTCCAGTCTAATTGATAGGTGCGCTTTGCCCTCCGATAAGACTGCTACACTTAATTGTTAGGGCCTAGTTTGCAAAACAAAGCCTACCAGCAAAGGAAACAAGCAGCAAAGCATTGTGATTGGTTAAGCATGAACAGACAACACTTTTCATGAAATATCTGGTTAGTATTGGGGGGCGTGGTAAGTCAGTTACTAAGACATGTATCGGCGTTATAGAAGTTTGCCTCCCACCCTTACAACTAGGCACAAAACAACATGGTGCACATCTACGAGTCGCACTCCTGCCAACATGACTTCGATAATAGACAGAAATAATAACAGATTTGTGGTTAAAATAGCTGAAGGCCTGGACCATACTAAATTTCTGGAAGACCGCTTCTCAGGACTTGTTGCAATAGAAAGGGCGCATCGCATAATCCAGCGCCCCCCTCTCCCAGACACCCCACCATGTACCTTCATTGCCTGTTCAAGTTCCTGAACTACAGGGACACAGTGCTCGTTCACCTGAGAACAAGGTAACATCCATTGGGGAAGCCTACACTGACTTTTTCTCAGAAGTTTAGAACTAGAGGGTTAAACACATTGACAGCAAGCAAAGGTTTCAGAAGTATGTCATGCTATATCCATCCTGGGTTCGGCTATACACGATGAGGGTACACGTCTGTTCTCCACCTCTGAAGAAGCCCTGACCTGGCTAGACACTGTAAATCCCCATTAAATAGGTCATGAGTATGACCTGTTACCAACTTTATCTGGGTTGGGGATCCTTATTAACTTCTTGACTTTCCCTGCTGACCCCAGACCTTGGAGTCCAATACTCCATCCAATCATATCATATTTCATCCCAACATCAACAACTCTGCTGGTTTAACTCCAGGTCTTAACATAAATGACGGCCTCCTCCAACCTCAAGCTTCTAAATTCTGACGGTGCCTGCAAAGTCAGATAAATTGCTCAACTGTTACCTTACACAACTGCTGATATAATAGTTCTAATCAAAATACATCTAGTGAGACTACAGGTGTGCTGGTTGGGCTGAACGTACCTCTTGTTCATGTGGAATGGCTCTGATGGTATTTAAATCACTAAACTTTGAAATGATTGATCCATATAATTTAAACGGGGAGATCAATAATATTATAACAGTGTATAAAAAGAGGTGCAAAATGTAGCCTGTGCCCCTTTTCTGCAGCAGCCAACCAGTTTAAATATTTTTACTGGTCTGGTGCAGAACATCTTATTGGTTGCTGCATAATTAATTACTAAACATAGGGGGGATCGATATTAATACCAGACATGGTGGGTTGTTTGCTGCAATTGTGGGGTACCTGTGGTTGCAAGGGTGCCTGTCAATCTATCTATTACTGTTGACACTTTAATTTGCATCAGGTTTTCAAAATAAAATCTGACACTCCCTGTGGTAAAGTTAATATTTTAAAAAGTTTATGTTTATTACATTTCCCAAATTTTCACATAATATAGTCTGCTTTTCCTCTCCTATAATTAAAAAATGGTCATGGTTTGGGTGTGGTCCACGCTGAGGGGTTAAGGGCATCATCTTTACTGTGCACTGTAAAGATGATCAGATTTCCTATCGAGTGCAAGGATCGGAAATCCTTGCACTCAGACAGACCACTCGAAGCCTCCCACCTTGAGGCTTTAATAGGGACTGAAGATGGGGTTGCCTAGCCTGATCTTTGTTTCTATATAATTGAGATTGTCAAGCAGTCAATTGGAAAATCATTAAACGGTTTCCAACTTTTTGAGCAATCCGATAAATTTGATAAGTCGATCCCATGTATTGTGGGCTTTAGGCATCTATTATATTGTTAACAATAAATGTAGCACACTAATACACAAGCCCCAAAGTCAATTCCCAGTGCACCAGTTCTACCAACCTCTGGGACCCTACAACATTTTTATTGATTCATTAGAATGTGGTGGTTTGTTGCATTAAAAATTCTCAGAATGTTAAAAAGGTAACCTATTCTCTTGTTTTTAGAAATTATCAATTTATACAGGCAACAAAAAAGGGGGTAGGAAAACCACACAGTTGTCTGGGCCCCAGTCTGTCTTAATCTGTCTCTAAATTTGTGTATATTGTAGGATTAGAATTTTGACTCGTTTTTACCCATTTTTTTCTTACTGACTAGATTGTAGATTAAGCAGTTTCTAATACTGATAACCATACAATAATAATTACAGCTACTACTCACCTTACATATTAGTATACTAGAACATTCATTAGGGAAAAATGCGGAATATAAATTATGGAATTCTACACAATGGATGTAATGGTAAACAACGAGGTAAGATGTACTGCCATTGTCACATTTGTGCCCATTCAAGACATATCTTCTCGGCATCTTTATCAGGATTAAACCTCCTGATTGCAACAACTTTAAAAACTTGAATAACAGCAAATAAAGGTAGGTTCACATGAAAGGCCATCGTTCATCTTTATGTGTTGGTTTTATAATCTGGCATATCTCAGGAGGTGCAGTAAATTCCTATAATTTTCTGCAGGCAACAATGATATTACAATCATTATCTTTTAATAGGTGTTTAATAATTAATGATTTGCTGTATACTGGAATTCCTACTAACCACAAAGGGTAGTGTCTAGAGAGCAAGTATATTAACTTATTAGATCTAAAATGGGCACAGGTTTCTACATATGCTCAGAACAATCTTATATGATCATGTGACTAACAACAAACATTTTTATGCATTTAATAAACATTGAAACAGAAACATAGGCCAATCCGAACGGGATCCATTTTGTTTATAAAACCTCTAATGCCTTTTGATGATTTTAAAAGAGGGGAATATTAAAGGGAATGTTTTGGGTTGGCATATTACAATAACTAGACAGCCATACATTGTGTTCAGTGACTTTAGAACAGGATCTACATTTCCCAAGGTGTCTCTGAAACCTATGAGTTTACTCCGACCTTTGTTTGACATTTGGCATCTGATTTGTTATTTGCTAAATTTAAACAAGTGTTACCATTTCTAGCACGTTTCCTTAATAATAATCCTTATTTCATTTGTTTTGTTTTTTTCTTATTCAGAGGTGAGTCACTAAAACATCCCAGTTAAGAACAATATCATCTAGAAAATGGGCAATATAAATAACACAGGAGGTCCCCAGTTACTCTCTGCAAAGGAGATTGAGGCTGATAACTCCCATTAAATGGAAAGTGCTGCAGGAATAAACATCTCATTACAAAGCACGCAACCAGGATGCGATTGGATGGGTTATTTTTGTTTAGGAATAGGACGCATCAATGGCTTTAAATAGATACAGATTTTGCTTATTAAGTGATTTCAGGGAAATTTCAAGCAGACAGAATCAGGCAACAGCTGTATAAGATTGATACTACATTTGTTTAAAAATGTTAAATATGTATGTTAAAACTATTATGTTTCAGGCATTTCGGCAAATGCAAAAAAGTTGGAGGAGCACACTATTTCATTTCCAGTGTTTATTCAGGCAAAAAACATACAGGCATTTGCATTAGTTAGCAATATATGCACAGACCACCTGCCTGCGCGCCCATTGTGGGGCGGTTCTGGTGCGCTCGCAGATGGGTCCATGCATATCATTAAAATCCTTAGACTAATATATATATTCTTTTATATATATATCTTTTATTTATATATGTGCAAAAAGTCCATTTGACATACATCAATAAAAGATATTTTATAACTAGGACCTGTGAGTGCCTCCATGAATGTATTTATACTTGGATGGGCACCCTGATGAAAATATGATGAATGGTGTGTTGACCCTACCTGGGAATACATATTATATGTATGTATAGAAGCAACCACAAGCAGAAACACTCAAACGACTTGTAAAAGGGCATGTCCTGTCTAAAATAAAATCAGCTTAGAAACGTTTAACCTTAGCCAATCACAGGAGTGGATGCCGGTCGAGCCCCTCTTGCTCGACTTCCATGCACAGAAAAGGCACATAAGTTAAGCAGAAGGCAGTGGGCGAACGAAGGTTGGTAAGGTAAGTATATTTGGGGACAGCTGTGAGTGCTATAAACCTTACGAGGTTGAGGTTTATAGCAACATATCAAAATGTAGTTTGGGGGGTGGACATACCCTTTAATGCTGCTGCTGTGAAAGAAATCCTTTCACCATTCTGCTTATTGGTCGAGCCAATCACCTGCCAGGATCACTTCCTTACTTTGTGATCGGCTGGTAGGTGGAGTTTCAAACTCACGCCCCCTCTTTCTCTCTCCTCTCATTTTACACAGGATAGAGAGGGATCCTGGAAGGTGATTGGTTGCACCAAGAAGCAGTAGGGAGAAAGGATTTCTTACACGCAGCAGCATTACCTTTAAATGTACTGTAAGTAATTCTGTCAGTTAATGTGTTGGCAGGTGATTTGCTGCATCAAGGGGTAACATGGGGCAAATGATTTGCCTGAAAAGGAAGGCCCACAGAACATCTAGCCTTATTTATTCAATGTGGAATCCATGGTGTAGCAGAGGAATGCTGTTTGGACACCTGCTTGACCGAGGTAGGGACAAGTCCTTTCTGCCTAACGTACTTACCATTCTAACCTCCGCCTTTCCCCCACTACTCTCTTTTCCCCTTTCTTTTCTTTTACTTTCTAATAACGACAGACACCGTTACTTTTGGATAAAGGTCACAGCTTTTATTGTACATTTCATACATCTTGGCTTTTAAGAGTTCAAACAAGAACAATATAAAATGTAACTGTAAAACTTACATAACAATCGTTACCTTAATTCAGTTGTTAGGATCCGTGCCAGTCCGCCCTTCCATTTGAACACGATGCCAGCCAACCGGACAACCTGGCTCGGCAGGCAATAACCCCACAACTCTGTCTCATGAACTCCCCTCACCGTGACTAACTAACGAAACAAACCAAAACCACTGGCCACCCACCTTAGGAGTTAGACCAGGACTGCACCCAGTGTTTTCCAATTGCCTTCTAACTATTTGGCAGACTGGCAGGATCCCGCCACACCGTCGGGGGCTGACAACTCACCCCCACACAGTATGCCATACACCAAACGCCCTTTCCAAAGCCTCTTGTAACTTAAGGTTAAAAAGGTCTAAACCCACCTCGTTTTAATGTACACCGTCGGGGCCAAAAAGAGAGCTGTCGTGTTCTAAGTCATTGTGCCTAATCGCTATCCCACCATTCAGTTGGATAAACTTTGAGATTGACCTGTTAATTTTTATTGGGACTTTTTCTATAGCTTGTGTGGAACATGCCCCCTGCCATTTCTGTCTGGGGATAATTTCCGACCAGATCAAAATTAGGCCCTTAAAGACTAGAGACGCAAGCAGTCTCTGCGTATAGTTTTTATCAACACCCTCATAGGGCAGCGCCCCACGTCATTGCTCCCAGCGTGTAACAGTATTATCTTAGGCTGGCCCCTAAGCTTGGCTTGTTTGATGGAGAGAGGCACCACCTCCTCCCATGTGAGTCCCCTGCTACCCAGCCAGGTGACGCTTACATCCTTTTGCAGGAAACCTAGTTGTGTCCCATTGCGCCGCACCCTAGCTCTCCTTTAGGCTCTATATACAAATGAATGCCCTAGTACCCAAGCAGCAATTGGCGGCGTATCTGTAATAGGAAATAAATGTACATCACTAAACTATATTTGCTCAATTTGCAACGGTCTTATGTAAGACCTGAACCGGTTGGACTCCCACCTTCCTATATTCCTGATGGTCTCTTCACTCAATCCCCATCTTGCTGCTTCTGTCGCTGCCCCTATTCGAAACGAGTGACTGCCGTATTCCTCCCGTGTAAGTCCTAACCGCTTTAAGGCTATTCTAAGGACCGCTATAAATTGGTATCGGGACAGTGCCGACCCATCCTTGTGTATTAGGTACGAGCCATTGAGTTGTGGGCGTATGATCTCGAAGTCCCGGAAGCTGTTTTGGGGTTCCTTATTGCTATATGAAGCTCACTCCCAACCGCTATGACATCCCGTGCTTGTATGCCTCCTTGTAAAGGCTTGTTGTCGCTAACTAACTCTGAGATTCTGAATTCTCCATAAAAGGCCAATGAAAAGGCTAGTCGGAACAGCATGTGTTCGAATTGGGACTTTGCTATCGTGTTTAATTGGTCAAATAAGCCTTCCAGGATAGCTAGCGTTATGGGTCTTCTGCTATCCGTTGTGTGTTTTCCTCTTCTAAAACCTTTTACTGCCTGCCGCACTAAGAAATTCTTTGTGTGATCTATCCAATTCATTGCTTTAAACATGAAGCTTAAGGCTTCTAATGTCTTGTCTACCTGAATAAGCGATACTCGCTTATTAAACATTGTAACTATAAACATAATGGTCAGCTCTAATCTATCTTTATCACTTCTTACCCCTCCTACTTCCTGTTCTAACCCTACCCATTCCTTCCATATCCTATTGTAACTATTCCAAGTTGCTGGTGCTAGTGAACCCTTGATCCACTCTCGCATACCTTCTAAGTGAGCCGCCACATTCGTTGTGGGCAGACTTCTCCGTATTCCTGCGCTGCTGGTACCAGCTGACGGAATTTATCCAACTGTAACCGAGACAAAGCATCCGCAATTACATTCTTGAATCCTGGTACATGCTTTGCCTTAAATAATATGTTCAATTGTAAACAACTTAACATTAACCTACGCAATAATTCGATTACTGGGGGCGAAGAGGAGGTCAAACTATTTATTGCCTGCACCACTGTCATGTTATCTGATTGAAATAAGACTGCTTTATTTTTTAGGTCGCTTCCCCAGAGTTCCACTGCAACTAGAATTGGAAACAGCTCTAGGAAGGCTAGTTTTTTTTTACCAATGTTGACAACCGCCATTCAGCCGACCATGGGGCTGCACACCATCGTCCTTGAAAGTATGCCCAAAGCCGACCGAACCCGCGGCATCAGTAAATAGCTGCAGTTCTTCCAGACTCGATATGTTGTCCTGCCAGTAGGTTTTGCCATTGAATGATGTTAAGAACTGTATCCAAATATCTAAGTCTGCTCGGATGCTCTGGGTAACTCTTATGAAGTGATGGGGTCTTTTTATTCCTGATGTTGTGATGGCCAGTCTTCGCGCAAAAACCCTGCCCATGGGCATTACTCGGCATGCAAAATTAAGCTTGCCCAGTAACACCTGAACGTGCTGCAACATGACTTTCCTGGAAGCCAGCACTTCATTGATTGTGACTATTAGGTTGGCTACTTTTTCTTCGGGGAGCCTACATACTTGTGAAATGGTGTCTATTTCTATTCCTAGGAAACTAATGCAAGTGGTGGGGGCAACTGTTTTTTCGGGAGATAGGGGAATGCCGAATTGAGATGTCAGTCGAAATATGGCTTCTAGTAAAACTCCGCACCGATTCGAGTTGGGTGGTCCCACCACTAGGGAATCATCCAGGTAATGTATGACTGCATTACCTCCTGTATCCTGCCGGATCACCCATTCTAGGAAACTGCTAAACAGCTCAAACAGCAAACATGACATGGAACAACCCATCGGTAGTGCTCTATCAACGTAAAAGGCGCCGTTGAGGTAACAGCCTAGCAGGTGTTGAGACTCTGGGTGAATCGGTTAGGAGATGAAATGCTGCCTCGATATCGTTTTTTGCCATAAGTGCGCCTCGGCCTGCTGTCTCTAACTAACTTGATTGCTTGTCGAACGAGGTGTACGAAACCGCTGTTAGCTTGCTATCTATCTCGTCATTCACCAACTTACCAGGGGATATGGTAAGTGTGAATCATTCGGTATTTGCCGGTTTCTTTTTAGGTACCAGCCTAGTGGGGAGACTTTTTAACAGGTGGCGTTTTGAATGGTGGGCCTTCCATGCGCCCTAATCGACATTCTTTATCGATTTTTTTTTTCCCCTAATCAGTGTGGGGTGTTCTTTGCTGACCTTAGGTTAGTGTAAGTATCCTGGGCCCGACTGCCCTAGAAGGAATGTGAAAGCCATGAAGGAAACCGTCCCGTAATAACTTAGCTTTTTCTGGGTATGGATACCTATCTGGCCAAGGGCGCATAGCCTCTATTTTCACTGGCGTCCGGCCCTTTCCAAAGTCCCTTACCGTTGTTGTTAAACCTTCCTGCGTTGAAGCATCTGTTTTCGGAATGTGGGCCGGCAGAAGGAGCATTAGTGTCTTAAACGACATGATGCCCCCCACTTGCATTGGCTGTCGTTGAATGGCTAGCAAAAACCCTTTCTTTGCCCTGTGCTTCCTGTGCCATAGGTCCCTCACTCCCTCGAAAGGACTGGTTGGTACCATGCCATAGCTTTGGAGATTCTTGTTGTTCATCGTTCTCATCCAAAGTGTTGTGTTCTGTGATCCCAACTAACCTCTTTTCTAACTGCCATGCGCTGACGGAACGATTCGTCGTAGTGTGAAGCCACAGCCTGTCCGCCGTATACCCTATTGTTCCCATATTCCGTCTAGGTAACAAAACAGGGAAGAACAGTTGTTTGGGTGTTTTTCCCCAATTACACTAGCCAGTATTGTGAAAGCCTGCAGCCAATTACCAAAGGTTCTTGGTATGAGCCTGCTGCGGCGTTTTTCCTCATCTTCTTCTTTTTTGGGCTCTCCTAGCCGCTCAAGTTTTTCTAAATTAAACCTGTCTAGGGGAAGTAGTGAGAAAATGTCTATGTAATCCTTTCTCCATATTTTTTCTTTTACCTCCTGTATTAAGTGCGCACCTAAAGGTCCTTCGAAGCATAGGTAGGTATGTCCTTTTGCTGAGTCCGCTATCACGCCCGCACTGACTTGATTCTGGGGGGGTTGCTTGTTGGTACTGCCTGTCCGCTGACCTGATTAGTGTTATCTACAAAGGCCTGATTGGCTTCTGTTCCGGACTGTGTTGCCCTGTCACCTTGCGTTCCTATTGACCCTTCCTGACTGACACTCATAAGGTTGTTATATATTTTATATATAAATTTTGTTTGGGTACAGGTCTAGTAATGAGGGGCCAGTCAGGGGCAGCCAAGGGGATGCATGTGGGCCACGGGCCTTACTTTGCCCAGGCAAAGTTGGTCTTGTAGTGCAAGTGTATGCGTGTGGTTACCTGTCTCCGATGGATGAGCTTCGGTTGCTTGTTCCCTGAGGACGTGTTGTGATGGGTTTTCACTGTAGTTCGACGTCCTGACCCCTGTGGTCGGTGGTGTCCCTTGGCTAGCTGCTCCTGACTCGCTCTGTAGAGAGAAAGACAGAGAAGGGGCATACCTGGCGCTGCCAGCCACTGACACGCTTGGTGGGGCTTGCCTATCCTCTGCTGTGCCTCTTGCGACCCTGTCTGGCCCACCCCGGATGTTGTTGGGGTACCTGTCCCCCAATTCCCTTTGGGGACGCCTGTGGCCTTGATATGGGTCCTGCAGTGTTTGGTTACCTTCCCTCCCAGGGGGGGAGGAGGTGTGGCCGCACCAGGCCTCTATTTCTGGGTGTGTGGGGCCACTGTCCCATTCCCTCCCATCAGGCCCTGCAGCCGGTAGTGTTGCTCTGGCCTGCTCCCTGCCCTCTGGTCTAATATCGGGCCTTGTTGTGGGGGGAGTGGTACTCCTGCGGTGTGCTGTGTCACGTGGTGTCCTCTCTGCAGGCTTAGTTCACCCGTCGCAGCTGCAGTGTGCAGTGGTTTCCTAGGGGCCTTTCCTCCCAGCCACTTGTGTTTTCGGGCCCTGAAGGAGGAGGCCGCTGCATCCGAAGGACCTTCCCCTGTGCGACCTCTCGTTGTGGCTGTTGGGCTGGTGCTTCGCTCTCTCCGTCTCAGTCTTGCCGGTGGGGATGGGCTCAGCCGCTCCGGGGGGATGCTTCTCCTTGCTCTAGCCGGTCGCGTGGAGTTGGTTGCAGTCGATCCTTGGAGCACGGAACGGATCCAGTCTTCTCCTCAATTCTCCGCCTCCATCCTCAGCGATTCCAGCAGTCCTTCCAGCACAGACATGGCGGGTGGTCCGTTTGTCCTGAGCTGTCGGCTGGGAAAGGTGCCTGCTCCTAGTCGCTCCCCCTATTTCTATCTTTTCTGACCAATCCCTGTCTAGCTACCTACAAACTATCCAACCCCCTTTAGTCCTGCCCCACCCTAGCTTGCTTGGTCCGGGGTTTTCTTTCCTGCTGCCTATCCTGTTCTCTGGTATTCCCTATGATATTTTACATTTGGGGACATGGTGCTGGTGATGTCCAAGCTTTACAGTACCAGCAAGAAAGAAAACATCTTTTATACTAGTGATGCCCAACCCGCGTCCCGGCCACATTTTTTCACGGCCTGCGCAGAGCCATGGGTGGGCATGGAAAGGGGTGGGTCGGGGGCATAAGTGGGCGGACCGGGCTGGATGTACTTCCCACGGCCCGCTCACAGTGCTCAGTGCCACTAGTGAGGCCCCCAGCGTCGGCTGGGTTGGGCACCCCTGTTTTATACTGTTGCAACTTTGGATAGACTGACACTAGAAGCATAAACCATTTTAAAAGTAGGAGTGTGTTCTTTTTAATAAAGGACACTTGTATGGAGACAATAGTTCCTCTTTAATAGACTGCCTCTTCTGCCTACATGTCCATTTTTAAGCACTATTGGGGGGATTTACAGAAAGTTGATAATGCCCACCTTTTCCCAAAACTAAAGAGGCTTATATTACATTGTAGATCCACCTATATGACTTTAAATCAGGCCTGGGCAAAGTAAGGCCCGGGGCCCACATGCATCTCCTTGGCTGCCCCTGACTGGCCCCTCATTACTAGACCTGTACCCAAACAAAATTTATATTAATTGATTGTCTTAGGCTAAATAATTGATTTATTTTTGTTAAGTATATTTTATACATTTTTTTATTGAATTTGTTGGAATGGATCTAAAATATTAAACACTTTCTATTAAAAATTGTAACTAATAATAAAAAAAAACACCCAGTGACCCAGGTATATTAATTAAATCTTTTTATAAAATCCAGTTTTGCTATCTCTATAATGAGAAATAAATTGAACCTATTGGTCCGACCCTTCTCATGTTCTCATGTGGCCCCCTATAAAATGTAATTGCCCACCCCTGCTTTAAATGGTATGTCCAACCCTTATAAAACAGTTTGTTAAAATGTAATAATTCTGCTCCCAGCAAGAGGAATCATATTTACAAGCTCCTCGATCCACAGCTGTGGCTTTCTGGCACTTCCGGGAAAGGCAGTCAGTCTCGGATGTGACAGTGACATCACGGCCAATCACTGACTGTCATTCCTGGACTAGCCTCCACTGCAGCTGCTCGGGGACACAAAAAGAACAGAGCATCTGCAGTGGAGAGGGAGTGGAGAGACAGGAAGTTGTGGTGGATCGTGGTTTTCTAAGTATGATTTCTCTCACTGGGAGCAGAATTATTACATTTTAACAAAACAGAACCTAGGTTTTGGGGAGTCCTGCCTGATGTATTAATTTTGTATATTTGCCATGCAAGTGCAGCAGCTGTGAGTTTAAAACTTTTCATGCTGTCTTCCATTTTAGAGATTTTCATTTAAAAAAAAAGTTGTGCAAATCCAATATTGAAAAGGGGTTGGGAAGGCTGTCATAAACTCGTGCTAGCCTATTTTAAATGTGGAGTGGGCCACTTAATGCTTCCTGGTGGGCCCCAACACCCCAGTCCAACACTGAATAGATCAATACAGTAAATAAATACAGTACTGTGCAAAATGTTAGGCAGAAATATCTAGTCTGTGTAACAATGCTAAAATCTAACTGAACAGAATGTTTTCAATTACCCTGTAGTTCTGTAAAATTTCAACCAAAACTTTGCACTGATTTGGGTGAAATTGTCTGATATTGGATCTCATCTAGTATATTATTTACTATGGTGTTGAGTAGGTATTCTTGCAAAACTCCCTGGATTAAGTCTCTTTGTAATGTGCAGAATAGGTTAGGTGTGTGTGGGCGTTTTTTTTTTAGATAATTGCCCTGGGCCACTAGTTATTGGAAGTGTATAAAAGAATAGAGGAAGTATAGAAAGTATGTAGCAGTGTAAGTAGTGACACAATATTTTCACATCTTTGCCAATTCCCACTTAGAAAATTTTAACTACTTAGAGCCCAAGCCGAGGGAGAGTCCAATAGACTTTTTTTTTATCAATTAACAGTAATAATGTAATATGTATAAATGCAGTTTGTTTTAACACCAGACAATAAACATATTACATTATTACTGTTTATTTGCAAAATTATTCAGGACAAGCATACATGCAGCAGACATTCATGTAGTATCAGGGCCGTCTCACTAATGAGCCATATTGAGACAAAGTAGCAGAGCGGCACTTTGTCTCTGTGGCTCAAAAGCGGAGTTTCAAAGTTTAAAAAAAAAACAGTTTAAGGGGTCATCTACTGCCCCTCCTCCTATGTACAGTATGTGTGAGTGAATGGGTATGTACAGTATGGGAGAGAGTGTGTATGTACAGTATGGGAGAGAGTGTGTATGTACAGTATGGGAGAGAGAAGCGATGTGTATGATACAGTATGAGAGAGGAGAGGTGTATGTACAGTAGGAGAGAGTGTGTATGTATAGTATGGGTGAGGAGAGTGTGTATGTACAGTATGTGGGAGGAGTTGTGGTTATGTTTAGTGTATGTGAGAGAGTGGATACAATGCAGGAGAGTAAGATAGAGAATAGAGACTCTGCAGGAGAGATGTGTGTGAGAGATAGAGGACAGAGACTGCAGGAGAGAGAGATAATATGTTAGAGATAGAAGGATAGAATATGTAAGGGACCTTTGCTGTCTGTTCTCACTGTATGGGACCTTTACTGTCTGTTCTTACTGTATGGGACCTTTACTGTCTGTTCTCACCATATGGGACATTTACTGTCTGCTCTCACCGTATGGGACCTTTACTTTCTGTTCTCACCGTATGGGACCTTTGCTGTCTGTTCTCACCGTATGGGACCTTTACTGTCTGTTGTCACCGTATGCGACCTTTACTGTCTGTACTCACCGTATGGGACCTTTACTGTCTGTTCTCACTGTACGAGACCTTTACTGTCTGTTCTCACTGTATGGGACCTTTACTGTCTGTTCTCACTGTATGGGACTTTTACTATCTGTACTCACCGTATGGGACCTTTACTTTCTGTTCTCACCGTATGGGACCTTTACTGTCTGTTCTCACCGTATGGGACCTTTACTGTTTGTACTCACCGTATGGGACCTTTACTTTCTGTTCTCACCGTATGGGACCTTTATGTTCTCACCGTATGGGACCTTTACTGTCTGTTCTCACCGTATGGGACCTTTACTGTCTGTACTCACCGTATGGGACCTTTAATTTCGGTTCTCACCGTATGGGACCTTTACTGTCTGTTTTCATCATATGGGACCTTTACTGTCTGTTCTCACCATATGGGACCTTTACTGTCTGTTCTCACTGTATGGGACCTTTACTGTCTGTTCTCACTGTATGGGACCTTTACTGCCTGTTCTCACTGCATGGGACCTAGGAATAAATTCCCCAGCGCAGCCTTTTAAGAAGCCTTGGAAGTGCACTGAGTGTACCGAACTAATATCTCTTGCTTGAAAACAGAACTTGTCTTCTCCAATAACTTAAATTCGTTGTGAGTAACATTCATTCTATGTTAATTATTAGTGTGATTGCTGCAGGGTGTGGCACAGAGCCGCTCACCTTACATAGTACATATTTACAGGAAACAGTTTGAAAATGGAAGTTAATAGGCTATGCGTGTGTATTTTATTTCAACCATCTGTATGTATTGTATATACAAACCAACTTAAGGGGCACTGTGGTCTCCAAATAGTTAGGATTAAATGAAAGCCTCGCGTATTTCCTTTATACTGAGCTGACAATAATCTCTGGGCTTCAGCCTGGTGAGAAATGATATTGGGGGTGAATTGTTCACTTCCTATTCCGCTTCCAGGTTGAGTGACATCGCCTTACCTCTGCCTGCCCCTCTGCCACGGGGGGAGAGCATGCTCGTAAAGACTTAATGTCTGGGGAAATCAGAAGTACCACCGGAGAAAAAATTGACAGTTGAAGAGGAGCCTATTAATAAGCTGGCAGGGGCTGGTCACAAACTACAAGCTGGTCACATTGCTAAAACAGGAAGTGATCAAGCAGGAAAATAATATTGGTAAACTTCTCCACATCATAACTTTCACAATTTTATCTAGATATTGCTTTAGATTTTATTTTGAGTATATAGAAAGCTTTTTATATAACCCTACAGTTTGGAAGAATTAGAGACCACGGTTACCCTTTAATTTTATATCATTTATGATAAATGTTTGCATAGCTGCTGATAATCAGGGATGAGTCCCGTTTTCAAAACGTGTCATTTTGGAACTGGCTGTTTTTTAAAAGCAGAAAACTAAATCTGGAAATTCTGAAAGTCAAACTCAGAGAAAATTTGGAGATGAAAATATCAAAAATTCGGAAATCAACATTGGAAAATAAAAAATTTACATTAAAATTTTAAAAATTGAGATAGAAATGTTCAATATTCCGCAAATGAAACTCGCAAATTGTGTTAATATCTACTGATTATGATTGTGTTCATCTCTCTACTGTTATATTGTTTTCATCTCTACTGATTATTGCAGCTCTGATCAAATAAATATTAGTTTATCCCATGATCATTCATTTTTTTTTTGATACTAGAGAAACCCACATTATAATTTATGGGTCTACAATTTTATTATGGGAATGTTGAATGTTCAAATTGGCAAACAAAAATAAGCTTCATCACGGTTTAAACTTTATCTAGATAATGATTGAATTTAAAAAAATCGCTTAAATTAATTAAAGTACAGCCATACACGACATCTTAACTTTATCTAGATACATGATTAGAATTTAAAAATCGCTTAAATTAAAAGTACAGCATAACAGACATTAGTGGCTTGTGGCAGGGGCGTACCTAGATATCAAAGGGCCCTATAGCCAGATTTAAGATGGGGGGGGGCCCACAAAACTTTGGTGCAGTTCAACCTTACCCGACCAAACTGCAACAAAGTTTTTTTAGGGCATGTTCCACCCTCCTAAGAAAAAGTTTACCTCACCTAGTCAGCCCCACAAATCCCGTTTTAATTTACTTAACCTGGTAGCATTTTTGAAAGGTTTAAGTAAAACGAACATGGGGATTGTGGGGGCTAAACTTCGTGAGAAAATTTTTATAAGAGGTTGGACATCCCGCAGGGGCCTGGACGGGGGCCCCCTTTGGTGTCGTGTCCCCATAGCAACGCCCATGGTTGACTATAGTGATCCCTCTCCCTTGGCTTGTGCCCAAAGCCGACCACCTCATGCTGTCCAATCTAATAACGAAAAAATTGGCGTGTGTTTTAACTGATAGCAAAGTAATAAGCACTCATATATTCAAATAGGGAGAAAAGTTCTCAGTTCATTGGCCCATAAGAACACTTAGGCCTGGTATACGGTGTGTTATCTACACTCAACCAAGGCTCCTGAAGACCTACTAATTTATATATCATATTATAAAGTTTGTTAAGGTGGCCATACACATGGCGATTTCCATCGCAATGTGCTGACAGATCACATCTGTCAGCACATTGCGAAGGGAACCTGCACACATGAAACGTTGTATGGGATCGGTCGGCTGTGCAGCCATACACCGCACGATCGGTATTGGGTAAGTAAAATTTTCCGTCTTTCCTGATCGATCGGAGTACCGACTACGGTCATTGCGTCGGCACTCCGATCGGTTGGAATATAAAAATATTATCGCTTTTGTGGATGGCCACCTTTAGGGCATGCATCACGTGGTAGACCGATCTTGCTCTCCTCTTAAAAAAACACAAGCACACAGAAATGGTGAATGTTGCAACTATTTAATAAACATTTATGATTCTATTCTAGCAATGCTGGACTGGAGCTAGCACTGTATCCTTTGTTTGAAGGAGGTAGGTGGTATCTAACTTCTGTGAAAGTTAGATCTGGGAAGAAGAGAAACAGACTCAAGAAGATGATATGGGTTTATCACTGTAAAATAGTGAGAAATGGACAATACCAGGGCAGGATTTCTGGGTAGCCACTTATATACTTATAACTCAACTAGACATTAAGCCTGTTACAATAACGGCACTAGAAAAGCCCAAGTGGCCTCCATGTCCCAGGCCACAGTTCCCTCTTAGTGTCCCAGACCCCAGGTCCCCCCCTCTGTCCCAGCCCCACCTCTCTCCAGACCCAGGACACCCCACTCTGTCCCAACCCAGGTCCCCACCCCCTCTGTCCCGAACCCCTCCTCTTCACAGACCCCTCTGTCCCTACTCTGTCCAGACCCAGGGCCCCCCATCTGACCCAGGGCCCCTACTCTGTCCGCGGACCCGGGTCTCCCACTCTGTCCCGACCCGGGTCTCCCCTCTGTCCCGGACCCCGGGTCTCCCACTCTGTCCCGGCCCGGGTCTCCCCGTCCGACCCGGGTCTCCCACTCTGTCCCGACCCAGGTTCTCCCACTCTGTCCCGGCCCAGTGGTCTGCCCACTCTGTCCCGGATCCAGAGTCCCCTCACGCTGTCCCAGACCCAGGGTCCCCCCCTCTCTCCCAGACCCAGGGTCCCCCCCCTCTCCTCCAGACCCAGGGTCCCCCACTCTGTCCCAGGTCACACCACCTCTGTCCCAGACCCAGGAGATAGTTACATGACATTACAGCAGTGCCTTTGTCCCCAGCCTCTCCTTCCCAACCCAGCATGATCTCTCTTTTTACACACTTCTGTGTTGTGAAGTTCTCCTAGTCAGGGATCTCAGGATCGGTGTCTGGATCTTGATCCCCTCCCCATTGCTACCAACAGACCCAAGCCGCTCCGCCCACAAATCTCTGCAGACTACTGTGTGACTGGGAGGGGGGAGGGGAGTCAGAGGGAAGTCCCGTAGCTTAGCTGTGTGAGATTGTGACTAAGCTCTGCTTCTTACAGTGAGTCAGAAACCTCCTGCTCAGGAACACACAAGGACACAGGGACGCACACTTGCATTTTATTTTATAGGATAATCACTTACATACGCCCTTCTAGAGAGACTGAGAACAATGTCTTCAGTGCGGCATTAAGGCAACAATGTGTGATGCACATACACTCACGCTACTGTGCTACTGGGCCCCGCGATTCTTTCACTAAGTATAGCACCCCCTCGTCCCCAGTTGAACTATATGTATCCATAAAACAGCAATTAAAAATATCTCTCACCAGCTGACTTGGTGGTCGGTGTGCAGCCACCCCGACCCGTCGCTTGTCCCAAGGATAAAAGAAGTACAAGACAGTGGCCTCCCAGGAAGGTGATACAAACCGGATGTGGATTAAAAGCACATCTTTATGTGTTGAAAGCCAAAAATGTACCTTATGCGTTTTCTGCCAAACACTAGCACTTACTCATAGGCCATAGCCATGGCCTATGAGTAAGTTGCTAGGTTTGGCACTTCCTGGCGCCACCGTCTTGTGCTTCTTTTCGGGTAGGCCATGGCCTAGGCATCATTAGCAGCTGGGGCGCTGCAAGGGAGACTGCAAAGTTTGGAGGCTACTGCAAAAGGTCTCCTAATTTCACGATGGGGACAAAAACGGGGGGATTACTTTTCTCTATACCTACACTGTTAGGGAAGTACATCAATGCCTACACCCTCCAGAAACAGCATCCCCCCATCCCCCTCTCTAAAGTTTGATACAAAGTCACCTTAAAAAAAGGGTAAGTTCAGACAAGGGGAAACAGTGTGTGTATAACAACCTCTGCAGCAGCTGGGGTGGCTTATCATGCAAGAGGATTGTGTTGGATAACTTGGAATTTTGTATAAATGCAGATTTCTTCTGACTTGGTAAATCTCCTTTTATTTAATGTGTTTTTGGGGGCGAATCCTGATGTTTTCCTCAAACTTCTTTCCCACACATTACCAACCCGCTGCCAATGACTCTGCGGCCCAGATGACCGCTATCTGGCCATGCTACGGAAATCGCCTTCAGAAATTGCTTTGGTACAAAAAACTAATGCAGCAGATAGGAGATGTAGAGAACCCCCAGCTTTATTCTGTTGGAGATAAAGTGTGGCTCTCCTCTGCTCATATTAACCTACGGGTTCCTTCCTCCTCCTCAAACTGGGACCCACATTGATTGTTCCTTTCCTATCCTGGAATTAGTCAGTCCAGTGGCTGTTTCGCCTCCAACTGCCTTCCAGCATGTGTTTCATATTTCCCTCATCAAGCCATAGTGCTCTAATCTCTTACAGTTCCCAGCAGCACACCTTGTTCCAGTATCCAGCCTACAGTTCCCACAGCGCTCCTTGTTCCAGAATCCTGCCTACAGTTCCCAGCAGCACCTTGTTCCAGATTCCAGCCTTCTGTTCCCAGCAGCCTCTGTGTCCTGCATTTTCCGGACTATCTGCCTCCTAAAGCGTACTTGTAAGAACCTGGCCTCCCGGCCATTTATTACATGTGGGCTCTTAATTTGTTATCTCTGTTCCAGGTCTTAGGGCTGTATAAAAACTTCCGGTATTTACTATTATTATTGATTTAAATAGTGCCAAATCTTCTGTGGCGCTTTAACGTTACATAGTCATACATTACATACAGGGTAATACATGTTATACAAAGTCATACATACTACATAATATAGTGATGAGTTTACTTACAGCAAATACCGTGATACAATAGGAGTGAAGACCCTGCCCAAAGAGCTTACAGTCGAGAGGTACCAATGACTTCAGAACTAAATGTGCCTAAATTTACAAACATTGTCCATAACAATACCATGTGGTAGTAGACTGCCACAATGATATTTTTAGGCCATTGTACAATAACAATCTTTGAACAGTATAAGATACAATATAAATGTGGATGGCTTTACAGAAAAGAAATCGTCAGTGCACCGGTCTGTGGTGTTGACCAGCTGCTAAAAGCACCCATGTGCCACGCGCCACTCTAACCCACATCTGGAGTTTAACCAGCTGCTAGAAACAATAAAAAGCTCATTATTTGTACCACAACAACAAAAAAGGGAAATTGCCAGCGCAGTTTGCCTTTCACAATAATTTCAGCACTGAGGTGTTAGTACCACACACTTGGGCCAAAATCTGTAAGCTTGCATGCTATGTCAAGGCCCATTATTTAATGTGAGTCCTTCTCGTGCTTATTAGCAACCTAAGGGATATATTTAAAACTTGCAATATCGCAATCACGTGTTACAGTAATGGTACGACTGCGTCCGTAAAATGTATGCCGTGGTCATACATTTACAACCAAAATGTTTGTTAATTACTAACGTTCTGTTGTAGAATACCTGCAGAGTAAACCCACCTCAACATATTTTAGATAATGGTTTGTAGCCATATTAATCCAGTAGCATAAACCTAAGAGATGGGTACTGTAGGATAATAGTGTACCATTTTATTATGGACTACAAGTTCATTTTTACAGACAAGTTTTTGAGAGATACACTTCTCTCTCCTCAGGTCAAGCAGTACTCATGGGCCGCAGGGGGGTTATCGCTAAAAAGGGTGGGAGGGTATAGGGTAGGAGGGTGTGTTGTATTGCACTTCCTAATGACCATCACTAATTTAAGCCCTTTTGAAATAGCTCTATTTGCCCTTGATAAATGGTGCATGTCCCTGAAACATGCTTGTGAATTTGACAGAGTGCTTCTCCCTATTAAATTTCTGGTTTTGACTTGTTTTTAATAACCCTCTTCCTTGTTGCCCTACCTCCTATTTTACTTATTTCATGGCTTTCTCTCCCGATACAGGTAGCTATTTTCACTAGAGATTCTTCCTATTCCCACAATTCTCAGTAAACATAAAGCTTTGCAGATCTTCTTTGTTTGTGGCTTGCGTCCTTCATATGGGGGAATACCACTTATTTTTGCGTCCACCTCCAAATCCCTTTATCAGTTCTCCACTTCTACCAACAGCTGCGTGACAATGAGGGAAACCCCGGCGATATTGTGTTTTTAAAAAGCACCCAATCTACCCATAGTACACTCATCAAATTCCGTTGATTGACCATATTGCCATCTTCACAGTAGACAGTGTCTACCTAAACCGCTAAAGGTTTACACTCCCTGGGAGTATAAATCGCTAAAGGTTTTACACTCTTGTACCTTGCGATCTGTTATGTGTTGAGAATTACAGAATTAACTGTAGAGTAGTGCATGTCAATGTCCTTGCGATCGCCATTTTTTGCGAGGCCTTGAGTAAGATGGTTAATGATTATAATGACTTAATTCATGTATATCAGGTTAATAAAACAGGAGCTGCCAGTAAACAGCTGTGGAGGAAAGTTCCGTTGATCCAGAGAATAATCCGATTGCCAGTTGGGTCAAGAAGAATTTTTCACCATCTGGGGCATATTGTCCTCAGATTGGGTTTTTCGCCTTCCTCTGGATCAACTATTAAATATGTAGAATAAGGGGAACAGCAGGTTCTTTTGGATATTTACCTACTAGCTGCTGGTGCCACTCCTATGGGAGGATACATACAAAAAATAGAATTCTAGTGCACAAACAATTCTAATTGCATATTGGGCTACCTCCATAAGGTTGCTGCTACAACAGAGCCTGCAAACCCTGGATAATAAAACACTTATTGTCAATAAGTTGGCCAAATTATTTTAAGCCCAATCACCACGTCAAGGTTGCTTTCTTTAACTGGGTCCTAACCCACTGGTACTTGCCTTTTGGCTACATAAGCTGACGCTTCTCCTGTGTGGCCTGGATTCTTGAGCATGCAATTTAAAATTGTTTGTGCACTAGAATTCTATTTTTGTATTTATTATATTTTTGGTCTCTAAAAATATAATGGTGGCACTTTAATATGGATGTACAACAGCCCAATTTTCTATTTATTCTATGGAGGATGCCCTTCATGCAAATCTCTCTCCCAATTGATGGGCCCCACCGCTACTAGTGAAGAGAGCTGGGACTGAGCAGACTTGCTGCCAGCAGTAGGTACCAAACTACCTTATGTACTCACTAGGAGAACGCCTTTTGTTTCCTATTTTTTTTTAAATGGAAAAAGAGAATTTAGAATGATTAAAATAGAGAAAATAAATGCGTAATATGTTTTTTATACAGGTGAGATTTAAAGTAGAATTTAAAAGGTTTAAATAAAGATAAAATTAAAACTTCAAAATAATAATAAAAAACTATCTGAAAACTAGTTTCTCTGGATTTCATTTTTTCTTTTTCACTCCTTACTTTGATATTTTACTTTTTTTGCTTGTCCTGGGATTCTGGAAAATGTTTCATATTTAATACAAAAGGATAAGAAATGTGTGGAACAATAGTTTATAGTATTTCAGGTTAAATAAAGACATACGTCCATCCAGTCCAACCCTCTCAATATCCTCATTTCCTCCTAACTGTTGATCCAGAGGAAGGCAAAAAACCCACCAAATTATGAAGGGGGCAAAAATTCCTTCCTGGCTCCAAGGGGAAATCAGAATTTCCTGGATCATCTTTCCCCAAAAGTTAATATTTAGGGTTAGTTCCCCTTAAATTAAAGTATTTATAAGGGATACTCCTTGAATACAATAAATTGCTTTAATAAATACGCTGTTATCCACCAAACCTCCAGATTCTTTTCCAACGGGGATTCGCTTAACACAGAGCCATTTATAGTATAGAAAGCACAAGGATTTTTAAGTCCAAATGCATCACCTTACATTTATCACACTGAATCTCATCTACCACTTAGCAAGCGCCAATGTGACAATCTATCTAGGTCCACTGCAACGACTGCATATCCTGAAGCTTTTGATGGTTTGACAAAGCTTGAGTTGTCAGCAAACACAGAAAACCTTGCTGACAATACCCACTTCAAATCATTATAAACGGATATATAGAATAGAATAAAATGGAGGGAGCTAAATCTTGGTTTTAAGTTCTGCTTTAATATTTTTTTCCAGAAGCCAAGCTACTGTTCCGACACCTGAATAAACAAATTTACTGGTCTCTAATTATTCTTCCATTTTCCTGCATATTACCTTTATCCTGGTTTTTACTCCACCCCCCTCCCCCCTATTTCCCCCCAGCATGTCTGCCCCCAACTAATATTCCGCCTCGGAGGCCCACACTCTAGTTTTTGATCACCATTTTTTTACAAGACTTTCATCAGAGCTAGACAATAACTGAAATCAAAGGATCTGCTTTCCCTACAATAACCTTATAAGTGCAATTCTTAAAAGGATCTTTATGTATCTTTTTGGAGGTCAGGACGACTGGGAATGAAACCTATTGGCACATTTGCAATTTAATCTATTATCTTTCATCCATCAAGCTTTTATTTTCCAGTCTAATTGATAGTGCGCTTTGCCCTCCGATAAGACTGCTACACTTAATTGTTAGGGCCTAGTTTGCAAAACAAGCTACCAGCAAAGGAAACAACAGCAAAGCATTGTGATTGTTTAAGCATAACAGACAACACTTTTCATGAAATATCTGTTATATTGGGGGGCGTGGTAAGTCAGTTACTAAACATGTATCGGCGTTATAGAAGTTTGCCTCCCACCCTTACAACTGGCACAAAACAACATGGTGCAATCTACGAGTCGCACTCCTGCCAACATGACTTCGATAATAGACAGAATAATAACAATTGTGGTTAAAATAGCTGAGGCCTGGAACCATACTAAATTTCTGGAAGACCCGCTTCTCAGGACTGTTTGCAATAGAAAGGGGCATCGATAATCCAGCGCCCCCCTCTCCCGACACCCCACCATGTACCTTCATGCCTGTTCAAGTTCCTGAACTACAGGGACACAGTGCTCGTTCACCCTGAGAACAAGGTAACATCCATTGGGGAAGCCTACATGAACTTTTTCTCAGAAGTTTAGAACTAGAGGGTTAAACACATTGACAGCAGCAAAGGTTTCAGAAGTATGTCATGCTATATCCATCCTGGGTTCGCTATACACGAT
Organism: Hymenochirus boettgeri; assembly: GCA_019447015.1. Taxonomy (NCBI): domain Eukaryota; kingdom Metazoa; phylum Chordata; class Amphibia; order Anura; family Pipidae; genus Hymenochirus; species Hymenochirus boettgeri. The sequence continues at coordinate 210,106,214 of CM033471.1, read as the reverse complement.
GAGGGTACACGTCTGTTCTCCACCTCTGAGAAGCCCTGACCTGGAGACACTGTAAATCCCCATTAAATAGGTCATGAGTATGACCTGTTACCAACTTTATCTGGGTTGGGATCCTTATTAACTTCTTGACTTTCCCGCTGACCCCAGACCTTGGAGTCCAATACTCCATCCAATCATATCATATTTCATCCCAACATCACACAACTCTGCTGGTTTAACTCCAGGTCTTAACATAAATGACGGCCTCCTCCAACCTCAAGCTTCTAAATTCTGACGGTGCCTGCAAAGTCAGATAAATTGCTCAACTGTTACCTTACACAAACTGCTGATATAATATTCTAATCAAAATACATCTAGTGAGACTACAGGTGTGCTGGTTGGGCTGAACAACCTCTTGTTCATGTGGAATGGCTCTGATGGTATTTAAATCCTAAACTTTGAAATGATTGATCCATATAATTTAAACGGGGAGATCAATATATTATAACGTGTATAAAAAGAGGTGCAAAATTAGCCTGTGCCCCTTTTCTGCAGCAGCCAACCAGTTTAAATATTTTTACTGGTCTGGTGCAGAACATCTTATTGGTTGCTGCATAATTAATTACTAACTAGGGGGGATCGATATTAATACCAGACATGGTGGGTTGTTTGTCTGCAATTGGTGGGGTACCTGTGGTTGCAAGGGTGCCTGTCAATCTATCTATTACTGTTGACACTTTAATTTGCATCAGGTTTCAATAAAATCTGACACTCCCTGTGGTAAAGTTAATATTTAAAAAAGTTTAATGTTTATTACATTTCCCAAATTTTCACATAATATAGTCCTCTTTTCCTCTCCTATAAATAAAAAATGGTCATGGTTTGGGTGTGGTCCACGCTGAGGGGTTAGGCATCATCTTTACTGTGCACTGTAAAGATGATCAGATTTCCTATCGAGTGCAAGGATCGGAAATCCTTGCACTCAGACAGAACCACTCGAAGCCTCCCACCTTGAGGCTTTTAGGGACTGAAGATGGGGTTGCCTAGCCTGATCTTTGTTTCTATATAATTGAGATTGTCAAGCAGTCAATTGGAAATCATTAAATAAACGTTTTCCAACTTTTGAGACAATCCGATAATTTGATAAGTCGATCCCATGTATTGTGGGCTTTAGGCATCATTATATATGTTAACAATAATGTGCACACTAATACACAAGCCCCAAAGTCAATTCCCGTGCACCCAGTTCTACACAACCTCTGGGACCCTACAACATTTTATTGATTCATTAGAATGTGGTGGTTTGTTGCATTAAAAAATTCTCGAATGTTAAAAAGGTAACCTATTCTCTTGTTTTTAGAAATTATCAATTTATACAGGCAACAAAAAAGGGGGTGGAAAACCACACAGTTTGTCTGGGCCCCAGTCTGTCTTAATCTGTCTCTAAATTTGTGTATATTGTAGGATTAGAATTTTGACTCGTTTTTACCCATTTTTTTCTTACTGACTAGATTGTAGATTAACAGTTTCTAATACTGATAACCATACAATAATAATTACAGCTACTACTCACCTTCCATATTAGATACTAGAACATTCATTAGGGAAAAATGCGAATATAAATTATGGAATTCTACACAATGGATGTAATGGTAAACAACGAGGTAAGATGTACTGCCATTGTCACATTTGTGCCCATTCAAGACATATCTTCTCCGGCATCTTTCAGGATTAAACCTCCTGATTGCAACAACTTTAAAAACTTGAATAACAGCAAATAAAGGTGTTTCACATGAAGGCCATCGTTTCATCTTATGTGTTGGTTTATAATCTGGCATATCTCAGGAGGTGCAGTAAATTCCTATAATTTTCTGCAGGCAACAATGATATTACAATCATTATCTTTTAAATGGTTTTAATAATTAATGATTTGCTGTATACTGGAATTCCTACTACCACAAAGGGTAGTGTCTAGAGAGCAAGTATATTAACTTATTAGATCTAAAATGGGCACAGGTTTCTACATATGCTCAGAACAATCTTATATGTCATGTGACTAACACAACATTTTTTGCATTTAATAAAACATTGAAACAGAAAAATAGGCCAATCCAACGGGATCCATTTTGTTTATAAAACCTCTAATGCCTTTTGATGATTTTAAAAGAGGGATATTAAAGGGAATGTTTTGGGTTGGCATATTACAATACTAGACAAGCACCATACATTGTGTTCAGTGACTTTAAAAAGGATCTACATTTCCCAAGGTGTCTCTGAAACCTATGAGTTTACTCCACCTTGTGTTGACATTTGGCATCTGATTTGTTATTTGCTAAATTTAAACACGTGTTACCATTTCTAGCACGTTTCCTTAATAATAATCCTTATTTCATTTGTTTTGTTTTTTCTTATTCAGGGGTGAGTCACTAAAACATCCCAGTTAAGAACAATATCATCTAGAAAATGGGCATATAAATAACACAGGAGGGCCCCAGTACTCTCTGCAAAGGAGATTGAGCTGATACTCCCATTAAATGGAAAGTGCTGCAGGATAAAACATCTCATTACAAAGCACGCAAACCAGGATGCGATTGGATGGGTTATTTTTGTTTAGGAATAGGCCGCATCAATGGCTTTAAATAGATACAGATTTGCTTATTAAGTGATTTCAGGGAATTTCAGCAGACAGAATCAGGCAACAGCTGTTATAAGATTGATACACATTTGTTTAAAATGTTAAATATGTATGTTAAAAACTATTATGTTTCAGGCATTTCGGCAAATGCAAAAAAGTTGGAGGAGCCCACTATTTCATTTCCAGTGGTTTATTCAGGCAAAAAACATACAGGCATTTGCATTAGTTAGCAATATATGCACAGACCACCTGCCTGCGCCCATTGTGGGGCTTTTCTGGTGCGCTCGCAGATGGGTCCATGCATATCATTAAAATCCTTAGACTAATATATATATTCTTTTATATATATATCTTTTATTTATATATGTGCAAAAGTCCATTGACATAACAATCAATAAGATATTTTATAACTAGGACCTGTGAGTGCCTCCATGAATGTATTTATACTTGGATGGGCACCCTGATGAAAATATGATGATGTGTGTTGACCCTACCTGGGAATACATTTATATGTATGTATAGAAGGCAACCACAAGCAGAAAACACTCAAACGACTTGTAAAAGGGCATTGTCCTGTCTAAAATAAAATCAGCTTAGAAACGTTTAAACCTTAGCCAATCAACAGAGTGGATGCCGGTCGAGCCCCTCTTGCTCGACTTCCATGCACAGAAAAGGCACATAGTTAAGCAGAAGGCAGTGGGCGAACGAAGTTGTAAGGTAAGTATATTTGGGGACAGCTGTGAGTGCTATAAACACCTTACGAGGTTGAGGTTTATAGCAACAATATCAAATGTAGTTTGGGGGGTGGACATACCCTTTAATGCTGCTGCTGTGAAAGAAATCCTTTCACCCATTCTGCTTATTGGTCGAGCCAATCACCTGCCAGGATCACTTCCTTACTTTGTGATCGGCTGGTAGGTGGAGTTTCAAACTCACGCCCCCTCTTCTCTCTCTCCTCATTTTACACAGGATAGAGAGGGATCCTGGAAGGTGATTGGTTTGCACCAAGAAGCGTAGGGAAAAGGATTTCTTACACGCAGCAGCATTACCTTTAAATGTACTGTAAGTATTCTGTCGTCAGTTAATGTGTTGAGGTGATTTTGCTGCATCAAGGGTAACATGGGGCAAATGATTTGCCTGAAAAGGAAGGCCACAGAACATCTAGCCTTATTTTATTCAATGTGGAATCCATGGTGTAGCGAGGAATGATGTTTGGAACACCTGCTTGACAGGGTAGGGACAAGTCCTTTCTGCCTAACGTACTTACCATTCTAACCTCCGCCTTTCCCCCCACTACTCTACTTCTTTCCCCTTTCTTTCTTTTCTTACTTTCTAATAACGACAGACACCGTTACTTTGGATAAAGGTCACAGCTTTTATTGTACATTTCATACATCTTGGCTTTTAAGAGTTCAAACAAGAACAATATAAAATGGTAACTGTAAAACTTACATAACCAATCGTTACCTAATTCAGTTGTTAGGATCCGTGCCAGTCCGCCCTTCCATTTGAACACGATGCCAGCCAACCGGACAACCTGGCTCGGCAGCAATAACCCCACAACTCTGTCTCAATGAACTCCCCTCACCGGATACTAACTAACGAAACAAACCAAAACCACTGGCCACCCACCTTAGGAGTTAGACCAGGACTGCACCCAGGTGTTTTCCAATTGCCTTCTAACTATTTGGCAGACTGGCAGGATCCGCGCCACACGGCCGGGCTGACAACTCACCCCCACACAGTATGCCATACACCAACGCCCTTTCCAAAGCTCTTGTAACTTAAGGTTAAAAAGGTCTAAACCCACCTCGTTTTAATGTACACCGTCGGGGGCCAAAAAGAGAGCTGCGTGTTCTAAGTCATTTGGCCTAATCGCTATCCCACCATTCAGTTTGGATAACTTTGAGATTGACCTGTAATTTTTATTGGGACTTTTTCTATAGCTTGTGTGGAACATGCCCCTGCCATTTTCTGTCTGGGGATATTTCCGACCAGATCAAAATTAGGCCTTAAAGACTAGAGACGCAAGCAGTCTCTCTGTATAGTTTTTATCAACACCCTCATAGGGCAGCGCCCACACGTCATTGCTCCGCGTGTAAACGTATTATCTTAGGCTGGCCCCTAAGCTTGGCTTGTTTGATGGAGAGAGGCACCACCTCCTCCCATGTGAGTCCCCGGCTCCGCCATGTACCCAGCCGGTACGCTTACATCCTTTTGCGGAAACCTAGTTGTGTCCCATTGCGCCGCACCCTAGCTCTCCTTTAGGCTCTATATACAAATGAATGCCCTAGTACCCAAGCAGCAATTGGCGGCGTATCTGTAATAGGAAATAAATGTACATCACTAAACTATATTTGCTCAATTTGCAACGGTCTTATGTAAACCTGAACCGTTGGACTCCCACCTTCCTATATTCCTGATGGTCTCTTCACTCAATCCCCATCTTGCTGCTTCTGGTCGCTGCCCCTATTCGAAACGAGTGACTGCCGTATTCCTCCCGTGTAAGTCCTAACCGCTTTAAGGCTATTCTAAGGACCGCTATAAATTGGTAATCGGGACAGTGCCGACCCATCCTTGTGTTTAGGTACGAGCCATTGAGTTGTGGCGTATGATCTCGAAGTCCCGGAAGCTGTTTTGGGGTTCCTTATTGCTATATAGCTCACTCCAACTCACCGCTATGACATCCCGTGCTTGTATGCCTCCTTGTAAAGGCTTGTTGTCGCTAACTAACCTCTGAGATTCTGAATTCTCCATAAAGGCCAATGAAAAGGCTAGTCGGAACAGCAGTGTGCGAATTGGGACTTTGCTATCCGTGTTTAATTGGTCAAATAGCCTTCCAGGATAGCTAGCGTTATGGGTCTTCTCTATCCGTTGTGTTTTCCTCTTCTAAAACCTTTTACTACCTGCCTGCCGCACTAAGAAATTCTTTGTGTGATCTATCCAATCATTGCTTTAAAACATGAAGCTTAAGGCTCTAATGTCTTGTCTACCTGAATAAGCGATACTCGCTTATTAAACATTGTAACTTAAAACTAATGGTCAGCTCTAATCTATCTTTATCACTTCTTCCTACCCTCCTACTTCCTGTTCTAACCCTACCCATTCCTTCCATATCCTATTGTTAACTATTCCAAGTTGCTGGTGCTAGTGAACCCTTGATCCACTCTCGCATACCTTCTAAGTGAGCCGCCACATTCGTTGTGGCAGACTTCTCCGTATTCCTGCGCTGCTGGTACCAGCTGACGGAATTTATCCAACTGTAACCGAGACAAAGCATCCGCAATTACATTCTTGAATCCGTACATGCTTTGCCTTAAATAATATGTTCAATTGTAAACAACTTAACATTAACCTACGCAATAATTCGATTACTGGGGCGAAGAGGAGGTCAAAACTATTTATTGCCTGCACCACTGTCATGTTATCTGATTGAAATAAGACTGCTTTATTTTTTAGGTCCTTCCCCAGAGTTCCACTGCAACTAGAATTGGAAACAGCTCTAGGAGGCTAGTTTTTTTTTACCAATGTTGACAACCGCCATTCAGCCGACCATGGGGCTGCACACCATCGTCCTTGAAAGTATGCCCAAAGCCGCCCGAACCCGCGCATCAGTAATAGCTGCATTCTTCCAGACTCGATATGTTGTCCTGCCAGTAGGTTTTGCCATTGAATGATGTTAGAACTGTATCCAAATATCTAAGTCTGCTCGGATGCTCTGGGTAACTCTTATGAAGTGATGGGGTTCTTTTTATTCCTGATGTTGTGATGGCCAGTCTTCGCGCAAAAAAACCCTGCCCATGGGCATTACTCGGCATGCAAAATTAAGCTTGCCCAGTAACACCTGAACGTGCTGCAACATGACTTTCCTGGAAGCCAGCACTTCATTGATTGTGACTATTAGGTTGGCTACTTTTCTTCGGGGAGCCTACATACTTGTGAAATGGTTTCTATTTCTATTCCTAGGAAAACTAATGCAAGTGGTGGGGGCAACTGTTTTTTTCGGGAGATAGGGGAATGCCGAATTGAGATGTCAGTCGAAATATGGCTTCTAGTAAACTCCGCACCGATTCGAGTTGGGTGGTCCCACCACTAGGGAATCATCCGGTAATGTATGACTGCATTACCACCTCGTATCCTGCCGGATCACCCATTCTAGGAAACTGCTAAACAGCTCAAACAGCAAACATGACATGGAACAACCCTCGGTAGTGCTCTATCAACGTAAAAGGCGCGCGTTGAGGTAAAGCCTAGCAGGTGTTGAGACTCTGGTGTGAATCGGTGGAGATGAAATGCTGCCTCGATATCGTTTTTTGCCATAAGTGCGCCTCGGCCTGCTGTCCTAACTACTTGATTGCTTCGTCGAACGAGGTGTACGAAACCGCTGTTAGCTTGCTATCTATCTCTGTCATTCACCAACTTACCATGGGGATATGGTAAGTGGTGAATCATTCGGTATTGCCGGTTTCTTTTAGTGGTACCAAGCCTAGTGGGGAGACTTTTTAACAGGTGGCGTTTTGAATGGGCCTTCCATGCGCCCTAATCGCACTTCTTATCGATTTTTTTTTTCCCCTAATCAGTGTGGGTTGTTCTTTTGCTGACCTTAGGTTAGTGTAAGCTATCCTGGGCCCGACTGCCCTAAAAGGAATGTGAGCCATGAGAAACCGTCCCGTATAACTTAGCTTTTTCTGGGTATGGATACCTATCTGGCCAAGGGGCGCATCCTCTATTTCACTGGCGTCCGGCCCTTTTCCAAAGTCCCTTACCTGTTGTTGTTAAACCTTCCTCGCTTGAAGCATCTGTTTGCGGAATTGGGCCGGAGCAGAAGGAGCATTAGTGTCTAAAACGACATGATGCCCCCCACTTGCATTGGCTGTCGTTGAATGGCTAGCAAAAACCCTTCTTTCTTTGCCTGTGCTTCCTGTTGCCATAGGTCCCTCACTCCCTCGAAAGGACTGGTTGGTACCATGCCATAGCTTTGGAGATTCTTGTTGTTCATCGTTCTCATCCAAAGTGTTGTTCTCTGTGATCCCAACTAACCTCTTTTCTAACTGCCATGCGCTGACGGAACGATTCGTTCGTAGTGAAGCCACGCCTGTCCGCCCGTATACCCTATGTGCTTCCCATATTCCTTAGGTAACAAAACAGGGAAGAACAGTTGTTTGGGTGTTTTTCCTCCCAATTACACTAGCCAGTATTGTGAAAGCCTGCAGCCAATTACCAAAGGTTCTTGGTATGAGCCTGCTGCGGCGTTTTTCCTCATCTTCTTTCTTTTGGGCTCTCTAGCCGCTCAAGTTTTTCTAATTAAACCTGTCTGGGGAAGTAGTGAGAAAATGTCTATGTAATCCTTTCTCCATATTTTTTCTTTACCCTCCTGTATTAAGTGCGCACCTAAAGGTCCTCGAAGCATAGGTAGGTATGTCCTTTTGCTGAGTCCGCTATCACGCCCGCACTGACTGATTCTGGGGGGGTTGCTTGTTGGTACTGCCTGTCCGCTGACCTGATTAGTGTTATCTACAAAGGCCTGATTGGCTTCTGTTCCGGACTGTGTTCCCTGCACCTTGCGTTCCTATTGACCCTTCCTGACTGACACTCATAAGGTTGTTATATATTTTATATATAAATTTTGTTTGGGTAAGGTCTAGAATGAGGGGCCAGTCAGGGGCAGCCAAGGGGATGCATGTGGGCCACGGGCCTTACTTTGCCAGGCAAAGTTGGTCTTGTAGTGCAAGTGTATGCGTGTGTTACCTGTCTCCGATGGATGAGCTTCGGTTGCTTGTTCCCTGAGGACTGTTTGATGGGTTTCACTGTAGTTCGACGTCCTGACCCCTGTGGTCGGTGGTGTCCCTTGCTAGCTGCTCCTGACTCGCTCTGTAGAGAGAAAGACAGAGAAGGGGCATACCTGGCGCTGCCAGCCACTGACCACGCTTGGTGGGGCTGCCTATCCTCGCTGTGCCTCTTGCGACCCTGTCTGGCCCACCCCGGATGTTTTTGTATCCTGTCCCCCAATTCCCTTTGGGGACGCCTGTGCTTGATATGGGTCCTGCAGTGTTTGGTTACCTTCCTCCCAGGGGGGGAGGAGGGTGTGGCCGCACCAGGCCTCTATTTCTGGTGTGTGGGGCCACTGTCCCATTCCCTCCATCAGGCCTGCAGCCGGTAGTGTTGCTCTGGCCTCTCCCTGCCCTCTGGTCTAATATCGGGCCTTGTTGTGGGGGGAGTGGTACTCCTGCGGTGTGCTGTGTCACGTTGGTGTCCTCTCTGCAGGCTTAGTTCACCCGTCGCAGCGCAGTGTGCAGTGGTTTCCTAGGGGCCTTTCCTCCCAGCCACTTGTGTTTTCGGGCCCTGAAGGAGGAGGCCGCTGCATCCGAAGGACCTTCCCCTGTGCGACCTCTCCGTTGTGGCTGTTGGGCTGGTGCTTCGCTCTCTCCGTCTCAGTCTTGCCGGTGGGGATGGGCCAGCCGCTCCGGGGGGATGCTTCTCCTTGCTCTAGCCTCGCGTGGAGTTGGTTGCAGTCGATCCTTGGAGCACGGAACGGATCCAGTCTTCTCTCTCAATTCCTCCGCCTCCATCCTCAGCGATTCCTCAGCAGTCTCCAGCACAGACATGGCGGGTGGTCCGTTTGTCCTGAGCTGTCGGCTGGGAAAGGTGCCTGCTCCTAGTCGCTCCCCCTATTTCTATCTTTTCTGACCAATCCCTGTCTAGCTACCTACAAACTATCCACACCCCCTTTAGTCCTGCCCCACCCTAGCTTGCTTGGTCCGGGGTTTTCTTTCCTGCTGCCTATCTGTTCTCTGGTATTCCCTATAGATTTTACATTTGGGGACATGGTCTGGTGATGTCCAACTTTACAGTACCAGCAAGAAAAACATCTTTTATACTAGTGATGCCCAACCCGCGTCCCGGCCACATTTTTTCACGGCCTGCGCAGAGCCATGTGGGCATGGAAAGGGGTGGGTCGGGGCATAATGGGCGGACCGGGCTGGATGTACTTCCCCACGCCCGCTCACAGTGCTCAGTGCCACTAGTGAGGCCCCCAGCGTCGGCTGGGTTGGGCACCCCTGTTTTATACTGTTGCAACTTTGGATAGACTGACACTAGAAGCATAAACCATTTTAAAAAGTAGAGTGTGTTCTTTTAATAAGGACACTTGTATGGAGACATAGTTCCTCTTTAATAGACGCCTCTTCTGCCTACATGTCCATTTTATAAGCACTATTGGGGGGATTTACAGAAAGTTGATAATGCCCACCTTTTCCCAAAACTAAAGAGGCTTTATACATTGTAGATCCACCTATATGACTTTAAATCAGGCCTGGGCAAAGTAAGGCCCGGGGCCCACATGCATCTCTTGGCTGCCCTGACTGGCCCCTCATTACTAGACCTGTACCCAACAAAATTTTATTAATTGATTGTTCTTAGGCTAAATAATTGATTATTTTTGTTAAGTATATTTTATACATTTTTTATTGAATTTGTTGGAATGGATCTAAAATATAACACTTTCTATTAAAATTGTAACTAATAATAAAAAAAAAACACCCAGTGACCCAGGTATATTAATTAAATCTTTTTTAAAATCCAGTTTTGCTATCTCTAATATGAGAAATAAATTGAACCTATTGGTCCGACCCTTCTCATGTTCTCATGTGGCCCCCTATAAAATGTAATTGCCACCCCTGCTTTAAATGGTATGTCCAACCCTTATAAAACAGTTTGTTAAAATGTATAATTCTGCTCCCAGCAAGAGAATCATATTTACAAGCTCCTCGATCCACAGCTGTGGCTTTCTGGCACTTCCGGGAAAGGCAGTCAGTCTCGGATGTGACAGTGACATCACGGCCAATCACTGACTGTCATTCCTGGACTAGCCTCCACTGCAGCTGCTCGGGGACACAAAAAGAACAGAGCATCTGCATGGAGAGGGAGTGGAGAGACAGGAAGTTGTGGTGGATCGTGGTTTTCTAAGTTGATTTCTCTCACTGGGAGCAGAATTATTACCATTTTAACAAAACAGAACCTAGGTTTGGGGAGTCCTGCCTGATTATTAATTTTGTATATTTGCCATGCAAGTGCAGCAGCTGTGAGTTTAAAACTTTTCATGCTGTCTTCCATTTTAGAGATTTTCATTTAAAAAAAAAGTTGTGCAAATCCATATTGAAAAGGGGTTGGGAAGGCTGTCATAAACTCGTGCTAGCCTATTTTAAATGTGGAGTGGGCCACTTAATGCTTCCTGGTGGGCCCCAACACCCCAGTCCAACACTGAATAGATCAATCAGAAATAAATACAGTACTGTGCAAAATGTTAGGCAGAAATATCTAGTCTGTGTAACAATGCTAAAATCTAACTGAACAGAATGTTTTCAATTACCCTGTGTTCTTAAAATTTCAACCAAAACTTGCACTGATTTGGGTGAAATTGTCTGATATTGGATCTCATCTATTATATTATTTACTATGGTGTTGAGTAGGTATTCTTGCAAAACTCCCTGGATTAATTCTCTTTAATGTCAGAATAGGTTGAGTGTGTGGTGGGGCGTTTTTTTTAGAGTATTGCCCTGGGCCACTGTTATTGGAAGTGTATAAAAGAATAGAGGAAGTATAGAAAGTATGTAGCAGTGTAAGTATGACACAATATTTCACATCTTTGCCAATTCCCACTTAGAAAATTTAACTACTTAGAGCCCAAGCCGAGGGAGAGTCCATAGACTTTTTTTTTTATCAATTAACAGTAATAATGTAATATGTATAAATGCAGTTTGTTTTACCACCAGACAATAAACATATTACATTATTACTGTTTATTTCAAAATTATTCAGGACAAGCATACATGCAGCGACATTCATGTAGTATCAGGGCGCGCTCACTAATGAGCCATATGAGACAAGTAGCAGAGCGGCACTTTGTCTCTGTGGCTCAAAGCGGAGTTTCAAAGTTTAAAAAACAAAAAACAGTTTATAGGGGTCATCTACTGCCCCTCCTCCTATGTACAGTATGTGTGAGTGAATGGGTATGACGTACTGGAGAAGAGTGGGTATGTACAGTTGGGACCAGTAGTTGTGATGTACATAGTGGGAGAGAGTGTGTATGTACAGTATGGGGAAAAGTGTGTATGTACTATGGGAGCGAGTGTGTGTTGTACAGTATAGAGATAGTTGGTATGTATAGTTGTGTGAGAGAGTGTGTATGTTACAGTATGTGTAGAGTGTGTATTTGTTTGTGTATGTGAGAGAGTGGATACAATGCAGGAGAGTAAGATAGAGAATAGAGACTGCAGGAGAGATGTGTGTGAGAGATAGAGGACAGAGACTGCAGGAGAGAGAGATAATGTTAGAGATAGAGATAGAATATGTAAGGGACCTTTACTGTCTGTTCTCACTGTATGGGACCTTTACTGTCGTTTCTTACTGTATGGGACCTTTACTGTCGTTCTCACTGTATGCTCAAACCAAACATATACTTTGCTGCAGATGTTATTTTTTTCATATTTCTTTACTGAGTGTGAGATATTGTTAAAATGCATTTCATAACTGTTAGATTAGCTTTAGATAGTTTGTTAGGCTAGTACATAGATAGTTTGTTAGGCTAGGTTACATTAGTTAGGTACTGTATGTTAAGGTCCTGTTAAAAGAGTCTATCTTGATGTGGTGGCAGGTTCTTTTGGGAAAAATTATTTATTCTTCTGGAACTATGGTGTGGATAAATGTCTATTTAAAGAAAGTGTACAAATAAATGGTGCCAAGTTCAAAATGAGAAAATAGCTAGCCGCACTCCCAGCGAAAAGCCACGCCCACACACCACACCCACTATATGCCGCGCGCGCCGCATATAGGCGGTATTCAGGGTTTGTCTCAGGTGTCCAAAGAGACACCCCTGTGTAGTATTCATGCACTGAAGATAGTTGGGTTTAGTAGGGGACCTTGTTTAAGATACATTGATAAAGAGTAAACTGCTGGGAGGAACACATTAATTAACTGATACTGAGGGATAGGTCCCACTATCACGCACAGCGGCGCATGCTGGATTTTTGAACGTGTGCAATGCATTCTGGGGCCAAATTATGTTATTGGCACGCTTGCGATCTGCTCGAAAAATTGTGCACGTGTGCAAACCAATAATGGAGTGGACTGCAGCGCACAAAGTGGGAACTACCCATAGCATTGTGTTGGCAATGTGAACCAGAAGTGTGAACGGAACGCAAATCACGCTCCGACATGCAGTAGTGGGACCTAACTCAGAATGTTCTACTAAAACAAGGTCACCTTGCAAGTGTATCAACTATGTTAGTTCCATAAAAAAGACGATTTCTTTAGCCTAGCTATTTGCCTTTGAAGCAATGGATACAGACTACAGTTAGTGAAATCATGGCTATAGGACTCTCCCTGTGCTTGGGCTCTAAATAGTTAAAACTTTTCTAAGCACATGAGCTAAGTGGGAGCTGGCAAATATGTGAAAATATTGTGTCACTGCTTGCACTGCTACATGCTTTCTGTACTTTCTCTAGGTGTTTCTTTCATGCCATTATGACGCTTTATTGGCACTCCAGTTTATTGATACATTCCAAGCAGACACAATGAAGGAACTGCAATTCAAAGATCAAACTTCTTAAAACACAAACATAAGCCAGTCTTACTGCGGACAGCGCCTATTTACTCAACTCTATTTGTTGTGCTGTGTGTAAAGGGAAAAAACCTTCTATGAACGTTTATGCTCTAGGTAGAGATGGCCAAAACTACATAGTTTCGTTCCGCTTTCGGATTCCGGGACCTCGGTAAAATCCTAATGACCCGAAAACGGAACAAATTTTTGAAGATTTTCGAATGTACAGAGCTATTTTCGAAAATAGCTTCATACATTCGAAAATCTTCGAAATTTTTTTTGAAGTCCCAAAATCTGGAGGATCCGACCGGATTTGGACGGATCTTTCGGATTTCAGAACCAAGGGGTTCCATGTCAGATCCGGGTTCATGGACTAGGGAGATCAATGCAGATATTATGGATCTTCCCCAGAGTCTGCCAGTGTCTGGTGCTCAGTTCCCGAATATATCTTGAAATTGATTAGTTTATTGTTAGTTGACACAGGTCTTTTTTTGATATAAATAAATAAATATATATATATATATATATATTTTCCCAACATCTGAAAATTCTAGATGTAGAAATCATTCTGAAGGTTTCATTTCTTATTTGTATCATTTCAATAGGTTATATAAACAGGTATATTTATATAGTTCTTCAGAACTATGATCGGTGTATGCACTTTCCTTTAAACACCACAAGATGGCGTGCCTTTCATGAGTGCTTGCTCTCAGAATCATTACAGAAATGAGCTCAGAGCTGTCTACTAAGGATAAGCACACATGAATTAAAATGACTAACTGTATACTTACTGCACTTAAGCTATTATGTGAGCAATCAAGGTTAACTTGAGGAACCATATGTTATAAAACTTTGTATTCCCCGTGGTAGCATATAGAGATGGACTAGAACTTGAACCTGAGTTTGACCCGAATTTCAAACGAACACGAACTATTCAAACTATTCTGGATTTTTACCAGACGTTTCGATAATCATTGATTTTTTCAAAATTATCAAACATTCCAATAAATCACTCCATAACCCTCAAATGCAGCGTTCAGTAATCCTCAAAATCAGCGCCAACCCTTAAATAGATTTCGGTAACCCTAGAATGTTGCGTTCAGTAACCCTCGAATGTAGCATTCAATTTCGGTAACCTTTGAATGTGGCGTTCGGTAACCCTCGAATGTAGCATTCGGTTTTGGTAACCCTCGAATGCTGTGTTCGGTAACCCTCAAACGTAGCATTCGGTTTTGGTAACCCTCGAATGCAGTGTTCGGTAACCCTCGAATGTAGCATTCGATTTTGGTAACCCTCAAATGCAGTGTCCGGTAACCCTTAAATGTAGCATTCGGTTTTGGTAACCCTCAAATGCAGTGTTCGGTAACCCTCAAATGTAGCATTCGGTTTTGGTAACCCTCAAATTCAATGCCGGAAGCTGACAATTGCCCAATCGTGGGGAAAAGTAGTGTTTAAACAAGTTTGGGTGATGTACATGTTCCCCAGACTATTTCCAAGGTGTCACAGCCATTTACAGTAAGTTACCATGTGGTATTTTAATTGTATTTAATCCGAACTTTTCAAACTATTTCTCCCTATTGACTTTAATGGGTCTGTCTGGCCATCTCTAGTAGCATAGTTGTAAATAGTGATGAGTACCAGTTTTGAAACGTACCTTGTCTCTGCCGCTTTAGAAAATCCTTGTGGTCAGAAAAATCTGATTCAGGGCAGGAGGCACCCAGTTCTAAATCAAGATATGAGAGGTTTGCAAACTCACAGACACAGAAAAGGAATTCAGATGGATTTTTAATTTGAGTACTAGAATCCCATTAGGTATGAACTATGTGTATGACATCACTTGCTACATTGATTAATCATTGTTCCTTTTTTAATATGTAACTATTCATATACTATAAGTAACTGATGATGTTTACTTTATATATAACATTCAGGCTATTGAAGTGTTGATTTTATATTTCAGTTTTTGGAGCATGTGTTACTATTAGCTTGGATATTTTTTGTACATATATTGCAACTGTGTATATTAATTGTTCGTCCATGTTTTTTTTAACTTATTTTTGAGGTGTCTTGAGATTGGGGAATTGTTTGGACCTGGAGGCGGAGCCTGCATGCATTATTTCCCCTTCTTAAGATCCCTCGTGCTGCTAACCACTTAGCCTATGATTAAGGACCATCTAGGTCTGAAAGGCGTAAGGCGTTGTTGTTTAGCCGCCATGTCAGTGGGATACATATGGAATAGTTCCCAAATAAAGATTGCATTTAAAGTTACGGAGCTGCTGCCGGATGTTTTGTTTGAAGTGCACCACAACCTTTTTATACTACCTGTATTTGGAGCCTGAGCGAGGGGTTGGGGCTAGAGGCACCCGGACCACTATTTAGGAGCAGTGAGTCCTTAAATTGTGTGAACGCTAATATTTACAGAAGCTGATCACCATCTCATGAAAGGTTCAGGGCTAAAGCACCTGAGCCCCAACGCTAAAAAGTCCACAACGAGGAAATTAATTTTCCTAGGTTTATAGGCTTAACCCTTACTTAGTTTGGGAGCTAAAAACCTGTACTTAGCTATCAGATCCTGTCACATATACAGAAAAGGAATTCTCTATAATACATATTAACCACATGTATGTAACAATAGAAAGGAAATAATATACAACTGGTTTAGGTTATGTCTTTAATATTTTAAATCTCTCATTGCTGATCAGTGTGAAGGAACTTCGTTAGAAAGCTGCTTGTCAGTCATCAATGCTGGAAGTCCAGGTGGTCTCTTTCTCAATAGCATGGAAATTAGACTCGTGGGAAAAAGAAAAACGAATGAGGTCACTAAAAAGTTGAAACTCTTTATTACAGTTTATCCATGTAGAGAATTTAATTCTAATATACAGTATATATATAGAGAGACTTAAAATGGTGTAATACTTCCAAACCAAAGATATTGTCTGTAACACCTTTTACTTCCTCAAGCCCAACTTCCCTATTGGGGACCATCTCTTTCCTTGGGTAAAATACAATTATCATGTCTGTTTAAGTGGTAGAGTGTGTTGGGGGTGTGTGTGTGTAGGAACTGAGCATAGAAATTAGAGATTTCTATAGTAAAATGTTTTACTGGCTTCCAGCAATCTTTGGTTGATAACTACAAAAAAGGCAAGAAGTTAGTAGTAGTAGTTCTAATGTAAGTAGAAATGGTTGGTCTTGAATAGAAACAGTAATTGCACTTAAAAGGTAAAAACGGCATTGCCAAAGTGGGAACATGTCGGAGCAGCTCAGAAGTATGTGCACCAACAAACTGCTCCAAGCAATATCTCCTTCAGAGTGACGTAACTGCTTGGCTGATATGAGACACCTGAGTCAGAGATACCGCAAATTAAGATGTAGTAAGATATAGTTTCCCATATAATAACAAGATGTGGTGTATATGATACAGGACTTAAACCACCTCTGTGGTAAATAACAAATCTCAATCCTGTCTACTGTTAAACTGCATGAGCTCTCTTTTCCTGATATATACACATTAACTAAAAGAAAGTTAAGCTGGGTACACATAACGATTAAGCCCCCGATACCGTGGATCCGACGGTATCGGGGCTTAATCGTTACGTGTGTACGTTCGTTTCCCCGAACGAGCGCGCGGCCGCCAAACGATCGGGTCGGCCGAACGCTCGTTCGGGAAAGGCCGAAATTTTCCATCGCGCCGCGCTAGACTCCTATAGGGAGTCTAGCGCGGCCGATGGAAACACAGTCCCGAGCTTCTCCCTATAGGGAGAACGCTCGGGACTGTGTGTATGCAGATCTTTGAAGATGGCAGACAGATCTTGCAGATCCTGTCTGTCATCTTTCAGAAATCTGACTGTGTGTACCTAGCTTAAGAGTGCAGATACCCCTTTGTTAGGGCAGCTTAGTCCCCTGTGTAGCTACTCCATTGCCATTGAAACCTTCCAATGTGGCAATCTGCTGTGATTACCGTATATACTCGAGTATAAACCGAGTTTTTTCAGGCTGAAAAATCACCTGAAAACTCGGACTCGGTTTATACTCGAGTCAGGAGCTTACCTGGGCATTCCGGCAGCCCGCGGATCTTTTTCTGTACTGGCGCGCCGGTCTGACGTCACTGCCCGGCGCCAAGCCCGCGCCGGTAGTGACGTCAACCGGTGCGCCAGTACAGGAATGCTCGCGCGGCTGCCGGAAGCCTGCCAGAATGCCGATACAAGGAAGAACCCCAGAGGGAGAAGAGAGCCCACGAGAGAGAGCCCACAGGGAGAAGAGAGCCCACAGGGAAGAAGAGACCCCCAGTACAAACTGAACTGGGTGGGAGGGGGAGGGGGGTATTCAAGATGTTTGGGAACTACAAACTCCCAGCATGCTTTATTAGCTGGGAGTTGCAGTTTCCAAACATCTTGAATGCCAAGTGAGGTGGCATTCAAATGTTTGGAAACTACAACTCCCAGCTAATAAAGCATGCTGGGAGTTGTAGTTTCCAAACATCTTGAATGCCACCCTCACTTGGCATTCAGAATGTTTGGAAACTGCAACCACCAGCTAATAAAGCATGCTGGGAGTTGTAGTTTCCAAACATCTTGAATGCCAAGTGAGTTGGCATTTCTACCCTCGGTTTATACTCGGGTCAACAACTTTTATTAGGATTTTTAGCTGAAATTGGGTACCCCTCGGTTTATACTCGGGTCGGTTTTATACTCGAGTATATACGGTACCATAGGAATGTATTTTTTCTTATGCTGTGCTGGAAAACGGGTTACTCGATTGCTGTGACAACTCCTGTTGTAAATACACATCAAGCATCTCAGTAGATAGATGTAGATTTTAAACTCTCTCTTTAAAGCTTATTTCTTTTTTAGGCATCCATTCATCAGAATACACAATTCATTAAACTAAACACAGAGATTAAAAATATAATAATATTATCTAGGAAGAGAAAGTTTAAGGATAAATTAGGAATGTTGCTTGGAATTCTGCACAAATCTCTATTAATGCACACAAGTGAATGCAATCAAGTGTTGATTAGGTCTGGTCACAGCTAAATGCAATCGAGGACAGGTAATCATTGCAACACATGTCCATTAAAATTGCACTCATGCTTTCTGGCTCCTCCCCCTCCTTCTTCAACATAGGTTTTTCAGTGTCAGAGAAGTAAAATCGCCAGTGATAAGAATGTGGGTGGAACCAAAGTAGTCTTCTTTCTGCATGAGTATAATTCTTCTTTAATATCTATGAGCAAAGAATTATGTAAATTTGCAGATAACTCATAAACTTTTGCACGATTTACCAAGTAAGATAGTACGTATCTTCCATGTTTTCTGCATGTATTTACAGGTGTCTAGCTCAAAAACTGTGTAGGAGATAGTCAAAAAATATGGGCAATGAAAGAGAAGACAGATAAACCAGAAAAACTGTAATTTGGTTCTTTCAAGACATTAATAAAACATGCACCTAAATGAATTAAAAGGTTTGATATGTACAGTTTCTTTTTACTCTTGGGGAACCCCTAGCAACCTTTCCGGACACTCCAAGGTAATAGAATAGCTCCATGAAAGCTGAAGAATAATTAGAAATTGGAGAAGGTGAAAAGGAGATATGAAGAGCAGAATAAAGGATTAGGGAGTGCAATAATGGGGGTGGGACATGAAGGAGTTAATAAAATAAATCACATTGAAATGTAGGGGGAACTGCCCCAAATGTGTTGCTACATTTAATAAAAAATCTTTTGTGATATCAGTTTCTCTCTTTAGAACCAGGTTATATTTAACTAAGGTAGAGAGTAAATACACATAATGGACAAACATTAATCTCCTTGAGGCTGAAGTAACCCTTTGTCCTTCCTTGCTTCATAAAAATACGGTATCCTCATAGACGGATTAATTAACGTTATTGGAATTCTTGCTTTGTACATTGTGCAAATAAAGTTAAACCTTCGCATTACCCTTCATGTTTCTACTGTTACTGTAACTTTGAGCAGTGTTGCATTGAATGGCATACCGTATACTTCAACAAATGGGATATTGAATCGGGATCGGAACATTTACCCAGAGCAATAGGGCTCTGGGTTAATGAGCTGTTAGCCTTCTTTTTTTTCCTTACCATCATGCCTGAGGATGAGGAAGAAGCATAAGTGCTTTAAAGGGTAGTCACCTGAAAAATTAACATTGCCTAAGTTAAAGAGCCCATTTAAATATGGCATGATACCTTTTATGGATTTTGTCTGTGTGCCCTAGTAGTTCGTCTGATGTAATGTGCTGTTAAGATCCGCTTGGAACATTGAATAGTAATGTTTGAGCGCCTTCCCAATAGCAGGCAGTCGACGTGCGCCCATCCCGACACATGACGCAGATCCACCCATTGCTGCGGAGGGACTCGTCGACCCTGCCCAGCCGCAGTTTTCCGGCCCTGAGGGATTAAAACGGAACATCCGGAATGGATTTGTATGGTCTAGGGTTGGTGCTAACACACACACAGCTCTCCTCTCCTCTCTCTCTCTCTCTCGCTCTCTCTCTCCTCTCTCTCTCGAGACCTGCTGCCAAAGGTAGCGAAGGAATGGAATTTTTCAAAAAGAAAGGCCAGGGAAAAGGAAGGAAAAGCTTCTGGGGATGGGTACACCTGAATAAAAAAAAATTTTTGGTGATTGTGGGATGAATAGAATACCCTTTTAAAAGGTTACATTATTCAATCAGTTTGTTTAGCCAATAAAGGTATTATTTAGATCCAAGTGTCTGCACTTTATAACACGTTTACAATGCTCTACTAAAAACTGAAATATATTGAGCCATTCCCGTTTCTGCCATCCGGTTCGTCCCAGTTAGCAAACTGTCAGTTTGGATTTGACAGGTGACATCACAGCAAGACTGAAGGCTAATCCCCATCGAGCATGCCCTCAAGCTCAGAGAACCCGGGCACTAAAATTGGTCACTAACTTTGAAGAAGGAATTGGTTCAAAAAATATTTTAGAATTAGAATTTGGTTTGGAGGTGTCCTTTAAAAAAACGATGAGCAGTCATCTCATAGCAAGAGTTACATTAAAAATGTTATATTGAAATTAGTGTATAAACTTGATCTTAACCAGTGAAAAAGTAATTGAGTCTTAGTGGTAACATACCTCATCATAGAACGATTATTGGGAAAGACTTATTCAAAAATGAAGCATCTCTCCGTAGATATAGTAAGGAGAGAGACTAACTCCGGCCCTTTGCATTTACAAAACGCTCTGCAGTGCAACACTCGCTGTCAGTTTTTTGCGCTGTGTTTATCTAGAAAATCTATGGAAAAGGCATGTGTGAACGAAAAACGTTTTTTTTCGCGGTTGTGGGTTTATTGTGTCTTTGTGTTTAAGAATGTTTAAAAGCGAGGGCATGCTGAGCACCCGACCGAAAAACCTATAAGTCGCCGCCCCAACCCTGGCCCCCCCACCATGTAGTGTAGTTTATCCTACCTAACATCCACAGCAGACTACCACGTAGGGTTTCATCCCCTGTAAAACCCCCCCACCCCCACCCCCACAAGTCCCAAAACTAAACACCAGGAGGCTAGCAGGGCGCTGCGATATCTTGCCTCCGGTGATATTGCCATGCGCAATGCAGCCCTTCTCCCCCCTCCCTCCACTTCCTCTCGTCACTCCATCTCCTCGCCGTTCTACTATCCAGGAGAGATCTGTCACCGCGTTCATCCCTCTTAAATGCTGCCCCTCATGTCCCCAGACCCAACCGCATAGTTTTTTTTCAAAAAGCTCCCCAAACTCTTACTTACCTCTCGCTTTCATCCGCTGCACTGATGACAGGCAGCCGCGTCCGTGATTGGCTGCCGCTCAGCAATCACAGACCGAATGCCGTCCCGCCCCTCTGCTTGCATTCTCGCAAGCAGCAAGCAGAGGGCGGCAGTGCGGCGGGGAACAGAGCGGGAGGTTAAGTAAGAGTTTGGGGGTCTTTCTGAAAAAATATTTTATTGCGGGTTGGGGCTGGGGCATAGGGGAGCAGCATTCAGCAATTAAAAATAATGATATGGGGTGGGACATACCTTTAAAGTAATTGAACTAAAAACCAGTGGGTGGCAGTCAGTATAGTCGAATTCAAAAGGATGGATTGTAAAGGGAATGGCTAAAAATGCTTCATTTCCACTTATGGACTATAATAGGACTTTACTAAAAAAAAAAAAAAAAAAGCCAAACATTTTTTGAAATAAATTAAATGTATTAAACCAATTGCCCGTATTGTCCATAGGGGCAGAATATAATAATATAATACAATTGGAACAAAGCAGTGCAATTCTATTTTGTTTGTAGTATGATTTACAATCTAATAATTAGATGCTACCATTCCCATGGTAATATATTGCCGAGGGTTTTTAGCCTCCAGTAATTTCACTCCATCTTCACACACACCACAGTACTGCGGGTGCCGCTATTAGAATAAAGAATTGAGCACCACCTTATAGGTATGCTGCATGGTTCACAACTGGAGTGGAAGTGAGGAGCCAATAGACGCTTGCCGGTACGCATGAGTCCTTTCTAGTGCGCTTTAGGGGGGTGTAGAGAGGGGAGAGCATTGCACTATCATGTTCCTTTTCTCTCCAGAGGGCAGTACAGCCTGCATGCACTGTAATACTTAGGGATGCCAGATTTCCTCTTGGAACGGGCCCTAAAGTTGGTGGAACTTGGATTGGTACTGAGATTAGAGCAGTCCTGCTCACAAATCAGACATCCGGTAACCTAGACACTATGTAAGGATCTTGGCCTGGCTGTAGCTGGGATTAATAGAAGGTGCTATTTTATAAATTCTCTATAGAAAAGGGGCAGGCTAGAATGTAACAAGTAGACATGATTACCGTATATACTCGAGTAGAAGGCGTACTCGAGTATAGTCAGAGAGAGGTACCCATTTTTTACTCAAAAATGAGTAAAACCAATGACCGGTACTTATAAGTCGAGGGTATAGGTCGCCTCCCCTCCAGCCCCAGGAATAAAACCTATTTCCCTGCACCCATCTTCTCACCCTGCCACTACACTCAACTACTACAGTACACTACACTACTCCCTGCACCCATCTTCTCACCCTGACCACTACACTACACTACTCCCTGCACCCATACTTCTCACCCTGCCACTACACTCATACTACAGTACACTACACTACTCCCCTGCACCATCTTCTCACCCTGCCACTACACTACACTACTACGTACATACACTACTCCCTGACCCATCTCTCACCATGCCACTACACTCACATCTACAGTACACGCACTCTCCCTGCACCGTCTTCTCACCTGCCACTACAACTACACTACATAATGCCTTACCTTGCAGGAGAGTCCGGGGCCCCGCCGCCCCGACATCTTGATGGAGGAATCCGGCTGCACGCGTCCACTGATGGTCGCATCCACTGAGTCACGACTGGCGCCGGGCTTAATTTCCGGCGCCGAGTCATGACGTCAGTGGATGCGACCATCAGTGGACGCAGCAGCCGGATTCCTCCATAAAGATGGGCGGGGGCCCGGACTCCCGCAAGGTAAGGATTAGTAGTAGTGTAGTGTAGTGGCAGGGTGAGAAGATGGGTTGCAGGGAGTAGGTAGTGTTACTGTAGTAGTGTAGTGGTAGGGGCAGGTGAGTAGTTGGGGTGCAGAAGTAGGAGTAGTGTAGTGTACTGTAGTAGTGTAGTGTAGTGGCAGGGTGAGAAGATGGGTGCAGGGAGTAGTGTAGTGTACTGTAGTAGTGTAGTGTAGTGGCAGGGTGAGAAGATGGGTGCAGGGAGTAGTGTAGTGTACTGTAGTAGTGTAGTGTAGTGGCAGGGTGAGAAGATGGGTGCAGGGAAATAGGTTTTATTCCTGGGGCTGGAGGGGAGACTCTACCCTCGACTTATACTCGAGTCAATTGGTTTTACTCATTTTTGAGGTAAAAATGGGTACCTCGACTTATACTCGAGTCGACTTATACTCGAGTATATACGGTAATCAATTTCTCATTGTTTACATTCTAGCCTGCCCTTCTATAGAGAATTTATAAAATAAGCAATTTCTATAATCCCCAGCTACCATGCCAAGATCACTTACATCAGGTAATCTAGGTTACCTGATGGTCTGATTTGAGCAGGACTGCTCTTATTCCAGGGTACAATCCAATGTTCCACACTTTAGGGCCCGCTCTACAAGAGGAAATCTGGCATCCCTAGTATATACAGTGCATGCAGGCTGTACTGCACTCTGGAGAGAAAAGGACATGATAAATCAATGCTCTCCCTCTCTACACCCCCCTAGAAGCACTAGAAGGACCATGCGTACCGGAAAGCGTCTATGGCTCCTCACTTCCACTCCAGTTGTGACCATGCAGCATACCTAGTAAAGGTGGTGCTCAAAATTCTTTATTCTAATGAGCACCCGACAGTACTGTGGTTGTGTGTGAAGATGGAGTGAAGATTATCATGAGGCTTAATAAACCCTCCAATATATTTACCATGGGAATGGTACATCTAAATTATATAGATTGTAAATCATACATACAAACAAATAGAATGGCACTGCTTTGTTCCAATTGTATTATATTATTATATTCTGCCCCTATGGAAAAATAAAGGCAATTGGTTTAATACATTTAATTTATTTCAAAAATGTTGCTTTTTTTTTTTTTTTTAGTAAAGTCCTATTATAGTCACATAAGTGGAAAATGAAGATTTTTAGCCATTCCCTTTACAATCCATCCTTGTGAATTATGACCATACGCCACCCACTGGGTATTTTAGTTCATTACTTTAAAGGGGATGTCCACCCCATTAACTTATTTTTAATATGCTGCTCCCCAGTACCCCAGCCCCAACCGCATAAAATATTTTTTCAGAAAGACCCCCAAACTCTTACTTACCTCCCCTCGTTCCTCCGCGCACTGCGCGCCCTCTGCTTGCGAGAATGCAAGCAGAGGGGCGGGACCGGCAGTCGCGTCTGTGATTGCTGAGCGGCAGCCAATCACGGAACGCGGCTGCGGTCATTCAGTGCAGCGGAGGAAAGCGGAGAGGTAGTAAGAGTTTGGGGAGCTTTTTGAAAAAAAAAATATGCGGTTGGGGCTGGGGGACATGGGGGGAGCAGCATATTAAGAGGGATTGACGCTAGGGGGAGGGATAGTAGAACGGGAGGAGAGGGAGGGAGAGGAAGGGGGAGGAGGGGGGAGAAGGGCTGCAGTGCGCCATGGCAAATATCTACCGGAGGCAAGATAGCAGGCAGAGCCCTGCTATCCTCCTGGTGTTAGTTTTGGGACTTGGGGGGGGGGGGGGGGGTGGGTTTACAGGAGAACCCTATGGAGCTGGGATGTGAGGTAAGGATTAAACTACAACTACATGGTGGGGGCCAGTAGTTGGGGGGGGGATTATGTTTGGGGGTGGACATGCCCTTTAAACATTCTTAAAACAAGACAACAATAAAACAACTGAAAAAAACGTTTTTTCACAATGCCTTTTCCATAGATTGTATAGAAAACACATGACAAAAACGGACAGGATGTTGCATGCAGAGCGTTTTTTAAATGCAAAGGACGGGGTTGTCTCTCTCTTACTATATCTACGAGAGAGATTGCTCATGTTGAATAAGTCTTTCCAATTCTGTTTATGATGAGGTAGTGTTACCAGTAAGATCAATACATTTCACTGGTGGTAAATCAAGGTTTAATTACACTAATTTCAGGATAACATATTTTAATGTAATGTATGAGATGACTGCTAATGTTTTTTAAAGGACAACCCAACCAAATTCTAAAAATATTTTTTAGAAACAATGTCCTCTTCAAATTTAGTGACCAATTTAGTGACCTGGTTTGAGCTTGAGCATGCTCAGATGAGGGATTAGCATTCAGTCATTGGCGTGATGTCAACTGTCAAATCCAAAACTGACAGTTGCTAACTGGAAGAACCAGGATGCAGAAACGGGAAATGGCTCAATATATTTCAGTTTTAGTGGAATTGTACAGGTGATTAAAAGTGAAGACATCTTGGATATAAAATAATACCTTTTATTGGCTAAACAAACTGATTGATAATGTAAACTTTTAAAGGGTATGTCTATTCACCAAAATCAAAAAATTTTTTTTTTCATTATAAGGTAGTACCCATCCCCAGAAGCCTTTTCCTGCCTTTCTTTTGAAAAAATTCCATTCCCTACCTTTGCAGCAGTCTCGAGAGAGAGAGAGAGAGAGAGAGAGAGAGAGAGAGAGAGAGAGAGAGAGAGAGAGGTGTGTGTGTGTGTAGACCCGAGACCCTACAAATCCATTCCGGATGTTCCGTTTTAATCCTCAGCCGGGCGGGCAGGGTCGACGAGGTCCGACGCAGCATGGGTGGATCTGGCATGTGCGGGATGGCGCGCACGTCGGACTGCCTGCTATTGGGAAGGCAGCAACATGAATATTCAATGTGCCAAGCGGATCTTACAGCACATACATCAGACAAACTAGGGCACACAGACAAAATCCATAAAAGGTATCATGCATATTTAAATGGGCTCTTTACTTTAGGCAATGTTAATTTTCAGGGGGACTACCCTTTAAAGCACTTATGCTTCTTCCTCAGGCATGATAGGTAAGGAAGAAGCCTAACAGGCTCATTTACCCAGAGCCGTATTGCTCTGGGTAAATGTCCGATCCCGATTCAAATATCCCATTTGTGAAGTAAGTATATTTACTTCATATAGCTCCAACCACTTCCGGATCTAATCCAATAGCATGCCTGCTATAGGGTATTAGAACCAGGAAGCGGTCGAAGATTTTCAGATTGCGAGTAAGGTACAGTAATATACTGCTTCTCGGCTTGCCCAGTAGACTATTCCTTTGGAGAAAATAATTATTCATGCTGCCTCTTGATAATGCAATGTTAAATGCAGTTTCAACAAATGTGAGTAAGCATAGGTAGGTCTTATTTATTTTCTTGCCCACATGGGATCTAATTACTACTGCAGCCATGTGCTACATTAGATGGGCATCAAGAGCTTAGGAGTATTAATGTGAGCCTAAGATGGTGGTGTAAGGAGAAGAGGTTTGAGTTTTTAGAGAACTGGGCTGACTTTTATGTCAGCTACAGACTCTTTGGTACGGATGGGCTGCACTTTATTTATGGTTGTTCAGCTATTTTGGGGGATCCCTCAAACCATTTCTGTAAAGTCTATCTCATAGTGATGGTCTAGGTTAAAACCATAAATGCTGTATATATGAAAGCATAGAATTCGTAAGGAGGTAGGATTGAGTATTCTTACCCCTTCAGTGTTGGTGTTAAAGGGCATGTCCACCCCCAAAACTACATTTTAACTCACTACTGGCCCCACTGTGTAGTGTTCAAAAAGCCGTACCTTACATCCCGGCTCCAAATGGCTGCCCTGCAGTGTCCCTGCAAAGTCCTAAAAAGTAAGAAGGAGGAGCTTGTCCATGTCCCAAATGGTCTCTGCCTCCTGCCTCTCCTCCGGGAGAATTATGATAAGCCGTCCCTCTCCCTCCCTCTAACTTCAAACCCCTTTTCTGTAGTGTATGGCTCCCTCTCCCACCCCCAACCGCTATAGTTATTTGTAAAAAAAAAAGACTGAAACACTACTCACTTCATTCCTTCGGCATCCTGTAATGCCTGCACCTGCGTCCGTGATTGGCTGGGGCTGCAGGTCCGCCCCCCTGCTTGCAGTTCCAGCAAGCGCAGCGAGATGGGTTTACAGCTCCGGGGGAATGAAGCAAAGTAAGTATTGTTAGTTAGAAGTGAACCTGAACCTAGCACCAGCTCTGTGCAATGCATTTCTCATCAGTGTACTTTATTAAAGGGAATGTTGGAGGGTAGGAAGAGTGTGTTTTATAGAAACCACATGGTGCAGAATTGTAGGGGGAGGATAGTGACGTGAGCCTGATCTTAGCACAGCTCTGTGCAATGCATTTCTCATCAGTGTACCTTTATTAAAGGGAATGTTGGAGGGTAGGAAGAGTGTGTTTTTGATTCAGCTGTCTGTATAAAACAAGCTAAGAAATGCATTACACAGAGAAATGCATTGCACAGAGCTGTGTTAAGATCAGGGTCATTATATTATTCTCCACCTGCAGCACTGCACCATGCTCTTTAAGGGCACGGCATCACTACAATGCAAACGCAATCACATGCGATTTCATGTGCGATTTCTTTGCGTTTGCATGTGCGTTTTTTCTATTAACTATTGAAAAACGCATGCGATTGCAATTTAAAATGCGGAACGCAAATCGCAAATGCAACGCACCCGGAAATGCGTGTTTTTGGTGTGTTGCCGCATTTACAATGATATGAAAAAAAAACGCAAGCGCAAATACAAAAAAACGCAGCAGTGTGGCCTAGCCCTTAGTGTATGTATTAAAGTTGAATGTTGGAGGGTATGCCATTTGCAGCTCTGCACCATGTTGTTTATATAAATGTACATATTAATAGGAATTATTGGAGGGAATGCCAATTAAAGGGGCACTGTTAGAGGGAACGCAAACATGTTCTATAAAATTAATGCAGCAGGATAGCTGCCTGTGGGAAATTTAGCATAAAGAAAATCACTCTTCCAACTAGGGTTCCCACCTTTGTGTTTAAGACCCGAATACATATACAGGCCTATGTATTAAAAGTTCTTATCGTTGAAAATGGTGCAGATTTTTCCACAACCAATCAGATTGTAGCATAAGAACTTTTATGACATAGGCCTGATAATATGTACTCAACAAAAGGTTGTTAGTGTTTTCTTTAGAAGCACGGTGCAGGCTGATACAGTTTGTATTTAATGCAATGGTACTTAGCACTGCAACATGTATATTTAATACGTGTTTGGGTCTTAAAGGCAAAGGTGGCCTTTACATTACTTCCAAAACTACTTCCAGGCTCCAACATTCACCTTTAAAATGCATTGCACAGAGCTGTGCTAATACTATGTTCACGTCAATATGCTGCACCTTGTAAAGTGGTCAGTTCAATTCTACTGGGGTTGCCACCTTTCCCTTTAAGACTCAGACACTTAGGGCTAGCTTCCACTAGCACGTTTTGGATTGCGGTTTGTGATCCGATTGTGTTAGTGGGAGTGCAGGCATGTAATAGCCTATGGGACCAGCCTCACTACTTGTGATGCGTTTCCATGTGCTATTGGAGTGCATGCGATCACCATTTTTTTGTCTGTAATGCATGCTCTCTGCTAGGGTCCAATTGCACTTAAGTGGGGCCACCGCCTCAGGAAATTGTTAAGTTCCATTGCATTAAATACATGCTGTATGGCTAAACTGAAATCAATGCAGCTTTCATTACACTTCTAAGGGCTAGGCCACACAAGTGCGTTTTTCAGGCGATTGCAATTTTCCAATTGTATTAAAATCGCAGCAACGCAGGTCTGTTGCGATTCACGCATGTGTCAGCAATTTGGTAACGCATGTGTTTTTTGTGCAATCGCATGCGTTTTTATAATGACAATGGACAAATCCCAAGTGCAAACACATGTAAATCGTGTGCAATTCAGGTGCGTTGCAGTGTGGTCGTGCCCTAAATGTACATTTCAGCAATACACACACTAATATAAATAGTAGAGTGCAGAAATAAACACATACAAAGAGTTAACAAGTTGCTTCCTAAATACATATGAAAAGGGTTAACACCTTCCTCCACTCAGGAAAATCTGCTAATAATATTCACTGCTATCTCTGACGATTGGATGGGAGACACTGGCAGGTGGGGACTCTGAGTTCAACTGTTACATGCAGCTTAGCATAAGGGGAGTGGGAAACAAACACAAGGTAGCTAGTTAGCATGTGCAGAAGGAATTTTGGTACCTGGACCACCAGGAAGAGGCAACACTAGAAGCCAGCCGTGACATCATGATTGCCAGTACTCAGAAATGTTCTATAAATGATTTCTACAGTAAGAAGCTGAATTCAGAGGTGAGAGACAAGGACAAATGGTTTACAAAGTGACAGTATAGAGTCTGTGGAGCTGCCTGTATTTTGGGTTTAGTTCTCCTTTAATGCATCTTCTAAAGTTTTAGGTGTCATAATGCCTATAGATTTTTTTGTTGATAGGTGCAATTTAAATATTAACCAACTGGGGGTGCCAAAGGACTGCACAAACTATAAAGGACCTTGAAAAGCAAGATTCAAAGATGCATGAACATTATGACTAGTCATTCCTATCTGTGTATTTGTATTTGTTATTATGGATTTATGTAGCACTAACATCTTCCGTAGCGCTTTACAATTACATGTACACATTCACACCATGCCCTGCCCCAAAGAGCTTACAATCTAAATGCAAGCACAGGGAGAACATACAAACTCCTTGCAGATGTGTCCATGGGTGCTAACCACTAGAAATTGGCGAAACTGCCAGGTTCCATTCCGTTTTTGGGTTTTCTGATCTCGGGAAATTCCCGAAGATTCAAAAATCTGAAAATGGAACTTAAAAAACGGAGAGCGTTTTCGATTTCTATTGAAAGTTTGAGCTATTTCCGAAAATAGCCTCGAACATTCGATAATCCTCGAAAACACCATTGAGTTTCCGACTGTATTTTCGAGTATTATCGAACTTTTGAGGCTATTTTCGAGAATTTTCAGAAATAGCTTGAACGTTCAATAAAAAACGATTTGGACGGAACATTCGGATTTCGGAACCGAGGGGTTCCATGTTGGATCTGGGTCTGAGTCAGACCCGGATCCCATTATTACTAACCACTGAGCCACCATGCTTCCCAACCACTTAGCCACCGTGCTTCCCCCTAATGTAAGGGGCCTTGGAAACCTTGGAAAGTAAGATTTTCCAATGCTCTGGTGGACAGAATAGTATTATATTAAGACGCCCTAATATAATAGTAAAATGCTTTCTCATGTTACAGTGTCCTAGAAACCAACAAAGTTAAAATCCCCTGTACAGAGGACATACAAATTGCTTAATACAGTTAATACTGAGCAGTAACATTTGTTTGCGTGATTTACCTTAATAATTATTGCATTTTTTTCCAGGAACGTTGTAAATTCAGGCAATAATCATAAAAAATGGCACTGCATGTAATACATTGAATCTACTGGAACTCAAATTCAAAAGGTCATAGACATACTACAACAGCCTCAAAAGGATAAATCTATTGATTGAGCAATGTATCATCACCTCTACCCTGGTGAGGCACATCCATGCATATGTAGACTCCCAAAGATACGTAAGCAAGGTGCACCACTAAGACCTATAGTCAGCAGCAACAACTCTGTACCATACAAGGTGGCAAAATACCTAGCCAACATCTTAATGCCATTAGTGGGAAGTTCTAAGCATCACATACAGAACTCCCAGGATTTCACCAACAAGATTGAAGATACAGGACTCAGTGCAGAAGAAACTATGGTGTCTTATGATGTGACATCTCCACCTGTATACCCACCAAGAAGGCTGTTGACATGGTGAGAAAACGGCTAGGCCGACAGCACTCTTACCAGCAGAACTGATCTTTACCCAGAACAGGTGTGTTCCTTACTGGACTTGTGCCTTGTACCACCTATTTCAAATACAGGTATAAGTTCTATAAGCAAAAACATGGATGTGCTATGCGATCTCCAGTTTCACCCATTGTGGCCAACCTTTACATGGAGGAAGTGGAAAAACAGGCGATTAATACCTTTAAGGGCATAGCGCCCAGCCACTGGTTCAGACACGTCAATGACATCTGGGTTAAAATCCACCAGAAGGAAGTACAAGCCTTCACAGAACACATCAATGCTGTAGACCAGAACATCAAATTTACAAGGGAAGAGGTACAAAACAACAAACTGGCTTTCTTGGACTGCTTGGTAGAAGTCAGAGAAAATGGTAAACTGGAAGTCGAGGTTTACAGAAAGCCACACAGATAAGTATTTGATGTTTGACTCCCACCACCCTTTAGATCACAAGCTGGGTGTCATCAGAACCCTGCAACACAGAGCTGAGAACATCCCCACTAGCACAGAGGCGAAGGCTAAAGAAATGAAACATCTCAGAGGAGCCCTTAAATCTTATAGATATCCAGACTTTTGACTTTGTCAAAAGAAGTAGAAAGAAATAGAAGGAAAGAAAAGATTAGTATACCAACAGTGAAGGGGAAAAGCAAGACAGGAGAAAGAACATGGTCACCCCATATGTAGCAGGGGTCTCTGAGAAAGTAAGAAGAATTTTCAAAAAACACCGTATCCCTGTCTGCTTTAAACCAAACAACACCCTGAAGCAGCAATTGGTACATCCGAAAAACCCAATACCGAGACACAAGAAAAGCGACATCATATACGCAGTGCAGTGCAGAGGGAGAATGCTCAGATTTATATGTGGGGGGGAGGACCAAACAGCAACTCTCAACGTATGGCCCAGCACAGAAGAGCCAATTTTGTGTTCAAAACTGAGCCATGTACTTGCATCTTAAGGAAAAGGACATACCTTCGTAGATTGTAATGTTAACATATGTCAACTATCATGACTGGTTCAAGAAAGTGTCAAGGAGGCCATTTATGTAAAAAAAAGAAACCAAGCCTGAATAAAGTTGGGGGGGTTCAACACCAACTGTCTGCCATGTACAATGCTATTTTGTCACCTTACCGTGGGCGTTCCTATAACACCTCTTAGCCACAATGCAATCACGCCTTGCATTAGAAGGTCCCTAACACCTGGCTATGATATGCTAATGGGACTTTCCAGGGTACATAATTGCCAACAGATTCTTCATCTGAATTGAGAAAGCCAGTCGGATGACTAGCGAAACATCTTCATAACTAAACTTTAAGTCCATTCATCTAACTGAATACAATAAGATATACCATGACTAGAGATGGCCAAAACTCACTAGTTTCATTTTGTTTTCGGATTCCCAGATCTCGGCAAAATACAGAAGACCGGAGACTTCCGAAACCAAAACAAATTTAGATAATCGAATGTACAGAGCAATTTTTGATCATTTTCAAAAAATAGCCTTGAACGTTCTAAAATTCTCGAAAATACGATCGGAGACCATTTTCCAGTTTCCGATTGTATTTTCGAGGATTTTTGAACATTTGATGATTTTTCGAAAATTATTGAAAATAGCTCCGTACATTCAAAAATTATCGAAAATGCAATCTCCGAAGTCCCGAAATCCCGGATTTGGACGATCATTCAGATTTCAGAACCGAGGTGTTTCGTTTCGGATCTGGGTTCCTGTCGGATCTCTAACCATGCCCTGGATGGATGAAAGAGAACCTTCACAAGCAACAACCACAGAGTTAATAAAACAAGTAAGACATTGGATTAAAAAAATAAATAAAAAAAAAAATAATTATATATTATATATATATATATATAAAATATCAGATCAGGTAGTTTACTGTGCAAGTGAATGGATGGTGCAATAGGCATGCAGACATTGCAAAGAAGGTTCATGTAAACTAAAAAATATAAATACTTTCTGTAAATGATTGTCGGAAATCCAGACTGTTGAATTTCCTCATTTCTGAATACTTGAAAACATACAGTAAGTAAATAGTTAATAATACCAAGGGGCAGCATTTCATCTCATCATTTTTTATATAGAAAAAGTTTTAAGACTCAACCTGTTGCATAGATAAGCTGGAAGAAACTGAGCTGTATACTAAATCTATGCATCTACAGGGAAACAAAAAAAATCCAGTCTATATAAATCTGGGGCAACGGTTTAAAGAAGTAAAGGAATGCTCAAAGCCATTTTAGAGGTAACACACATATATTTCAGCATGCGTTGGCAAGTGGAATGTTGTGAAGTATTCCAGGTGGAAAAATGTTACCTGCATTTTTCAGGGTTAGTAAATGTATAAGGTCATATAAAAATCGTAGGCTTTTGTAATAATAATTAAATTAAAGAGTTGGTCCATTTATAAAAATTATTCTAAATACTAGTTACATGTTTTGATTTTCATTAGGACAAAAAAGATTACATTATTTTATGTTGAATCTCAAAACGACGACTTAAAGGGTATCTCCACTGCTTAAACATTTTTTGCTATTCAGTTTTATTGAAGAATGGAAAGTAGAGTTATGCCTTTCCTTCATTCTTCAATTAATTTTACAGACGCAACGCTGCCGCAGCGGATCAACGAACTATGCAATTCGGATGTGTGCATCTGTCTAAGACAGCAGTAGGTGTGTGGCATTATAGCTGCATGTGAGGCCTAGGAAAAACAGTATGGCAGTTTGGGGCTGATGAAGAAAGAAGTTTTTCCTGTAATTTTATCTGCAGCAACAGATAATTGGAAAAAAGCTAATACATATAAACTCGAGTATAAGCCGGTTTTCAGGTTTTAAAAATAGCCTAAAACCCGGGTCAATCTTACCTGCCTTTCGAATGCAGCCGCAAACACAGGAGAGCCGGAACATAGGTGCGCGTGTGCACGCCAGAGCACATTCTTACGCATCAGGGCCTAGCACTGAGCCCTAATCAAACCCACTGCATATTAGTCCTTCAGGGCTGGATTTACAATCAAGCCCCACTAGAAGGTCCCTCCATACTGCAGGACTCCTGGACACCACCATACCAGTTCTGAAGAAAAGAAGCCAGGAAGTAGGTTGCAGGTTGGTTGTGCAGGTCCATGGCTTGGGGATCCCAAGTTGCTTTTCAAGCCACGGACCTGATATATAATTTAGTCCGGGGGACCATCTAGAGAGGCGCCCTACCATCCAATCCATACAGAAGTTCACGGTTAGTATAAGTCTTTCTATACTTACCTCCAGCCTTACAATTCCCGGCTAGTTACATTTTCGGTGTGGCGCACACCTTCGGGACTTTGTGATCGTTTATTTCAATTTCAATTGTTCCGCATCCACCACTAGGAGTGATTATTCATGGATTGAACACAGACATGTGCTGAATATAGCTTTTAGAGCTTTTATATTGATGGTTTTTATGTCATGTATTTTATTTTTATTTATAGTTTAGTATTTAATTGTGGGTTATCCACAGAGTTATCCGTCATATATATATATCTTGTGTATGGGTTGTTACATTGTAGATTATTGTGGCTGGCCAGCCATATATTGATTCATTGTATCTTTATATATCATTTAGATATTAAATACTGTTATATTATTTAGTTACTAGCTATATATGTGATTTTTGGGAGATATCACAAGCAGAGTACTACCTTTCTTTTATGTGTTAATCTTAACTATATGTTATTGAATCTTGCCACTCACATGTTTAGAAACTACAACTCCCAGCAACCAAAGCATGTGGGAGTCGTACTTTCCAAACATTGAGGTGCCAAGGAATTGAGGGTTACTAAATGGGATTACTGTCTATTTAAAGGGCAACTAATGTCTCAAAACAATACAGTATCAGGACAATAAAAATATTGCCTTTGATTCTGTATTGTTTTGAGGCTTTAGTTGCCCTTTAAATGGAAGAAATTCCCATACAGTAGTCCCAACTATCCAGTATGGGCTGTTACTGTATGGGAATTCTGCTGTCCGTTTAAAGGGCAACTATAGCCTTAAACAATACTGAATCAGAAGGCAGTAATGGTCATAATTTCTACCCTCGACTTATACTCGAGTCAAACAGTTTTTACTAATTTTTCAGCTAAAAATAGGTACCTCGGCTTATACTCGGATTGACTTATATTCAAATATATACAGTATTTGCAAATTAACAGAACAGACAAACATTTTGATCAGAAAAGTACATGCATTCCATGACATAACATGTAGACTCTAAGGGACCCACAGCTTTTAACAGATATTCTTTACTAAAAAAAAGTGGTTAGGCGGGTACACATGGGCAGTTTTTAAGGCCAATCGAACGATAATTCCTTAGCGAACGATCGGTCAGGGGAAATAGTCCCCTCGTGTTAACCCAGCCTTAGGCTTATCCAATGGATTAGGCATTAGGAAATACTTATTGGAGATAATTAACTTTTCTCTGCCCTAAGAGGGCTGTTTTAAATCTATGATGGGTTTAAAGGGAATGTCCACCCCTTTCTTCAAAAATGATATATAGTAGAATACCCCCAAACTAGGATCATTTATCCTAAAGCTGTAAATCCGCTCCCAACAGAGCTATTATACTTACATGCTCCTCCTCGCTCCACCGCCACGGCTTGGCACTTCCGGGTAAGGCAGTCAGTGTCGGCCGTGACAGTGACGTACGGCAATCACGACTGCCATTCCCGGAGCAGTCTCCACTGCGGCTGCTCGGGAACACAAAAAGAACAGAGCAGCCACAGTGGAGACTGACTGAGGAACCTGGAAGCGGAGTGAGCCAAGGAGCATGTAAGTATAATAACTCAACATGGGAGCCGATTTAAAGCTTTAGAGAAAAACGAGGTTTTTGGGGGTAATATACAATATATTAATTTTTGAAGGAGTGGGTGGACGTTCTTTAAAGTAAAGGGTATCGGTGATCTGCTCTCCACCAACCAGAGAGCAGATGTCATCAGTGGATAAGTATTATCATAAACTTAGGACTACAAAAGCTACTTCAGAGAGGGATGAAGGTACAAAATGTCCTAAAAATATAAATAGTTCCAAAAAAATTTATTGGTTATACAATATACTACTTATACTAACCAGAGTTAGATCCTGGGGGACCTGTCCTTATAGGACCTATATTGTCAGCCTCTGGGTAAAATAATTTAATACACATGTAAAATAAACAAATGATAATAACAAAATAGCTCAGCCACTTAAAACTGATACTAGTTAAAAAAGATATGAATCAGATCTGATTAAAAAAATATAAAAATAGGTAATACAAAGTAAAAACTCCCTTCCTTCTTGGTATACTGATGGAACAATGAGAAAATGTGCAAAGTCTCAGTTCACTGTGACTCAATTTCCATCAGCCCTGGTAACCAAAGTCAGAAAATGGGTTGAACAAAATTAGGCACTGGAGCACTCCTTCACCTAAGAAGATGCTGTATTGGAAGACAAAATGTTGTACTCTGGAACTATATTCTATCGTGACTTACACATAGTAAGTGCTCAATAGATAGGTGTAATTTCATCTGAATATGATTATAAAGGATCCACTGCACACCAGTTTTAACAATTAGTGGTTTATTGATCGAGCTTTTAATTCCGATCCATGTAACATTTTATTGCACCTCTAAATGGTAAAGATTTGGGGGTTCTTGTAGTAAAACAGACTTGCTGTAGCCAACAATGTCAGACAGTCACAGTAGAGCTAGTAAGATAAGTGTATAAAGAGGGGAATAGATTAAAGGAGAAAAATATTATTATAGTAACATAGCAACTAGTAAATGAGGTTAAATAAGATGTACGTCCATCTAGTCCAACCTTTTTAACCCTCCTTTTTAACCCTACCTAACAGTTGATCCAGAGGAAGGCAAAAAAAAAACAACAGCTAAAAAGGGAGGAAAAATTTCCTTCCTAACTCCAAATGGCAATTGGTAAGTATCCTTGGATCAACCAGACCACATCTGCTGGAAGATGTTACATCGTTCTCGCATGTAAAGAAACATTTCCTAACCTGAAAATGAAACTTATTGCACTCTTAAAGGATGTCCATCAGTCCTCTGATATGACGATTAGTAAACAATGCACCAGAGAGTTTATTGTATGGCCCATTAATATGTTTTATTAAAATGCAAACGTTGCTTCTCCAAGTAAAACTGCCCTAACTTGCATAGTCAGGTCACTCCATTCCCTTTATTATTTTAGTTGCCCTTCTCTGAACTGCTTCCCATTTCCAAGATGTCACTTTTGCATATGGGATACCCAAACTGCACCACATATTCCAAATGAGGCTAGTG